>OY776297.1:34638433-36042423 GCA_963675345.1 Trididemnum clinides
GGCGTTTCGATCTATGTCAGTTATAAATGAATTGTAAACTGCCCCTATCGCTTGTTCATAATCCAGGATTTTCTCTTTCTATTTCGTTATTTGTCAGTTCAGGTAACACCAGCATCGTCATACTTTTGTAAGCGACTGCCAGATGAGCAATGTAGAAGGGTAGGCATGTCAGGGTCATTGAGGGGAAGGAGGTCAGAAGAGATGACCCAGTTGATTACTTCCTCTTCACGGGGTCGGCAGTACCTCTTGAGTCCCAGAGGAGGTGATGGCAATTGAAGTCCCTCAGAATGAAGAGATTCCTGGAGGAGGGAGGAGTGGAGGGAGAAAAGGAGTCGGTTCTGCCATTCTTCGGAGAAGAGTGAATAGGGGCAGTATAAACATTAAGAAATTAGAGCGAGGAGGAGTTGTTTAGAGAGATGTTTACTCCTACCTAATCAGAGTAGGGGCAAAGCAAAGAAAGAGAGAAAATAGAAAGTTCAGAGAAAGACAAGCCCTGCCTGACAAAAATGATGATGTCGCCGATAGCGCGCGTGCATCACGAGAGAGAATGCCAGTTCAGGAGCGGGTGCAATCAGAAGGCAGAGCAGAGAATCCAGGAATGCAGAAAGAGGAAGAAGAGTTAAGATTGGATTCCTGGATGCAAATAAGATCAACAGGATGGGACGAAAGATAGTGAAGCAGTTCAGTGCTTTTGGCTCGAAGACCACCTGGATTCCATTGAAGAACCCTGAGGGGGCCAGGTGGGAGAGAAAGCAGGATTCATAGAAGGACGCCCAGGAGCAAGAGGCCGTGGTGAGGGGGCAGAGGGAGAAAAAATACAAAACGGGCAGAGCAGAGATAAGAGGCTTGAATACGAGGGTGGGGAGGGAGTGCAGGATTAGAAAATGGGGAGCCAGATTGTACAGTGGAGATATACATGCTGGAGGAGTCCGAGGAGGAAGTCACAGTGTTACAAGAGGGGACGGAGCAGGTTGCAGCTCCAGGAATGAGAGCTGCTAAAAGTTCTGAATTTGGAGCGGGAGAGTTGTGAGCACCTTACATGGGCCCATTTGGAGCACGTGCAGCATTGCACTAACCTGCCCCACCAGGTCACATTTCTAGTGCACACAGAGTAGGAAAAGATGGGTCAGGGTTAGGATGAACGCTCATCAAGAGGAGAAGAATAATTAAGAGTCGAAGACGGCAAGAGAAAGCAAGAAGAGAATAGAAGACAGGCGACCGATTTTAAAGAAGCTGTGTGCTGCTCTTCTGCGGTCGTTCAGGGGACAGCACAGTGAAAAAATGAAGGGGAGTGCATGGGGTAACTGGGACCCTCGGGAAGACTAACAGCCATTTGGACCAAACCCAAATGGGTCGGGGACCGCACCACCACGTTGAGGCAGCTGTTGATTGATGCAGATATATTTTATTTCGTTGTCCTAATATCTCTCTGTATGCAATACTACCCGTCTTTACCTTAAATTCAACAAAAAATGATCGTCGTGTATCTAATTTTATTCATAAATTGTACAATAAACACATACAATTTGTGTGATACATTAAAAAACATATACAGAAACTCGATGTTCGGGTTTTAGACACCGTTCAGTTTTTAGAGCGGTACTTTGTTTCGGAAGCGGCGGCGATTCCGAGCTATAAGTATCCAGATACTTCTTGCCTCTCGAGAAGCCTCAATCAATCATGATATGTACAATTAGTTTGAAATTCTCTTCATAGTTCAATTTTGCGTTTTTTTCACTGGTTCTTGCAAGAGTTTAAGAAAGTTGACCAACTGTTCATGGCTATCCAGCGGTACATGGCAAATATTGTCGTTTTGCGTTTTCAGGCATAAGTAGTTGTGAACCAGATATGATACTTGACGTCGTGGAGCCATCACGTTTTTGACCGTAAATTGCAATTGAAATCCATCCGACAATATTTCTTGTTTTATATTCTGTACACTTTTTTGCAGCGCACGATTGGAATCATCTTGGCTTGTCGCCCAGAATAAGAGCAGTACATAGTCTTTCGTTTCAGATTTAGGTCGAAACAAAATATAGGGTAGACTACCCATCAGCAGAGTCACGACTTTTGTTAGTTGTTCAGGAAAGAACAGCATTTTGTCCTTTTTGACACTGATCACAGCTTTCCTTAACAAATTTGCAGCGGATTGTAAAGTTGTAGCAATATCTTGAAATTGTTTTGCAACATCCATGTCGCTTGTAAAACTTCTAACAAGTGTTTTGTTTACTGAGTCTGTTTATCTACCTGTAAAAGGAGGAAAAAAGGATTGTTCAACTACATGAAATCTTACAAATCGAATCACGTGCCACAAATATGGCGCAATATCCTGGTGCAGCAGACTTTACTACTTCGAATTTTCATTTTTTCGCGGCGGCCATAGTTCATATCCAACAAACATGGTAAACATAAGATGTTGTAAGTTTGTAAGTTGTAAGTTTATTATTGTTGTTTGCCCAATACACTCAATAAACGTCAACATAAAACAGTAATAAAATAAAATAGTACATTCGTGGTATGGGACAGGAGACACTGAAATAACTCAAAGGTTTTCTAGTCAGTGCCTCCTAATAACAAAAAAACAACAAATAAATTACCAGCAATAAATAAAACTTAATAGAGACTGGAAAGAAGAAGTAAAAGAGAAAAAAAAGAAAAACGAAGAGAGGAAGTTAAATTTTGTATAAAAGAGCATAACGTGAAAGTCACATATTTAATGCATCAGCAATTTTTGTGAAATAATCTAGAGTCAAAGCAAAACTTTTAATTTAATAATCTTTAATCATTCGTTCTTTTAATATTTTTTAAAGACTGGTAACGGTTACGTTTTTATAGAATTGTCTAGAGTTGCCCACAATTTAGTACCACGAAAAGCCAATTGTTTTTGTGACATTGTTTTGTTGACCCGGGTTAAAAAATAATTGTTTTTAGTTTTTTGTCTTGTACTGTACGAATGCACACTTTCAAGTTTAACAAAACTTTTTTCAAAAACTTTAGGAGTCATATTGCAATTTAATTGATGCATAAACTTTGATAATTCTAATCTGTAAATGTCTTCTAATTTCAATAATTTTAGATGCTTATACAGTATGCTAACGTGATCAAATTTCCTACTCCAGGTCATAATCCGAACAATGTTGTTAAGTCTTAGAACTATTTCTTTTTGTCTAGAGTAGGTTGCTGTTTAATATGGTATTATTTTATGGGGAACAGCAACCTACTCTAGACAAAAAGAAATAGTTCTAAGACTTAACAACATTGTTCGGATTATGACCTGGAGTAGGAAATTTGATCACGTTAGCATACTGTATAAGCATCTAAAATTATTGAAATTAGAAGACATTTACAGATTAGAATTATCAAAGTTTATGCATCAATTAAATTGCAATATGACTCCTAAAGTTTTTGAAAAAAGTTTTGTTAAACTTGAAAGTGTGCATTCGTACAGTACAAGACAAAAAACTAAAAACAATTATTTTTTAACCCGGGTCAACAAAACAATGTCACAAAAACAATTGGCTTTTCGTGGTACTAAATTGTGGGCAACTCTAGACAATTCTATAAAAACGTAACCGTTACCAGTCTTTAAAAAAATATTAAAAGAACGAATGATTAAAGATTATTAAATTAAAAGTTTTGCTTTGACTCTAGATTATTTCACAAAAATTGCTGATGCATTAAATATGTGACTTTCACGTTATGCTCTTTTATACAAAATTTAACTTCCTCTCTTCGTTTTTCTTTTTTTTCTCTTTTACTTCTTCTTTCCAGTCTCTATTAAGTTTTTATTTATTGCTGGTAATTTATTTGTTGTTTTTTTGTTATTAGGAGGCACTGACTAGAAAACCTTTGAGTTATTTCAGTGTCTCCTGTCCCATACACGAATGTACTATTTTATTTTATTACTGTTTTATGTTGACGTTTATTGAGTGTATTGGGCAAACAACAATAATAAACTTACAACTTACAAACTTACAACATCTTATGTTTACCATGTTTGTTGGATATGAACTATGGCCGCCGCGAAAAAATGAAAATTCGAAGTAGTAAAGTCTGCTGCACCAGGATATTGCGCCATATTTGTGGCACGTGATTCGATTTGTAAGATTTCATGTAGTTGAACAATCCTTTTTTCCTCCTTTTACAGGTAGATAAACAGACTCAGTAAACAAAACACTTGTTAGAAGTTTTACAAGCGACATGGATGTTGCGAAACAATTTCAAGATATTGCTACAACTTTACAATCCGCTGCAAATTTGTTAAGGAAAGCTGTGATCAGTGTCAAAAAGGACAAAATGCTGTTCTTTCCTGAACAACTAACAAAAGTCGTGACTCTGCTGATGGGTAGTCTACCCTATATTTTGTTTCGACCTAAATCTGAAACGAAAGACTATGTACTGCTCTTATTCTGGGCGACAAGCCAAGATGATTCCAATCGTGCGCTGCAAAAAAGTGTACAGAATATAAAACAAGAAATATTGTCGGATGGATTTCAATTGCAATTTACGGTCAAAAACGTGATGGCTCCACGACGTCAAGTATCATATCTGGTTCACAACTACTTATGCCTGAAAACGCAAAACGACAATATTTGCATGTACCGCTGGATAGCCATGAACAGTTGGTCAACTTTCTTAAACTCTTGCAAGAACCAGTGAAAAAACGCAAAATTGAACTATGAAGAGAATTTCAAACTAATTGTACATATCATGATTGATTGAGGCTTCTCGAGAGGGCAAGAAGTATCTGGATACTTATAGCTCGGAATCGCCGCCGCTTCCGGAAACAAAGTACCGCTCTAAAAACTGAACGGTGTCTAAAACCCGAACATCGAGTTTCTGTATATGTTTTTTAATGTATCACACAAATTGTATGTGTTTATTGTACAATTTATGAATAAAATTAGATACACGACGATCATTTTTTGTTGAATTTAAGGTAAAGACGGGTAGTATTGCATACAGAGAGATATTAGGACAACGAAATAAAATATATCTGCATCAATCAACAGCTGCCTCAACGTGGTGGTGCGGTCCCCGACCCCATTTGGGTTTGGTCCAAATGGCTGTTAGTCTTCCCGAGGGTCCCAGTTACCCCATGCACTCCCCTTCATTTTTTCACTGTGCTGTCCCCTGAACGACCGCAGAAGAGCAGCACACAGCTTCTTTAAAATCGGTCGCCTGTCTTCTATTCTCTTCTTGCTTTCTCTTGCCCGTCTTCGACTCTTAATTATTCTTCTCCTCTTGATGAGCGTTCATCCTAACCCTGACCCATCTTTTCCTACTCTGTGTGCACTAGAAATGTGACCTGGTGGGGCAGGTTAGTGCAATGCTGCACGTGCTCCAAATGGGCCCATGTAAGGTGCTCACAACTCTCCCGCTCCAAATTCAGAACTTTTAGCAGCTCTCATTCCTGGAGCTGCAACCTGCTCCGTCCCCTCTTGTAACACTGTGACTTCCTCCTCGGACTCCTCCAGCATGTATATCTCCACTGTACAATCTGGCTCCCCATTTTCTAATCCTGCACTCCCTCCCCACCCTCGTATTCAAGCCTCTTATCTCTGCTCTGCCCGTTTTGTATTTTTTCTCCCTCTGCCCCCTCACCACGGCCTCTTGCTCCTGGGCGTCCTTCTATGAATCCTGCTTTCTCTCCCACCTGGCCCCCTCAGGGTTCTTCAATGGAATCCAGGTGGTCTTCGAGCCAAAAGCACTGAACTGCTTCACTATCTTTCGTCCCATCCTGTTGATCTTATTTGCATCCAGGAATCCAATCTTAACTCTTCTTCCTCTTTCTGCATTCCTGGATTCTCTGCTCTGCCTTCTGATTGCGTCCGCTCCTGAACTGGCATTCTCTCTCGTGATGCCACGCGCGCTATTGGCGACATCATCATTTTTGTCAGGCAGGGCTTGTCTTTCTCTGAACTTTCTATTTTCTCTCTTTCTTTGCTTTGCCCCTACTCTGATTAGGTAGGAGTAAACATCTCTCTAAACAACTCCTCCTCGCTCTAATTTCTTAATGTTTATACTGCCCCTATTCACTCTTCTCCGAAGAATGGCAGAACCGACTCCTTTTCTCCCTCCACTCCTCCCTCCTCCAGGAATCTCTTCATTCTGAGGGACTTCAATTGCCATCACCTCCTCTGGGACTCAAGAGGTACTGCCGACCCCCGTGAAGAGGAAGTAATCAACTGGGTCATCTCTTCTGACCTCCTTCCCCTCAATGACCCTGACATGCCTACCCTTCTACATTGCTCATCTGGCAGTCGCTTACAAAAGTATGACGATGCTGGTGTTACCTGAACTGACAAATAACGAAATAGAAAGAGAAAATCCTGGATTATGAACAAGCGATAGGGGCAGTTTACAATTCATTTATAACTGACATAGATCGAAACGCCTGATTGACATTCGTGTTTTTATATGACTGTGTAGCGCAACGGCAGCGTTCTCTCTGGTGTGTCGTAGGTAGGGTTTTTTTGTTCTATTGTGTCGGTGGATACTTCGCGAGATATGTAGCGTCTTATTCATCGACTCATACAAATTTCAATTTTAATAACATTTAAACAAATTTATCTCAATAAACCTTATTCAAATAGAATATAAAACAAAAGATTAATACATAAAGTAAATACAAAATTAATAAATCTTACATGCAAACTTAAGATCGCTCCCACGCCGAACCACGCCTGAACGCCAACGTGCACTTGCTCAACTGACACGTCGGCATTAAATTCAAATTAAAAGTTGCGACAAGAAGTGATGCGTGAAAATTAATGGGGCAAAAAAACTAATCAAGTGGAACAAAGCAAACGGAAACGGAACAATAAAGTAGTACGTAGTGCTACAATTCTCCATAACTTACTCTCTTTTTTTTAAGAACATATGTACCCTAGGGAAATATCAGTGATATTCTAAATCGTATGCTAACAAATTTATGACGACAAACAGCAATACGGCAAATAAACAAATGTGTAATTATAATAAAGTTAAAGATTCTGTATTAATCTATAGTAACACAGTGCATATAAACTAAACCAGGTGAAAAAGGAGCTAAACTTCTTCGGTATTCGATTGTTCTCCTAACACGAAAATATTTTTTGTGGCAGTACTGTTGGTGGATCGTCATAGAAGCGATGGAGCTGTAATGAATTGTAGAAGTCCCCGGCCACCGCGGGAGAGGCGTCCCTATCCCCCTACCAAAAACGACCTCAACTCAATTACATATAAAACCACAGGACGAAGGCGGCGGTGTTGAAGTCCCCAACCATCGTCGAGAAAAGCGTTCCCCCTCAGCGCGGTCAGAAACGACCCCACGCCACTTGCCTGAGTCGCTGCTGGTTTCCTTGACAACCCGGGAAGTGAAAAAGATGGCAATTCAATTAGGACAAAATACGTGCACAATTGGAAACAACTACTATTTGATTAGCCCAAAATGTTAACACTTCAATCGACACAGGATATTGACAAAAAAAAATACACAAAACACAAACAAAATAACACAATCCTGCCACTGGTAACCCATTCTGATCTTCTATACAAACACAGCCACATTACTGCAAAACATAATCGTCCAAACAGGCAGGTCTTCGGATAGGTCGGCCAACACGAGACGTAATAGACAGGGTCTCAGGACTATCAAGGTTGTTTGAATCGGAACAGGCAGTGGGCGTTTCGTCACAGCTAGCTCTATTAGATGGTAATAGGCGTGTCAGTTGCTATAGGGACGTGTCAAGTAGAATTTCATTATTGAGAGTTTCAATACTTAGATATGCGACCTTTAAATGATCGAACGAAATTTTATCGAGTTTGCCCTCAATGTCAAGCACAAAGTACTTGGGGTTTCTATCAATAATTTTGTATGGTCCTTTGTATACAAAGCTAAGTGGTGGTTTGTGATTATCAATTCGTACGTAAACATGTATAGTCTCAACTGCAAAAAGAGATGGATCCAAGAAACGTTGTTTGTTAGCCTTACGGGACTGGAAATAGGGCAAGGACATTATAAACCAGGAAAGATTTGGGGAAAAATTTGGGCCTGGTTCAAAACAAGTATTAGTATCACGTTTTCCAAAAAATTCTTTGGGCAGACGATCCGAATCTCCAAATAATGATTCGATTGGAGAATAATCGGATAAGTCCTGTTTAGGTGTATTTCTTTGTTGCCAGCAGGACCAATGGAAGGTGGTCATACCAATCGTCTGGACTTCCATAACAAGTGAAACTGGTTTTCAAAGTTCTGTTAAATCTTTCAATGATGCCTTGAGCCTCAGGGTGGGAGAAAGTCGCAAAATGTAATTTGGCGCCCAGATATGGACTCATCTCCCTCCAGGCGACTGAAAGAAATTGGGCTCCCCTGCCAGTCTAAATATGTTGAGGACAGCCAGCCCATGCAACCCAGCGTCGAATAAAGGCGTCAATGCATTCTTGGGCGGAAATACCCACTGATGGAATGGCCTGGAAATAACGGGTAAAGCGGTCAATTACGACCAAGAGGTAATTAAAGCTTCCACTGTTGCTTAGAGGCCCCGTGATATCGACGTAAATGTGGGATAAACGCTCGCTCGGTGGAGGAAGTACCTGTTGAATAGGTGCCCGATCATGGCGTTGAATTTTGCTCTTTGCGCAAGCCTGGCATTCACGTGCCCAATTAGCTGTATCCCTTTTCATATTATACCAAACGAAGGCTCTTTGTATTAGCTTCACGGTGGCATCAATTCCTGGATGCGACAAAGAATGATACATTTTGAAAATAGTAAAGCGTAGTTTGTTGGGTACGACTACACGGTGCGGTTTCGTGAAACCTCACACAATAGGGTAGTTCCGTGCTCGGCCAGTGGTATGTTTTTTAGTTGTAGTGACGTCTGATTTGTATAAAACAAGTTAGCTATGTCAGGGTCTCTAGCTTGTTCAGAAGCAACAAGTGCATAATCAATGCGGGTAGATAAACTTATTGGACCTGGAAAGCAGATGCTGGATGTCTCCTTGGGCCTTAAAACAATGTCTGCCACATTTTTCTCACCCGACACATACTCGACTTTGTTTGTAAGTT
The DNA here is from genome assembly GCA_963675345.1 of Trididemnum clinides. Taxonomy (NCBI): domain Eukaryota; kingdom Metazoa; phylum Chordata; class Ascidiacea; order Aplousobranchia; family Didemnidae; genus Trididemnum; species Trididemnum clinides. The sequence goes on from OY776297.1 coordinate 34,647,483, forward strand.
GGGCGATGTAGTCTAGGTATCTCTGCTGCTGTGGTCATGATGCGGACGAAGCGGTTTGTGGTGTGTTTTCAAGGAAAATTCCGTCGCGTCCAAAAAATAGTGGAAATGTTTCAATGAACAGTAGCATGCAAACAGTTCTCTGTCAAATGCCGACCATTTGCACTGCTGAGGGATAATGCCTTGGACCAAAAAGCGAGGAGTTTGTAGATACCACCTTTCACTTGTTGTAGTACACATCCTACAAAGTTCGCGCTTGCGTCAACAACCAACTTAGTAGTGGATGTGGTGTCTGGATGGGCTAATGTTGTGGCGTCTGGTAGAGCCTGCTTACTTTGGTCAAAAAATTCTTTTAAATGGTCGTTCCATAGCAAAGGACGATTGGCCGGGGTTTGAGAAATAAGACCGTAAAGTGGCTGCAACCATCTCACGGATTTATCCACAAACTTGGAATAAAATTGATACATGCCTAAATATCTCCTTAACTTTCGCTTTGAAGTTTGCAATTCCAAATCGCGAATCGATCGTACTTTCGCTTATGCGGGAGCAATGCCTTCAGCGATGACTAGGTGTCCGAGGAAGAAGATACTGCTAACTGCAAAGACATACTTTTTTTTCATCAATAACCAGGCCATGTTCTCGTAATCGAATCATGAGATGATAGAGTGTTTGATCGTGTTCTTTTTTTGTACGGCCCATTACTGTGATGTCATCTAAGTAACTATATGCTTGGGAAAGACCGGAGATGATTTCGTTCATAAGTTGTTGGTAATAGGCAGCGCTTGTGGCAAGACAGTAGTATAGGATGGGTTATTTGGCAACGTTTTAGGCGGAGGAATGACGTCACGAGTTGGGGAATTTTTGGTCACGAGCTGGGGATTTTTTCGTTGAAGTATGGAAGGGATAGAATGTGATACGATGGTGGGGGGGTGCTACTGATTGGTAAAGTGTTTAGAGGTCAGTAAGGAATCAATTGTCAAAAGTTTTTAGATTATGAGTCATAAAGATTACGTTTTATTCAGCTATTTGTTACGAATCTTTGCCTCAGACTTGCCCAAACTTTTTCTCCACACTGTGCTTACATGATGAAAAGTTCTAAGGAAGTTAATTTTATTTGAAAAAACTCGGAGGGAGCTAACCCTAGATTTTATTTGAAGGGGGTCGGAGATAGCTAACCCTAGGTTTATTAATTTTATGTGAGGGAGGTCTGAGGGTGCTAACTCTAGGTCTATTTTTGTAAGAGATCTAATCCTGGGTCTGAGAGTGCCAACTTTAGGTCTAAGAGATCCAATCTTAGGTCTGAGGGTGCTAACATTAGGTCTATGTGAGCTAACCATAGTTCTGAGAAAGCTGACCCTAGAATTTATTTGAAGGAGGTTGGAGGGAGCTAACCCTAGATTTTATTTGAAGGATCTCTAAGGGAGCTAACCCTAGATTTAATTTGAAGGAGGTAGAAGGGAGCTAACCCTAGATTTTATTTGAAGGAGGTCGAAGGGAGCTAACCCTAAATTTTATTTGAAGGAGGTCGGAGGGAACTAACTCTAGATTTGAGAAAGTTAACACTAATCTGAAAGAGTACACCCTAACACGGTGGGGGTGGTATTTCAAAGAGTTTGGTGCAAAACTTATGATTTGTTATTACACAAAGGTTTTTTTATTCTGTATTTCAATGACGTAAGTTTTTAACTAGACCGTGGGAATGTAGTTGCATGCCTATTGCACAATCCATGATGTATTCTATTTTTAACCATGGTGCGATTTTTGTTTTTGTGTAGATAAGTCCAGACTTGTCTGTCGAAAATTTTAGGATATAATGTAAAAAGATTACATTTTATTCAGTTGTTGGTTAGGATATAGTGCCTTTGTCTTGTCCAGACTTGCCCAAACTCGAATCTTTTTCTCTCTATTGTGCTTTCATAATAACTATGTTTATAGTACAAAATTTACCTGTTTATCCTTGTCAGTTCTTTCAACACCGTTGCGCAATCAAGCTTGCAATATAAACCAGCTTCTCTGAAAAGTATATTCATTCTATAAAAGTGAAGTTAGTGAGAAGATATAAAATGGAAGATTACAAATGCAATACTTGCTCTAAAGTCTTCACCGAGAAATGGAATTTGGTGAGACATATGAAAAATGCACACGACAAGCAACAGAGGCACAAGTGTAAGATATGTAAGAAAGATTTTTCACGATTGTCTGATTTAAGACGACATAAAAAAGCACCCAATACAGAACAAGTGAAGTGCAATGCCCCAAATGCAACAAAATATTAAACAGAGCAGACAATATCAAATATCATAAATGTAAACAAACCGCAGTTTTGCCTGTGATGAAAGATTTCCCAATTGCCTCAAACGAAGCTGCAACCTCTTCAATTGATGCACCCCCAGCAAACGATAAGTCTTTTGATAAACCATCAGCTAAAAAAATATAATATTTCCAATGCTCTGTGAAATCAGATTAACACAAAGATTTGGAAAGTGACGAATCAACTGAATCGGATCCGGAAGTGAGAGACTTTATGCAGAAATATTGGGAAAGTATCCGGAGTTTTACGAAGACAGGAAAAGTACAAAATATATGCAACAATTTTTATGATAGAGATTTTAAAGATTTAGTAGAGACCATAGCAAAACGGATCATGACTCATGAAAAAAATCGTTTTAAAATCAATTACAGTCTGGCCTACATACTTAAAAATATAGAAACACAGGAGTTACACTATTATCACACAACTTTCAACAACGCTCAAATCTAGGAAACAGCTTTGCTGATAAACAACCGAAAGGAATTATTAAATTTTTTTAATTTAATGGCGGAGGAATCCTTTTACGATGGCTTGACTCGCCTCGATACGAAATGGAAGGTGGTACAAATTTCAAATATTACTTTTTATGCAAACAGCCTGAAAAATGCACCTCTTGGAGCAGGAGCGTCCTTACCAAGCTACATCACAAACAATCATGGACTTGCAAACGTTTCAGGTGATGACAATCTATGCTTTTTTTGATCTCTGGCGGTCCATCGAGGTTCTGGTCGGTGGTGGTGGCGGTACGAAAGTGAAGCCAAAAAAATGTTTAACGATTATTGCATGCATTTTATTATTGTTCCCAACACCTTTGTTGGTGTGAATTTAGTTGATTTTGTAGACTTAGAAGATTTTTTCAAAATTAATCTTGTTGTCTATGCGTTAGAGGAGGGGGTTGCTAAATTGATTCAACGTAGCCGGGAATTATATTCTGAAACAATGAGATTAAATATTTGGGAAAATCATTTAAGTCTCATTGTCGATTTTGAACATTATTGCCATGTATATCAATGTATTCATTGTGGGAAACTGTGGGACCGAAACTGTCATTATTACCTTCACACCAAAACTTGTAAAACCACAGTTCGTGATCTTTTTCCAGGGGGTATTCATAAAAACCCAGCCACAATATTAGAAAAACTTGAGGAAATCGTTATCTGTGTCCCTGCAAACGAAAGATTTTTTCCTTGTTTCGCATGTTATGATTTCGAAGCTTATCTTTCTCAAGAAAATTTACTTGGAAATGGTCCAAAATTAAACTTTGAAGCGCGTCATGTGCCATTGGGTGTTGGCATTGCCACCAACGTGCCAAACTTTGAGAATGGAGTGTGCTTTGTCACCAACGGCGATGAAAACGATTTGGTGCAAAAAATGTTAAAATATTTGGAAGATGTGTCAAATGCTGCTTATGAGATGATGAAAAAGATAATTGAGTATGTGTTTCCAAGCATTAAAGCTCAGCGAAAATGTTAGAAAAGAAAATTTGACCAAAGAATTTGAAGCCTACTGCCGAGAATTAATTATTATTGGATTTAACCCATTTGTGCCTGGCGTCCTATATGTAGGACGCCTACTTAATTTAGGATTGCTCTTCGTATATTATATTTTTGAATATAGCTGAAGTTGGACTACATTTATGAGCAAATTTGACACATATGACAGTAGTATTTTTAAAAATTGCTTTATCAGGTGAGACGTGACGCCATTTTGAAATCGTCTGATTTCGCTTTTTTGAAAATGTTGAGAGTGCATATAGAGTTGAGCCAATAACTACGCATTTCCAAAGAAGTACTGAAAAAATTGTCAAGTGTATTTATTTATTAGTAATTCTTCTGTTTTATGGTGAATCTTAAAATTTTTCTGAACTTATAGTTTCCGAGAAATTTTATTTGAAACATTGGCGTCCTACATATAGGTCGCTAGGCACACGTGATAGCAAAATGTGCGCCGCTGCGAGTATGTTCAAGTAGAGTTTGCAAGTCGCTATTCTCACGCACTAGAAACCATAATCTCCAGCAGCGATCCCACGCTATTGTATTTACTAAAACAATCAAATAGATAATTAAATTTTTAAATAGATAAATAAGACTTGCAAATACGTGCTTTCAAGTCTTCTAATCAAATCCTTTCATCTGATTCTGCTATTGAACTCCTTTTTTTTTTAAATCCCACCTGCGCTCAGCATTAAAAAGTTTATCAGTATTGCCAAAGATAACACCGCTTTTCATCTTTCCGCCATAGAAGCCATCAATCTAACCCTGATCATTAACGCCTACTCGCTAATCAGCTCTTCTATATAATATAAATCTCTTTATATCAAATCCGGTCTTCTTGTTTTCATTTATAGTTTACGTTTTTCGCAATGAGTGTTAGAAATTTGTGACAAAACTTGTTTGATCAGAAAAACTTTAGTCAGAAAAGCCGTAGACAAAGGCAGAATTTTGTTTATAAAAAATAAGTTATGGTGCGTGATTGTTTTCGATATTTCGAGTACAAATGTAGGTGACCAAAAGGTAACACTGTACATATTTTTTCTAGATGAAATCTTCACGTTTTTATGGTAATTGTAGAAATAAAACCCCTACATCATTGAGTAGAATATTAGATTTAGCAGAGGAAAATGCTTTGCCCTACCGCAATGAAGATGACCAATTTTCGGTAACTGTACTTCCACCAACAAATGCCACAGGTTATATTACAGACGAAGACTCAGGAGATGAAGATGGAGCAGGAACGATTAACAATTTACCAGGAAGCATGCTTTTAGCTCCAGCTCTAATTGATGATAGCAGTTGTAAAAATGTCGAAAATATTGATGAGCCAGAGGGGCCACCAAACAAACGAAAGAAGCAAACTGACAAGCCAAAACGAGACTGGGTCAAAACAGATCTGAAAAGTGAGTTGCCAGAGTGGACGTCAGATGATGCCAAAATTGAAGAATTACGAAACAAAAACTTGACCCCCAAAGAATATTTTGAACTATTTTTTGATGATGAAGTTTTGAATTTAATCGTAGATGAGACCAATCGGTATGCTTCCCAAAAAAATCGAAACTTGACTGTTGATAAGCATGAAATAAAATGTTTTATTGGCACGTTATTTTTATCTGGATACCTTGCTCCAGCAAGACGAAGACTTTACTGGGAAAATGCTAGCGACACGCACCACGACCTTGTTACCAATGCTATGAGAAGAGACAAATTTGAGGCAATTTTTACCAACTTTCATTTAGCTGATAACAACTGCTTAGATGAAGAGGATAAATTTGCAAAACTCAGACCACTAATAAAACTTTTGAATCAAAAGTTCCAACGTCACTCACCAAACGAAGAATTTTACAGTTTTGACGAATCAATGTGTGAATATTACGGGCGCCATGGATGTAAGCAGTTTTTGAGAGGTAAACCGATACGTTTTGGTTTTAAAATTTGGTGTGGAACTACGCCGCTGGGATACTTGATTTGGTTTGATCCGTATCAAGGAAAATCAGCATCATCTCGACCGCAAGATAACGGATTATGGCTTGGAGGAAATCTTGTCAGCCATTTTGCAGATGTTCTAACCGGATGTGGTAGAAAGTTTTTCCACCTATGCTATGATAACTTTTTCAATAGTGTGAAACTCGTTACCATGCTAAAAGACAAATTAGTAAAAGCAACTGGTACAATTCGTGAAAACAGGACTGAAAAATGTCCACTGACCTCAAACGATGCTTTGAAAAAGCAAGGACGTGGAAAGTTTGATTTCAAAACTGACACCAAAAACGACGTCCTCGTTTGCAAATGGAATGACAATAGTGTGGTAAATTTATGCTCAAATGCTGCTGGGGTCCATCCCATATCTAAAGCCTCTCGATATTCTTCTTCTGAAAAGAAGCGGGTGCAAATTGACCAACCTTTTTTGATCAAGCTCTACAACGAACGTATGGGGGGTGTCGATAGAATGGATCAAAATGTTTCAAAGTATCGAATTGGTTTGAGAGGTAAAAAGTGGTACTGGTGTCTGATTTCATATATGCTCGATGTTTCCATCAACAACGCCTGGCAATTACAGAAAATTTGCAACAATGAAAATCCAATGGATATGCTTCAATTTCGACGATGTATTGTTAGAACGTATTTGTCTCAATATGGCAAGCCGCCTGAAAAAGGAATGCGGGGAAAACCTCAAGATGTTTTATCGGATATTCGTTATGATGGATATAAGCATTGGGTAATACCGCAAAATGGACAAACAAAATGCCGCCACTGTCACATGAAAACTACAACTAGATGTAAAAAAATGCGATGTTGGCCTGCACGTAAAATGCTTCAAAGATTATCATAGTCTGTAATGTCTTTTCTGTGATTTTCGTACATAGAGAACTGTTTTGAGAACTCTAAAATGCTCTTACCAATTTCATGTTTAGTAAAAATTTTGTTGTGCTTATTTGGTTACTCATCGAAATCAAGACTTCAATAAAATACGCTGATGGTTGTAACATTATAGCTTCGAGCGAAACAGACAAAGTAAGCAATAAAACCTGATTACACAACACGTACGCGTTACGCTCAGTCGCTCACGCATCTTCCACTTTGCTAACGGATTTGCCTAGCGTCCTACATGTAGGACGGCTTTTATCTCAAAAAGTACGCAAAAAGTTTTAAAAAAATCAATCGGAAAAAATTTTATACATGTTCACTAAGCAATCTTCAAGTTTTTATAAAAATATCTTAAGCATTTCAACCTTCGGCACAAATGGGTTAATTCTGCCTCCTACGATCTAAATTTAATCAAGCCAACACTGATACAACAGCTATTGGGTAAGATCGATTTTGTAATTAAAAAAGCCAACAACTATTTGTGTATCAAAACTGAAAAGTTGAGATTTTTGGATATTCGGCATTTTCTAGCACCTGGGTTCTCCTATCGAAAATTTCTGGTTGCTTATGGCAGCATTCAAACAAAATTTTATTTTCCTTATGAGTTTATGACAGATCTGATGAAATTACAAAGCGGTTTGCCAGATCACCAAGCTTTTTACTCCTCACTGACCAAATCAAACACAACAAAAGACGAATATGAATTTGTGAAAAAAACATGAATTAAAAAAGGCTGGAACACTTTGAAAGACATGCTGATTTACTACAATATGTTGGATTGTGTACCGTTTATTACTGCTGTTGAAAATCTACTTCATCCCTTCAAACAACAAGAATTGGATATTTTTAAAAGAGCCTTTTCAGTAAGTGGGGTGGCGAAACTACAGATGATTAAACACATTGAGAAGGAAACATTTTTCTGTTTGTTTCCCAAACGGCACGCAGATCTTTACAACACTATGCGCAACCAAATTACTGGAGGTCTCAGCATAGTTTTCACGCGTCTGGCTATTGCCGGCAAAACTAAAATCCGTTCCCATGAAATAGACGATTCTGAACCCGTGACGCAAGTTCTTGGCCTGGATGCTAATTCATTGTATTTACATGCTATTTCTCAGAACAACCCTACTGGTTATTTTTGTCGCTACAAAGAAGTAGAAAATTATCGAGCTGACCCATGTTTAAAATTTGGTCTGCAGGCATATCAATGGTTGAGTTATGTATCCCATCTAAAGGAAAAGTTTATTCAAAGCAGATACAACATGAGGGAGCGACGAGTATCTACACACAGCTTACCGGTGGATGGATTTTGCCAGGAGAGCAATCAAGTCTTTTAGTTTTTTGGTTGTTTTTGGCATTCATGTGTTTTTGTAATACCGACAGGAATTCGGATGGTTCTTTGCAAGAAATACACCCAATGAAAAAGATACCTCATTCAGAAGTCCGAAAAGCAACACTGAAAAACAAAAGACGATTGGAAGCAGAAGGGTTTGTTGTAGTAGAAATGCAAGAGTGTCAATGGAAACAGTTGGCAAAAAGAGCTGATATTGCTGCTTATTTGAAAACCTTGAAGTCAGTTCAACCAAAGAGGCAATTGTCCTTTGACAAAATTGTAGAAGGAATAAAAAACGGCACTTTATATAGATTTTTGTTGGTGGATATTCACACACCAAATTATTTAAAGAAAGAATACAAAGATTTTCTTCTCATCATAAAAAACACGTTTGTGTCTAGAGACGACATTGGTGAATATATGAGAAATGTAGCTGAAGACCATGGTCTGCTTAAAAAAATAATAAAATACTTGATCAGCAGCTATTTTGGAAAAGAAATTTTAATTAACACAGAAATGGAAAAATTTTATTTGGAAATGGGTTTAGAAATTACAAAGATCAAAGAGTTTATAGAATTTTATCCACAAAAATGCTTTGCCAAACTAGCAGATGAAATTGTGAATTCCAGAAGAGCAACTGATACAGATCCATCCAAAGCTGTGATTACCTTAACAAATAAACTGACGGGCAACTCGTTATACTCGGCAAGTCTATTAAATAAAGCAAAACATCGGAATATCACTTACCATTCAGAGAAAAGAGCAAACCGTGCGATCAACGATCCTCATTTCGAACATTTGGATGAAATTGGTTTTGATCTTTATGAAGTGAAAAACCTGAAACATAAAATTTGACATGACTTGCCTATTCGAATAGGCATAAATGTATATTTGAATTCAAAATTACACATGCTGAATTTTTTTATCTGTTTTTGAAAAAGTACATCCCTGATCGCTGCTTTGAAATGTTAGAAAGCGACACAGATTCAATGTATTTCAGTCTCAGTCGTGAAAGCTTGGACGACTGTGTCCCATAAGAATTGAAAACCTCATATTTCCGGGACAAATTAATTTGGATGCCTGCTGAGGCCTGTCCCAAGCCTGAAGAGCAGTATATTAAATGCAGAAGCAAGGGTAAGCCCTGGACGATCGAGCAATGCTGCTTGGATTTTCATTTCTTTGACAAACGCAGTCTAGGAAAAATCAAAGTGGAGCACAAAGGTACAGCTCAAGTTTGTTTGACATCAAAGGGGAAACAAAGAAGCAAGTTTGTAAAGGTGTGAGCATATTTCAAAACCCCCTCTCCTTTGAGCAATATGTAAACGTCCTAAAGAACAATACCCACCTGGAGATGACAAACTGTGGTTTTAGAAGTCGAAACCATCAGGTTTTTTCATACAAACAACACAAAAAAGGATTAAATTCTTTTTACCCAAAGCGTGTTGTATTGGATGATGGCATCCACACTCTTCCTCTTGATCTATCATATGTATTTATTGCTGTAACTTATTATATTTCTGTAAAAATAAAAACAAAAACGGTGGTTTTTGCAAGTTTCTCAGTCAAAATTAATTAAGTTTACCTTTTTGATATTACAACTCTTTTCAAAATCTGTACCAGTTACAATTTAGCTGCTGGCAGTTATCAACAACATATTTGACAGTTAAAACATGATTCTGTTCTCTGATATTTCAGATAAGCTTTCCAAAACCTGTACCAGTTACGGTTTAGCTGCTGACAGTTATCAGCAACACATTTGACAGTTAAAACATGATTCTGTACATTGATATTTCAGATAAGCCTTTCAAAGCCCGTACCAGTTAGCGTTTAACTGCTGACAGGAAGTTATATTGAACGGTACATTTGACTAGCTTGACTGTTTAAACTTATCAGTCGCAGTTTGCTGCTGGTAGGAAGTGTAGTGTAATCAAGGAAGTCTGACTGAATCGCGGAACTGAAAACCGTCTGAGCAATTCCGTTATGAAAGTAGACTAAGTGATTTTAAAGAGGATACTTCATACTTTTCTCGTTCATTAACACAAAACATCAAAACACGAAAGGTTGTGTATGGCTTTGAAATTTGAAAATCGATTCGTTATCAGTGGCCCGTCTGGAGTAGGAAAAACAAAATGGATTCTACGTTTAGTGGATAATATTGATAAAATCTGTCCGGAAATTAACCAGATTTTTTATTGTTATGAAGTCTGGCAGAATATTTTTAATGAATATTCTGAGAAAATCACATTTCGTCAAGGTCCCCCTGTTCTTGATGATTTCAAAAATTTTGAAAATTGCTTACTCATCTTAGATGACATGATGTTCACGGAAAACAGCCTCTTGTCCAAAATATTTACAATTTACTCTCGTCACTACTGATTTAGCGTCCAATTCACAACTCAAAATCTCTTTCATAAAGGATTAAGATTAGATTATTACTAAACGCAAAATTCATGGTTTTGTTTAAAAACTGTAGAGACAAAAAACAGGTTTCTTATTTTTTAAGCCAAATCTATCCTCAGAAATACAAATCTGTTCTGCAAGCTTATATAGACGCGATAACAAGCCCTCGTGGTTATTTGTTGATTGATCTTCGGTGTGAAGTGGATGATAGTGAGCGGCTCAGGACTAGCATATTTCCAGGGGATGTAAATTATATGTATCAATAATTTTTATTTTTTTATTTTATTTGCCATATTTATCCTCCATTCACGAGAAAGCGAATTGTATCGCTATACTTTGGACGGTAAGTCCGCACTCGCTTGGGAGTTGCCTTTTTCGAGGTTTATGGGTCACCTGTCTTCCACATGAAGGTGGGGCGTCCCGTTAAGTGCCTTGCCCAAGGACACAACAAGCGAACTTGCCGGCTTGTTCTCCACAACCTCCCATAAATGCCGAGCGCCAAGCAGGGAAGCTGTGAATACCATTTTTTAAAGTCTTTTGGTATGACTCGACAAGGGGAATGAACTCCAGGTCTACCGACTGCGAAGCGGACGCTCTAACCACTACGCCATCGCGTCGGTGGATGGATCGATTGCGAAAATTTGCCCCTACTCTTCATTTACTTCAAAAGGCACCACCCTCTTTGAAGAGAAACATTATTGAAAAATCATCCACAGAATTCATTCGTTGTCCGTGTGATTGTTCCTATAACATACTGAAAGGAAACGTTCAAATATCACCCTCTAATAAACTCAGCAAGCATAAAACTAAACTACGACAACTGAGCAATAAAAAAGTATCACTGAAGAAGAAACGAAAAATTGTGCAGACCGGCGGTTTTCTTTCTGTGCTGCTGAATACCCTAGCACCTGTTTTAGGGGGAGTACTTGGAACGTTCACTCATTGAAGAAAGTGATTGCCTTAGAACCTGAAGTGTACCACATCCTTACATCAAAAACAACTCATGAAAAACCTGAAAAGAAAATTTTGTCTGAACTAGACACAAAAATGCAAGAAATTTTAAATTCTGACATACCAGCTGCTGAAAAAATCCAGTTATATAACGAAGCCTAACAGAAATTAAAATTATTTCAAGAAAAAACTCAGGTAAAATCAAAACGAGTTGAAAAATTATCTGATTCTACTATATTGTCGAACGTTAGGAAGAAAACTAAAGCCAGACAGCTCTTGAAAAACATCAAAAAATAAAAGGATCTAGATTTTGATGATAAAGGGAAAATCCTTTTGGATAAGCATGTAATCCCTGGCTCAGATATAAATCAAATCTTTCAGTGTGTGCTAAACAAACAGAACCTCCATCTACCTGGTTTGCATGAATTTGAAGCTTTGCTATGGGAGAGTTTATGAGGTATTATGATCCGCAAAAAGTTGGTGCATTTTCTGGGGCTCATAGTTTTCAAAAAGTTGCAAAGTCGCCCCTAAAATGGTTGAAATCTCAAGATGTCTATACCCTCCACAAACCTTTGAGAAGACGTTTCCCACGCAGAAAAACAATAGTACCAGGAGCAAATTTTCAAATGCAGGCCGATCTCCTTGACTTTTCTTCCTTGAAACAATACAACGACAATTTCAAAGATATTCTTGTCGTGATTGATGTTTTTTTCCAAAAAAGGTTTGATATCTTTTCTCAAGACAAAAACAAGCTCGGAAGTGATAAGAGCCTTTGAAGAAGTGTTGCCGAAAATTGGTCGTTTTCAAAAGCTCCAGACTGATTTGGGGAGTGAATTCTTCAATCGACCGTTTCAGGCCTGGTTAAAACGGCAAAATATTGAACACTTTTGCACATATAATTTTGATACAAAAGCCACCATAGTTGAAAGATTGATTCGAACTTTAAAGGAAAAGCTTTGGAGATTCTTTTACCACATCAATTCTAGACGATATTTAGACGTTTTACCGCTTCTCGTCAACGTCTATAACAACAGCTATCACACTTCAATAAAGCGTGCTCCAAGTACTATCAATCCCGAAAACCAAGAAGATGTTTGGCTCACCTTATATTCGCAACCGACATTAAAAGAGCCTAAGCTAAAAGTAAAGGATAAAACCCGCCTTTCTACCAACCGAATAAGATTTCGCAAAGATTATCTCCCCGGCTGGATAGATGAGATATTTCAAGTGGCTCGGGTATATAAAGGAAATCCTCCTTACTACAAAATCAAAGATTTGGGCGGAGATATTTTAATTGACACCTTTTATGAAAACGCATTGCAAAAAATCTATAAAGATGATGACGTGTTTCGAATTGAGACCATACTGAAAAAACGTCGGAGCAAGAAAGGTGTGGAGTATTTGGTGAAGTGGTTTGGATACCCCTCTTCCTTTAATTCGTGGGTCAAGGAAAAAGATTTCTAGAATGTCTAATATAAATCTGTCACAAACAACTTCTGATATCATTTTGCTTGCCGCTCAAGTGATAGCTGTTTATATTATCATATCAATCAGTCTCTATAGTCTAACACAAACCATCGAAAACAAAGAACTGTGGATTAGTTTGCTTTCGAGTAGTGTCGGTTACTTGTTACCCTCTCCTGTGCTTTCAAAACATGTTTCTCACGCTACCGAGTAATTCATCCATTCAGTTTTATCCTGAAAACAAAGTTTCAGATTATATCGTTCATTTACCAAAAGAACTAAATTTAACCGGCCCCTGGGAATTTGGATTAGGTAAACTTATCTGTCCAAATTCGTGGTACAACATCGACACCGACAAGTTCTTTCTTTTCTTTCTTTTGGAAGGGATCCACATCCAACTGTTTCGAAACCAGATGCTGGCAGCGATGGTACTCAGCCAGCATCGTGTGTCGACATCCAAAACCGTCAGTCCACGTATTCCTGTGGGTGCCCGATGTACAGGGCATGTCAGAATAATGTGTTCTGCGGTTTGTTCTGCAGCGCCACACTCGCAATTCGATGTAGGAGCAAGGCCCCATTTGTGCATGAACGACTGAAAACACCCAACACCAGCCCGCAAGCGGTCGAGCCTGACCCATGATGATCTGGGCAGGCCCATCCTCGTTGGCCTAGTGCTCGCCCTAGGAATGAAAGCACGGAGATTAGATGAGCACTCCGAGTATTCCGTACTCCATTTAAAGTCTGTCCATTGAGCTGCACGAATATCCAATTCGGTTAGATCTTGCAGTAACTTCCGTGCAGCGGGCACAAAGGGGCGTCTAGATTTTAGTCTCTCTCTGTAGCCGTTCGGGGACCCAGCCAGTAATTCATGGAGAATATGGTCAGGGTCTAAACTGCCACGATGTGCCAGGGAGAGCGTTGCTCCTAATCGGCGAAGCTCAGCCGGCTGGATACCTGCGAGGACGGGTAAATAGTCTGTTGGAGTTGGACGCAGGCATCCAGTGACAATGCGCAATGCGTCGTTGAGAACACTATCGATGAGGCGAGTGTGTGCACTGCGACACCAAACTGGTGCACAGTACTCCGCAGTAGAGTAGACTAGAGATAGGGCGGCTGTACGCAATGTTTTAGCTCTTGTGCCCCAGCCTGAGACTGCAAGTCGTCTCATCAGTGCAACGCACGTTGTTAGTTTTTTGCGCAATGCCTCAAGATGGTGACGAAACGTGAGTGATCTCCCCAGTTTAACCCTAAGATAGGTAGGGACTGGACAGAATAGCAAGCGTTTGCCATTGTTGTAGATATTAAGCTCGCGTTTGGCCTCTCTGTTGTTCAGGTGGAAGGCCGTCGTCACCGTTTTAGTGTGGCTGAGCTGTATCCTCCAAGTCTGGAGATATGTTGAGATTGTAGTCATGTCTTGGCTTAAGACCCTCTCCAGGTCCTTCCAGTCATCAGAAGAGTGTAATAGTGCCAGATCATCAGCATAAGCATACCTTCTGGAGACCGTTGAAGGAAGATCGTACACGTAGATATTGAAAAGGAGGGGTGCCAGGACCGATCCCTGTGGGACGCCGTTTTTCAGACGTCGCAACCTGCTTCGCTTGCTGTCACCGATAGTAAGAGTGAAACTTCTATTCCGGACAACTTCCATAATCATACAGACCATGTACTTATCCGGGAGAAGTCTCAGCAGCTTGCAGGTGAGGCCACGATGCCAGACAGTGTCATATGCAGCTGTCAGATCTACAAACACAGCACCGGCCTTCTTTTTTGCCTCAAAAGAATCCTCGATGTTTTGTGTTAGTAAGACAACTTGATCCACTGCCGATTTACCATGTCGAAACCCAGCCTGCTCGTCTGGGAGCAGGGGGTCGACAATAGGCTCAATACGAGCGTAGATCAGTCGTTCGAGGATCTTGTAGGGGACACAGAGCAAGGAGATGGGGCGGTAGCTCTTTGGGTCCTCTACAGGTTTGTTTGGCTTTGGGATCGCAACTACAAGTGCTCTTTTCCAGAGTTTGGGAATTTTGAGTTGGCGCAAGCAGGAAGAGAAGAAGCCACGTAACCAGGACTTCAAAGCAGTTTCAGCATGGATTATAAGCTCCGGACAAATAGAGTCAGGGTCTGGAGCTTTCCCTGGCTTAACGTGCTGGAGAGCGGCAGCGAATTCTCTGGACGAGAAGTCGCCAGAGAGATTCACTGGAGATGGTATGAAGGCCCTCTAAAGGTCAGATGCTTCTTGAGAAATGAGTCGAGACGACTTACGATCAACACCCTCATATTTCCCGTTTTTTACCAGCTGAGCAGCAATGGCGTTAGCTGAAACGGGACAGTTACGGGGGCTGTGTCGCAACCTGCCAGTGAGGTTGTTAATTGTGCTCCATGCCTTTCTGCTTAAGTGTGAGAAGTCGATGTTTTGGACTGCCTTAGACCATCGGTCTCTGCGTTTCTTGTCAAGCCAAGTTATTAGGGCTGTAGCAGCCCTGTTTGACTGGCCTTCAGCAGGAGACTGCAGAAACGTCTGGTAGAGGGTTTCACACTTAGCGTCCCAACACGGTATGTAGGTGTTACGACGACTGCGTGGGATAGCTTTCTTGGCTGCTTTGCTCAGGGTATTGCAAAGGTCCTGGTAGGCCTGATCCATATTTGTTGAATCAGGTGATGGCAAATTCCTTGCAAGCTTGTTTGTCAAAGACTTATAGTGGCTCCAGTTGGCCTTGCGGAAGTTCCATCGCTTTACAGGCCTTCCCGGTACCGAGAGGGAAAGCCTTGGTGGTGTTATAAGCGAAGGTCGATGTTGTGACCTAGGAAACTTCTCCAAAACGCATCTATAAGGCCAGCGACTATCAGGATCGACGGTGGTGAAGGCAAGATCCGGGTTAGTGCCAGTGTTCCAGCGCCCTGAGTGAAAGCTAGGTTTATTCTTGGGATCGTAAAGGAGAGCAAAGCTATTGGAGCTTGCCCAGGCCAGTAGGCAGTCTCCATCCGTGCTGTTGGTGTTATAACCCCAATCGACATGGGGGCAGTTGAAATCACCGGCATACAGACAAGGGTGAGTGAACACTGGAAGATCGGGAACTTGCAACCGCGTTGGTGGAGGTTTGTAGATGTTAACAATTTTATAGCCGTCAACATCCACACACAACCACTCAGTCTCCGATGTCGTGGGAGATTGATCTTATAAGGTCCATTTTAGCCGCTCATGGACAAACGTGGCAAGGCCATGATTTCTGCTTAGGGAAAACCCAGCTAGTTGATAGTTTGATAGCACTAGCTTTTCTGCAGATGTGCAGTGGGTCTTCTGTAGAAGGACGACGAACGCCTCAAGCTGAGTAGCAAAGTGATGAAAAACGTTCATCTTGCTGGCTGTGAGGCCTTCGATGTTCAGTTGTAGTATTGAGGGGCCGCGAAACTTTTTGATGATGTGCCCTGAAAAGGTCAGTTTGTGTGCAACGCACTCATCACTCCGTCCTGAAAAGGACGTTTGATTAGCAGGCCCTTGAACATCGGAACAAGTGGATACCCTTCATCGTTCTTTTTGAAGAATATTTCAACAGCTATGGAATGCCTCCTGCGATCCTTGGTCTAGAAGCTTACATGGATCGCTTTTCGCTGGACTGGATTTACAACCGCAAAAGGATACAAAGCTTATTTTTAAATGTGTGCGGACGTTATTGTGTATATTTCATTTTATTTCGTTGTCGTAATATCTCTCTGCATGCAATACTATCTGTCTTTACCTTAAATTTAACAGAAAATGATCGTCGTGTATTTGATTCCATTCGCGAATTGTACAATAAACACATACATTTAGTGTGATATATATATAGAATCTCGATGTTCAGGTTTCAGACACCATTCAATTTTTTGAGCAATACTTCGAATTCGTTTTTTGAATCGGCGGCGATTCCGAGCTTTAAGCATCCAGGTACTTTTTCTTGCTTCTCGAGAAGCTTGTGGCCGGTCACTCATAATACAGGGTGTCTCAAAAGTCTTGGGCACATTTTGACTTTGAATATGTCAAAAACTATTAAGGAAATAACAATGCATCTGGTATATCTGAAAGCTTGCAGTGTCAAGTTTTTTATAGAATGTTCAAAGATGTTCAATGTGAACACCGTTAGTCATACGCCACACATCAAGCCGATAGTCAAATTCCTGCTAAAATGCGTTCCAGCATTGTGTTGTCTATGGTTGCAAGTTGCAACAACTTCTGTTATTCGGCCTTGAGATCAGCTACTTCTTCTGGAAGGGGGAGGCGCATAGACCAGTGCTTTCACGAAACCCACAAAAAGAAGTCGCAGGGTGTGACATCTGGAGACCTAGATATCAGGGCAAGAGAACGCGATCATCAAGTGTCGCTGAATCAGTTTTTGAAAGTTCAAGGACACAAAACTCTTTTTCTGGTTGAGTGAAAGCCATTGGTGAATCTAGGTTATTTTAGTTATTTAAGCTACATGAAAATACAGTCAACTTCGGATATAAGAGATCCGCCGGGATCAGCTTAATAAGTCTCTTATAACCGAATTCTCTTATAACCGACTTATTAGTTTATATTGAAAATCATTTGGAGACCTTTTGCATAGTCCCTTATAAGCGAAAATTCCTTATATCTGAATCTCTTATATCCGGAGTTGACTGTATATGAAAAAATTATCAGCATGACAAAAAAACTCAATGAAGTTAGCATTAAAATGAAAACAGTTTCATTCAACTACCATTCATAGATCAGCAGAAATGAGGACTTGAAATGTGCCCAAGACTTTTGGGACACCCTGTATATACAGTTAGTTTTTCATCAAAACGTACTCTCTTCATGCTTCGATTTTGCGTTTTTTCATTGGTTCTTGCAAGAGTTTAAGAAAGTTGACCAACTGTTCATGGCTATCCAGCGGTACATGGCAAATATTGTCGTTTTGCGTTTTCAGGCATAAGTAGTTGTGAACCAGATATGATACTTGACGTCGTGGAGCCATCACGTTTTTGACCGTAAATTGCAATTGAAATCCATCCGACAATATTTCTTGTTTTATATTCTGTACGCTTTTTTGCAGCGCACGATTGGAATCATCTTGGCTTGTCGCCCAGAATAAGAGCAGTACATAGTCTTTCGTTTCAGATTTAGGTCGAAACAAAATATAGGGTAGACTACCCATCAGCAGAGTCACGACTTTTGTTAGTTGTTCAGGAAAGAACAGCATTTTGTCCTTTTTCACACTGACCATCGCTTTCTTCAACAAAGTCTCAGCGGATTGTAAAGTTGTAGCAATATCTTGAAATTGTTTCGCAACATCCATGTTGCTTGTAATATTTGCTTCAGCTACTGACACTGTTTATATACCCGCAAAAAGAGGAAAAAAGATTGTGCAACTACATAAAATCGTGTCACAAGTATGGCGCAATATCCAGTTGCATCAGACTTTTTTTTTGCAGCCGCCATAATTCATATTCTGTGTCCTCACGTACCTTGATAATCGGTAAATCAATGCTCGTCTGATTTTGTTTGCATCAACAACCATCTTTTTGCATAGGTTGTCTCCTGGTCTATCATTAAAATCTCCCATACTTCTTTTTGTTTTGTAGATCTTCAAGTGTTCAATATTTCGTGGATAATTTTTGCATCTTTACAAGGGTTTTTCAATTTTGGTCTGTTTAACTTCCGGTATTTGAGAGTGATGTCTTTCACATAATCCGCACCTTGTTTCTTCAGCACATATTCACACAGAGGAAACCATTTAGCGTGCTCGAACCAAGGATTATCGTTCGGTTTCCAGTTCTTTGGACCTCCACCACAATAAAAACAAATAACTCGGTCTCTGTCATCGAAGTAATAGAAACCAGCATACGCCATTTCACGCGGTGTTACATGTCCTTTCACAGGCCAATTCTTGGTAAAGGACTGTAAACGTTCATCACTGTTAACCATATGTGGATTATATGAAGCATGACAAGCGAACGGTTCTTCCACATTTTCCGCAAGAGTCAGGAAAATCACACATATTTCAAGCAAGTTCTCTCACACAATAATATAATTTTCGCTCAACCGCTTTATATAGAATCACGATGGATTGCACAATAAGGATGCAATCGCAGTTACAAATAGATTACGTCATGGATTGCGCAATAGGGATGCAATGTGGCTAAAAATTGAATACGTCAGGGAATGTGCAATAGACATGCAACTACATTCCCGCAGTCTAGTTAAAAACTTACGTCACGAATTGCGCAATAGGGATGCAACTACATTCCCACGGTCTAGTTAAAAACTTACTTCATTGAAATACCGAATCAAAAAACCTTTGTGTAATGACAAATCATAAGTTTTGCACCAAACTGTTTGAAATGACACCATGTTGGAACTAACTCCCTCAGCTTGGTGTTAACTCCCTCAGACCTCCCTTACCTAAAATTAATAAACTTATGGTTAGCTATCTCCGACCTTCTTCAAATAAAATCTAGGTTAGCTCCCTCCAACTTCCTTCAAATAAAATCTATGATTAGTTCCATTAGAATTATGATTAGCTCACATAGACCTAATTTTAGCACCCTCAGACCTAAGATTGGCTCTCTTAGACCTAGAGTTAGCACTCTCAGACCTAGGGTTAGCTCTCTTACAAAAATAGACCCATAGTTATCACCCTCAGACCTCCCTCACATAAAATTAGTGTCTTGTGATTAGCTCTCTCATAAAAATAGATCTAGAGTTAGCACCCTCAGACCTTCCCAACATAAAATTAGTGTCCTTGTGATTAGCTCTCTCACAAAAATAGATCTAGAGTTAGCACCCTCAGGCCTCCCCAACATAAAATTAGTGTCCTGTGGTTAGCTCCCTCGGACCTCCTGCAAATAAAATTAGCTTCCTTAGAACTTTTTATCATGTAAGCGCAGTACAGAGAAAAAGATTCGAGCTTGGCAAGTCTGGACAAGACGGAGACAATATTATCCTAACAAACAGCTGAATAAAACGTATTCTAAAAACTTTCGAAGGACAAGTCCGAACCAGTCTACACAAAATCAAAGATCGCATCATGGCTAAAAATACAATGGATTGCACAACAAACATACAATTACATTCCCATGGTCTAGTTAAAATTTACGTCATGATAGATTGCACAAGAGAGATGTAACTACATTCCCACAGTCTAGTTCAGTGATTCTCAACCTGTGTGCCGCGGCACACTAGTGTGCCGCGAGGAATTTTTTAGTGTGCCGCGTATATTTTTGTCTTTGATCGCTTATTTTTCCGCAAAACCAAATTGATCAATTCTTTGATCGCATTTTCGATTCTTAATTCTTTAAATTGCTGTTCGTTTGAAACCTTCGAGCGTAGCCAGTACAAGCCTAATCGTGAAGCAGCTTATCGAAGGATGCAACAGCGTGACTTGTGTGACAAAAAAAAGGGTGAAAGAAGAGAGTCTGATAATCTTGGTCGCAGATCTAGCTCAGCTTAATGCCAAAATACAAGATAACTTTTTAAAAGTCAAAATACAATACAGTGAGCCCTGAAATAGTCTCGAGAGCTGCTTAAAGCCTAAGTAGGCAAACTAAAGCTATGCCTGATGAGAGCGGTTTCTCAGAGATAAAAGCAGTTGTTTTATAAGCTACAACTGCATTAAGAAAAAAATCTAATCTTAATAAAAATAGCAGAGCCAAGTTTACGGTATTTGATCATATTTATTAAAGTAGACGTTTAGAATAAATTATAATTCTATGCCACTGTTATTCAAATAGTATCCGTATTAAATATATTTAAAATAACTTTGGCTCTGCTATTTTTAGTGAAACAGATTAATTCAAGTTTAAATAATGCATGGACTTAGTTTTAGTGACAAAATTTAGTCATTAGTTTAGTAGTCAAACCATGGAAAAGTATTTAAAAATAAGCAGTACCAGTAACAAAAGTGGTGCATTGCAACAGAAAGTACCTGCAAAAAAAGGAGTCAAGCGTAAATATAAAGAAGACTACATAAAGTACGGTTTTGTTGCTTCTGGATCCTACGATCACCAACTTCCTTTGTGTATTATTTGCAATCTTTCCTTGTCAAATGAGGCCCTCGTTCCTAGCAAACTAAGCAGACACTTAGAAACCAATCACGAATCTTTAAAAGATAAACCAAAAGCATACTTTGAGAATCTCTTGTTACAAAAAGATATAGAAGCCAAACGATTTAACAAGTACATGAAGTTGCCAGAAAAGGGGTTAGTTGCCAGCTACAAAGTGGCTCATTTGTTGGCTAAACGCAAAAAAGCTCACACTGACGCCGAATCTGTTATTGCACCATCAGTATCCATTATTGTAGAAACTATGCTTGGAAGTGATGCTGCAGATACGGTAAGCAAAGTTCCATTATCAAATGACACAATTTCAAGAAGAATTGAAGACCTATCTTCGGATATAAATGATCAAATTCGTGAGCATTTTGATGTGCAAGGACAAGATGACGAGTTATCTCAACTTTGGGCACTGCAAGTTGATGAATCTACTGATAGTACAGGAAAAGCGCACCTTTTAGCTTTTATTAGATTCGTAAAAAACGGGTCGTTTGTAAACCAATGCCTATTTTGCAAAGAGTTAAAAACCACTGCTAGAGGGGAAGACATATTTACACTGGTCGACGAAAACATTTTGTCGTTGAACTTACAGTGGAAAAACTGTGTTAGCATTTGCACTGATGGCTGCCCATCCATGCAAGGGAAAAACAGGGGATTTGTTGCTTATGTTCGCCACCAAAATCCAAACGTGTTTGTAGTGCATTGTATGATACATAGAGAAGCTCTCGTCTTTAAAACATTGCCAACAAATTTACATTCAGTTATGAAGCAAGTTATTGAAGTCGTAAATTTCATAAAAACTCGTCCCCTCCAAAGCCGACTTTTTACGCAACTTTGTCAAGAAATGGATTCAAAATTTAAATGCTTGCTGTTTCACACAGAGGTCCGATGGCTCTCGAGAGGAAAGGTACTGAAACGTGTATGCGAACTAAAGGCTGAAATTTGTTCTTTCCTGGACGCTCAAAAAAAAGACTTCGGGTTTTCTGTACATGACGAACTGTGGTGGTTACGAGTGCAATTTATAGCAGATTTATTTGAAAAAGTGAATGTTTTGAATTCAAGCTTACAAGGGCCATCCGAAAATACAATAACAGCTACATCAACATTGATTTCTTTTGACGAAAAACTGTCTTTATGGAAGAGAAAAGTATCTGAGGAAAATGTAGATGCTTTTCCTACAGTCAACAAGTCTTCTTTAAAAAAAAGAATAATTCCGGAAATTTTAAACACTTTGTCAGATCTCCAGTTTTCACTCCGAAACTACTTTCCAGAATTCAGTGTTAAAGATTACGGGTGGGTAATCAATCCATTTGGAAAAAATAACGACACAACGAATCTATCTACCGAAGAAGAGGAGCAGCTTATTGAGCTACAAAACAATTGTTTTTATCGGTCCAGTTTTTCCGAAGAAAACCTACATGACTTTTGGTTGTCCATCGTAAAAACATATCCTTTGCTAAGAATAAAAGCAATCAAAATTCTTCTTCCATTTGCATCATCTTGGCTTTGCGAATTTGGATTTTCCGCACTCACTGAAATCAAAAGTAAAAAAAGACAACGCCTTCTTGCTATTGACGATGAAATGAGAGTATGTCTTACGTCATTAGAGCCTCGATTCGAATTGATTTGCTCGAAAAAGCAAGCACAACCGTCCCATTAAACATGTATGTTTGGAGTATTTTCATTTTATTTATGTATTCATTTCAATTCAGTATTTCATTTCAATCTCATTTCATTTATGTTTGGAGTATGTTTGAGTTTTAAATTTTGTAATGTGAAAGTGTGCCGCGGATGAATTTTTGATTCTTTAGTGTGCCTCAAGCACAAAAAGGTTGAGAATCACTGGTCTAGTTAAAAACAGACTCGTCATTGAAACACAGAATCAAAAAACCTTTGTGTAATAACAAATCATAAGAATGACATCCAAATTTTTGAAATGGCACCGTGTTAAAACTAGCTCCCTTAGATTGCCGTTAACTTTCTCAGACCTCCCCCATATGAAATTAGTGTCCTATGGTTAGCTTCCTCCGACCTCCTGCAAATAAAATTAGTGTTCGTACCCTCAGAAAAAAAATAATAGACCTAGGGTAGAGTTAGCGTTAAGGATTAGGGTTAGAGACCAGCTCCTCCGCAATTGACGCCAAATGGATCATTCTATACTACTCAAGAACCATGGGGAGATATTTGTAGCAGTAATTGCCGAGAGGAGCTGTAATAAAAAGTCTGTGGCGGACCTCAGCACGCACAGAAATATTGTAGTAGGCATCTTTTATATCTAATTTTGAAACAATTTTACAGCCATTGGCCAAAGAAACAAAATCCTTGATATTGGGGAGTGCGTACTTTTTCATTTGTAAAATCTTGTTCAATGATGTAAAATCGGCGCATAACCTGAAGTTGCCATCCTTCTTGTTTACCATGACGATTGGAGAAGCCCAGGGGCTACAAGGTTTTTCTGAAATTCCTTGATCCACTAAGCGTGTAATTTCAATCTGGAGCCCTCTATATTTGACCGGTTTAAGTCTGCGGGCACGAAAGTGAATAAGTATTTCGGTGTTCGTTTCGACAGCGGCTACTGTAAAGGCCGATAAGTCTAATTTTTAGTTTGGCTCTGTTTTCCCTTTTTTATTTCATAATTTGCCGCGACTGCTTCGAGACATTTGTCACGTTGTTTATCGCTAAGATACATTATGCCAAATTCAGTTAGTTAATGCCGAATGTTTTGATATCAAGTCGACCTTTATAAAGTTTTGTGTTTGTATTTCAGCGAAGTAAGCTAAACATACTGAAAAATTGTTTCTTTTTTAAATCAAGTGTTTGGTAGTTTGGATTGGCACAGAATTGTAAGTACCAGTAGGTTAGCTAAATTATAACCCAATTTGTTAGTTGCCTGTCCTAAAGTGTCTGGCTAATATGTAGTATTTTTTACATTGTTACTGTCGTTATGGTGTAGCCACTGGCCAATAAGGCTATATCTCTCAAATCAAGTGCAAATTTTAGTGGTCATGTACGGTGTATTTAAATTGTGCTAGTAGGCGTATCGTTTCTCTGCTTAATTTCAGTTCTTTTTATTGCAGCAAACGCTGGTTATTGGTATCGTGACACAGTCTTATTGGAATAAAAGTATGACTTTGAACACATGCCTGTATCTAGTTGTGTGATTCTCAATCCCAGACTAGCCTTACACAAATCAAGTAGGCCATCTGGGCCTGCCACTTACAGTTTGAATTCTCCAATTTGGATTGGGATTATTGTTTTGTCCTACAAGTTGCTGGACTTGTACAAAAAAGAAAACAACTGATCAAGCACTATCGGTAAGTTGGGTATAAGCTTACCGTATGGCATCCACTAGTTCTGGTAAAGGCCTCCGACGAACACTTTCGATTCCTTTTGACTTAAATGAAGCAACGTTAAAGGAATGTGTTTGGGGAAGTGAGGTCAAACCAACTGAAGGTAGGCTAGATGATGAAGATTCTCTCCAACCTTGCGATAGTGCATCTCAAATTCAAGGACGTTTGTCCAATATATCTAGTTCTCAGTATTCCCAACAAAGCATGCGTTTGAGAGCATTAGCACGCCAAGCTGAAATCCAAGCTGAGTTATTAGCTTGGGAACAGCAAGAGCGCATTGAAGAAGAAGAAAGAATCCTCAGGCAGAAGCGAGAAAAAATTCTGGCTGAGGAACAACTTCTAAAAAGAAAGAAGGGGAGAATCCTTCTCGAAACTGAATTAAGAAAAGCTTACGCTATTGCCTCTCTCTGTAAAGAGTCAGAGAGCACAAAAATGTCTAACAATGATGAAAATGGAGGCCCACAAAGGGAGCGCGATGCGAAGGCACTTCCACTACCAGATCTATCCAAGCATAGAGGAACTCTGAGTAATCCCATAACCCCTAACAACAATGTTAAACAAATTTTTACCCTAGTTGCAAGACCAGCAATTACGAATCTTGCAGCAGCCACAGTAAATAGCTCCCAGCAACCAAATCTCCCCCAAGCACCTGTAGAAATAAATCCTGGTATCCAAACAACTTCTATGGATATAGTCCAACAATTAATTCAGAGTAATCAACAGCATTTGGCTGTTCTAAAGTTGCCGCCCACAAAAATTACTAAATTTGATGGTAACCCAATTCACTTTTATTCATTTATAAAATCCTTTGAAATGGCGGTGGAGACCCATGAAGATGATCCTTTGCAAAGACTGCATCGCTTGATAGATGCTACAACAGGAAATGTCAGACGTATGTTAGAAGGCTTCCAGTTCTACGAGCCTGCTGAAGGCTATCAATGTGCTAAAACATTCCTCCAGCATAAATATGGAGATCCACTGATGATCAGAACCGCGCATATGAATCAAGTCAAGAGTTGCCCAGCTGTACAAACAGGAAAAACTCAGATTACTGCTTTAGAGGAGCTGACAGTATCTTTACGAGCACTCATTCACATTAATGAAAGCATTTCAGAGCTAAGGAATTTAGACCACACTGACTTTATAAAGGAAATAGTGAAATCTAAATTTCCTATATTTATGAAACGTGAATGGGCTAGTTACATTGAGCAAATTTTGAGCACACACCGACGGCAATTGGGTTTACGGGACTTACTAAACTTTTTGGAACGAGCATTAAACAGATTGAACAACCCGTATTGTCATGATCTTGACATCAACGTTGGCTTTAAGCCAGATGCTCGACCTCAAATAAAGAAGTCGAATTTTACTAATTTGACAAATCATCTCAATAGGGATGTCAGTAGCCCTAAGCCCATGTTTGAACAACCTAGCTCAAGGGTTAGTGCAAGGTTTTGTGTTATTTGTAAAAGCAGCTCGCATTTTTTAAACCAATGTGTAAAGTTTCGTGGTTATACGTATGTAGATCGTGTGAAATTGGTGAATGAGCATAAGTTATGTTTTTCATGTCTTTCCGCTGGCCATAAAGCAAGTAAATGTAGCAGGCAAAGGCCATGTCGGGAGTGCGATGGTAGGCACACCACTCTTTTACATCCTGACTCTAGGCCTACCACTAATTCAGAAGGATCGGGACCTAGAATTGAGGATAATCCCCAACAGTCTGCTGAATACAATGCGGTTAGTCATTTATGTAACTCTGAGAGTAATGTTACTTGCGTGCCCAAAAATGTTGAAGGCCTTAGTCTAAGTGCTAACAATGCTGTGTATACTACAAATGACAAAGTGTTTATGCCTATATTGCCTGTCAAGGTTTGCGCTCCTAATTGTGATGTGTTTTGTGAGACGTACGCGCTTCTTGATTCAGGAAGCGACACTACCTTTTGTAGT
This sequence comes from Trididemnum clinides, assembly GCA_963675345.1. NCBI lineage: Eukaryota > Metazoa > Chordata > Ascidiacea > Aplousobranchia > Didemnidae > Trididemnum > Trididemnum clinides. The sequence continues at coordinate 34,673,646 of OY776297.1, forward strand.
GAAAACGTGTTGAGAGAGCTCGGCATTTCGGGTAATCAAACCGTGCTCAATCTATCCACCCTACAAGGGCCCAACACTCAGATTAAAACCAAAGTTTTGAACAACTTGAGAGTCGGAGATTTACATGGTAATGTCGAATTGACCATCCCCATCACCTTTACTAGGCCACATCTCTGTGTGAACGAGAACTTAATATCCAAACAAGAGGACATTAACGGGCTTGATTATTTGCACGAAGTTCACCTACCTGAGCTTAGCTGTGGGGTAGGCCTAATTTTGGGCCAAAATGTTTCGGCTGCATTCGTTCCACAGTCTGTGATTCACCCTCCTGAACACTGCGAAAACGGTCCTTTTGCTGTTTTGACTAAACTGGGATGGACTATTAGTGGGGTCAATGTTACCTCGTTTTTTCGAAATCGTTTGAGGCCAAACAACAGTTATTTTGTACAAAACGGTGATATTTTGTGTCAATCTTGCTCTGAAAATATTGTAGCTTCTAAAAGTGAAAGGTTGGAGTTGTCTGTGGAACAACAAAGATTTTTAAAGCATGTAGAAGAAAACATCAAGTTGAATGACACCGATCATTTTGAAATAAAACTTCCCTTGAAAAATCCTGATTTGAAGTTAAACAATAACAAAGTTCAGGCTTTGCAACGACTGCAGGGTCTTCGAAAAAGGCTGAGGCGAAATGAGCAGTTACGCCTGAATTACGTCTCTTACATGAACTCCCTAATTGAAAACGGATATGCGGAAGAGGTTCCTGCTTCGGAGTCGAATCAAGAAGAGAACTGTTATTATATGCCTCATCATGGAGTTTATAGTGCTCAAAAACCGGATAAATTGCGAGTAGTATTCGATTGCTCAGCAAAAAGCAACGGACTTAGCCTGAATGACAACCTGCTGATTGGTCCCGACCTCAGCTGCACGCTTCTTGGAGTGCTTCTGAGATTTCGACAAGAAACTGTAGCTTTAAACGCTGACATTCGGGCAATGTTTCATCAAGTGCAAATCCCCTACCCAGATAATAATTATTTTCGCTATATGTGGTTTTATGATAACGACATTGAAAAGGAACCTGTAGAGTTCCAAATGAAGGTTTATGTATTTGGAACTGTTACTTCTCCTAGTGTGGCCAATTTTGCTCTGAAAGAAATTGCTAAAAGATTTAAAGATGATTTTTCTGCAGAGACACTTAATACTATAACGAGCAATTTTTACGTCGATGACCTGTTGAAATCAGTGGCAACACTGGATGCAGCGATCAAATTAAGACAAGAAATAACCGCTGCTTTGGCTAAAGCTGGCTTTCACATTACTAAATGGACATCTAATAGCCCTGAGCTTTTGGCTGCAATTCCTAAAGAGGACATTGCTGTGGATTGTGACGGGCTTACGATCGAAGACTGCTGCAGTATGCCCAACAAAACTGCTCTGGGCACCAGATGGGACATCAGACATGATAAGCTAGGATTTTTCATTGACTTACCGAACAAACCGCGTACTCGAAGAGGAATGCTATCAATGTTAAATTCTATTTTTGATCCTATGGGATACCTAACGCCGATCACGTTACGAGCAAAACTGATTTTGCAAAAACTGTGTAAGCTTGGATTAGACTGGGATGACGCTGTACCGGTTGAAGTGGAAAATGAATGGAATGCATTTTTTACTGATGCAGCCAACCTCAGCAAATTTGTGATTGATTGTTGTTTCAAACCTACGGACTTTGGCTTTGTTACTCACACATCGTTGCATCATTTTTGTGACGCGTCTAAATCCGGCACTGCAGCTGTGAGTTTCATCAAACTGATTAATGACAACAATGAAACACATGTGAGTTTGCTGTTATCTAAATCAAAGCTTGCGCCTATTAAGAAGCTCACTATACCTCGCCTTGAGCTGACGTCTGCGGTTATGGCTGTCCAAAATGACGTTATTTTACGAAGAGAGTTGCAGATCAATATAGATGAGTCTCGTTTTTACACAGACAGTATGATTTCCCTGTACTATATAAACAATGAGCACAAACCACTAAAAACGTTTGTAGCTAATCGCGTTGCCACGATTAGAACTCACACTAATCCCAAGCAATGGTTTCATGTTAAGTCTGAGAACAATGTCGCGGATATGGCCTGTCGTGGTGTGCGCTGTTGCATCTTCCTCGAGTGTGAACAATGGAAGGTGGGGCCTGACTTGCCGAGAAACCAATGGGCCTTGGGTAGGATAATTGATACCTTTCGGGGTTCCAAGGGTTTAATTAGAAAGGTCAAACTCCGAACCAAGGCTTCCGAAATAATTCGGCCTATCACGAAGCTTTGCTTAATTACCTCCGAAGAAGATGCCTTGGGGCGTTGATCGTGGGCTCCTTTGAGTGTGTTTTTGACTATGTATCCCCTTTTTGTAAAAATTGATCCGACTGGGACGGATCAAGAGGGGCGGTGTAAAGGCCGATAAGTCTAATTTTTAGTTTGGCTCTGTTTTCCCTTTTTTATTTCATAATTTGCCGCGACTGCTTCGAGACATTTGTCACGTTGTTTATCGCTAAGATACATTATGCCAAATTCAGTTAGTTAATGCCGAATGTTTTGATATCAAGTCGACCTTTATAAAGTTTTGTGTTTGTATTTCAGCGAAGTAAGCTAAACATACTGAAAAATTGTTTCTTTTTTAAATCAAGTGTTTGGTAGTTTGGATTGGCACAGAATTGTAAGTACCAGTAGGTTAGCTAAATTATAACCCAATTTGTTAGTTGCCTGTCCTAAAGTGTCTGGCTAATATGTAGTATTTTTTACATTGTTACTGTCGTTATGGTGTAGCCACTGGCCAATAAGGCTATATCTCTCAAATCAAGTGCAAATTTTAGTGGTCATGTACGGTGTATTTAAATTGTGCTAGTTGGCGTATCGTTTCTCTGCTTAATTTCAGTTCTTTTTATTGCAGCAAACGCTGGTTATTGGTATCGTGACACAGTCTTATTGGAATAAAAGTATGACTTTGAACACATGCCTGTATCTAATTGTGTGATTCTCAATCCCAGACTAGCCTTACACAAATCAAGTAGGCCATCTGGGCCTGCCACTTACAGCTACTATGGAATGGTTGATTTCGCGAGATCTTCTCGCCTCGTCAAACACTTCTGGGAAATCGGTCTTTAACGCCTCAAGCAGTTGGGCGTTAGAAAGGTCGGGGAGAACGTCCGGAATTCATCTTTGATTTGAAGATCTTTGTCTTCACCGAGTGGTGAGATACGGAAGGCTTCCCGATATTCAACTAGCCTTTTTGTGACGGTGTCAATAGAAAGTTGAAACTTGTTCAAAAAGTCCATATCTAATATGCCGTATGATAACCTTGATATCTTAAACGCGTGTTTGAACAGCCTAGAAAATCCTAAATCAATCTGTAGAGTATAATCTCTGAAAGTGGGCAACGGACCATTTCCAAGAGTTTGTAGGAAATTACGAGTCGTGGCGAATTGCTTAGAATGACTTTTAGGAAATATACTGTGATAGGCGCCCGTATCGATGGAAAATTTAACACCATTTTGCTTATCACTGACGAAAATTAAGGGGTTGTGAGTGTTTTGTTGGTGCCGCTTGCTCCAGTCCCCTAATTTGTGAAGCCTGCTCGGAGGTTTTCCTGATGCCTACGAGGAAATGGTAGGTCATAAAAATTTAGGGCCTTCGCATCTATACGCTTTTAAACCAAAGCGTTGATGGCATTTGCATGGAGGCAAGTGGGAACTGTTCTCTCGAGTGACTCTCGCAGTTTCAGCTGTTAATTTATTATTTTTTTACCACTGATAGTTTCTTGTAATTAAGTTACCTCAAGTTGTAAGTTTTAAATTTACGATTGTATCATCTCGTTTTGCTAGGGGAAGGATATTTGCGTGACGTCATTGTTACCGTTCACAGATGACTTGTGGCGCAACAAAAGTTCATCAGCGTGGCGTACCAAATCCTCCATTGGGCCATTTTCATAATAATACAAGTTAATTCGAGTGTGAGTTTGAGATAGCGTTGCGTAAAATATCAATTTGCAATTTAGAATTCGGATCATATTTGTTTCCTAAAATGGATTTCAAACGAAGATAATACTCTTTTACACTACGATTTCCGCGCTTGGCGTTCAAATAATTGAGTGAAGATGGAAGGATGATGAGACTCACGTAAGCGCGAGATTAGTGCTTGTTTTAATGGTGTATACGGAGTCAAGCAATTTGTGGTTTGTAGCAGGTCTGCAAATGTCGGACAAAATAGATTGGTTTTTCGTGATGGTTGCAAGTAGGCCTAATAGTCGGAATTTGGTGATTTCATCCGAAATGCTGTTGGCTCAAGAGTACTTTAATTACTTCAAAATATTGTTCGATTTTGTCTTCCCATATATCAGGCATGCGAAGGGAGGGCGCTTCTGTTAATGCGGACGAATCTATTCCGTGGAATGGAGTGGAGCAGGGCCGTAAGTGACGGACGAGGAAGGTACCGTATATCATGTTGATGGGGTGTGGGTAAATCATTATTGAAGGATGTTTTTCAAAAATTTCAAGTAGGCGAACTTAGGAAAGGCTTAAAAGAACGGCCCAGAATAAAAATTACGCCAATAGCTATTGCAGTTGAAATTACTGGGGTCATAATGTAAAGAATCCAAAGCCACACTTTGATAAATACCATTTTGAAATAAAAGTGATTTTACTCACGTCGGGGTCACCAATGTAGCGCAACGGCAGCGTTCTCTCTGGTGTCTCGTAGGTAGGTTTTTTTGTTCTATTGTGTCGGTGGATACTTCGCGAGATATGTAACGTCTTATTCATCGACTCATACAAATTTCAACAAATTTATCTCAATAAACCTTATTCAAATAGAATATAAAACAAAAGATTAATACATAAAGTAAATACAAAATTAATAAATCTTACATGCAAGCTTAAGATCGCTCCCACGCCTGAACGCCGACGTGTACTTGCAAAACTAACATGTCTGCATTAAATTCAAATTAAAAGTTGCGACAAGAAGTGATGCGTGAAAACAAATGGTTCAAAAAAACTAATCAAGTGGAACAAAGCAAACGGAACAATAAAGTAGTACTGGTACGTAGTGCTACAACTGTAATGCTAACCCTAATCCAACTTTTTATTGCAAAATCAGAGCAATCTTCTCTCAACCTTTTTTTTTCTCAAATCCTCTCTCCATTCATGACCTCAAACCCATCAACCCATCTCCCAATCGGGGTTCCACAAATCCCACTCACATCCCATTTTTTTTTATAAAATTGGTCTTTCATGCAGTCCGGTTTTCCGACTTCTATTTCATAAGCAGTTAAATCACTCTCACAACCATCTCCTCAAAAACTAATACCATTGCTATTACTCTATCGCCTATCTTTCAACCTTTGACTAATTTCTCACTAAAATCCCAACACTTATATTGTCGTTATTTTCGCACCTGTTGTTGTTACCCTACCCCTTCCGAAGCATGGGGGCATGGCGGAAGACCATGGAGCCTCAGATGCCGAGCAAATCCCTAGGGCCTGGACTAAAGGTCGTAGAGTGACAAAGAGCAAGCGGCACCAAGAGTCCGTGGCTGGACAGTGCAGAATGAAATGAGAGGTGACCTGGGACCTGTGTCCGCAGACGCTGCAGGAAGGATTCTCGATTCCGCCAATCCTGGAGAGATAAGAGCTAACAGAAGACTGTGTCCGTTGCAGCGTAGACAAGAGAGAACAGCGAGCGTGACGAGGGAGCACAAGTTCCTTGGTAGAAATTGGGGGAACCTGCGTGTCGAAGAATTTCGATGAGACAGTAGGCCTCCAGTCCGAGAAAAGACAAGAGTGGAAACGAGAGATAAGAGGAAAGAGACTACAATGAATTACAGAGGGCACAAGTAGCGCACCCCGTCTGGCCAGCTCATCAGCCGCGTCGTTCCCCGGGAGAAACGAGTGTCCAGGGGCCCATTGTAGCCTGATAGCACAGGAGGACAAAGAAGACAGTTTCTGCCAAAGAGTTTGAGGTAAAAGAAAAGATGGAGAAGTTGATCAGGGAGGAAAGGACAGAACGGGAGTCAGATAGGAGAAGAAAAGTGGTAGGCTTGTTGGTGCTGCCGAGACCAGCAAAGAGCGTGCAGAATGGCGCAGACTTCGGCGGAAAAATTTCAACATACTGGGCCTGCTAAAAAGGAAAGAGTGGTCTCGGTGCCACAGAAAGAGCAGTTGGCAAGTACGCCAGAGCCGCCTTTGTTAAGAGGAAATAAAATAGAGCCGTCAGTCCAGAGAACCAGATCATGAGGGGGAAGAGAGTCAAGGTGGGCGAGAGAAAGAGAGGGATCGGAGCGGGAGCATGAAAAGGTGGACTCTACAGTGAAGAAAGGCAGATTTCGAGAAGAGGGAAGGCAAGCAAGAAAAGCCTCTCTAGGGGGAGTAGAAGCATCATCGGGTAAGAGGACGTAAAAGCTCTCCAGAGTCTTGGTTTCACTTCATGTGTGGCCAAACCTGAAATAAGAAAGGAGGCTGGGAGACGAAGAGCCCGCTCATAAGACGAAAGAGTGAAATGAGTCACGGTGACTCGTACGGGAGGTAAAGACGCCTCGAAGAAGTGGGATAGGCAGGACCAGAGGCAGCCGATGATGGCGCGACTAGCCGAGAAAGCAGAGATTCAGCGTAAGACCTAGAGACGTGGGAAAAACTTCGCCTTCAGCGAAGATACATATTTAGAAAAGGAAAGAGTGTGGTTGAAGGTGACCCCAAGAAAAGTTGGAGTTGGGTTGAAACGGAGGCGGGAGCCGAGTAAGAGGAGATTGGGCTTGGTGGGGATTCACTGAGAAGGAGGCCTTACATTTGTTCGGATTGAGAGAAAGACACCAGTACTCAAACCAGCGCTCCAATCGAAACAGAGCTCCCTGTGAGGCCTCCACTGCAGTGGGGACCGACGGAGAGGAAGACCAAATGGCCAGATTGTCAGCGTAAAGAGAGCAGCTGACGGAAGAAGGCAGAGAAGCCGGAAGATTATTGATAAAGAGAGAGAAAATAACAGGGCCAAAAACGGATCCTTGCGGAACACCTCGACGGACTCGAATGGAACGACTTTTGAGAAACCACGCAAGCGCGCCTATCAGAAAGGAAAGATTGAGTCCAACCAGCAAAGCAAGGAGGGAGGCCAGCCGAAATGAGTTTGTGGAAAAAGGCGGGATGCCAGACAGAGTCAAAAGCTTTGAAGAAATCAATAGTGGAAAGGATCGTCCGAGAACCCGATCTGGGTTTGTTAAACCCATCCGAAACGGACTGAGAAAGGTACAGAATTTGATCTAGAGTAAACCATCCAGGGCGGAAACCGGCCTGACGGGAAGAAAGAATGGAATTAGATTCCAGAAAGAAAAGTTGGCGGGATAGAATGATGCGTTCAAACAGCTTTGAGACGTAGGAGGTGAGAGAGATAGGCTGGAAGGAAGCAGGAGAGTCGAGAGGCTTTCCCATCTTGTAGATGAGAATGATAGATGTCTTCCAGATGGAAGAAAAGGGATGCGAAGTCCAGAAAAGATTGAAAATGTGAAGAAGAAAATCCATGCCATAACAAGGAAGATGCTTCAGCATGGGATAGGCAACTTTCTCTGGGTCGGTGGCAGTGGACGAGGAAAGGTTGGAGGCAGCCGCATAAAATTCAGTGGGGGAGAAAGGAGAGCAGAAGGACGAGTGAGGCTCCTTAGGACACGTGGGTCGGTGGAGCTCAGAGAGGTAGCCTATGGCTTTGCTACGCAGGGCCTTTGGCTGAGAAACGGAAAAGTGAGATCTCAGGTAAGCAGCATAGACCGAAGCCGACTCCCGAGGAGAACAGTTAGGGAAATTAAGGGAGGAGGAAGGAGAGCCAGCGATAGAGCATATACAGTTTTTGGGTCTGATTTAGGTGAAAGAGAAGAGCAAGTCGTCTGCCATGCCTCAGCCTTGACCTTGGCGATGACTGACGAGGCGCGTCAAGAAGCGGTGATGTAGGTAAGCCTTACGATCTTCATCACTTGTGTGAGCGGCAGCGAAAGACTTACGTCTTTCAATAACCACACCTTCCACCTCAGCAGACCACCAGGCTTTAGAATGGCGTTTGATGCGGCCGAAAGGAATGGAACATTTGGCCGCATTCAGTGCCAAACAGGTAAAGAGAGCAGCAGCAGAGGAAAGAGAAAGAAACGAGTATTCCTCTGCAGAAGGACAGTGGGAGTCAAAGTAAGATGGCAAAGTCATCCCAACGAGCTTTCTGAAAGTTGAAGGAAGGGGGACGCTCGTTGGGGCGAAAGAAGGACAGTTAGTAAAATTGGTAGGTGATCAGAGCTCAGGTCCTGAAGCACCTCCCAGGAGCAAGAAAGGGCCAGAGAGAAGGGAGCAAAGGAGATGTCAGGGGAGGAGTGACTGCCAGAGAAGCGATGTAGAAGAGTGGGTGTGTCAGAGTCATTGAGGGAGAGGTCAGAAGAGATGACCCAGTCGAATACTTCCTCCCCGCGGGGGTCGAAAGTACCTCTGGAGTCTGAAGGAGGTGATCACAATTGAAGTCCACCAGAATGAAGAGATTTCTGGAGGAAGAAAGAACGGGAGAAAAGGATTCGATTCTGCCACCCGTGGGAGAAAAGCAAATAGGGGGGAGTACACATTAAGAGAGCAAGGAGAAGTTGTTAAGAGAGATGTTGACCCCAACACAATCAGAATAGGGACCAAGCGAAGAAAGAGAGGAGGTAGAAAGTTCAGAGACAGATAGCCCTGACTGACAAAAATGAGGACACCGCCGCTAGCGTGCGTAGCAGGAATGCCAGACCAGGAGTGGGTGCGATCAGAACGCAGAGCAGAGAATCCAGAAGATTGGATTCCTGGATACAGATAAAGTCAACAGGATGGGTTGAAAGAAAGTAAAGTAGTTTTGTGCTCCTGGCTCAAGAGATTCCAGCATTCCATTGGAGAATCCTGAGAGAGTCAAGGGGGGAAGAGGAGGCGAAGAAGAACAGCCAGGAGCAAGGAACGGTGATGAGGGCGGAGAGAGAGAAGATACTGAATGGGCCGACGGGGGATAAAAGGTTTGAAGACGAGGGAGTGCAGTATTGGCAGACAAAGGGTTAGATTATACAGTGGAGGTATACATGTCGGAGGATCCCGAGGAGGAAGTCACAGTGTTGCGAGTGAGGATACAGCAGAGAGGCAGCTCCATGAGTGAGAGCTGTCAAGTTCTGAATTTAAAGAGGGAAAGTTGTGAGCACCTTAGATGGACCAATTTAGAGCAGGTGCAGCATTGCACTGACCTACTCCGCCAGCTCACACAGAGCAGGCGAAGACGGGAAAGAGAAAGCAAGGAGAAAAGAGAAAACAGACGACCGATTTTAAGGAAGCTGTGTGCTGCCCTTCTGGGGACAGCATAGCGAAAAAATCAAGGGGAGTGCATGGGGTAACTGGGATCCTCGGGAAGTCCAACAGCCATTTTAATTTTCAACCCAACACAAACGGGGTCGGGGACCACATCACCACGTTGAGGCGGCTGCTGATTGGTGCAGATTTTCGCACCTCGCAACTTACGTCTCTTTCTTTTGACACAAACAAATTGAGCTTGCTTCATATTGGCAACATAGTCTACATCCACTTTCCTATTTCGTAACTGTTCACACACATATGTGCTTCTGCCACAAAACTTCACAGTTAAAATTTTGCTTCAAGCTGATTGTCTTTTTGTAACTCTATTCCTCGCACTTTATCCCATTTAAGAGTTTTCGGGGGTGAGAACCAGTTGTTGCATAAAACTTTATGAGGTATTTTTTGAAGCCTTTTTCACGGAGACCATGCTCTTACGTACCTCCAGAGGGGTGTCAAATCTTAAATTTGAAACATGAGCTGATAGCTAAAAGTTGCCTCATGTGATATTTTGGGTGAGCAGCTTTAATTTCTATTCCAGTGAAACAAGGAGTAAAAATGTCAATTTTACTTTTTTTTACGGCAGTTTCGCAGACTTACATATTGATTCAGACTTAAAAATTATCCTTTTTTGCGCAATAAATCTAAAACAAGCTCAGGATGTCTGATGTTTTCCATGATTAGATTGCCCGATTCAGACAGTTCTTGATTTTGCCTTAAAATCTTCTTGATCGTAAATGAATACGTGTTGCAGGATTGCAGTTTTATTGAGATTGATTACATTCACAAAGACAGCATCATTACGGTAAACACTCTTTCTACTGAGTGGTGACTTTCATCCATTAACTTCCAAAAAACGACAGAGCATGATTCGAATTGCATCAACATCTACATCTGCATCACCAAAAAAGAACAATACTTTAATTTCAGGTAGTGATAACACAGCGGTATGAGGGGCGGGTATCGCAAGTGAAAGGTGGCGAGCTAGATGCAAACATGGCTTTTTAGTTGTTATTTCTGCGAAGCGATTCAAATTGTTCATTCACTATTAACGTCGGCCAAAGCACATTTATGTTTAATCACTATTCAGCCACAACCGCTTTTGAAAAAACAAATTTAATTTATTAGCACATTCGCAAGTGCACTGTAAGCATGGGTTTTAAGCTTGCCACTCTTTCTTACGTATGATATCATGCTCGACATGCAGCTCTCGTCATACTGGGCCACCGCCACGAGTAGACTACATAATCCCGCCACCGGCCTGCCACATAACAATGGAAGCATCCCTTAAAAGTGCATCAACCAAGGACCCAACAAGCAAGCTTTCCGGTTTGTTCTCCACACTATCCCTTTCGCGCAGAGCGCCAAATAGGGTAGAAGTGAAAACCATTTTTTTACATCTTTGGGTATGATTCAACAAAGGAATTAATTCCAGGTCTAACGACTGCGAAGCGGACGCTCAAACTACTACGTCATGCTTGACAGTTTATGCTTTACGTATGTACACAAAAGCGAGGCCAGGATGGAAGCTAAAAGTTAGGCTGCGTTGTCACAGAGCATTGGCAAGCAAAACTTGCCAATGCAAACCCATTACCATGCTTCAAAGCGATAACCTGCTATTTTAAAGCGGTTTTGAACGATGTTTTGCTGGCTGATGCTGAGTAAAGACAGTTGCAAGTTATTAAACTCGCATTCTAATAATGCATAGTTTCAAAACTAAACTTCAACCAAGAAAAAGTTTGCTGGACCATTGACCATACTTACTATATCAAATGTAACTTGTTGCAACACACAAATAAATTCTCAAAACACGAGGCAAGATATGACGTCATAGTTTATTTACATTTGTTTTTATGTATTGTAGTTTTTCCATCACCGGTATAAACATATTATACAAGCTAATTTTGAAATTACATTGTTTCTTAATAATATTACGAAAAAAGACACCCTAGGGCTACGCCAAAGCCTTTTATCAGTTTTGAACGCTATGTAGACCTGCTGTGGTTTGAAAAATGTGATCGTAGGCTAATGCCGAGGTTTCATAAACAGACTGATCATCTACTGCCACATGCTCCATGACTGTTGTCGCATGCCCACTATCCAATGCTTACTGCCCCAGCTCACAAAACGTAACCACTTAGTACGTAGAAACAATTACCGATCTATCCAAATCAACTACGTACTAAAATTTTGCATAGCCTAGTTCTCAAGTCTTGAAACGTCAAATTTAGCAAGTTTTGAAACATGAAATTTGAAACAAGATTTTGTAACGTTCACACGATGCAAAATCTTCGTTTCCGGTTCCGAAATTTCAGCGTGATCTCAGTGACGCAACACGCAGCTCCAAATTGCAGAATCGACATACCTAAGAGCCTACCAACTGGGCTGACAGGCTTGAAACTTCTATGATTTTAAATGCTAACAATTAAAGATTAATGTGCACTCTACAAAAGGCACATAAGTAAACAATGCTACACAAATAAAAAATTTTGCTCCCGGTGTCATTTAAAGATAAACCCTACACGACTGCCATATGCGCTCGGTTTTACAATCTATATTCATTTAAAATCAATCTCCAAATAAAATCGAATGAACCAGAATACAGAAATCATTCAAAGAAAGTTTTGAAAAAATGATGTACCATAGTTTAAAACAGACAACGTAGAAAGAACACCATGAAATACACTGTTTAACGGTTTACGAGTATTACACACACACACACACAAGTAAATAAATATAATAAACTCGGTAAAATATCAAGAGTGCTCAATAACAACAATTAGACCAAATTGATATGTATTTATTAGCAAAAATACAACAGCCTGTTTCGCCTTTAAGGCTCCTCAGGTATTTCTGTAAAAAAACAAAAAATGAACTTAAAACAAACTAAAAAAGCAGTATTACTTAGGGTTGTTCGGGGTAATGAGCAAAAGTAGTACAGTAACCAACTAAAACTTATCAAACCAAGAAAAAACTAATACTAAAAAATAATCTTTTTCGGTGGTTCTCCTGCGAACAGCAATCTTATCTGGGTAACTAAGAACTACATTTGGGTGTCTCATACCAACCTTTATACATGTAGTTCTTAGTTACCAGATGAGATTGCCGTTCGTAGGAGAACCAGTAGAAAGGATTATTTTTTAGTATTATTTTTTTCTTAGTTTGATAGGTTCTAGTTGGCTACTCTACTGCTTCTGTTCATTTCCTTCGAACACTCGTAAATAATATTACTTTTTTAGTTGTTTTGGGTTCATTTTTCGTCTTTTTTTGTTCAGAAATACGTTAGCCTTAACGGCGAAACAAGCTGTTGTATTTTTGTCAATATCATAGGCAGAAACGGCAGCCGTTCGGAGATTGAGTTTATATATCAGGCAGAGAAAGTTTTACGTTGCTGGCACAGTGCTCGACAACAACCAAGGTTAGAGCTACACGTATATGATTTAAAACACTACACGTCAGATTAAAACAATAAAACCACCACAGCTGTTTCGCAAAGCGGCTCATCAAGTGGCTACTAAAATGAAAATATATATATAAAACATAAAAGCCTGAACACTGTATGACTGCCAATAATACTCTGGTAACTATTACAATGCATGCAGATACAAGCCACATGGTAACTATAAGCTACTCGACAAATGAAGTCTCAACAAGATTGAAATAAAAGGCTAGCTACAGGCGGTCGTAGGTTATTCAGTGAAAAAGATTACCACCGTGTATAGCTTCTGAATCATGTGCACCGGAGGTCGATAACAGTGGTAAACAAATTGACAGAACAGGAAAGTGCCAAGTCAAAGGTACGATCAATACCAGCGAAACTAATACGGGTCAATACCAGCATTAAATGGAGCATTATGGCACAACCTGCACCATATCAACTCGGCGCAAGAACTTGCAACCTCTGCCTCACAGAGAAGCTTCACATCCTTCAAGCCGACCCCACAACACTCAACAAACGATCAGAACTCAACAACAAATATTAACACACTAATAAATTTAAACTAAGGAATTGGTCTCAGCACCGTACTTCTATTTTAAATTAAATTAAATTCCACTGTTCATGTAACCGATTATTGACCCGTATTAGTTCTCTTCAAAGATTGATAATTTTACAGATACTTTTAAATAACGTCGCGCTTCTATGAGTGTAAAACCGTTTATGTTCTAATGCTAGTTTCGTACTTGATCCTTCAACTTTGACCTGACATTTTGTTTTTTTACTCGCTCATGTTGCGCCATTACCTCGACTTGAGGCACTCAAGTAATACATTGCTGTAGGGCAGTTTTAGTTAACACCGCTCACAACCTAGAAGAACTATAGCGTAGTATCGAGAGCATTCCTACGTTAGCTTGTTAAAATTATTTGGTGTTTGATTACATTTTAGATAGTTACTGGCTTCGATTCACTGCTTATAATTTTTATACTTTAGTAGAAGTTTACCAAGTGTTAACCGAAGTTTTAATTTCTGGATTTGTTGCCAGCTGATGAGTCTTTTTTTCTTTGAAACACCCTGTTTTGGTTTTACCCTTTTCTGTAGTGTTTTTAAATACCCACCCACACATATACAGTATATATATATATATATATATATATATATATATATATGTACAGAGATGAGAGAGATACGGAAGTTCGCTTTTGATACTCGAGTATAGCTTTTATAACATTTTTGGATAAATGTGAGTAACACTGGAAGCTGTTTCAAATGCTTTGGCTACAAATGCTGTTACAATTGATACTTAGTTAGATAACTTGTGCTACACAAAAGTAACTTTTGATACCAGACGAGTAACTTTTTATTAAGTCCCCTACAAAATTAATGAAACTTTTATGCTAAATCACGCTTTTAGCAGCTCTTTTGCTTGACCAGTTGTTTTGAAGCAGTAGTCTCATATGTTTTTCGTGTGGTAGCGAATGCTACCCCGTGAAGTAGAAAATGTTACTCCCTAGTTGAGGAGGTTGCCTGCAAGATAAATTCCGAATTCCATTTCACAATCACTCAATATTTAATTATTCTTATTTCGGCTTTTTCCCGATTAGGGGTCGCCACAGCAGATAATCTGCATTTTTATGACATGGCATTTTTGTTGTTATGATCGGATGCCCTCCCTGCCACCAACCCTCTCTTCGGAGGGAAAACTGGGCTACCTGTCTTCCACATAAAGGTGGGGCGTCCTGTTAAGTGTCTTGGCCCAGGACACAAGTGAACTAACTGGCTTGTTCTCCACAGCCTCCCGTAAATGCCGAGTGCCAAGCAGGGAAGCAGCAAATAGTATTTCTTTAAGTCTTTTGGTATGACCCAGCAAGGGAAATGAACCCTAGGTCTACCGACTGCAAAGCGGACGCTCTAACCACTACACAATCGCGCCGGTATATCAAAATGTTATATACCACTCCACCAATCACTCAATATTTGATAGATTTTTAATTTAAGCATTTTTTGCATGCCTTGGTTTATGTGATGTTTTGGGTTTAAAGCATAGCTAATTTTATCTGTAATTTCTTGAGTGTTCCTCAAGTGTATTTTTGTTTGGCGCATTTTGTGAAACAAATGATTTTGTTTTGTTTAATCCATTTTTTTGTTTTGTAAATTTTACTTTCGTTGCTAGATATTTCCAGGACTTCTTTTTTTGTTAAATATGTTTTTTGTCATAACAACAAGTTAAAACTCAAACACCTCCTAACGCCTCTTAGTGAATAAAAGCATGCCCGAAGTAGACTAGTCCTGAACTAATTGCTTAAAATAACTTTAAAGCTATAGCTCTTCTGGTGTAATTGAAAGTTAAAATGATCTTTATTTAGATTTAAAATCTACATAAAATTCACAAAAACTCAACGTTTCAAAAAACTAAAATCAGTTTTTCTTCGTCAGGAGTGACTAAAGTTCAAACACAGACAACGGTTACATAGTAATCAACAGGACGAAAAGGAGAAAAAATAAAAATTATGGCATAAACAAGTGCAGCAGCGATAACTGGCGGTCAAAAATTTATAAATTTGTACAATCCGGGATAAAAGCTGTTGATTTTATCGTTAAAAGAAAAATCAGTTTTGTGTATGTAAAATGATTCTAAAAAACGTCTTTTCTTATAGTTACTTTCAGTAGCTAAAATTTCAGAGCTTTCCCAATCAATCCGGCGTCCATTTAAGCAAACGTGTTTCACTAGAGCAGATTTCTTTTTTAATTCCTCATTTGTTAGTTGGGCAATCATATCAGGCTTGACGTCCCTTTGATGTTCTTTGCGCCGTGTTTTAAATGATCGACCAGTCTCACCAATATATACACCTGTACCATCTAAACATGGAATTTTATATACAACACCGCGTTGATCAAATTTGTTGATTTCATCTTTTAAACTTGGCAGCATGTTTCCCACAGTGCGTAATGGTTTTGTTGCCACTTTGATTTGATGGTTTTTCAAAAGACGTTTCAATCTTTCAGTTATTCCTGGTATAAATGGCAAAATAACTAATCCAATATGTCTTTCATCTTCTTGTAACTTAACTTAAGCTTGAGTCTTTCTTTTTTTCAGTGCTTTTTGTATGAACCAATTAGGATAATCATTTTTAGCGAGCATATGAGACAGAAAACTTTTTTCTTTTTTCCAGTCTGTTGATTTATTTTTTTTTCCAGTCTGTTGATTTTTCTTTTTTCCAGAAAAGATAAAATCAACAAATTTGATCAACGCGGTGTTGTATATAAAATTTCATGTTTAGATTGTACAGGTGTATATATTGGTGAGACTGGTCGATCATTTAAAACACGGCGCAAAGAACATCAAAGGGACGTCAAGCCTGATATGATTGCCCAACTAACAAATGAGGAATTAAAAAAGAAATCTGCTCTAGTGAAACACGTTTGCTTAAATGGACACCGGATTGATTGGGAAAGCTCTGAAATTTTAGCTACTGAAAGTAACTATAAGAAAAGACGTTTTTTAGAATCATTTTACATACACAAAACTGATTTTTCTTTTAACGATAAAATCAACAGCTTTTATCCCGGATTGTACAAATTTATAAATTTTTGACCGCCAGTTATCGCTGCTGCACTTGTTTATGCCATAATTTTTATTTTTTCTCCTTTTCGTCCTGTTGATTACTATGTAACCGTTGTCTGTGTTTGAACTTTAGTCACTCCTGACGAAGAAAAACTGATTTTAGTTTTTTGAAACGTTGAGTTTTTGTGAATTTTATGTAGATTTTAAATCTAAATAAAGATCATTTTAACTTTCAATTACACCAGAAGAGCTATATTGAGAAGTTAAAGGATGCCTGGTGACAAAAGCAAAATATAACTTCAAAGCTAGTCATTTAAGTGGAAAAATAAGCTTGCAGGGGACAAATGGTTGTTTTGCGGTATGATATCAGTTGCTGACCGTGCAACCTCAGTTGATAAGTAGTTAGAAAGAATTTTTGCTGCTGTGACAACTATTGGGATGGATATGCACTTGTAAAAATGATATACACGGTAATTACCGGCAATTTGTGTTGGAAACAAGCGATGGTTGTATTCTGCTGCTGATTGTGAAACAAATACTAACTGTTAGGTTTCCTCCGATACTACTTTTCAAATTGGCTACAATTCCACAAGAGATCATGAATTAGCCCACTGTTTAACTGCATTGTACAATGATTTGAAGCATTCATGAAGGATAAAAACTATTGTAAATCTCACTAGGATCGGTGCAGCCTTTTAGCAACTGGTAAACTTGCACTGCATAAGCACAAAACCAAAGAGTCAACTAAAAACCTACTGTGTAAATATTTTTTCACTCTGATGTTTTCTCGTGTGAGACGATAACACAAAGTAACAACAAGAATTCACAAAATATTTTTTGCTTGAGATTCAAATATTTCTTTGCGATACTAACGGATATGTGATGTATTGCATGCTTTTTAGAACTCTTACTGCATCCATTGCTGTTTAAGCCACAGACCACAGTCTGATATTTGAAGACCGAAGTTTGATCCTTTTGCTTTTTTTTTTCAGTTGTAGTTATCAGATTGCAATCCTATATGTGTCAGGCATTGGTGCTCTTTCCATGGCACAACTATGCATTGCCCGGTTCGGGAAGCAACCATTTGACTTCCAACTGAGCTACATGATGTATATTGAGATTTTTTTGTACTATGTTAAGTCAGTAATTTTTGTCTTGGAATGAACGTTTATGTTATTTGACACCTTCCTCAAGATGGGCCATGGTGGGAGGCTAAGGAGTCCCGGGATTCAGGCAACACCCCAGGTATAGACTAGAGATCGTAAAGTGAGACACTTGGTCCAAAGATAAAGAAAGCAAAGTGAGTTTAAAGCATGCCAAAACAGAATGAGATGCAAGACACCCTGAAACAGGGGACTACAAGAGTTGCATGAAGAAGTCTCAATTCTGCCAATGCCATGTAGATGAGAGCTTACGTGAAGGCTGTGACTGTAGCAGCATAGACGAGATAGAGCATAGCAAGCGTAATGAGGAATTGGCACCCTACCAATAGGCAGCTGACTCTTTGTGGTAATGCAGTCACCAAGCCATATCGGGTAAGACTAAAATGACTGCTGACTTCCCATAGGATGTCTGGTTTTGTCGAGCAATCCCTATTCTGGGCTGATAGATGCTTGTGACACGAATGTGAAAGGATTTGCGTAGCAAGTAAGCTAGGCATGCAATAGAAATCACTGACTTAACTTTCATTGTTAGCTAATGGCTTGGTCAGTCTATCGTTATTGTCCCTGCTTTTTTCCAGTGATTCATTCGTGCAGCTTGCTTGGAGTTGTGCACATTTTAAAGCTAGTGGTCTATATAACGTTTTTGCATAAAGTGCTTGCGACCTGGTTTTTGTCATAAAGAACACAACTGAAGTATATTGGGTGGAAATTTACAGTACATTATGCAGAAATGCCTTTCGTTAATAATTGTTTAGTATCCTGGTTTGTCAAGTGATTGGTTGTAGCCTCTCTTACCTACAAACTTTCTTTACGTTTGAATACTTTTATCAGTTTATGGCAGCTTTATATTCTGTTTACTTATGTAAGTTTTATCCAATACAAGTGGAAGAGTGTTTTTTATGTCATTTTGCAGTGCCTTGCCAGCCAATTCCATATGTCGTTTATTTAATTTGTCACACCTTATCAGCATTTTATATAAGATTATTTTGTAAAAAAAGGATAGGTTAACTAAAAATTGCTTAACTTTTTTCTTAATGTATTAAATCAGCATGGTTCAATTACTTTTGACCCACAGGCCACTTTACAAAGACATGACGACTTGCGGGTTACTTCAAACAAAATGTCACAAGATTAAAAATTATACAAGAACAGATTCAGATTCACAAGTCCTTTATACAAAGAGCTATCCACAAGATTTGAAATAAAGCAAAATAGCCAATTTATTGCAAATCTCTATCAATAGGATGCATGTGTTCGAGGCTTCTCTTACACTATAGCTTCTATATCTATACTAATGCTAGTGGTAGCAAGTTGGAGACAATTGTCCAGTGTTTGGTTTGCCATTCGATTTCTGTTTCTAGATTTGACCAGCTTCATAGTAGAAAATGTACTCTCACACACATATCCTTTCAAACATTGAGTGAATTTTTAATGCGAAATCTTTCAGTTTGGGACATTTATCTTTGCTAACTAATTTTCAGAATCTCTCTTGGGTTTCGTTTTTTCTTGAAAGCAAGAATGGGTCGCACTGAAGCTGAGTTCGAGTATTTCGAGTGAAATTCTGGTAACTGTGTCTCCACATTAACATCCATAGGATTGTTATAAAAATAGAGATTAGGTTTTAATCTATCAAAATTTTTAATCTATTTTCAAATTCACGAGATAAAGCCTCAATGTCTTCCACAAAATGAGAGCATACCACTTCTACATCATCTTCCAGAAGCTGTTGTTGTGATTATCCCTCCTCTTTCCCGGGATGGAGGTACGGCACAAACGGCAATCCAGGTTCGTGCCATCAACCTAATTGAAATTAGGCTAGTGAAAAGATGGCAGACCATTTCGAACCAGTCATGAGTAACTGGTAGCCCCACCACCAACGAGGTGGACTGCCAGTGGTGGGTGCCCAAGAGTCGCCTTTTACAACAGGCTGGGTTAGCAACTTCCCAATTGTAACCCAGTGAAGTATGGGTGGGCCACCTGTCTGCCACATAAAGGCAGAGACGTCCCATTAAGTGCCTTGCTCAAGGACACAACAAGCAAGCTTGCCAGCTTGTTTTCCACATCATTCCTTTTTTATGCTAAGCGCCAAGCAGGGAAGCTGTGAACACCATTTTTTAAAGTCTTACGGTATAACTCAACTTAGGGAATGAGCCCCAGGTCTACCTTCTACAAAGTGAACGCTCTAACCACTACACCATCGTGCCAGTAGGCTCTAACCACTACACCAGTTTCCAGAAGCTTGTGTAAAGAATCAAAGTGTGAAAGATCATTCATTATTTTTCAAACATGTAGTAAATAAGCGCAGCTTCTTATTGAAAGTTTCAACATGATCAACTCAATGTGAAATATTTTAATTTTGTCCCTGCAACCTCAGGTTTAACACATTCAAGTGCATTGTGATACCCGAAAGGTAAGATTGCGGAGAAAATTTTTATCACTCAATTGAGCATGGTACACATGTGCTTCACTCAATTCCTGTTAGAAACGAAAGAATATCCTTGTAAAGACCAAAACAATATTGCAGTACTTTCCAAGCACTAAGCCACTTAACATTGTATACAGTGGTAAGTCACTGAATTCTGCATTTAACTCTTCTAAAAAGATAATGAAACGCCGGTGTCTGTGAGCGTTGTTGCTGCATCTAATCAAATTCACTCTTTGGACAACTGTCTTCATGACATCACTCGTTTGCAGCATTTTTCCACAAAGTGCTTTTGGTGGATGATACCATTTTTCTTAAGCAAACCAACTAATTTAGTGCTATTACCAGTCATAGCTTTTGTGCCATCAGTTACGATACATGAACATTTTTCATATCCTTCATAATCATGAATAACTGACTTGAGGGCAGCATAAATATTTGAGCCCTTTGTATCTTCATTCAAAAAACACACTTTGACCAGTTCTTCTTGCACAGTAAAATTCTCATCAACAGTGCGAATAAATATAAGAAGCTCGCTTGTGTCACTTATATCTGTACTCTCATGAAGTGCCAATGAAAAATATAAACAGTTTTCTACTATACTCCTTAGTTTAAATAATACATGTTTGCAAAGATCACTTACCCTTCTCGCAATAGTCTGATGAGACAGCGATATAGTTTCAAATTTTCTGGCAACCTTGTCTTTCTCAAACACATGTGCCATTTTTATCGCCCATTGTTTTACCAACTCACCATCCCTAAATGATTTACTTTTCTTAAACAACATCAGAGCAATTTCATACCATGCCACTGTACTTGTTGTTTGTGGTTTTATGAAAGTACTCAGAACTTTCTTATGTTTCTGATATTCCCTTTCAAGACGGTCAGCAATATCAATTTGAGTCTTCCCACGATATTCTTCATATTGCATTTTGTGTTGTGTTTCATAATGTTGCTTAACATTATATTCCTTCATCACTGCAATTACTTGCTTGCAAACTAGACATAATGGCTTGCCATTAAAAAATAATTTTTAAACTACTTTTCATTAAACACTCCACCTTCAATAGCAAGCTTTCTCTCCTAGCTTGTTTCCATTTTTATAGTGTGCATAATCCTTTTCAATTTCATCAAAAATCCTTTTCAGCAAATTTAGAATGTTTTTAAATTACTATTTCGACTACGGTTAAAACTTTAAATTTCCTCTTTCAGATTTTCACTAAAAACGTTGATGTACTATTGAACATATTAAGCGTCTTGTAAGGGAAACCAAGTCATGTTTGCATAGTATTACTTTATTCTTATTTAATTCTTCAAATAATATTTTATTATTTCTCTTTATCTCCATGCGAAAAACGAGTTATCGCAAACTATTTTACAGCTGGCAGTTTTAGGAAAAAATGTTTAAATGTAACATACACATAACAAATTAAATCAATATACTGTTATTCTGACTACCAGGTATTTTTGATAAATTCACTTTATTGGCTCTTTTGGTGATGATAACGTTTATTCAAGTTGATGCAAGTTCTTACCAAGCATGCAAAATACTTCAATATTTGTCAACGTTTCAAACAGCTATACAGCTGTTCTTCATCACGACTAATAATAAACAAAAGCATGAGTGAGGCAATATAAATAGTGTGCTACACAATTGAAAGAAAAGGCAAAACAAAAAGTTTAAAATCGAATGATAAACAACTGTAGATTACGCCAAATTTATCATAGATTTCAGAATAAAAACAATTTTCTTTATCATTGATTGCATTTTCAGAATTATGAACAAAAAAAGATTCAAGAAATCGGCGTTTGGTATAATCTGTTTCAAAGGTTAAAATTTTGCTATGATCCCAGTCAACTTGGTAATCTTTGGTAATGACAGGTTTAACCAATGCTGTTTTTGATTAAAATTGTTGTCATCAACTTTTACCAGATTTGCTGGCCTTAAATCCCTTTTATGCTGAGCCAATCTTGTTTTGTAAGCCCGTCCAGTTTCCCCAATGTAGATACCAGTGCAATCTCGACATGGAATCTGGTAAACTACACCAGGTCTAGTTGACCTTTCCACCAAGTGTAGTTCTAGACCTGGTGTAGTTTCCCAGATTCCATGTCGAGATTGCACTGGTATCTACATTGGGGAAACTGGACGGGCTTACACAAAACAAGATTGGCTCAGCATAAAAGGGATTTAAGGCCAGCAAATCTGGTAAAAGTTGATGACAACAATTTTAATCAAAACACGGTGTTGGTTAAGCATGTCATTACCAAAGATCACCAAGTTAACTGGGATCATAGCAAAATTTTAACCTTTGAAACAGATTATACCAAACGCCGATTTCTTGAATCTTTTTTTATTCATAATTTTGAAAATGCAATCAATGATAAAGAAAATTGTTTTTATTCTGAAATTTATGATAAATTGACGTACAGTTGTTTATCATTCGCTTTTAAACTTTTTGTTTTGCCTTTTTCTTTCGATTGTGTAGCACACTATTTATATTGCCTCACTCATGCTTTTGTTTATTATTAGTCATGATGAAGAACAGCTGTATAGCTGTTTGAAACGTTGATGGATCTAAATTTGTTTACCTTTTTTACCGTGCTTCACCGGTTAAAGAATAGTGAAGCTGTTTACCCAGCATGTCGTAAGAGGCGACTATTGGGTACCTACCAATTGCAGTCTGACTGTTAATGGTGGGGTTGTCAGCTTAATTGCTTGGTTGGACCACTCATGTCAGAAAACTGAGGTTGGGGGTAAGCAAGGGCATGCTCCCTGTAGAAAAATTTCGCTCCAATAAATCCCCATGCATGGGGTAAATCCGGCCATCTCTGCTGAAGGGACAACACCGGATGGAAACTGAATCACTACTACTCACTACTAAGCTTGTCATTTATCGTGCTTCTTAAGATAGAGTTTATTGCGTGACCAGTCACATACTTCATTTTTTATGGAGAGGGCTAGCAAGTACATATTTTTTATTACTAACATTATCCCCCTTCTTTTAAATAAGAATATCAATGCCAATGAATAATAAGTATTACTGGTAACTAAGAAGAAATTTTTGCTTGGCAAAGATAGCTTGCAATGTTAACTATTTTTCTTCTGTTCTAGTGAGAATTTGTAGAAGTATTTGTAACATGTCGTGATATTTATTTGACTCTTTTCATTTTTGTTTTTAAATCTTGAAAAACCTCAAATGGCCAAAAAAGTACTTTTAAGAAAATTGTTGTATTTCAAAACCCAAAAATGCTACAAATAAATTTGTGGTACCACCAAATTCAGCTAAAATTTCCTACAAACTACAATGTTTATTTTTGTCAATGTGTTTTTCTGATCAAAAATATTTTATTTACTTTGAATATTGAATTTGACCTCAAAAAATACCAACTTTAACTGTAACCTGATTTAATTTACAAATAAAACTTTATTTTTTTTCTCAGTTAGAAAGAGATTTTCGTTTTTATTGAATGCAAAAGGTAATCAGAAACATTTGCACAATATCGTTCCACTAAATTATCTCCTACGTTTTACCAAAAAAACATCTTAAAACAGTGATTCCAATGGATGGGCAATATTTGCTACATTTTGCTCCTAAATTCTGCTTTATTCCCTCACTTGTCAGGTTTTGAACATAGAAATTTAGGTGCAAAGGAGCAATACAACTGCACAGATTTGTGTACATTTACAACCAAAAACAAAAAGTGTTTCTGGAGTTATACCAATAAGAAATGGTAGCAACTGTAAAAAAAACTTGCTTATCTAAAGAGAGAGACAAAGATAATTATATATATTAACTGAGTCATTGAGCACTCTCGCCACTACTACTGAGATCACATAATAATAACAAAAACTAAAACGAGAGATTAGAAAGCAACAAGAAAATACAGGACAACCCAAAGCATGCCTTTAATATCATAGAAACAAAACACCAAAAGCTGGTGACTTAATTGTACCATAAAAAAACTAAGGAAAACAGTGGGAAAATAACAAGAAACTTAACAACAAATACGTTATACAACTAAAAGCGCAAAGAAAAAGAAAAAGCTACAGGAGGCCCCAAATTCCTATCTACTAGTAGTCCAAAAAGGGCAAAGTAAAAGCAACATTAAGCAAAAAAGACACATGAAGTTAAAAAATAATGAAAAACAGTGTTGTGACTTAAAAAGAGGCAAAAAAGTCTCAGAGAGAAGGATTAGAAAAGACAACAACAGTTGGTAGGGAAAAGCAGAGTAAACTGAGCCACTGGAACAAATAAAGCCACCCCAGTATTTTCTAAACCAATAATTTCGACTCTTTGGCGCCACCACTACATTCATAATACCATGTAGTTTTACTGCTTAGCTCTTTTTGGCCCCAGTTAAAAATGAATACAAGTTCAGAGAGCTGTTAGTGATTTTTTGAGTTTTTTCAAAAAGTTTTTGTCTTCAATCACATTCAACTAAAGAGAAATCAGGACATTTAGCCAGCAATTCGCAGTAGGAATTGAGAAGTGCATGAGGTAGGCTATGAGAGGCAGTAAGTTTGAAAGATCAATTTTGCTGACTTAGGTGTCTTAATGCCTTTGAATCACAAAATGGCCGGCTTGGGGCAAGTTGTGCAAGTGTGGCTAAACTTGCCCCTTGCTGGCAAAATTTGCCCCAATGCATTTCCTATAGCAGGTTGATAGTTTTTAACGTAAATTAAATGTTTTAAACTTGAGAATGGTGAGCACATGTAAACGTCAAACAGAATGAAGAAAACGAGAAGAAAATCTGGAAAAAGCTGCCACATTGATGGAAGATGGAAATTCAGTGATGCAATCAGCTGAACAATATGGAGTAAATAGAATGACACTAACGCGGTATATATCAACAAAAGAAAAGAGTTTGGCTACATCTGGGTACAAAGTTAATCAGCAACATCTTCAAGTGTTTACTGAAACTCAAGAACAAGATCTTTGCAATCATATGAAAGAACTAGCAAACAAATTGTATGGCGGCACATCTTCAACCTGCCGTTTTTTGGATTGGCAGTTTGCTGACAAAAATAATATTCCGATTCTGCAGAGCTGGTATCAAAACAAAATGGCAGGTTAGTTATTTAAATGCAGGCCTACGTTAATTTTAATAGTGACATTCTAATGAAATCTTTATTGCGAGGCTACACATGCTAATTTATCTGTTTTTAGGAAAAGATTGGCTGCTAGGTTTCAAAACCAGAAACCATTTGTCTCTTAGAAAACCAGAAGCAACTTCACTTGTAAGAATGACAGCATTCAACCAACACACTGTGATGGAGTTTTTTTTAACAATTTGGCATCAGTGATGGAGAACTAAGCTTACATAAACTACTTGGATTTACAGTGATTTGAATTAAAAGAATTGATAAAACATGATTTCAGGTATCAATTTTAACCAGAAGACTTAAATAATATGGATGAGACCTGCATCACCACAGTTCAAACACTGCAGAAAATATTGTGCGACACTGGGTGGCGAAGTGCTGGAGATGTTACATCAGCAGAAAAGGGTCATTTAGTAACTTTGGCATGTACCATAAATGCTGCAGGAAATAACCACCATTATTAATATTTTCCAGGGTTAAGTACCACCGAAAATTCATCAATGGTGCTCCAGTAGGTTCAATTGGAGCAGTGAACAAAAGTGACTGGATAAATGAGGACATTTTTTCATTTTTGGAGCATTTTGTGTGCCATAGCAGATGCTCTCTCGAAAAAAAGATTCTGCTATTATTGGATAATCATGCTGCAAATGGGTCTTTGACGGCTGTAAAATTTTGTCATGATCACGGTATCATACTGCTAACAATTCTGCCCAAAACATCTCATAAGTTACAACCACTGGATGTTGCTGTTTATGATCCTTTTAAAAAATATTATGCTAATGGCATTAATGCATGGCATTGAAATCACCATGGCCAGACTATGAATATCTACAACATTCCTGCAGTTGTTAATTCAGCATCCATTAAAGCATTTACACCTTCCAATATCACAAACGGATTTTATGCTTGTGGAATTGTCCCTATAAGGACATATTTTCCGACAGTGACTATAGCTCAAGCTATGTTTCTGACTGTCCCAAACCAGCAGTAAGCTCCACAAATCACATTGAACTGAATGTTAAATCAAACTGCCCTGTCCCTACAATTCCTGATTTATTGTCTCTGACTCACAGCTTAGTTTCTTCCAACGCTGATTCAAGCACAGCTGTTCTTCAAGCAACAGTATCTTCCTCTAATCCATGTATTTCTCCATCTGCCTTGCTTCCTTTTCCAAAAGCTACTCCTCGAAAAACATCCAGACCATCTCAATCAGGAAAAACAAGAATTTTGACCAACACACCAGAAAAAATCATGTTGGAAGAAAAAGAAAAATGGCGTAGAAAGCAAAAATGTTCTGCCAGTGAACCAATCGAACAGTGCAGAAGCAAACAGATTTTTGAACTTGAATCAGCAGAAGCGGCAGCAGGTGCCATCATGCAGAACACCGTCAATGATGATAATTTAGATTCTGATTAGGCATTCCCACCGGCAATGACAATATACTTATGTGACGTTCTTTGTTTTTTTATTTTTGATGGCTGCATGGGGCTACATTATGTTTAATTTTCACACATTCTTTCGTTTGTTCAATAAAATGCAACAACAAAAGCAATAACAACATGTGAGTTTTACGCAAAGAAGCATAAATCAAGTTGCCCCATGGTCTGGGATAACTTGCCCCATATGAGGCAAGTGGCACAAAACAACAATTTTTTTATTTTGATTTGTCTACTTACCTTCTTTATAAACCAGAATCAGCAAAAGTAAATATACTACCAGGAATCTACCCGTGAAGTAACTTGCTCGAAGCGATCCAGGTTGATAATCATATAATAGATAAAATCAAGGTACACTAGATCAGCTGAGCTACTTTATTATAAGAAAAATTGATTTCGCCCTATACAGGCATTTTCAATTTCTTATTCAAATAGAATGTGAATTGAATAAGAATATTTGAATAAGAATAAGAAATTTCTATTTGATAAGAAATTTCTATTTAAATAAGAAATAAATAAAATAAGTAAATAAAATAAAATAAATAAATATAAATAAATAATAAATAAAAAAATATAATAAAATAAATAAATAAAAAAAAAATAAATAAATAAAAAATAAAATAATAAATAAAATAAAATAAAAAATAAAATAAGAAATTTCTATTTGAATAAGAAATTGAAAATGCCTGTATAGGGCGAAATTGATTTTTCTTATAATAAAGTAGCTCAGCTGATCTAGTGTACCTTGATTTTATCTATTAAACCAAAATCAAATATTTTGATGCAAACTGTTCCTAAATAGCCACTCTTGATTATGTGAAAATTTCATGATGATTCTTCAAAAATTTCACGATTTGATGTAGAAAAGAAAATTGAGCAAAGGCAAGGCTACATATTAGTCTGGTGTGTGGGGGTTCACTGAAAAGAAAAAGGCTTTGCATTTTCTCAGGTGGCAAGGAAGATTCTGGGAATTGTGGTTAGACAACTGCTTGTGCTGATCTCTGGGCACTGTCATACATGTTGAAAAATAAATCACCATCCGAAACGAATTTACCTGCTCCCCACTCTGGTCATCCGACTCATAGCCATCAATACAAGCACTCGTTAAGGCTGGCCATCATATTCTCAGCCAATGTAAAGGGGTTATCAGTAGATAAATCAAAATGCTTGCATCTACATGAAAAGATCATGATTTTGCTGTTCTACCCATCCAACGGTATAAACAAAATCCAATCTTCAGTACCTGGCATGTCACTTGTAGCATGCCCCATGATCAATATGGTAATGCAAGGTTTGTGAAAACTGCATTGAATGTTGTCAATGAGTAAGCGTGCACATCATGCAAATCTTGCTAGCCAATTTTCATGGCACCTCCACTACATTCATCTGTAAGCCACTTAAGATTAGTGAGGTATACATGTTGAAGGAGCCCAAGGAGGGAGTCACAGTGTTATGGTAGGAGGGGCAGCTCCAGGAGTGAGAGCTGCCAAGAGCTCTGAATTTGGAGAGGGAAAGTTGTGAGCACCTTAGATTGACCCATTTGGAGCAGGTGCAGCATTGCACTGACTTGCCCCGCCAGGTCACATTTCCAGCGCACACAGAGCAGGGAAAGACGGGGCCAGGGTTGGGATGAATGTTATTGCTCATCAAGAGAAGGAGAAGAATGAGGAGACGAAGAAGAGCAAGAGAAGAGCAGGAGAAAAGAAAAAGTGAAAACAGGCAATCGATTTTGAAGAAACCATGTGCTGCCCTTCTGCGGCCGTTCAGGGGGCAGCATAGCCCAAAAATAAAGGGGAGTGCATGGGGTAACTGGGACCCTCAGGAAGGCCAACAGCCATTTTGACCCAACTCAAACGAGGTCGGGGACTGCACCACCACATTGAGGCGGCTGTTGATTTGTGCATGAGTTTGGTAATATGCACCAGCCACTTAAATCTGACTTCATCAAATATAACTTCTACGTTGATGACTGTTGATGCGAACCAGAAACTGAGACCATAAATGCAGTTCATAATTTGGTGGGAATATTGGGCAGAGCAGGGTTCCAATAAAGAAATTGGCTAAGCAACCTCAAAAAAATGCTTAAGGAATTCCTAAATTGGAGGGAGCAACTTGCTTTGAATATTCAAGTTTCATGAAAGCCATTGACTAGATGGAAATTGCTATCTGCTGTATTGAGCTTGTCCGATCCTCTGGTTTTGTTGCTCCCATCACTGTTTCCAAAACTTTTTTTCCAATATCTTTGCAAACAAGGTCACAGTTGGAATGAACCAATGAAGGCAAAGCAGATAATGGGACAAAGTGATGACAACCTTTTTTCATGTGAGCAACTTACAAATAAAACGTTGCTTCATTTTATTGTTGCGGCAGCTGCTGTTATCTGCAAATGGTTGACAACACAAATCACAATTATTGTTTATTCATTATGGAAAAGCTTGGGTTACACCTTTGAAGGCTGTGCAGGGATTTTCTGTTTTTGTGGCCCATCGACTTGCTATAATACGTGAACAAAGTTCATCCAGTGCCAGGAAATATGCTCCATCAAATATAAATCCTGCTTACTTCACCACTAGAGGTATTTCAGCAAAACTGTTTTGCTATTATCATGCTTGGCTGCTAAGACCTTTACTTTTTTGCTTTATTGATAATTTGTGCTCAGCGCATCCTTCAGTTTTACTTAAAGTGTCTATACAATTTTGCATCCCAAAGATCAATCTTACAAAAAAAAACAATAGTTTTTCTATCACTACATTACCTACGAAACTATTAATAGTCGTTCTTCAAACCAATTAATAAAATGTTCTTGTATGCTGAAGTTAAAAACGTAGTGGCATGGTTGCTGAGATACAAACAAATGTTCTTGGCATGATTTCCAGTTTTGAAAAGACTAAAAGGATAAATTGGTTTCAATAACTAAACTTGAACTCGGAGAACTTGAACTTTAAAACACGTTCAAAAACCTTTTTTTCCTTTGTTGCATCTAACTCTTCATTTGAAGTAGATTTTCATCACTTGCCATGCTCTATTAAAAGGCTATGCCCTACTATCATAAATTGCTTTCTTTAAGTTAGAGGGATGTTGATTGCAGCAATCTGGATTTTGATTTGTAGCATCCAATTACACATCCTAACGATTCTCATTTCATTGAATTTCCCTTAGCCAGTTTAAACATGGTGGACATAGACACATGTGGCTGATATTAAGACAACGCTATTGGATATTAAAGAGAGGAAGTAGTGTTAAACAAACCATCTGCCAATGCATTTACTGTAGAAAATAAAACACTTGTTTAGGGAAGCAGTTATGGTAGACTTACCCTCTGATCGACTTCAAATTAAAAGACAGCCATTTAGTCATGTAAGTATTGATTATGTTGAGCCTTTCAGCATATGCCAAGCTTGCAGTAGTGTCAAGTGATACAGGTACATGTTTATGTCCTGAACTGTTAAATCTATACATAAAGAAATTTCCTATTCTTTGTCCACCGACTCATTTCTCTGAGCATTGAGCAAGTTTAGTGCTAGATGTGGCAAACCTCAACATTTTAGGTAATAATGGCACCAACTTTATTGCAGCTGCTCGTGTTAAAGAGATTCTTTGAAAGAGTTTAATCAGATTCACGATTCTGTTTTGCAGGAATATATCAAATGGCATTTTAATCCTCTCACAGCTAGTCACATGGGTGGAGCTTGGGAGGGATTAATATGCTGTTTGACCTATATTTGAACCTGTGTCAAAAGGCTAATATGATCACTTATCACTTCGCATTATTTACTCCACCCCTGTAGTTCCAGTTACTGTGGATATGGGATTTCATAAGGTTATTACCTCTAACCACCCCCTGCTTCTTGAAGGTTATGCACACCTCTCTCCTGGTATTTTTGACAAAAAGGATTTGTACAGCACTCGATGCTGGGCTCAATCTCAATACCTAGCTCAGCGGTTCGGGTAGAATGGAGGAGTTTCTTTCTAATCTTGCCCTTAGATAAAAAAATGGCTCAAACTTCAGCCGAATATGCAGAAAGATGATGTAGTTTTACTGGTCCGCACAGTTCTTGTTGAGGTCAAAGGTAGTATAATTGAATGATCTATTCATTATCAAAGCAAACGAGTCAAACTCACAACCTTAAAATTGCTACTTCTCGATTCATTGATTGACAACTTCACCTTTTTGTCTTAAAAATGCTTCCTTGTTCTCTCATGTTGCATGGGGCTGTATTATGTTGTCAATGCATTATTTGTCTATTTTTGATTTTGTATGTACAGTGGAGTTGAACCAGTGATCTGTAATCCTTATTTGTTACCTTTGTTCAATGTGTTAATGATCTACTATGATATGATTTATCTGCTTTAAGCAGCTCATGGCAGCCGTCATTTGAGTTGCACAACAATTAAGTCTGATTTTATCATTATTTTAATTAGTGGTGGTGTGACTTGGTGCAAAGGTTTGTTACAACCTGTAAGAGAAAATTGTTTAGTAACACTGAAGAAACTGGCAAGCATACTATCTTCTTACTGAAGTTAGCGAATTGCGTTTTGCTGTAGTCTATATTAACCCAGTGGTGAGTAGGCAACAAAGAAAGGATCGAACAAAAGCAGCAACAAAATTTACCATCTGCAGAAAACAGATTTGATAAATCATTAAATGTTTGTCAACAAAATGTAACCTTTGTTCCAACTGTAAGTAAGCCACATCGCAGTAACCATGATGCCAACAGTTCACTTTTGTCTTTATTTAGATAGATTTAAGCCATGTACTAGATCATTCAAGTCTTCTTGAGTGATTTAATGTAATCTTCACGCAGTGATCAACTCACACAAAAGTCCAAGTCAATGCTTGAATTCATCTGCAAATAAATGGCAGATGGCAGGTGGTAGATTTGGATATGCAATGCTCTTTGTAGTTTTCTGGTTACACTCTTCTACTTTGGCAAGGCAGAAATAACAGTTTGTAGTGTGGTCTTTCTGTCCCCTTGATATCATTGGCACAACAAATCCAAGCGATACTTTTTTTATCACACCACTTACTAAGAATATTGCTGCAGTCTATGCAACAAAAATGTGGACCCCAGTCTTTTAGTCTCCAACTCCAGTTCCACAGTATGCATAATACAAACGCTTAATGTTAGTGAATTTCTTCTGTAAATACTCAAGTAAACTCACCACAGATATAGCAAAAACCATTAGGCTTGTTTTTGCATGAACACCATACTTTAGACATTATATTCAAATAAAATTTATACAATTATTTAAGAAAATGTAATTATTGATATAAGAAGCAATGTTGTAAACACTGGACCTCAACTGCAGCAGTCACTTGGGCATAGAAAACACAAGATAAAATCAAAACAATGCAAAACCTGCAGTAATGCAAACATGTGAATTTCTGCAAAAATTGTAAATCAATATTACAAAAAAAATAGAGGATGATGGGAAAAAAAAGAGTTCTTTATTGTGCTCAGCGCTTATTTGTTCTTTTCAGAAAGGCAGATATTTGGCCATTATAAAAGCTAACAAAGATAGTACTCTCAACAAACGATTGGAAATTCTCTCAAAATGCTTTCTATTTATTACATCACAATTATCAGTAAAAATAATTTTGCAATCATGTTTCTATATCAATGATTGGTACAGCAATTTGCAAAAGTAGCAGATTTTAATTTTGAGTTGCATCTAGTTCTATTATTTTGTAGTTTTGGTATTTGTTTGTAATTGTGACCTTGTTATCTAGATCTCCTGATGATCGCTTTCAGACGTGAAACATACTTTAGAGAAATAGAATGTTTACACCTCTGAGTGATAATTATATCAACTTTTTGCAACTTCTCTCACAAATGTTCTTGAAATTAAACCAGTGGACCAATATTTTTTATTTCAACATGACTGATGAGTATCACTGTCAATACAGCTAGTATCAGAATAAAACAATTTCCTATTTACTTCAGTTTCAACAAAAACACTCACTTTCCTATGGGGATTCATTCATCAACGCAATCCATGAGTCAAGGGCTGACAAGTTTTTTGTACCACATGTACCTGAGCAACTGTGGTAGGACCAATGCCAAAGTACAGAAGTTTCACATCATCTCTCACATCCACTACTCCATAATCAAAGTTTTGATAGCAGAAACACCAACGATTTCCAATTGATAGTGCTCAAGAGAGTGAAAAACTTCAAATATCTGGGCTTGACAGTTAGTAGCGATGGAAGATGTGAAGAAGAAGTGAGGAGAAGGATCTAAGCAGGCTGGATGAGTTGGAAAAAGGTATCTGGAGTTCTGTGCGACGGAAAGCTATTAACAAGGGTTAAGGGTGAAATGTACTAGAATGTTGTTAGACCAGCCATGCTTTATGGAATGGAAACAATGGCAGTGATGGAAAGACAGGTGGGAAAAATGGAAGTTGCAGAGTTGAAAATGGTGAGATGGGCACTGGGAGTGAAAAGAAAGAACAAGATAAGAAACGAATACATGAGAAGGACTGTGAAAATTGCAAAGCTAGGAGACAAACTTTGGAATGCAAGGCTATGCTGGTATGGCCACGTGAAAAGGATGGAAGAAGGTTACGTGGGAAAAACAATGATGGAGATGGCGGTGCCAGGTAGAAGGAAAATAGGAAGGTTAAGGAGAAGGTGGATGGATTTGGCAAGAGAAGACATGGAAAGGGTTGGAGCTAAGGAAGATGAAGTCAATCAGGAGAAATGGAAAATACTTTTGCACTGTGGTGACCCAAAATAGGGAGAAGCCGAAAGAAGAAGAAGTGATCAGATGCAAGTTTTTGTATCTTTCAAGAGAGGGTAAGTAGTGAATGCATTTAAATTGACAATTACTTAACTGCTTTGGCTGTTTTCAACATGTATAAACTGAACTCTCTTAGTATTTTGACTTTGTGTTGCCTCAATTTGGCTCTTCAAACAGATAGGTATCATATTGGCGGGGTTCAAAGAATGGGTGGGCTATGGGAAAAAGTCACTTGCTTTGCAAATAGGCCCTTCTGCCCAAGGTACATACTTAATATCATCATTCTTTGCAATGCCCACTGAAGTATGGGTAATAGTTTTTTACCTTTAATTTGCTGCAATAATTTGCTTCATACTGTCATGGGTGACCCTGCTGAGAGCATAATTTATTCTTGATAAATTTGCTCCTAGATTTTCCACCACAAAGAGATGGAAATCCTTTAAAGGAGCAGAATCGCTGCAGTAGTTAAAACAGTGACACAGGTTAAATCATGTTCAATAGCAATAAGTGAATGATTGTATTCTTTAAAATTTTAATTTATGAATATTAAATTGTTTGATGGATTGACACTTTTTTGCTTCCACCCCAAAAACAACCAAAAAACAAACTACTCAATCATACAGTGTACTACTCCCTACCCATTACAAGAAACTGCTGAATTATACTATTTGGGTAAATGCATAGTTTTATTGATGTGATGACAAGTTATCTGATCTCATACTACTGTAACAAGGAAGTTAGCACTAGTAGCTCCCTCTTACGATTTTCAACTTAGCAAGAACAACACCAGAAGTGGAATTTGAACGAAATTTCAACAGTTGATATCATTCAAAGTAACATCCATGTATCGTCTAGTTCATTCAAGTATTAAAATTAGCAGCATCCGCCATAGAGCTGGGATGGCCAAAGCAGCTCAGGCAACACTGACTCTAGTCATATCACGTTCTATACCTACAACCTTATGATGTCATTTATTCAACTATTTGGTGTAATTGTTGCTTAAATCCCACTTTAACAACAGTTTTAACTTGCTTGCAATTGTATGATCTAGAGTTAGATCCATTTATTGTCTTGATACAGTAACACATTTGCAAAAAAAAAATAATACACAACAGCATGACTGTACTACCTTTATTCAGTTGAAGCAGTGAATGGGCGACTGAAGACAATGCTTTTACATTGGCTAAAAACAACATAAATAGCATTCAAAATCTGGATTACCGCTTTAAAACAATTGCATGCTGTGACATTTTTCAAAGTTCAGCAGGCTTAAATATGACAGTATAGTGTGCTTATCAATGTGCTCTAACTTTTAATGCCGACTTTTTAATGGAACAACACAAAGCTTTAAATTCAGGATGGTATTCCTAAGAAATTGAATTTTTATTTCTAAGCCCAAAACAATTGCTTGTACAAGTGGTGGTTAAAAGATACATTGCTACACTTGTGATATCGTAACACAAAACAAGGTAACCATTGTCACTCAATAACATTGCCTTGTCCAAGCGTATTTATAGATCCTCAGCACCTGATAGTGTCTTTCATTTTACTACGCTTTTTTATATGATGTCGTTTTGAATAGGGATACAAATGCAATCCTTTTTTAAAAGATTTGCACGACCTAATGTCAGTTAAATAAGAGAAGCAGCACATGAAATAAAGCATAAACCTTCATTGGTACTTTTCATTGCATCACACAATAGTTTGTACACTTACTTAGAACCAGTGATCTTTTGACAGAAGATTGAAAAATAACTTCAAAGGAGCGAAGAAGTAGGCAAGAAATTTTAGTAGAGTGATCTAAAATCAAATGTTATGTTGATTTTTGTTTTCTGTAACAATTTTTAATTTATATTGCTGGCTTGCTTTATGTCAGTGAGCATGCATGACAAAAACTACAATACGATTCAATTTTTGTTGCTGCTTTTATTATTTTATAACATCTTTTTGTTACTATTCTTACAAATGTTCAACATTTCTTAATTAAACATAACTGTAGGGAGCACTGACGGGCAACATTAGGTAGTGGCATTTAAGTGAGAAATTTGTATCAACCAATTATATGTCATTGATTCAACAAAAGTTGAAGTAGGACTTGGTGCTTGATCAACAATTTGAGTCAATGCTGCACACCAAATTGAATAGAGTAATCAAGACGTGGCAAGTTCTTAGAACTAAAACAATAAAGCTTTTATTTACTTTGAATATAACTGATGCAAAATGGACCTGGATATCTACTTATTCAATCTCAAACAGTGTCCCTAACAAAAAAGTGAAAGGATAACATTGTGAGCATTAGCTGTAGGCATTTGTGAAAATGTCTTTGTACTATGTGATGCCCTTCATCAAAACACATTGAAGCAGAACAAAGAAGAGTTAACGGAAAGACTATACAACAAACACTGCACATCGTCATATTACACAAGCTCAAATATATAAGGCACTTGCACCTTGTTATGTAATCTACAGTTTTACAATATAGTTGGTTACTTACAGCAATTAATACTTCCTCTCTTTAAGCAAATGCTTATCCATGTCAATATTCCTTCCCACTCATTAATTGACCTTGCGTGAAGCAATTCATGCAAACTCCACAATATATTCTCTCCAAGTAACAAGCTCTGACTTTTTCTGTAAAAACTACGAGCTCATTGATCGGTCACCATTGTAATTTTTAACAATGTCATATATATATGCACCTACATGATAGTAACTTGTAAGCAGGGGCCATAAACTCCGATTTACTGGGCATCAGCAAAATATTTGAAACAAGCGGTATAAAGCATGGAAAAAAAGTGAAACAACCTGCACACAGCGTGCAAAATTGTGTTTGGCAGAAAAAAAGGCAAGTTAAATTAAGTCAACTTTACATTTACACTTTGTCAAATTAGGTAAAAGATTTTAACTGATAGCTATTGCACTGATGAACAAGACTTTTATTGTTTTAATCATAGCATTTCCTAAATGACTTGGGGACACTGAATCCAAAATTTTCTGATGGAGTAGGTTACAGACATTCAGTCACAATATCCAACACATTGTTGATGGTGCTTTCAATCACACAGGCATGGGTGCTGCCACACCACACAAGAACTCAGCAGTAGAAAGCTTGTGCTAGGATAGCCGTACAGAGATTAGCAGCAGCACCCTGTCATGTACTTGCCAGCTACCTGATTAAATTAATGCGAGATGATAATTTACCTATCCTTGCAGGGACCCAAGTAAGTGAGCTTCTTTGCAAAAGAAGCAACATTATCCCTGGAACAGAGAGCTTTGGAGTCATACTACCTGCTCCATTAAAGTTGTCAGCCCCATGCTGGCAAAGCAACTTGGAGACTTAAATCAAGATTGTCGCTCATACTAGCTGAACAAGAACAGAATATGCCGATATCAGCACACTCGCCAGGGCGAATCATAAATGGCATAAGGAGTGGTGAGGTAACACCATGCAACTTCTTTCTTGAATCCCTGATGCCAGAAGGTGACATACATACATGGGCTTAAAAAGACTAGCCACAATAAGTGTAGCTGAATTCAAACCAGCATTGGTCATCTCCCCTCAGCTATATTTAAATGAGGCTTGGCCTAGGAGTATGATACAGAGGAACAAACAGTAGACTGTGTGGTCCATGATTGCCTTCCCTTTCAGGTTAATGGATTACTCAGTCCAGCTTGAAGTCTATACAGTGTACAGTGGCTGATAGGTGGCAACTTTTTTGAGTCAAAAAGTAATTGCTAAATCCAAATTTGTAATAAATTTTTTCTAGTATGCCAACAATCTTTTGTAATTTACAATTACATATTTTATTACGTGCAGACTAGGGTGTCCTTATCTTTTGATTTTGCAACTCTGACCCAGCAAGCGTTCTTTTTAGAAAAAAAAGCTGGTGCAAAATTTTATGAAATTATCTTTATTTTTTAAGGTGGCACAAATAATTCAAAATTTCACTGAAAAAAACATAAAAACAATGTACAATAGACGTTAAGACATTGCATACAACTATACAAACGCCAAATATGCATAAGTATCCCAAATTACAATTTATCACTGTTTTGGAAATTGTTATTTTAATATTATGTAACTTGAATCTCTATTTAGCCAACTTGCTGACCATATTTTATTAGCAAGATTGTGAGTGTGGTGCAAAAATCACTGGTCATAAGCTTAGCAAACTTGCATTTATGACAACAAAGTGACTCCCATTGTTGTTTTTAATGGAAGCATCTACAGGATTTTATGCTTAGTATATACGTATAAACAAAAATCTTAAATTATAAAGAGTGAGATAGATGAAGTGGATGAAATCGTGCTTCACAAGCAAGGCAACAATGTCCTTCCTAGCAAAAAGAGTCTGGAACAGCAGGTTATTAAGTTAAAAACATAGCAAAAGTGTACCAAGCCTATGTACTGAGCGCCCTTCTTCATGGTAGCAAAGCACAGCTTCTGCTTTAGCCAGAAATGTAGATCAAATGCTTTCTAGCTGCTTTGCTTTACAAAACTCCTTAGTATTACTTGGAAAAATCACGTAACTAACAAAAAACAAAAGTGTAATAACCCAGACAGGGATACCAAGTATGAACGCATTGCTGAACTGAGATATAGGTGCTGGTTGGGGTATATCTGTTGCATGGTCAATGGTCACAATTCAAAAGCAAGATACGTAGGAAACTGGCTCTGTTCAAAGACCGGGGATAACCTGCACAATGCTTTAAAGGTGTATGTAAACCCTATCTGCAGGCTGAAAGCATTGACACATTAAACCTGGAAAGAGTGGCTTCAGATCGTGCATCTGATAATAATCAATCGGAAAGGCGGGCATCATGCACACAATGGCCCACAAAGAGTCTGATTAGGAAGAAAGACTAAGTAAGCAACAATTGACCATAAGCAATGATTTTATCTGTCAGAGAACAAAACCTGCCACTAATGCATAAAGCTTTACAGTCACAGTAGGTGCTGCAATACAAATGCAGACTAAAACGAGCCAAAACTCCACTGTTTCACAAGACATAGGATGCCAACAACAACGCTTTGACTTCACCTTTTACTGAGAGCAAATTAAATGATGACCTACAACAAAGAAAATAAAATCAAACACATTCAAATTTGAAGAGCAGCAAATAATCAGCTGCATTTTACGTATTTCCAAAATAATGCTGAAGATCTTAATACAATGACTGAAAGCTACAGCTGACTCCAGCATTAGTGAAGGCCAGCTGAGCTTTAGAAAAAAAAAGGGCGGGGGACAAGGGAGATAATTGCTGTAATGAAAGTGTAGGGGGAAAGAAGCATCAAACAAAATCAAAATTCATTTGTTTGATTTGTAGCTTTTGAGAAGGGCTTTGCTTAAGTGTGGTAGGTCAGATTACTTTATATTTTGAAAAAGATCAGAGTGAACTAAAGAGATGGAAAAACGATTGTTTCACTGCATGCACAGGATGTTTGTAAGAAGGTGGAAAATAATCAGATCTTACCATTGATCCTTACTGCTAATGAAGGTCTCAAAAGAAGATTTTAACTTTTATGCAAAAAATTCAACTTTGTAGCCAAACGAACCGGTTCTACCTGACACAAATATGCTTTGTATTGGTATCTGCCCACTCTAACCAAAGACAGAAAAACAAAAATTTTTATATAATACAAAAGCAATTAAGTAGCCATTTTAAATTTCGATGACTATTATTCAAAATTGGAGAACATTATCTGCAACAAAAATAAACTTGTTGAAGTCAATTGCAACTATAAAAATCATTTGTCAATTAAAACAAAAAAATGTACAATATCACATTTGGAAATACCTTAAAATGTACAATAAAATATTTTTTCAATATTGCATTTCTACTGGCAACAACCCTGGCAAGCTCTGCAGGTTAATAAAAATTCATAAACCAAACTACCCAGCTTAATCTTTTGCACGTATTCTTAAAGCACAACAGTATCAAGTGGTCAAACTTCTAGACTCAAAAACTAATAAGTAATACGATACAATATAACTAATACAAAACACAGATCCTTGACAAACACCAATCTGCCCCCAAATCTCTTCAGATAACTCTGATCCTACTCTAACTTTCATCTGAGTTCCTTGACAGAGACTCGTCACAACTCATACAATTCTCTATGGTACCAAGTGGCTCTTTCCAACCTTTCTTCCTCATTGCTCCCTCCATCATCTTTCCGAGAACTCCATCAAATGCCTTTTCAATATCCACAAAATGGATGTACAACTTTCTTTCTTCATTCTTATTGCATTCTTCTCACTACAAACAAGGCATCTGTTGTTTCCCTGCTTGGCATAAACCCAAAATCGCATCACATCAACATTCACTAAAGCTTAAATTTTTCTTTCCATCACTCTTTAAATAAGCTTCATAGCATGTTTTAACAGCTTTACTCTATGTATCAAAATATTTCAGCTCAACTTTTCATTTGAAAATTGGGAACAACAAACTGGTTTGTCATTCATTGCTCATTCCTTTTCCATACAACATACATTGGCAAAGTTGTGCCATCGCATTAATTTCTACTTCTCTACTGAAAGGTATTATCTTTGCACATACTATAGAGGGTCCAGCTTTCTTTTCTGGTTTTATTCCCTTTATTGCTCTTATCATTCCTAAATTATATCAGTTTTTGTCATCTAATCATTTTTCCAATTACTTCCTTTATTCATGATCTCCTCTGTGTGGTTTTTCCATATTCTTTTTGCTAAATTTTTGTCATCTCTTCTTATGCATCTTCCTTCTTCAATATTTTTATCACTATTATTCATAGACCATATTAGTTTAAAATATTGGATAAGAAATCCTAGCTTTTGTTCTACCAGCGTGTAATAATTCCCACACAAAAAATTTCTTTGTTGTTGCCTTCATTTACAGTTGTGTCCAAAAATTTAAGACTACCTAGGTAAAATTTGAACTTTTGCATGAAAATGACAAGACTCTCATTAATGTTCTGTCACATCAGCTTTTATGTTCTTAGAACATTGTTATTTAACAAATGCTTCTGATGAAGTCTTTAATGACAAAATTTTGTGTGAAATTCTTTTTTGAAGCAAAAACATTTAGTTTTTTCAAATTTTGATGCTGGTAATATTGGCAAAAAGGAAGTTATCAGTTGTACAAAGGGAAAAAATTGTTACTATAAACAAAAAGGGGTACCCAGAAAGGCAAATATCAAAAAACTGAAGTTTAGCAAAACAGCAATCCATCAGGCAATCGTCAGATTTTAAAATTTTGCAAGTTTTTAGGTTTTGTACAGGTCTGGAAGACCCAGGATTATTTCCCAAAAAGATGATCATCTAATGAAAAGGATGGTAGTGAGCTCACCTATAAGTTTCAGCAAAAAAATCAGAACGCTTTGTTGCTCAAAGATAGTTGTCAGTAAAGCCACCAAAAAACGTTGTTTGACTGATAAAATTTGGCAAAAAACTTACAGACCTGCCAAAAAACCTAGGCTTACTCCTTCCATGAAAGCTAAGAGATATGCTTTTGCCAAGACTCACCTGGATTGGACCACTGAAAACTGGAGAAAAGTATTATTTTCTAATGAGTCAACTGTGCAGCAGTTTACATCTCGCAGGCAACTAGTGAGAAGACCAGTTGGTGCCAGGTATGAAAACCACTACATCATCCAAACCATGAAACACATTCAAAGCATCATGGTCTGGGGAGCAATGTCTGCAAATTGTACAGCTGGTCTGTGTAAATTAGAGATCCTCATGATGGTGCATGATTGCAATGTTTTCATTCAAGATGACACTCCAAGCCAAGTCAGTAAAAAACTTTCTAAGGGAGAAGAATAATGATATCCTGGACTAGCCAAGAAACAGTCCAGATCTAAATCCAATCGAAAATTTATGGCATGTGATAAAAAATGAAGCAGCAAATCAGCATCCTATCAGTAGGGAATCATTAAATACAGTGACAAAAATTGTATGAACTAAAAAAATAACATCGGAATACTGCTGCGATCTCATAGATAGCATGCCCTGCAAAATAGCTGCTGTGGTGAAAAACAGAGGCCATACAAAATATTAAAATAATAAACTAAATGTTTTCTTACATTTGTGGTGTATCATTTGTTTAATAGGTTAAGCTTTAATAGACAGACAAAGGGTCAAGCGCATACAACAAAAATAAAACGAGTTAGGAAGAGACAAAGTGCAAACACAGTGAAAAGTCATGGATGGTCTTAAACTTTTGGGCGCAACTGTAGATAAGGTTTTGTCAGCCAAATGACCAGCATCTCCTACAAAATGGCAACTTATTTATCACAGCAACATACAAAGTATGGAATAGTGCTAGTTACTAGCACACTTTAGAGGGTCCAGGCGATCCCCTATTTAAAAGGAATCTGCCTTCAGCATCACACTAAGATAAATAAAAGAATTGCTTAAAAACAACCACTAATCATATTGACCATCTCATAGTCTGCTCTCTTTTTCATAAATGAGTGATAACTGAAACGTTTTCATCTGACTCTCTTCAGGAGTTATTGCTAAAATGATGCCTATAGTAGAAGGCATTTTTATAATCCATAGCATTT
This sequence comes from Trididemnum clinides, assembly GCA_963675345.1. Classification (NCBI taxonomy): domain Eukaryota; kingdom Metazoa; phylum Chordata; class Ascidiacea; order Aplousobranchia; family Didemnidae; genus Trididemnum; species Trididemnum clinides. The sequence continues at coordinate 34,715,427 of OY776297.1, forward strand.
GCTGATTGGTGGAATATTTGTAGAGTTTCACTGCATCCAAATAAAAGGAAACTTTTCAGATTTTTCCACCAATCAGTGAATGCTATAGATTATATAAATACCTTGCCATCTACTACAGGCCTCATTCTAGCAATAACCCCTGAAGAAAGCTAGATAAAAACGTTTTGAGTTATCACTCATTTATGAAAAAAAGAGCAGACTATGAGATGGTTATTGTTGCTATCCGACCCCTTTCAAGAAATAGGGGCAAGGCAGAAAACCTTGGAGCCCCAGAAGCTAGGCAACTCCCCAGAGCCTGGACTAGAGGTGGTAGAAAATTGCCAAGAGCAAGTGGCACAAAGAGTCCATAGCTGGACAGTGCAGAATGATATGAGAGGTGTCCTGAGATGGATGTCTGCAGATGCTGCATGAAGGATTCTTGATTCTGCCAATATCAGAGACATAAGAGCTTACAAGAAGGCTGTGTCCATTGCAGCAGAGACCAGAAAGGGTACAGTGAGTGTGTCGAGGGAGCACAAGTTCTGCAGTGGAAACCAGGGGAACCTGTGTGCCAAAGTATTTAGATGAGACACAACACCTTCACTCCGAGAAAAGAGAGGGGTAAATACAAAAGGTAAAAGACTACAAAAGATTGCACAGGATACAAGAAGCACTCCCATTTGCATCTGCCACATTGTTACCCAGGAGAAACAAATGTCCGAGGACACATTGTAGCCTGATAGTACAGCAGGAAAGAGAAGACAGTTCCTGCCAGATCTGCCTGAGAGTATGAGGTAAAAGGAAAGATGGAGCAGAGAACAGAAGGGCAAGGACGGAATGAAAATCTGAGAGAAAAATAGAAATGACAGACTTGTTGGTGCTGCCAAGACTAGTGAAGAGCTTGCAGAAAAGCGCAGGCTTTAGTATAAAAAAACTTTAACACACAGGGCCTGCTGAAGAAAAAAGAGTGGCCTCAGCCCCACAAAGTGAGCAATTGGCAAGGATGCCAGAGCCGTCTTTGCCAAAACGAAAAGGAACAGAGCCATCAGTCCAGAACATAAGAAGAGAGAGAGTCAAGGTGAGCGAGAGCCACACCTTGGAAAGAGACGGATATTAAAGCAGAAGTATGGGGAGGAAAGGATGGACTCTATAGTGAAGGAAGGTAGGTTCCAAGGAAGAAAGGAAGGGCAAGCAAAGAGAGTTTCCCTAGGAGAAGTAGAAGGAAGCATGAGCGAATGAGTGGATGCAAAAGCTCTCCAGAACGATCTGCAGTCTTGATTTCATTCCAAGTCTGGCCAAACCTAAAATGAGAAAGGAGGTTGGGAGATAAATGGCCAGCTGATAAGATGACAGAGCAAAATGAGTCAGGGTGACTCATAAAGGAGATAGAGATGCCTCAGAGAGAAGAGGAGTAAAGGAAGACGAGAGGCAGCCAGAGATGGCGTGACTAACCACTCGATAAGACATTTCAATTTGGCTGAGTTGGCAATACCAAAAAAACGAAAACATTTGGGTGAGGCATAAACAAGAAGGGAGCAAAGAAAAGCTTTACACAGAAGAGAGAGGGACTCCTTAAAGGGGCCCCATGAGGAAGCAGAGATACAGCATAAAGCCTTGAGATGAGGGAAGAACTTGGCCTCAGCAAAGATACATGTTCAGAAAAAGATAGAGTGCGATTGAAGGTGATCCCATGGAAAGTTGGAGTTGAATTGAAATGGAGGGGGGGGAGTTGATACGAGGGGAGGCTGGGGGTTAGCTTGATGAGGATCCACCTAACGGCCTCACATTTGCTCAGATTGAGAGAAAAACACCAATACTCAGGCTAGCGTTTCAGTCAAATTAGAGTTCCTTGTGTAACCTCTACCACAGCAGGAATGGAGAGGGAGGAGGACCAAATGGCCAGGTCATTAGCATAAAGAGAGCAGCTGGAAGAAGAAAGCGAAAAAGCAGGGAGATTATTAATGAAGAGAAAAGTACAGAGTCGAGAACAGATCCTTGCAGAACACCTCAATGAAGTCGAAAGGAGCAGCTTTTGCGATTTTGATAAACTATGCAAGCACGCCATCAGAAAGAAAAGATTCAATCCAATGAACAAAGCAAGGAGGAAGGCCAGCAAAATAAATTTGTGAAAAAGGACAGGGTGCCGGGCAGAGTCAAAAGGTTTGGAGAAGTCGACAGTAGCAAGAATCATTTGAGAACCAAGCGTGGGTTTGTTGAACCCATATAAGATGTACTGAGAAAGATCAAGCATTTAACCAAGAATGGGCAGTCCAGGGCAGAAACTGGCCTGGTGGAGGGAGAGAATGGAGTTACATTCCACAAAGAAGAGTAAACGAGATAGAATGATGTGTTCAACAAGCTTTAAGACGCAGGAGGTAAGAGAGATAGGGTGAAAGGAAGCAGGAAAGTCAAGAGGCTTTCCCATTTAATGGATGGGAATAATAGAATATGTCTTTCAGATCGAAAGAAAGGAATACAAAGACCAGGAAAGATTGAAGATGTGTAGGAGAAAATCCATGCCAGAGCAAGGAAGGTGCTGTGGTGATTGCATGGGTATTTTAATTTAATTTGTATTTGATTTATTTTTAATATCACTATTGTTACAAATCCTCAAATATGAAGATTTGTGCACAAGTGCCCAGGAGGAACTCCAAGGCCTTTGGTCCTTCTTCAACACAACGACTAAATAAAAACTTCTTTATTGCTAACTCAAAATTGAAATCCAAAAAACTCAGATAAAATAACTTCCAATAGCAAATAACAAAGAAAGAGCAGATTCACCAAGGGCTTCTTCGAAAATAACAGAATGCAGAAAAACAAATTAAACTTCGTGCAGCAACCAAATTAAGCAACCGACTAAAAAATCCAAAGTGTTACTATTTGCTTAAGTGTTTGGAACGAGAGGCCAGCTAATTAGAATGCAAATCTCGCCAGTTTTAGGCAAAAAACGACTGAGAGTTGCATCCCAATCTTAAGCTGCCAAACGCCAAACAAAAAATACATGGTGTGTGAAAACAAAAGGGTGCCAGTTCAGTTCAGCCACGGAAATCAAAACTTATTATTCTTTCTGCAGCCGATTCTGTAACATAGCGGCCCCTTTGAAATAGAACAAAAAGTGAAATTTCAAATAATAATAATAATGATAATACAATAACAAATAACGGCAACAAATAATGTGAAATAACACAATAATCATGAAAATACATAACAAATATAAATATAAACAACCCAGCCTTTAAGGTTGTTCAAATCAGAGCAGCCTTGGTGCCAGTCCCAAGCCCAAATAAATGGGGAGGGTTGCGACAGGAAGGGCATCAGTTAAAACCTAGCTAAATGTTTTCAATGCATGTCATATCTGACTTTATACTGGATCAGTCGAGGCCTGGGATAGCAACGATTGTTACCAGTGACTGGGCACCAAGGGCCACTGGCAGACATGCTACTTGGATGCAAAAAAGAGGTGGAAAACGGTGAAGAAGAAAGAAAGAAAAAATAAAGAGAGAAAGAAAGCTAAGAAGATCAAGCTGAAGGTGGCAACATTAAACATTAGAACCATGACTGGTAAAGAAAGAGAAGTGGTGGACCTTATGGAGTGAAGAGGGATGGACATACTGTGTGTGCAGGAAACTCACTGGAAGGGGAAGAAAGCAAGATGCATAGATGGAGAATATAAAATGTGGTACTGTGGAAGCAGAAACAAAAAGAATGGCATGGGAATCATATTGAAAAAGGAGCATGTGGACAGGGCAGTGGAATTATGGAGAGTAACAGACAGGATAATATGCTTGAAGATGGAACTTGATGGTGTTATGTTGAATGTTATCAGTGCGTATGCGCTGCAGGTTGGGTGCATATGTGAAGAAAAGGAAGCATTTTGGCTGGACCTAGATGAGACAGTGGAAAAGATACCAAAGAATGAAAGAATTGTGGTGGGAGCAGACCTGAATGGGCATGTAGGAGAAGGGAATAACGGTGATGAAGAATGCATGAGCAGACATGGATTGAGGAAGAGAAATAATGAAGAACAAGCAGTGGTGGATTTTGCTAAGACAATGGAACTAGTGATCACTAACACCTGCTTTGTAAAGAAACCAGCCCACAGAGTCAACTGCAACAGTGGTGGACACAGTTCGCAAGTGGATGACGTTATGGTGAGAAGATGAAGAATCAGGGAGGTGGTGGATACAAAGGTTATTGTCGGTGAAAGTGTAGCAAAACAGCACGGAATAGTAGTTAGTGCAATAATCATATGGACAAAGTGGAGGAAAGCACCAAAACCAGTGAAGAGAATAAAATGGTGAAAGCTGAAACACTTGAAAGTGAAGAACAAATTCAATATGGAAGTGATTAAAAGTGGAATGCTTAGTGGAAAGGAAGGCTGGCAAAGAGTAGCTGAGATGATACAAAGCATTGCTAGAATGGAACTAGGTGAAACATCGGGAAAAATTAGCACAGCAGGTAGACAGGAGACGTGGTGGTGGAACCAGGAATCCAGGAGAAACTGAAGGACAAGAGAAATGCTAAAAAGGTATGGGATACCATCATAGATGATGCAAGTTGGCTTATAAAACTGCAAGAAAACAAGCTAAGAGAGAAGTGGCAAAAACAAGAAACAAGGCATACGAGGAACTGCACAAAAAACTGGAAACAAAGGAGGAAAATGAGTTGTTCAAGATAACAAAGCAGAGAAAAAGCAAGCATGTACAACAAGTAAGAGTAATCAAGAGTAAAACTGAGGAGATGCTGATGAAAGAAAATGTGAAACAGAGATGGAAGGAGTATTTAGACATTTTACTCAACCAGGAAAACCCTAGAGAGAGAAAGGGACGTGGAAAATATCTCTGGAAAAGTCAGAACTGGGTTGAGGAAGATGAAGAAGGGAAAGGTGCAAGGACTTGATGACATACCAGTAAAAGTAGGGATCGCTCTAGGGAGTAAAGGTGTGGAGTTTCTAGTGAACTTCTTCAACAGACTCTTACCAGGGAAGAAGATGCCAGATGAATGGAGGAGGAGCATGCTCGTACCTTTGTACAAAGGTAAAGGAGACATCAAAGAATGTGAAAATTACCAGGGGATCAAGTTGATGAGTCATTTTATGAAACTGTGGGAGAGGGTAATAGAAGCAAGGATAAGGAAGGAGGTGACGATCACTGAGCAACAATTTGGGTTCATGCCAGGAAGGAGTACCGTCGATGCAATCTTTTGTGTGAGGATGCTGTTGGAAAAGTGGACTGAAGGGTAGAAAGCAGTGCACTGTGCCTTTATTGACTTGGAGAAGGGATACAACAGGGTACCCAGAGAGGAACTGTGGGAATGCTTGCAGTTAGCTGAAACATCAGAGTGCTACATGAGGATTATTAAGGACATGTATGATGGAGCGACAACAACTGTGAGAAGTGCAGCAGGGTTGACTGAGGAATTCAAGGTAGGTGTTGGACTTCGCCAAGGCTCAGCACTCAGCCCATTCCTTTTTGCCATCATCATGGACAAGCTGACGGAGAATATCAGGAAGGATGCACCATAGGATATGCTGTTTGCAGATGACATAGAGCTGTCTAGGCAAAACCACAGGGAGCTAGAAGATGATCTGGAGATGTGGAGAAATGCACTGGAGAGAAGAGGCCTGAAAGTGAGCTGGAGCAAGACCGAGTATTTGAAGGCTGGAAATGTGGATGATGGAGAAGAGTTGAAGCTGCAAGGAGAAAAGCTCAAGAGAGCAAAAAAACTTCAAATACCTGGGTTTGACAGTTAGTAGTGATGGAAGATGTGAGAAGAGTCTAAGCAGGCTGGATGAGTTGGAAAAAAATGTCTGGAGTTCCGTGCAACAGGAAGCTATCAACAACGGTTAAGAGTAAAATGTACAAGAGTGTTGTTAGACCAGCCATGCTTTCGGAATGGAAACAATGGCAGTGACGGAAAGACAGGTGGGAAAAATGGAAGTTGCAGAGTTGAAAATGGTGAGATGGGCACTGGGAATGACAAGAGAGGACAAGATAAGAAACGAATACATGAGAGGGACTGTGAAAATTGCAAAGCTAGGAGACAAACTTCGGAATGCAAGGCTATGCTAGTATGGACACATGAAAAGGATAAAAAAAGGCTACATGGGAAAACAATGATGAAGATGGCAGTGCCAGGTAGAAGGAAAAGAGGAAGGCCAAGAAGAAGGCAGATGGAATTGTTTTTTTTTTTGTTGTTTTTATTTGCCATATTTATCCTCCATTCACGAGAAAGTGAATTGTATCGCTATACTTTGGACGGTAAGTCCGCACTCGCTTGGGAGTTGCCTTTTTCGAGGTTTTTATGGGCCACCTGTCTTCCACATAAAGGTGGGGCGTCCCGTTAAGTGCCTTGCCCAAGGACACAACAAGCGAACTTGCCGGCTTGTTCTCCACAACCTTCCCGAAATGCCAAGCGCCAAGCAGGGAAGCTGCAGATACCATTTTTTAAAGTCTTTTGGTATGACTCAACAAGGGGAATGAACCCCAGGTCTACCGACTACAAAGCGGATGCTCTAACCACTACGCCATTGTGTCCACTATGCAATTGGTGAGAGAAGACATGGAAAGGGTTTGAGCTAAAGAAGGAGATGAAGTCAATCGGGAGAAATCGAGAATACTTTCACGCTGTGGCAACCCCAAATAGGGAGAAGCCGAAAGAAGAAGTATTAAACGGTGTCAAAACCCTCAGCAAACATAACCCTGTCATGAATAAAATAATAAGAAACGCAAGTTTATTAATTTGCAACACAGAACAAAAACAGGTTTAGTAATGACAAATAAAAACATTTTCATAAGGGAGCAATCTTAGAGACATTCCTTAAGACATACTCAATTTCTTTAAGAGTCAAAATTTTTCAGTACCGCTATTGTGGCTCTGCAGACTATTTCTTTCCTCCTACATAGCTGGGGGTGAACACAATTGACTCTTTCCAGCCAGCCCCACGCTTGTTGGTATCTTCAGCATTTCCGACTAATACTATTTGGCCTTCAGCAAGATTTTGAAAGGCAACCCACCATTTACCATGGTCTTGCAATGACAATAGATAACCTTTGAACCAAGATTCCCAAAACTTATTAGCAAAGGTGACGTTATACAAATAATCTCATCGTAAATCTCCTCAATGGTGGAAGGCGCCAATAGGGGTATATGGAATGAGCTGCTGACCAAGAAATAGGAAGCAAATCATTAGGGTGACTGCTTACAGAGGTAAGTGGGCAATTGTTTACAATACACACTATGTCGGACACGAAAGTCTGTAATTCAATTAACAAAGGCTTGCAATGAGCCTCTCCAATGACCCTCCCCAACGCATTTTTAAAGAGTTTCACCACGCACTATTAACTCTCTCCCTGGCTCAGAGCATAAGGGGGGATCTTTATCCAATTAACATCACGCCTGCAAAGAGAATTGTTAAACTCTATAGAAGTCAGTAGCGATGGGAGTCGTTCTGTTGCCGCACAGAAAGTTGAGCTATTATATAAAAAGACAGTATGGACTGCCCCACGAAAATTAGTAAACTGTGAAAATGCCAGCAAAAAACTTGTAAGGTCCAAACTGGTAACTAGTTCAATGTGTATGCCCCGAGTGCATAAACACGTGAACAAAAGTCCCCAAGCCTTACAGTCACTGTGATTTTACCTACAAGGTCCAAAATAGTCAATACCACAAAATTTAAATGGCTTGTAAGTGGCTGTGATTTGACATGCCAGCAAATTGGCCATTAAATGGCAAATGGGAGTATAGCTTTCCATCGCACAAATTTACTGCATTTGGAAAGAATGCTTTTAACACTTGAAATTCCATGAATTATCCAAAACTGTTGTCATGTTTACATTAAAGCATAAAACGGCTCAGCGTGACCTGCCTTGACATGCTCATGAAGCACAATCAACCTTGTCAACATATGTTTGCTAGGCAAAATCAGTGGATTCCTGGTGTCCAATGGAAGTTAGGCATTTTCCAGCTGACCATCAATCTTTATCATAGAATTAGCGTCAACACAGGGTCGCAAATTTCGCAGACTTCTAAGTTCAGAAATACAGCTCATTTCTTTTGTGCTAGTGGCCCAGTCACTTAATCTTTTCAAAATAGAGTTGAAGGCATCTGGAGTCTCCTTTTTAAGCAAATCAACAGCAGCCCCAAAATGATTATATTGAACATAATTGACTATGCCCATAAACGCCTTATCCAAAATATGTGCTTTTAAATTTGGTTTAGCAAAAGATTTATTCTTTGCTTTAGCAACGAGAAACTGTTTAAACACAACAAGGTAAGTTGTGTGCTTTTTTAATATGTAAAGATCTGGCAATATCTCAATGAGTCGATCCAAACTTCTGCTGCCAATGCTTAACAGTGGGTCTCCACCAACGCTGGCCCTACGCACTGTGACTGTGGAAACAAAAGGCTGAGGCTCCAGGCCTTTCTGCAGCAAAAAGTCAAGTCTGTTAAGCCAAAGTGAGTGACTACCAGACCATTTAACACTTTCCATGTGTGTTCCCACTCCAACAGGATTTAACAATGTATTAACATAACTCCAAGCATTGGCAGAGGCCACTAAAAAGATTCTGTCTACTCGACGCTTTATGAAACGCAGCAAATGAAGGTCAGGGTCTATAATCCATCTCAAAACCACTTGCGAGTCCAATCAGAAATGGAGACTGCATTCAAGATGCTGCAACAATTTTGACACATCCTGCATCAACTTTGTGCACATCTCGGCAGCCTCCAGCTCCTTACAAGAAATAACCCAATTGGTTTGATTTACCAACACAACTTTGGCCTTGCCCTGCACAAAAAGGCCACACACGAGCGTACATTTATTATGCACCTTAGATACACCATGCAAGAGAGGGCTTAATTTGACGCATCACGAAACCCATAGAGTTGGTACACAACATTCTCATCATCCTCAATCATGGGTCCCTCCAAGAAACAATAGCGGGGAATAGAAAAACCAGCAAAGCTCTTCATTACATTTACCCATTTGCTCCAGTCTTTAAGAATATCTTCTGAAAGTTCATCGTTCCAGCCAAGACCCCAAATTACCACTTTTTAAAGAATTAGTTTTCCTTCTAGCAAGCAAGGTGCCAGGATACCCAAGGGGTCAAACTGGCCTGCAGCTGCACCCAACATTTCATGTCTGATTGTGACCTTGCCTAATTTTTGATGTTTGAAACACACTTGCAACCTGTCATTTTCAATGTCCCACACCAGACCAAGTGTTTTCGAGTCAGGCATAAGCTCTGCACTTAAATCTATCTCCCAGATATTTGAACCGAGATCGCACTTTGGGATTCCATACAAAACAGTTTTAGAACTGCCATTAGCTACCCATTTGCACAATTTAAATCTTCTACTTTCAAACAGCGAGGTTGATTCACGAAAAATTAAAAAATTTTTTTAAAGTTTATCAAGTGAGTTTGAGGCCAACAAAGGTCATCCATGTACAGATTATTTTCAATAGTCATTAAAGTCATCATATCAGCGTTTGTAGGGTTTTCAGCGATCAACTTTTTAATTGCAAAAAGTGCAATAAAGGGGCTAAAATTGATTTCCCAAACATGTCTCATAAATTGATAAAGTTGAACTTTTCCTTTATCTAAATCATTGTTTCTATACCATATCAAACGGAACAAATCCCTTTGACTCTCAGGCATAGCCACTTGGAAAAAGCACTTGCTTAGATCAACTGTGCAAGCATACCTTCCCATTTGAAATCTTGTCAAGACTTTGACTAAACCGTTTAACAAATTGATTCCAGAATGGACTGCATCATTTAGTGCCACTCCTTTAAAGGTAGCGGCCCTGTCAAACACTACCCTTTCTTTATCTTGCTTGGTGACACAATAAGGCAAATACCAACATTTGGTATCAGACAAGATTGCATCATCAGTAGGTACTATCCAACCCTCGGAAATCATCTGAAATGTTTTCTCATGTATATCCTTCAGCTTTACGTTTTTTAGAGTGTTTTGGCACAAATTTACAGTCCGTTCTAAAGCACAAACATAATTATCTGGCAAATTAGTCACAACCTCCATTTTTAATGGAACTGGAATTTTGTAGTGTCCATTAAATACTTTTACATTAGACTCGACCAACTGACGTGCCATATCATCATTTATAGACGGCTGCTTAACTTTGTTTTCTATTTCAGAATTACTCAAGGACTCCTTCAAACTAGCAATTTTTTGTTTAAGTTGTTCACACTTGCACCCATCACAATCCCTGTCCACTTGAATTTTAAAGTTTTTACATACACTCCGTCTCACTCTCAAGCATCCGCTGCTTGCAATTGGCCCAAGTCGAGTTAACATGTAATTGGGGTGATCAGAGTGCTTACTTTCTTGTTCCTCTTACACAGTAAGTAAAGATTTGTCTGATTAAAATATTGATGCTTTTACGCTGAGCAATTTCCAGAATAGTCACATCTCGAAAGTGCTCTAATTTTTCGACGTTCACTGAGTGAGGAAGAATGCCTTCATTGTCAGCAAACTCGGGCACAACTAAAGCATTTTTATTTGAAAGGTTTCATCAGTGGACAGTGACTAGAGGGTAAACTCTGTCAGTCTGCCACTGCTGGAGGTTTGCTGAGCAAGAGTTCGAACTGTTATATTTCATTTTTTATCAACAGCCAGATTAAGTTCATTTTTCAGCATCTCAGAAATTATTGTTGTCTGTGATGCAGTGTCATGTTGTGTGTAAACAAGAGTGGACCTCCTGGTGCTTGGATTAATGACCCTCACTGCATTAGCGCAAAGCAACACAGTATTATTATTGTTAGGTGTCAATTTTCTGACTTTAGGCTGCTCATCCTCAGATAAGGACTTGTGTGTTTCAGTGTCAATAACTTTGATAAATTGGAACTTCCGTTCTCGCTGCCAACACTAGACTAGACATAAAGCTCATGCAGCGCGCCAGCATGCTTGCTGCCACACACAGGACCACACCTACAACACTTTGAAGGGGCCATGCAGTTTCACACCATATGACCCAATGAAAGGCAATTTAAGCACTGTCCTGCACCCACAACAACACACTTTTTGCATTTGTTTGTAAAAGTTTTAAATGTTTTGCAATCTCCTAGAAAATGTTTCGACAGAGTCATTGCACACAAAGCAAAGCGGGAGTGATATAGTCAGCTGAGGCCTCGATTTCCTCCAGAATTATTACTCAAATCAGGTCCTTTATTACTAGTTTGCAATGTCTGCACCACAAGTGCTTTAACCGTGACCTGTCAAACATGAAGAGAACCACATCCTACCCCAGACTTGCACGACTTTTCTTTATAATTCGATTTATAAAAAATTTAGGTGTAATCCAATATTATTACGCTTAGTTCTTCAATGACAAATTTATGCAAAGATTCAAATCCAGGACGGTTCAAATCAAGGCTAGATTTTTAAGATAATCAAGATACCATCAATTAAGCACACCTGGGAGGTGATTGGCAACATCCATAAGCAATTACCCCAACAATTTCTCCACTTCGTCATGAGCAAAAGCAAAAACCTCTAGCATATTTAAATCCCTGTAGTAAGATTTTAGTGAAGCAGTATTAAACACCATTTTGGGCCCATGTACTCATGGTGCCCCGACAACTAGTGACCTGAGAAACGCTGTCCTCTGGTCCCAGATCAGTCTCAGGTGAGCAATCCTTAAAAGGATTGCTCAGTGCATCATTCGTAGTGTTATCATGCAGACATCGATTAACCCTAATTTCATAATCCTCTTAAAAGTTACATTAATCATAACAATGAGTAATTATTACCCAATCATATTTTTTTAAAATTAAAGGTAGTAACTGAAACTAAAACAAAAGTTTATTAAGTATAACTAAACATAATCATGCGCAAAGGGTAACTTAATAAGCAAATTTACCTATAAGTTTTTAGCAAACTCGAAACACAAACTGATTTTGTGTTCTATGCAGACAGGTGTTTTGCACTCATAGCACAGTATTTTAGTTTTTCTATCTTTATTTTGCCCTACACACTTCTTGCATCTTATCTGTTTCTCGATTTTATTCTCTTGCAGCTCTTTTGAACATATTGGCTGAGGTTCATCTAACATAAGTTTTATTTCTTCCTTGACAATGATTGGGAGGCTGGGATTCTAAAGTCTTTTCTTCATCCACTCTTTACCAAGTTCATTTGCAAGTGCTAATGAAAATTTTCATCTTTTACAATCATTTGTAGACTTTTCTTTGTAAACAATCCATGAATTGATAATTGTTGTATTCAACATTCCGTAGAAGACACATAGCGGCCATCATCTAGTTTTTCTGCTGCAGGACATTTGTGCAGACATTTGGTCAAAGGCATCCACTCCACCTTTAGTTGAATTATAAAATTGTATCATCTCTGGCTTGTTACTGATAAAATCTGTTCCACTATGCATTGCTGATGATAGAATTACATTTTTATGAGGTTTTGACTGGTAAGAAAGCATTGTGAGTTTGTCATCAAAACAAAACTTGGTCTTTTCAAAATTTTCCTTTCTAACTTCCAGCATTTCAGAGGGAATCTCTGGTTTGTTTTTTCTAAGCGTTCCAACGATAGTAATTTCATAGGGTGTTAGAAGCAATTTTTTAGCCACAGGTATGGAAGTGAACCAGTTATCCATGGTTGCATTCCTATTGCTTCCAAAAATCAGAGTTGCTAAGTTCATTATAAAATATTCTGCTAGTCCAAGTCCTTTAGTGTTTGTGCCTTTTCCTAAATAAACTTCTGCATTTAGCATATATTTACTTTTGTTGTCACAAAGCATAACAATTTTTATACCATACTTGGCAGGTTTATTAGGGATGTACATTTTAAAAGGACAGTGCCCACAAAAGGCCAATAGTTGCTCATCTAAAGTACAAAATTCAGAAGGGTTATAACAAGCTTTACAGTTTTGAATGAAATTTTCCCATATCTCTCTTATAGGAGCAAAAGGATCATTTTTTTTCTTTCTAATCTTGTGGATTTGTCATTGAACCTTAAGCAATTTATCAAGAAATTAAATCCATCCCTACTCATAATGGCTTTACATCAAATGCGTCCATTCAAGTTGTCCCACGTTTCAACTGTTGTTAGGTGGTTGTCTTTTAAAGCAGCAGTTTTAATCAAAATTCCAAATAGGGCTTTTATTTCCTCCATGCAAGTTTCTGATATTGTATGTTTCATTATTTTATAGGAGTTCCTTTTTGAGCAGATTTCTTCAGTAGTATGTAGGACAATGATATTTATCAGTTTATTTGTGATGAAAAGATTGAAACATTCCTGATCAGTGCTTGCTTCTTTTGCAGCAGTAGCAGGCCCAGGTCTAATATTAATTATGTTTCTAGCTGGTGTTCTTCCTCCTTGATGTTTTCCAAGTATATTTGTTCTTTCCAAAAATTAGATCGGTATTGAAATGCAAGATTTTGTCAGAAGCATTGGTAATCATGGGGTTTTTTAGGCTCCTTTTTTGTTTTAGAGGTCTCTATTTGAGGATTCTCTTCATTAGAAGGCTGTATATAATCTGGGTCGTCATCAGAATCAGTTAATTCAATGTCATCAATCTCAAGGTTTGAATCTTCATCATGATCACTGGAATCATAATCACTTTGGTTCAAAAAAATTGGCTGTTTCGATCTCAGTCAACCTTCTTTTAGCCATTTTTAGATAGTTTCTAAAAAATGTTGAATATTTATTAAATTAAAAGGTATAACTACACATTTTCTATTCAAATAAAGCAATAATTCTATTTATACATTAGGGTGTAAGTACGAATCCGAGTATGCACGTAGGCATGAACACAAAAGTGCACATGTAAATATGATATGATATATGTAAAAAAAATCTTTATTGTCATAAATCATAATTGTATAGTTTACCCAAAGATTAGCTACATAGTTCATAAAACTCACTATACAATTCATCGGACAACAGATAACATGATTCATAACATGGGTAAAGTTTATCCTTCAACTTTAAAATACTTAATTTGAGAAAAAAAAACTGAACCACCACTTATTACAGCTATTTTTCAACTGAGAATACCTACAAGCTGGAAACGTTCATCTTCTTGCGCCAGACGTAAGATAAAACTAAAAAAAAATGCAAGAGTAATATTTACCCAGGCTATGAATCTAGAGGTAAACAGGTCTTCCACATCACTAAGTAGTTGCGTTTCAATCTTCAGGTTACATATGTTATCATTAACACGAGTTTTATAATCCGCAAAAGATTTTTATTTCTTGGAACTCTGTTGCAAGATCGTCAAGGTCATTGCCTTTAGCCCATTCCAATTCGTTTTTAAGATGTTTTTGGTGGACTACCAGTACTCTTTTAGCAGTCAACAGCTTGCGGTACGACTTGTTCTGAACTGAAGGGAATGCATTATTAGCATGGGGCAAAAAAGGTGCAAGCCCATCAGACATTTTTCTGTTATCATTACTGGCAATAGGGATCTCAACAAAAGACATTGTAAATAAAAACTACAAAAATAATATCAACAAGAAAATAATAAAAACCAATTTACTTTTTCCAACAAAGTCCAGCTCTGATCTTTCACCATTGTAGTCTTCGGACCAATGGTACTCAAAGAAAGAAAATAGAAGTTTCTTCAGAAGATTTGAACTCAAATGAATTCGATCAAAAAAAGACGTAAGCTTCAGTATTGAGAGCTTTCATGAAGTAAGAATTCAAATTCACTTCAAGTTCATGATGGCTTCAATAAGGAATGCTTCCAAAAACTGCGATCTTCAAAGTGTGCAGAGTGTCCAACACCAAAAACGAAAAAGAATGGGGACAACTTGGTGAAATTTCTTACGTTACAAATCTCCAAACATGAAGATTTGTGCAAGTGCCCAGGAGGAACTCCAAGGCCTTTGGTCCTTCTTCAACACAACGACTAAATAAAACTTCGGATCAAGTGCATAAATTTCCCCATGTGGGGAAATTTATGCACTTGACAAGGATTAAAAATTTTCCCCTATACAATTTATTTTTCAAGTCCCTTCCAGTGTACACTGCCCCGTACATTTACATACCGGGCCTGCCCCTTCAGTGTACACTGCTCTTTCTTTCAATGCCCTGCCAGCTGAGATTTGAACCTGCAACCATTAACTTGATAACTAACTGGGGAAAATTTTGCACTTGTTGTCTTGGGGAAAATTTTGCACCTGTTCCAAAACTTCTTTATTGCTAACTCAAAATTGAAATCCAAAAAACTCAGATAAAATAACTTCCAATAGCAAATAACAAAGAAAGAGCAGATTCACCAAGGGCTTCTTCAAAAATAACAGAATGCAGAAAAACAAATTGAACTTTGTGCAGCAACCAAATTAAGCAACCGACTAAAAAATCCAAAGTGTTACTATTTGCTTAAGTGTTTGGAACGAGAGGCCAGCTAATCAGAATGCAAATCTCACCTGGTTTTAGGCAAAAAACGACTGAGAGTTGCATCCCAATCTTAAGCTGCCAAACGCCAAACAGAAAATACAAGGTGTGCAAGAACTAAAGGGTGCCAGTTCAGTTCAGCCACGGAAATCAAAACTTATTATTTTTTCTGCAGTCAATTCTGTAACAACTATCAGTATTTCCTATATCGAGTGTCAAATATCAATGTTGATATTTGATATAGGAAATTGCATTGCTTTAATATTAACATTGATGTAGGATAGTACCTTACTTTGCCTTACCGAAATTGCATTGCTTTGTCATGTCACGTGATTCAAGTGCATATATATGTTTGTGTTTTGCTGCTTATGTGATGATTATTGCTGGTCATGCTCATGCTTTAATTCAAATTACTGCTGCTTTGCTCACACGGCCCAATCAATTTGGTTAATATATTTATTGACCACCATACCGAGTGAGAAATATCACTGTGTAATAAATAACAGACTCACATCATTGGTGCGCCAAGTGAACTCATGAATCACATCACGATCTCAAAGCTTATCGACATTGGACCATCACCATTGGTGCCAAGAGACCACTGAAGCCATCAGAACGAAGAATTTGTTCCTAAGTCGAGTCATACCAAAAGACTTTAAAAAATGGTATTCACAGCTTCCCTGCTTGGCGCTCAGCATAAAAAAGGGATAGTGTGGAGAACAAGCTGGCAAGCTTGCTTGTTGTGTCCTTGGGCAAGGCACTTAACGGGACGCCTCCACCTTTATGTGGCAGACAGGTGGCCCCACCCATACTTCACTGGATTATAATTGTGAAGTTGCTAACCCAGCATGTCAGACGACCCTTGGGTACCCACCAGTGGCAGTCCGCCTTGTTGGTGGTGGGGCTACCAGTCACTCAAGACTTGTTCAAAATGGGCTGCCATCTTCCCTAGCCTAATATCAATTAGGTTGACGGCATGAACCTGAAATGCGATTTCAATGTGAAACCTGTTTGGTTTCCTTGTGTATCGTACCATGCTTCAAAGATTACCACACCAAAAGTGACTTCACCCAGTAGACTACAGTAATTTGAACAGTATGACTCTGCTCAATATCAAGCTATGAGCTAATTTCGAACACTCTGATATTGTTGAATTACAAACTATTTTGATGCATGACATTGAACTCTGTATTTGTGCTTTGCTAATTGTATTTGTGCCTAGCTAATTCAATTTGTTGTTGTTGTTAATGATTTATAGCATAATAACAGTTGCTATGAACTACATTGTGGCGTAATTTTTGACGTCATAATGACCCCACAGAGATCAATGACTTCATTACATGTCGCATCAATACAAATAATCAGTTGGTTAGTTTTCACTCGGTTGTAGCAAGGCAGCTGTACTGATCAGTATTTTAATACCGTTAGTGACGTCATTTGTGATGCCATTCATGAGGTCACAATTGTGATGTACGTCATCGGCCACGACAGCAGTGCCACTTACCACAACGTACATTCACTGCAAACTTAAAGTACTCCAAGATGCGTAATAGTGAAAAAAAAACATAATATAATGCGAAAAAGTGAAAGTTATAAAAATAATACCGTCTGAAGGGCATAGTAAGTTAAAAAAAAACTGTCGCGAAGTGGGTAAATGTTTTTCGGTCATTGGTCGCTTTTGCGTGCCGCCCTTCCCTGCTCTGAAAACTTTGCTTGGCATGTAGGATATTGTCAAACAATGGGATTTGACAAATATGCCCCTTTTCTTACAGACGAGTGTTGTGCATTCTTTTTCATTGTTATTTCATTTATCGCATTTTTCATATTACAAAGCCTGACCTACTATGTCAGCACGTCACTCCACAGTGAGTCCAAGCCTGGTTTATCACACCAGCAATTTTTGTATTTTATTTGTTTTTATTTTGTCACAAGTCCAGCAGCTCACGCCAACAATTAACGCATGCTTGTCTGCTCCCCCAATCCCATATCATGTCCACAGTTTAGCATTTTCAAGGAAGTCTTCAAGAGAAGGAAATGATTGGCTGCTGATAGTAATGGATGAATTTTTAATAACATTTGCTCTAATGCTTCAACTTCATCCGCCCATCACCTTGGTGTTACCCTTGCATTTGCTTTTACTTTTCACCTGTTCTTTTGTCTCACCCTGTGGACTTTTTGTGTTTTATTGCCTTATGTCTGTAGCACCCTTTACCACAGATTTTGTGCTCCTGCTGCTGATTAGTTTGTTTTTCTTGTGGTCGATTTCTGAAACTGCTGTGTCTGTCCACCCACCATTTTCAAAAATCTGGGGTAGAGATATGTGGTGATTGCATGCGTATTTGGTTTTGTTTTTAATATCACTATCAGTATTTCATATACCCGGAGTCATATATCAATGTTGACATTTGATATAGGAAATTGCATTGCTTTAATATTAACATTGATGTAGGATAGTACCTTACCTTGCCTTATCAAAATTGCGTTGCTTTGTCATGTCACGTGATTCAAGTGCATATATATGTTCGTGTTTTGCTGCTTATGTGATGATTATTGCTGGTCAATTATCCACCTTGCTCATGCTTTATTCAAATTGCTGCTGCTTTACCCACTTATAGCATTATTAGCCATTTTGTCACCAATAAAAGAAACAAATCTAAGTCAAATGAAGGCTGGTGTTATTGTTGTGAAACAGAGGATTAACAAACTCACAACAGTGCTTTAGCGTAGGATAGGCAACTTTGACTGAGCCAGTGAGAGTGGATAAGGAGAGGTTTGTGGCAGCTGCCAGAAGGGGGAGCAAAAAGACGAATGAGACTCCTTAGGGCATGTAGCTTGGTGGAGCTCGGAAAGGTAGCCTCTGGCTCTACTATGCAGGGCCTTTGGATGAGAGACAGAAAAGTGAGATCTCAGGTAGTTGGCAAAGGCTGAAGCTGACTTTCTGGAAGAGGAAGAGTCGGGAAAGTTAAGAAAGGAGGAAGATGAGCCAGTGACAAAACAAAAGAGAGAATTAGGGTTTAGGGTTAGATTTAAGAGAGCAAGTTGCCTGCTATGCCACAGCCTTGGCGATGATAAACAAGGCATGTCGGGAAGTAGAGATGCAAGCCTGACAATCTTCATCACTTATATGAACAGCAGCAAAAGCCTTACATCTTTTATTAACCACAAGGTTGATGCAGCTAAAAAGAATGAAAACTTTGGCCACTTTCAGCATCAGTAAAGTACCAATCAACAGTTCTAAGATACTTGCCCCCGGTTACATACATCCAGGTATGGTTAGAGTTGGGCACTCTAACCCTAATCCTAACCCAAGAGACTAGGGGCAAGTGTCTTAAAACTGGGGGTAACTGGCCTGTTACCCCAATCAACAGCCACCTTGACATGGTGGTGCAGTCCCCAACCCCATTTGGGTTGGGTAAAAATGGTTGTAGACCTTCCCAAGGGTCCGAGTTACCGCAGATACTCCCCTCACATGAGATGGTCAATATTATTAGTCATATTGAAGTTTTATACCACCCATCAATTATTCAAAAACAATCACCTACATAACACTGTCCTATAGTGTTATAATAATCTAATAAAAGATGTCAATAATGCATGACTGGTTTCAGTGGGTGTAAAAGGGATCTCATCAGGTGGGTGTAAAAGACACACAAAAAATTCTAAGCCTAAATCACAACAGATCTGCCATTGAGTGCGAAATAGCGATGCAACACAAAAGCACTACAATAGAGCAATATGAATATCAAAGGAGTTTTATAAAAGGCACAAACACACACACACACACATGGTATAGACAAAAAGTCACATCAGTAAGCCCTAATAAGGGAGTGGGATCATTAAGAGTTTATCAATTTACAAAGCATAGATAGTGCTAGTAACTAGCTAGCGAATTTCAAGCAATCTCCTATTTAAGAGGAATCTGTCTTCATCTAGAAAAATTGCTTAAATCGTCATTTAGAATAATTGCTTAAAAACAATCACCAACGTTATACCATACAGTACAACAATTTATTACAAAATGTCAATAATACATGACTGGTTTTTGTTAGGTTTCAGATGGCAACCTAACATTCATAGGTTACCATCTGAAACTACTTGCACAAAAACAGTGCTGCAATCAAGTGCAGATGAGTTACAGTAAATAAGAAATGCGATATGGTAAATGCCAAACAAAATTTTCTGCTTGTTGATGAAAGCACTCGTCTGCCATATAATATTTAAATATTCTTGTTGGAAGCCTAGAAACACCTCACATTAGTTATTTGTACAGTTGTCAATTGTTACCATGTGTGCCAAATAGCAACAGCATTGCTCAAGCAGTGGAGGATGCTGCTAGACTTCTTGGAATCAACAGACATTGTATCTGTCCATTATTATCTAATAACTCAAAATATATGGTGGCTGCAGGTACAATACTAAAATCTCTGTATCTTAAGTTGGTTCATGCAACATGTCATTTATTGCACAATTGTTCTAGGAAAGTCAAATCTCACTTTGAAGATGTTGATCAGCTAATTACAAAAACTAAATTAGCTGCAGTTAAAAACAAAACCAGACAAGCCAAAATTGCTACTATTGGTTGCCCGACTCCACCTGTTGTTACTAGATGGGAAAGCTAGTTAAATGCTACCTTAAATCATGCAAAAAATTTACGTGAAGTAAAAGTGATTGGGGCAAGTTTTAAAGGGTCTGGTATGTTAGTAACTCAAGCAAAAGTTAGCTTGGAAACAAGTGGTTTAGCTACTCAACTTCTCAAAATCAAGGACAATCATGATAATCTAGTGAAGCTTATAGAAACAATGGAAAGTTGCAAGCATGCCATTATAGGAGTGGTGCAAGCAATCCAAAAACTTGGCTTTGGAGAAATCACTTGCAGCATTAATTGTTGCATTTAAAAAATAATGCAAAGCAATGACATTTCCAAGATAATGAACTTGGAAAGACCAGATATTTCACGATCTGTTTACAGTTTACTTCAACATTCTCAGCCCACAACTGCTTCTGTAGAAACAAGTTTTGAAATGCAACAAAAACTGTTAGACAAAACCAGAAACTTTAATGTTGAAAATGTAAAACAATTCATGAATGTATATTCAATTCTTGCATCCGGTCATTGCAACGTTGGGTGTTTATATAAGGCATGTGTACAACAGGTTTTACTGAGGATTTGTGTACTTTTATTAATGAAATGTTTGTTTTAATATAAAAACTCAAGAAACATTAATTTGAGTCAAAATTTTGTTAGGTCAATAAAGTCAACTTTTTTTAAAATTTTCAAATCATTTTAAAATTTTTAGGTCAATAAAACTTGCCCTAAAGATAGCAACCAATAATATGCTCAATTATTTATTTGAGCTGGGTTTGATTGCTATTCTTCAGTTAAACTGAGTCATTGCAATTGGCAAACTGCTCAGCACTGCCAACTGTCTGCCCTATAAATATGGAAGAATCTTGTTAAGTGCCTCTTTCAAAAATACGAGCAAATCTGCCAAGTTTTTTTCAGACTATTCTTTCATGCTAAGTGACAAGTAGGAGTGCTGTAAACTCTTAATATAAAGTTTTTTGGTAAGATTTGAAAAGGAAATTAATCCCTCAGTTCCAGTGTGTCAATTAATTCCAAGCAAAATTTAGGTGGGGTCCAGGACACTGACAATTTATTTGAAGAGATGTGTGACTACAATAAAGTTGGAAACCACCGCCGTAGAGGATATGACAAATTCAGTCTCCTATGTTGATGTTTCGCCATAAAAAGATGTTCCAGGCTCAGATATAAAAAGAATGTTTGGAAAAGAAATAAATGTTTTCCACTAACATGTTGCGCCACTCATACTTCAATGAAATCTCTTCTAAAACAATGAAATTTCAGTGCTACATCGACTTGAAATTTCTCTGGACTGATATCCATTGAAAAGTCTATGGAGAGTCACCAAAGCATGACTGCATAAAATGGGCTTCTCTATGATGAAAGGGATGATAAAAACAGCAAACCAGATCTGGTCTCACACTCCTCAAACAGCTCTCAACCGCCAAACATTTGTTGAATCTATGAGAGTCATATGGCTAAATTGCCGAAAAACTAGATGAGTCACGTTTGCAACTTCTTCAAATAATAAAAAAAGCTGTAATATAAATAACACTCCACAAAAACTTGATACATAAAAAAGTTTTCAGTATTCTTTGTATCATCGCTTATTGACATGTTTATTTTGTTGTTATATCTTATAGCAGAGTTAGTTATGCTTCCTTCAGTTCAAGTTGACTATGATTCAATTGACATCACTCAAAAGAAAAAAAAAGGTTTATATTATAGCAATCATAACGTAAAATAATGACGTTAAGTGATGTAGTGTTAATGTGCTTTCAAAATTCATTTCATTTTGTGCATAGACATTAGCGTTTATGACTTCAAAATGAGGTTTGTTTGCTCACCCAAAATCCTTATATATCAAAAACATAAAAACTTAAAAAAAAGAATTTGTTTTATATTACTTGGCAGAAATAAAAGCATTTTGCTAGCTCTAACAAAAATTGCAGTGATTTAATTAATCAGCACCAGACTGTTCTTAGTTTAATTCTCAGTTGTAGCAGAATTGCTTAACGATATTTTTGCTTAAACCAAGTTTTGTAACATGTATAGATGACTATGAACCAAATTTGCAGTAAAGGCTATTTCCATATGACAAAATTACACTTGCACTGATTAGCTTTCATAGTACAAAAATATCTGTACTGACACAGTGAAAGAGAAATGCAAATCACTTGCTGTCAAAAAAATAAAAGAAACGAAGTTTTGATACTCCCTGCAAAACTCCACACCTTCAAAACATGTTCCATATACGTCTTCCAAAAGACTGCTGAGGCCAATTAATCAGAAATCAATTTGTAGCCACAGTTCAATCAGCATTTCTTTGATGCTGGTTAAAGGTGTTTTTTGTACTTCCTATACATTAACTTCTTGTAATTTTATCTGGTTGACAATGAGGTTAAAATACTTGAAATGTTGTCTGTAGTGACAATGATCACTTATTTAGATATCATGATGAGTGTTATGTTTTCTCTAGAAAATGCACTTTATGGCTCTATTTCCTGCTTGATCGTATTGGTTGAGGTGGAAGTTCACTGGGTAGTACTATTTCTGTATATTGAAACTGCAATGGCAGATCTGGTAAAAAATATTTTAAGACACCTAACTAATGTGACTTTTCTGTGTTGAAAAGAAAAAATACTGGATCTAACAGACCTCTAATTAACGTACACATTTCAAGTTCAAAACGATTCAAAGGTTCCCCACATAAAATGAGGTGACAAACACTGATCTAAATCATGCAACCTAAAATAAAAGCCTATTCAGATATAATTTTTTTTTATTCTTTTTTAACAAAAAAAGTTATATACATGCTTACTTATTACAAACTGGAAGCCATCTTGTCATAAGTTGTAACAGATGTAGTCGACCTGTTTGACTGCAAATCATCTGTCTTGTTTTCCTCACTTGTACACTTTGCTGGTCAGAGATAAGAAGTTTGTTTGAGGTTTTTTTCTTTATTTGAGCATCAGTTGGAAAAGTAGCTTCATGCAAGATTGAAAGCAACTTTTCTACTTTATCAGCAGAAGCAGAGCCTTGTGCGATTACAGACAAGTGATTGATCAAACCAAAACAAACAGAAACAAACTGTTTCAGACCAAATTTAAAGAAGCCAAAATATTTTTCTTTATGAAAGCCAGCAATACTCTTCCATAAGTTTCTCACCACAAGTAACACATCATCAATCTTCTTAACTCGGTTCACTATATTTTTATCATCATGTCTTAATGACTTTGTTTGTGGCTGAGAAAGAATGTTCTGTAGCCATGGCAACAATCCTAGTCTGCAAATCAAATCAAGAGCTGAGTGATGCAACAAGCATGCTTGAGCGAGAATCTAAAGAAAAAAAAATTGTTCATAAACAACCACAAGCAAAATAAGTTACACCTGCATGACATTGCTATTAATGTAGTGTTGCAATATAGTAAAGGTGTTTACTCATATATGAAAAGTCTGCTTTTGAAGAACAGTACAAGTCAGCTAAGAAATTTATTTATTAATTGACTTTACTAAAGCATCTTCAGTTTCTGTATAAAAAACAAAACTTCTCAAAAATTTTAACATGGCCTGCCAATAGTTAAAATAGAAAACACAAAAAAAACGCTATCACGTATGTGCAGACTCTTAAAAATTTTTACATAAAATCCTCCAACAAGAACCAGATTAACATATAAACCATTAAACATAAAAAAATATCAAGAAAACTTATGCATATTATTGAATACTAAAATTATTACTAACAAGGCAGGCAACTGTGTAATAACAAAAATATTATAACATCAAAGGACCAGGGGTAGGCACAAGTACAACGTGCTATGAGGCTCATAACACATCACTATTTGGCAGTAAACACACTATAAACTGCACAAAAATTTGCACCATTATCATGACTAATCACATGTAGTGAATGAGCCTTTTGGTTTATCAAAAAACTTTTCACAACACAATGCCTTTATGTGTGTGACTATTTTGAATTTATCCCAATCTATTTTATAAATGAAATCCACAACATGTTGACTCATTGCTGACTTTTTAGTGTTGAAAGTCATAACCACATCAACATGGTCCTGTTTTCTGGTTTTAACATTATGTACAGTGTAGGGGGTGTGGGGGTTATGGATAGAGTACCCTTGGTGCTCGTGAGTTGCTCCTACCTAGATAGAAAGGCGGGCATTACTGGTCCTCATCCAACTCCTAAATCTCTCACGTGCTGACTCCAAGCATCACACCTCGACACATTGTTCCAGCTGGTGAGCTAAACCATGTGAGGGGGTGGTGATGACACTGCACCAGTGGGCAGAAGGATCTCCTAAAAGCAGATCACCGGTCAGGGTGGAAGGGGTTCATAAGAACTTCAATGGCTAAATTCCATGGCCAGGGTGAACCTCCAAATGGGGGAAATTGGTCGTGGCCAGTCCTGGAAAGGGATAGGCTTTGCCAGGTATCATAAACAAAGATTTGCTACATGATGAACACAACCAGAACAAATTTCATGCTGGCTCAGTCATCGCATGGAATACCAAGGACTGCCATAACATTGAGACATCAGGACAGAAATGGAAAATATGCTACTGGTGCCACCAAAGACAGCAAAGATAAGATCAGTGCTGGGTGCAACAACATAGCCGTCAGTATATGGAATGTCCTAGGGATATGTGAGATGAGGTGAAAAGGAATGAGAGAAACAACAACCCACAGAGGCCACAAGATTTACTTTAGTGAAAGAGATGACTGACACAAAGAAGGCGTGGGAGTTCTTGTGCACAAAAATACAATTAGCGCAGTGATGGGATGCAGACCAGTTTCTAGCAAGCTCATCACCATACGCCTATGAGCTTCACCTTTCAACTTCACAATTGTGCAAGTGTACATGCCAACTACAACACACTCTGATGTAGCAATCGAAGATTTTTACCATCAAATACAGGAAGTTATCGATGAAACACCAAAGGAAGACATCATGGTTGTTCAAGAGGAGTGAAATGCAAGGATCAGTGAAGATGCACAGAAAGATTGGAAAGGCACATGTGGCCCTTACTGCAACACAGAGATAAATGAGAAAGGCTTGAGACTGCTCAATATGTGATGATTAACAACCTCAATGTGACCAACACATTCCAGCCCCACAAAGCATCCAGAAGGTGGACTTGGCACAGCCTAAATGGATCCTACCACCAAATAGACTATATACTAGTGAAACGGTGCTTCTGCACATTGGTCAAGACAGCTTCCCTGGAGCGAACATCAACAGCGACCACAAGCTCATCATGATGACTTTTTGCTTACACCTAAAGAAGGTAAAGAAAAAACAGGGCCACACTAGAATCACGTTTGATCTGGAGAAATCGAAAGATCCAGGCGTGGCACAAGTCATTGAGGCCAAGATTGGAGAAAAATTTGCCACATTCATGCTACTTAACACTGACGATGCTGGCGCAGACACCTTCATTGACACATTCAACACAGCAGTGACTGAGACGGCCTGTTTTTGGTAATTTTAACCCATTTGCTTCCATCAGCAATTGGTCTAATCCAGAAGTTGACAACCTTTAAATTGCAGTGCCAGTCTAGGAGTTGTTAATGACTTCTTTTGTTTTTGTTTTGTTGTATCTGATTCGAATAATATCTGACATAATTGCATATTAGTGAAGTGCGTGGGAAAAGTTTTGCTAAGAGGTTTCCAAATTGGAGGTCAGTTGTAATCAGATGTTGAAGCCATGAAAAAAATCTTTTTTTCTTTTTGTTAAAAAAAGTGCACCAACCATGCAAGTAAACTACAAAAAATGATCCATTTTGCACTTAGGCAAATGTTGATGCCTTCTACTTGAAAATGTCCCTACTAATATAGTAAGCAAAGCCAAATGGTAATTAATTTAAAGAAGTTTATACCATGTCAGACAAATGGTGGATTAACCCACCTACCATCTCCCTCCCTTGTGAATATGCCAATGATTGTAAATATGTAATTACCAAAGTATTTAAAGCAGACATTTTTACCCCAAACCAAAAAAATGAGCAGCAGCAGCAAGCAAGCAAACAAAGAGGTTTGAGATATCTCATAAACATTCAAAAGATTTATTATTGTCTGTTGTTCACAACTTAACAAAATGTAATGTGTGGCTGACAACAGAGGGAACAAAGAATATAATTCATTACTTTTAAGCAAGTCATCAGTTATCACCTCGCATGCCATCTGTCAATGATCCCTGGTCTAAACAATAGTTAGTTTGATTAACTTTTTCAAATCACCTGTGACTGGCACCAATTGTGGTTGCACGTGCACCCCTAAACTACATCATTATACCTGTATCATACCAAACAAAATATAGCCCTCTGATTTTCAGATAGCCATCTGGAAAAATGACTTGCAAAAATCAATCAAGCAAGAATATTTTACTACTCAAAATTTTGATAAGCCTTAACTCAACAATTTAGCAAATTTATTTCAAAATGAATTGCATTATTTAATACTGCTCCTAAAAAAGTAGCAGCATTATTAAACATTACGTTTGCTTTATCTTGTTGAGTGACAAAAAAAGGCAAATACCAGTATTCAGTATCAGATGCAATCCTATTGTCAACAGATACTATCCAACCTTAAGAAATCATCTGCTGAAGTGTTTCCAATAAGTATAACATTTGAACTTTGCATCTTTAAAGTGTTTTGGCACATCTGTAAATATTTGGCAAGTTAATAACAACATCCCTTTTTAATGCGGCCAAAACTTGACAGTGGCCGTTTATCACTTTTAGACTTAACTCCATCAATTGATATGGTACTTGTAGTTCATCATTTATAGATGGCTTTTCAACTACTATTTCATAATTGAGCAATGATTTTTTCTCTACCAGTGATTTCTCATTTAAATTGTCCACACTTTCACTCATCACTATCCTCAATCCCATGGAATTTTAAGCTTTTAAAAACATTTTATTCCACCCCCAAACGTCTATTGCTGGTGACTGGTTCAAGTTGGTTGAAGACATAATTGAGGTGTGTAGGGTGCTTACTTTTAGCACCCTTCCAAAATAGTCAGCAATAATTTTTGGTTAATTTTATCAACATATCAACACTTTTAAGTCGAGTAATTAACAGAATCATCACACCTTTAAATTGCCCTAATTTCTTTATATTTGCAGCAAAGAGTTCCTTCATTGTCAATAACCTCTGAAAGAGCGAAAACCTTTTTCAATTGCAAGGTTACATTTTTGACAGTGATTTTAAGTGCAAACTCTCTTCAGTCTGCTACTGTCAGTGAGTTGTTGAGCAAGAGTTTGAATGCTTAATAGTTTGTTTATTGTCAACTGCCAGGCTAAATTAAAATTTTCAGCTACTCAGAAATGAATAGAATTTGGAACAGGGAGAACTTTTCTTCCATGATTTGACAAACCAAACGAAGATCCATGACAGTATTTATTAAGCATAATTATAATAACATAAGAAAACTAACAAAACATAAAACACTGAAGCTTTTCATCCCTTCATGAGGACTTCGTCGGGGCAAAATAAATCTGTAAAACTGAGTTAAACATAATATTATGGTACTGGATGCTATCGACAAAAGTAGTAACATATTAACACTGTACCTCCTAATGAAACATGTGTAGAAGTGACTTCACTCTTTGTGAATCACCTAGTTTTATGTTTAAAGAGGGCTTAAGCCATTTAATTAGCAGCACTTCCATTAGCTTGGTTTCAGTGTTAAAACAGCACTTTTTTAATAATGCAAAGTTTTGCTCTGCTTGCATTGTTTCTCTGCAGGCTTTGCACCAATCATGACGAGATTTGATAGCGAAGTTAGAGGAACTTTAGTTATTGGAAAAATGGTTTTCAATTCTGGAGAATAGTTGTCTTGTTGCCATATTGGTATATGACGTGTTTTTGTCACAAGAATAGGTATATTTATAGACAACATCTGGGCAGAAAAGAGCAGGTAGAGGAAATTTAAGGTTGCAATACGAAATTATTTTAAAAGTTTGATGGGTTATTTTTGTATCAGTGCCCAGTCTGTCACAAAACAATGCAGCAATGCTTTACATAATTTAATGGATGAGATACCAATAAACGTAAGGGTTAGGTAATAATTTAAGTCAGAAGTATTCTTAGAGTCAGCAGGGAAATTATCTGTCATGGTTGTCAAATTTATTCTTTAACTTGTCTATCACATTTAAGGTGAAAGGTATTGGGTAGCCATTCTATTTAAATAAAGAGATAATAAAGCTAATTTCGATTTCAAGTAATGACTCATTTGATGAATAAAGATAGGCATAATGCAATAAACACTAATAAAGCCTCGTTTTCAGGACAAAGATAATAATGTAATGAGTAAGAGTACTGAGAGTCAGATAACATATAAGTGTACACCAGTAAAAGTTGGTTTGTGGTACACATGAACACTGAATTTTCGGTCGCAAATCATTACTTTGGCATCAAAAAATGGTAGTGAGGGAGGGGCCTGAGGCCTCCTCACATGTAAAACAAAGGTTGGGGTGCTGGTTATTAAGCCCATTTAAGAACAATTAAATTTCTTTTGATGAATTAAAATGCAAGCACATTGTCCACATAAAATGATGTTGATCAAAAATTTTCTTTTTAACCATTCCAAGGAATCAAATAGCTAGTGTAAAGCCTAAAGGATTACCCATAGCTATGCTGTTAATTTGCAAAAATAGTTTATTGTTATGAATGAACATAACTTTGGTACTCAGTTTCAAAAGTTTTTTTTGCATAATTGTTTTTTTGAATGTAGAAAAGACAAATCTTTTGTCTAGGCATACTTTTGTCAGTAGTGTCCAGAAACAAAATATTAAATTCAACTTTGGATTAACAGATTTATTTTGCCTTGATGAAGTCGCTGTGAGGGGACAAAAAGCTTCAGTGCCTGTTGTTTTGATACTTTTCTTACGTTTTTATGATTATGCTTAATAAACTACTGTTATAAATCTTTATTTCTTTAATCAAATCTTCAGAAATTAATACTGCATGTGATGTGACATGGCGCATAAGCAATAGCCAACCTGTGCAAGGGTTATTGACTCCTGTACTGGAAGGTTGAATATTATTAAAAAGCATCAATTTTGTGACTACATGCTGCTCATTCTTTGTCGAGGATTTGCAAGTTTCACTTTCAGGCATAGTTAATGTTCTGGAACTCCCTGCTTTGAGGTTCATGCCTTATAGCAAGACTGAGCATAAACTTTATTGAGCATGCCAGTGTACCTGCTGCTACATTTGTGATGCACCTATGATATTTCAATGGAAGCAGACAGTTTTAAGTCATATGATAATTAAAATTGGAAAATAGTAATCAAACCCTAGCAGGATAGTCTATCCAAGCGACTTTACTCCATATCAGTATAAATGTTGAAAAAGGGTCTGCTATTAATAAACAGTAATAAAGTCAGCTTAGACATTTATTTGCCATAAGGAAAAATTAATTTCACTAACGTATTCTCAGTTTCTCCAAAAAAAAAAAAAAAAATTGCACAAAAAAAACATTAAATATTTTCAAACAAACTAATGGTAAACCAGAGAAAAGGCTGTACTAAGATAAATAAAAACTTTAAAACTTAACAAGAAGCAAAATTATTTATCTGCACAGGGTCAACAATAATAAACAGCTATCAAAACTACAGACCATAAAACTAGCTCCAACTCCTTTCAAATTGCATTCAAACTAATATGATGGGTAAATTTATATAAAATAGATGTGAGATAAATGAGACGTCTAATTACTAAATAAACAAAGCAGAGTATATCATAAAAATAAATGAAAGGTCATAACCTATAGAAGCCATGAGGTAAGTGATCCACTAAATAAATGTCTATTCAGTAATTAGACGTCTCATTTATCTCACATTTATTTTTATATAAATTTTACCCATCATATTAGTTTGAATGTAATTTGGAAGGAGTTGGAGCTAGTTTT
The DNA here is from genome assembly GCA_963675345.1 of Trididemnum clinides. Lineage (NCBI taxonomy): Eukaryota > Metazoa > Chordata > Ascidiacea > Aplousobranchia > Didemnidae > Trididemnum > Trididemnum clinides. The sequence continues at coordinate 34,745,291 of OY776297.1, forward strand.
ATGGTCTGTAGTTTTGATAGCTGTTTATTATTGTCGACCCCGTGCAGATAAATAATTTTGCTTCTTGTTAAGTTTTAAAGTTTTTATTTATCTTAGTACAGCCTTTTCTCTGGTTTACCATTAGTTTGTTTGAAGATATTTAATGTTTTTTTTGTGCAATTTTTATTATTTTTTTGCAGAATCTGAGGATGCGTTAGCGAAATTAATTTTTCCTTATGGCAAATAAATGTCTAAGCTGACTTTATTACTAGCAGACCCTTTTTCAACATTTAAATCATAAGACCCAATGAAAGGCAATTTAGGTGCCATCCTGCATCTGCAACAACATGTCTTTTACAAAAGTTAGCAAGAGTTTTTCACTCTTCACAATCCTCAAGAAAGTGCTTAGTAATAGATGTTGCACACAAACCAAAGCAGGGCAGTGTTTTGATCAGCTGAGGCTTTGGATTTCCTTCAGTCAATTAAGACTTTGGAATTATTTTCCAATCAATTCCCTTTTTATTAGTTTGCAATGTCTGCACTACCTGTGTTTCCCAGAATCACGTAATTTTGCTTGTTTGCCTCATTAAAATAGATTTGGACATTATCTAATGTCATTATGCTTGGTTCTTCAATAAGAAATTCAAACTCATGGCAATTCAAATAAAGATCTATTGCTTTAGGATAATCAAGACACAGTCACATAAGCACACCCAGGAGGTTGCTAGCAATGACCATTGACAATTGCCCAAACCATTTGATCACTTAGTCATGTGCATTAGCAAAGACCTCTACAGTACTTAAATCCATATTGAAAGATCTTAGTGATGTAGTACCAAACACCACTTTGGCTCAGAGACGAATATCAATGATCTAAAGTTTGTTAATGAAGTCTCTAGAGACACTACATCTCGGTTACAAGCAATATTGCAAGCACATTGCCCTTGTAGTTTGTAGAATGAATCAAAAAATAATGCATTAGAAATAGCAAACAGCGGTCTGCTGACATTGCAAAGACATAACCAAAGATAATCTCGAGTCGGCTAGACACGATTTTTCAACATTAGGTTTGGTTTTTCCTTAAACACTCTCATAACAAAAAGGTTGCTTGTGACCCAAGCTAGCTGACAACTCACACGCACAATCCTGCCGCTTTTACGAAAATCAAACTTTGCACATTTAAATTTCAGTTACTCTGGCAAGTATTCACACTTTTAGAACCCTGCTGTAGATGCCACTAATTTTTTTAAGCAATTCTTTGTTCTTTAATGTTAATGTTCACCTGAAGCAGCCACCAATAAGCCACTTTCTGAGAGGGTGAGAAATGCCTCAAGTTTTGTTTTTCTTATCTGCAACCTGGCTTCAACTTCTGCTTCATCAGTGGCAGTGGCAGCAGCAGCAGCAGCAGCAGCAGCAGCAGCAGCAGCAGCAATGACATTTGCTTTTACCTTACTCTGATTGCAGATAGAAACAGCCCAAATTTCTGCATGCCTGCAATCGAGATCGATCTGGTGTCACCGCAGTTTACTGAATGTTGAGCTCAAAGTACTCTGATGATCCATGATCTGAGAGATCCAAAAAAAGTTCAGCCTCAGGGGCGCAGTCCATAAAATCACACAACCTATGACCCATAGTGGCTTCATACAGTTCCTTACACTGGTTACAATAGTCTTCCACATCATAAAGTAGCTGTACTTTTATCTCAGCATTACAAATAATATTATTAACACAAGTTTTGTTATCAGCAGAGAGGTTTTAATTTCTTGTTGCAAGGCTACTTTTGGCCCATTTTAACTTTTTCCCAAAATGTTTCACATTGACTATCAATGGTTTCTCCATAGCAAACAGCTTGTGGTGCTACTTGGACTGAATTAAAAGAAAAACATTATTAGCACGGGGCAAAATGGGTTAGATATATCAAAGACAAACATAATAAATAAGTAAATTAAAGGCAAATAATAAAAAACAATTTACTTTTTGTGACTAAATCCAGCTTTGATCTTTTATCACCAATCATTTTTAGACCAATTGTGCTCAAAGAGAAGTTGAAGGTTCTCCAGAATATATTTAGCATTGCTAAATTCAATTACAGGGCATTCAATATTCAGTGTTACATTTTATTTAAAATTAAAAATTTTCTATGTGGTGTTCAATATTTAGTGCTACAGTTTATTTGTGTTCAATATTTAGCGTTACAATTTATTTAAAATTGAAAATTTTCTATGTTTTGTTCAATGTAACTTACTATTGATACTTTATATTGAATCTTAAATCTTTCAGGTAAATAAATTCAACTATGGCTAAATATTTAAGTAAACGAATTGCAATTGTTGAGCTTTTTAAGGCAGGGAAATCTCAAAGAAATTTGTAAGGATCTGAAAGTGAACAGAATGCTAGTCTGGAGGACTCTTAAAAGGTATAAAGAAAGTGGTAATGTGCAAAATCAACTAGGACAAGGCCGTCCTCAAAGTGCTAGGACCGCAAAATTGGTAAAAGCTACCAGGGAGAAAGTCAGGAGAAATCCCAAGAGATCCATCCAGGAAATGGCAAAAGAAGTGAAAGTGTCACAGGGGACCATGTTTACAATTCTTTGTAAAGATCTGCAGATGTCCCCATACAAACACGTGAAGAAGCAGTTATTATCAGCCAAAACTGCAGAGAAACGCCTTGCAAGAGCTAAATTCTGTTATCCTGCATTGAGGCTGGCACGCTTCTAAACGTCGTTTTCAGCAATGAAAAGAAATTCGATATTCAACACCATGTGAATTTCCAGAATGATTGTGTTTGATCATGTGATGGTGAGAAGGGACCTCAAACAGTTCCTCAGGCCCAAGGAGCAACATCTGTAATGGTCTGGGCCGCCGTTACCTAATTTGGAAGAAGTCCTTTGGTTTTTGTCAAAGGAGTCAAACTGAACCAAGAGAATTACCGCAATAACATTCTTGTTGGTTCATTGTTGCCATGGGCAAAAGAACACTTCAAAAAACGACCTTGGACGTTTCAACAAGATTCGGCACATTGCCACGGGGCTAAAAAGACTCAGGAGTGGCTGTCATACAATGTTCCCAACTTCATTTCTAAAAATGAATGGCCCCCTTTATCACCTGATTTAAATCCTCTTGACTTTGGTATCTGGAGATATCTCGAGAGCAAGGTCTCAGAAACACATCATACAAGTTTGGAGGCACTGAAGTTGAAACTATGGAAGGAATGGTTGAAAATGCCTCAGAATGCCATTTGTGACTTGTGCAAGTCCTTTTTGAAATGCCTCCAGCTTGTAATTGATTCGAATAGAAAGCATACTGAATAAATTGTCTTTGTACTGAATCTATACACTTTCTGTAACAGTTTTTCACACGAGCAATTCCAACTGGATGTTTTATTTCCCAAATACAGACATTTGAAATTGTAACAATAAATACTGAACACCCTGTAGAGTAAAACGACAGCTTTAGTAACGTAAGCTTCCACAAGATAAAAATCTTTAAAACCAACAGTCCAATGTCAAAAATACAAATTGGCTAAGAAAAAGGGAAATAGTAAAGTTTCTTTTGCTACAGAATCCTCAAACCAAAAACCTTTAGTCGAAAACCCAGGAGGATTAAAATGACTTTGTTGTTTCTCTCAACAAAAGTAAATTTCTTGTTTCTCTCAACAAAAGTAAATTTCTTTGTGGGAAAAATTCAGTTACTACAAATGTAATTCCAAAAACTTGCTTACATAAAATACCAGCACACTAAAAACAAAATAAGCAAAATTATATTGAGGGTTTCCTTTATAAAAATAAAGTTAAACCAAATTTTTGCAGTGCAGCAAATAAAGTGACTTTTTGGGCAGTAACAAAAAACAAAACAATCACTCCATTCAAAACAACATTTTAATTAGTATTTAAAGCAAAAAGTCAGCTAATTGCTTGCAAACCTTGCCAAATTGTAGGCAATTGCACAATATTTGCATTGCTACCTGTTACCTACAAAATGAATAATGAAAAAAAAAGAAATGTAAACCAAGAGGTGCAGAATCAGTTCAACAAATGGCAAAAAACAAGTTTTTTTTCTTTTATATAATTTACTGGTCAGCTCTGCTGGCAATGTCCACAGGGCCCCCTATCAGTAATGTTGAGGTTACGAAAATCATTGCAGCTAACTAAGCTGGCTTCACCCAATGTATAGTTGTGAAAACAGCAATAAAAAGTTTGTTTTTTTGACAAACCCAAATCTTGCACTAAAATAAAACTATCATTTTTAGAAAAGTCTATTAAACATAACACTATGGGAGTTGTGCATGCCTACTACATGTCTCCCAAGTTTCTGGTGTCCTCCCAATGTCTTATTTAGCCTGTTTTCAGCACAGGCATCTTCAAACTAAAAAAACTTTTACGCATTAAATTCAGCAAGAGCTTGAGAGTATATCAAAGTTGAGGAAGAGTGCCAAGGCAAATTCATACAGTATATATTTTCAGGATTAAGCTATCATATATTAGGACCACATATCAGTAATAAATTTTACTTAAAGGTAATAAATTGCTGTATTTTACAAGGAATGTACCTGAGTTTTTTTAATTTATTGAACTCCCTGGATGGGAACATAGAGTTTACTATGGAAAAATTGTTTGGTACACTTTCGTTTTTGGCTATCAAGCTAACAGTTAAAGATCATGATCTTGATTCATGGATTTGGAGAAAATTAACAAACATTGTTGTCTTTCTTTACTGCAAGGCACTTTATCCTTTAAAATGAAAAACTAGATTGGTTCTCTGTATGTTAAATAAAGTGAAAACAATTTGTTCCAATGAAAAGCTTTTCTACACCAAAATATAAAAGTAGAGATCTTTGTTTTATGACAATGGTAATCTAAAATGTGTTTTTGATAAAATTTTATATAAGATTCATTTCTATACTACTCAAAATGACGATGTACCTGTAAGTGAAAAACTCATCTTCTTTGACATACCTTATGTGGGAAAACCATCTAATTTATTTCATGAAAACATATTTAGGCTGATTTTAAAAGTGTCAGATGTTAAAGACATGCCCATTTATAGAATATTCAAAGTTGGAAATTACTTCAAATTAAAATCTCATACTCCTTTACCTTTGGTGTTCAATACTGTATATTGACATACATATGTGTGATATTGGTAAAATTTACATTGGTAGGTGATCCAGACATGTACTCAACACGGTAAAATAACACTTGGGGCATTCCATGACAAATGCACACAAGATTGGATCGATTTTGACACCAATCTCATAGATTTCAATGATTTTTGGCGTGTCTATGCACTCTGATAAAAAAAACAACAAAATGTGATGCCCATATTAGAAATGACTTTACTTCTTAAGATGCCCATTCAAAAATCAAAATTAATGAGTGGCAGTGGTCACATCCCACTATGACTATAATATCCCCAAAACATCTTCTTGGAGTTTCACAGTGTAATTTATGAGACACGATTTAACTACCTACCCAACACTCCTTTGCAACAATTATCTGTTCTTAACGAGTACAAAAATGGCTTTTATCAGCAAAAAGAACCTTTTTTCCATCCAATTCAATCAACAATCCATGCTTCATATATTTTGGCCAATTCCATTCCTCTCTTCTGCAGTTTTTGTAAGAAAATGCTATTTGATCAAAAGAAGACATTTTTAAACAGTACTTACGCTTAAAGTAATAAGAGTGTTAGAACCATCTTTTACTATGTTGCCATAAATCTTTTAGAGACTTTTGCTCAGTCTAATAAGAAAATCATCATTTCTTGGGGTAGTAATACGTTTCCTGCTACACTTTTCCTTTCCTTCAAAAATCGCAATATGGATGTTTCCTTAAACCGTTTAATATATGAGGATAACTGATAATCTAATGACATAAAGATACCGGGCAATCTATTTTTGTGAAAGCTAGCTATGCTGATGCAAACGGACGTTTGTTCTCTTTCTTAAAGCTGTATTTGTCATTGTCGTTACATTGTTGATGCCAGAGCAACTAAGTTGAAATCCCAGCTGCATTTGTCAAAGATATTTCGCACAGTAAGACGTGTTACGATGCCCAATAATATTCATAACATATTCTATAATGTTGATGCAATGTAGTCTTAAGCAAAAATTGAGCTACAAACACTAACAATCAACCTCAACTCCAAAGTATTTCGATCTATGTTTAAGAAAAAAGTCAATAATTCAATTAGCTTAAACAATATTGTAATAGATAATTGCAAGTGTAAAAGCAATAATTCTGCAGTAAATATAATTTAGGGTTGAGAGTTACTTAGAGCAAAAAGCCTGATGTAACCATGAGAGAGAAAACAGTTTTCCTAAAAATGAACTTCTTGCAGTATCCAGCTATCCTAAAACTACTAACTTCCAAATATGTGGTTTAAAAAAGGGGTTGGTGTAAAACAGTGTTTTACTATGCCTATTAAACACGAACTTTTCAGCACCCAAAACAATCACATAAACACTCTATATGGCAAACCAAATTACTTCACACCTTAAAATATCTGTGTGCATGTGTAAAGCCTGAAATGCACTGAAAACTACATGACAATCAGTTATTTTTCATGGCGTTTTATGAAGGTCTAGGCAGCCATATTATGGTGACATAGGGAAACACCATTGTACATAACTTCTGTTCCAATGGAGATCTCACTCTAGTTTTTGATTTATGAGTAGATTGAAGATGAAGCAATCACTGCATAAAATATTGGCCAATTTAAATTTGCTGATTTTTGTAGGTGCAAGGTCAAACGTTATTCTGTTCTAATTTGTCTTGATGACTTCATATGTACAGTCATCTAAAAGATCTCTTTTTTCTGAATAAGGTGGTGCAAAAATTATAAAAATCAAATGAGAGGAACCAAAGATTTCACAAAGTTTGAGGATCAGGTAATTCAGCCCTAACTATGGGGCCACAAAAGGGGCTCTTGAAGGCCCAAGAGCCTAAAAGTATGAACATCTTGTTTTCATTAGAATAAATATAAATACTAATCATCAAAATCTGAAAAATTGATGTGAAAACCTTGTGCACACTTGACATGGAATGCCCCGTTTGAATCATAATAACAATAGAAAAAGTGCCATTAAGGATCATTTGCAACAGCGTAAATCTTGTTCTAAAACCGAAATTAATTAGGACTTGTCATTTCAGTTTTGAAGAAATGTTCATCTGAATATAAGGCAAAAATTTATGAAGCTTTGTTGTGTTAATTAAACAAAGCAAATCACTTCTTAACTCATTAAACGCCATTGGCAACTTTAGTTGTCAAAAAGACACCTCCAGAAAAATTTGATTGCTCTGCAATAGTTAGTCATATTTTGCAAGTGTTCATAGCAATACCAAGATTTTATGCGGAAAATGTTACAGTATTTCAATTAAAATTTGTTTTTAGTGGAAACTCTAAAATGACTTAATAAAAATGGGCAACTTGAAAAAATGGCAAAAAGTTGCGCTTGTGGTCAGACTGGGTTACCAATAAGCAACAGAAAATAGTCTGGAATGATAAAAATCTGTAAATTATGAAAGATAAATACTTGTTTGGTTTCCAGAATTTGTTTTCATACAATTATTGCTTTTTATGACGAAATTAAAAAGGTGAGTTATTTGCTGGCAACTAAAGTTGATGAGGTCAAAATTTAAATGTATGCGAAATGCAATCAACCTATTGAAAAAGCCAGTTTGCTTCTTGGTGCTGTCTATGTCGAAAGTCAGAGTGACAGTATAATTGTTTCATATTCTGATTTTATACAATTCTTATAGCCTGATACCCAACTGTAATAACCTGTTATAGTCCTGTAGGCCTATTATAGGTGTGTGCTCATAACTAATTTAGTGCATGACTAAGAAACCCTCAAAATGACTGAGAAACTTTGCTCAAAGCGTTTTATGAATGGTTGTCAATCTTATGAAAAAGTTATGGAAAGGTAGATTCCAAATATTATTTATTCTACTGACATCAATTATCTAAGGTCGCTTGCTGCTAGCCTCGTGTTTTTATAGTTGCAGAGACTATCAAGGTGGTTCATTTTACTGACTATTTTAATCTCATTACCATCATGCAAACACAAAAAACTCGTAAGAGAGTAACTTCTGGCAACAAAAACTAGAGTAATGCTTGTGACAATTTTAGTTGAGGTTTCAAACTTCTTGATGCAATAATTTGTGCCTTGCATTTTTTATTTTTTGTGCTAACTGTGGAATAGTAGTCAACATAGTGAAGTTGTTCATGGTCGTGTGACTATGACTTATATAATGCACATTATTTTTAGTTGCAAGTGCTCATGCTGACTACTTTTATTGTTCAAAAATCTAAAAATTTGGATTTTGTGGTAAAATCAGTAAGTAGTTTTTTCATGTGTAGTGATTTTCAAAATATGTCACCGGCTGAAGTTGGTATATTATCAAAAAATGTATTCATGGATTGCACCAAAGCTTTTCACTTACCAGTGTATAATAATGCATAAACTACTTTTTGTCTAATAAACTGGTGCTGCTCACAGCAACACTAAAAATATTGATTTAGGCTAAAAAAGGAACTGCATTGGACAGTGATCTACAGTTAATTTTTATTACTCGGTTTTGGTACACATTGAATGATGCCCTGGACATGATGATGGATCCTGACAGTGATCTTTTTTATAACATTGACTCAAATGCTGAAGAAACTACTCTTGTAATGACACTCCCTCTGGAAGAGCAAGTACTCAATCTGACTAACGTAGTGATGCCTCTGATGATTTAACACTACAAAGACAGCAATTTTGCGCTAACTAGAAAGATGGCTGTGGTCAATTGTGACTGCAATAACTTTTTGCAATCAAAACAGCTTTAAACAAAAAAAAAATTTTATTTATTGGTTGCTAACAATTTCACATTTTTGAAAAGTTGTATTATTAACAGAGCATTAGCAAACAAACGTGATCACAGTAACTTTACTCTAGTTCACTATGCACTTTCTTTAGCACAAAAAGAGTGTGTGGCAACGATTATCATGGTTGAAGTATGTTTACCACAGCAGGTTTGTGGCATTGGTGACAGGAATGGCTGGACTTGTTTCTGCATTGCTCCAACCGACATTGCTTTCTTTTTTGAGAGACTTGGCTGGAGCGAGCCACCACTGATTTAGGAAGAGAAGCAGGAGTGCTTTCTGCTGGAGGATTGCAGCACATCTCTTTTATCAGCTGCAATAAAAAATTCCCTTCTTGGCAAGTGTTAGCCTGTTATTTCACAGTAGATTATGTATTCATTTATGCATGCACAGTATATAATATCAAAAAACACGACCACTGGCCACCTTCTTGTGGCAATTTTACATGTATGATATCTTGCCATTTGGTCAAATACAATCACGTCCACTTTAGACAAGTTGTAATACTTTATATTTTTGGGCAATTTTTTTCAGTGAGCTTGGTCAACAGAAACTGTTTTGTGCATTGAGCTTAGCAGATACACCAGCTTTGCTTTCTTGGCGTTCCATATTGTCAACATGGCATAGAGATAAGTACATTTCTGATGAATGCAACAGCTTGTCTTTCATCATTGCCTCAAATATTTTGAACCTTCCTTTGCTTTCTTATCATGCCAAGAAGTGTGTTTTTTTTTACTTTTAGTTATTCTGCTAAATTAACACTTGTAAAAAAGTTGTCCGTTGCCACGTTGTAGCCTTTTTTGAAGAAGGGTCTCACCAACCATAAGCAGATATCTGTAGATAAATCATTTTCTTTGTTTCTTGTGAGGTCTTTACCAAGATAAGGTTTACCATTACAGAGATATTTGGAACTGGCGTCAACCAGCAGCCAGAATTTCATGCCAAATTTATTGAGCTTATTTGACATGTACTGTATAAAAGGGCAACGCATTTTGCATGGAAATAGTTGCTCATCAGTGATGAGATCAAAACTTAGTAAGTAACACCTTTTGCAGTTCTCTGTAAAGTCGTTCCAGGTTTCTGGAATAAGGCAAAATTTATCTGCTTGTCTTCTTTCATGGCGGATAGAAAATTTGTTAAATCTCAAATAATTCATCAGCTCCTTGTACTGATCTCTACTGATTGTGTTGGCAAAGATTGGGTGATCCCATTTTCTATTCCCACAATTGATGAATTGTGGTGTTTTTTCGTTTTTTGATGCTAACAACTATAATAGCTGATTTTGATTATTACTGAACAAGTAATCAAAATTGTTAGCTGCCGTGACAAAGAACAGATAGTTCTGTTGACAGGCATCATTATGACGTCATACTTAAATATGTTTGAAGAAAACAAACATAAGAATAATAATCTGCTTATCTTGTGTTGTGACTTGTGATATCATCTGCATACCATAAAACACTGATTACTCTCAGAGAAAAGCACTCAGCGATTCATTGACCGCTCGGCTTTATAGGTTAAACACTTCATTGACCTTGTTCTAAATTAATTTTTTTGTATTCTAAAACTTCTAAAGAAAATAAAAAAACTCACAGGTTGGCCAATGCAGAATTTGAACATCAAAAGTTGTCAAAACAAAAACAAAACTATAAAGCAGTCAAAAATGACTGCTCGTCTTTTTAGTGTTACATGAAGGTGACACTTATCACTTGCCAAAGCATTTGCTTAACTCAGCGTGCAGTTTAAATATTTTAGAAAACAAGTCAGGGCATTTACTCGAAGCAAAAAAGAACGTGCATGTAAAAAAAGCACAAAACAAGTAAAAGAGCTGCTAAGAAAAGGAAGAAACAATTTTTGTTGATGAATGCTAAAGTAAGTTGTCTGGCTCGATTTCTATACCTCAACTAACTAGAGATACTGTGAAAAGCCCTTTGTAATGTTTTATTTCCATGTATTCTCCTGACCTTCTAACTTACATCACCAGCCAAACAAATCTCTATGCTCCCCAACATGGCAAAACTTTAAATGCAGATGAAAATGAAATTAAAATGATAATTGCAATCATTTTGCTTTCTGGATATTGCAAAGTGCTGTATCGTGAACTATATTGAACAGTTTCTTAAGAAACGCACAGTGTGGCAGTAGCCAAAGCAATAAGTCAAAATTGATTTAGAGATACATTTTCAAATTTACATTTGGCTAACAATGCTGAAATATATACTGACTGATACTACAAGTTGCGTTGTCTATTTGACACGCTAAATTGCAACTTCAAAAAGCACTTCAGTGCTAGTGACTATAGCATTGATGAAACCATGATTCCATACTTTGTAAAACATGGAACCAAACAGTTCATACGCAGCAAGCCAATCTGGTTTGGCTTCAAGTTGTGGTGCCTAGCTTCAACAGTGGATATTCATTTCAAGCTGAACTGCACTGTGGAGCTGACACTAAGCTGTCAGACACTGGCCTCGGCCAAGGTGCTGATGTAGTGTTGGGTCTTATAAAAAATGCGTTTTGTCAAGTGGTTCCTCTGTTACCTTTGACAACTATTTTACCTCTTTTCCTTTGCTTGATGAGCTTTCAAAACGGGGCATTGGAGGTCTGGGCACTATTTGGAAAAATCGCTTGGAAAATGCAGCAATTCCATTAAAGCAAGCAATGAAAACAACTGAAATGGGTTCTTATGACTGCAGCACAAATAATCATGGATATGCAGTTGTAGTTTGACATGACAGAGCTATTGTCACATGCGCTTCAAATTATGCTGGAGCTGAACCAGAAAGTTTCATGAAACAATGGTCAAAAGTGAAAAATAAAAAATCCAATGTGCCAATGCCACACGCTTTGATGCTGTACAATAAAAAAACGGGAGGAGTGGATCTGTTTGATCAATTTGTTGCTACATACAGAACCTGTATTCGCTTAAAAAAAGGTGGTGATCTTTTTTGCATGGAGTCTTAATGCTGCTATGACCAAGGCTTGATTGCTTTACAAGAAAATTCACAGCAAAAATATTCCAATGCTCGCTTCTATGAGGGAAATAGTTGCCACAACGCTTGCTTCATCCAGGCAAAAAAAGTTGCCCAGCTTGGAATATGGTCAGCAAGTGTTGAAAAACTTACGTACAGATAACTTTGATTATGTGGTGATCAAAAGCCAGTCAAAATACAGACGCTACAAAGTTTGCAAACGTTGTTCAGTATTTATATGCCAAAAGTACAAAGTGACCTTGCACCCATCAGACTGTTTTAAGTGCTTTTATGAAAGCAGTGCTTTGTAGCATTATTTTTGCAGACAAACTAAAGCAAGTGATTGCAATAAAAGCGACTTCTAGCTTTACAAAGGCTAACGAGCAAAAAAATGTGCATTATTGATAAGTTTCTGCTTTTGTTGATAATGTTTTGATGCTGGCAAAATAAATGTTATTTAATGTCTATATTTGCAATGATTTAAGTCAATAAGTTGCAACTTTTATCAATATGGGGTAAAACAGCCATAAACATAAAAGGCAGTCAAGAAAAAACAGGTTTCTATACATGCTCCCGACATGAATGATTGTTTTTACCTGGCAGCATATTTTGTAGAGTTACAAACCAGTCAACAAAGTTATTATTTTTTGACTATATTGACAACTGTTGGCAACTTAAGTTGCCATTAAATAACAAAAAAAGTTAAAGGATGCCTGGTGACAAAAGCAAAATAAAAAAAGGCCTTGGTGAAAAAAATTTTTTTTCGTTTTATGACCTGAAGTAGATAAAAAATCAACTGCTAAAAAGGATTTGCAATCATCATGAATTTTTGACTTCGACATTTAATGGGTTAATAAACAGCTCTAGGCGAGTTGTTGGTCTTTTTTTGCTAAAAAGATTTCAATTTATTTGTCTTATTCCTTCACAATCGATTATTTTTGCCACTATTTCACTAACTTATTTGTCATCATTTAATCATTGTTTTATTATCATTTGTCTTATTTGTTACAATCCATAGTATTTTGTTGTATGTTGCTATAACAACAAATTTCTACTTATAATCTGACTTGCAGAGGTAGTGTAAGGCCTAAGCCTATATTAAGATTTTGAAGTTTTATTTCTATATCACAATTAAGTTCCACTACTTGGTATTATAGATGCTTTGACAAGGGCTTGATGTAAGCAGAAAATGTTCAGTTTAGAGTGTGTGTAAAAAGTTATATTGCTAGTTCCAAGTGGTTTCGATCGATAGAGAGCATCTTATATGCGAGACACAAAACAACAAAGCGAGTGCTGAAGGTGCGAGGCTTCTGAAGGGAGCAATGCTATTGAAAGATATTTTCAAATTTACAAAGCCATCCTTGGACGTGTTTTGTCCTTTTGGACTTATCAGCACGACTTGCCAAGGGCCAAGAGATCTCCCCCTATAGCATTAATGTTGACTTTCATAAAACAAACTAACACAATGCACAAGACTTACATGTCATATACTTTTGAATGTGGTTGGTTTTGACGTACTGCTAGCTGCTCAACTATGGACTAAAACTGATATCCTTATGCAAAGCTGGTCACACCAGCAATGATTAGGCATAAAAAGGTCTTCCAAAGGTTACAAGCTAAATGTGCATGGCTGGCAGCATGTGATGCATGACAGCATAACTCAGCATGCGAGGAGGCCAGTTTGAAAGACGTGGGTTCAAATCCCACAGACGCATTGCATTAGCATTGACGTTTAAGAATACAATGCACATGTAACGTTAAAAGGGCACTAAACTGATTTTGATGGGTCCCAAATGGCTGCATCGCAGCTTATCTATAATAATATATAATGCACGACTGCCAAGAGGTCAACCACTTCGCCTATTCCACTCTGAGCATAGCTACCAATTCCGACAACTAGCACACTGCATGAGTAATAACTAGTTTAGTGCAACTAATGTGTGGATCAGGTTGTGCTTTGTCACTAAGCTCTGAACAAATTTTATGGTGCAATAAGCACTACCAACACAATAGTACCTAACTCAACTTGTTTCTTTGTGAGAGCAAACTTCTTTCTTTCTTTCTTGTGATCAATTTACCTACTCTCATTCCCTTTACAAGTGTTTTTTCTCTTCACCTACTCTTGTTCCCTTCACGAGTGTATTTTTCTCTTCACTTTACATGTGTAAACACACACGTGCGTTGTGCATGTACCTAGCAACTAATCGTACACTTCTGGCACAATGCAAACACAACAATTGATTATTTGATCATAAAATACATGGAGTTTTTGTTTCATTAAATGTGCCTCATGTATGAAAATGAATGCGTTAGAAGACATTTATTAATTCTGGGCCTTAGGGTCTGAAAAATACAGTATCAATAATAAAAAGTGGTTTAGTGTTGCTGTGCAGTTTTATTTTATGGATTTTGAAAGTTATTTCTCTTCCTAAATTATATTTTCTATTGTGTTATTAATCATTATTTGCCTGAATTTATGTTTTGTAGCTACTACTTTCTGGTGTTTTTTCACTGCTATTAGCTTAAATTTACTCTGTTTGTTGAAAACAAACTCACATGGTTGAACAATATATTGAATTAAACTGCATTGGTCGACCAATTATGGAAAGTGTAGAAGTTACAAATGATCAAGAAAACTGAAGGAAAGCAATTGAAAAACCCCAATGGTTGGCAGGCCATAAAAACAAGTTTATCTTAAACTACTCGACATTATAGCTACTACTTTCTATGGTGCTGTTGAACTTTATTAGCTTGTATTCCTTTGTACTATAGCTGTTATTTTCTGCAGTGTCATTCAACTTTGTCAGCTTAAATATGCTCATTGACAAAGCCATCATTTTCTACTGTGTCATTCAACTTTATCAGTAAAAACGGTCTTTAACAAAGCCATTATTTCCTACTATTTTATTCAACTTTATCAGCTTGAATTTACTCTGCATTATAGTATCCACTATACTATCCACTATGTCTTATTGAATTTTATTAACAGGAATTTTTCAGTAGTAAAACAGCTATTTTCTGTTGCTTTATTTACTTGTATTAACCTGAGTTCATTTTGTGTTGTAGCCATTACTTTTTGTTTTATACGCTTTAATTTGATATTGTAGTCAGTGAATTATGTTCTTTTATTTACCTTTACATGTTCAAATTCACTTTATTTTGTCATTTCTTTCTGCTGATTTATCGACCATTATTAGCCTAAATTTATTTTGTTTTATATCCACTATTTTCTGCTGCTTTATTTATCGCCATCAGCCCAATTTTTTGTAATAGTGGAACTGTTTTCTGCAATTTTATACACCTTTATACACTTGAAATCATTTTTTTTTGAGCTACTAGTTTCTGTTGCTGTACAATAATATTGGCAAGGTCATTCTGTACTATACACACTATTTATTTCTCTAATAACCTGAATTTATTTAGAATCATAGCCATTGCTTCAGTTTTATTTATGTTTTTTACCCCATATAGTTTTTAAATCTTAACTATCTCATTTCCTCGCACTAAAGCCATTGCTTTAAGCACTTTATAAGGCTAAAATTACTTGGTTTTCTAGTCACTGCTTTTGCAGCTTTTTTATTCTTTCTATCCTGAATTCACTTCCGTATTTCCAGCCTGAAATCGCTTTGTATGTAGCCACTGTATTTTGTTGTTTTATTCACCTTTAACAGCATGAATTTATTCCGTTTTGTACCCACTATTTTCGGTTTGTTGTTCTCTATCCTGGCTTACATTTATCTTGTATGTATTGGTGTTTGTTTTCTCTTCTCTTTTTTGGGTCGGGGCATGGTATAAAATGGTGATTCAAGGTAGAGATTGGTATGCAAAAAACCCGGCAGTCCATTTTGATTCAGTATTGAATACAAAATGCAGACTGTTATTAGCTGGTGCGATGGCATAGTGGTTAGAGCATCTGCTTTGTAGTTGGTAGACCTGGGGTTCATTCCCCAAGTTAAGTCATACCAAAAGACTTTAAAAAATGGTATTCACAGCTTCCCTCCTTGACATTCAACACATAGGGATAATGAATAGAACAAGCCGGCAAGCTTGCTTGTTGTGTCCTTGGGCAAGGCACTTAACGCGATGCCTCCATCTTCATGTGGTAGGGCCAAGCAGTCTACCCATCATTGTGGCCCAGTCTGACAAAAACATGCAAACTGAGCACAAGGTCATACACATAAATATAAAGACTGTTTCCCTACCACCAACAAGGCAAAGTGCTATTGGTAGGAATCCAACAGTCGTCCTTAAAGACAAACTGGATGAGTACCTTCTTCATTTTAAGCCAATAAAGCACAAATGTCTTGCATACATGTCTGTGTTTGCAGTAAATTGAGTTCAATTTCATATGCTATTTTTAGGAAGTTTAGACAAAAGCATTTTGTGTTGCTTGCAAGAGGACACCTAGCATTCAGACCAGGGCATTGGAGTTGCAGACATTTTCCAGCTAGTCCAAGTCTTGAGTTCATTGCACTAGTCCAAGTCCAAATTCAAGTTGGACTTAAAATTTTACATGCAAGCCAGTGATTTCTTAATCACGAATTTATTTTGAAATACAAATCAGTGATGCACCCACGCCTCTGCAGAAAACAATGCAAAGGAAGGGGGCAAGTAGCTTGAAAATCAATAAATTCTTCTAAATTACAACCAAGGATTTTTTTTAGATATCACTAATTTTGAAAGCCAATTTTGCTAAATTTTTATTCTAATTAAAGGTGGCCACCTTTTTTCTGTTGCAGATAAACTTTCAAGGGGAAAATGCCCACTTTCCTCCTCTGCAGATGCCCACGGATGCTCCTTTACCATCACAGAAAACAGAGTGTGGCTGGTATCATATAAAATATACTAGATGTAATCAAAGAAAATGCAATTGAAAAGACAGAACTAGCATTTTTGGAGATACCATATTTTAGTGCTAGGAGGAAAGTAAACACCACTCTTTAGAAACACCATAACTTAATTCTGTGTTCTCAAACATAGTTTCAACAACTGAAAGTAATGATTTATTTATTTGACGTGGGCTTCATCACTTCCCAGTTTGTTCTTAAAAATAAAATTGCGTTTAGTAGTTCATCCTTCATTGAAGTTCTGTGATCACTTACCACAAAATTTATTGCTGAGATCACTTTACAGTGACCTGTGATAAAGGCATTGCAGAAAGACTTTTGCAAACATTATTAAAGATTCAGGATAGTAATCTGCATTATCCATGGTATGGAAAACAAATTTACTTTTCACTCTACTTCCTTGATTTATTACTTCAATCATTTCCTCTATAGGTCTTTTGTGATCACTTTGTTCGGACTTTGCCAATGATGCTGATAAATTGGATAAATATTTCTTAGATTCGTCTTCCTCTTCATCATCCAAGCCATCCATCACTGGTGAACTTTCTATTTCATTTTGGATAGTATATTTCCCAGAAATTGTATTATGTTGAAAAAATGTGTCTTGAAGTTCCTCTTTTACTAACAGCTTTTGGTTTTCATTGAGTAAAATTTTGTATCTTGGGTTGACAAAAATTCCAGCAAGAAACATCTTATTGCTCAGCATTAGTCTTTTTCTGGCAACCATGAAGTGAAAAATTTCAAAGCACATTCTTCTTCATTATTCTTGAAGTTTTCTTTTAACTTTATCCATTCTTTCATGAATGAGCCGGATGTCAGTTGTTCAGTTTGCAACTTGATCATTGTTGCATATGGAAGTTTCAAAACATCACAAAATTTTTGTTACGTTGTCCATTTGCTTGCTTCAAGGTAGTACTCCTTTAAGATTGCTGCTAGATTTTTGACAATTGACCACAGTTCTAGAGATGTTTCAAGCACATTTTTTATTCTTCCCCATCTAGTGACACAGTCCTGATGGGCAGAGCTTCTGAACTTTTTTTATCACTCTGAAGACATTTGGCGTTCTTAATTTTCTTGCTATAATTGGTACTTGTAACAAAGGAACAAAAATTTGTTTGGAATTTAGAGCATTCATAACTGCTGACATATGCACAGCACATCGCATATAGTAGACATTCAATAAAATTCTATCACCTTCAGTCTCACATTCTTCTTTTTCATGGCCCAATGCTACATCTTCTTTGTCATCAAAAATCTTGACTGTTTTTGTCATATTTGATGAGTTATCTGTTACAATAGCCAAATTTGCTCTTTTTTTAAATCACAAAGTTTTGATGAATTTTTTTTTGATGACTTTTTCATGAAGATTTGAATAATCTTACAGACTTGAATTTCTCTGAGAATTCCTTCAGTATTCTATATTTCCAGCCTAAGTACTTTTATTGTCATCTCTTGATGATGAACATTAACTGCTAAATAATTTCTCAAGCGAACTGTTGCAGCATCAACTTCAGGAGCAGTACATTTTAAAAAATTTTCTTTACTTTTTGATGAAGTTGCTCAGAATGCTGTAGAACAGCATTTTGTTCACCTTCTCTTTAAATGCCAACACCAACATGATAGGGTATTTCCCCCAAGATTGATTAGATGCAATTTAAACTCATGTTTTGTAATTTAACTTTCACAGTGACTGTCTTGGGTTGAAGATGTAGTTGTAGATTGACTTGATCCCCTGTTTTGCTTATCTTGGATTTGCCCTACCTTGGTTGTCTTTACCAACTTATTGTCTTTCTCTTAAACCTTTTGGTATCCAAAGCTATGTTTTCTCTTAAGATATTACTTCATATTGGAACTAACATTCAGTCAGTGATATTTTAGCTGAACAAGGCACTTTATGACTATTAAATTTTTCTTCAAAAACTTTGCAAATATAATTCCCATCATCTGTTTGCTCATAGTAGTATACGTTACTCTCTTTTAGTGCCATCCTAAGAACTCCAGATGTTATTCACTTTGGTTGTTATTATTATTATCCATTAACGATCTCACCAAGATTTAGGCTTGTCTCATGAAGAAAGGGTAGTCCTTGAAAATCTAAGTAAAGACAAAACAATTATAATTTGTAAACCAGACAAAGGTAATAGAGTTGTAGTGATGAATAGAGATGACTATGTGAGAAAAATGAATAAAATTTTGCAAGATTCAACTAAATTAAAAAAAGTTGTGAATGACAATAACATAGAAAATCAAGCCAAGTTTCAACGGTTTCTTTATAATTTGAAGAGAAAGCAACATTTAGATGATGAAACGTATCGCAGATTAAGACCAGTAGCAGCAGTTATGCCCACACTGTATGGCTTACCCAAAATACATAAACCTGAAAATCCATGTCGTCCTATATTAGCTTCATCAGGCAGTTACACATATGAATGTGCATCGTGGTTAAACGAAGTTTTAACCATCAAACAATGATTAAAGACACCTTTGATTTTGTGGAAAAACTTAACAAAGTCCACCCTACCTCTTCAGATGTATTCGTCTCATTTGATATCAAGAGTTTATTTACAAATATTCCAATGGACTTCACTATTAATTTACTTTTGAAGCTAGTATTTGATGGAAAAGCAAAAGATGGCAAATTTTATGAAATGAATAAACAACAATTAAAAAAGATGTTAGAATGGACCACAAAGAAAACGATATTACAATTCAACGGCAGTTATTATGAACAAACTAATGGGGTGGCAATGGGAACTCCTATTGCTCCTCTATTAGCAGACATTTGTATGAATTGGGTAATAAACAAAACTTCAAAATCACATGTTCAGTCTAAAATTTTTTTCTGCTATGTAGACGATTGTCTAGCAATATTTTCAAATCATGAAAAACCAAACAATTTTATCAAGAAATCAATAATTTTCACACTAACATCAAATTTACTTATGAATTAGAAGAAAACGGAAAAATACCATTCTTGGATGTTTTCATTGAAAAAAGAAACCAATCATTCATTTCTTCTGTATATAGAAAGAAAACGAACACTGGACTGTACACCAATTGGAAAAGTTTTATTCCTTTTAAATACAAGATAAACATCATCAAATGCTTAATTGACAGAAGTTATAAAATTTGTAACAGCTATCAAAAAATACACAAAGAATTTCAAAAAGTAACCACTCTCTTATTAAATAATGGTTATCCACGAGGATTTACTGACAGGCACATAAAAACGTATCTTAATAGAAAACATAAACCTCTAAATAAAAATGCAAGCAAAATTAGAAAATCCAAGTTTGCTATTTTTTGTTTACCTTTCATAGGAGAAGCATTGCAACAAATTGAGAAAGAAATCAAACATTTTTTAGAAAATAAAATAAAAGCAAACTTTAGCCTTTGGATGAATCACAGCGTATCAGCAATTGGAAACCTATTCAGAAATAAGGACAAACAGGCTCTACTACACCTCACTGGGACAGTGTATAAACTTCAATGCTTGTGTAAAAAAACCTATATTGGACAAAGTAAACAAAATTTAAAAACAAGATTGGAAGAACATGACCCGATTACATTTGGAAAAAGTGATGTTGCAGATCATTTATGGGAAAATCCAGACCACACAATCGACTTTCACAATTTACTAATACTGGCTCAAGAAACTAATTGGCAAAAACTACGTATTAAGGAAACGTTTTATATTCAAAAGCTGCAGCCACAATTGAACTCAGATGAAGCTTCACACCCACTATACCTTTTTAATGTGTAAATTTTGTTTTATTTTTGTTCCTAGTTATCATCTCACTAATTCAACACAAAATAACTTTGACCCTAAAGTATGTAATAGCTATTGTTTGCTTCTTTCATAATTGAATTGTCACGTCATAAATGTTACACTTGACCATAGTTTATCAAATTTTAAAGTAATCAGTTGCACTATTTTGGTTGACAATGCTAGCAGTGTTTAGTGAAACGTCCTAATTAAAATATGTACAGCAGTATACTGGCTCTGTTTTTTTGCTGAGAATCGTCAAAAGATCCCAATTGTTTGCTCCTAACTTTAGTTATTATTTCACATACCTGCCTGGTATGGTAACATCTATTAACCACTAAAATCAGTTTTGACAAAATCGACTGAGTTACACTGTGATAAATGACAAAATCGATTCTTTTGTCATTTATCATTGTTTAATTAGTTAACTGCTAAACCATTTTTCAGCCTTACCTTTGCTCTGTTAACTGTACAAGCAATGATAATTTTTCGTTTGCTGATCAGTGGCATCACACAACCAAAAACAAAACATCAAATCGTTTAAAAAATCTAATATGAAATTATCAGGTTTTACAATTTAGGTTAATAAGAGGAGAGTAATTTGATAATTTAGTTATGTCTGGTGTACAAAAGCTGATGTTTCATCTGACATTTGACTACACTAAACTTGAATTTGTCTGTAAAAATTGCACGCCCAAGTCCAGGTCCAAGATAAAATCCCAGAAGTCCTCAAATTGAAGTCTAATGCCCTGGTTCAGACTCACCTCAATTCTTTTGACTATAGCAAATTAAGCTGCAACCAACCAGGAAAAATGGCATGGGACATTACAGAGTAACTTTTGAGGCACGATCACTGCCACCATAACTAGGGAACCAATTTGCATGATCATGTTGCCTTTGCATCTCCCTGTTTCTGCTAGAAGTATTCAGCTGTTATTTGTTATTAGCTCCATGAGACCCCAGATAATAACTGTTTTTCTCTTAATCCTGTTAATACGTTTTTTCAATTTCTAGAGATACCACAATTATTTTTGTACTTCATGATCCTTGCTGTCATAATACCAACAGTGGCTATGTGTTCAGTTCTTTGCATAAGGCCTGTTGCACGTCTATAATCATGACTGAGTAAACTCAATTTCATACTACTCTCTGCACATTACTCCTATTGCTGTACGCCAAACAAGAGGTCAATTAACCCGTTAAATGTGAAATTAATTTTTCTTTTTTCGAGTTACATTATGTATTTAATCACATGTTTTGCATTTTTTTCATTTTAATTATTGTCGCAAGAGCAAAGTTTTGAGGGAAAGTCCCTGACTGGCAGTTTCAATTTGCGAGAGCGAAAATTTATGTGCAAGTTTTTGATGAAGTATATATTTGTTGCAGTTTCTGTAGCTGCTGTGTTGTAATGGTAAAGGTTAAGATTAAGGTACATGACTTTGAATCTCACTTATTTCGAGGTCAAGTTTGATCCTGCTTGAAAGCACCATTGGTAACCGGCAGGAAAGGAATAATACTACCACATGTCTCTTTCAGGCTGGCAAACGTTAGAAATTTTTGCTTTTATGTGTGCCAGAAAAGGCCACAATTTGAACAGTTTTTTGGAATATTACCGTTTGGGTCAAACTGCTGATTATTGTTGAAATGGAGAAATTTGTTCAACAGAATAAAGTGGTTTTTATCCATGACCTCAGCAAAAAACGGGCTATATAAAGATGTTCTTTTGCTGAAGTAGTGCTGCATGTTGGGCTTGTGATTAACACCTTGCATAAGCAGCAATGCTAGAAAAACACTTATTTCATTGCTGTCAATGTCAATCCACTCTTTTGACCATGAACGTGCAATCAAGTTGGCCAAGCATTCCTCCAAAAACTGCCTGGCATATCAATTTGTATCTGTAGCAATTAGATCTACAATTTTATTGTCAAAAAAAACTTCAAAAAATTTCAGTGGGCCAGCTATATCGTTTAGACTACTTGTATGCCTGGGTTGCTGGTAAATGAAAATCTGCTTCTTACTAAACCATTAATGGCCATTGCAGATTATCGTTGTTAGGAGCACTGCTGCTAGCTTGATCAGTGTTCAAGTATGTTGACATTCTGCAAATATCCCAAGTCAGCACTACTACTTTCTGAATTGTCTAGAAAGGACAAATCATCACTAGCAACAAGAATATGCAACAAAAGATTGTCTGATACTTAAAAAACTTTGCTTGGCATTGCCATTTGTTTAAGCTGAAATAGTGTTATAAATATATTTGGAAAACAAAAAAATAAAATATTGTAAATATTTATTCTACAAAACCTAAATTCTCGCACTGATTATTATGTTAGAAGTTGTCTAAATGCTATTATTGTACTTTTTAGAGCATTTGATAAATTGGTCTAAACTGAACGAAAGTGTTTTATGTAATAAAACTTTTCTAATAGTACAAAATGCTTACTTGGGATTTTTTCACCTTGGCACCACAAAAAAATGAAATGCAAAAGCTAAATAAAATGCATAGTTAAAAGCTGTGACGACTCAGACATATATACATGTCTTACCCACTGAGAGAGCAACATGCTTTGATGAATATATACATCTTACACACTGAACAAGTTAATATCATTTTTAAAGCCTTTGATATGACTTAACAAGGTTATCAAACCCATGCCTACCAACTGCAAAGCAGATATCCAAACCACTACATTGACGTGCTGATTTCATGTTCCTTTAGTTTTGTTATTGGTGCTGTTTGCTTTATGATTGTAATTTTTGTTATTTTGGGAATTGGTAGTTCTAATTAGTTACTGTTTTTAAAAATAATTTGCTAGACATTTTTCTGAACTTTTGCTGTTGTAAACTCTATTTAGAATGATTATCAGCAGTGAAATAAGCGCATGATACCAATCCATTCTTGCAAAATACCACAGACTAGAATGTCAATTGTTTTCAAATTTGGGTCTATTTTGGTTTCATTATTTACATTAAAGTAGCCTTAAATTGATGAAACCAAAGATAAGCTGTCAGTCAGGTTTCATTTAAAAACAAAATTTCAAATTCCTGATCCACTAGAGGCCAATTCAAAAATTTGCTTGGTAAAAATGTTTTTTTTATCATGTTTTTGGTCATTTTGCAATGAATAAAACTAAAGCTACTATAAAGCAGTGGTTTCCAACCTTTTTATGCCGTGGACCCTTTTGAACATTAGTCTGATGCTAGAGACCCTTGAACCCAACTAACAACCAGTTGCTCAAAAATATTAGAAAAAAGTTGCAACCTTTAGATGATTTTGATGTTTACCTACATTGGTAGGTCCTCATTTGCCACACTGCATTTCTAATATGAAGTGTAGACCCATTCTATTAAAATCTTTTGAGGACCATAGGCAGTTCATCACCTCTGGTTGGAAACCACTGCATTATGAGCACCCAAAAAAACTTTAGTCCCCTTAGCTTCAATTTCACACTTTATTTTACTCAAAGCATTTGATGCACACGTAAAAAAATGTCACTACGAATGTACAACAGCTATTTTTTTGCCCAATATTTTGGTTAAGAAGTATTGATGCTTGAAAATATTTATTTTCTTTTCATTCCGCCTCTCACAAGTTTCTTAAATTAAAATTTTATTTCATTGTACAGTTTTGACTTCATAAAAATGGAAAAAAGTGCTCAAAAAGGTCTTCTGCAACATTGGTTATTTAAAAAATTACTAACTGAAAAAAAATATAACAACCGCAATGTATTCAGGGACAAATTTCAGGCACATTAAAAACAAAAAACTCCAGAATGAAAGATAATTAATGCAAATCTTCTGCAATAAGTGCAATACATTCATACAGTTTTCATACGTTAGCTCGACTTATTCTCAATGTCAAACAGGTTGATATTTTTTACAAATTTTGAAGAACTTGAAGAGTGATGTACTGCCTTCACAGAACCATTTCAGAGCATAAAATGTTTAAATTAAAAAAAAGCTTTTGCATTCACTCAATTAACAGCAATGGATGAATTTATTCTCTTTATGGAACCATTGTATCCTCATTTCTAAAAACAAACTTTATTAACAAAGTAAAAGTTTAGCTTATTTATTCAAGGCATAACTTCCACTAGTTGTTCGTGCTGTACATTTACTTTCTGAAATAGCAAGGAGACAATTACAGCAAGTCCTTGAAACTTGCCTATCAAGTGACCAAGAAATATTATGCAGTTTTGACTCTGCATCAGTTTATTCGGCTGATATAGTGGTTGTTGTCTGCAGTAGCAGAAGCTTAGCAAACCACTAGTTGTAGTAGCAAGAAGCATTGTTGAGTTAAACTTTTGTAACTATATTTTGTTTGAAGACAAAGAATTTCTAATCAACAATTGTTTGATTAGCTATTTGCAACTGAAGGACCGTGATCATAATACAGTGTGCAGCCAAATAACTTGTTTAAGCAATACAATACAGTATATGCCACTTCAATTTTACAAAATTATTGAATGTTGAAACAAATAGCTATTTGCTGATTTTTTATTACCTTTCCAAAAATCTAAGCAGTGATACACTAAAATAAATCAGAAAATTTCTCCACTGTTTAAAGCTTTTTACGTTTTGGTTGGATTTCACCATCACCTACAGCTTATCCTGCTTTCAATGATACAAATTATCCTTGATAGTGATGGAAACTTCATTGCCGATGTTACTTTTACGCAGATGCACAAAGTGCTGTGCTTCTATAACTGCTATATGTGAACACTTGGTTGATTTTTCACAGGCATGGTAGCGCTCAATGTGCTATGTCAAACACGAAATATATTTTCCAGAATACTATACTTGCTGACTTAAAATCTGATCCCAATTTTTGGGCAAACATCCTCCAACTTTGTGCTCTGGCATCTCCAACAACCTTTAAGTTTTTGTGACTTAGCATATACAAGTTGCAAAGAAGTATTCTAAATTTATGTATGTATAACTGTATACACAAAAAAATTTACCATTTTTCAGAGAGTTAAGATCTGTCGCAGTAGTTAATTTTATTGTTTCAACTTCTTGTGTAAGCAACCCTTAGATGGTGCTATCTACGCAACACCTGTTGTAAAGCGAGTACTGTCTTATATTGTAATTTAGTTATTTCTTAAAATAATAACACCTACTTGCATTATTTTTCTCCTTTCATCTTCATTACTAAGTGAAGAATCATAAAAAGCTGTGAGCACTTGAAACAAGTTTGACTTTAATGCAAGATGATAATCCACCAAATCACACATACCTGAAATAATATCTTAAAACTTAAAATTATTTAGTGGTGCTATAAAGGATATAGAGCAGAACATGAGCTCTATGGTAACAAGTAATTTACTACTAAAGCATAGAAAGTGATACATTAAACTAGATGAGCACCTAAGTCACAGTAGCCTTTTTTATCATGCAATAGTAGGGCTGCCTATTTTGGTTACTTGTTACAGTAGTCAGTGATTGGATGTCTACTGCAGGTAGTCATTTCTTAACTGCAACATTAATTTTGAATGATAAAAGCAGAGGTGCAGAAAGTGCAATTTTCACGTCACACTTTTTTGAAGAGTTTGTGCAGCCTTTAACCATTTGCTCACTTAACAATAATATACTCATCTACCTTTGTTTTTTTACCTTTGCTCACTCTCCTCTGTTCTGGTTGCAAGTTTTTCACCAATTTTTGACATATGGAATGGTCTCTGGGACAGAATAAGGCAAAACTGTTTGCAATATTTGTAGTCTTTAGTGAATTATGTGGCAAAAACAAATATAGGTAGCTCTAGGTGATTTTCTTTGTGATGTCACAATTCACTTGAATAAAGTGTGGCAAACAGCAGGCATGCAGTGTGCGAAAATGTAAGATTAATGACAAAACATGTTAAGTTTTGGCTTGATTGATGTGAGGAAAAGTAAGTTTTCTCGATTTTATGTGGAAGAAAATAACACTAAAATATTAATTGTTGTAAAATAAATCATGTCAACACATAAGATCAGAAAAAACAGTGCAAAAGGAAAAGAGAGTATTTTAGGGAGGAATAGGAATTGCAGTTTTGTGTTGTTGCAATAAAGTATAAATTGATGTGCTCAATTTGCAACTCATGACTGCACTTGTGAAAAAATATTATGCTTTTCAGCATTGTGCAACTCACAAAAATTATAAGTATGTTGTATTAAAAGGGGAGTGGCAAGTATTTTAGACAGAGTCAAGGCAAGGGCCACATTGTAGCGGTTTTGAACCCGATTTTTATGTTAACACTGTTTTTGGTCTAAGTTGTCTTGAATCACTTTATCTTTTTAGCGCTTTTGGCTGATTTCTTTGTTTGCACAGTTTAGTTAATTAGGACACATTTTAAGTTTCTAGTTTTGCTTTAAGCATGTCTTGGAATTGTTTTCAAATCATTTGACTTTGTTTTTAAGTGGTTGTGAAAATGCAATGCAGTTCAGTTCAGTTCAATTCAATTCAATTCAATTCGATTAAAGTCAGCAAATTCGATTAAATTTAGTCAACTTGTTTCTGTTACTCTCAGTTCATTAAATGGATCCATTTATTTGCTAATATTTTGATCAACTAGAAAGAGCGGGCGCAAGGATTTATAGTTTGTAAGAAACAATTGCTAGTTATCCAAACTAGCCTTTGCTACAACATTGCAAATGCTATGCAGCAGCTTTGTCAAATGCTCCTGTTAAGAGTTTTTGTGGGTTTATTCGATTGAATTTCAGGTCAAGAAAACAGCTCATTTTTTTCAGATTTTCTAAAAGACTGTTATGTTGATGATGACTGGCTAACTAACCACCAGAAAAAATCTTTTAAGTTGGTCAAACAGTTGAGCAATTAAACTACTTTATTATTTTGCCATAAGGTAGCAGTAATGTAGTAACAAAAATACAAATCACTCAATTTTTCTGAAAACTGATTGATTAAAATTTGTGGGAATCACCAAATGAGTATTATTAGAGGAAAGAAATTCAAATTTTGATCAAAACGATTAAAAAACGTGTAGATTTTGCTTAAATGAGATTTATTATTTTAGGGGGTGCTTGCTAAAGCAACTCTTTCACCAGCTGGCTACAACAGAACAAACTTTTTTTGCTTGAAATCAATTTGCAATACACATAGTTGAAATAAAAATAATTTGTAGCAATGTTCCGTTTTGTTCTTTACTATTAGTCTAGTCAGAAGAAGGGTTTTCCATGCACCCAAATACATTTTTTTTACCAGATTAAAACACATATCTTTTTAACCTATTGTATATACTTGTAGATTGGTCGCACCAGTAGATAGGTAGTACCTTTAATTTGAGGCAAATAAAGTGGGTATTTGAGTTTGTCTTGCAGATAAGTCTCATTAAAATCTGGGGAAGCAGACTGCAATTGATAAAATTAAATATTATAAAATATTTACCTTAAATGTATATATTTCTAACAGCAACAGATCAGTATAAAGCTGTGAATTGGTAGGATCGCTTCATACATGATTTGTGCAGAGGACAGCTTTCCAATGCTTAATGTAAACATTCTGGTACTTGGATCCAAAGAAGGTCTATGCATTACTGCAACTACAATTACTGAAAAGTTAATGCCAATTTTGCAGATATGTCAAATAGATAGGTCACATCTCTATTTTTTGAAGAAAATTTTGGCTGAAAAAACGTACGGTAGCCAATCTATAAGTATGTACAGTAGGTGCATTTTTGAAATCATCAAAAGGTCTAATTAACAAATTTCTCCAAACTGCATCACAAATTTTTACTTACAGATTGTCTAAAACTATATGATAAAATGACATACTTGTTGTTATTCTAGAACAATACTTAATAGCTCAATGAACAAAGAAGCATTAAAAAAATATCGGTGCAAATTTTTTTGGTTTGTTTTATTGTGACAGCATCCACTTACGTTTTTGTTTAAGTTTTGCAGAAAATTTTAGGGGTGCATGTCTAATTTTTAAGCTTAGATTGTTATTTTACACAAAGTGACTTTCTCTAAGACTCATATGTTGTCTCCAGGTTATATCTCATTGAAATCTCATGACTTTTAAACCAGCTTCTAATCTTATTACGTCACAGACAAAAATAATAAATTTGCCAAAATGCCCATTATCTCCATGGCCAAATTTTCAAAACGAATCAATTTTTTGTGAATTGAAAGCGTTTAATCAAAACAATTGATTTGAGTAGAAAAATTCTTATTTGATGTTTTATGACATTATCAAATCAAATTTTATTGTTTTCACATGTTTCAATACTTTTCATGCATTAAAGCGCAAGTTCCCAAAACCTCATTTCACAACTCTGTGGCCAAAAAACCTACTGTAAATATCGATTATTTAAGTAATTGAAAAATGCAAAAATGCTTATTACTAGTTAGCTACTCTAATTGCTCTTTGTCAAAATGTCGTAAAAATTGAACCAATTAGCAGGAGCTAAAAAACCAAATGCAAATTTTGTTCCAAATGATCAATGCCCAGGACCAACAATAAACAAGGATTTGCTTATGACATCAACAGAGATCACAATCGTGAAATATTTGGCCAGGTAAGGAGACTGTCTGAAAAGGCTTGTTTTAAAGCATTGGCTACAGTGCAACAATGTAATAGCCAACAGCATGTGTGACAACACACTAATATTTGTAGTAAAGGTAGTGGCAGTGAATGGTTATACCAAAGAAACGCAAGCGTGATGACGATGATGGAATAAAGAGCAGAGCAAAATCAAAAAAGCATTCAGCATGCTGTATTTTACATGTCAGCAGCATTCAGCATCTAGATTTTACACTACTTAGCAAGGTCAAAGAATCTGTTAGATAAAAACTAGCTGCGACTAAGAAAACCTCATGATTCCTGCTATTGCATAGAGGATAATTGCAATCATATATCATATAGTCTTTCTGATATAGATTTAAAGTAATTGGTTCACAGAACCTGCCACCAAAACTTTACTGAATGCCTTTATCATTTAAAAGGTTGTTAAACATCTATTAAAACCTCAACATCACAATCTCCTTCTATAGCCCGATTTTTTTCAGTGCAGTTATTCCAAGTGTCTAAAAGAACTGAGAGATGCAACAAGTTTGCAGTATTCAAGAAAAAAGTGGGAATCTTGAAAGAGCCTACATGGAAACAGATCGAGTCTTGAGTTCAAGAACTTGGACTACAACGTCTACATATATTTTTGGAAATATTGATGAGTCTTATCCTGGATCAAAAGAGCTTCCAAGAAAAAGTGGCTTTGCTATGACACGATCTCTTATCCCTAGTGCTAATGGCGCAGTGAATATGACAGTGGAGGAAACCTTCATAAAGTGGCAAAGTTGATAGGTGCTGAAATATTCCTGTTTTGAGGCATAACTACTGGTAAAGCCTTACTTCACTTTGTATGTTGAAGGAATATATCTGCCAGATTTAGAATCGTTTCCAGTTATTGCCAGTCAAAAATACAATCATTATATTGCTGCAGTGCATTAATTTAGATAAAATTTTTATTTCTTAAAAACAGTAGTTCTATTCCTTACAGTTCACTTTTCCAGGCAGATTTGTGGCAATCTTCACCAAGTTTGGTGCCTACCAGTGATGATATCATTTGACATCAACCTAGAGACAGTATTTTGAAAAATGTAAGGAATGTGTGGACTTATTGATGTCCCAGACAGTCTCAAGGCAGGAAAATATCATGAGCTGGACAGAGCTCAGATCCAGAAATTTGAGAAGGCAGTTGTGCATACCATCTATTCTAGTTAGCTAATTCCTTTATCACAGCAGACAAAGACCATCTGTATAGCCTGGCTTTTGGTGCTGCTGTGTCTAGAAATGCAGAGCAAGATATACTCCGAGCTAAAACAGCAGGGAAGGAAGCCAAGAAAGCATTTATCCAAAAGCACATGATGATTGATTCTGAGATGTTCTTTGAACCAACCAAGAAGCAAAAACTTAAAACAATGGAGGCCTCCAAGAAGACTGTCAAGCTTACTTCTACCCAGGGAAAGGTAAGAATAATGAGATCCTACTCCTAACAAAGCCAGTAAAATACTTAACCAACCTATTATTATGAGCAACTGTACAAGGTCTGTCCAAAAAGTATCCAACCCTATTTCCTCTTACCAAAAATAATGCCAGGCCAGCAAAGTGGCTTTGGTGGATTATAACATTACAATCATTGTACATGCATAAAAAAATTCAAACCGATAGTTGGTGTCATTCTC
Source organism: Trididemnum clinides (assembly GCA_963675345.1). Taxonomy (NCBI): domain Eukaryota; kingdom Metazoa; phylum Chordata; class Ascidiacea; order Aplousobranchia; family Didemnidae; genus Trididemnum; species Trididemnum clinides. Next base: position 34,775,898 of record OY776297.1, read on the forward strand.
TTTTTTTGAAGCATTTAAGTCAATTTTTTGCTCACAAGGGTAATGACAGAAAGCATCAAGCAAAGATATTGTATCAAGTCTGCCAAAAGCCAGGTAATAATCAAACCAAAACAAATTAAAAGATTCAGCAAGCTTTTGGAGGTGAAGCCTTAAGTAAAACTCAAATAAAGAAATGGTTTAATTGCTTTGAAAACAGTTGAATGTCAGTGAAGAATGAGGCATGCTCTGGCAGGCCATCAACATGCCGAAACGAGGATGTGATTGAGAAGGTTTGCCAAATTGTGATGAAAGATTGCCATCTAATGCCCAGGGAAAGTGTTGAAGAAGTGGAATAAGCAGAGGATCAGTTTACTCCATTTTACCTGAAGATTTGTGCATGTAGTAGTAGTGATTCTGTTTTTATCCGGTGTTGTCCCTTTAGCAGAGATGGCCAGATTTACCCCATTCCTTCTGCAATTTCTCGCACTCCATCCCTCCACTTGTCTTGTCTCAGGGCATCCTCCTTCAAACCAATCTTCTCTGTCTCCTCCTTCACTTGCTTCCTCCAAGTCTTCTTTGGTGGTCCTCGCTTTCTCTTGGCACTCACTTCAAGATTCAGAGCAACTCTCAAAACACTATCGTCATCCCTCCTCAGCACATGTCCATACCATCTAGCTCCATTTGCCGTTACTAATCGGTCTATAGTTTCCTTCAACCCCAGCATATCCATCTGTTCTTCAGTTGTCTTCCTGTCTACCACTTTCTGACCACACATGGCTCTCACCATAGCTCTCTCCGTTCTTCTCAAAATTGCTTTTCCATTTTCTTTTAAACACCATGTCTCACTTCCATACAGTATTCCTGATCTTACACAACAATAAATTTTACCTTTCATTTTCAGAGGAAACCTATTTCCAAGCAACAACTCTCCACATTTCCTGAATCTTACCCAGTCGATTCTTACTCTTGCTGTGACTGCCGCTTCACAACCACCACTAGCATTTAGTCTGTCTCCCAAATAACAAAATCCATTTACTGTCTCCACTTCATCGCACAACTTCTTGATCAAATCCATTGTCCCTTCCATTATTCCTTTACATTTCGAGCAAACAAAATGCATTGCCAACCTCGCGGTAACTCTCTTTATTTTTGCAAATCTGCCATGAACCCAGTTTCCACATTTTGTGCACAACACTGAATTGGCCATGACTCTCCTCACACAAACTCCACATGGATCTATCTTGCTTTTGTATAGTTCTCCTTCTGATCCGCTTACAATCAATTTTGTTTTTCTGGTGTTGACCTTCAAACCTTTACTTTCCAGTGCATCCTTCCAATTCCAAAACCTTTCCTTCAAGTCTTTCATGTCTTCGCTCATGAAAACAAGGTCATCTGCATATAGCAATTCATTAACCACATCTCTTCTTGCATTTTCTGTGATAACGTCCACAACTATTTCAAACAATAGTAGTGACAGCACAGATCCTTGATGTACACCAACATTTACTTCGAATTCCTCTGAATATGCAGATCCCACCCTCACTCTTGTCCTTGTGCCATTATACAAGCTCATAACTGCCCAAACCATTACTTTTGATAAACCCTTCTTTCTCATGGCCCACTCCATCACTTTTCTTGGCACTCTATCAAAAGCTTTTTCCATGTCAACAAAACACATATACAACTTCTTGTCCTTCTTTTGATATTCCTCCTGCATTCTTCTCACAATGAATATTGCATCCACTGTTCCTTTTCCTGGCATTAATCCAAACTGCATTTCATTCAAATTGACTAGTGTTTGTATTCGCCTCTCTAGTACCTTTTCAACAATTTTCATGGCATGTTCTAGCAGTTTCACTCCTCTGTATGATCCACAGCTCATCACATCACCCTTTCCTGTAAAGATAGGCATAATCACACTAGTTTTCCACTCATCAGGCATTCCTCTACCATCCAATACACGCTGGCATAGTTCCATCATCACTTTAACCCCGATTTCACCACTTGCATGTCATCTCCACACTTACTTCAGATGTTCCAGTTGTCTTTCCTGATTTCATACTTTGAATTGCTTCCACAATTTCATTATGAGCCACTTTTTCCACTGGTCCTTCAACTAAATGAGTTTCCACCATGCGATCCCATTCATTCTCTTCATTCATGATCTTTTCCATGTGTTCCTTCCAAATTTTTGCTCTATCTTTTTCACTAAAACCCAATTGTCCGTCTCTTCCTCTCAAGCACCTTCCTCCTTCCACATCCTTCCCTTTCTTTCTCATTCTTCTAAGTAGAAAACACTATTAGAATTCTGATATAAATCATTCAATTCCTGATTAGCTTCCATTCTTATAACTCCAGCCACAATTTTTCTCGTTTGATTTCTCACACGTTTGTATTGAGTTTTATTTTGTTCTGATGGGAATCTGCACAGCTCTTTAAATGCCGCCTTCTTTCTTGTTATGGTATCCTTGACCTCTTCATTCCACTACCACATGTCTCCTTGATCTCTCCTAGACTTCTTCTTCCCACACACTTCGTGACATGCCTTTAAAACACCATCCCTAAAAGTTTTCCACAAATCAGGCGCATCTGCCTTCACTAGTTCTTTTATTCTTTTTTCAAATCTCACTCTTGTTTGGTTTTCATTCAACTTCCAAATCTTTCTTCTTATGATCCGTTCCTTTCTCACAACCTTTTTTGGAAGGGTACCTACCAATTGCAGGAAACCTACCAATTGCAATTTGACTGTTAACGGTGGGGTTGCCAGCTTAAATGCTTGGTTAGACCACTCATGTCAGAAAACTGAGGTTGGGTGTAAGCAAGGGCATGCTCCCTGTAGAAGAATTTTGCTCCAACAAATCCCCATGACCAGAATGTGGAGAGTGTCAGCCAAATTCATTCCCAAGCTGCTGATGGAGCAACAGAAGGAGCTCCATGTGGAAATTGCCCAGGACATGCTGTATTGTGCAAACAATGACCTTGAATTTATGAAGACTATCATAACTGGTGACGAGGCCTGGGTTTATGGTTACAATCCAGAAACTAAGTTTCAATCTTCACAAAGAAAGCATCCAGAATCACCAAGGTCCAAAAAAGCACGACAAGTGTGCAGCAATGTAAAAGTAATGCTGACCTGTTTCTTTGATTCCCACAGCATAGTCCATCATGAATATGCACCAGAAGGCCAAACAATCAATAAAGAGTAGTACTTGGAGATTTTATGTTACCTTCATGATGCCGTGTGAAGAAAGCGACCAGACATGTGGACAGGGAAGAACTGGCAGCTTTACCATAACAATGCTCTCACTCATTCTGCCCATTAAATCAAAGGTTTTTTGGCCAAAAACAATATGGCACTTGTGCGACAGCCTCCTTACTCTCTTGATTTGGCACCATGCAACTTCTGGCTATTTCCCAAGTTTAAAACTATGTTAAAAGGGATGCGATTTTACTCACATAAGGATGCTATAGAAAAAACAATGGCAGAGCTCAGAAGCATTCCAGAGGAAGAGCTTAAGAGGTGCTTCCAAAAGTGGCAGAAGCGCTGGGAAAAGTGTGTCCCCTTAAAGATTAAATCAAATTTGTGATATTCATTGTGTTGTGTGTTTTATGCCCAAAGGTGGGATACTTTTTGGACAGATCTTGTACAGTTGTACAGGTTACACTGTGGGATACTGAGTGTTTCTAATCTCTATTTATTCATGTAATACAGTACCTTGAGCAAATTAAACTTGGTTTCAAACTCGTCATCAAGTCACATCATTTTTATGAGCATTTCTACTTTGATGTGATGATAAGACACTGACTCACTCCAATTCCTCAGTCTTGGCACACCTGATGGTTTTTTAAACAAGACCAACGAAGCTGCATTGCTTCATTTCTTGCTAGAAGATGCTCTGCATGTTATACCTTAAGCAAAAGATGCTTTCCACATCCAGGATGACAATGCATTTTTCCATTCCCAGGCAAACCTACTGCCAACATTTGGCAAAATTTGCCCTAAAGTATTAGCTGAGATGGCAGCTAAGATGAATTTTATTTTCTTGACTGATCGATATCACAACGACTCCATCAAGGCTCAGTAGAGATTGTGCCATGGTTGCTCTCAGTGATATATTATAGATGGGGCAGCAACAAGAAAACCAAGGGATTTCAAACTATTCCTGACAAATGATGGAAATACAATGCAGCTATGCCATCTGTTGCTTCAGGTGTGTGGGAGCAAAGCAGAAGCATCGTGCGTAGAAAAATGTGGGACTGTAGTGGCAGTAATGCAGGGCAAAGTGTATAACCTGAAATCAGTAGAAGGCAAAGTGAGTATACCAAAATCTATAGGAATAACTGTTAGCCATCTGGTCAAGCTCTTTGCATGTCCAAATTCAGTCATTATTCCTAATTAACAACAATTTTGTGCAAAAAAATTGCATAATAGTTATGGTGCGCTTGTTAGTGAAAAATAAACTTTGATGACTAAATTATCTTGATGTGCTAAAGATTTACTAGCGCAATATGCATCATATACTGCCACACAGCCTACAGTTCTATGTAAATGAGAAACAAAAACTTTAAACCAGGACTCAGTAAAGTTTGCAGTCAGACAGATTGTTTAAGCAATAGATTTCATCTAGTTAATTCTAAAATACTGGTATTGAGATAAAACCAAAATTCCCTTAGCATAACAGTGATGTGTTAAAACGTGCACTAAATTTTACAGTGGAAGAAATGAGCAAGAATGTCCAAAAACAACGAAAAACAAATTGGATTAAAAAAGATGCCGTTTATAAACTTGAGAAACAAGAGGTAAATTCGAGCACCCCTATTGATTGAAACAATACTGGATTTGATAAAATTGGACGTCTCTCTCTCTCTCTTACAGTTAATTTTATTTTAAAGCAAAGTTGCCTAACCTAGGGATCTGTACACTGTATTTAAAGAAATATGGGATGAATGAAAGAGGTTTCACATTATCAATGGGGTTAATAGCAGAATGAAAAACGCTGGCTTCCTTTCTTTGTAAGCTAAAAGCCATACAAAGATATTGACCAAGTTAGTACATTGTTGTATCTACTTCCTAGGGCACCTTTGCATAAAGCATACAAAGAAGTTTTATTGTTAACCTACTGAGAAAAAAAAAACGCAAGAATTTTATTCTACATACCATCACGCAAACATTCGAGAATCCAACTGCGTTCTTGATCATATCCTTCTCTTGAACTGAAGAACAGAAATGTAAAGTAGGGAAGTCTGTAGCTGTAAATGCCAGGTTTTGAAAATAATTCCATGAAAACTGCTTGATAGAGTCTTGCTTTTCTCTGCAAATAATTTCTGTTAAAATAGCTGAAATGATGATTACTTTTTGGTACTAAAATATGCTTAAAAAACTATCTGGCATTTATGCTACTCACACCGCAGTGTATTGAAAAAATGTAGCACACCCCTCTATGTTAACAATATTATGCAAAGAGAACATACAAAACTTTTTTCACAAACATCTGAAGCAATACAGTAAAATAACATTAATAAAAACAGACGCTGTACAAAACAATAATCTACTACAATAATAAACAATACAACAATATAATACAATACAACAGTCTATGGCAACAATCCCCTTGATATAGGTATTGCAGTATTGTACAGATTTGTATTACATCATTATTTTGCCCATAATGGCAAATTAGTTGTGCTTCAGGCTTAGCATTTTTTTTATTGTGTGTCTTTTACACCCGCCTGAGGAGATCCAATAAGGTGAAAACCAGTTGCAGGTTAAAGCAATTTTTCTATTTGTCTTTATGTGATGTTGGAAGGCTGATCCCTCTTAAATAGGAGATCACCTGAAATTTGCTAGCAAGCAACTAGCACAATCTATACTTTGTAATATACATGCACATACAAATTTTTTGTGATTTGCAGAAACTGTTGTAATCATCATTATTTTACAAAAAGGTTCTGCAACTTATTTTATCAACACTACTTGATTACTGTTGATCTACGTCAATATTCAGCCTATCATCATCTAGTACTATACTCAAAAACATTTTAATGAGTATTCCCTTCCAATACTATTCATTTTCTAGGAGATACTTATGGCTACCAGCCCCATATGCATGGAGTTTTATTGATTTTTCAATGGTGTCCTTTCAAGTGTTTTGTTGACCGCCAAGAGCTCATCTGCCAAAAACTTTGATTTCCAAAAAAGTTTTTCCAAGAGAGTTGTTTAATCGTGAAGTATGTCCAAAATAACTATGTTCAATTTAACTATGCACCACATAACTCATCTAATTCCAATTTACTTTAAAATGAAGTCATTTGACTTGCTTTGTAAGTAGAGTTTGAGAACCGGGATCCTGGTTTCGGAAATTCCTGGGATTTACTTACTTTTTAGCTTTCCCGTTTCCTGTTTTTCTGACTAAAAATTCCTGGTTTTGTGAGCAAGTATCCTCGTGACACTTGGGCTTAAATCAAATTGATTTGATTGTTCCCACTGTGATGACACAATACTTGATGCCTTGATTATTGAACTGTTTGCTGTTGACTAAAGAATAACAGGTTTGAGCCAGTTTATTACAGTCATTGCGCAAGAGCAAGTAGCTGAAATTCAGTTGCAGTGCCATTTAGTCATGAAACGTAGTGATCAGTCTAAACTTTGGAAACATTATACACAAGATGATGATGACAGTGACAGAGATAGTTGCATTCATTGTTCAAAAAAATATCGTGTAAAGGTGGTTTAACCAGCAGTCTTTTTTGTCACCTCAAAAGCAGGCACAAACTTAGCTCAGAAAGCAAAGATCAACTTGTGCTTCTAAGAAAGCAAAAACTCAACAGAAATCAATCTTACCATTTGTAAATGTAACGAAAGAAAGTTTGCAAAGTATTGCCTCTCAACTGGTGGCTGTGGAAGATTTTTTTTATGCATTTTATAGGCAAAAGTAAGTTCATTCATGAGTCACTTAGTGCCAAAGGCTTTTGTCTCCCCTCTTCGAACTCAAGTATTATGAATTTGATTCACAGTGTTAGCAATGACATTCAAAAAGAAATAAAGCCCGAAATTGAAATAAAAGCTAAAGCCAACACTTCTTTCAGTGGACTATGGATGAGTATATTTCAGTTTGTTGTAGAAGATACGTGAACATCAATGTTCATTGCCAAAATAATGTTATATATTTGGGACTTACAAGAATGGTTGAATCATGTGGTGTTGAGAAAATTTGACAGTGGTTGGAAAAACAGTTGGCTGATTTTGAAATAACCAACATGCAGACATCTGTTGTCAGCATTGTCTCTTGATGGCGCCTTAGTAATGAAAAAATTGGGTAAAATTTCTCAACTTAATCACCAACTCTGCTATGTGCATGGTGTGCATCTGGCTGTGTGTGATGTATTGTACAAAAGCAGAAGTGTGACTTATATTGCAGGTGAAGATTAAGATTACGATGACAATCAAGATGAAGAAATGTATGAAAAAGGTTTTAGTACATTGATTCCGACAACAGCATCAAACAAAGTACCAGTTTTCAATGTGGAAATGGAAAATGTATTCAAAAAGGTGCAAAAGATGGTAAAGATATTTCAAAGAAGTCTGGTGAAAAACAAAGTCCTGCAGAAATATGTGTTGTTGAACAAAACAAAGAGTTGTCACATGTCCTAGATTGTAAAACTCGCTGGAGCTCTATGTATGAAATGATTGAGTGGTTTATATGTCTAAAAAAGTGTATATTGAAAGCTTTACTCAATTTGTCAATTGAACATGATATATCAACAGCTGAATTTTTAGTTTCTTAATGAACTAAAATGTGCTTTTGAACCAATAAAACTTGTGATCGATGCTTCATATTGTAAAGATGCAAAGTTTTTGACTGTGAAAGGAATTTTCCAATTTTTATTTTTTGAGTTGAAGAGGAAGTCAAGCCTTGCAGAAGATTTGCTTTGTTCCGTAAAAAAACGTATGCAACAAAGATGACAATGCGATATGGTTAACTTAAGACAATATCTTAAATATCCAAATTTATCGATTCATGAGCATTATGCTGATTACATATCGTTATTAGGTAGTAACACCAAAGATGGTTTTGTGAAAACTGCTACCACTTTATTTTGCGATCTATTTTGGAAAAATGACAGCAATGAGGGAAAAGGTCAGAATGAAAACAAAGATATAGAGTTGGCTAACAATACTAACAAAAATTAGGAGCATGAAAATCTTTTCCAAAAACTTCAGACACACATTGAACATTCCACAAACTTCACTCCCACCCAATTGGAGATATTTGTTGATTATAGAAGTCAAGTCAGCAAACTTTAAATTGTAATCAAGCAGGAAATGAAACTACTAGAAGCTACCAGAAAAAGACCAGGTAAATTGGAGCAGTTATTCAAAGCCTTATTGACCATCCCACCAACGTCAGTTGAAGTAGAACAAGCATTTTCTGCTGCAAGATTGTTTGCCACAAAACTACAGTCACTGACTAAGTGACAAATCTGTTATTGCGCTGAATTTTTTTACGCAGTCATTATATGAAAAATAATTAAAGCAAACTTGATGCATTTACGTTTTGTTATTTGTATAGTATTTTACAGAACCCGTTTTTTTCCTGGGATTAGGTCAAACATTACCTGAATTACCAAATTTTTTTCAAAACCAAGAAATTGGAAACCCTATCTATAAAATTTATTTCATCATGATAAAATAATGAGGCTAGCAACCAGTGTGTTCCAAGAGGCAACTGGTGAGTACCAACCCATGATTCAACTTGAAGTTGAAAGACCCATATGTCTAAAAAACTGAAGTTGGATGCAAACAAGGGCATGCTTTTCCCCAAAAAAATTGCTCCAAAATATTACACCACATCTACAAAACAATGGACTCACATCCCTGTAGCTCTTAAATGCACTGGGGGTAAAAAGGAATTTTAGATTACTAAAAGACAATTGACTTGAAAGTTTGAAAATGTCAGGCAAAGTTCAATCTCTTCTCTGCATAGTGCTATGAAGAAGCAACTATATGTGGACTACTCAGACTTTGGAATCGGGAAAAAACTTCTACAAATTAGATTGAGAGCAACAACTTCATTTTTTGAGTTGAAGAAGAGGAAGTCGAGCCATCCAGAAAAAACAGCAAATTGTGGTGTGACATCCTGTCTTTTCAGTGTTTTGTTCTAGAAACAGTTTAGAAGCCAGTGGCATTATTTGATAAGCCAATAAATTTGATGATAATATTTCTGTGAAGTAGATTTTGGCAAAATCTAATGAGTAAAAGATGCTGGTCTAAATCATGTTTTATACTGCAGTCACAAGATAATTAAAAGACCTGGTCCTGGTGTAGCGAATCATGGTGGAGTATCCCTGTCAGTTTGTGAAAATCCTCTTGCTCTCGTAGCTCCAGTTGGCGACCAAAAAAAGAGCCTGCACTTGAAATGGAGGGGGGAATTCATGAGGCCACTGCTACATGACAAGTTAACCTTTAAGTAAAACGACATGGTCCATGGTAACTTTTAATCACCAAGTGGTCTTTAGAACTTTTCCTACACTGACAGAAAATGAACCCAAGAAAGACAAAAGATGATGTACTATTTGTATTCAAGTTATTTGAAACACCATGACAACCAAGCATTGACTAATTTTTGGCCAGCAGTGCCAAATCAACACAAACTTTGGGAGCTGATACCCAGCTTGTTTAAATGATTCAAAAAGTAGTCTGTTTTAACAAAATCATAAGTCTTAAAAAAACTACTTGGTATACGAATTAAATATTTTCACTAAGTCATGAGCAATTTTCTTCAAGGAAAAGTCAAGAAATTTGGAAGGTTATTTATTTCACCATGTATACACATGCAGAAGTTTTATGCTACCGCACTATGATAAAGTGCAAGTGAGCATGTAGGACATACACCAGCAAGCAACTAAGCACTCAAAGGTTTTCCAGTCAAAGTTGATTTCTGATGGTCCAAGGATTTAGTGCATGTTCACAGTGATGATAATGCTTATTGTATAACAAAAAGGTTAAAATGTGTATACACAACACGTTCCTCACTTGTCAATTGTCCACCACTGGACTAGAAACTGTTATGAAGGCAGATATATCATATATAATCTATTGACTCATGTGTGATACCTTATGCCCAAGGAAATGCCATGCAAGTATATTCAAAATAGTTTAACTACAAGAAAAACAATAGAAAACTGAAAAAAATCTAGTATGAAATAAAAGTTACAACCAAGGTTACAGCATGTAAAGGAGCACAATATTTCTAACATTAACTGATTTAATTCTTTTATATTCATTGGCATAAGTTTGACCCTATCACAAACCTTGAGCTGAGTTGCACTAAAATATCATATTTCTTCATATGATTTACTATTGCACTAAAAACTGTCTATAACACAAAATTCATTACTAATGTAGCATTTTAGCTTGGAAACTGATTCACTTAAAAAGTGCATGTGGTGGTAGTTATGGTACTGGCACCTAACTGCCCATACAAGTCACTTACCACCAGACAATTTTTTTGAAGTTTTGTGATGTTTTTTCAACGTCTTAAACAAACAAAAGTGTATGTAGAACAAGTAGTAAAAATTTAGTTCTCAGCAAGTTTTTGAGAGATTTGGTCAGTAATGACAAAAAAATTTAAAACAAATTATCAACAACTTCTCCAGTGATACAATTTGCATGTTAATACAAATAACTTCACAAAACAAAAACAAAACAACAAGGTGATACCTTATCAACAAACATTGATTTAACTAAAAATATAAAAACTGACCTTGAGCATCAAAACCACAGTGTGTGACAAAAACATAGTCACAATTGAAGGAAGACGTTTTATTTCATTGTTATTATCTGACAACATAACTGAATTTCTCACAAAGTCAAGAACAAAAAGCAGCAGTCGACGTTCATTAAACCTTGCTCCTGTGCCAACAAAATATATGTCTATAAAACAGTGAGCTGACCTAAAGGAAACTGTTAAGTAATTACAACACAGTGATTTGCAGCAACCAAATATTAAATGTCCGGTCACTTGACATCTCTTACCAAAATCAATAACATTTCAATGCCAACCTCAACTAAGTTGAGACAACTTTCTATTATTGCATTGGTCTGGCAAGAAAAGGTTCAACAAACTAGGCTTTTCTCTTATAGTTTGTTATGGTACGGTAAAACGGTAGCAACTTGATCACACAAAGGTTTTATTTTGCACTGCAAATTTCTCAATTACTAAATTGCACTGACCAATTACATGATCCTGATACAAGAGGAGGCAATGACAAGCAAGATGGCGAATGTTGTAGCAGTGAGAAGAAAGACATTGAAACATGAATGAAACTATTTTAGAGCTGATCATCTCCTGAACATCGATTAGATTTTCTGGATCCAATAAATTGAACAGAATGCACAGAAGAAAAGCTGGATCATATACCTCCGCCTTATTGAATGAACAAAACATTGATTTTGAAACTGGACCTGCAACAAAAAAAGATACAGTAAAAAAATGATTTATTGTATAAAATCTTGCAAAAGAATTCCCTAAATTTTCTTCCATGATATGATCATCCACAATTTTTCAAGCCAAAAGACTTAAACAAAATAAAAATGAAGACAAAACAAAGTGCTGAAAGCTTATGTTCCATCTTAAGAACTTCTTGACATGGCAATCAGCTCTAAAGTATAAAAAACAAATATAATAATATCTGAAAAATAAAACAAGTTCTACCATGCCACGATAGCTTATTCCTGTAAATGAACCAAGCACTTTGGTACCCACCCACAACTTTGAATTTACCATCACCCTCACCCCTATTCTGATAAAATTTTGAAATTAAGTAAAAAATATAAGTAGGAGTAATGATTTTTCTATTTACCAAAACAGAACAAGTCTGACGAGATCAGTCTGCATTGTGATCCACCTTCAAGAGCTATTGTCTATGACAATTTAATTAAATACAAAATATATCAAAAGAGATCATACTGCTTCCTTAGAAGAATGCAAAAGGAAGAAGGGAGGTGCTTAAAAGAATGAGATGGATGATTGGGTGTTATTAAAGAGAGAGCAAAAATTTGGAAGGAACACATGGAAAAGATCATGAATGAAGAGAATGAATGGGATCGCATGGTGGAAACTCATTTAGTTGAAGGACCAGTGGAAAAAGTGGCTCATAATGAAATTGTGGAAGCAATTCAAAGTATGAAATCAGGAAAGACAACTGGAACATCTGAAGTAAGTGTGGAGATGACATGCAAGTGGTGAAATCGGGGTTAAAGTGATGATGGAACTATGCCAGCGTGTATTGGATGGTAGAGGAATGCCTGATGAGTGGAAAACTAGTGTGATTATGCCTATCTTTACAGGAAAGGGTGATGTGATGAGCTGTGGATCATACAGAGGAGTGAAACTGCTAGAACATGCCATGAAAATTGTTGAAAAGGTACTAGAGAGGCGAATACAAACACTAGTCAATTTGAATGAAATGCAGTTTGGATTAATGCCAGGAAAAGGAACAGTGGATGCAATATTCATTGTGAGAAGAATGCAGGAGGAATATCAAAAGAAGGACAAGAAGTTGTATATGTGTTTTGTTGACATGGAAAAAGCTTTTGATAGAGTGCCAAGAAAAGTGATGGAGTGGGCCATGAGAAAGAAGGGTTTATCAAAAGTAATGGTTTGGGCAGTTATGAGCCTGTATAATGGCACAAGGACAAGAGTGAGGGTGGGATCTGCATATTCAGAGGAATTCGAAGTAAATGTTGGTGTACATCAAGGATCTGTGCTGTCACTACTATTGTTTGAAATAGTTGTGGACGTTATCACAGAAAATGCAAGAAGAGATGTGGTTAATGAATTGCTATATGCAGATGACCTTGTTTTCATGAGCGAAGACATGAAAGACTTGAAGGAAAGGTTTTGGAATTGGAAGGATGCACTGGAAAGTAAAGGTTTGAAGGTCAACACCAGAAAAACAAAATTGATTGTAAGCGGATCAGAAGGAGAACTATACAAAAGCAAGATAGATCCATGTGGAGTTTGTGTGAGGAGAGTCATGGCCAATTCAGTGATGTGCACAACCTGTGGAAACTGGGTTCATGGCAGATGTGCAAAAATAAAGAGAGTTACCGCGAGGTTGGCAATGCATTTTGTTTGCTCGAAATGTAAAGGAACAAAGGAAGTAATTTCTGGATTTGATCAAGAAGTTGTGCGATGAAGTGGAGACAGTGAATGGATTTAATTTGAAAGACAGACTAAATGCTAGCGGTGGCTGTGAAGTGGCAGTCACAGCAAGAGTAAAAATGGCTGGGTAAGATCCAGGAAATGTGGAGAGTTATTACTTGGAAGTAGGTTTCCTTTGAGGATAAAAGGCAACATTTATCGTGGTTGCATAAGATCAGCAATACTGTATGAAAGTGAGGAGTGATACTTAAACAAAAAAGCAATTTTGAAGAGAATAGAGCTATGATGAAAGCCATGTGTGGTTGGAAAGTTCTAAACAGAAAGACAAGTGAAGAACAGATGGACATGCTGGGGTTGAAGGAAAATATAGACCAGATAGTAACAGTAAATGGAGCTAGATGGTATGGACATGTGCTGAGGAGGGATGATGACAGTGTTTTGAGGGTTGCTCTGAATCTTGAAGTGAGTGGCAAGAGAAAGCAAGGACAATTGAAGAAGACCTGGAAGCAAGTGGGAGAGGAGACAGAGAAAACTGATTGGAAGGAGGATGCCCTAAATCAAGCAAAGTGGAGAAATGAAGTACAAGCAATTGCAGAAAAACTGTGGCAAATCTGGCGATCTTCACTAAGGGGATAATACTGGATAAAAACTGAATAACTGCTGCTACTACAACTTACCAATCACACTTTACACTAAAATGGTATAAAATAAACAATGTGCTACAAGCTTGTTTTGCTGTCATGAAGCTCATCAGGTGAGTGAGTTTGAGACTTCTTAGTGTTTAAATAAGGCAACAAAAATGCAAAATTACACAGCAATTCTGAAATGCAGCGTACACAATAACAGGGATCACATTTAAGGATCAGGCAACATATACTGGTATGTATTCACAATGCCTTCTGTAAAATGGGGATACTGCAGGCATTGCATTTCAGAATTTGAGTATAATTTTGCACTTTTATTGCCTTAGTCAGACACTATGAAGTAAACAAATTCATTTACCTGACGAATCTCTTAAAGGCAAACCAAGTTTACCATGACTTGTTCATTTTAAACCATTTTTTGTACCATTGGTGTGATTTCTCTTATTAGATAGTTTGTATTTGATTAAATTGCCAGAAAAAAATTGCTCTTAAAGTTGATTTGGTATATAGGCTGACCTACTCTGACTTGTCCTGGTGTGGCAGATAAAAAAATCATTATCATATTACGATAGGAAAAAACCCCATCTCGTTTTATGAATGCCATTGCCACTTCATCTCAGTATATGTTTTGTGGTACCTCTTAAAGTGTACATTGCATTTCGAGATTGCTATTCAATTTTGCATTTCTGTAAGTTTATTTGGAACCTTTTCTTCACACTACAATCATAACGTGGTGGGTAAATTAATGTACCTTAATGACTCTCAGAGCTGTACTATCTGTAGCTTTGAACTGGTAAGGGTTCCCGTGACTGGTTTGTCTGAAGTTAGAGATTAGACTAAAGTTAGTCCACCAAATGTCAGTTTGGCAGCAGGAACTCGCAGCCAAAGTAAAGCAAGCTATGTCCACACATCTTGTACGTGGCTTACTGCAGCAGGCTTCCAAGAAAATTGGAAATCAACAAGTTTAGTTTAAATAGTTAATGTAACTTGTTCTGCCTAGCTGACTAGTGGTAGGAGACATATCGCCTTATAGATAGCCAGAATGGCTATTGATAGAGCTGCCCAAACTCGTGTCTTATAAGAGAAAAAGCTGTGTAAGGCCAGTAAACACATCACAGATGCAAACCATCAGATCTTATAGATCAAAACAAATCTGTTGGCATATATCATAAGCTGTTTAGTTAGCTACTGCAGGGCAGCCTTTCATCCCAGCTGTCACACTTATGCATTCCACTGGACTAGGTGCATGGGCGTATGGAGGGGGCCTCCTATGCACATACCCCCTAAGAAAAATGTTAAATATCATTTTAAACCATTATGCTGGTAGCAGTAACAAACAAATCCGCTGATATAGCTCTGAGCACACTGATCCTGCCTCAACAAATTTCTGTATACGCACTTGACTAGATGGCAATTATACTAAGAGAAGAGCTTTTGCTTTGAGCTAGCACATGCACTCTCACTCCTGCCCTGGCGTTTTGTTGTCTCCTGACTCATCCTGAATTCATTACTATGCACTTTTCAAACAGTAGAAAAATGAAGACCATGTACTTAGGTTTCCTCTGCTCAACATGGTTTGTGTTCATGACAGGCACTACCGGTCATATTACCTACACTGTCTCTCCTACATTTGCCTGCTAAAATGTTTATTGCCTTGGCTTCTCTTCTGATCAAGGATCATTGATATAGAGCTTAGTCATACAGGCATTCACACCGCAGTCCTAAACGAGACTTGAATGAATGGTTCAGGATCCACCAAAGAGACCAGTTACACAATTTTTTGGAATGAGGACATTGAATGATAATAGACCAAAACATGATGTGGGAGTTGCTGTTTGTCACTCGATGCTTTCCTGCATCAACTAGCCAGTTTGTGTCATACCTCATCTCATGACCAAATGTGGTCACACTGATTGCAATTGTCTGAGTGTTCTGTCTTTCTATCGTTGTTACAGAATCAGCTTTGATAAAAAAAACTTAATTTCTGTAGCTGAACTAAACTCATGCCTTTAGTTTTTGCATGCCTTTATTTCTTTCTCTATTTGGCATTAGATAGCTTGAGGTTGAAATGAAAATCTCATTCGTTTTGCCTAAAACCGGGCACGATTTGCATTTGATTAGCTGGCCTCTTGCTCCAAATGGTAAGTAGTAACATTCTTTCATTTTGAAGTAGTTGTTTATTAGTTGTTGTTGCACGAAGGTTGAATTTGTTTCTGCATTCAATTTAATTTACAAAAGGAAGCAGATTAAATGAAACAAATGAGTTGTACCTTAAAGATTTAGAAAGGCTAAAAAGAAACTTATAGACTCTTATTTCAACAAAAAAGTGGCGGAAAAAATCATTAATGTAGCAAAAACATGGACTGATCGTTTTGGACCAAAACCAATGAATGAAAAAAAAGACTACAGATCCTATGCTGATTTGGGCATCCGCTTTTTCCAATTTACTCCAACTTACTGCCAAAGAGAAAAGCCTAGGTCAAGCTACCGTCATGTACAAGCATCTGCCTACCCTTGCCAGTATGCTCACCAATTACAAAAAGGTAGCTCATTCAACCACTGAAAATACTGGTCAAGGAAGATCGCAACCTTGCAAGAAATGTGCCCTTTGCGGCCATTTCAACCATTATATATCTATGATACATTAAACCAGTACCATCACAGCAGCAAATGATAAAATTTTTGCATTGAAGCAAACCTTGGATTGTTCAAACTATGGCATATACGTGGCTACATGCCGTTTATGTTACAAACAATATATTGGTCAAAACATAAACAAATTTTCAAAACGCTGGTGCCACCACAGATTTATTTGGAATCAATTTAAATATGACAATATTGACGATAAAGCAGCATTATTACACCATTACCACACCTTCCATAGACTCCTATTACAGGCAAAACCAGATATTGCCAATTGTTTTTTTGTAACGTTTGTAGATCAACCGCCCAAACATCTTTTATCTATTTATGAAAACATATGGCCAGACAAATTAAATGCCACTATTAACATAAATAAAATGCTCTTACCCGCAATTAAGTGATTTTGTAACTATGCTTTTGAAACACTGTTTTGTTTTATTTCCTCTCACATCTCAGTGTGTTATCTATCACTTACGTCACTGCTTCTATAGGTTATGACCCTTCACTCATTATTATGATATACTCCCCTTTGTTTATTTAGTAATTAGACGTCTCTTTTATCTCACATCTATTTCTATATTACTTAGCCTATCATATTAGTTTGAATGCATTTTGAAAGGAGTTGGAGCTAGTTTTATGGTCTGTAGTTTTGATAGCTGTTTATTATTGTAGACCCCATGCCGACAAATATTTTTGTTTCTTGTTAAGTTTTGAAGATTTTATTATCTTAGTACAGCCTTTTCTCTGGTTTACCATTAGTTTGTTTGAAAATATTTAATTTTTTTTGTGCGATTTTTATTATTTTTTTGGAGAAACTGAAGATGTGTAAGTGAAAATAATTTTTCTTATCGCAAATAAATGTCCAAGCTGTGTTTATTATTGTTTATTAATAGCAGACTATTTTCAATGAAAGGAAGCCCTCAATGAATTTTTGCTTTTTCTTTGATATTGGAGTCAATTTTAAATAAATTTTTGCATTCCATTTATTTTAACTGAGTTAATCGCAATAAAGAAGTTTTTTTACTTGTTTGTTGTGGTGCAAAAGGAGCAAAGACCCTGGAGTTCCTACCAGGAAAAACTTGAGGACAAATTTTTGTTGACTGAAGATTTGTAACAATGCTCCCACACTAAAAATTCCTTCAGAGATAACAAACATCTACCACAACTACTCAGCACTGTGGTAAGTAAAATTAATGCTGGCAATGAGGTTGCTTTAATGGGTGACTTTAATCCATCCAATGGCAGTAACAAGTCTTCTCAAAATAATGTAGCAAACTCAGTGCAAGTAATAGTTATGCATAAACACAAATCTTAATGATTTTTCCAAATCAAAGGTAGTTTGGATGCATCCGAGCTCTCAGCATTGGCATCATGTAGGTGATATCATAATTCAAAGAAAACAGCTTTGTGGCTTCAAGCAGTGTCACAGCATGCACCCAGCTGATTGTGGTTTTGATTATAGGTGGGTATGTTGCAAACTCAATTTTCTGCCTAAGGTGTTCTGTTGTGCCTCTGCAAAACCTATTCTTGAAATTTTCTACCTAGATCAACTTTGATCATCTTTATACAAATCCTATTAAATCATGGCAGAAATTGCATGATGCTAAAATGTGCAGTAAACTTCTGTTTATAATTGCTGTATAAAGACTCCATCTGACTGGTTTTGAGAGAGCATTGATATTCTATCCCCTGCTCTTGAAGCTAAGCGCAGCTTGTGCAAGAAACAGTAAATCTGCAAAAAAGAACTGTGTATTGCTAAGAGTAATTTACAATACCTCACACATTTGGCAGTTTACAGTTACTAGGATGACTTGAGCAAGCACATACAGCAGTGCAATGGTTTGGTGGTCTTTGGAGTCTATATTTAGCATCACAAAAGTGATGTCCCACTCCTAGGAGGTCTTCTCCTTTGCCGTCATTGAAGGTGAGCTGTTGTTTGACCCTTCCTCTCAGCTGAACTGCTGGGTTGAACACTACACCTACATCTATGGCACTAGCAGGGACATATCCCCAGATGGTACAGCAAGTCTTCGTACATTACTAACTCTTAATAAAATGAAAAATTCCTTCTGTGGAAATGTAAACGTGCAATTGAAAGACTAAAAAACAACAAGTCTCCTGGACCTGATAATATGACCATGATAATAAGACCTGAACACTGGAGAAAACACAACAATAGCAACATTGCATTAGCTTTTTACAAGATGCTGGAAAAACCTTTTCATTATGCAAGACTCTGAGGATGCTAACATTATTACCATTTACAAAAACAAAGAAAGCAAAGGACAAAAGATCGCAACAACTATTGAGGCATTTCCTTGCCCAGAATAGCTGGCAAGCCTTTGTCCCGTCTTCTACTTTCTAAAGTGCAAATAATAGAAGACAGGATCTTTCCTGAGAGCCAGTGAGTTTTCTGCCCAGTTAAATCAACTGTTGTATGTTGCTTTGCTGACCTCACAAAGGCTTTCAATCTTGCTTGTCACTTTTGTCTTTTTGGCGTGCTGCAATGTCTTGGATGGCTTAAAATTTCATTGGCTATTCTTGCTACTTTTCATAACGACATGCAGGCCATTATACAGGGTAATGGGTGTAAATCCTAACTTTTTTTGATAAAACGTGGAGTCCAATAGAGTTGTGTACCCTCCAACCTGCCATAAAACCTCTATTTGAACGCCACCTCTAATAGAATGCCACTATGGGGGAAAAGTTGAAAAATAGAGCGCCACCCTCTAATTGAACACCACCTCTAATTAAACACCACTTTCACGAATTCTTCTATTTTGGCAATAGTTACGGCTGAAATTATCCTTCTAGGTGTAAGAAGGGAAGAATGGATTGTCAAATTGCACGGTTATTTTTAGACGCTGGGAAGTCCCATTCTATGGAACTAGATCGCACGTTTTTTTAGACGCTGCAAAGTCCCATCTTGCATCTTTAACACTGTCGCATTTGATAGAATTTTAAGTTCTATTTCAACTTTAATGTTATTCTTAAAGTTGGGGTGATTTATACTATCGCTAGAATAATTAAGTCTTGCTACAACTTAACAGCTAGGTGAAGATTGGCTTCTACTAAGATACTTTGAACCACACACTTCTTGGTCACGAACAAAACAAATATTCCAAACCACTTTAAAACTTTACCGGTGAACGTGAACTTATTTAGCAACTCCACGTTGATGCGGAAGATGTTGAAAATGACGAGGGCGGCTACAACAGCGACGTGTCACTTGATTTTTTCAGTGAATTTGTGATTACTTACCAGTAATCACCCTTTATTCGTGTCTTTTGCTAATTGTATAAATATGTTAGATGCTTTTTCCTTCCGTTCATGAAATTTATCTTCTCAAAATTCTAACCAGCTAGTCGAAAAATAGACCGCCACCCTCTAACAGAACGCCACTATGGGGGAAGGGTTGAAAAATAGAGCGCCATGGCGGTGAAATAGAGGTTTTACAGTAGTTTGAAATCTTCTTCTATGCATTGCTACATATTTCAAAATAAAGATGGCAATCTTCTGTACACTTGTAGCAGTGGGAAACTATTTAATCTTTCCTGTATGTGTCCCAAAAATATCAGGTGTGTACTTGTGTGTGAAGTGTTATATGCTAATGATGCTGTCTTTGTTGCCCGCTTTGAAACTGAGATTCAGGATATGTGCCATCTTTTTGCCGTGACTTGTGACAATTTTTGGTATATATAGTTGATATAACATGTCCTGCCTAGCCGACTAGTTTACTTAAGTACCACAAATAGAAAATGTTTTCAAGATTACAAATACACTCATATTTGTTATCTTCTCCAACGAGACACTGTAAAATGACAACCATAGCTGCTAAATTCTATTTTTGTTGATGAAGATACACTGAAGAGATCTATTAGACTGAATCAGGGCTGTTGGCATCTGTCACAAACTTTTGGTATGAAGATTAGCTGCAGTAAAACAGTAGCCTTCTTGCTTGGCACATCTCTTTCACCAAACATTTTTGTAAATGGTACCAAGTTGAACACTGTTGATATATTTGTATACTTGGATTCTTCCATCAACACATAAAATAGTATGATTGATGAAATAAACTTTGGTAAGGCTTTTACCACCAGTGGACAACTATGAGCTCAAGTGTGGGATTACGATCATCTGCCAATAAAGCTAAAAATAAAAGTACCATGCATGTGAGCTTAGTGCACTTCTGAACTGCACCAAATGTAGGTGCATTTATTGATATCAAAAATGACAACTTAATGCTTTCCACTTTAGATGTTGCACACAATACCGCACATTTATTGGAAGGATTGTGTATCAATTTCCACAAACTTAAACATCACAAATACAACTGACCTTATTACTATATTGTGTGAAGGTTGCACTTGATGGCTTAATGGAAGATGGCTGTGTTTCTCTAAAGATATGCTCTACGACAATTTCCTGAAGTTACACACAAACATGGTTGCCCAAAGCTACAATGCAAGAACATGGTCAAGCAGGTTTTACAGGTAATTCCAATTCCACTTTCTACCAGGGAGGACACCGTTTGCTTGGTGCACTTGGTGTCCCACTATTTTGGATGGTTTAAATTATCCTGAGACAACTAAATAAATGATGTTGAAAAATGTTTAACTCAATGTGTGATACGAGATAGGCCATAGTAATTCACACAAAATGAATTCATCAAATTCATTTCCTGATGAGCTCCCAAAAGAAAAATAAACTTGTTGCAGATTGTTCATTTTATACCATTTTGTGTAATGTCTAATTGGTATGATTTCTCCTCATATATTTTGTTTTTAAATATCAGATGGTGCCAAAAAATATAGTGCAATTACCTAAATTCTAAATGTCCCGACAGTGACCTAAAAAAAGTAACTTTGGCAACAATGAAACAGAATACATTTCACAGGCATATGGAAAATATTCATTTATGTTGGTCAGATTACGAGATACACTGTAGAAAAGATTTTGGTCATTTTCAGTACTGAAAATATTGCTGGTGGACATGGTAACTGACTACATGGTGGTTCATACAGCTTAACGTTGATGTGAAAGCAAATGAAACTACATGCTGATCAATATGGATGTGAATGTCACAAATGAGCTCTTTGCCTTCAGGCAGATACTTTGGATAAAATCCAAAATATTAAAAATAAATCACTAAAATTGTTGCATTCAAGTTGAGCACCAAACAAAAATTATTTCCAATACACCAAAAACTGCGCAACATTTGTGAGACATCATGACCTCATTTAATAAAAACCAAAATCAACACAACCGATAATCTGACTCAACACAAAATCAAAATTTTTACCCCAAGAGCATTTAATTTTACTATGACGCAAAGGGGCATGTCTGATGTGCAAGTGTATTCTTTTTAAATACCGCGTGTTTTCTAGGAAAATAATTGTTACAGCACTAGCTGCTTCATGTGAATGTATAAACAATGAAACTATTAAAACTGGGGTGCACAATTTTTTTGGAATTTGGTACCACATAAAAATTGTTAGTAGGCACACATACTCGTATGTAAATTTTGCCATCCATTATTCCTATGCATAAGTTGGAACTACTATGTTGATGCAAATCCCATTCGTGCACGAAAACTTTTTGGTTTATGTGGCACAAGTGCACAACCGTATTTTTGCACCACTGCATTAAATATGGCCTGATCTGTTTTTTAATTGACTAGGTACAAAAGTACGAGTAACAAAATTGGGTTTTTAGTAGTTAGTTCATTTTTACACCCCTTTTCCCCACTCCAACCAAAACCAGCAAAGTTCTTTATACACTTCTTCATCTTTAGTAACCATTCTCTCCTTATACACCATACATTCTTCAAACATTTCCTAAATCAACTGGTTAAATTCCAAGCCTGAGTGAGCCAAGTTACTTATGTTCACAAGACAATACTTTTTCTCTGACAAAGCAGTGTCACTCGTTGAAATCTGGAGAACATCCCTCCTCTCCATCTGAGAAAATAATGTGCTTACTCAGTCTTAATAATCTTGTCAATAAAGGCAAGGCAAATGATATGCTGTACAGCTTCCCTGTACACAAGTACATATAGTTTGGTACTTACGAGACAGTTGATCTCCCGTAGGCATTTTTCTTTTAATAGGAAAACTTTGCAGAGTCACCGCCATTCTCTCTTCATTAATACAACCTAAAACGTGATTGAATATGTAAATACATTCATGAAAAAGTTTATTTTATAACTGCACCAAAAAAATCAGTAATTAAATCAACCTCTAGATTTTACAAGTACCAATACCTTGTTAACAATATGTCTAGTTTAGCAACAAAAAAGATGAGAAAAGATTGAAATAATCTTTACTGAGTGAGTTACTAAGTGAATTGCTGGTTTCCTGTATTAATTCCTAAAACTGTCATGGTTGGGCTGTGGCAGCACTATTGTTCTAAGCAGTATGCTAGATGTGTTAAAAGAAATTTATTCACAGATTTGAGTTCGTATTGAAATACGAGGTGCATTCAATAAGTTTCCAGACTTTTTTGGTAAGGACACTTTTATTAACCGTACACACAAAAAACTCTAGTCCCCTTCAAAGTATTCTCCTCCGACATCAATGCACTTGTTGTACCGTTCCAACAACTTCTGGAAAGCCTCCTGGAAGTCTTCTTGTGTGAGTGTGTTTAGGACCCTCGTCACAGCCTCTTTCATGTCATCAATTGTGGAATAACGATTGCCTCTGAGGTTTTCCTTGAGCTTTGGGAATAGCCAAAAGTCGCAGGGAGCAAGGTCCGGGCTGTAGGGAGGATGGGGAACCGTCTTGATGCCCATCTGGGTCAAATAGTCTGTGACGAGGATGGAGTTGTGGACTGGGGCATTGTCCTGATGGAAATGCCACTGACCTGATTCGAAGAGTTCTGGCCTCTTCCGACGGAATCTCTTCCTTAACTCCCTTAAAACTTCAATATAGTACTCCTTGTTGACTGTGATTCCAGTGGGAACCCTGTGACTATTTATTTGGCCAATCATCTCTGATGTTCTGACTTCCCTACTCCTCCCACATCTCTCATCATCCCTCACGGACTCCCTGCCTTCCTTGAATCTCTTGTGCCACTGAAAAACTGATGATCGATTCATGCAAGATGGTCCATAAGCAGTCTGAAGCATACCATACGTTTCCGTGGCAGTTTTTCCAAGTTAAAAACAGAACTTGATCGCATATTGTTCTTCTAATGTGTCCTCACGTCCAGATTGCATTTTTGAAATTCACCAGCTGTGACAATCAGGATTTAGTAAGGTGTACTCTAATTCCTACTGTAGCTATAAATTTGCACCTAAACAGAAAAAAATTGGTCAATCATCTCATAAGGAGTATAGTAACAACATACTGAAATATCTCGAGTTTACGGCAATTATAAATGCCTGTACAAAAAAAGTCTGGAAACTTATTGAATGCACCTCATAGCATTTTACAAAATCAAGTGTGGAAAACAACATTTATCATGTGGCGAAATGTAGGCTCATGAAGTTTTAGCCTTTTTTTTAGTTTGATCCATGAACAATAGAACACTGCGTTTTTGTGTGCAACAGTTTTGTCAAGAATAACAAGTCTATCACAGCAGTTTAGTGTGAAGTTCCTTGTCATCTCAATAGCCACAGAAATCAAGCTGTTCCTACTTGCAACACTATTCTACATTCGATTAATGCACTTTGTACACGAGGTTACAGTGATGAACAAAAAACCGCTGGCATCTAGGCAAATGACAAGTACCCCTGCAAATGTGGAACAGATCAGGCAAGACTGGTTGTGCAGTCTGAGTCGATCTGCTTGGAGACATTCTTCTGAACTTGGCCTCAGTAATCGTTCAGTAAGGCATATTTTGCATTTAGAACTGCATTTCCATCCCTACAACTAGGTCATTGTGCAACAGCAGCAGCACGGGAATTTGCACTGTGAGTGACGTTTGCACATGAAATGCAGGCAATTTTTGAGCAAAATGACAACCTCCTATTGTGCATGATTGATAAAGCTTATTTTTATCTCGATGGCATGGTGAATCAACAGAACTCCATTATTGGGCTTCTGAAAATCTGAAACAGTTATACGAAAGACTGCTATACAGCCCTAAAGTGACAATTTGGTGTGGTATGGACAAAACTGGTGTCATTGGTCCTTACTTTTCGAAGATGATAATGGGAATGCTATTATAGTGAACTCAGAGCATTATATTGATATTTATTATAAACAACTTCTTTTCAACTGAGCTCCAAAAAAAAAACGTATTCCCATCCAATGTGTGTGGTTTCAACAAGATGTGACAATGGCCCACACAGCTAGAGCATCAATGAGCATTAATTGCTCTATCTTCCCTGGTTGCCTCATTTCCAGGTTTGGCAACATTCATTGGCCTTCTCAGTCCCCTGATTTATCTATGCGCAATTATTTCTTAGGGGGTCACCTCAAGGCATGTGTATCTGACCGTAAGCTTCATAAATTGAAAAAACTGAAAAAAGCTATTTGTAAGGAAGTTGACCAAATCAACAGAGCGATAATTAAAAAAGTTATGCAAACTTCCAAGAATGCCTTCAGAAATGTATCAGTGATAACAGACACTACATCACAGAGGTTGCTTTCCACACTTAATTTTGTAAAATGCTATTTTAATACAAACTCAAATCTGTGAATAAATTTCTTTTTAACAAAAAATTAACAATTTTGTGATTTTCAAAAAAAATGTTTGTCCTCTCTGCCCCACCTTGTAAATTACACTACCAGATCAATTACAGTAAAAATCCTTTAAAATTATCAGCCATTTCTACATGAGGTCAATGTAAGCAACAACATGAAGACATAGCTGATTAACTGTTGCAAGCTAGTTAATGGTAGCTTCAGAAATGCTGCTGAAAATGATTCTGCTATGCTTTCACATGTTTATGATTGCAGTTTTAGTTAGTCTTCCTCAACAAGTTATACAATATTTTATATAAAAGACATGTCATGAAAGTTCGAGGACTTTACTGCCTGTGTGTGCTGTATTAGATACAAAGATTAACTTAAAGTGCTAACTGATTCAGTAACTTTTTGATAGTGTTTCACAGCAATGTCAGCTCTGTTGTTGTTTATCTGTCCCCTTCTGAGAGATTGGGGCATGGCAGAAGACCATGGCGTCCAAGAGGCCAGGCAACTCTCCAGGACCTGGACCAAAGGTCGTACAGAGAAAAAGGGTTGCCACAAAGTGAGCAGAGCAAAGAGTCTGCAGCTGGACAGTGCAGAATAAGATGAGAGCTGTCCATGGGTCGAATGACTGCAAGTGTTGCATTAGGGATTCTTGAGAGATATTCTATTATGCCAATTGTAGAGAGACAAGAGTGTAACAGAAGGCTGTGTCCGTTGCAGTAAAGACAATAGAGGACACAGTGAGTATGACAAGGTAGCACAAGCTCTTCAGTGGACATCGAGGGCACCTGTGCATTAAAGAATTTAGGTGAAACAGTATGCCTACAGTCCGACAAAATGGAAGAGTGGATACAAAAGGTAAGGGAATGGAGACTACAAGGAACTGCAGAAGTAGTGCACTCCACCTGGCCAGCTCATCAGCTCTGACGTTACCTGGAAGAAATGAATGTCCAAATACCTAGTGTAGCCCGATAGTAAAGGAGGAGAAAGGGCAGTTCCTGCCAGAGGTATCAGAGAGTTTGAGATAAAAAGGAAAGACAGAAAAGAATAATGTGGTAAAGACAGGGTGGGGGTCCGAGACAAGAAGAGAAGTGGCAAACTTGCACACTGGGCCTGCAGAAAAGAAAAGAGTGGCCTTAGTGCCACAAAGTGAGCAGTTGGCAAGGACACCTAAGCTCCTTCATCAAAAAGAAAAGGAATAGAGCCATTAGTCCAAATTACCAGATCTTGTGAGATGGAAGAAAGCCAAGGTGAGTGAGAGCCACACTTTGACAGGAAAAAAGAGGGTCACAGCAGGAGCATGGAGAGAGTCAGTTCCACAGCAAAAGAAGGTGAGTTCCAGGGAGGAGAGAGGGCAAGCAAATAAAAAATCTCCTTAGAAAGCATGAGTGGACGAAAGAGCTTGGCCTCACTCAAAGTCTGCCCAAACCTGAAATGGGAAGGGAGGTGAAGGGCCTGCTCATAAGAAGACAAGGTGAAATGAGACAAAGTTACTCGTAGGGGAGGTAGAAACACCTCAGACAAGGGAAATGCGATAGGGGAGGATGAAAGGCAGCTGGAGATGGTGAAACTAGACACTTGGTGAAGGCGTTTCAACTTGGTAACATTGGTAATGCTAAGGCAAGGAAACCATCTTGGTTAAGCATAAATGAAAAGGGGATTAAGAAAAGCTTTATACAAAAGAGAAAAGGAATTCTTAGAGGGCTACCATGAGAAAGTAGAGATACATCGTAAGGCCTTGAGACAAGGGAAAAATTTAGCCTTCAGCAAAGAGTGCGGTTGAAAGTGATGCCAAGAAAAGTTGGAGTGGCATTAAAGCAGAGGGGGAGAGTAGAATAAGTGGAGGTAGAGCAGGATATTAGCTTGATGGAGAACCTCTGAGAAGAAGGCCTTACAGTTGTTTGGATTCAGATGGAAGACACCAGTTCTTTAGACCAGCGACCTAGTTAAATCAGTTTCTTGTGTAGCCTCCACAGCAGCAGGACCAAATGGCCAGGTCGACAGCATAAAGAGAGCAGCTGACAGAAGAATGTAGAGATGCAGAAAGATTATTGATCGAGAAAAAATAACATGGCCAAAGATGGATCCTTGAAAAACCCCTTATTGGACTCAAAAGGAGCAACTATTGTGATTTTGATAAACCATGCAAGCATGCCTGTCCCAAAGAAGATGTTGAATCCAATGAGCAAAGTAAAAAGGGAGGCCAGTTTGTGAAACAGAACAGTATGCCATAGTAAAGTCTTGGAATAGTCAATAACAGCAAGAATTGTATGAAAACCTGGCTTGGGTTTGTCAAACCCATCCGAAATAGACTGATAAGGGAACACAATTTGATTAAGAGTACACCACTCAAGGTGGAAACTGGCCTGGCAGAAGAAAATGAAATTAGACTTCAGAAAAAAGACTAGACGAGACAGATTGATGTGTTCAAAAGGCTTTGAGACACAGAAGGTAAGTGAGATAGGCTAAAAAGAAGCAGGAAAGTGGAGAGGTTTTCCCATCTTGCGTATGGAAAGATGTCTTCCAGATGGAAGGATAGGAATGTAAAGAGCAGAAAAGATTAAAGAAGTAAAGAAGAAAATCCATGCCAGAGCAAGGGAGGTGCTTCAGCATGGAATAGGCAACTTTGTCTGGGCCAGTGGCAGTGGACAAGGAGAGATTTGTGTCAGCAAAAAGAGTGCCACAAAATTCAGTTAGATTGAGTGGAAGAGAAGGAAGAGCAGTAAGAAAGCACAGAAATTCAGAAGAGAAGGGAGAGCAGTAAGAGGAATGAGACTCCTTTTAGGGCACGTGGCTAGTCAGAGTTCAGGCAGGTAGCCTTTGATTCTGCTACACAAAGCCTTTGAGTGGAAAATGCAAAAGTGGGATCTCAGGTAATCGGCATAGATTAATGCCAACTCTCTGGAAGAATAATAATTGGGGAAGTTAGAAGAAGAACCACTGACAGAGTGAAAAGAGTAGACTGATTTAGAATAGAGAGATAAGCATGGTGCCTACCCATGCCTTGGCCTTGGCGATGACAGACAAGCAAAATTGGGAAGCAAAAATGAAAACCTGACGATCTTCATTACTTCTATGAGTGAAAGCAAAAACTTTAAATCTTTTGCTTACCGCTTCTTCCACTTCAGCAGACTGGTGTTGAATATGACTGAAAGAAATGGAAAATTTGGCTGCATTCAATGCAAGAAAAGTAAAGAGTGCAGCAGCAGAGGAAAGAAAAGGATGAAAGTGTTCCCCTGCAGAATGGCAGTGAGAGTAGAAGTAAAAGACAAAGTTGTCCCAAAGAACTTTTTAAAAATTGTAAGAAGAGGGCATTTGTTGGGGTGGAAGAGCAGAGAAAGGGAGACAGTTAGTAGAATTATGAGGTGATCAGAGCCCAAATCCTGAAGCACCTCTCAGGTGCCAGGGAGATGGAGTAAAGGAGATGTCAGAAGAGCAGCAACTGCAAGAGAAACAATGAGGAAGGGATCATTGGGGGATCATCAGTGTCAGGATCATTGAGTGGAAGGAGGTCAGAGAGATGACCCAGACAAATATTTCCTTCCCACAGGGGTCAGAAGTACATTTTGAGTTCCAGAGGGGGGATGGCAATTGAAATCCCCAAGAGATATCTGGAGGAAAGAATGAAGGAAGAGAAGGAAACGGTTTTGCTATCCATCACAGAAGAGCAAATAGGAGGATAAACGTTAAAGAAAGAGAGCAAGGAAGAGTTATTTAGTGAGATGTTGGCTTATACATAGTCAGAGTTGGGGTCAAGAAAAGAGAGAAAGGAGGTGGAGAGTTCAGAGAAGGACAGGCCCTGCTTGATGAAAATGACACCACTGCTGGTATGCAGGTCATTAGGAGAAAAAATGCCAAACTGAGGGTAAATGCGATCAGATTACAGAGCAGAGTATCCAGGGATTTGGAAAAAACAAATTGAGGTTGGATTCCTGGATACAGATAAGGTATGCAGGATGGAGTAAGATAAAGTGAAGAATTTCAGTGTTTCTGGCATGAAAACCTCTGGCATTCTATTGAAAAACTTTAAGTGACAGGGGAAGAAGAGGGAGCAAGAGGTGTATTAGAACAGCCAGAAATATAGGAGAGTGGGAAAGGCGCAGAGAGAGGAATTACAAAATGCTTGTAGGCAAGGGTAGTGTGGAGGCACTGCATTGGCAAAGGCGAGGCCAGAAGGGCCACATTGAACAATGGAGGTACATGTGCTGGGGGCCCTGAAGTAGAAAAGGTCACAGCACTAAAAGGTTGGGGACTTACAGGAGAAGCATGTATGCAACAAAGACAACAGCCCCAGGAGTGAGACTGCCTAGAGCAGCGATACCCAAGTCGCAGTCCACATGTAGCCTGGTTGAAAGATTTGTGTGGCCCTTTCTATAGTGCCAAGACTTATGGTTTCATGACAAACTGAAAAAAACTTTTTCAATTTTATTGTTTATGAACCTGTAATTTAGCTTGAGCTTA
Organism: Trididemnum clinides; assembly: GCA_963675345.1. Taxonomy (NCBI): domain Eukaryota; kingdom Metazoa; phylum Chordata; class Ascidiacea; order Aplousobranchia; family Didemnidae; genus Trididemnum; species Trididemnum clinides. The sequence goes on from OY776297.1 coordinate 34,805,427, forward strand.
CTGTACAGCAGTGGTTCCCAAAGTATGGGCCACGAAAGGTTGAAAAATAGGTCGCACTAAAATGATTCATATCTGTCAAAATAAAATTTTATCTTTTCATTTTTCAAGTTTTTCTAATTACCCCATAAACTAAATTATTGCATCATACACATTTTATTTGGCTTTGACTATTTAAAACTGAATTATTGCATGATAAGTGGTTACCAAGAGCTTACTGGCAGCATAGCCACTTGCAGTAACTGGCTGATTTACTGTCTGTAATTTCTCGTTTCATTTAAAAGTCAACGCTATTTTTAGAATAGTTAAATTAGAAATAAGTTTAGCATAGAAACCCAATGTCAACAAAGAAAAAGAGAAAGATTGAAGATAAAAATTGACAGTTTTAGAAAGAGTGGGAAGAGTTGTGCTTTTTTGTTCAGGTGAAAGACAATGAGATATGCTTAATATGCTGCCAAACCATTACTACCTTTAAATTGTGTAATTTGAAAAGACATCACGAGCAAAAGCAGGACAAAATTGTGAAACTTAGTGCTAATAAATGAAAAGTCAAGCTGCGTTTACTCAAAATGGATTTAAATTCTCAGCAAAATGTTTTTCAACTGTCTTCTTTTGAAGCTGATACAAATGAAAATGCCAGTCTGTGCTTATCTCAGATTGCCAAAAAATCAAACCTTTTTCAGATGGTGAATATATAAAAGAATACTTGCTTACAGCTGCAGAAGAAATTACACCAAAAAAAGTCAACAATTTTAGGCAAATCAGTCTTTCACATTAAAGTGTCATGTAGAATTCATGTCATATCAAATGACATTTGCAAAACGCTAGCAACCGCAGCAAAAAGTGTTTATATTTTTTAGAAACTTTTGATGATCGACAGTTTGTTTTAACAAATTTGACAATTTCTTCAACATTTTTATGTGCCATTTGACTTTGTGATTGATCAGGCACCTGAGATGATAGATCTCAAAGCATGCACATAGCTAAGCCACATTTCATAGAATAGACAAGCTTTAATTTCATGGCAAATATGTTGATGAAGAAAACTTTCCCAGCCTGAAGCAAATGGCAATGTGTATTGTAGCAGCTATGGGTACAACTTATGTATATGGATCTTTCTTTTCAAAGTTGAAGATTGTGAAATCAAAAAATCGGAATAGGTTAGCGAATGAAAGTATGACAAACAGGTAGCATCGTACTACAACAAAACTTCCAGGTGACTTCAAAAAGTTTGGTTATCACATTTGAAAGCAAGTGTCACATTGAAGTTGCTGATGAACAAAATACCTAAGTACTTTCATTATTTTTCATGTATGAGTACTTGTAAGTTTGATTTTACACTTTATCAGCTATAATTATTCTACACACTACAGCTACGGCCCTTCTTAGAATAGAGGCGTAAAGTTTGGCCCAGTGATACAGTTGGGTTGGACAAGGTTGGCCTAGAGCATCAAACTTGAAGGAAGAAAGTAATAAGCACCGTAGACGAACCCACTTAGATCAAATGCAGCATTGCGTTGGCCAAACCCTCCAGATCACAATTTTAGTACACACTGAGCAGGAAAAGACAGGGCCAGGGTTATGGTGAACGTTGCTGCTTATCAGAAGGAGAATAAGAATACGAGCAAGAAACATGAAAAATAGAAAAGACAGTGGCTTCTTTTAAAGAGACTGAGCATTGCCCTTCTGCAGTCGTTCAAGGGAAAGCACAGCCAAAAAATTATTGAATGCAGGAAGTGTCCAAGGTAACTGGACTCTCAGGAAGGCCAACAGCCATTTTGACCCAGGCCAAATGCAGTTGCAGGCCGCACCACCACATTGAGGCAGCTGCTGATTGGTGCAGATGACAGCTCTCAGTAAGCTTTATTATATTTTTTCAGCTACAGGTTATCTTATTCAGTCATTTACAGATAGCTAAGGCCACAAAGCAATGAAGCAACTAAAAGTTCCCAGTCTTTTTGAGAAAAGTGGAAAAACTATGAAGATTTAACAACATGTAGTTTAACAATTTTTTTTAGCACAAAAAATACAGATAAATGTGAGAATATGGAAGATGGCTTAAGACATATAACCAGTAGAATTGAAACCAATTTTGAACTAGCTAGAAAAGTCATTAGTTGAGATTGTTGATTAATTGTTTGACTATTTCACTCTCCTGGTCATCATACGATGACATATTTTCCCACAATTTTCTTTTTTGCTGAATTTATATATCATTTTACTTAAAAATGATTTGTCGCCTTATTTTTCAACAAATTTTCAAAAATTTTTCACCAAAATGAAGCTTGTCAGAGGGTGCCAAAATGTTAACAGGAATAATATTTGACTGCAGTGTAGTAGTAATCATTTTGAACTTAGGCATAAGGTATAGAGTTTGAAATTCCATAAAAGCCTCTATGATATTGTGTGTGTACTTTGTGAACATGACGGTGCTGATTCTAAGTATGCTATTCTTTTTTTCTGAGCATGTCAGGATGTTGAGAAGTATGAATACAAAAATTTTCTAATATTTGGGTTGACAATCCTATAAAATAAGAACTGTATGCAGGACTGATTAACACAAAGAAACTATTTGTGGGGGTTTTAAAGGTATTTGTTAATGGTACTCATGGAAAATACCAATAGAGAAAAGTTAAAGACAGGCCTTGTAAAAATTTAAGATGTATTGAGCAATCATATATTAAATATAGACAATAATACACACTCTATACTATGGATAATATTCATCGTTGCATATGTATTAACCTTCCAATCTTCCTTGCCTTCATTGATTTTACCTTTTATGCTTCAGGTCAGAACCATCCCGTTTTTTGGACCAACAGTAGTCTGCCAGCATTCTCGCTGGCAATTTCCCCTTGCACCTTTTTTCAATGGCAGCAATGTCTTGATGAAATCTCTCGCCACGCTCATCGAAAACATTTCCCAAGTTCTTATGACAGAAATGTAAATGAGAGGCTAAAAAATGCACTTTTAGAGACATCTCGCAACCTGACACTTCATAGCTGTGCAATATGTTGGTCACAAATTCAGGATAATTGTCAGCTCTATGGAAACCTAAGAAGTTTCGACATACATCTTTGAGACAGTTCCACGTAGTGTGTTCATCTTCATTCAACATTTTATCAAACTCATCATTTTGAAACAGTTTTTGTATCTGTAGTCCAATGAATACACCCTCTTTAATTTTTGCATTTTACAAACTGGGAAACGTTGGCTACAAGAAGCTGAATACTGGAAAGTCCTTGTTTAAAGCTTTCACAAGTTGCTTGAAAAGACTGTGAGTTTATTATGTAGGGGAGGGGGGGGGGCAGAATAATTTTGGTTATTGGAACCAATGGTAAGGCAGTGACATTACGTTGCTCAGACTCAATATCTATTCTTCAGGGCCAATGTTTCTTTTTGTAATGTTTGCCACCCGCTCTGGAGTCCCACAAGCACAAGAAACAGCAATACTTTGTGTAACCAACTTGTAACCCTGTCAAGATAGCAACGACTTTCAAATCTGCGCAAATCAACCATCTGTTGGTGTTGTAGTTTAATTTCTCCAATATAAGCTGCAACGTAAGATAATTCTCCTTCAGAGTAGTTGAATATGCTAGTGGCACTGATGGTACAGTGTTTCCATAGTGGATAAGCACAGCTTTCATGCTTTCCTTGGAACTGTCTGCAAAGAGTCTTCAATGATATGGGTCATATTCGATTCCAACACTTTCAAACAACCCAGGAATATTGTTGCAGGAACACAGTTCACCATCAGCAGAAAACAGTTTTGATAAGTCTATACATCTTTGCCTGTAGAAGGTAAACTTTGTTCCTAGTGTGAGTAAGTTTCATTGCCTTAGACGTGATGCCAAAAGTTCACTCTTATCTTTAGATAGATTTAAGACAAGTACAAGGTCATTCGAATCATTTTGAGAAATAAAATGTGGACTTCTTCCATTCACACAAGGGTCAAAGTTGGTGCCTGAATCCTCAGAACTTTCATCCAATTTCTCACTTACTACTGGCAGGTCGGCTGGAGGTATTGGTACCAGTAAGTCGACAGAATGTGGAACAGGGCAAATAGCAGATGCTAGGTTTGGATACACGATGCTCTTTTTATTTTTCTGGTTGTACCCTTCTATTTTGGTGAGGCAGAAATAACAATCTGTGATGTGGTCTTTCTGTTCTCCCAATATCATTGGCACAGCAAATTCAAGAGACACGTTTTTTCCAGCAAACCATTTGCTAAGTTTGTTGTTGCAATCCAAACAACAATAATGGGGAGCCCAGACCTTATCCTGGTTACCAACAGCCCAACCAAAGTAGGTACAGTACAAGCGCTTGACATTAGCGATCAAAGTTCTTCTGTACTTCTTCAAAGTTAACTCCCACATATATAGCAAAAAGAATCTAGTTTATTTTTGCATGAACGGAGCTGTGTAGGCATTGTGCTCAAATTCTTTGGCAAGTAAAGGTTATAACTTATAAGCATTACAGGATTGATTGATATGAGAAAAAATGATTGATGCAGCCAGTTTGACAATCTTTAAAGCGAGAACAGAGACGAAGAATTTACACTTATTCCTGAAGCCAGTGTGAATATTAATGTCAATAACATTGGAACATAAAGGTCTGAATCCCTTAAGCACACAATCAATGCAAAACAGTGTGAAATTAATGCTTCAAACACAGCATCATACAACCCAAAGTATCGTGAATAAATGAATGCCTGAAAAAAATTAAAACCACAATTACAAAAAATTGTAGGGTGATGGGAATAAATGGGCCACAAATTCATGCCCAGCACAGAAGTATTCCTTGCCTTTTTTGAATTTTTTTGTTGTGCAGTGAATTGAAAGAACAAGATTGGGATGAAGAGATTTCCAAAGAATGACGTTGGAAGAAATGGATGGTTTTGTTAGAGAAGTTGATGGGTGTAAATGTTGACACATGCATCAGCTTAGATCCTAAAAGTGTAGTGTGTTATAAACTTTACCATTTCTCATATGCCTCTAGCTGTGCTTACACAGCAGTGTCTTATCTACGAACAGTAGATAAGCTAGGACCAATCAAGGTTGCCTTTCTCATGGGAAAGATACCTAGCTAAAGACAACAAAACTATTCTGCAATTAGAACTTATAGCTGCAGCGATCTCAGTTCCACTCAGTTGTTTAATTCGAAAGGAGTTGTCCTTGCTGGTTGGATCGTCTTATTATTAGAGTTATTTTACTGCCACTTTATACAGCATCAAAAATCACACCAAAAGATTTCCAGTTTTTACTGCAAACAGACTGGAAATAGTAAAAAGACATAGCAATGCTGTAGAAGATTAGGGATACATGCCATCTGCTTTAAATCTGGCAGATGAAGTTTCCAGGGGGTTGAACATAAAAAGGTTTAACTCAAGCCACTGGATCAGCAGACCTGATTTCTTGTGTGATTCCAAGACAGATTGGCCAAAAGATTATGTTGAAAATTTGTTTCAGCAGAGAACATGAAGCGCAACCGACAGTAGTGGCAATTCAAAACCTGGAATCAAATGATTTACAACCAGTTGATAGACTTGCACAAAGCTTCTGTTCATTGCACAAACTAAAAAAGGTTATGGCATGGCTGTTAAGATTTTGTGCATATTTGACTCATAAACATTGCAAAGAAACACCTTGGCCTGCAGGGCCATTAACATTTAGTGAATTAGACAATGTTGAAAAGGTTTTAGTTGCTTATAAGCAACGCAATTTTTGCCAGCTCTTTATTTATCTTTAAAGACCAAAGGGACTGTAAAAAAGAGTGACTATAGTCATGCTCTGCTAAAAGGATCTCGCAAACTTAATGAAGATTTAATTGTTATGGAAAGACGTTTGAGAAATGCTTCTGCTTCTCTTAGCTTTAAATGTCCGGTGTTACTTCCTGCTGAATCACATTTAACAACTTTATTTGTTTTGCAGTGTCATTCAAAATGTGGGGATGGTGTATTTGTCATACCTTACAAAGTTTAGAACATGCTTTTGGATCGAAAAAGCTTCATCCATGATTAAAAAAGTCGTCAATGATTGCCTCATGTAATGTGAAGTAAAAACTAAGTGCCTGACCCCAAAAATGTCTGATTTGCCCCCAGCTAGAATACAAATTTTTGATTCTCTCTTTGGTCAATCGGGGGTTGATTTTTCTGGACCATTGTTAGTGAAACCCTTGCAAAAAGATATGGGTGTATTTTTACATGTTTAACAACTCAGGCTATACACCTTGAATTAATTTTTGACCTATCAACAGAAGGTTTTTTAAATGTTTTAAGGAAATTTGCTGCAAGAAGGAGAAGCATCAGGCATTTGCATTCAGGAAAACTGAAAAGGGAGCTGAAAAACTGCTTTGAGACGAGTATGCAAAGTGTGATCAAAATTGTGTGCAAGATCAAATGACCATTGCTAGCATCGACTGGACAATTTACATGCCAATGGCCAGTCATTTTGGTGGTGCATGGGAAAAAATAATAAGAACGATCCGAAAAATCCTCACCACTATTTCTCTTGGTCTGGTACACAAGGAAGATGCGATCCATACCATTTTGATTGACATCAAAGCCATGATTAATTCACGGTATCTTACTCTGATTATTTTCCATGATGTGGAAGAAAAACCCTTGACTCACAACAATCTTCTATTGCCTGATGCTAACTCTGTCATACCCTTGCCGTCATTTGACATTTGTATTGCTTACATAAGGAACAAGTATAAGCAAACCAAATTTTTAATCAATCGAGCTTGCAAATGATGGTTAAAGAAATATCTACCAACCATTGCTGAACATTCCAAATGGCTCACTAAAAAGCAAAATCTTGGATTCTTAAAATATTTCCAAAAAACAAAAGCCTGGTGAGATCAATATTGGTGAAGTGCCAAGACAAGACTCTATAAAGACCAATCTCCAAACTGAAGTTGTTTTCCAATGTCGTTTCCAAAGTTGTTTTGAACAGACATTGATAATGACCATGGAACTGACTCAATGTGTTCCAATGTCTTGACTGCATTCATGTTTATTGATATGTGCAGAATACGGTTTTGATTCCTGGCTAAATAAATATATTATGTTGATGTGTTTTCTTTTGACTGTTTGTGTTTGTAATGAAAGCTCAAAGCAAATCTCAATTCATAGTTTGTTTAATAAGGGTTTTTGTGGGTTATTTTGCAGTGTAAAATACTCTAGATCACGTATTTTGCAGGGGAGGTCTTGGATAATTTTCTTCTCACATGCTTCAGTTTTGGTTGGCAACTCTGTTCATGTAAGTTGCTAGATTGCATTTCTTTGTTTTGAGCTGATAAGGTGCGCTCGCATCTACATTGACAACCAGAGTGTGAACTTGTCCCGTTAAGAGTTTACAAGACAATAAGTTGATTAGTTAGTATCATATAATTTTGTATTATCTAAATTTAGAGACTAACTAATTGTTGCTATTTGAACAGAAATTTGGTACATGATTGTGCATGCGTTAGGGGTCTTTTATAGCTTGGCCAAACAGTTTTGGTACGTTTTTTTTTTGTTCCTAGAGTAGTTGCGAGCTGATTCTTGTTGGTTTTGTTTGTTTATTTAAAAACCGTCACAAACAACATTAACAACAGAGTGCACAATACACAAAATGGTATTTGATGAGATCGTTTTATTGTAGTGACGTGTTGAAGACTGCAGGCCAAGTATTTGAACCCATGTTATAGATTCTAAGTGCACCAGGCCACTATAGAATAAATTTATAACAGGTTTTCATAAGTAAGAGCATCTGGAATTTAAAGTGGCATATTCTCCAGCAAAAGGTCTGGTTTGAAAGCGTTTGTGTGTAGTGATTGACCAGTGATTCTCAACCTTTTTCTAATTTTGTACCACTCGGAAATCCCCCATTCTGACACTGCATACCATCTCATTTCAAAAACCCTTTTTGATCAAATATTGTCTTGTTCACGAGAAGAAAATACAATAAAACAACAACAAAGGTTAAGTTCAGTTTATGTGATGCTGAATTTCGATGGCAATGAAATCATATTTTACATACCTTGGATATTTTTACTTAAGGAAGTTACAAAATTATGTGAAATTTTATCAATACAAATTATAAAAAAATTAACCCTTTATAATAATCTGAGGAGACAAAATTGGTAACACAAGCACTTGGATAAATAGGAGTATAATTGTGTGCTAATATTTGACTGAAGAAACAGAATGCATTCAATGTCAATATTTTTATTTTAGTAAACATCAAACTTTACAAAATTTTAACAAATTTAGGTTTAATGACTGGTATTGCCTCTACTTTATACCACTATCTTCATTTTTTTTGACATAAATTTTATCAGTTTTCTAAGGACACAGATTTCTGGCTGACTCCCACAACCATTGCCATAGCTGTTTGGGTAACCAATAGTAATGTTGGAATTAGGAGAAAAGAGATAAAAGACAGTGGTTTTTTAAAACAGTATGAAAGAAGCAAAATATCAAAAAATGGTCTTCAGGTATTTTTGGAGACCAAATTGGGCAAAATTTCTGCTTTGAAAATGCTGATTTCAAAAAAAGTGTAAGTTTGCAAAAGGCAAAATCAATGATTTCAAGACATAATCAGCAGAAGAACGTTTTGATGCTGGTCACAAATTTATACTTGAAAAGAAGATCAAGCTCCGGCACCACAAAAAACTTTGTTTTGAATTATGCTACAGAGTGGTCATTAGAAAACCAGAAAATTTGTAAAAAAAGCTATGTATTTTTACAAAGAATAACTTTTACAAAGTTTTTTAAAGGCATATGTTATATTGCACTTATAGATGCTCAAAATGTTGTCCGTGCACTTGAGAGCAGTGTCTTAACCTAGAAATCCAAGCTCATGCAGTGTTTTGAAGGGTAACTTGTGGGATATCGTTCCAAGCTCTTCCCACGTTCTGTGGTACGTGCCTCATCTAAAATTTGTTTCTTTGGACTCGTTCTTTTTTTGCATGTACTAGCTGTTTTGGGTCCTTTTCATTTCAAAGTAGCAACAACATTATTAACCTGATTCCTTGTAATCGTTGAAAAAAAATTTGGTAACACAGCTAGACATTTTGTCAGTCCCTAGGTCGGATTTTCACTTTTGAAAAGAATAATCACTTGCCTTTCAAAGTCTGAAAGCTGTTTCCTGCCTTCTTCCATGATGTGGGTGTCAAAATAGAAATCAAACAGAACCTAAAAGGTATCAACCTGAAACAACCTAGAACCTAAAAGAAATAAAAACGTATCGAAATAGAAATGAGTGAGCACATATTTTATTTATGATCTCATCTGACCTTCAAATTTTCTACTTTTCTAGCGACCACCCTGTAGTATCCTATTGTCACAGCTTACAATGTTCTGAAAGAGCAAGAATGCGACTTTGGCTTCTTGGTGTGATATCTGGTATTAAAAATCAGAGATATCAACATGCCTGACTCGTAACTACTCAAATCAAAAAGAACAGCTTTATTGTACAACACTATCGAGTGATTTACAGTCCATTATGATGTCATAAAAACTTGTTTCTAAACTGTCATGCAATGCACAGTGCAGTTATTCACTGATCAATCCAAAAACAAAATTGCACCTATGTAGATATTCTCAAACATACATGCATTACAATGTGCAAGAACTAAAATATAGCGAATGTTTATAGATTTCTTTAAACATTGAACATATCACATCGAACAAAGTTCTGCTATGAGTTTTTGCATTGATACTTATACTTTATTTCTACAAAACTATAAGGCAAACAAATAGCTTGACAGTGGGTATTGTTGATCATTGTCCCAAAAGTAGTGTCATAAAAGGTTTGGTGATAGAATGAGAGAGTAGTAGTATTGTGACGTGAAGTGTCTGATGATTAACGCATGATGTGCCAAAACAAGAAACATTTTTTTGTAATTCAAACTATTATGCAACTTGCAATTCAAACTTTGTTTTGTCTAATGCAACAAAACTAATAACAAATCATCATCAGATCTAATTTCTACCAATGCCCAATCTTCATAATTAACATTGACTGTTTTAAAGATTTTCCTGCATCAGCACTTCTTTAACTCAGAGTCTCTCTGGTCCAAAGAAATTTTCAATGAAAATTTGCTTAAACGTTTAATCAGTTTTATGTTGTGATCACTGAAGTCAACTGCCTCCAATTGCATTGTGACAATAGGCTACCTTATTAAATACACAACAAAAATACATTCATTATAACAAGTTAGGCAGCCAAAAACAAGTTTACAGGCAAGAACTTACTTAAGAGCACAGCAAAAAACCCAGGAATAAAATCAGCAATCTGTTATACACGATATCAAACATATAGTGAGGTTAATTCCTAATTTAATACTCCACACATTAAATGTAAATGATTGATAAATGTCAGTGAGTTTTAATCACCCAAGTCTTTTTTCAAATGATGCTTAATCAAAATAATCTGTCTGATCTATCAGCTTGTAAGCGCGACAGCTAAATGGTACAGAGTCTGATTTCTGCACTAAAAGTATAGTGTAAACAAAAAATTTTCATTTGGACTTAAGGATAACCTGCCTGAGCAGGAAACACTTTCCATTAATGTTGACCATTTTGCAAATAGAGTGGCACAATGGACCAAGTGTGAGACCCACTCAATAAACAACTGCAGGTTGAGTGCTCAAAGCATTCTGTTGTGTTTGGCATGAAATAGCAGAACTGACATTTTTATAACAGATCAGGTTTTGAGTTTAAATTATGGCTTATGCCTACTGCAACAAGAGTGGGTGACTACAAACCTAAAACACCGTATGTCACTTTATGGCCTTGCAAGCTTTCCATTCCATTGTGTTGGATGAGTAAAATTATAAGCTTTTATAATGTTGATTCTTTGATAAGATTTCATTTTATTTCTTAAACTGATTGAATCTTTTTATTGGAGTTGGCTTAAGGTCTTAAAATCTCCAAAATTATGTCAGTTATTTCAAATTGTTTCACTTAAACAACATGACTAGGCATTCGATCATTGCAATTACAAGTAAAAAGAAATGGTCCTTACGTATTATCGGGAGGACCTTTGATTTTTACTTTTTCTTTTTTTTGACAGGGTTAGGTTAGGTTAGGGTTAGGGTTAGGGTTAGGGTTAGTTTTATTGTTTTAACCGTTTCAATAAATAATTTACTTCAATTTTTGAGTCGTGTTTTTAAAGGTCCTCCCGTTAATACGTAAGTACCAAAGAAATCAATAAGCTTGCAATATCCTACGATACTTTAACTCTTTTGCTCCTGCGTGAAAAGCGAAAAAAAATGTCCGTAAGGTGGCAGCGCGAAAAATTGTCATAATCAATCATAATTATGTACCTCAAGTTTGTTTGTAAATCATTACTCAGCTGTCTACTTCTACATTAACACGTTCTGTGCGACAGGTCTGTACAAGTATGTACGTCTACCGCGACACCCTTGTTTTGTTTATAACTTCAGTTATAAAAGCATCAAATATTTAGCCGCTGGCTATTGTCACGACAGCAGGTGGGTGTGCTTTCTCTCCCTTTCCTTTACAAAATACCGCAATAAAAAACGTGGCCCACTATTTGCCACATCGCAGTACACTTCTTGTTTACTTGTCATTTGTGATGCGGCAACATTTGGGTCACATCGCACGGAACGTGTTAAGTGTGATATATCGTTGAAATCTACATTTCTTGAGGATTTCAAATATAATGAAAACAAAAAAAATTTTTTTTTTAATATGCAAATTTTATGCAAATTAACCCCCCAACTGGGGCTGAGTTGTCTTCAAAATTAAAGTAGTACCCTCACCTCAAAGATCACTACAGATTTAATTTTCTACCAATTTTTTTAGAAATGGTCGCTAGATGATGCTAAGGAAATAAGCTTTCAAGGTACATCACTCAAAACTTACCTAAGAGCCTAGGTTTTCTACAATTTGCAATTTTCTGAGGCACATGACCTTTTTTTTGACCGATACCAACCGGTACCAAATTTTGGTAGTTAAATTCAGTACCTAAAATATGATCAGTTATTATCTGCTAGAGGTTAGCCCAAACCATGTAACATTATGTATTTTTGAACAGGGAATTTCTTCAAGATTCAGAAAATATCAAGTTTAAATAGAATATGCTGTCACTGACAATGAAACAGCCGCTTGTTTACACCCTTCCCATTTCTTGAGAAACAATGGGGATACAGCAAACTTTGATTTAGAGAAGCCAAACTTCTGCCAGCTTTTAAACTTGTATTTTGCTTCTTGTCTCCTTGGAAATTTGATACAAAATGACGACTTTATTGGTGAAACATTTGCAATTTATTTTATCTTTTCATAGGGTGTAATTTTTCTAAAAATTATAATTTAGTGAAGGTAAGACAAAAAAGTTTGGGGGTTTTGAACTGACATGATGTACAGTACTCACTTTTGATCAGTAAATATCATATACCACTTAGTCTAAACTATTTAAAGTTATATATTGCTGGAAAGCAAATTTCCTAAGCTTTCAAATGAGACCAGTATTTAGCAACATATCATATTTTTTACGCACTAAATCTACTTTTATCTACTTACCATTCAAATTTGTTTGGGGGTTTTGAGACCCCTAAAAAATTTGGAAATTTAAAAAAGTAAAATTTATTATTGTTGCTTGAAATTTTGTCTAATGATGCCCCAAAAGAGTAGTTTTCAGACTGTGTTAATGATAAAGGGTTTGATTTTGTGGTAAAGATGTAATTTGAATTTGATTTTAGTGTAGTTGGCACGTGCTGAGAATTTGGCAGATTTTGTTGTCTGCAACTGGGTTCTTGGTCTTTTTAACGGTTTTTGGGTATAAAAATCCAAGAATTAGGGCACAAATTACACATCTTCCGATGCGTGAGGAAATAAGCGTAATCTTTTGAAAATTTTAGGAAAATCGGATGAAAAATAAAGTCACAAATCGATTTTTTAGTAAACTAATTTTGTAACTCAATTAAAAAAAATTTGAGGTAAACACTGGAAACACGAGATCATCAATCGATGATCGCGGGAGCAAAAGAGTTAATGCTTTGAAAAATAAATAACTCCAATTATCAATTTGGGAGTTCCCCCCAAAATTTTGCAGGTGTGGCATTATTTTTAATAAAAGGTAGTAAGACCTTAAATATGATGTGGACAAATTGCAATTGCCTCTTAAGCATATTGCTATAACAAACCATATTGTTAGTTAGTGTATATCTTAGTGTTTTTGAAAATTACACATATAACAGTAAAGATAAATTTCTGACCCAGTACTGTAGCAGAATCAGGTCGATCATGGAGTGTTTTAATTGGCTGATTCAAAGCAGTAAATGCTTCTGCAGCACGTTTTCCCCAAAAGAAAGGTTTGCATTGAACTGAAGAAATTCCTTTCCATTCATATATTTGTAGAATCTAAACAAAAGGATAGGAGATGATATTCTGTTAAAAGTAGCACAACTATACTGAATAACAATACCAAAAAAATTTATGAAGATTAAAAACACTACTAGCATAAAAATATCTTTTAAAAGAATGATAATCACACAAAAAATGATCTTTCTTCAGAACAAAAAACTCGCAGACATTGAACCTATATCTCAATACAGTCAAACTTCGATTTTCAAACATGATTCATTCTGGAAGGCTGTTTGAAAACCGAATCATATCTTCCCATTACAAATAATGTAAGAGATTAATTCGTTACATGCACCAAAAAAATAACTTATTTACCTGTTTACACTACACCCTGTATATCATAGTATAAAACCATTTATTGAAAGAGTAAATAAAGCACAAAAGTGTAAATAAAATGAAAAACATAACAAGTGATCTTAATGTAAATTTAAATAATACAGTTGTGGATTGTACATATGTATACCTTTTTTGATGTGAATGAGCTATTTCTTGGATGCAAAATCCCCTTCCACAAAAACTTCTGGTAACTCTAAGTGTGTTTCTTCTATTCTCTGTCTCTTTGGTTCAGGTAAATCTTTCTCTTAAGTTTCTTCCCTTTTTTCTTTCATTAAAAGCATGTCCAATGTTTGTTGTTTTTGCCAGAATTGTAAAATTTTTCTAAAGTGAGACATGACATTATCATTGAAAAGGTTTACTGCTCTATTTGCTACCATGGTATCAGAGTGATATTTTTTCACAAATGCTTGCATATCACCCCATTTAGCACAAATTTCTTTGATTGAAGCACTTAGGAAACTCTTTTCAGTTTTTCCTTATCTTTAGAAAACTGTTCCTCGGCCAAATTCTTTTGTTGTTTATTTTGGATGTATACAAGCTCTTTGGTAGTAAGCTCTGTTTTGTGATCTTGCACTAACTCTTCAACATCTTCACTGTCGACATCTAAGCCAAAATAATTTCCTCAACAATAGAATTTTCCTCAACATCAGCAGCAGGAGCAACTGTTTTCAACCTCTCAAATTCTTGTTCTGGTACACAACCCGGCCAAAGTTTCTGCCATGCTAAAATCATATTTCTGTAACCAACTTGGCTCCATGCATTATCAATAAGATTAACACAGTTAAAAATAGTAAAATAATTTTTCCAAAATTTGCGGAGAGTTAATTGGTGTCTTGAAAACACTTAGAAAACCAGGCTTCAGTGTTAAGTTTTTTTAAATTAGCTATATCCTGTTGGTCCATTGGTTGTATTAGTGGAGTTGTGTTAAGTGGCAGGTATTTGACCTCAATAAAGTTAAACTCATCAACTAAGTCATTCTCCAAACCTGAGTGAGATCACTGTCTAACACGAGATGGCATTTTAATGGAAACTTTTTGTCTTGCAGATATTTAATAACACTGGGGGCAAAAACTTCATGAATCCATTCTACAAAAAATTGTCTGATCACCCAAGCCTTTGTATACACCACATGACAGGTAATTTACTTTTCATAACATTATTTCTTTTAAAAACTCTTGGATAATTAGAACAATACACTAACATTGGTTTGACCATGAAATCCCTACTTGCATTACTGCACAGTAAAAGAGTTAGTCTGTCTTTCATTGGTTTGCACCCCGGCAATGTTTTTTCTCCTTAGTATAATAAGTTCTGCTTGGCATCTTTCCCAAAATAACCCTGTTTTATCTGCGTAAACACCTGTTCGGGGAGATAGCCTTCTTTCTTTATCATGTCATTAAACTCAACCACAAATTTTTCCACTGCTTCCTTGTTTGAACACGCCGCCTCTCCATGCCTAATTACAGTACAATGTGTATTTTACTTCTGTTTTTAAATTTTTCGAACCAGCCTCTACTAGCCTAAAATTCAAAAGTATCATCACTTGTCCCAGGGTTTTTCTTTACTAGATCATCATAAATTTCTAATGTTTTCTCACAAATGATGTTCCAATGATTTTGTCACCTCTCAATTGTACCTCATTTATATAAATCAGTAACAATTTTTCCACTTCCTCGAGTATCAGTGGTCTTTGCTTACTAATAAGTCACTCCTTTGGCAACATCAGCCCCTTTATCACTTCCTTATTCGTTATAATTGTAGATATAGTTGACTTTGCCATACCATACTCTACAGTAAGATCAGACACACAAATGCCATTTTCATGTTTTGTGATAATTTCTTTTAACTGTTCTTCTTACAATTTTGTTTTTTCTTCACAATATCACTTCTTGCTTTCTTTGCATCCATTTATTTATTTATTTACGTGTATGAGCTCATGCTCTGTTTGCATGTCTTTTGTCAGACTGGGCCACCACGACGGGTAGACTGCTTGGCCCCACCATCTGTCTGCCACATAAAGACGAAGGTGTCCCGTTAAGTGCCTTGCCCAAGGACACAACAAGCAAGCTTGCCGGCTTGTTCTCCACACTATCCCTTATGTGCTGAGCGCCAAGCAGGGAAGCTGTGAATACCATTTTTTAAAGTCTTTTGGTATGACTCGACAAGGGAAATGAACCCCAGGTCTACCAATTGCGAAGCGGATGCTTTAACCACTACACCATCGCGACGGTTTTGCATCCATGACTAAGGGCTAATGAAAAGAAAAGAATGTTCAGTGCAATAAAATTGTAAATGCACAGAGTAATGATGAATGTAATAAATGTGACAATAAAGCACAGCGTAACAATGGATGTACTGTATCTCAAGTGGTGGTCGACTGGAAAATATTTATGTTTTCTCTTGGCAGTCATGTGTCGCTGTTGTTCTTTTCTTGGTTCAAGTTGTTTGAGAAACAAATTTTTGTTTGAGGACTGAGTTTTCCATTTGAAAACCGAATTGATCAAATTCCGAGACACTTGAAAACTGAGGTTTGACTGTATTATACAAAGTGTCAATGCAAGGTTGACAGCGATTGTAATTGCAATAAAAAAAGACATAACTTTTTTTTGTCAGTGTATACTACTCTCCAATGCAGTTGTTGTACTAAAGAGAGGGACTTGCTTTATAATAACACGAGTGTGGAAATCCTGAAAGTACATGAAAAATGTGTAGATTTGGGAGATTTCCCTGGCTATATGGGCAAAGGCAATGATGGATATAAAAGTGTGCATGAGGAGTTTGGATATGGTTCAAAAAATGCTGATGGAAAAAGAGTATTGAAGTTTGCAGGAAAATTTTTAAAGTCTATGGTACAACAACTACAAACAAGATGCTCAAATCACTGTGAAGCATGCACACAAATGCACGCTGAGTCGGTACAAAGCCGTACTATCAAATTTTAAACATAATCAAGGCTATTACATAAACATAAAAACTAAAAAGACAGATCTGGACTGAGTTTCATTTAAGAAAAAAATTATTTGCAAGTTAAAAT
Organism: Trididemnum clinides; assembly: GCA_963675345.1. Taxonomy (NCBI): domain Eukaryota; kingdom Metazoa; phylum Chordata; class Ascidiacea; order Aplousobranchia; family Didemnidae; genus Trididemnum; species Trididemnum clinides. Next base: position 34,822,172 of record OY776297.1, read on the forward strand.
GTCCAAAAATTTTAAAGTTACTTTAACCAAAAACAAAACTTTATTATCAGTAATACTATTCACAATAATAAAAAATTAGTAGCAACTTGTGAGACTGGGAAAAATATTACCTGGTAAATGTATTGATCACTTTTTGACAACGTTGCACTGTAGCCAGCAAGTAAATAAATGTAATCTCTTTCTGTCAACACACTTGCATTGCAATGTAACACTCCTTCATACAACAGCTTTAATATCAAGGTCTTGCAATGCTTGAGCTGAAACGTTACAAATGTTGTCAAATACAAGATCTAAAAATAAACATTGAGTATGTGAATCATAAAAATCAATTAGAAAATGTTAAGCAAGCATAAAAACTTAATGCTACTTTTCAACTAACTTTAAAATGGCAATAGCACTGTAAGATAAGAACAAGACTCTGAAAAAATGTGAAAAAAATTGTTCACACTTTTCTATAACTGTACTAGCCATTTTCTATAACGTTCCGACATTATCCACAGGGCACCATATTAGTTATGTCAAGATTAAAAGTATCAGTTCAATAAGCCAAGCTGGCTCCATACAGAATGTAATTGTCAAAGCAGTAATAAAAAGTTGATGTTTTTTGTCATATTCAAATCTCATTCAACAAAACTAAGATTTTTTGAAAAGAAAATTGACTAAAAAAACATTGTGAGTGGTTGCACATAGCTACTACAAGTCGCCCACGTTTCTGGAGTATTGGCAACGTCCTACTTGCCCCCTGCCTCCAGCATAAGTGTCCTTAAACTTAACAATTTTTTATCCTTTAAAATCAGCATCTGCTTAAAAGCACGAAAGTGATTGACATGTATTTTAAGGACTAAGCTATCAAATATTGGTCCTACTACTTATGACATTTTTTGTAACTGTAGGCAAATTTGCATTAGCAAAACTCTCTAACCGCAGGTATGTTGCTTCGTCTTGGCATGAATACAACTTGGGAAAAGGATATTGATGCAAAATGATGCACTAACAGTCAAGTTATTGCAATTGCATGGCCTCCATCATTCATGTCGAGGCTAAAAATATTGAATCAGATTGCTGTGCTGGCTTTACCCAATTGACGTTTGTGAGAACAGTAATAAAAACCTATTGTTTTTTAATATAGTCAAATCTTGTTCCAAAATCCAATTGATCATAAAAACATTACCAGGGGATACACATAGTCACTATATTTCTCCCAAAGTTTTTCGAGTTCCTGGCTACACATTCCTTGCCATGTTTCAGTAGATGTTTTTGTACCTCAATGACTTCAAATATATGAAAGAAAGTTATTTATTTCACTTTATAAAATTTTGGTACCTAATGTGTTAACAAATTAAACTTTTTATGAAAATTGTGTAATCGGTGTTACGTTAAACAAAATAATTCTTTGTTTAGTAGTTGTTTTGATGATCTACATCAGGGATGGCCAACCTGCCTTCCATTGGGATCACCTCGAAAATTTATTAAAACTCACGATTGACCAGCCAGCAAGCAAATTGCAACGAGCTATTTTTTCCCAGTAATTTTTACACTGTAATGGACTTCTATATTTACCATATATTACCAACATCGTAAGCAGTGTTTTCAAGTTCAAGTTAACTAAAAAGCCCAATAAAGAAGGTAAAAACAAAGACTAAGAGAACGATACAAAATTTACTTTTGTCTTAAATATTTCAATGAGATATTTGGGTCACCATGTCTTTCACCAACATATCATACTCAGGTTTGTATCCTGTCAGAGACAACATTAAACAATTGCTCAAGTGACAGTCTGTTAACACAGATCGTTGTTTTGTTTTGATTGCGTTCATGAATGAAAATGCGGATTCAGAAAGGTAAGTTGAACCAAAACAGGAATGGATGTATTCCGCACATTTTTTGATATTGGAGTATTTTTTATCAACAAACTTCCAGAAATCATTTTCAGATGCCTGAGCCTTTAGAAAGACATTGGCTTTCATTGTCAATATCTCCATTTCAACTGCACCACTTTCCAACAAAAATACTTCACTGATTTGACGAGAAATAGTGGACATGTTTAAATTTGACTTGAACGGGTATGAAATGTATTCAACAATTCCTTCAATCTTTTTAAAATCACTAAATCTAGCTTCAAATTCATGAGAAACTACATGTATTTCAGTAACATATTTCCCAGGATTCCAAATAGTGTGCGGATAGTTATGCAAATGGTTTTTGATGCTTGGGAAAAAATTAAATCGTTTTTCTTCAAGGTCGGAGATCAATGACGGGATTTGCATCTTAAAAGCACCAATAGTGCTGATCAATTCACTGATTGATTTGCTCTTCCCTTGCAACTGCAAATTTAAAGCACTTAACCTGCCAATAAAATCAGCCAGAAAAGCCAAGTCATTCATCCAAACTAAATCATCTAATTTGGCGTAGTCATCGCCTCTACTGTGAAGAAATGCTTTGATGTCCTGTAATAAATATCGGAATCTTTGCAAAAATTTGCTGCTACTGAGCCATCTTACATCCGTATGTAGCAAAAGTTCTTTTCCCTCGGACTCCTGCTTGAAAAGACGTTGTTGTAGGGCCCTCACCCTAATTGAATTGGCAATTTTGAATGCAACATCCATTACCTCCTTTGTGTTTAGTCGTTTGCTGCACAGAACTTGTTGGTGGATTATACAATGATACTGCAAGAAATCTGGAAAATCATCATCTTTTCGGCACAAGGCAACCAAACCGTTTTCATTACCTACCATTGATTTTGTTCCATCGGTTGTAATTGACACCAACTTCCACAGAGGCAACTTTGTTTCAAAGCAGAAGTTTTTAAAGGCATTGTACATATCTATGCCTCTAGTCCTTCCTTTTAGGGTTATCATGCCAAGCACTTCCTCTTCGATAGTCCAATCTTCAGAAACCATACGAATAAATACAATAAGTTGTGTGGCATCCTTGATATCTGTAGACTCGTCAAGTTGTAGGGAAAAACATGAACAGTTATTAAAATCACGGTGAAGTTGATGCATAACATTTTCACTCATTTTCTCTATTCTCCTCATCACAGTATTTCTTGACATTTGCAGCTCTTGAATAGCACTTTTGATGTCGTTTTCGTTGCAGAAATTCTGAAAAAGGCTATCAGATATTTCTAAAAAACATTCCTTTAGCAATTCTCCTTCCGAAAATGCTTTTCCTTTCTTTGCTAAGAAAAAACTTGCTTTGAATGAAGCTGCAGTAGCAGTTTTTGATGAGGCACAAAACTTTTTTAAATTTCTTTGCAGCCCACGCAAAATTAGATTTAAGAGCATTAACTTTCATTTCACTTGCTTCACTTTCAAGAGGAAAATTTTCGTTATACTTAGCATGGCATGTCATAAAGTGCCTTTCAACATTTCCCTCCTTTGGCAAAGCAAGTGAAGCATTGCAAATAAGACAGGTGCATGTATCGTTTACCATTGCACAGAAATAGGTAAGCTACCATTCTTCATTAAAATAATATCTTTTCGTCTTTAGAGCACTCATTGTAATTAAATTAAATGCACAAAACTAATGTTCCTTTACTGTCCAAGAATAACTAACTTATACCTTACTTACACAAAAACAACTACAAATTCATAGGAAATTTTTTGACAGAAGCAGCTATCAAACTAAAACTGTACTTTTTATAGTGACTAGTCAATGTGCCTGCTTTCTACCTTAATTCATTTCTCAGCAAGCAACTAAGCTCGTAATTGTCGCGAAATAATGTGCATTGTTTTGCATTTGTTCATGTAGCAATGCTCTGCTTGAAATTCTCATTTCAGAAACACTGCGTAAAATGTATTTGACGAATCTTATTTAGTCCTCACAAAATAACACACGATCGACCGGCTGAGACTAGGCGATCGACCGGTCGATTGCAATTGACTTTTTGGCCACCCCTGATCTACATGACAACTGCAGTGACATATTGTGCAATGCAGTGACTCTAGCTCAACTGATATTGCCAATATGTGTATAGAGTTGTCACCAGCTACTAGAGGTTATGAAGACTTATTTGTGAGCTGTACCTACTGTGACAAACAATCTATAAATAGAAACCTGCATTGCCAAGAAAATGACAGATTTTTTATCATGCACCTTAACATCAGAAGTAAGTAGTTGTTACATAATCATAGCCTGGTCTACTAGCCAACTGTACAGTTTCTTCAGCAAGCTCTTTTCTTTACAGAACTTATTTTGCTCTGAGTTTTGAACTATCTTATGCCAAAACAACCTGATAAAACATGTTGCAATTGTTTGAAAACAGTTCGAAAAAAACAAAAATCATTAATTTGCTCACAATGTTTACAGATAATTCATGTTAAATGCACTGGTAAGGACAGTCAAACAAATAATAATGGGATAGGCACCTGGAAGTGTAACCTGTGCAATGATTTTTCTTTTCCCTTTTCTTCTTGTTCTGATGTTGAATTTGATGAATTGTACAAATCTAACCAAACAAATTCTAATGCTACCTTGCTATCTGCTTATGAACTAAACAAAATATTTGATGGCAGTTTTGGTGGTTTCAATGAAATCACATGCACTGAAAGTGATGACTTAACAGACGTTGATGAAATTTGTCTGTTTGATACAAATGATCGATATGTAACCAGTAGTAAAGCTCATACCAATTTACTGAATGACATTAATAATTCCTCAGATAACAACTTCACTGCTATTAGTCTGAATATAAGATCATTAAACAACTACAAAAATTTGGCAAAACTTGAAGGATTGTTATCATCACTAGCATTTAAGCCGAGCCTAATTGCTGTAACAGAAACTTGGCTAAAGCCAAACCAATCAGGACCACACACAAACTTACAGGATTACATATTCATATATAACCCTCGATCAAAATTTCGAGGTGGAGGAGTAGGTTTCTATATCAAAAATGATGTGGTTTACTCTCGTCGTACTGACCTAGAAATAATGAATGAAAAAGTATTTGAAGCAATCTTTGTTGATATTATGTTCAAAAATAAAACAATAACTTGTGGAAATATTTACCACTCTCCTAGTAAAGATGCTAATGCCCAATCCTTGTTTCAATCAATTCTAGAAAATACACTGCACAAAATAAGCAAAAGGGAATGCTTATTGTTTGGAGACTTCAACATAAACCTCCTTGACTGCGATGAACCTAATGTTGGCAACTTCATTGAAGTAATGTTGGAAAATGGATATAGGTCATTAATCAATAGGCCAACTAGAATCACACAAACCAATGGCACACTCCTAGACCACATTTGGACTAACTGTTGCAATGCACAAAAACTAAAGAGTTGTATAATTACTTACTCAATATCTGATCATCTAGTAACAATGATATGCATGTCCATCAAGAAATCACAGACTAAAAATATTGAGTATTACCGCTCCTTCAGTGACACAAAAATAGCCTCGTTTACCCAATGTGTATCTGAACTTGACATTACTCCTATCTTGGAAAAGTCTGATCCCGATGATGCATACAATCAGCTGAAAAAGCAGTATATGACTGACTTTGAAAAATCGTTTCCATTAAAGAAGGTCAGTTTTAAAAACAAACCAAACAAGAGTTGGTTTGATAGAGAAGCTCAGGAATTGCTGGACAATAAAGAAAACCTTTTTAAACACTACATGAAAACCAAAACAAACCACTCAAAAACATTGTTTACCCAAGCTAGAAATTACTATTACAGAATCATAAAAGAGAAAAAACAGACTTATTATAAGTCAAAATTTAACATATTCAAGGGTGATATAAAAAATACATGGCGTCTTATTAACAACTTGCTTGGAAAACAAAGAAAATCTGATTGCAAAAAACTCAAAATTGATGGTAAAGAAATATATGAACCACAGGCTCTTGCAAATCATTTCAACAACCACTTTTCCACCATAGCCTCCAAACTGATGGATGAACTTCCACCTAGTGAAGCCAAATACAGTGAATATTTAAAACCATCCTCACGCTTGACAATGTTTGTATGGCCTACTTGTCCCATGGAAATTTCAAATATATTGCATAGCATGAAATCCAAATTAAGTGCTGGCATAGATCAAATACCATCAAAGCTATTGAAGTCGTCACCAGATAACATATTAGTTGCACTAAGTCACATCTTTAACTTATCGCTCAGCAAAGGAGAATTCATTAATGATTTCAAACTTGCTAAAGTATGTCCAATCTACAAAAAAGGTGACAGCAGCAACATTAATAACTACAGGCCTATAAGTTTGTTATCAAATGTTTCAAAGATTTTGGAAAAAATTATGTATAGGCGTCTGTGCACATTTTTGGACCAAAGTAATTTTTTCTCTGTCCATCAATTTGGCTTTAGAAAACATCATAACACCTCACATGCAATAACGTTTATGGTACACAAAATAATCGAATCCCTTTCCCATAAAGTACCCACACTCGGTATTTTTCTTGACCTGTCTAAGGCTTTTGACACAATAGATCATGATATACTGCTTCACAAATTGCAACATTATGGAGTCAGAGGCATAGCTTATGACTGGTTTAAGAGTTACCTGACTGGTAGAACGCAGCAAGTGGAATGTAATGGCACTCTATCAACCATAATCAACCCAGTGACAAGAGGGGTTCCTCAAGGTTCAAATTTAGGCCCATTGTTATTTCTAGTTTATGTTAATGATTTCCAAAACTGTTTAAAATTCTCCGATCCCGTTATGTTTGCAGATGACACAAGCATATTTTTAGAAAATAAAAACATAGCAACACTTTATGAACGTGCTCAAGAAGAGTTGCACTATATTGACAAATGGATGGTAGCCAATAATCTTTCAATAAATGTATCTAAAACTAAATGCATTCTATTCAGATCCTCTAAATCTAAACCACCTCCTACTAACTTAACTGTTACACTTAGAAATATAAAAATTGAACAGGTTACTACAATGAAATTTCTAGGTGTACATATTGATGAGCACTTAACTTGGACAGGACATATTAGACATCTTCAAAATAAATTAAGGTCCACTCTTGGCGTGGTAAGCAGAATCAAACCTTTTCTAAGGCAAGGCTCCATGTTAACTTTGTACCACTCTCTAATCAACAGTCACTTACAATATTGTATTACTAATTGGTGCATTGGAAATAAAACATTGATAAATAAACTACAAAAAACATGCAACAAATTCATAAGGATGGCATGCAACCTAAGGCACTACAGAGATGTAACTGATGTAAAAAAAACTCACCAGCTACTTACTATAAACCAGTTACTCACTAAGGAGATTGCAGTATTTATGTTCAAACAGAACTCTGGAAAAAATCCTGACGTATTTCGAAATGTATTTGTAAAAAGCATTTCACAATATAATACCAGAAATAGATCTAAATTAATACCAAAACCTTGCTCTAGCAGTTTATGTCAGCAGTCTATTTCGTACCAAGGTCCTGCCATCTGGAGCAAATTGCCAATTTTTTTCAAAAATGAAAAAATGTCTGTTGTCACATTCAGCGCAAAGTTGCAAAATTACTTGTGCACAAACTCCATTGGTATTTGAACAGATTGCTGGTTCGCTTCTTTTGCTTACAGATAATGTACGCGGTGCGATCGAAGGAAACATCATCATCATCATGCAGGGGCGATTCTTCTAAGGCTTCCAAATACAACAACCAATCATCAACAACTTCTTGCAACACTGGACATTGGGCAGCAATGGATTATAATAATAACAATCTAAGAAACATCGCCTCCATACGAAGAAGAAGAAGAAGATAACAATCGAAACTCATGTTACCAAATTACTACTACCTAAACTTGAATATTTTAGTATACTCTAACCTTATATTGTGAGCATCATCACCTTCTTAATTCTATCGACTGTAAAAGAATAGTAATACTACCCACATTTTAATATGTTACAACATAATAGGCCAGTTTCTAACACAACGGTTGGCAGTTGTTAAATTCACAATTTATAGAACAGTGCTATTTTTATATGTAACACCACTTGGCAGAGCAATTAGTGCTTGAAACATGACAACCACATTATTATAATCAAGTATAGTATGTGCATTGCAGATATCATCTCTTAATGTAAAATAGGATTATCATCTGTTTAAATGATTATGTTGTTGTGTCGTATGTTAACGCTTGGCTCCTCTCAACACTGCTTTTTCATCAAAAATACAGGTACGCGAAGTGAAGGTAAAATTTTACTCTTTTAATTCTGCAAGTAACAAACTACTAACATTCACGCAAACGTAAGAACTAGGGCTGTAGGACGAACTACTTATTGATGAACTGTTACTCTCAGGTAACACATTAAAACCTTTGTGTTGAGGTGAGCTAAGCTACGTGTCTTGTAAGTTAATAATGTACATGTGTTTCGTAGATTTTTTTTTTTTTCTTTCTTTCGACCAGTTACTTAATGAAAGGGTTTCCGGACCCGGTGAGGTTTCATTTCCAGGGTGGTTTTTCTTTCCTCACCATGCTCAGATGAGCTAAAAAACAGCCTTATAGGCCGGTTGCGCCACCCATTGACCACCTACGTAACCGTGTCTCGCACTGGTCATCTTTCTGATCCTTACTATTTCGAATGTTCTTACTTCTTATTTACAAAATAATATGATCTACAGCTGTAAAAACTCCTGCGTTTTTGTTTTGTTCTGTTTGTTTTTTTGTTTTTTTTTTCAATTCAATTAAACTGTTCTTTAATTGCTTGAATTTAGGGTTTAGCGGCCATGCAACTATTGCTCTAGTTTTATGGATCCACTGTTTTCATTTGCATGTTTTAACGTCTGACGTTGTGTCGCTTCTTCCTTTTCTTGACTCCATTTCTCTCATTATTATTGTTGTTCAGTGTCGTGTGTAATGGTGGTGGTCATGAATAAAAAAGATACAGATACAGATACAGAATCAATGTACCAACTAGATTGATCCCTAATTTTGCTAATTTAATTACCGTATTTTCGCGACTATAAGGCGCACCTAAAAGCCAAAATTTTTTCTCTGAAATTGAACATGCGCCTTATCGTCCAGTGCGTCTTATGTGTGGATAAAATTATGCTCTATAAGAAAACTGCGAACCATCTTTAATGTTACAAATAGCAACATTTTTCCACATTAGCATTTCTTGCTTGTTTCATTTGAACACTCTTTGTTTATTCTTTCGATTGTTCGTTTGCTCATTCGTTTATTTGTTCAAATAATCTTTTGTTTGCTTATTCGTTCGTTTAATCGTTTCTTTTAAATTTAAAACATGCAAAAAACAAATTAGGATTTTGTCTGATTTATTGCGCCTTATAGTCCAGTGCGTCTTATGTAAGAAAAAAAATGCATTTGCAGCAGTTTTTTGATACTGCGCTTTATGGTCACGAAAATACAGTAATCATATTACACCTCTTTACTTGATAAGTTGTTGTTTAGTAGTGTAGCTGTGACTGATATCTCTGATCACTATTCAACGTTTTGTGTAATCCCACCAGATAAATCCAACTCAAAGTGACAAAACAAATCTTTGTTTGCTATATAAGAAACTTTGATAGGGCTGATTTTAATTTTAAATTGCAGAAAGCAATTAATGAGTATATTAAACCATTTATGTCTATTAACCAACAGACTGAGACATTCCTAGATATATTTTCAAGCACTGTTAACAAAGTTACTCCATATAGAAAAGCAACCCAAAAAGAAAAATGATTAAGAAAAAATCCCTAGTTGACTTATGACATACTTAAATCTATCAAATCAAAAAATAAAATGCTTTCTACCATGCATAAAAAACTCCTAAAGAAAGGCAATAAATTGAATAATGAAACAAAAAAAATACAAGCAATACTGAAACGCATTAAACCATGTGGTTTATTCTGCAAAACAAAGCTATTACAACAAAATCCTTATTCAAAATAAAAATGACCCAGCAAAAATATGAAAAACTATTAACCTTTTGCATAATTCAAAGAAAAGCAAAAGTCATAACTTTCCGACTAGATTGTAAACTTCTAATTGCATTGTTAATTTCCCACAAATTATTGCGGAAACCTTTAATGATTTTTTTGTAAACATTGGCCCTAAAATCGTGACACAAATAAAAGATGATGACTTAGCATATTCCATGACATCACAATCATCATCTACATACTAATCATTCGTTTTTTTTCAACAACTTCTTGCGAAGATGCATCTTCAATCCTTCAACTTAAAGATAATAAAGCATGTAAAAGTGAAAGCATTCCAACTAAATTCATCAAGTACAGTGTCCACACAAAAGCAAGTTTTTTGAGTGATTTATATAACAAGTGCCTATCTCAAGTAATAATTATCAATTCTTTCAAAGTAAATAAAGTAATTCTTATATTTAAAAAAGGTAACCCAGAAAAATCCACTAATTATATGCCAATATCTTTAAATCATCAATTTGATAAAATTTTTGAAAACTCACCTTCTCGAGACTATGTAAGTATCTTGGAAAAATATGAATTGCTAAATGAACACTAATATGGCTTTCACAAAAATTTCTCAACCGTTAATGCCATCAGCAGCATGTACAAAAAAATACTCAAGAACATTGACAAAAATCTATACAACTGTTGTTTAGTTTTAGATTTTTCAAAAGCCTTTGACACAGCTAAACACAATATTTGTGGCATTTTAAAATTTGCAGTACTTGTGCTCATGAGGTTCATTCAAGAATGTGCATTCTCAACTTTTGATATGGATGTTATGCATATAACTTTGCTGCATTGAATGTATCTGTTTTTATGAATGGATAATAGTATAGTGATTACTATTTAATGCATCTGGCCTGAGTGCATTATTTTTACCACTACCAAACTAGCTATGTGGATTACGCAGCATGTATTAAGCATGCATTTTGCTTATTATAACATCCACCTATTTTAGTATGCTAAACAATTATTATGTGACATTATTTTTGCTGCATTTGACAGCAAAATTGATGCTAAAATACATTTTTTGAATTAGCTCAAAAACTAATGCATTTACAGAAAAAGTGTCCTGTGACATATAGAAACCTAAGTATTCTGCATCTATTAACCCCAAAATCAACTTTCTATGATGGGTGATTCGTGAGTTTGTAAATTTTTACTAAATTTAAACCCACTTGACCGTATTTAGGGGGTAGGTGGCTAGGTTTGGAGACCAACCAATAAAAACGTGTGTAGATGTTGTTTAAGGTTTGCCAGGTTTTCAGAATCCCCCATGTTCAAATTCCATAAAAAGGTGTTTGAAACAACCCTATTCACCATTGTAATACACATGAGCAACAGGCATGTTCTTTAAAATAAATCTTACTATAGAAAAACAAACTCTAACAAAATAATTGTTTTTATTAGAGTATGGCCAATCAAAAATGCATGCCCAAATTCAATACAATACAGTTAACAATAAAAAGTAAAACTTGTCAGACGCATGCAGATGCAAATGAACGATCTTGCACAACTCTTTCACTGAGATTTCAACCCCTATTCTACAGTTATTTCAAGACCACTGAAATTTGCATCTCTTTCCCTTAACCTAAAAAATTGAGCTTCTTGGCCTCTTTATCCCACTTTCTGTAGACAGCCTACATCCACTTTTCTCTTCGAACATAGTTCACCCACATCCGTACCTATGCCACAAAAACTTTCAAGTCTTATCTTCAGTTGATTGTGTTTGGTAACCATGGAAATTTTTTGCATCCCTTGCTTATTTAAAAACTGCTGGAAAATGGGGTCAATTCACCAAAGAGAAAGCAATTAAAATTGTAAAAACGTGAAAAGACCAACCTTTCTTAATATTTTAAAGTCTTGAAATTTTTGCAATTTTGAGAGATTAAAGGCTAGTTTCCATGAGGTGTAGATCGCCAGTGTAGTGTAAAAACTCTTTATCTATTTAAAATTATTTTGTCAGTGAAAACGCTCCGTGCATGAATTTAAGTTCCCATTCATGTAAAATCTCGAAAAATAGTTTGCTCGAGAGCAATTTTTTATGCCTATGCATTAAAGTTTCCAACAAATTTTAGTAAATTCTGCTGCCAGATCAGTTGACACTCCTAGGATCATATAAAACTTGCCAATAAAATGTTTAAAGGCACTTTGATTGTGGAGAATTATCTGCATTTTCAATCTTATTGGTGGCATAGATGCTACTAGGCATTGCGCTATAGGCCTAATTAAGATTTCAGTGCTATATGTGTGCTGTGTAGTCTAGGCTGAATAAAATGGTAAAATGTACTGTCAGTGCTGGAGTCCTAAGAAATTGCAGTTACATTTTATAGTACATAGCAAATAAGGAGAGCTTATTTACTCATCAAGGAATAGTTTTGGAGATGCAAAACGATCTTGCGGCTTTTAAGAGAGTAGCCACCTATAGATTCTTTACCATTTTGCTCAAGCCACAGTTTTAACCCAAAGCATGAGGTTGAAACACTAAAGATCTTTTTGTTTTGATAATACAAAGCAACAGTGTCCCTGCTTTAACTGATACACAAGATTTTGAATTACTGCAGGTTAATGTCATTTAAGCATTATGAACTATTTAAATTGTAAGTGGAATCATGATGTGAAAAACACTTGCCAGTGATCTTGTCACATAGTGATTTCATCACCGAAAAAAAGTTTTTTTACTGGAAAATAATCTCATTTAGGCTCATAAAAATCTTGTCTTTTTTAGATGATTTTGTCACACTAACAAAATGCTCATCTTTTATGAGCTTTACAATTTTTAAAAAATTTACATGCGCGATCTACACTTTATGAGCTCATCTCATATGGGCCCACAGAAATCTTGTCTTTTTTCAGGTGATTTTGCCACACTAATGAAATGCTTATCTTCTATGAGCTTTACGGTTTTCAAGAAATTTACACTTTATGAACTCACTAAGAGTCCAAACAATTGCAGCAAGTTTCAACAAACAGTTTATGGTAGCAATATTTATCAGCAAATGGTCACTGTCTGATAACAAAAATAGCGGATTAAAAAAAATCATATTCAAATATGCAGCCAAAAAATATCAGGCCCAAATATAAGAGTATATCATGAGTCCTCTTTCAATGCAACTGACAATGTAATTCAGGAGTCTGCAATCTGCGACCTGCAGTGCGAAATTTTGTTTCCTGTGGAAGGAATAAAAAATATTGTGACCTTTGATGGCAAACCTATTACTTACATCCCAAAAAAGCGAGGTCACACATGAAATTTGAATATTTTGGCAAAATTATAGATTTGAAAATATTGATCTACAAACCAGTCTTCACTGCCAGTTTTAACAAACGTTGCCAATGCTTGATTGAGCCTAAGCAAATTGGTTTATGTACTCCAAATGGCCAGCAAAATTTTCATCAAGTCAGAAATTGGCCTGCCTGATGTAGTAAAAGCTGAAATGAAGCAGCTTTACAAAATATTGATATTTTAGCCTAATTTACATTTTATTTGGTTTCTATTTTGCTTTATGGTTACCAACCGGCGAGTCAGGAGAGAAAAAATGCCATACACCTGAATGTCTTTAGGCAATTTATCCTTACGGCCTGTAATTCAATTAGAAATATTCGCCTAAGATATTGGTGCATGATTTGCATGATAAAAATAAAACAAGACCTGCAGTAGCCTATATTGTAGTAGGTTGTTGAAATTGTCAACATGTAATAAATTTGCTTTTGTTAAGCTGATTTGTAATTGTGAGATTGTGACAACACCAGCTGGGTTTCTAACAAAAGATGCGAAAATAGTTTTCTGTGATACTTCAAAAACAAACAACTCTGAAGTTGATCACAATAAAACATACTTTTGAATGTCTTTCTCAAATTTAAAGCTTGAAATATAATGGCTGAAAAAAAGTTGAAAATAGAAGAAATCAACTTTGATATCTGAGCATCATTGACAAAATTTTACTGCCTAATAAATTTGCTTTTGTTTTGCTGGTTTGTAATCGTGAGATTGTGTTTACACCAGCTGGGTTTCTTACAAAAGGTGTGAACATAGTTTTCTGTGATACTTTGAAAACAAACAACTCTGAGGTTGACCACTATAAAACATAATTTTGAAAGTCTTTCTCTAATTCACAGCCTAGCCCTTCCTATTGGCTTGAGATATAATGGCCCAAAAAAAGTTGAGAATAAAAGAAATCAACTTTGATATCTGAGCGTCATTTACAAAATTTACAATGGATCACAATTGAGCATTTTGTTCAAAAACTGTAAGACCTTGTCAAGATGCATTGCAGTGTGATCAATGTGAAAAATGGCAGCATCGCACTTGCCAAATTGAGATAACATGGACAGTATATTGGCAGCTCGTGAGAAAAGAAAAAAAACTATCAAATTGGAAATGTAACATTTGCATGCAAGTAAGTAACCTATCTTTTAATGTTTATCATTTACAACGTGGTTAACACACCCTCATACAATTTTGATATGTTTTCAAACACTTGCTAAATCAGATAAAAGTTTAGTTTTTAAGAACGCCTATGGTGATAACAGGGCAAATAAGAGGTTGCAAGAAGGTGATAAACTTGATAGACATGTAGTAGCTACCCACATTTGCCAATAATGCTTTTTAATTGATTGCCTTTTAACACACGTTACTTTTTGCTAAGAGACATTCTATAACATCTTACGTTGCATCAAGGAATTATTCATTTAAAAGTTTTTTTAAGCATGCTTTTTGGTTCTGTTTTGAATCCTTTTAAAAAGCAATGTTCTGTCATCATCCTAAAATGCTTGACACCATACAGTAAGAACAGTAGCAGGCGGAAAAGTTATCCACTACCATTTTAATAAAGTACATAAACATTAAAGCCCATTACTGATATTTGTAATTGATAGGCTTTTTGTAATGGTATGAAACACTAATTTTCATTTAAAAATAGGGAGGTTTGGATTAAAGGTAATGTCAAATGTAATAACATTCCAAGTTTATGAAAAGATCAAAATAAAACACCAATAGCATCAATTTGTAAATCTGGTTTTAGTGGGAACACTTTTGGTAATTGATATTTTGCTCTATAGAGCTACTGGGATCAAACGTAAACACCTGGAGGAAAGCAAGGACTCTTTCATCTTCCTTGGGCATGCCAAGCAGGGAAATAAGAACATGCAACACAGTGTGTAGCCAGCGAGAATTTGAGAAAGTTTAATGAGAAATCAAAAGACAATCACATCCATGGGTGAAATCGCAACACAAGAAAGACATTGTTGCTATTTTTCTTGAAAATAGCTTAATATCAGAATTGTGTTTCCTACTTCCAAACTAAGGGAAACACAAGACCTCCATGGATTTACATAAGCAATGAAGAAACCACGTTGACCTAAAGCAAAGCCAAGATCTCAAAATGAGAAATTCTATTAGGAAAAGGACCACACCAAGTCATTAAAATCTTATCCACACAGAGAACATTAACTGTTTGCTACTGTTGACTCAAGTGCTTGGTGGGTGAAGCAGACATGGCCAACTGAACCAATATTCTCAATCTCAATATTTCTGATGGGGCCATGTGGGCGAGGTCAACATATACTATAAAGCACAAAATTTTTTCTTTGGCTGATATATTGCCTGTTAAGTAAACTATATCTGTATTATAAAACAATGCAATACAATCCCAAGTTTAAGAAAAAGTCAGAATAAAACCATAACGCTCACAAATTATTACTGAATTTAGGGAGAATATTTGTTGAAAATAATTGGACCTGATGGGCACCTACTAGAAAATCGTGAATGACTTTGAGGAAGCCATAGCTGCTTTTGTCGCTATGCTGGAAGCAAGGTAAATAGTATAACCAAACTTTTTACCACAAATACAAATAGAAAAGGGGCCGCACCAAATCACAAAGTAGGCTTACTGTTAAATAGTTTATTTCTTTAATTTTGAAAACAACCACCATCAGTTTTGATTTTGTTTTAATCCCCTTCTCCCCAACCTTCTAATTTCTTAAAAGTTTTGGTGATAGTTTGTGGCAAGATTCTTTGTTTGTGAGCACTACCAGTCATAATTAAGAAATTAAGATGATCACTCGATATTATAATACCAATATCGGCTGAACCTATATTTTGTAATCCTGATGTAACTGATGGGGGGGTGTGCGGGCAATGCCAGCTGGTTTTAAAATACAGGGTGCCAATAAATATCCTGACAGCTAGACAAGTGTTGGAACTCCTTTCTTTGGATTTATTTGTTTGTTTATTCATCAAATGTATTGCTTAAATTCATTCATGCGTTAATTTTGTACTTTACCTTTAAGTTGCATAACATCACCTCATTTTAATTTACTTTGTTGATAATTTTGCTTTTTAATCACATTCTTAGTTTTTGTGCGCCGTTTGTAAATTAGTAGTTGATGTAGTTTAGTTTTGCATTTTTTTAATCAAAATTGGAGATTTGCATGTTTTGAGCTTGGAAACAATTTTGGACATTCTAGTTTTTTAAAGTTTGTAGTTGGCAAAGAGTTTAGAAAATAAATTGTTTTAAAACTATTTTTGTGGTTTTTCTATCTACACGGAGTCATAAGATAGTGAACTGCTACATATATTTGGTGATATTCTTGTGATGTGGGCCATTCTGCAGTAAATTACAGGAATATGAGAAACCTAACTATGGCACTTCTAATTCAAACAATACTCATTACCGGAGACCACCTGACAATTACTATACACGTAATAGTGATTGTAGCCCTTTTAATCCCAACGACATTTCCGAGTTGTGCTGGTACCACTATAAGTATGGTCCTGTCAAAGCTAGGAAATGCCATGGAAAACCTTGTCCTGTGTTTCCTTGTTTAAATGAATCAAAAAACTTGTAAGCTGGCTTGTGACCATTGTAAGCCATTTTTGTCTTCTAACTTGGTTTTTGTGAAGGATTCTCTATTGGACATGGAATTCTTAATCGACTCTGGCTCCTCTGTAAGTATTATTCCCTTGTCTTATGTGGATAATGAAGAACCTGCTACTTTTCACAACCTTTTTTGCCTTAAACCAGACTGAAGTGAAGACTTACTGTAAGCATAATTTAACGATTGATATAGGCCTTAGTCAAAAAGAAATGGAATGGAACTTTACTGTTGCAGACACTGCCACCACTATTATCGGCACAGACTTCTTATCCTATTACAAGCTTGCTATTGACCTTGGTGCTAAACGTCTAATAGAAACCAAAAAATCTAATGTGCTTAAACTTGCTGAGCCTAATTTTGAAGTGTTACATAAAACCCCTTGTAAAGTATTTATTTCCAAAGAGCAATGTTTTAATACTGAAGTTTACAAACAAATGATAATCAATAACTTTCCATCCTTATTGCTCTTCCACCCACTAATGTCGAAAGTGATATTTGTCATGTCATCAAAACTAACAGTCAATCTATCGGCAGCAAAGTTTGCAGATTAAGTCTTGAGATGACAAAAATCACAAAAGAAGAAACCGACAAATTACTGGATGCAAAGATTATTTGACCTGGAACCAGCCCATGAGGATCACACATACACATGGTCAAAAAGAAGCAACCAGGTAAGTATCATTTAACTGCTGACTTTCATGCTCTCAATGCTGTTACAAAGCATGACTCTTGTCAATTGCCAATATTAAACAATTTTGTCAATTCTCTGCATGGCTGCAAAGTATTTTCTTTGATTGATTTTAAAAGTGCATTCCATCAGATTCTGATGCACCCGGAATCTGTGAAAAAAACTTGTACCATTACTCCTTTTGGTTCTTTAGTATGGGATTATTTGCCTTTTAAACTAAGAAATTTGGCACAATGTTTCCAAAGGTTTACCAATCAAGTGACATCCGATTTTGACTTCATCTTCACTTACTTAGATGATGTTCTCATTTTCATCCCAGATCATGACACACACTTAACTCATTTGCAAAGGCTATTAGAAAGATTTTCTGAATACTTGCTAACCATTAACTTGGATAAATGCAAATTCGGTGTTTTGTCCTTGGATTATTTAGGTCATCACATTGATGCCACTGGAATAAAATCTATTGCTGACAAGGTTCAGGCTATTGTGAATTTTTCAAAACCTTCTAATATGCGACACTTACAACGTTTCATTGGTATGATCGCATTTTACAAGAAGTTTATAATCAATTGTTCAGAAAGTACTAGACCTATTTTTGCATTGCTTTCACCTCATAAACATTCAAAGAAAGTAGTTCCAACACAAGCAAAAATCATATTGATAATCACTCATAAAAATAGCGACAAATGTACTCAATTTAATAATTAAACAAATTTATTCATCAAAAGCATTAACATTTTAATCATTCAACAACTTTATAGAAAGCACAACAATAAGAATAAATGATTATAATAAATGTTCAAACTGCCAACCATTTTGTTTGATGCATTTGACCATATGCGAAATAACGGATTCACAGACTCTGGCACATACTCGTAACTCCCTGTTTGAGCTAATAGCATTAAGCTGCATCGTGATAGCCAATTTAATATCATCCAAACTACAGGCTTTGCTGTTGTAAACTAAGTCCTTCATAGCAGCTCACAAGAAAAAATCCATGGGCGTAAGATCAGGTGATCTAGGATCCCACTCAATTGTCACACATTTACCGATTCAACCACTAGCTAGTATATTCAGTATTCACTTTTTTAAATACAAATCGTTTGAAAGGAAATTATGAATGTATGACTGAATAAATTCAGACATACCTTGCTCGCTATGCATGCAAACGCATAAGATGTTAGGTTACTTATTGATTATCTTTCATCTCTTATCTAACTGTCGGGCTACTTATTGGCCACTCTGTATAATCTAAATCAGCCTAATTTTAGAGACGTTACAAACGATGGATTTAAAGGTTTCAAAGGTCTCATGAAGAATTAGTTACTTCTAACAAAGGGGTAATGAGGGGAGGAGTACAGGGCAATTTATTTCACCCTAAATTTATTCAGCTCGATATCCATGTTAAATCATTTCTATGTCACTTACTTCACCTTATTTTAAGTAGAATAGTGAAAACTGTTCTTGATTTCAGGTTAAGATAACCTATGACTTTTTCAGTATCTTCTTTTTAACTTCAGAATTAATGGCTGCCCCTTAACTCATTAGCGATAGAATCAATTTTACAACTTGTGATCAAAGCTATTTCAAGCAACACAGGACGAAATATATAGGCCCACTCAAAAAATTACAAAAATGTAAATTAAATACAGTTATCGTCTATTTGGTCAGAATTTTCCACTTGATACTATACCAGATCAGTACTCTTGCAATTCACGATTTGAGATTGAGGTAACGGCACCATTCATTCTAACTACTGGAAATGCATCGTTGGTAGCTTTCAATATTTAGCAAAAGTTTTGCTATTCCTTTGATTGTGTGTGGAGAAGAGTTGTAAAATGATGTCATGATGAAATTATTAGTTTTGTAGCTTCGCAAAAGTAGCTTATTGGTCTGGAATTGATATGGATCTTTACAATACAAGCTGAAAAGTATTGGTATCATGGAATTGAGTTTTGTACTCTTTATGTTTTCTTGTAGGCAGCTGGGTTTAAAAGAAAAATAAGAGCTTGATAGCTTTCAAAACTGATACGAAATAAAATTGTTTTAATTCACTCTGAATAAAAAACCCAATGTTGTTATGGTTTCCACAAGTAGGCCACAACATTTATTTTGCATCTCAATTTTGATGTTTTGTCTTAAATGTAAATTTTTTGTTGTTTTAGAACAAAATAGAACTATCAACAATGCAAATAATCTCTCCAGCCAACGATTCAATTATCAACAGCAACATACTGACCATTGACAAGTCACCATTTGAACATGCTGTTCTTGAAAACTTTTTTAGTGATGAAGACCCTAACATTGCATTAACTATTACAACCAGATCAATTTGTTCTTTCAACAAATTTAGTCTTCAAAATTAATGTTTTGCTCCCCATAGTTACCAAGAAGCTTCTTCAGAAAATGGTAGATTTTACTAGTGTAACATATAAACTGTACAACAAAAATACAAAGACAACCTGTATTACTAAACACCAAAAATCATTTACCAACAGGGCAGGCAATCACGTAATAACGAAAACATTCTTACATCACAGATACAGGAGTGGGGAAGTAAAAAGTGTTAAGAAATACATAAAACATTATTTATTGGAGACACACACTATAAACGGCCAGAAAATTTGCACCATCATTGTGATTAATTACATTACATGAACAAGTCTATTGATTTATCAAAAAACTTTCTGCAACGCAACGTCTGTATGCATGTGATTCTGACTTTAGTATTTTGACATTATCCCAATCTATTCTGTGATCGAAATCCATAACATGTTGACTCAGCGCTGACTTTTTAGTGTTAACAGTAAACTTAAATGCCCTGCAATGGTGCAACAAAAAGGTTTGAAATTTGTCCAAAATTGAAAGAAACATGCTCACTCCTTTAAATTTGGAGCTAAGAAAGCTGCTCTGGTTGCAAAAAAAACAAAGCCGGAAGCACGCAAAAAGTCGTTTATATCTGCTACTCAAATCTTACATAGCACTCTGCAAGAAGAAATTCCCAATACTGCTTCTTGCAAAGCCTGCCACCTATAGATTGCATGACATGCAATATCAATTGTTTTTGACAAAAGCATTGTCCTCCAGAGCCAAAAGGACAAGAAAAAGATTTTGATCAAAACTATACGCATTTGCCATCTGATTTCTTAGAAGATATATCACTAGATGATGAACGTCATATTTTATTCACTACAAAAACCCAATTGAAACTGTTGGAGTGCGCTAAAACTTGGTTTGTGGATGGAACTTTTAAATTAGTGTGCAAGCCCTTTGTCCAATTGTTTTCAATTCATGCATTTGTGCATAAAAGTGACAAGACAATAAAACTGCCAATATTGTTTTGTTTCATGACCAGATGCCAAAAATTAGACTACACGGCAATTTTGGAAGCTATAACTACCAGCTTTACCTCAAACAATAAATTGGAGAAGGTGATTCTCAATTTTAGAGCTGCATTGTGGAGAGCTTTTGAGACAGTTTTTCCTCAAGTAAAATTAACTGGCTGCAGTTTCCATTTCACTCAAGCAATTTTTAGGCATGTGCAAATGCTGGGTTAGCAAATCAGCTATTAGAATGATATCGCCACCAGGAAGTACATCAGAAAATTGATGGCTTTGTGTGATATTCTTGATGATCATATCAAGCTGATACTTGAGGACTTGGCCATGCTTGCAACCTGTGAGCCCCAAAAAAATTTGATTGCATATATAAATGATACATGGACAACCTCTTTATTGCTTGGCATGCAATGTTGGAGCATTTTTAGAATGCCAATTCGAACCAACAACAACATTGAAGGTTGGTGCAATAAACTAAACAAAAAAGTCAATTATAGATCACCATTTTATCTTTTAGTTACTGCATTACCTAATAAGGCATCTCAGATACCAATAAACATTGAATTGTTAGAAATAAAATGTTTGAAGCAAGGTAAAAAAAAAATATGTTTGACTTCATAAAAAATTGTCTGGGTATTGGAATGATTATAAAACAGGAAGAAAATCTACTCAAAAACTTTTGAATGCGTGTTCCCACTTCGTTGGTGAGTTTAATTATGATGCTATTGTGTGCAGTAAGCAACGTAGTATCAAGTAATAAACTTACTTGCTTAAAAACTTAATTTCTAAACAAGTAAAAAAGAAAAGCGAAACCATTATAAATAGGTTACACCCAGTCAATCACTGTTTCCCTCAACAGCAGAATGTTAATAACTTTAATTTTTTGTCACCTGAGATAGTTTTCTGTCAGATGAAAATTTGTGAAATGTTGAACAGAAAAAGAAAATTAAACAAAGCTTTTCTGTGATGAAATCATTGTGTGACGAGATCACTGGCAACTGTGAAAAACTGGTCTAGCTATTACATTGAAAATTGTATGTACATGAATCTGTAACAATTAGCTCTTGTGGTATCTTTTTGGTTTTCACCAAGAGCTGATTAGTTGATGCCTATCTGTCAATGATTTTCAAGCTGCAAAGATTATTGGTAAGCCTGATTTTTGTTACAAAAAGTTGCATGCTTTAAAAAAAAACATCCTTGTAAGCACTGAACATATCTGCAAAACATTTCATATGTAGTTTATGTTATTTCAGCATACAGAGGTGGGCCTTGGCATTGTAAAAAAATTTAGATGCTGTTATTTGGTAGGGTATGCTAATAAGTTCTAAAAAATTGGACCTATGTAATAATATTTTTTTGATTTTTATAAATACAAAGGTATAAAATTAAATTATTATAAACAGTTGTTTGTGGGGCAGCACTAAAATATGAAAGTATAGATGTATGGAAATTCATACTGAAGTACAAGTTACTGAATATCAGAAAATTATACCAAAAAAAAAAAAATTGATGTGAACTATAGAAATTCATTATGAAATACAAGTTTAAGGAAATTTAGAATAATATGTAAGACTACTAAATTTATAGTGAAAATATGTCAGAAAATATGGTAAAGCTTCCGACTCATGTCTAAAAACTGTAAAACTACTGAAAAATATAAATTTTAATGATGCCATTAGTGTTAATTTGTATATTTCAGCAATTATCAGTAGTTCGGTATAGGTTCTTTTTTGTGTTTTTGTAATTTAGTGTTGCTGATTTTTAGCATTGTTGAGATTCAGTTGTGGAAACATTACTTTGGCT
Source organism: Trididemnum clinides (assembly GCA_963675345.1). Taxonomy (NCBI): domain Eukaryota; kingdom Metazoa; phylum Chordata; class Ascidiacea; order Aplousobranchia; family Didemnidae; genus Trididemnum; species Trididemnum clinides. The sequence continues at coordinate 34,844,793 of OY776297.1, forward strand.
AAAGCAAAGTTCCATTACACTTAAAACGAAAAACTTGGCCATGTCATTGTTATGTTGAAAGATGAATAAAACATGCAACACAAAAAATTAAGTAACGTGACAACTGTAGTGCATCTTTCAAATTTGTTGTGAGTACCAGTATTAGTAATGCCCTACTATCGTTGCTTCAGTGTTAGAATTATTATCAATCAGCATATCCAAATTTAGCTTTTACTTTTCTCAATAAACAGCAACAAAGAGGGTAAAATAAGCACTGTTAGCTAGCCTGCAGCGCTCTTATCAATTTAGTAGTAGTTTACTCAGGTAGGCTTTTTACCATTAGTATTATGTAGGTTGCAATAGCATTAAATAAAGTAAAGCATTCTGTTTATAACAACTGCGACAGACCTCATAAAGACTTTGTTGTTCTATTTTGAAATACACTATGAAAATTTTTTTAGTTTAGACAAGCAACAAATTTATTTTAAGCCATAGAAAGATATTGCACATAGAAAATAATTAAGCACCAAGAGTTGCTGTCCTTCCTGTCTGGATAACAAAAAAGACAAGATCTAGAGTCTTTATCTGTCAGCAACACAAGTAAACCACCAAATTCGTTGCTGTATCTCAACAACCTCAAGGTATAATCTCAGTACGTCACAGTGCTTACAACAAACCTAGAGAAACCATTGTTGCATTTAAACTTGTAAAAACTCAACTGGGCTTACTAATCAAACTTCATCCACTGCTCATTACATGATTAAAAACGTATAACTTGCTAATTACAAGTACCTTTATATTTTAGATTATATGAATGAATTAATAAAGCTGTTGGTGTTAATTAATTACAAAGCTTTTTTGACCTGATGCTGAAAATGTATGTGTTTGCATCTTTGCTACCAACAAGCAGCAGAAGATAGTTGAGTACTGATTCCACTATCTGAAAGTAATTAACTCAAATTATGCAATTTATTCTTTAAATGTTTTTTTTCTATTTAATTAAATGCATCACATAAGCGCAGGATCTTAAAGTGCAAAACAAAACGGCACTCTCAATTATTTAATCTTTTTTCTTACCCTTCATTTCTTACTAAACTCTTTTAGCTGTGACTAATCTTCATTTCCAAGGACCACATTTGAATTTAAACCACTTTTGCTACATCAGCAATGAATTTAAACTGTGCATAAAACAAATGAGGCACTGCATAAAATTGCCTCCCAGAAAAAAAATTATCCAGTCAGAAATGATGACAACAAATTGCTTGGCTCAAATTGACCTCCAAGAAAAAATCATCAAGTCACTGTAGACTAATTTTTGAAATTGAATCAATATGAATGCAAGCTTGCAGTGCCCTTGCTGTCTCAAAATGATGCACCAGTAAGTTACGACTCCCCAATTGAGAACCTCTGCCTTAATATGATTTGTAATTATGCACTGGTGAAGAATCCATGTAATAAATGCATAGCCATTTGTGTGTAGCCTTCAAGAGTGGCAACTTATTTCATGCAATAGATATTTTGAATATTTTGCTCAAAGTTTTGAATTTTGATAATTTAAAAAAGGTTTATAGTCTTTAATCACAATTTTAGTTTTCCAACTGGCCACTACTGCAAGCATCTCTTATATGTAGGGTGTATTACTAAAATCTTTTGTGGACCCCTGTGGTCTGGGCTTCTGCAGTTGAAACCATAGTTGCTGACTAATAAGTTCCAAACGACAGAGCAATGTTAAAACAAAACTTTTTTGCAATTGCTATGTAGAATGACATCTATTAATCTTTGTGGTTATTGGTTTCTTGTAGTTTCTGCCAAAGAAATTGTGGAATGTTGCAACATTTTGAATTAAAACAAGTTGGAAGAGATTCTATGCACTGATAAGCATTTCAAGAGAATTTAATGATACAAGTGTGTTCTACTAGCACTGTAGCTGCTACTGTAGCCTTGATATTGAAATGGCATTGTTACTACCTTGTTGCATGATATGTTTGCGGCAGAATATAAAATTCAAACAGTCTTTTGCTGTTCTGAAGTACCATACCAAAACTCTACGACACAGAGGCAAAATTACTCGATTATCTAATGTAATCTCAAAAAGGCTCATGTTTAAAGAGGTCTACTTCCTACAAATTGTTTTTTTCTACTTATTTATGACATTTATTCATCAGTTACGCTGATGAGTGGCCATTTTCTTGTCCAAAAATTTGATTAATTGTAAACTTTTCTGTGACATACCAAATCACTTTTTAGTTAAATATTGTACATTTTGAAAAAACAACGTCAATTTTGCAGTACAAATAGTGATGAAAAGCAATGCTGATAAATATAACTTTGCAGGGTCTACAAGAACTGGTGCTGTCATTAATCTACGACTTTCACAAAATAAATGCATTCAAGCAGTATTTTAAAAGTGATGCCTGCTTTTTGATCATACAACTACAGCAGAGTAGATTGGTTGGCCCAATATCACGAAAAAGGAAAAAAGACTTCCCTGTTTTTCTTTTTTATGGACTGATTTTTTCATCATTATGAAAAAGAAGACATTCCTTTTTGTATGGTGTTTTTATGCAGCTACTATACAATGTTGGATGAAGAAATGCATAGTAGGCATGTGTCAAAGCATCTCTCCATAACAAACCTAAAGTTGGGCCTTAACATCAGCATGTATGTTATGCTTTTGGTTTGCTGCTATACATAAAACCACAAAAATTGTCAAAACTAATAGCATAATTTTATATTCAAATTGTTTGTTAAAAACTTGGGTTTATTTTATGGTGTATGGGTTTGTTTTTCTTATGATCATAGTATGGCTTTGATTTGATGGCACTCGACAAGCGCTAGGTGCTAGCTGAAATTCAGTTATGTAGAGAGTAAATTCTTGCTGTGCAAGGACAACTCAACCTTAAAATAGCTTACCTATGATCAACATCATTTTTTATGTTGTCTACTACATCACAACTGTACTCGGAAATTGGTTTGTTCTTCCCCCTCAAGCTATTGTTATCATACTACTTTAATTTTTATGAGGAATGTCACTGAAGTGGATCTACAGATTACTTTGAACGATTTCAGTGCAAAGAGCGAAGATGTGAAGTTTACAATGATTGGATTTATCTTGGTTTTAAGCATAGACCCTCTAATCACAAGAGTCTTTGTCACAGTGTCACCTTCAAATTTAATTCAAAGAGCAGATAAACTTATTGCTCTAATGGCCTGATATCAAAATTTTAGTTCATTTATGTTTAACTTTTATCCTTTTTTTCTTCAATTGTGGTTTGTATTGTATGAAGCTGATGATAATTTTATATTTGTAATACAATGTTTTATAAGATTTAAGTATTGAAACTTTAACACTGGATCGTTAACTGGATTAATGCAGAAAACATTGCAGAGTGCAACCAAATATGTAGAAGCCCCACAATGAATTATCGACATAAATTGACAGATTATCTCTTAAAGAAGCAGGTTCTTGAGCTCGTTTTGGAAAAATATAAGATGGGAGGCTGTGCACTTTTCCTACATTGTCCTTTTGAATGTGCCATCAGCATAAAAGCAGGGAGAAGTTAAATTGTCTCAAAATATTGTCAGCGCTCCCCTCTATAAATTTCCAAAATAGGCAAAAAATTAATTTTCAAAAGATAAATCTCCAAAAAAAGGGTATTTACCTTTGCTTGGAGCAAAATAGAAAGAGTTGCTTGAAAAAAAGTTCTTATCTTTATTTGAGACAAATATGCCTCTGGCCCTCCCTCAGAATTTTCAAAAATGGGCAAAACATAAAAAATGATTTTTACTTTTGTTTGGAGCTAAAAGTAGGCTTACCATACATCCCGTTTTTTCAGGCCTTGTCCCAGTTTTTCATTCAGTCACCCAGCATAGCTAGAACTACAGTATTTAAACATTTGTCTCAGTAAGTAAGGCATTATGACAACAAACTCTAGCTCGATGATGATTTGGACCAGAAGTGACACAAAAGGAGTAGCAAAGCAGGTGATGATCTTTTTTTTTGGAGGACATCCCCACTTTGGGTGAAATTTGTTGATATATGTTGGAGCTAAGGTAAATTGCACCTGAAATGGAGGTGTACTCCAAAAAAGAAAAAAAAGGTCAACACCTGCATTGTCACTGCTAATTGTGTCCGAACTTTGCTTCATCTCCCATTGTCAGGCGTGTTGCCCTCAAGTGTCACATTTTTTAATCACAAAAATATGGTAAGCCCACCTAAAAGAAAAACTGGCAAAAAGCCATTCGGAAAACTTAACTCCAAAAAAGGTTCTTAACGTTGTTTTAAGACCACAATGACTTCTCTTCATACAAAATAAAGTGTTATGCCAGTGAAATAAGCCTATTTTTGAAATGTTGACAAACCAGTTTGTTTTTCCATGGAACAGAATGCCTTTTTTGTGAAAAATGCTTAAAAATTTTGCTGAAAAAGAACAATTTGCAAGTAAATTGTTAAGGATGTTTCTAAAAAGGTCCCAAACCATTTTTTTCAAAAAATAGTTTAGGGTGCAGCTACTTTAATAACTCTGGTTTATCTAAAAAAACACAGTTCGCAGAGAACGCCTAGACCCTTCTCAATGCAACTATCTACTAAAGATTATTGCAAATTTAATTTAATGTAGCTCTGTTATAGAACTATCTTTGCAAAAGCACTTTTAGTAATTTTTTCTGGTTGGCAGATTAATTCATCAAGAAATTTAGGCCAATAAAATGTTATCTTAAAAACTTCAAAGCAGTTATAGTATATGTCTACTGCTGTTGCTTATACAGAACCAGCTTTCCTGAATAAAAGGTATTGTTTGCCTTTAGAAATAATGCTAAAAATGTTACTTGTAGTACCTTAAAAGTATTGTAATAACAAATCTCAGATGTGTTTGGATGATTTGTTTGATCCCGATAGTTGGATTAAGCCTTTTATCACTAAGTTAATTAGTAACATCCGCGACAATCTGAATATTTTATACCTATGTCAGGTTTTGATAATATAATAGAACTTTCGGTTCTATCTCAATCTTAAATTTCTTTTAAAATTGAGGTGACATATGATAATCGCTTGGATAATTAGGTCTGACTGCAACTTAATAAAACTTGGGAAAGATTGGCTTCCACTAAAAACACCTTAAACCACGTTAAGAACAGAATAATGTGTTTGCAGAAATAATACTTCACAACTTCAAGCTTCTTCACTCAACGATCTCAAAATTACCCACTTTACTACACAATCAGGAAACTGCCAAAAATAATTTCACCAATAACTGCTTAATACTTGCCACATCCACAGAATCCAAAATAATTTATCACAAAAAACAATATTCCTTCTTTACTCTGTCAATCAATCCCTCTCTCCCCATTACACGCTTCTCTATATTCTCTCTACTCTAACCAAAAAAAATCCCGTTGCCTTATATATAAACCGAAAAAAAAAATCCAGAAAACGCTAGAACGAAATCACGCAAAAAAAGAAAAAAAAGCATTTCAAGTTATGTAATCGGTTATCCAAATTCTTCGAAGAAGCTAGAATCACTAGATCAATCTGGAATTTTACTATGTTGTAATAATGATTGTGATGTAATGAAGGCGTACTTACAGCAAATTCAATTGCAAGGAAAAAAGGTCTTTTTTTCTCAATCAGTAGCCAAGCGAATGAATGACACAGCACTTTACACAAATATGAAACAATTCTTACAAGGCAAATTTCCTTATTCGTGACGACAAACTAGAAAAAATATTTTTCAAGTAGTCTGCAGCACGACGTTTTTGGACAATCATTTTAACCTAAGAATCCACTGGGTAGTAAATGCCAGACAGCAGACAAGTGGAAACGACCAGTTAAAACAGACATGGGCAATTGTTTTGGCCTGCAAGCCGCATCACGGTCATGGAAGCCAGCTAAGGGCCGCACTGAGGATTGAAGAGTCAGTTGAGGGCCGCATTGACCAAGTATAAGTGGCCGAGGGTCAGTGCTCAGAATCTTGCAATAACCTGCATCAGCTTTATGTAGTGCGAGACCTCCTTATATTGACCTTATACTGTGTGTGGGCATGGTGGACTCCAAAAAAAAGGTCATCACCCTCTCATAACCAAATTGTTTGAACCGCGAGACGTTCGAAAACCGAGGTTTGACTGTACATGGAAGTTTCTACAAATGTTGGCAAGCCGCACAAAATGCTCTGGCGGGCCGTAGTTTGCCCAGATCTGAGTTAAAATTTTACGCTTACACTATATGCTCTATGCCTAATGAAAACTAGCCTTTAGAACTGAGATACAACCTCCCCAAAAAAATTGATCCTGAAACAATAAGGCTTTTCTTTATATGTTTTCAAAAAAATAATTGGTTTTTGACAACTTTGTCCTCAAAACTATAAAAATTTTTTCAAATTTCAATTTTAACAACTTTTTGTAGCTATAATAAATTTTGTCTTTATCATCATCATTAAGTGCCATGCCTGATCCAGGCCTTGGCAGCATTAATGCAAATGTTTTTCCATTTTCTTGTATCTTTGACAAAATGCAGCAGTCTTCTGTATTAAGCTTTGTATATGTTTTTAATTGATCCAAATAATTGTACCTTTGATGACCACGTGCTGGTTTTCCATTGATGTGCCCAGTAATTGAAGTTTGCACCAGATTCTCCTGTCTCGTAATATGTCCAAAAAATTGCAACTGCCTATTTTTGATTGTGTTAAGAAGCTGTCTAACTTGGCAGGATTGTTTTAGAACAGTTTCATTGGTAATGTGAGTAGTCCATGAAATGCGTTGCATTTGCTGTAGAAACCAAAGTTTCAATGCATTGACTTTCTTGATAGTTTCGTTTGTCATAGTCCAAGATTCACAACCATATAAAAACACCTACGACTTTAACAAACGAAATCTGATCATGAAACTCATCTTTTTGCTATGGAGGATATATCCCAAGTCTATGAATGCTTGTTTGGCCAGTACGATTCTTCTCTTATTTCATTAGTGGACCTTCTGTTACATAAAATAAGTGAACCAAGATATCAAAAATGTTCCATCTGTTTAATTGAGTTTCCCTTCAAGAAAAGTGTGAGTCTCGGTACTGTTTCTAGTTTAGTAACTACAAGACATTCTGTTTTGTTTACCAATTTTTTTCTAATTCATTTAGCATCTTTTGTAGCTCCCTCGGTGATGTTGAAATGAGGACAGTGTCATCAGCATAACGTATATTGTTTATATTAACTCCATTCACCTTTATTCCTTCAAAGTCATTGATGCCACGCAAAATAATTTCACTGTATAGATTAAACAGATCTCGATATAGAACACAGCCTTGTCGAACCCCTTTTTTGATTTGTGCATCACCAATTACGTCATTACCAATTTTAACATTAGCAGTTTGTTCATAATACAATGCTTGAATGAGCCTGAGATCTTTGCTATCAATACCAGTTTGTTGAGAAGTTGAAGAAGTTTTTCATGATTTACACTGTGAAATTTTATCTTAGCAATTTCATAAATGAAGCATTTCACACTTATACCAACAGGCCTCAACTGGTCAGAAATGATCGGCACTTGATAAGATTATGCATCCCCAAATGGTGGATAGAAGTGTGAAAAATGTTGCTTCTTCTTCTTCAAGTGTCATGGCTGAGGCCAGCCTTTGACAGCTTCTCTGCATTTGTTCCTCCAGCCATCTCAATCGTTCATGACCTGCAGTATCTCTTCAGTCAATCCAACCAACACGTCCATCAATTGATCCATAAATTTCAGGCGTGGTCATCCTCATGCGCGTTTTCCTCAAACATTTCCACATATTATGACATGTTCAAATTTCTCTTTTCTGTCCTGTTTGTTGTAATATTTCTTTGTTTGTCTTTCTGGTGACGTATGATATTTTTTGCATTCTGTACAAGCATCACATTTCAAATGCATTGAAATATTACAACAGGCAGTTGAAAGCATAAAATAGAATCATGTGGAAAAGTATAACTGGTGCTCAAAATGTGCAAAGCTTCTACAGGTAATTTGATTGTGGAACAACCTCACCCAATGTTTTATTGTCACAGAGCTGTAGTGCAAGATAGTTTGGACCGTTCTATTCACTTGTTCAATGATGAACATAACAGCAACTAGCAACTACAAAAGGAACAATGATGATTTTGAATTACATCTCTATATGTTGTAAAGTTTTAATGGTCTCCAAAGTGCTCAATTCATGATAGTTTAAAAGAATAGACCAGTAAAGAGAACTAGAGCAAGGAATTGGTTCATCCAATGATTGTAAAAACTAGGGGCCATAATCAGTATCAAAAAATCCTACAGCAACTAATATTTAAAGACTTTTTTGTTAAAGGGAATGGAAAAAACTGATAAATTTAGCTTGATTTCTGGGGTGCCAGATGATTTACAAAAAGTGTAAAAAATACTTTTTCTCAAACTATGATTGTACTATATTGATAAACAACTATTCCCATGCAAAACCAGATACCTGTTAACACAGTATATGGCTAAAAGCCAGACCAATTAGACATAAAGTTTTGGCTTTTGGTGCATGCTCAGTCAAAATACCTGTGCAATGGTAAGCCATACTTGTAAAAAAAATTATCAAAGCAGATGTAACGATTTTTTTGGTGATAAGTGCATAACACTTCTGCAGCCTTACAAGAGTTGCAATGTCCACAATTTTACCAGGCTAAAGCTAGCACACAAGTAAAGAAAAAAAACAATCCTAGACACTGTATGAAAATAACAGTATAGGTGCTAAACTTTGATCTGGTAACGAAAGACAAGCCATATTATACTTCAGAGATTTATTATTCACCATCTGATTGCAGCTTGACAAAATAAAAAGCTAAGAACAAGAAAGTTGTATGCATCCTGAGTTCAATGCACAAAAACATAAATATTGATCAAGGCCACAAAAAGAAATTGTAAAAGACAGATCAGCATTACAACAAATACAGGTCAGTATGTACATGTCAGACCAGTAGGCGATAGCCAGTGGATGTTTTTTCAACATCCTTGACTGCGTCTGTGAAATTGCTTACATCATTTACTGTAGTACAATAAAATTAAAGTTAACAAAAAGGCAGAGTCTGCTTGAGCTCATAAAAGAGCTTTGGAAACCAAAACATGGAGTGAGGTCTGTAACTCACTCTACATCAGTAAATCAAATTTTCAGCAATGCACTGTCAGCGAGCAGTATTGAGACACACGAAGCTTGAAAAGGAAAGAGTGCCAGTTTGTGTAATCAAAAAACAAATTTTGCTTTTTCTGCCAGAACTGTGGTAAGCCTGCTGAGACAAACACACAACCAAAAAAGTAACAATCGACATATGCAACTACTGACCTGCTATTTAGTGCAACAAACCTGTTTTTTTCATCATATATGTCCGTCATAAAACATATGCAACAATGACCACAGTAATTTTTGTGTGTAGCAATATATCTTCAGGCTTCCAATAAGCAGTTATATGATTTTGTAGATCCACTTTATATTTCTTGTTTTCACAACAGTTTTGTAGCCTTTTTTCCTCTGTTTTTCCTTCATGGAGACAAACAATGAAAGTACTTTTGTGGATACAAGGTGGTATAGTGAGCACAGAACTGGGACCACATGCTAACTTGAATAATGAGATCCCTGCCAGCAATATGTATGACGCAAACAAGATTAGTCAGTGAAATGCCATTCTGCTTTTGCAGGGTGCACTTCAGTGAGATTTCATTATTTACAATTGCTTTCAAAATAACAGTAAACACTAGGTAGTAACTAGACTATAGGTGCTCTTTTTGCTAAGATAGCATCATGAAAAGACAGAGCTACATATGAAATGTCAAAAAAGGAGTGTAAACAAGGTGGAAAATATCATCACCTGTTGCAATGCCATTACAGCCCAAACCGTCATAAATTTTTTTAAACTAAAGCAGATTTATAATATCTTCAAAAATAGCTTTCATTCTAATGTTTATGGACTGTACTGTTGCAAAAATAAAAATAAACAATTTCTTTAAGAAACGTTTGATATCACATCATGGTATGCCCTATAAGGGCAGTTTTTACTGGTTGATTAGCCATGTGCTGGGTTTTGAGCCATTAACTACTTTCATTCATTACCAGGGAGGTAGTATTAATTCTTAAAAAAACTAAGTTTTACCCATTTTTTTTATCTATACCACCAGTCAGCTCTGCCAGTGTTGCTCACAGGGTCCCCCATTAGTTACATCAAAGTCAAGCTTATCGGTTCAGCTGGCTGTGGTGGCTTCACCCAACAGGTAGCTATATGAACAGTAATGAAAAGTCAGTGTTTTTCTAGTATTTCCAATTGCCATTCCTAAATCAAGTGCACTTTAAAAAGTGATTACATCAAAAATACTATGGGCAAGATAGGCATACCACTTACTCACATGTTACTGATCTCTATATTTGTTTACACAGAGTAACCAAAGGGCACAAAAGTTAAAAGAAACTGGGGAGGGAGATGGCAATGTCAAGGTAATGATTGTTTTCAAAAATACCAAAAGTGGATGCTAAGCTATAGGCATTAGAGATGAAACTGATCGGGATTTCATGACCTGACTCAACCAGTAAAAATTCAATTTGTCAGAGGTTGACAAGTTGTTGGGACAATTTTTGTGTTTTTGTAATATTTCTTACACCTTTTGTGATTTTCGATGTAATTATTGTTGCATTTCTTACGTTCGATATCCCTAAAGTATGAAATTAAAGTAAAGTTATTCAATTGTAAAGATTGGATGGCGCTTTAAAGGGCCTAAGGTTTGAAATGTGGATGGATTATTTAAATTACAGTTAAAAGTAGGTGTATATATTTGCATGTTAAATACTAAGACCACTACTTGCTACTTTTTTGTAATTGTATGTAAATTTAAATGACCTAAAGGCTCTGGCTGGGTGGATGTTGCTTGGTGCTGGCATAAAGGCAGCATGCATGGAGCAAACATCCAAAATGGAGCACTTGGAGTTAAGTTATTACAATTGCAGGGCCTCTAACAGTAATGCAGAGGTAAATAATAGCGGTTCAGCCTGCAGCACCAGCTTTGTTCAATTGATATTTGTGAGAACAGTACTGAAAAGTTAATTTGTTGACATAGCCAATTCTTGTTTCAAAATCAAAGTACCACTTTGGTAATGGGAATTGATTAAGCCTGAAAAAAGCATTATACTGGGTTGTACACAGCTGCAACATTTCTATTAAAGTTTCTGGCAATGTGTTGCTAGCCTTTTGTAGTACTTAGAAACTGGACTTGCTACCAATTGAAACAGCCAACGATTTAAAAACATTTTATTTTATAAAGTTCATGGAAGCATCATTTTGAAGTTGTGCGGTACCAAAGGCACCAAAGTGATTGATAAGTATTTCCACGATTAAGCTATTAAATACTAAGACCACTACTTATGACTTTTTTGTAATAGTAGGCATATTCGTATGACCTAGATCCTCTGGCTGTGTACATGTTGCTTGGTCATGGCATAAACACAGCTATGCAAAGTGCAAACTAACCCAAAATGAAGCACTTATTTCAATTGCAGAGCCCCATCAGTAACATTGAGATAAAGAATATTGAATCAGATAGTTGCACTGGCATCACAGAGTTGCAAAGAAAATTACTTTAACATTTAGATGATATGAAGGTGGACAACAATATTTTGTTGCAAAAGAGAAAATAGGATCATCTTTATCCTCCCGATTTTTTTTGGAATTACCAATGTTTCACTTAGAGTAGGCTACTTTTCAACATTTCTGGAGACTTGAATTTTAGATTTTTTGAAAAATATTGATAAATGCCAAAGAACTATGCTTTTGAAAAAGAAAAGAGAAAATGCACCAAAAAACTTATTTTTTCCAGGAATTGCAAATTTGTGAAGCCCAAGAGTGTTTTTGACCACTAAGCTATCTTTCAAAAGTTTTAGACTTCATTTTTTGATAAATGTTTTTTGATATTTACATAAATAATGCCGGCAAAGAACCATGCTTGCAAGGATACCAGTAAAAATGCACCAAAGGACTAACTTTTTTGAAAAATTGCAAGATGCTTAGAAGTAGTAGGACAATTTTTTAACTAAAAATGGAATATGATGTATGGTAACCAATTTCTGATTAGTCATTATAAACTAATCCTTAGCCCTAAATAATTATAGTTACATATTGCAGAAGGCCATATTTCCTAAGCTTTCAAATGACACTAATTATTGCTATATCATAACTTTTATATATTAAACGCACCTGTTTTTACTAAGCTTACCACTTTTTAGGAGAGGTAAAAAGTTAGACTAGTGGTGTTAAAGTTTAGTTTCTTTGATGTAACAACAAGTAGGGACGGTAAATTATATATATATACTAACTTTGATTTGTTCAATGGATTTTGAAAATTGGTTGAAAAATGAGGTTTTATATTAGTTTTTAAGTAAATTGCTTTTGTAAGATAAATGTTACGTATATTAACTTTGATTTGTTAAATGAATTTTGAAAATCGATTGAAAAATAAGGTCACAAATCAGTTTTTAGGTTTTGTAAAAATATTGCAATTTTTGAAAAACATCTTCATATGATAATCTCTGATAGTGTAAATGTTGATTGTACCAGTCAACATTATGATAGCAAGCTTTAAGTACACAGGAAAAAGGAGAAGCATGCTTAGAAGGCTCAAAATGCCTTAAGAATTTGCTGTTGCATTGTCAATTGAGCTTTCATCTTGTGGAGTGTTTTTATCAAAAGCACCTTGACAATATCTTCAAAACAATGTTTAAACACGTTTCTATAATTAGTAATTTTTTAGTAAATTAAAAAAACAAATTATACAATTAAACATTAATTATTACATCATGCGAGAATCTAAAAAGATGGACATTGTTGAAGTTGATAAGTCAAGTATTTGCTTTTGTTAAGCTTAAGACTACATTCCTCCCTCACAAAATGGGATTAAAAAAAAATCTTTGATTGTGATGTCAAAATGATGTCACAAATCCCTCATTACACTCACCCCGGGGTGGTGATCAATTGTGCCAAGTTTGATGCTCGTACATTCAGTAGTTTTGGTTAAGTTCAACACAACAGACAGACAGAATTGCACTTCATACAGGGTGGTTGCTGGAAAAGTGAAAAATTTGTCAAACAGCAATTTATTTTCAAAACGAATAATTTTTACCAAGTTTTTCAAAAACTGATGTTATATTACACTCACAGATGCTCAAAATGTCGTCTGTGCACTTCTTAGCAGCATATTAACCCAGATATCCGAGCTCACCTGAAGTTTTGAAAGGTAACTTGTGAGATATCATTGCAAGCTCATGCTTTCAAATCATCAATAAAGTCTAGTCTAGTTGATACGTCTAAGTCTCTGCTAATAACAAGCTTGAAACACAGTATCCAAGACATCTAAGTCAGGACTTTTTGCGAGCCAATCTTCTGATGCAATGAGATCAGGAGTAGATTGCTGAAGAAACTAAATTGAAGATTTTCACTTTTGAATAAAATAACCACCTTCCTTTTAAAGTCTGAAAGTTCTTTCCTACTGCTTCCATCCATGATGTATGTAATGAAATCAATATTTTTCTTGTAAATCCACACCCATATGACAACAAAAGCTTGGTGATATTCAAACCGAAATGACATCTAGTCTTTGAAAAGCAAACCTCATCTTCAACACTATGAAAAGAGTAGTTTAATCTGTGAAAAGATGGTCATATTTCAGCGGAGAGAAAGCAACACTTAAGGAGGCTATCTATAAGCCAAAAAAGTGATTTAGATAAATTTGTAAAAACGTATGGAAAGATTTTTATTTGATAGTACTAATAATTGTAATAGAAGTGAAAAAAAACAGGTTCAGCTTGTTCTATCTAATCGAGGATTCGTGGCTGTGAAAACTGCTGGCAAAATGCATCTCCAAGCTGCTAATGAAGCAACAAAATTTCTCAGAAAAAAGGAGCCCTTAAACTAGCTAGAGCCCAGAATCTATGAAAACCACCATAACTAGTGATGAGACCTTAATTTATGGTTACAACCCAGAAACCTAATTTCAATCTTCATGATTGAAGCATGTAGAACCATAAAGGTTGAAAAAAGCACAATAGATTTCAAGCAAAGTGAAAGTGAAAACCTGTCATTTATTTCCACAGTATTGTGGATTACAAATGTGCGCTAAAAAGCCAAATAACAAAGAGTACTACCTGTAGGATCTACTTTGTCTGTATAATGCTGTCCAAAAAGATTGGGCATAAAGAATTTTTGGTTTCACCACAATCAGGAAAGGCAACCGGACCATCTGAAGTAAGTGTGGAGATGATAGTTGCAAGTGGTGAAATCGGGGTTAAAGTGATGATGGAACTATGTCAGCATGTATTGGATGGTAGAGGAATGCCTGATGAGTGGAAAACAAGTGTGATTGAACCTATCTTTACAGGAAAGGGTGATGTGATGAGCTGTGGATCATACAGAGGAGTGAAACTGCTAGAACATGCCATGAAACTTGTTGAAAGAGTACTAGAGAGGCGAATACAAACATTAGCCAATTTGAATGAAATGCAGTTTGGATTTATGCCAGGAAAAGGATCAATGAATGCGATATTCATTGTGAGAAGAATGCAGGAGGAATATCAAAAGAAGGACAAGAAGTTGTATATGTGTTTTGTTGACATGGAAAAAGCTTTTGATAGAGTGTCAAGAAAAGTGATGGAGTGGGCCATGAGAAAGAAGGGTCTATTCGAAGTTATAGTTCGAGCAGTTATGAGCCTCTATGATGGTGCAAAGACAAGAGTGAGGGTGGGATCTGCATATTCAGAGGAATTCGAAGTAAATGTTGGTGTACATCAAGGATCTGTGCTGTTGCCACTATTGTTTGCAATAGTGGTGGACGTTATTATAGAAAATGCAAGAAGAGGTGTGGTTAATGAATTGCTACATGCAGATGATCTTGTTCTCATTAGCAAAACCATGGAAGACTTGAAGGAAAGATTTTGCAATTGGAAGGATGCACTGGAAAGTAAAGGTTTAAGGGTCAACACCAGAAAAACATAAGTGATGGTAAGCGGGTCAGAAGGAGAACTATACAAAAGCAAGATAGATCCATGTGGAGTTTGTGTGAGGAGAGTCATGGCCAATTCAGTGTTGTGCACAACCTGTGGAAACTGGGTGTGCAAAAATAAAATAAAGAGAGTTACTGCTAGGTTGGCAGTGCATTTTGTTTGCTTGAAATGTAAAGGAATAATGGAAGGAATAGTAGAATCGATTGAGAAGTTGTGCAATGAAGTAGAAACAGTGAATGGATTTTGTTATTTGGAAGACAGACTAATTGCTAGTGGTGGTTGTGAAGTGGCGGTCACAGCAAGAATAAAAATTGGTTGGGTAAGATTTATGGAATGTGGAGAGTTGTTGCTTTGAAATAGGTTTTCTCCGAAAATGAAAGATAACGTTTATCGTGGTTGCATAAGATCAGGAATACTGTATGGAAGTGAGGCATGGTGTTTAAAAGAAAATGACAAAGCAACTTTAAGGAGAATGAAGGGAGCTATGGTGAGAGCCATGTGCGATCAGAAAGTTGTTGACAGAAAAACAACTGAAAAACAGATGGACATGTAGGGCTTGAAGGAAAATATAGACCAGTTAGCAACAGCAAATGAAGTTGGATGGTATGGACATGTGCTGAGGAGGGTTGATGATAGTGTTTTGAGGGTTGCTCTGAATCTTGAAGTGGAAATAGAAAGCGGGAACGACCAAAGAAAACCTGGAAGAAGCAAGTGGAAGAGGAGACAGATAAGATTGACTTGAAGAAGGAGGATGCCCTGAATTGAGACAAGTGGAGAGACGACCTGCCAGCAATCGCAGAAGAAAATGAGGTGAATCTGGCCATCTCTGGTAAGGGAACAACACTGGAAAAAACTGAACTACTACTACTACTACTACATAATACTTTCTACAAAAAAACCACTCCCACCAATAGATATCTTCACTACATGTTCCATCACCCAAAACATCAGAAACTTACTGTTCCAAAAACAGTAATTCATACAGCAAACACTCTTGTTTCTAACAAAAAAAACATTTACAGAGTGAATTACTCAAAATATGCTCTACCTGACATCTTAATGGATTTCCAGCTAGAACAACAATATTTGTTATAGTTTCTACAATATCCAGTGTACAAGAATATCATCCTAATTATGCAGTGTTTCAAATTGTTAATATAAAATACTACTATATCACAAAAAACGTTAATTGAATTTACCTCTAGATTTCATGATGCCCAACGATCTAAAACAATGCTGGACTTGAAATTTTATCCCACATCCCTACTAACTTGTCAAACTATGATAATTGGCTGATAGGTATATATAAAGCATGACTAAGCTGTTTAATTTAGGTTTTAAGCACGATTTGACCAAAATAAATGACTGAACATTTGCTAAAAAACAAAATATCTCATCACTTTCAATGAGTAATTCTAGTTTTAAGAGCGACAGTAACATTACAGCCACAACTTACAAATATTATTAAGCCTGATTCATGGCTCACTTTTTCAATTTAAATTTCAGCAGTAATTGAACAAAGCTGCTTTTTGACTGATGGCATGCAACAGAATCATAAAACAAAAGTAAAAGTTTTGTTTAAACAAACTTTTAAAGTAGTAAAGCAGATTGCAAAAAAAAATTATGAGCTTTGTAGTACTTATCAGCAACTCTAGCTAACCATCCACACGAACAAGCTCTTATTTTGCTGGCAGCGGAAAAGCACTCAAATGCTTAAAAATCAACAAAATATAGCAAAAAAAAAAGCAACAGACCTGTGTCAACAGATTCAAAAATAATTGCAGCTAAATAAGCATAAAAACTTAAAGGGTTGGTAAATATGTTGAAATAATTGACACTTAAAATGTTTTTTCTGCACTTGCTGTTATGGTCAGTAACAAGGAAAAATCTTCTTTAAGAATAACTTCTTCAAAATTTTTAGAATGTACACAACCCTGTCGTTTTCAAACAAATATTGCAGTTGGCTTTGCAGATTTATGTTTTTATAACCTGAGAAAAATATGACAAATATTCATCATTAAAGTCATTTTCTTGAAAATGTTAGGAGACTTAATCTCATTAGACAAAGAATTTTTGCTTCCAGTATTGGTAAAAAACTCATTGTATATACGTTACATTAAAGTTTGGTCCAAAAAATGTTAGACCCTTCTGGATAACGCGCAATTCCAACAAATTTGCTTTGGCACATTTTGATATCGCCATTGGTGAAGACAATAATTGGTGCCATTCCCTTTTTAAAAGCAATTAGCAGTTTTACAGGGCATGCTCATCAGTTTTTTGTTTCCAAAAAGTAAAAAATCCATTTCTATGCTGCTGATGGAGTATAGCAAAAACTCCAAATCAATATTGTCAACATGCTGAACTGTGAAAAAATGTTCTAAAATCTGTGAAGACTCTCATAACAGATCTGAGTTTATAGTTACAAAACAGAAATCAAGTCTCAATCTAAAGAAAGCACTTGGAATCATCAAGGTTAAAAATGCAAACTAAGTTTGCAACATGTAAAAGTGATGTTGATGTCTTTCTATAATTACTGTGGCTATGCGCATCACAAATTTACGTTTAAGGCTAAACAATCAATCAAGACCATTGGCAGTATTTTGAAGTTTAGTGTAACCTTCAATCATCATGAGGCTGTGCAAAAAAAGCAGCTTGACAGGTAAACAGAGAAAAAAGGTCAACTTCTTTACCACAATGCTCCCACTCATCCTGCCAACATAACCCAAGGCATTTCCACCAAAAATATAATGCACTTGCATGATTCCATGAGTTGCGATGATGCAACTTCCAGCTGTTTTCCCACGTTAAAAACTATACTTTAAAAGACCTACTTTTAACCATAAGAATCAAAAAATCGATAGTGTGGCATTCCAGAAGAGAGCAAAAAATGTGTTTAACAGTGGAAAAGCATATGTACTAGCAAGAACAGCTCGCATTTTGGAAATTAAATAAAATTTGTGATATTTATTGTGTATTGTTTCTATATCCAGAAGTCAGGTACATTTTAAACATACTTTATATATTATTGGTAAAAGTATTTATTTTTCTTACAAAAAAAATAAACTCAAAATGCTGGTAAACATTTTATAAAAACGTTTTGCTTTTACACTGAAAATATCATCAGTTAAATAAATAGTTACCTAAGGCTAGACTAAAACTAATACTATATTGAAAGCAAACTGCTGTACAACTAAATTTAGTAAGGTTATCAGAATCGTGACATCACAAAGAGATATTTCTTTTGCTGTCTGATATTGTTACTTTGAACTTGGCTAGCTAATTAAATGTTTTTTGTAACAGTTGAACAGATTTATTGAACTTAAGTGTTGAATGATGATAATTTACTTTGTGTATGCATTGCTATGCCTAACGTATTGTGATACTTTGTAAATTGCATCATTTTACAAAAACAAAGGTTTTGAATGCCCAAAATACTTAGCAACTGCACTGTACTCAACAATGGAAAACTTTTAAATAAATCATTGCAAACAAGAACTCACTTTATCATCTTCATTGTACATTATAACTTGAAAAAATTTTGAATGCTGAGTGATCATGGTATGCAGATGCTCGCTGTCAACAATTGAGTCAAGTTGGCCAGTAGAAGATAGCTCCAACAACTTCACTATTACTTTAAGCACACTGCACTCATCCAAACAAAATCTGATAACAACACAAGCAGGTAATTTGAGTTATTACTAGCAAAAAACATGAATAAAAAATACTGAGAGCAGTAACATTAGAAAAATGTACTAAACAAATGGAAAAAGTACTAACACATATAAATTGAAAAAACTTAATATACCGTAAATGTAAAACAAACAGAAAAAAATCTGTTGTTACATTCATATAGAAACAAACAGTCAAGTTTTACAGCACTTCTAGTTACTGAGCATCAAATAAAATAGTATGATCACAACCACCCTGGTATCACAACTACTTAGCTCGGTCTAAAACAGCAATATTTTTTCAACAGCATAGAGATACGTACATGCATCTATCTGTTTAATCGGCTTTTTTTCTTTGGAGGTTCATGAGAGCATCAGTCATAGAAGTTCTCCATATACCTTATGCTGATCTTCAGCTACATCTGCTATCTTGACTAGTTTAATTTTAAACCATGACCAAGTAATTTGCTTATATAAAGGTGAATAGATGGATCTATTCTATTCATGGATTTTAGTGTAACGCAAGCTTTATTAGCAGTAAAACATGATTGTAAACTAGCTTGAGGTTGTGTAATTTAGCTTCATCATGGCTAAAACAAACTTGGTTAATGCTAAAATAATAGTTTTTAAGCCAAAAGCAAGATAATGCCTGTTGTGCCAGTTACATGGTTAATGCAAGTTGGTATGATAAAATACAGTTGTTGGATAACTTTAGTTGTACTAATGTACTTGTTGCACAAAATTACGTTGATATATTTTTTGTGCACAACTTGGCTTCAACAGCACCTGCTGATGAAATATTGATAAAATTGTTAATAAATCTTTGCAGCTCAGCTCATGCGGGTTATATTTTCCAGCACAAAATAAACCACATCAGTAGGCCAAGTCAGTATGCTCTGGCTACAACATAAGTTGGAATAGATTTACTGTATGACTTGTGAGCAAAATTTGGTTCATAAGCATTTAAGCTAATGCTCATCTTTAGTTAGTCAGGGCCACTATGACAAGTAAACTACTTGGCCCTGCAACTTGTCTGCCACATAAAGATGGAGATATCTCTTATAATCTTACCAAAGAACACAACAACAAAAACTTGCCAGCTTCTTCTTCATACCATTTCCTTTTGTACAGAGCACCTAGCAGGAAAACTATGAAAACCACTTTTAAAGTCTTTGGTATGACTTGATAAGAAAATTCAACCCCAGTCTACCAACTGCAAAGTGAACACTGTAGAAAAAACTTAGTTCAGATATGACGACAACAAACTTTAACCTTTTAGAAGATAAACTAGCATAATTTTTTCCCTGAAGTCTAAATTGGATAG
Source organism: Trididemnum clinides (assembly GCA_963675345.1). Taxonomy (NCBI): domain Eukaryota; kingdom Metazoa; phylum Chordata; class Ascidiacea; order Aplousobranchia; family Didemnidae; genus Trididemnum; species Trididemnum clinides. Next base: position 34,864,762 of record OY776297.1, read on the forward strand.
GATAAACTACAGCAACCCTAACTACAAACCATGAAAACATTTACTTTATAGCCATACCTGAAAATTGATTTTTTTAAAAATTACAATGGCTCAGATTTGAAAACAAAGCATTAAAGCATATGTTTGCTTCTCACAGTTACGGGGTATGTACAATAAGTAATGAGAAAATGTCAGGAGATGTATTAAATATGATTCGATTAAAATGCTGCTTTGTGGTGAAAAACACATACATGTATTCTATAAACTGGCCAACTGTCAACTTTCTGTTTCAACAGGTCTTATTGTAGCGGTGTTGGAAGTGTAAGCAGTTTGATTAGGTTTGCCGATCTGTGAACACGTGACAAGATGCAGAAAAACATTGAGCAATGTTGTGCCATCAAATTTTGTGTTAGACTTAAAAAAACCAAACAAGAAGCTTATGGATTGTTAAAGGAGGCCTATGGAGATGAACACATGAGCCAAGCAAGTTTCTATTGGTGGTTTAACAGATTTTCTGAAACAAATGAACAAGTTAAAACCCAGACCTGGAGCACCAAAAAGTGCATGCAAGGAGGAAAACATTCAGGAAGTGCGAAGGTTAGTGATGCAAGACCGTCAAATGTCTGTGAGGAGGATATCTGAAGCTGTTGTTATTAGTATTGGCACAGTAGATACAATTCTGATCAAAGATCTGAAGCTCCACAAAGTCTGTGCCAAGTTTGTCCCAAAGATCCTATCTGAAAGCAATCAGTGGTGGTTCCACCAGGACAATGTCTCATGCAACAAGTCAACACTGGTGACCACCTGGATGGCTAACAGGGGTATGAAACCAGTACAACACCCACCTTACAGCCATGACCTAGCCCCTTGCAACTTCTTCCTGTTCCAACACATGAATTCCATTCAACAGAGGAGCTGAAAAAGACATCGAAAAATTACCTGAAAAGATTACTCAAGGACTTTGAGGTGTTTCAGGATTGGAAGCAATGCATGAAAAAGTGTGTAGATGCAGGAGGCAATTGTTTTGAAGGAGACTAAGTTTTGTAAGCTTAAGAAAATAAATAGTGTTTCTCCTGACATTTTCCCATTACTTATTGTACATACCTCGTATTTTGGCTTCTTCTTCATATGGGCAAGATTTTCCATATTTTGGAGAAGCTTCTCAGATCAAGAGCTTCTCATTAGCTCTTTTTGCTAGTCTTCTGTTAGACTGGGCTATTGTGATGGGTAGACTGCTTAACCCTGCCACATAATTGTTTAGCGATCAGCAAGCAAGGTATCTACCAAGAAGATGGTACCATTGATAGTACTTGACTAGCAGCAGTTAATAAAAGCAGACTACCAAAAAGTTGGACTTAATCTAGTCACAAAAAAATAAAAGTAGAAGAGCTTGCTGATGCTATAAGTATCAATCAATATTTAATAAGGTTCAACATTACAAACATTAGTAGCTAGTGAACTGTTCAAGCTTTGGTGCCATGTAATGCTAAGAGTCAACTTCATTGTAAAAAAAATCTATTAACTCTTTCGCTCCCGCGATCATCGATTGATGATCTCGTGTTTTCAGTGTTTACCTCAAATTTTTCAAATTGAGTTACAAAATTAGTTTACTAAAAAATCGATTTGTGACTTTATTTTTCATCCAATTTTCATAAAATTTTCAAAAGATCACGCTTATTTCCTCATGCATCGGAAGATGTATAATTTGTGCCCTAATTCTTGGATTTTTATACCCAAAAACCGTTAAAAAGACCAAGAACCCAATTGCAGACGACAAAATCTGCCAAATTCTCAGCACGTGCCAACTACACTAAAATCAAATTGGGATTACATCTCTACCACAAAACCAAACCCTTTATCATTAACACAGTCTGAAAACTACTCTTTTGGGGCATCATTTGACAAAATTTCAAGCAATAATAATAAATTTTACTTTTTTGAATTTCCAAATTTTTTAGGGGTCTCAAAACCCCTCCAAACAAATTTGAATGATAAGTAGATAAAAGTAAATTTAGTGCGTAAAAAATATGATATGTTGCTAAATACCAGTCTCATTTGAAAGCTTAGGAAATTTGCTTTCCAGCAATATATAACTTTAAATAGTTTAGACTAAGTGGTATATGATATTTACTGATCAAAAATGAGTACTGTACATCATATCAGTTCAAAACCGCCCAAACTTTTTTGACTTACCTTCACTAAATTATGATTTTTAGAAAAACTACACCCTATAAAAAGATAAAATAAATTCCAAATATTTCACCAATAAAGTCGTCATTTCGTATCAAGTTTCCAAGGAGACAAAGACTGAAATACAAGTTTAAAAGCTAGCAGAAGTTTGGCTTCTCTAAATCAAAGTTTGCTGTATCCCCATTGTTTCTCAAGAAATGGGAAGGGTGTAAAAAAGCTTCTGCTTCATCGTCAGTGACAGCATATTCTATTTAAACTTGATATTTTCTGAATCTTGAAGAAATTCCCTGTTCAAAAATACCCAATGTTACATGGTTTAGGCTAACCTCTAGCAGATAATGACTGATCATATTTTAGGTACTAAATTTAACTACCAAAATTTGGTACCGGTCGGTACCGATCAAAAAAAAGGTCATTTGCCTCAGAAAATTGCAAATTGTAGAAAACCTAGGCTCTTAGGTAAGTTTTGAGTGATGTACCTTGAAAGCTTATTTCCTTAGCATCATTTTGCGACCATTTCTAAAGAAATTGGTAGAAAATAAAATCTGTAGTGATCTTTGAGGTGAGGGTACTACTTTAATTCTGAAGACAACTCAGCCCCAGTTGGGGGGTTGATTTGCATAAAATTTGCATATTAAAAAAAAATTTTTTTTGTTTTCATTATATTTGAAATCTTCAAGAAATGTAGATTTCAACGATATATAACACTTAATGTAGAAGTAAACAGATGAGTAATGATTTACAAACAAACTTAGGGTATTTTATGATGATTAATTATGATTGATTATGACAGTTTTTCGCACTGCCACCTTACAGACATTTTTTTTCGCTATTCACACGGGAGCAAAAGAGTTAAGTAAAGTGGCTTTCAAACATTAACAGAAATGTAAAAAGATTAGTTACAGATATCTTCAGGTCTCCAGTGACCATCTTTTAGAAGGTGCAAAAAGCTTTAACTGGTATGGTTTGCTGCTGTACACTGCAATATCAATAAGCCTGTGGGCTGTCTGAATGACTGAAATGTCTTTTAACCAGTACACTATCAGCTATTTGCCATCTGCTGATGTTGTCCTAATATGTTATAAACTTGTTGTATGGGTCAAATTCAAGATTCTGATTGTTTTTGACCATCCTTTCTTTGCTTTGATCAACCAAATTTAATTAATATCCCAAATATAAGTTTAGTTTAGCAGCAAACTTGTTACAGGCCATCAATCTGCAGTGAGAAAACAATTAAGCACCTAGCCTCGCTGCCTTTCCAATTAGGGTAATAAGGCTAGATCTGAAGTCTATATCTGTCAGCAGAATAAGTAAAGCATAAATGACCTCATAAGTGGTTATGCCCCAACAAACTCAAGTTATAATCTCAACACATCAAAGTGCTTATGACATGGTGTGGAGAAACCAGTGTCGCTTTTAAACTTACCACTCAACTGTGCCTACTAATCAAACTTTATTCATTACTCATTACATGATTAAAAATATATTTCTAGCTAGTTACATGTAACAACTTATTTCAGATTATGTGAAAAAATTATTAATGACATTGGTGCTATGAAATTACATTACTTTCTTGACCTGCTGCACAAAATGCCTGCTTTTGAATCCTGTGCTGAGTATAACATCAACAAGCAGTAGAAGATAATTGAGTACTGGCTCCACTATCTAAAAGTAACTAAATTAAAATATGCAATCTTTTCTTTAAATTGTATATTTTTTTTATTTAAATAAATGCAATACCTAAAAACAGGTTCTTAAAATGAAGACAAAAGGGCATTTTCAATTGTGGAATTTATTGCTTTTTAATCACTTCGCGACGGGAGACGTACATGTACGTCAAAAATGCTTTTCCATTCGAAGACGGGAAACGTATATTTACGTCTGTGTGTTTTGCCAAAAGGACGGTGGCCATTGTTTTACGTTGCAATCGCTATGATAATGTAACATGAAGTGCAGTTTATACAAGGGCAATTTCCCTGCTTCGGTTTGCTCAAAAACAGGAGAAAAAAGCTGAAATGAATGCAGCATTGTAGCATAGTCTTGCAAGTTTGTGAGGAGAATTATTCTTCTTCGTTTTGCTCAAAAGCAAGCGAAAAAAGCTAGCACGAACGCAGTGTCTTATTAGTCTATGAAAGGTTTTGAGAGGCAAAGACAAATGTTGCAAAAAATATGGGTTAGGAAAAAAGTTTCATAAAGAGCGGAAGAGGGTAGTAAACAAAACGTGAAAAAGACTACGAAAGGGGACATACTTCAAAAATTGTTGGGGCAATGTTCCTCTGCACCACTCCTTGTTTGGGAATGGGCATGAGTACATCCGATTTTTTCTAAATTAGTAGGATTAGGGTACTTTGGGATAAAATAAGCTGAGGATACCGTAATTATTTTTGCTGTGTCAGAATGCTACTACCTTATGCTTGTTGGTGGCTCCGTGGCAATGGTTTTGCAGAATATTATACAGCATTTTGTGTCAATTTTTTTCCAAAAATTTTCTGAATCATTGAATTTATTTGATATGTTTTATTACTTTAGTCATCAATATTTTACAACCAATATTTCAGATTTATTTTCTAAAATATATAGCTGCAACATGAAGCGTAGAGTTGACATTGTAGCAGGTAGCTGTACAGATCAGTATTTTAATAACATTAGTGACGTCATTCATGAGGTCACAATTGTGATGTACGTCATCGCCCATGACAACAGTGTGACTTACCACAATGTGCATTCACTGCAAACCTAAAGTACTCCAAGATGCGTAATAGTGAAAAAAACATAATATGATGCGAAAAAGTGAAGGTTATAAAAATAATATCATCTGAGTGGCATAGTAAGTTTAAAAAAAACGTCGCGAAGTGGCTAACAAAATATAGAGGTTGCTAGTTGCTAGGTAGCAATTTTCAGCATTTTTATTATGAAGTGATTTGTACACCTGCCTGATGTGATCCAATAAGATCAAAAGCAATCGTAAGTTATTGACATGATGTAATAGATTGCTGTTTGGCACAAGATGTTGATCATTTTTGAGTAAGCTTTTTTATTTTACCTTATTGGTTTTCTAACAAACAAATGTCAACTGGTCCCCGCAGATACAGTTAATACCCTTGTAGCAGTTTTAAACCCGGTTTTATGTTTACAGTGTTTTTGATTCAAGTTGTCTTGTATCACCTTATCTTTTCAGCGCTTTTGGTTGATTTCTTTGTTTGCACAGTTTAGTTAATTAGGGCACATTTTAAGTTTCTGATTTTGCTTTAAGCAAGTTTTGGAATTGTTTAAATCATTTGACTTTGCTTTTACATAATTCAATTCATTTCAATGCAATTTAGTTCAGTTCAGTTGGTTCCATTTTGTTTAGTTCATTTAGTTCGTTATGTCCTTTTCAATTTGTTAATAAATGGATCCATCCTTTTGTTGAACGATTTGGTCAATGAGAAGCTGCAGCAAAGATCGACAGTTAACCAAACTGGTGGTCGCTACACCCTGTGTCATATTTTTTTACAAATAATTTTGCAACAGAGCTAATTTTCTGTGGTTGTGTGTTACCTAGGTATATTTTTGCTGTTATATTTGCAATCTGCAAGTTATAATTTAGATGTATTAGTAGTTAGCTTGTGTAAACAATCCATTTTTAATGGTGCCTGGTAAAACACTAATTCTCAACCTTTGTTTAGCATTACCCACTTTTAGTTGCAACTAAATCTCCATTTCTGAGAACAGCTGTGTAGAATGAGATTTATTAATCTTTCCTCTTGCTTGTTTTATATAGTTTCTGTGAAGAAATTGTGGAATGCAACATTACTTAAAATAAAAACCAATTGGAAGAGGTCTTATGTACTGGTAAGTATTGTGAAAAAATTAAAACACACATTTTTACTTTACTAGGGCTACTGCACTGTGTAAGTTCGATGCTATAAACCATTGTTACTACCTTGTAGCATGTTGTCTTTTTAATTAAATGCAAAATCTGATTAGGCACTTGCTGCTCTGAAGTAGAATACCAAAACAATGATGTCACAAAGGTATGATTGCTGTCCATTTAAAATGGTCTCAAAAAGGCTATTTATGTTTAAACAAAGACAGCTTTGTATCAGTTGTTTTTTTTGGCTCGTTTATGATGCTATGCAGCAGTTACACTGATCAGTGGTTAACTTTGTATCCATAAAAACTGATTAATCGTAAACTTTTCATATGACATGCTGAGTCACTGAGTAGTTAACATTCAAAAACTGCAGATTTTTAAAAAGCATTGTTGTTTGTGTGGTGTAAATATTGTTGAAAAGCAAAGCTAATAAATATAACTTTGCAGGGTCTACCAAAACTGGTGTAGTCATAATTCCATGACCTTCAGAAATGAATGCTTTCAATCATTGACTTTATCTGATTCCAGATGATTATTCGTACAGCTGTGGTGGAGTAGATTGGTTTGCATAAGACCAATTAATTTTCTTTATTTATTATTGAAATTGTGCACAAAAAATCTAAATCTCGACCTTCACATTTGCATACATTTTATGCTTTTTTTCTGCTGCTACACATAAACATACAAATATTGTCAAATTAAAAAGAATAGCTTTATATTCATATTGCTTATAATTTTATAGCTTGTGTTATTGAGTGGTGTATGTGTTTGTTTTTCTTTTGAGCATATTGTGGCTTCAACTTTGATTGTACTAATTTAGCACTTTTGCCAGTTGAAATTTAGTTATTTTGAGAATAAATTCTCGCTATGCAATGACTGATAACTCAACCTTAAAATAGCATATATGTAATAAACAGCTTTTGTTTCCTGTTGTCTACATGAACGTTATATGAGAAAATTGGTTTATTCTATCTCCCCCCCTCCCCTCTTCATACTATTTTAATTTTTGAACAAAATGTCACTGAGGGGGACCTACAGATTGAGCCCAGACTAATTTCAATGCAAAGAGTAAAGATGTGAAGCTCGCAATGATAGGATTCATGTTGGTTTTAAACAAAGACCTTCTACTTTCAACAATCTTGGTTGCAGTGTCATCTCTAAATTTAATTTGAAGAACTGGTAAACTTGCTGTATGATGGCCTCACATCAAAATATTTTAGTTCAATTATGTTTAACAATTTATCCTTTTTCTTTTTGTCAATTAAAATACAGAATGCAACAGGTCACGTGTAGAAGTTCTGCATTGAATTACTGGTATAAATTTACAGATAATCTTCTAAGAAGCTTGGTTCTCAGATTTGTTACAGAAAAATTTGGTTGGGGGGTTATGCACTTTTCCTACATCTACCATCTGAATATGCCATCAATGTAAAAAAAAATAAGAGTACACTCCCAAATATTGTCAGCTCTCCTGTTTCCATATATTTTCAAGTCACTCACAAAAAAAATGTTCTTCAAAAAAAGCCCTCAACTTTATTTTGAGATTTAAATATCTTCACCCTCCCAGAATTATCAAAAACGGGCAATATACATATAAAAAAATCTTTATTTTTGTTTGGAGCTAAAAATGGTGAAAAAGTCAATCACAAATAGTACAATATCTCCCATAAAAAAGGTTTTTAACTTTGTTGTAAATCAACAATGCCTTCAGCCTCCCCCTCCACCCACCCTGCAGAATCTTCAAAATGTACATAATGTGCAAAAAATGGTCTTCACACTTATTTGGAGCTGAATATAGCCAAAAAGTCATACAGAAAAACTTAATCTCCAAAAAAGTCCTCAACCTTGTTTTGAGACAAAAAGTGCCTTTTCCCTCCTCCATACACCATAAGTGTTGTGCATGTGAAATAGCCAATTTTTAGGGATATTGCAAGGTTGATCCGGATTTGCAAGTTAATTTTAAAAAAACTGATGAACCATTTTGTTTCACTATGGGGCAAAACAATGCTTTATTAATAAAAAAAACTCTTAAAAGTTTAGCTGAAAACGGACTTTTGAAGGGAAGTTAAGTTAAATTCTTTTCTCAAAAGTGCCAAAATAATTTTTTAAAAAGGAGTTGAGTTACAGCTAATTCCACTACTCTGGTTCTTTACATAATTTCCAGTTTGTCGGTATCACCTGGATCCTTCTTAATGCAACTGCCTACTTACAATTGCTGCAAAAGTTAAATAAAATTGTGACGGCGATTTCAGTTAGTTACCGTCGCATGGGCGTTTTCGAAGCTTCACTGCCTCAAGACTGATCTTACAATACTTTGTGGTGTTTGAGGTATATTGAGAGACCGTTATCTATGAATAAACAAAAATAAACAACTAATCATAAATTAACAAAAACAACAAATTTACTGGCAATTGTGACACTTCGTTCAATTTAGAGTTAATTGCATTAGCACAAATTCATACATTTAAATTTTGAAATTCTAAACAACAAATTATAAAACTTTGTTACACGATCCGAAAATACTCTAGTCCTTTCTTGATTCTGTTGAATTGTCGTTTGGTAGGATTTGCAAATAAAGAAGCACGAGGTTTGAAACAAATTACGCCTGAAACTAACACAATTGCCAGCGCCGCAAATTAAGATAATGATAGCGAGTCAAGACAAAACACTGAGTTCTTACTGCCATCATACGGCAGTAACAAAAATAATTGCTAATCCTACTATCCTAAATTAGCTTACCAAATATAGCCTAAAAATCTCTTATTTTTAGCACATTGGGTAACAATTAGTGTCATAATGTAATAATTAGCTGCATTATCAATCTTTGCAATTTCTGAAAAAAATTGCAACTTTAAGCCATAAAATGTCAACAAAATAAACTGATAACAAAAGCTTCCATTGAAATTCTATGCAAACAATGCATTGCTGGTCGTCCAACAAAACTCTAAAGGGTGCTGAAAGTGGTGATGACGTCACGTGTACTTGATCTCAAGGCTACAAAGAGTTATTGAATCAACTTGTCTACCAATATGCCTCGTTTCACTAGCAGTGATCACTGTTTCTCTGAATCACATAAATAGTGTAAAGAGAATAAATATTTAGATCTACCCTTAGGTCTTATAACCCCCACCATGTTATACACAATGCTGGAAGTAGGATAAACAAAAGCAATGCTAGATTAAAAAAACAACAACTCTTTAAGGAATAGAGAATGGTCTAAAACAGTGTTTCCCAAACTTTTTTATTGGACTGTCCCGTTAAAGATTTGGCTATTAGAAAACGCCCCCTTGACAAAACATTTAAGCAAGTGTTTTTTACTGTTCAACGACAGCATTTAAGTGAAAGAATTGACCAAGAGTCCTCAGGTATATCACAAACAGAATAGATTAACAAATAATGCTTTTAGCCTGCTTAAACTTTACTGCAGTTATTTTGTTTTACACTACATAACTCACTAAATAAAATAAGCATAGTCAAGCACTTATTAATCTTTTTAGGCATGTGGCCCATCATTCAATTAAACAGGGGTTTGTGGCCCACTACTGTTTTCAATTTCAGTGATGTTCTCCAAAATATGCTAGTTGAAATTGAAATAGCAAGTCGTGGCCCACTTGACATATGTGCTGTGGCCCAATAATGAGCCCACTGGTTAAGAACCGCTAGCCTAGACCTACTTGTAGGGACAAATTAAGAGGTGAGACCCTGGCAATGACGTTGGTAGAAACTTTTTTTTTGTGGGGAACACAACAATATTTGCTACTGTGATTTGTTTCCAGTTATGTTATTTTCCATATAAGCATGTTTGACACATGCTATTTTGATTTTTCAAATTTTAAGAGGCTACAGCCACCCTCTTGCCGATGTTCTTGAACTCTGGGTTATCTAGTTACAAAGCCTTTTATAGCACAATAAACGTGCCATTAGAAATCAGTCTAAAGAGAAACTAAAACTTGTTTTGAATGTCACAGTATGCTCTTACATACTGTTCCAATTTAGCAGATACAGTAGTAGTTGGTCAATGATAACTAAACTATGAAGCTTGACCTTCTGCACAATAAACACTGCTGCGACCTACATAAATCAGAGACTAATTTACTCTTAACCATAAACGTTTTACCAATAGCAGCCCACCACCATTTGATTGCCCACAAATCATTAGAATTGAAAATACACTTGTTGAGTTGTTTGACTGTACCACGACTAAAATTCTGTTATAGTGTGATCACTATCACAAATCATTTCTTTAAAAATCTGCACAATGAAAATGAGACAAAATGATTTAGCAAGCTTTTCGTTTTTTTACTATATTTCAAATACTGTGATTTTTGCATTTTGGAGCAAAACACATTTGCAAATTATGCTCTTTGAGCTTCAGCTCTGTCAGTCTTCTTTCTTAATCCACCATTGCCTACTTAAACTGGGACCAACATAAAGTTAATTAAAAAAGTTAGTCAATGCTAAAAGACTACAAAAAAAAAATTCTAATAAAATAACTGTGACTAAATTGCTTTGTCATTTGTTTGTAAAGTAATTGTTTTTGCTCAACCCCCTATTGTCGACTTTGATGTGACCACCCCACCAACCACTCATTTTGATATCACTACTCCTTTACAATATCTACTGCTGCCAAGGGGGCCATAGCACTTACGAAATGTAACGAATTCATTTGGCAAACAATGGTCTAAAGCTAAAATGCTACCATTACAAATCACGTGTGGGAGACAAATTAAAAGATGCCATAACTGTACTACATTAAAGTTTCTTCATTAGGGCAAATCTGTTAACTTTATTAAACTTTTGTGGTGTATTTGGATATAATTGGGATTACATGTATAACTAATTGATATTATCACCATTAAAAGTGTTCATTACTCATTTCAATCAGTGCACACTTCTAGGAATACTGTTTACATTTAACATCAAACACTTTTTACACAGAAATTTCTTAGATTTCCAAAAAAGTAGAATAAGAAGATATGAATATAAACCAAGTGATATGAAAGTGAAATAAGGAGGCTAAAAGTGCAATCTTAGGTTTCAAGTATTAACAATCATCAGGCCATTAAACAAAAAAACACACTTTAAAACATCATACAAAAATAGGCATATAGAATATGTCTATCTTAATTGTTTAATGTAACGAATTCATTTGGAGTTGAAATCGAAGTACCATATATACTCATATGTAGATTGCAAAAAAAATTGTTTTACCCAAAAAGTTGAGCCAAAATTTTAGGTGCGACCTATACATTGGACATAAATACAAATGCCAGTACTCTTGTCAAGGCATATCCATAGAATCGATCCAAATCAAATCTGGTTTGCAAAAAGATCCAATTCAGTTTTTCCGACCTGATTGATTTGATTTGTAAATAAATTTTTGAAAAAAAGATGAATATTTGATAGTTTTTGTGTTAGAATAAGCCGTGTAACTTACCATATTAGAGCGTTATTTATAAACTATCAACCACAAATACCCATTTTGACAAACAAAGTAGGGGTGCGACCTATACATGGGTCAATCATAATTACCCACTTTGACAGGCACAAACTAGGAGTGCAACCTATACACAAGCATAAACTGCAAGTAAAAAACCTAAAAATACCTTTTGTTTATCTACTAGATTAGTTTGCTCGGTTTCCAGGCAAGGTAACATGAATATGTTGAGATGTCATAACATAGCAAAAAATATCTTAAAAAAATGAGAAGTAAATTGGAATACAGAAATATAAGTACACAAACCGACAAAATCCAAAAATTATATATAAAAATGTTAAAAACCACAAAAAAGTGAAATAAACTAATATCCTTAGTAATTAATGAAAAATAATAATGGACCAGTTTGGCTTTGATATTGCTAAGCTTGCATTTTTTTCAAATTGTGGTACTGATACGTTGAACCAGTACTAAGCTCTGTCACTTCCATGACAGTGAGCACTCTCTTGGCAGAAGTTTAAAGCATTCTGAAATTGATCTCCAAAAAATATCATTGCAAATAATAAAATCAGAAGCAAATTTACACTCCACTTTTTGGTGTTTGCTGATCTTTGACCAGAGAAGAGAAGACATACTCCTTAAATACCATACATACCCTAGCTTCAAATATGTTTTTGCTAAACTTAATCTCCTGGAGAGAGTCAAAAACGTATACTTGCAATGAAAAATGACCAAGAAAAGATAAAATCAAACAGTCTATTCATCCATACACATCTTTAAAACGGGAACATCCTAAAGATAAGAAATAAACTGACTGCAATAGAAAACTTAGTTGCTAATAACAAAACAGACGCCACTTTGCCTTCCCACTTTTTGGTTGGAGGGAACACTTACTTTGGTAATGAAAGGCCTAACTTCAGATATTCTTTTACAAATTTTAGTTTAGCTCAATTTTCCTGAAAACTTTTGCTAGAGTAAACCTAAATTTTCCAAGAACTTTTTTTCACAATTTGCAATGCTTCAAAGCTTATTTCAGAGTTTCTCAACCTTTTTTTTAACACATCGCACCCTTTTCCCATTTAAAAAAATAATTGTCCTCATTTATTGCAATATTATAAGCAGCTAAATTAAAATATTGTGCTAATGTTGTTTTAATGAGATACCTGTGATTGATGCTTTGCCACTAAACCTTCAACATTAGGATTAAAATTTGTAAACTTGGTCTAATGTCTCCTCGCATGCATTTATCTATACTTTATTTCTTTCCTTAGTCAAAATTTTATTGCTTGCACTGAAGCCACATTCAACCGAATAAGAGGTTGAAAAGTATAGCAGTATTTTAACCATTTCAGACCACATTTTTGGATATAACTGTTCTGTTGTATTTGATAGCCATACAACTCAGATATTTCACATCTTTCAAATTTGTGCTTGCATTTATCATTACATTTCAATTCAATAAGTTCCTCTTGCATATTTTCATTGACTCTCTCTATGTCACAACCAAAGGGATCCATCATCCATGGCTGAACTTCAAATGAAAACAAATCTGAGAATTGGCTACTAAAGTTTTCTCTCAATTTCATTAAACATTCTCCACATTTTTTAATGGTTTGTTCTGAAAGCTGCTCACTTACTTTTGTAAACTCGAGCATGTTTTTAAAATTTTTCTTTTGTATATTTATTCCAAACCAATGTAATTTTTCAGCAAAGGATTTCAGAACACGTTTACAATCCAGCAGTGTACATAACTAACCTTGAAGCTGAGGTGATAGTTCATTGAACTTACAAAAAATCCATGCTAAGAAGAAAATGTTGCACTTGTGAAGTTTGATTTCTTTTGCAAAATTGTTTTTGTCTAAATTTTCTAAGAAATTAACAATTGTATTAAGTAACTTCACCAATCTTGCTAAGCAGTTCCCTTTTGAAACCCAATGGACTTCTGTGTGAAGAATAAGCCTTATGTACTATTGTTCAGTATCAATGCATCACTTTCGAAAAAGTCTATTGTATTTACTGAGCGACTTTGCTTTATTTTCTGAATAACTAATCTCAATGATTCATGAAGATCAGAACTGATTTTTTTGGCAACTAAATGATGCCGATGTACCACACAATGAACAGCACGGATTGAAGGGCATAATTCCTTTATATGAGCAATAAAGCCATACTGCTTACCAAGCATGGATGGAGCACCATTCATTGCACATGATACAAGGATTTCAAATGGTATTTGATTCTCGTCAAACCTAGATGTTGTAGCTTTAAATATGGATAATCCAGTCGTATCAGTTTCTTATAATTTTTTTATAAGATGAAAACGATTATAATTTTAATGAAGGCAATTGTTTATTTTCAACAACACTCTTACTTAGGCAACTGCAAAAGCACAACTAATGAGCTATATCAGGCTTACCGCTAGATTATATTTTACAGTACTAAATTAGTTCTTTTTAAAATGTACAAAACGATATAAAACTGTAACAATTTATCAGAAAAATAATGTCTCATTCATGTCCAAAACGTACTTTATATAAATGTAATAACTTATTTATTTTATTTATGCATATGAGCTCATGCTCTGTTTGCATGTCTTTCGTCAAACTGGGGCCACCACGATGGGTAGACTGCTTGGCCCCACCACCTGTCTGCCACATGAAGATGGAGGCATCCAGTTAAGTGCTTTGCCCAAGGGCACAACAAGCAAGCTTGCCGGCTTGTTGTCCACACTACCCCTATGTGCTCAGTGCCAAGCAGGGAATCTGTGAATACTATTTTTTAAAGTCTTTTGGTATAAGACAACTTGGGGTATGAAACCTAGATCTACCAACTGGAAAGTGGACACTATAACCACTACGCCATTGTGCCAGTTTGTGATAACCAGTGCAATGGTGTGGTGGTTAGAGCATCTGCTTCACAGTTTGTAATAACATGATCAGTCAACATCAAAAACACAGAGAAGAGAGGGAATAGGAGTTAAGCAGATAAAAGAGAGAAGGATGGAAAATACATTACAAAGGAGGGTAGAGTGAGAGGCAGACCCAAGACAGCAACAACATCTTTGACAATGGCAGAACAAACAAATGCAGCTACATACATGTGCATATGTGCATACAGAGAGCTGCATAGCAGGCACTGGCTACACAGTTCTCGGCAACTGAGTGCTCTAGAGCTTGCAGCACTATCAAGACATATTTTGCGCAATTAATATTTATCAATTAATTTTTGTCAAAATTAGAAGCCTTGTTTGTGGCAGTTTATCGCCCCTATTGAGAACCACTGGCCTAGCACCTAATCGGTGAATGCATTTACACTAGTTAAGGTGCATCAATTCCCCCTCAAGTTGAATGTTTTAGTTGAACCTACAATAAAAATGTTCCATTTTTCCCAGAGGTTTTTATATTTTACAAAATTTCAATAATGTGTAGGGGTCCATTTGAAGGGACAAATTTCCTAAATTTGTCAAAATTTTAATATATACACATTATGTATATAGCGATCATGAAGCTTTTTAATGCTGTTTTACAAAAACATCAAAGAATTTTGCATTGGTTAGACTTTTTTTATAATTGTAATTTAAGTAGCAACTGTGTAATTAACAAAATTCAATAAAGCAAAATGAAATCACTATAAGGAACTTAAACGTAATTGTTTGTATTGCAATTTTGAAGCTAGAAACATGGAATTTTTTGCAAATGATTTCTTTTGTTGAAAGCTATCCATAACTTTATTAATATTGAAAATGTCAGAAAGTTTTAGTAGCTGCCTGAAATCTGCCATGAATTATGTCAGACTATAATGATGAATATGATTTTCTACTAATTTTTTCTTAATATTAACAATCTTCCTGCACTATTGCTAACTACCAGGTTTAGATTTGATATTATCACAACACAAGAACTAAAATGGCTGTAATTCCACTGCCGCTCACACGATCATCTTAATGTTCAAAGAAAGCAATACTGATAGTTAGTTTTCCCTTAGACAGTCTATGTTTTACAGATTTTTGTAGATCGGGTACTGAATTTCAATCACTCTACACAATCTCTAGCACATTTTGATAACGTTCTTCTGATATATTTGCAGGAACAAATACAAAACTAAATTTTACTCCACTATCAGCTGAGTTATTTGTATCATTGATTGATTCAACACTTTTAAGTGCTGCATGGTATTAGGAAGAGAGCCAATTACCATTTTCCAAGGTAGAAAATTCTGCGTCAAATTTGGAGAAGATCAAGAGTGAACCATAAATCTTGATAAATTAAATTAGCCAATGTAGCCCATTGGTTGATATTTGTTGAAATATTAGGTTTACCAAAGCCTATGACAAAACGGTTGCTTGGACAATGGATCATTTTATTTGGCTTAACCCTTTAAGGAATAATGCAATGCACATGTCACATTATTGTTATTTGTTGTGTCATTACGACGTAATAACTACTTTTCTGAAATCTACTATAATTACCTTATTACCAAACATTTACAGCATTGCTTCACATGTTATGAATTAGAAGCTTATGATCCTTAATGAGTTGATAGTCAACAGTTTATCAGCAATTAAACATTTAGAAGCATTTCAGATGTTAGCTAATACAGATGCTGTTTGGAATGTTTTGGTGGCACTAGTAGAAACAGTTGCCTCTACACCTTTGTATAGCAGCATCTTCTGGTAAAACTTTAGATCATCGCATGGTGCATCAGCTGAAGAATTGCAAGAAAACCAAGAGCAATATCGGAGGGAACAAAAATCAACAAATTTTCTAATCTCAGCAACTTGGGCTTTTGTTGCAATGCTTCCTGATGGAAGTTCTTGATGGCATAAATAAGTTTCCCCATTCATCATGCTTTGTGCAGTACTCCAGGTAGTATGAACTTTGTTATAACTTTGCCGCCAAGAAACACACAGCCTAAGTCAGCTAATTCTTTATTACGATTTCTTTCAAACTTACAGTGGCAGGTTAAGATACGTAGTTTCAGATTTCCAAGTTGTTGCAAGATTTGTGGTGAGTTCTTGAAGTTGGAAAGATTCAATGAATAGAAGTTGTTTATCATTACTCTTTTTTGGTGCCGTTTTTAAACGCTTTCAAAATCTATTACATATAGCAACTTCAGGTGATTGGGAAGACTCAATTTTTAAACCATCAAAAATACGAGATAAAACTGTTTCACCATTGTGGTGACGACATCCAGACCAAAGCAGATCCTTTTGATGTAGATTTTGAATCATGACACACACTGCTGTCAAGTGCCCCATATTACCAGCAGCTGTGCCCAAGACCATGTTAACAATATAGATTTTGCACTGCCATTTATCAAGCAATTCAGCTATTGTTTCAGTGACCTTTTTTCTTGTTTTTCCTTCTCCAATGGTATATGATGGTACACCAAGTATCTTAATGTTGTCATAGATCCCAGTAGCAACAATAAGAAGCTCTTCACTGATATACTTAATTTAAAATAATTGCATCATTTTGGAGTCCCAATACAATGAAGCAAGCTGAGGAGAAATCTATTGATCTTTGCAAGAATTAGCCATAAATTTTGCAACTTGCCTTCTCTCCCAGTCTGCATTAGTATACAAAAGCTTCACTTTTGAAAAATCAACTCAAGTTTCTTTAATGCAAGCTCTAGTACATATATACATATTGCTGAGCCAGTTTTGTGATAGCCAAAAAATGAGCTTTATTGAAAGAATGTCAGAAGGAATAAAAGAAGATGCTCTAGTTTTATTATGTTAATGAGAAGCTGATTTAAAAGGTCCTTATTAGTTTTTAGAAGTGCTTGCAATAGAAAACTGGTTTTTACTACCATTGTCCTTACTGCTACAATTCATGTTCATAATGTTGGATGATACAGTTGATAATTAGATTTTCGTAAGTCTTTTTAAATTCTTCTTTGCTGCTTTCTCTCTCTCGCTATTTGCATTTCACTCTGTCTAGTAGTACTCTATTTTGTGAACCCAAACAATCTCTCTTTATGGATGAAAGACATTTTAAATCAGAGATTTTTAATTAATTTTTCTGCATTTTATGGTCAAATTTGAAACCCTTTGTCAAGTTCCAGATGTGGTTGGTTGAGCTTAGCCATGAAGGAAGGTGTTGTATATCATGTCACTGGAATAGTTATATAAGTTTTGAATTATCATCCAATAATTTAATCATTTTTTGGCAAGCTGAAATTTCCATTATCATTGGAATATTAGCTTTTTTTTGTAGAAAGTGCTGATCTGAGCAAATACTATTCTGGCAGTTTGAGTTCTTGATTTTCTCACTGGTACCCCTTTGTGATAATGAAACAGCATACAGTGAAGCACTTGTTGTCATGATGGCAAGCATGAGCCAATAACTGTAGCATCATCTTCAGTCACACTTGCATCAAATCCAAATCTAGCACTTGCCTTGTGAGTTCTTTTTGAAGCTATCAGCAAAATTCTGTTGTTACTTATTCCAGTACCCAGAAAAAGGTTAAAGAACTCTCCTTTTAACTGCTATTAATCATCAAACTGTCAGAGCATCGCCTAATCAATATTTACTCAGTTTAAATATCCAAACACATGATCATACTGATTAAAATACATGCTTAAATTTTTGAAACTTATGCATGAATTTGAAGCATACCGCTGAGCTCACTGCTCAGCATGCAGCTTAAAATGTACTGGTATGCAGACTAATTGTAGACTTTGTAGCATGGTATATTTGGTGGTAAATGTTTCAAACAACAAACTATTCTTTTCTTCCCAAGCAACAAACCATTTAACCTATAATACCAGAAATTATTTCTGAAAAATTCCATGTCTCTAGCTTGAAAAATGTCTTCAATACTGTCACGAATCAGTAAATTTGTTTCATTGGATTAGTTTGTATATGTATAGTTTCTGTAACTTGTTACTTTCTGTTCTTGGTGTGGAAACATGTGCCATTGCAGTCACAAGGGCACAAGCTCGGAACGACGCCATGATCAAACCTTTAGAACCAAAAAATGTAACACCTCAGACTTTCATCATGAAGGATGAATTGGCAAAACTCCAACAGGAAGACACCACTCTGGAAAAATAGGTGGACCTGAAGGATGCTGCTAAAAAAGGAGACAACACCATGAAGATTGCCCAGGAAGAGTTGCCAAAGAGCTGGAAGAAAAACAAAACGCTGTATGATTGAAAAGCTAAAGGAAAAGAATTTCAAGAAGGTGACAAGGTATTATTGCTACTACTGACTGACACAAATAAGCTTTTGATGAAATGAAAAGGGTCTTATAAAGTGATAAGGTGTGGAAAAGGTAATGATTATCATGTAGAAGTGAATAAGAAGGTGAAAACGTTCCATGCAAACATGATGAAAAAATACATAGAAGGAGCTGACCAGGACAAAAGCACCACAGCAAAATTCAGATGATAACCAGGTAATACCTTGTAATGTTTGCGCAGGGATTCCAGTAGGAAATGAGGTCCTGAGTGTGAAAGACGATGAGATGATGAAATTAGCTTAATTGTCATCAGAAGGAAACAGAACAAGACATCAAGCTGGGAACTGAACTGACAAAAACACAACAGCAAGAGATGATGAGCACCTTGTCAAGACATGAAGAAGTTTTTTTGGATATTCCAGGTAAAACTAATATAATTGAATATAAGATAGAGCTTACTGACAATATTCAAATCAGGTCTCGGCCTTATCCGTTGTGATATTTCATGCAGGAAAATTTAAAAAAGATAGAAGATATGCCTAGCCTCAGAATCAATCAAGAATCGAACTTACCATTTACATACCCAATTGCAATCGTGAAGAAGAAACATGAATCAGACTGTATCTGCATTGCCAAAAATTAAACAAGCTTACAGCAACAGACCCGGAGCCTATGACAACAGCAGAATATGTATTCTGGTGATTAGGGAACAGAAAATATTATTCTAAAATTGATCTCAGTAAAGGGTACTGGGCAAATCCCAGTGGCTGAAGAAGACATCCAAAAGATAGTATTTGTAACACCTGATGGTAAGTATGATTTCCTGAAAATGCACTTTGGAATGAAAAATTTGGGGGCAATGTTGGTTTGTAGGATGAAAAAGATTTTAGCTGAAATGTTCAATGTTAATAGCTACATTGATGACCTTATATTACATACAAATGACTGGCAAGCAAATCTACAAGTATTGGAGAAATTGATTTGACGTTTATGAGAAGCAGGACAGACAGCAAAACCGTCTAGTCAAAACCATAATTTGGGGCCAAATCTATTGAATTTCATGGACATTTTATCAGCTGTGACTGGATCACAATTAATGAGGACAATTTAGAGAAAATTCGCACAGCATGAAGACTGACTACAAAGAAAGAGGTAAGATCGTTTTGGGGATTAGCAAACTATTTCCGTGCACACATTCCCACATTTGCAGCAGTTGCAGTGCCATACTGACCTAACATGCAAGGGACAACCAAACAAGATTTGAGGGGGGCAAGCTCAGCAAAATGCCTTCAGCAGCTTGCAAGACTGCTTATTGAAGTGACCAATCCTGAAGCTTCCAGATCATAGCAAGCTATTCATACTACGAACTGATACATTGAACTGCAAGCTGGGAACCACCATCATGTAACAGCATAACAAGTGACTGTATCCAGTGGCATATGCCAGCAAGAGACTCGTGTCAGCTGGAATGAACTATTCAACCTTGGAAAAGGAATGTTTGGGTATTCTGTGGGGTATAACAAAGTTCTGGCTATACTTAGCTGGTAAATTAATTATTTTACAGACTGATCACCAGCCTTTAGCATATATCAACAAGAGCAAATATCATAACGACCATATAATGGGATGGCCCCTGGCTTTACAAGGGTATGATTATACTGTACAAGACATTCCTGGAAAGAATAGTGTAGCGGCTAATTATCTCAGTTGTGTGATGAACTAATTGTGCTGTATTCATGTTTATGCTATGTTTAATTGTAGATATGTGTAAAATATGGCAATCAAATTTATTTTTTGCATGATTAAGCATCTTAGTAGTGGATTGAACTCACAAATTTTCCTATTTGTAATTTTGATATTATTATTGTACTATTCTTAGGGGGGGGGGGGGGGTGTATGTCATAAACAAGTAAATTTATTTCATTGGGATAGTTTTATATTTGGTTTCTGCAATTTGTTACTTTTGACCTGCTGTAATTATTTTATTAGTGAATTGAGAATTGTCTCAGATCTGAACTAGGTTTTATATCCCGGTTGTTTTTGCAAAAAAATTTTTTTCCTTGGAGTTAAGATTTGTATCGTACAAGCCTTGTTCATGATGTCACAATGGTAGATCATGTGTTTGTGTTTAAAACTGTCTAAAACACTTTTCCTTCTTGAAAAGTTTTGATTGCCAATATAACGTAATTTCATAGTAGGTGCTTTTTTGTCATGCGATGTCATTCTTAAATTTTCTAGATTGTGTCCCATTCACATATATAAGGGCAATGAGATTTTTATACACATAGAGAGAGAGAGAGTACAGAAAACACAAAATAATGCAAATAAGTGTAGAGAGACAGATAGCGTGATATTCTGTGGTGGTTTGTTGTAGAACATTAGCATGACAAGAATCAAGTGGTTAATTGATATATTAGAGGACATTGGTTTGTGTGATCTGCGAGTGAAAGAATTTAAAGTCTTAGAGTATTTTGTGAATATATCTGTTCTGTTCTTCATCAAGAAGTGTTGTGGTTAAGTATTTAGAAGAAACCAACCTTCACCTAGCTGTTAAGTTACAGTCAGAATTAATTATTCAAGCAATATTATAAGCCTCAATTTTAAGAAAAAAATTATATTTCTAGAAGACTTATATTGACCTCTAAAATAATATTTTGTAGCAAAAAATAAAATAGAAGCAACTTTATCCCCCTTTCCCACTTGTTTAGTAGGGAAAAGGTACCAATTTTTGATTTCTAGAGATAAAATTTTTGGTATTTTAATAGTTTTTAGTTCAGATCAATCCCCAAGAATTGTCCATGCATTTAAAAATATTAAAGTTTTTTAAAATTTGCAATTTTCAAAACATAGGACCAAAATTGCGCAAGTTCTTGTACAGTTGACGCCGCTTAATGTGATCACTTTTGTTAACACCAAAAATGATAACAATAACCGATTGATAACATTAACTGAAAAAATGAAAATTGCCATTTTATCGTTCATTAGGTGTCGCAAAAATAAAATAAATGAAATATTTAATAAACAATAAAACTTACAATAGACATAGTACAATACATTATTTATTTAGGAAATCGTCTAGCTTTGTCTGCTTCATGTCTTTTCGTAGCTAATCATTTATAAAGGACTTGTATTCATAATGCAGCTCAAATTCAGAAGATTAATTTTGCACTCCAAGCCGTAACACGTAACACGATATTGCTGCGAAATTATGACCCAGTTCATTTGCTCTTTCATGTTGTTTACCCGACTCCTTCCGAGGGATGGGGGCATCGTTCCGACAGTTCCTGTTTCGATATTTATAGCTTTCTCAGGCCGCTAATCATCAGAGCTGGGCATTTACGCTGGAAGTTAACAATATTAGTTCCTACGTTTGGAAAAATATTGATAACAATAACCGATGTACTGATTACAATAAGCGGCATATTTGTAATGTATATTGTACGTTCGGGCGGTGATCAGGAATTCCAATAATATTAACTGATTGATAACATTATCCGTGATTACATTAAGCGGCGTCCACTGTAAAAACAATGACAAATGACACAAGGTAAGCATTTTTTTGAACATTCAGTATAAAATAATGATTAGATCAAGCAAAGGAATTGTAAATTCCTGGAGTGCATGGTTATATAATTGAGCTACAAAATAAAACCGATGCTCAGCAACTAATCATATTTTACATACACCAAACCTAGCTGTTTTTTATCTTACCCACTGCTTATGGGAGTTTTGAAATATTTTTGAAGTTCAAAACAATAGCTTTAATTTACAGCATGTGCGTAAAGACTGTAACTTGCTTGTAAAGTATGATGCACTATAACATGTTTTCACACTCAATCACTTTTGTGCTCGGCAACTATTACTATCTGCAAAGAACTTACCAGACTCCTTAAGTTTTGTTTTTGTAGTGAAAACATGCTATTAACATGTTTTCTTCATGTTAATTTTTCGTAATTGGCAAAACAAAATGCCTAATGAATTTAGGCATTTTCTGAATTTGCATAATGTTAGCTTTATTTTAGCAAAAACTCTAAAACTTGGTCAAGAAATAAGGTCACAATTCATTTTGATAGTAAACTGATACTGTAAATTTGTTTTGCTGATTAATACCTTTGCAAGAGCAAAAGCAATTATGGTAGATTGCAGGTATACTTACCGTTGCAGGAGCAAAAATGCCAACAGCACCCATTTTTGATAGAACCAGAATTTCATAATAGCTGTTTACCACTTTTACACTTCACTTAATTAACTGACATGAGATTTCATATTTTATAGAATGCTTTTTCACTTTGCCTTCTAATTCGTAATTATGCAATGACTCTTATAATCAAGTTATTTCTCATTTCTTGCACTTGTCCCAATTCCCATTTATTTGCATTTTTTAATTTTGAGAAGTATTTCATCCCACTTCCAAATGCCTGCTGCTGATGATCTATCCCAGCCAAGTGAAGATATAAATGAGGTAATCACAGTGCTCACTTTTCCGCTTTTCCAGAACACTAAGCTCTATAATCTATCTCTTTGACTGAATAAAATATCAATACTTTTGAGAAATTACCAGAATAGTCACATCTTTTTCAACAAAAAAGAAGTGTGATTATAGATGAATCTGGTTAATTGCACAATTAATTTGCCCAGCTCTTTATGCGATTAAGTGAATTGGATTATGCATTTATCCAAAATCAGAATAAACACACAAATAAAGCATTGCAGAAGACAAAATATTGTCTACTCATACACAACACTGTTGCAATCAAGTAAAATACTGCACAATAGTAGTTTGTTTAATGTTGTTTTGCATGCTATCTTGTAATTGTTTTTCTAAACGAAAAAATGTGTCCATGTTTGCACCTTCACATTTTATGTTGCCAAATTGTATCAAAAGCGTTTGACACTTCTTTATTTTTGGTGGGGTAATAAGAATCGAATTGGCAGCCCTTTCTTTCTCGATGTCATTGCTTTCAATTTGCGAGTGACAATGGTGTAGTACAAGTGCGAATTTGAGCTCAGACGCTGTAAAAAATCTGCAGCAAAATGAAGGAATTCTGCAATGTTGCAAGATCAAATTTTGCAAACATGAAAGATGCCGCCTGATATTGATTAAAGAAATCTTGCAGCATTTTTTACAGTGCACTACATGCTCCCACAGTCCTCAAAATTAGTGTCTGTCTTTCAAATATGTCAAAACTTTTTGCTAAAGACAGATTTTTGTCACTTGAATTTGCAACTAACACTTTGGCTAATCAAATAAACAGCTTTCATTTCTATGCAATTAAACAGATTATGAAATAAGCCAATATGCGATTAACCGGACTATTTTCTTAGACAAAGATAAGCTATGATTTGGGATTTACAATTCTTATGCAATAAAACATATTAAGCAATTATCCAATATGCAACTAACCGAATTTGTCTGTATTATCCATAAACTCTGTGAAAATTTAAGTAATTATCAAGTACCGTTTGCTTATTATCAACAGCTAGACGAAGTTCTCCTAGCTCTGACAGAATAATACTGCACCTAAGCAAGAAACGACTTTTCAGTATGAGGCTTTATAACTTTCACTGCAGTGGCGCAAAACCACAATTAGTACCAGGAATCAACTTTCTGACTCTTGACCGCTCATCTACAGATAAGACTTTATAAGCTTTTCTTTCAGGCATTATCAACAGTTTGCAACATCCTGCTTCCATCTTTTTGTTACCCGAGTGCTTGCTGCAATATTTGGGACCAATTCTCAGCATTTTGAAGGAAAAAGATAGTTTTGAGCCATTAACATAAGACAGTTTAGTTACTATCCCACATCAACAACATACCTTATAAGTTTATTGGCAAAAATTATCAATTTTTTACAATCCCAAACAAAGTGCTTTGACAATGTATTGTTCCACACAAAACAGAGTAAAATTAGGCATGACTTATCCTTTAGAGTTTTTCACACATCATTAACAACGTTCTCAATTCAGCTTTTTTCTAACCTATTTACATCCTTGACTCTCATGGTCCAACTTTCTGCTCAATAGCACATTGCATTTCCCACACAAATTTTATTTACTGTGCTTTTCATCCTTCAACATAGCCTGCTTATGCACATAATACTAGTTACTTCTTTAAACTTGTTCCATCCAAATCTTACTCTAAATACTAATGAATCGTGCCTTAATCTACTTTTATCTTCTTTTCAGATCCCTCATGTGCAAACACTTCAAAACTTTTGCATTCAAAGTTTTCACTGAAAATAGACTTTGTTGTACCCTAAGCATTTTTTGTGCATACATTTATTACATTCAAAACCCAAGAACTATGTGGAAAAGTTATATACGCAATTTGACTAAGTCAAGAATTGCACAAGATACAAGATGGATATCATGACTATGAAGTTGAAAAAAAGCTCTTTGAACTAGGTTGCAGCAGTTGTTTTATTCAAAAAAGGAATTTAAAGATTATATGTCAGGCTTCACCAGTTTTAAAGAACAGAGAAGCTGCTTACCCAGCATGTCGTAAGAGGCGACTATTGAGTACCTACCAATTGCAGTCCGACTGTTAATGGTGGGGTTGCCAGCTTAATTGCTTGGCTGAACCACTCATGTCAGAAAACTGAGGTTGGGGTAAGCAAGGGCATGCTCCCTGTAGAAGAATTTTGCTCCAACAAATCCACATGATCAGAAAAAAAAAACAAATGGCCCCCAGTCCCAGGCAGCTCCTAAATGAGCAGGGAGTGTAAAGAATCTCTGGGTTTAAATCTGAATGCTGTGAGATAAGATTTGGTACATTAAATGTGGGAAGTCTTTGTGGAAGGAAAACAGAAGTGTGTGAGAAACTGAGCAAGAGAAGAGTTGATGTGTGCTGCATCCGGGGAGTAAGATGGAAAGGCCAAGGAGCTTGTTTTGTGGGTACTTTAGGACAAAGGTATAAACTATGGTGGTCAGGAAAGGATGCAGAATTCGGAAAGGTTGGAATTTTGGTGAAAGAGGAAATATCTGGAAACCTTGCAGAAGTCAAAAGAAAAAGCAACAGAATAATGGCAATTGTGCTAACTTTAGGTAGAGAAGCGATGTGCATAATACATGTGTATGGGTCACAAAGCAAAAGAACATTTTCATGATAAAATAGGAAGTGGGACTTGGAGAGTTCAAGTAAAATCATTATTTCTCTAGGGGATTTTAATGGACATGTGGGGAAATGTGCTGAGAGTTTTAAAGATGTACATGGGGTAAATGCATAGGTGTCGATCTGGCAGGGGCTGGGGGGAGTGACCCCTTGGGTCTAACACTGAAGGGGGTGACATATGTCTGGCCCCCGCAGTGTTTTGATAACTATATTAAAAGTTGAATGCATGCACAGTAGCTAAAACAGTTCCAAAATATAACATTGCAAAATTGTAGTATTGTTTTGTTGCAGTTTTATGCTCACGTTTTTACCACACCTTATCAAAGCAATTTGTGATGGGTAACAAAAGGCAAACTTGAATTGTAATCTTCTTATGTTTTGAGCTATCATCAAAGCAACAAAAAGAAAAAAAAAACATTTCAAATCAACAGCTTTTTTTAATCAAACGGCTTCAAGAGATCAGATAGTTTCTATCAAATTAAAAACTTTTTCGCAAACTTGAAAGCAACTATACAAAAAAAGTTGTGGTATTGCTTTATTTACATATTCCTAATCTGATAATAACAGAATGAAGCATCAATCAACTATCAGCACATTTTTTAGATCAGTTTCAAAGAGAGTTTTGGAAGTAAATGTTTCAGGAGAGTCAAGTGAGGATAGCATTGACATGCAGCAAGCTGCAACCTCTAGCAATATAAATAACGAAAGTTCTGCCTGCTCTAGAAAACCTAGATGATGAAGATCGTAATCGATCTACCACTCTTCCTGCGTCATTCGACAGCAGTACCTTGGCAAAAGAAATGCCACTGCATGAAGGCCACACTTTGCAACAAAAGTGGTTTACCAAGTTTGCAAGGCTTCGCTGCAACCTGGATGGAATCTGCCATTGTTCACGCTGTTTGTGGGCCTCTAAAAACAATCAGCTGTCAGCAAAAAATACTGAAGGAATACATAAAAACAGATTGGCAAAAGAGACTAATGGTTGGCAAGATTATTGTAAAGGAAAAAGTGCATTACGTTCTCCATTGCACCAAGCAGCGACTGATGGATTACAACTTTATATGTATGGCGAATTTTAGAACACTAATTGCAACTTTGAAATATCATAAATGTTATAGGCTTTTTGCAATGCAACTAAAAGTGCGTCAACCATCTTTTTACTGAAAAAAATTACAGTTCATTTTAAACGATTTTTAAAATTTTGGTCAGAGACATAAAAGTGAGCGATATAAAGTAATTTGATTTTTTGTTGGCTTGCAAATGTATTTAGTGTCTTAATTAGTTTAAATTTTTGTTACATTTCTTTTTATTTGCTGTTAAAAAATAATAAAGCGTAATTTGCATTTAAAATGTGAAACTGCAATAATTATTTCGTATTTTTAGGTTGCTCTTGATGATTCTAAAATTCAGGTTTGCCTTGGAAACAAGACTAAAGAAGAACGGAAAAATCGTTTAATATTAACTGCAGTTTTTGATTGTGTTTGCCACTGTGGAAAGCAGAATATAGCCTTGAGAGACCATGGAAACAAAAAATCAAGGAACATTTAGAATTTATTATGGTTGTTGGAACGTTACAATGCTGACATAAACATGTATTCAAATTCTGAATCAAGCACAAAATATTGGTCTACGGACGTTCAAAATAAAATGTTTAAAATATTATCTCAGATGATACTACTGAAACTAATTGCTGCCATCAAAACAAAGTCCAGAATTTTACGAATTATATGCAGTGCCCGCAAGTAACGTCATTAGCAGTTACATCTTCTCTCTAATTGCTGATGAAACTTCAGATAACTGTAATTAAGAACAAGTGAGCATTAGTATTCGACATTGTACAAATACACTGCAAAGTGACAAGATTTTGCTTGATGAGGCTTGGATTGGATATTTCTGGTCTTCACGGTCAAGGTTATGATGGTGGTAGCAATATGGCTGAGAAAATAAACGACTTACAGCAAAAAATGCTGAAGGAAAATCCAAAAGCATTATATTTTCATTGCATTGGTCATCAGCTTAACTTGGTTTGCCAGGACACTTGCATTGAATATTCTTAAGTATCACACACGATAACCTGTGTGAATAAAATTGTAACCTTTGTGAAAGAGTTGCCAAAACGTTGTGGATGGTTTGCTGCCATTCAAGCTTTGTCTGCAGAATCAACTACAGTGAAGTTATGATCATTGTGCAGCACGCATTGGATTCTACAAAAAGATTGCACTGATGCTTTTCTAGCAAATTACAATAATCTAATGAATTATATGGAGGAGATAAATAATGATACCGGTGTTTCTGCAGCTGTAAGATCATCAGCCTTTTCGTATTTACTGAACTTAGAAAAGTTTAACTTTTATGTTATTTGTCTCCTGCAATGACTTTTTGGGATTATCAATCCAATTCATGTAAAATGTCAGTCACGCCAAGCTACCACAGGAGATTTAAATGATTGGATTCTAGAACTTGTTAGCACTCTCACAACTGATCTAGACACGTTTGGAAAAGAGCTTTTTGCAGAATGCAAAGACCAAGTGCTGCACATGAAAATAAACTTGCCTGTTATTCCTCAAGTGCGTCATGCTTTCACTGACGAAGAAGTGGAAGAATACTAAGTTGATTTATTTAGGCACGTTTATGAAAAAGCTGCAACTGCGCTGCTATGTTGCTATCAATCACAGCCACCAGAAATAGCAAACTATTTATGTTGTCTTCTGCAAGATGAATGTATCTCAAGTCACAGCATAAAAACAGTGAGCGAGTTCTATGAAGATTGGAGTCACGCTGGTATTGCGAGAGAATGTCAACTGTTATTTGCACGACTAAGAAGACAAAACTGTTCAATTTCAGTTGCAGAAATCAGCAAAGAATTGAGCCAAAATTCTGCTCTAGCTGACATGGCACCTAGCTTTGTTTCTACATTAAAAACATATATTGTTCTTCCCAGCTCTGCTTGTGAAGCAGAGCAGTCATTTTCTACATTTTGCAGGTTGAAAACGTACCTGCAATCTATGCAAACCCAACAATGTTTGAATAATTTAGCCATTCTAAACACACACCGCAAACACGCTTAAGCCCTTGATCTAGCCAAACCAGGAAATGAATTTGTTTCACGATCTCAAACCCGTTGCAACAAATATGAATTAAGTTGGTAATCGAGCATATTAAGTTATGATTGAATTATGAGTCATTTTTATTGCAGTAAACATAAACTATCATTTGTGGATTTTGTTTTTCTGTATATCACAATCACATTCTGCGTCATTAGTCTTTATGCATCCCTATTGTTTGTTTATTTTATCAAGATAATGTTATTTTTAATATCAAATTCTTGTCATAATCAAACAAATTACGATCATTTAAGCATAAAGCATTTTTGTTGTGTTTGAAAGCAGTGAAAGATAAAAAACAAAGTTTACATAAAAATTCTCGCCCCCGTGGTATTTGCCTCTTTCAAGAAAAAATCAACGCCTATAGATGAATGGTATTGGGAAAAGAAATGTAGAAAGAAGATTGCTGGAGTTGTGTAATGAAAGAGAGCTGTGCTTGGCAAATACTTGGTTTAAAAAGACAGACAAAAGGAAAACCACTTATAGTGGTGGTCGATGTGGAACAAAAATTGATTTTGTACTTGTGGGGGAAAAATATATAAAGTATATAAGGGATGTTACAGTGATTTCATGGGAACTTCAGCACAGGCTGGTGGTAGTAGATCTAGATAAAAAGTTTCTAAAAAAAGTTGTGAGAAAGCAACGGATCATAAGAAAGATTTGGAAGTTGAATGAAAACCAAACAAGAGTGAGATTTGAAAAAAAGAGTAGTAGAACAAATAAACACAGATGCGCCTGATTTGTGGGAAACTTTTAAGGATGGTGTTCTAAAGGCATGTGATGAAATGTGTGGAAAGAAGAAGTCTAGGAGAGATCAAGGAGACATGTGGTGGTGGAATGAAGAGTTGAAGGATACCATTGCAAGAAAGAAGGCAGCATTTAAAGAGCTGTGCAGGTTTCCATCAGAAGAAAATAAGACTCAATACAAACGTATAAGAAATCAAAGGAGAAAAACTTTTGCTAGAGCTATGAGAATAGAAGCAAATTAGGAGTTGAATAATTTATATCAAAATTCTAATAGTGTTTTCTACTTCCTTAGAAGAATGAAAAAGGAAGGGAAGGATGTGGAAGGTGCTTGAGAGGAGGAGACAAACGACTGGGTTTTATTGAAGATGATAGGCCAAAAATTTGGAAGGAACACATGGAAAAGATGAATGAAGAGAATGAATGGGACCACATGGTGGAAACTGATTTAGTGGAAGGACCAGTGGAAAAAGTGGCTCGTAATGAAATTGTGGAAGCAATTCAAAGTATAAAATCAGGAAAGGCAACTGGACCATCTGAAGTAAGTGTGGAGATGATGGTTGCAAGTGGCAAAATCGGGGTTAAAGTGATGATGGAACTATGCCAGCATGTATTGGATAGTAGAGGAATGTCTGATGAGTGGAAAACAAGTGTGATTGAACCTATCTTTACAGGAAAGGGTGATGTGATGAGCTGTGGATCATACAGAGGAGTGAAACTGCTAGAACATGCCATGAAACTTGTTGAAAGAGTACTAGAGAGGCGAATACAAACATTAGCCAATTTGAATGAAATGCAGTTTGGATTTATGCCAGGAAAAGGATCAATGAATGCGATATTCATTGTGAGAAGAATGCAGGAGGAATATCAAAGGAAGGACAAGAAGTTGTATATGTGTTTTGTTGACATGGAAAAAGCTTTTGATAGAGTGCCAAGAAAAGTGATGGAGTAGGCCATGAGAAAGAAGGGTCTATTCGAAGTTATAGTTCGAGCAGTTATGAGCCTCTATGATGGTGCAAAGACAAGAGTGAGGGTGGGATCTGCATATTCAGAGGAATTCGAAGTAAATGTTGGTGTACATCAAGGATCTGTGCTGTTGCCACTATTGTTTGCAATAGTGGTGGACGTTATTATAGAAAATGCAAGAAGAGGTGTGGTTAATGAATTGCTACATGCAGATGATCTTGTTCTCATTAGCAAAACCATGGAAGACTTGAAGGAAAGATTTTGCAATTGGAAGAATGAACTGGAAAGTAAAGGTTTAAGGGTCAACACCAGAAAAACATAAGTGATGGTAAGCGGGTCAGAAGGAGAACTATTCAAAAGCAAGATAGATCCATGTGGATTTTGTGGCAGGAGAGTCATGGCCAATTCAGTGTTGTGCACAACCTGTGGAAACTGGGTTCATGGCAGATGCGCAAAAATAAAATAAAGAGAGTTACTGCTAGGTTGGCAGTGCATTTTGTTTGCTTGAAATGTAAAGGAATAATGGAAGGAATAGTAGAATCGATCAAGTTATGCAATGAAGTAGAAACAGTGAATGGATTTTGTTATTTGGAAGACAGACTAGTTGCTAGTGGTGGTTGTGAAGTGGCAGTCACAGCAAGGGTAAGAATCGATTGGGTAAGATTCATGGAATGTGGAGAGTTGTTGCTTGGAAATAGGTTTCCTCCGAAAATGAAAGATAAAGTTTATCGTGGTTGCATAAGATCAGGAATACTGTATGAAAATGAGGCATGGTGTTTAAAAGAAAATGAAAAAGCAACTTTAAGGAGAATGAAGAGAGCTATGGTGAGAGCCATGTGCGGTCAGAAAGTTGTTGACAAAAAAGCAACTCAAGAACAGATGGACATGTTGGGGTTGAAGGAAAATATAGACCAGTTAGCAACAGCAAATGGAGTTAGATGGTATGGTCATGTGCAAAGGAGGGATGATGATAGTGTTTTGAGGGTTGCTCTGGATCTTGAAGTGAGTGGCAATAGAAAGCGAGGACAACCAAAGAAAACCTGGAAGAGGAGACAGAGAAGATTGGTCTGAAGAAGAAAGATACCCTGAATTGAGACAAGTGGAGAGATGGAGTGTGAGCAATTGCAGAAGAAATGGGGTGAATCTGGCCATCTCTGGTAAGGGAACAACACTGGATAAAAAAATGAACTATAGCTACTACATATGTAAGCAGTTTAAATAAAAAGCAATGGCTGTACCAAAAAAATTAACCAATAAATAAATGGCGATTACAAAAATCGACTTACTTTAAACCGTTTACCAAATATTCACCACACAAATGCATATCCACAGAAGATTTACTGCATTGCATAGTCATTGCTTCGATTTGCATAAACAATTCAAGCAAATGTTGGGATAATTCATTTATCATTTTTCTGTAATCAGTAACAAACAATGCTATTGATAAACTCATGAAAGAATTGATCAAATGGTATCTGAAAAAACAATGTTAGAAAAAAGAAGTTACAAATTAGCAAACAAAAACTTGATTCAGTGACATGATAAACCCAAAAGAATAATATGAAATATTTTTTGCTTGATATTATGTCCTTTCTTTCCACTTTTTGCAGGCTTAGAAAAGCTTCACCTGTCCGCCTAATACACACTTGCTTTCAAACCACAACTTTTGCTGGGGCAATGTAGCACTTTAAATTCTGGATGCCCTTTCTGACAAATACAAACATTGCATTTAATCAAGTTTCAAGCTACAGACCTTTGGTTTTCAACTCAGAAATGATCACCACTACATGACAGTGATTACTACTTGACAGAATCTAACAAATCACAAAGAACAGTAACCAGACACTGAATATTTTAATGTCGTTAGTGGTACTGCATCAATAAAAATTACTCAACGTCAAAAACCAGATTATATAAACACAACCTACTACTGTTTTTATACTTCTAAATTGTTAAATTCAAATGACTAGGTGTAATAGAGCTGGGCCGTTTTCACAACTTCACGCACTAAAACTTGCAAAGAGCTTTTACTCCAAGCAAATGCCCATTAAGTGCCAGTGCATTACTATATATTTATCAAAAAACAAACGTTTATCATAGCTAAAACACAAATCAAAGTTTCTGTTTACATCACCTTCTAAATTGCTACAGATTTTACTCTTTACATTTAACTTCAAAGCTGTAACATCATAAGACTAAATTTACTGTTAGATTTAGTGGGCAAGCTGAGATTTTCAAAACTACTTCGGACAGTCTCGAGCATTTTTGACATTTACTTGACCTTCAGTGAAAACATATCTCATAATCATAATATTTAATCTTTGAAAACTTCAAATAGACTCAGATTGAAATCTAGATCTTGTGACAACAATCATTGATTATATTTTTGCTTAACCAAATGATAATGGTGCACAAATAATAATATAAAACAGTTTATTGCATCCAAACTTTATGCTTTGTCAAAGTAATTGGAAAAATAAATAGTCAGAATAGACAAAACAGCATGCTTCTGCGAAATAGCTAATGCAAGCTCATGAACTTTGGACATGGAAATATCAAAGATCTTTAGATTAAATTAAAGATTTTTTTGCATCATCTGAAATGGACCTAAGATGTTTAATATTAAACCATAAAGTAAAATAAACTTGAATACATTTAGTTAAAATCTTGATTCTGGAAACGTTTGTTCTTTGAATTGTACATTTAAAGAAGCCTGCAACAATCGGTGAGCCACCTTAACCCTTAAATGCATAAGTGGATTGCTAACGACCCGAGCCTTCTGTCTTTTCCTCATATCTCTTAAAATGGCTGGCTACGTTCTGTGAGACTTCAAGTATTCCCAAAGCATTTTTTCTTCTTCCATTTCACATTTATAATTTCAAAAATATCACACTGATAAAATAGTTATTAAGGATTTAAAAGAAAAAATCTATAGGGTCTCTAGCAACCCATGTTAGGTAATAGTGTAACTCATTTTTTTAATTGCCACTTATGTAATTAGTAGTTAATAGTAAAGTGCCACCAACATTAAATTAAATCGAACAATATAAGAAATAGTTACTCATCGCATTTTTCATACTGTGTAATGTAAAATCAAAACGTTTATAACAAAAGATTAGAAGTTTCACAAGAAAGAAAGCAACATCGAAGAGTTGATTGCAAATTGGTATAAGATCCCAAAAGAATCTGAACAACAATTGCATGAAGGCTATTGGATGCAGCAACAGCTGCTGGAAAAGAGGTACGAGTTGGTCTGATTTAGAAGACAACTCTGATGATGGAGAAATCATTGAGAGCGAAGATTCTGTGGATGGCCAATCATCACCTGAGAAATGTGATGATGCTTCTTCTATTGTCAGAAACCAGACCACAGATGCAGACAATGAATTGACTGTCGGTAGTGGGGAAGAAAGTGATAGCGAAGACTCCTCTGAGCATGACAATGATGATCTTACGGCCAGAAGCTCGTTTGCAGGAAAAAATGGCCATGTGTGGTTTACCATGTGTCCCCCACCATCAAGAACAAGTGCACATAATCTTAGACACACCAACGAAGACCAATTGGTGCTGCAAAAACCATCCAAAATAAAGTCGATCTTTTTGCTTACTTTATTAATAAAAATATGCTTAAGTAGGTTGTCAAACACACTAACGAGCATGCAAGAAGGGACCTCGGAAAAAGAAGCAAAAATCCAGATGAATGGATGCCATTTGACTTAGGTGAAATGAAAAACATTGTCGATGTTCCATACCTCATTGGTGTGCATCGTTGTCAGCACGAATCCCTTCATTCTTTGTGGTCACCTGGCCCATCAGGAAGAGCTATATTTTTCACTTCTAATAATCAAAAAACAAACTGCAATCGTTTTATTGTTTTTCATTTCTTTTGTGTTAAATTTTGATGTTAAAAGTTACTTCAATAATAGTTTGTTGTTGGTGGTATGCAGTGTTCATCTTAACTTTTGATAGGTCACTTTTTGTACAAAATGGAAAATATTACACTTGCGATTTTTGCAAATTTTGTCAGTTTTTTTTGAAGCACTATACTTAGCTGTATATAATAGAGAACTTGAAACATGTTGATTAATTTCATGACCATGTTTTAGAAAGATGAACAAATTGAAAGCTTGAGCAAAGATATTTCAATACGCCGGGTCGCTAATGACCCACATAGGTAATAGTGGTTGGCAAAACACTTAGGCGTCTAAGGGTTAAGTGAAACAACTAGACATATATTGGCATGTTCTCCAGACATTTAGGCACCAGGGCTAGCAAGCATCTTAATCTCAACAGTTTACAAAATAGTGCAATTAAAGACCACATTATGTCATGTATAATAGTAGTTTTGAAATAGGATTTGATTTGGACAATTTTCATATCATCAGGAAATATCAGTCTGATTATCATACGATAATTCAAGAAACCTTTTTAAATAAAAAAACATACTCCCAGTCTTAACTGGCAACTTCATGCTGGAGGTACATCTTTTCTGCTTTGGTTGTTTTAATTCTATTTTATACTGATCATTCTTAAAACATTTATTGTTTGCTTTTCAGCTTACGATGCCAATTGATTGCTTTGTGTTACTAAAATGCAGACTGATTACTTAAAGCTTGCAAGATAAGAGATAGTGCAGTTTAGTTTAACTTTAATTTATATTTATTCATTCTGTATAATATTGTAATGTCATAGTTTGAATATTTCAAAACTGTTTTAACCGTTACATATCTCTAACTGAAAGCATAGCATAGTGGTATCTGATGTCACCTAATGAGATGTTGTGCAATAATTTATGTTAAATTAGCTACTATTACTTAAGAAAGCTGACAAGGGCTAACGTTCAACCAAAAGCGTTTGTTCATGAATCAATAAACAAGTAAAATATCATGGTTGCTTGCTTTTGCTGTGCTATCAAATATTTGTCAAGCAATTCTCAATAAACCCCCAGAAAAGTTGGAAGCAAAGAAAAAAGGTCTGGGGTTAAATTCAGTAAACAGATATGGCAACATAGAAAATTTTGGATTTGCAATTGAATTGAAATGAAAAGCACCCCACTTTGACCTAAGTCCTTGCCAATTAGACCAAAAAAAGATAAAAGATTTTTTGCTGTTCCATGCAAAATTTTCAAGATGTGCCTCAGAGAAAGTTTATTGCAATGTAATAAACATATTGCCAACTACAATGACCTTTGCAACAGCTCTTCCAAACAGCAAATGGCTCCTTTTTTTGCCCCAGTCATAGAAGCTGTTTCACATCACTTCTAATGGTTACCAATTTGAAGCATACCTGACTACCCTAAAAGGCATAAAACAAACTATAAGCAACAGATACAACTGTTTCATTAATTAGGGCCACATGAGACAGATATAATGCACCGGTTCACCAACTATCACCTAGTGTGCTATCAGCACAACCTAATGACATTTTTTGTTAATTTTTTTTTATTAAGAAGTTTACATTTTTTTTTCTGTGAACATAAATAACATTAACTAGACATAACTTTTTTAACTTCTCTGCTTGAGAATTTTTTTGATGTTCTTCCCTTTCACTCAACATATTGTTACCTATAACAAACGTAGAATTATTGCTGCTGACAACCCCACGACCTTATAAGACACTGGTAGCAATAGCTGCCACAGCTCTACCTAAAACTTGAAAACCATCAAGAGCAATTGCTAAATTTTGGTAAGATATTTGGTTTTGTTAGGTATTTGAATTAGTTTGCTGGTTTTAAATGCACTTATATCAGACATTGCCACTTGTGTGGATATTGTTTTTATTCTCTTTTTGAAATAACATAAATTTTGCTAAAGAATTTGAAGGACCACTCTCAGTTGGTTATTGCGATCTTTGAGGAGATGACTTGTTAAATCTACTCATGAAGAGAACAAAAATTTCAAATGATACTATAGCTTTTGCACACTTAGCAGACCTTGTACCCTTCTAATTTTCATAAAATGAATAATTGCCACCAATCATGCTTAACTTACAAAAAACTTCCTGAAGATGCTCCATTGAGTGGGATTTTGACAAAATATATCAAATAGCTTTTTGTTTTCTTTTTTGAAGTTTTAAAAATATCAAAAAAATTTGTTTTCTATTTGCTACTTTGGGTGCCGTGCAACTTTTGAAATGATCACTTAATTTTTCAGCAACACTTTAAAAGCTCAGTGTATATACCATTATGCCATACTAAACAATCAATTAACTCTAGTGCAATTTTGGATGCTGCTCCTTGTTTTCTCCAGTTCTCCTAATCCAAGACTCTTTCTATAACATCTCTAACAATAGGAAGCTGACCTGCAGAAAATTTCAGGCTCATAACTGCTCGAACTATAACTTCGAATAGACCCTCCTTTCTCATGGCCTACTCCATCACTTTTCTTGGCACTCTATCAAAAGCTTTTTCCATGTCAACAAAACACATATACAACTTCTTGTCCTTTTGATATTCCTCCTGCATTCTTCTCACAATGAATATCGCATTCATTGATCCTTTTCCTGACATAAATCCAAACTGCAATTCATTCAAATTGACTAGTGTTTGTATTCGCCTCTCTAGTACTCTTTCAACAAGTTTCATGGCATGTTCTAGCAGTTTCACTCCTCTGTATGATCCACAGCTCATCACATCACCCTTTCCTGTAAAGATAGGTTCAATCACACTTGTTTTCCACTCATCAGACATTCCTCTACTATCCAATACATGCTGGCATAGTTCCATCATCACTTTAACCCCGATTTCGCCACTTGCAACCATCATCTCCACACTTACTTCAGATGGTCCAGTTGCCTTTCCTGATTTTATACTTTGAATTGCTTCCACAATTTCATTACGAGCCACTTTTTCCACTGGTCCTTCCACTAAATCAGTTTCCACCATGTGGTCCCATTCATTCTCTTCATTCATCTTTTCCATGTGTTCCTTCCAAATTTTTGGCCTATCATCTTCAATAAAACCCAGTCGTTTGTCTCCTCCTCTCAAGCACCTTCCACATCCTTCCCTTCCTTTTTCATTCTTCTAAGGAAGTAGAAAACACTATTAGAATTTTGATATAAATTATTCAACTCCTAATTTGCTTCTATTCTCATAGCTCTAGCAACAATTTTTCTCCTTTGATTTCTTATACGTTTGTATTGAGTCTTATTTTCTTCTGATGGAAACCTGCACAGCTCTTTAAATGCTGCCTTCTTTCTTGCAATGGTATCCTTCAACTCTTCATTCCACCACCACATGTCTCCTTGATCTCTCCTAGACTTCTTCTTTCCACACATTTCATCACATGCCTTTAGAACACCATCCTTAAAAGTTTCCCACAAATCAGGCGCATCTGTGTTTATTTGTTCTACTACTCTTTTTTTCAAATCTCACTCTTGTTTGGTTTTCATTCAACTTCCAAATCTTTCTTATGATCCGTTGCTTTCTCACAACTTTTTTTAGAAACTTTTTATCTAGATCTACTACCACCAGCCTGTGCTGAAGTTCCCATGAAATCACTGTAACATCCCTTATATACTTTATATATTTTTCCCCCACAAGTACAAAATCAATTTTTGTTCCACATCGACCACCACTATAAGTGGTTTTCCTTTTGTCTGTCTTTTTAAACCAAGTATTTGCCACGCACAGCTCTCTTTCATTACAAAACTCCAGCAATCTTCTTTCTACATTTCTTTTCCCAACACCATCCCCACATGTACACTTTTAAAACCCTCAGCACTTTTACCCACATGTCCATTAAAATCCCCTAAAGAAACAATGACTTCACTACAACTTCCCAAGTCCTACTTGCTTCCCATTTCATCACAAAAATCAACTTTCCCTGCATCTGGTCTTCCACTTTGTGGCCCATACGCACATATTACGCACATCACTTCTCTACCTAATATTAGCACAATGCCATAATTCTGTCACTTTTTCTTCTAACTTCCACAACGTTTCCAGATATTTCCTCTTTCACCAAAATTCCAACCCTTCTGAATCCCGCGTCATTTCCTGACCACCACAGTTTATACCTTTGGCCCAAAGTACCCACAAAATGTAAGACTGTACTGCACTTTTATAATCTTCCCACCTGAGTTGACGTATCACACTGCCACATCACCTCACTTGTCATACAAATAAATATCATACAGTATCCTAATAAAATTCAAAAAATCAGTGAAGTAAGGTATTAAAACCGATTGCAATTGCTAAGTCAACACTACTGGTATCACTTATAACTTAAAAAACATTTTTTTTAGCTCTCAGCAAAATTTCATGACTTTTAATTTTTAACAAATTTTCCACGAAAGTTTTTTTTCAGAATTTTCCATGACCGTGGGAACCCTGTTTGAATTTCTTCTTTTGCATGTGTAGCATTGACCAATGGAACTTCGCACGGCAGCTCTACTTTTTATGATCCAGAATTTGCTTCAAAGAAATGTCCAGATATGACTTGCACTGCATTGCTTAATCACATCACAGTGATGCCAAATCAAAAAATCAACGAAATGAAAGTAATGTGGCAAATAAAAAGCAAATTTGATGTTGTAATTAACAGCTGCTTTAGGATTTTGTAGCTCTTTTAAATCAGTGTCTTGTTAACCATTAAATGTGATGTCTTTGAAAAGACAGTTTAAACATGCTTTAAAATGCAAAAGTCAAGCTGTGAGACATTTTAGATTAAAAGATGTGGAGTAGTGATAAATCATATCTTAATCAGTGAGTCATGTGGTAAGATTTTAATGCACATGTAAAATGTTTTTTTTAACAGGAACAAAACCATTCGAGAAATCATCATTACACAATGATGACAGAGTGCAGCAAACTAGTTGAGTTTGCAAAAAAATGCTGAGGCTTTAATCCAAGTCTGTAGCTTAGAAATAGGCTTTCCCATAATGCTTCTTGAAAGGCAGTCAGCTGGGTTAAGATTTCAGGTAATTGTGATGCCAATCTTCAAGTTTGCTTCGACTCTTGCCTGCTTCTAGTCAGCAGGCAACAGCATGACACGATTTAGCTATAGCAACATGTACCAGCATTTGATATAGCTAGAACTCAATGTTTAAGATTACCATCAGACCACCACAAAAAACACAGTACATCAATAACTGTTATGTGAAACATAAATTCCTCATCCCCATAGGCTGCTTTATACTCTTACCCAAAGCAAATGAAGACAGCAATTAGGTTATTCAATAAGTTAGGTCTACTGACTAGATTTTCAATCAGTGAGGTGCTTTAAAATGTGGCTGGAGAGCCAAAGACTACATGCATTTTGTCTTTATGGATAAATAACAGAATGATTTCAAAGATAACAAAATTCTTGATATTTGCTCATGTCAAGACTGTTCAATACATCTTGGGTAGCCACTGCTATTTATGAAGCAATTAGCTGTGAAAATTTTTTCTTTAGAGTGGAATTTTTGATCAATTTTTTCTCAAGCAGTATTGCGCAATAGAATTTTGTTTTTTTCTCAATATCGGTATTGTATAATTGATGTGTTGTAGTGGGTCACTCAAAAAACTTCTTGGATTGAAACTTTACCGAGACCTTGCTAATGTAATACCAAATATCTAGCCTATCAAAAATAAATACCACTCCTTGTTCAAAACAACAAGGAATATATTTACAAATATACTTGACCTCAACTGCACATACCAACTACAACAACTATCAATTTTACTTGGCTGTAACGACTTCCAAAAACAAACAATTACTTAGCAAATGAAGTAACCTTGACACACATCAACAAAATTTGTCAAACTCTTTTTCTTTATATAGAGATTTTCAGTATATAAATACTAAATGTAGAATATTGCAGATGTTCTAGAAGGTACCAATGAAAACAACATGAAATCACTATGATGTCATAAGTACAACCTTGCAAGTTTTAGTACATGCCAATGTTTTTTGACAAGTTTGGCTAATTGTAGATTCAAGTTATATATCATCAAAATAAGTTTTTCAAAATGCTACAACCTATTATGAATGACATGCACTCTGCCGAGATTATTATTGAAAATATACAATAACTATAAAAAATTAGCAAATCGTAATTCCCTAAACGCAAACCCTGAATAGTACATACTGGCTTGTGCAAAATGTAATGTAACAACAATTCATAACAAACAAGGCAAATACACATAACATCAGACGAAGAATGGAATATTCTTGGTGCTATAGAAAATTCCAGTAAAAACAATGGGCATCACTATGCTGTCATAAATGCAAACTTGCAAGTTGAAGCACCACAATCACAATTTTACAATCAAAATATTGGGAACAAGTTTGGCTTAATATACAGGGTGCCCCACAAAAAAACCCTACGTTTGTGATAATGGTTGATTTATGTTTTTATATTTTCAGAATTTGTAGGTTTTTATATTTTCAGAATTTGTAGACCCATGCCACAGCTAAGCAATTTCCAGAGCGAGGTCATTGTCCTATTACGGGAAGAACATCCAACATGGGGGTTACAGAAATGTTGGAAAATTTTGCCTGAATTTTTTGGTGCCATTACAACTGACCAGTTTAGAGGTGTCACAGCTGCATTCAAACAGGGTGGATCACCTGTAGCAAAGGTGTGTAAGCATGGTAGTGGCACTTCTTGCAAGCATGATTCCCCAACAAGGCGAGCAGTCTTGGAACTTGCCATAACTCCACCAGATCATTGCAGAAGACATTCAAGTCAACGTGAAATTTGTAAAGAACTGGGAGTGTCAAAGGTGTATATGCACAAAACAATTGAAAAATCAAATTTAAAGTGTTTTCAAGGTATTAAATGCCATGTTTTAACTGAAGCACACCGGCAAACTCGAAAGACAAAGTGTGATGCCATGCTTCAGCGCTTCGGTGAAAGCAAAAAGTGGAAACAAGTGTGGTTCTCAGATGAATCAACATTCTGCTTGTCTGCACCACTCAATAGGCAAAATGAACGCATATATCGTACAGTGGATGTCAAAACTGATATTCCTGATGAAAATTTGTTGGTAGAGATAGACAAGCAGCAACCATCTATCATGTGCTATGGTGCTGTTTCCTGGCACAGCAAAACAGACCTCTATTTTATTGAAGGAGATGCTGCTGGGCAGGAAGGTGTTGCACCGAGTCAGAGAAAGAAAAAAACTGTAAATCAAGTTGTTTACAGAGAGGACATGTGCCTGCAGATGTTTGAAGATATTGACCAAGAAATGCAGGGAGAACCCTGGACGTGGCAGCAAGATGGTGCAAAGCCAAACACTGCCAATGACACTGTGACCTGGCTCCGAGTTAACACTCCAGATTTCATCACATCCCAGCAATGGCCATCCAAGAGCCCTGACCTCAATGTAACGGACTATTGCATTTGGAGTGTACTCTTACAGAAGGTTCAGAGACAAAGAAGAGGAATCACTGATACTGAGTCATTAAAACATGTGTTGATGGACGCATGGAACAACATGTCTCTTGATGTAATTCGTCGAGCAACTCAGAACTGGATGGATCGCTTACATCGCTGTTCTGCAGTTAATGGACAGCATTTTGAACGGTATCTGTAACTTGTTATTAGCTAACAGTTTGTTAATTACACAATAAAGTTGTTAGTTTGATTCGTTTTGAAATACCATTAAAAAATAACATGGTTTAAATAATACAGTTTAAAGTTTCGAATTTAGGGTTTTTTTGTGGGGCACCCTGTAGATTGAAGCTATATAAGATCAAAATAACATACAAAGTTTAGGCAGAGATTTTTATTGGAAACAGATACTCAGATACGCTGACCAAATACTATGTCATTATCCATGGACGGACAATGTGCCAAAGCAAAGTCTGAGCAAGATTTTACATCATTGTGGACTGTTACAAACTGTGGGCTGCTTTTACTTTGTATTTTCTTTTATATCAAAAAAACACTTTTTAAAAGCTGCTACAATATATTATTTGTGTTATATTATTTACCGTGCTTCACTGGTTATCAGAATAGTGAAGCTGTTTACCCAGCATGTCGTAAGAGGCGACTATTGAGTACCTACCAATTGCAGTCTGACTGTTAATGGTGGGGTTGCCAGCTTAATTGCTTGGTTGGACCACTCATGTCAAAAAACTGAGGTTGGGGGTAAGCAAGGGCATGCTCCCTGTAAAAGAATTTTGCTCCAGTAAATCCCCATGCCCAGAAAAAATATACAAATGGCCCCCAGTTCCCGGCAGCTCTTAAATGGGCAGGGGGTGCGAAGAATCTCTGGGTTTAAATCTGAACGTAATGGGATAAGATTTGGTACATTAAATGTGGGAAGTCTTTGTGGAAGGAAAACGGAAGTGTGTGAAGAACTGAGGAAGAGAAAAGTTGATGTGTGTTGCATCCAGGAAGTAAGATGGAAAGGCCAAGGAGCTCGTTTTGTGGGTGCTTTGGGACGAAGGTATAAACTGTTGTGGTCAGGAAATGATGCAGGATTCGGAGGGGTTGGAATTTTGGTGAAAGAGGAAATATCTGGGAACGTTGTGGAAGTTAGAAGAAAAAGTGACAGAGTAATGGTGATTGTGCTAACTCTAGGTAGGGAGGTGATGCGCACAATATGTGCGTATGGGCCACAAAGTGGAAGACCAGATGCAGGGAAAGTTGATTTTTGTGATGAAATGGGAAGCAAGTAGGACTTGGGAAGTTGTAGTGAAGTCATTGTTTCTTTAGGGGATTTTAATGGACATGTGGGTAAAAGTGCTGAGGGTTTTAAAAGTGTACATGTGGGGATGGTGTTGGGAAAAGAAATGTAGAAAGAAGATTGCTGGAGTTTTGTAATGAAAGAGAGCTGTGCGTGGCAAATACTTGGTTTAAAAAGACAGACAAAAGGAAAACCACTTATAGTGGTGGTCGATGTGGAACAAAAATTGATTTTGTACTTGTGGGGGAAAAATATATAAAGTATATAAGGGATGTTACAGTGATTTCATGGGAACTTCAGCACAGGCTGGTGGTAGTAGATCTAGATAAAAAGTTTCTAAAAAAAGTTGTGAGAAAGCAACGGATCATAAGAAAGATTTGGAAGTTGAATGAAAACCAAACAAGAGTGAGATTTGAAAAAAAGAGTAGTAGAACAAATAAACACAGATGCGCCTGATTTGTGGGAAACTTTTAAGGATGGTG
Organism: Trididemnum clinides; assembly: GCA_963675345.1. Classification (NCBI taxonomy): domain Eukaryota; kingdom Metazoa; phylum Chordata; class Ascidiacea; order Aplousobranchia; family Didemnidae; genus Trididemnum; species Trididemnum clinides. The sequence continues at coordinate 34,908,435 of OY776297.1, forward strand.
TTCTAAAGGCATGTGACGAAGTGTGTGGAAAGAAGAAGTCTAGGAGAGATCAAGGAGACATGTGGTGGTGGAATGAAGAGTTGAAGGATACCATTGCAAGAAAGAAGGCAGCATTTAAAGAGCTGTGCAGGTTTCCATCAGAAGAAAATAAGACTCAATACAAACGTATAAGAAATCAAAGGAGAAAAATTGTTGCTAGAGCTATGAGAAAGGAAGCTAATCAGGAGTTGAATAATTTATATCAAAATTCTAATAGTGTTTTCTACTTCCTTAGAAGAATGAAAAAGGAAGGGAAGGATGTGGAAGGTGCTTGAGAGGAGGAGACAAACGACTGGGTTTTATTGAAGAAGATAGGCCAAAAATTTGGAAGGAACATATGGAACAGATCATGAATGAAGAGAACGAATGGGACCACATGGTGGAAACTGATGTAGTAGAAGGACCAGTGGAAAAAGTGGCTCGTAATGAAATTGTGGAGGCAATGCAAAGGATGAAATCAGGAAAGGCAACTGGACCATCCGATGTAAGTGTGGAGATGATGGTTGCAAGTGGCGAAATCGGGGTTAAAGTGATGATGGAACTGTGCCAGCGTGTATTGGATAGTAGAGGAATGTCTGATGAGTGGAAAACAAGTGTGATTGAACCTATCTTTACAGGAAAGGGTGATGTGATGAGCTGTGGATCATACAGAGGAGTAAAACTGCTAGAACATGCCATGAAACTTGTTGAAAGAGTACTAGAGAGGCGAATACAAACACTAGTCAATTTGAATGAATTGCAGTTTGGATTTATGTCAGGAAAAGGATCAATGAATGCGATATTCATTGTGAGAAGAATGCAGGAGGAATATCAAAGGAAGGACAAGAAGTTGTATATGTGTTTTGTTGACATGGAAAAAGCTTTTGATAGAGTGCCAAGAAAAGTGATGGAATGGGCCATGAGAAAGGAGGGTCTATCAGAAGTAATAGTTCGGGCAGTTATGAGCCTGTATGATGGTGCAAAGACAAGAGTAAGGGTGGGATCTGCATATTCAGAGGAATTCGAAGTAAATGTTGGTGTACATCAAGGATCTGTGCTGTTGCCACTATTGTTTGCAATAGTGGTGGACGTTATTATAGAAAATGCAAGAAGGGGTGTGGTTAACGAATTACTATATGCAGATGACCTTGTTATCATGAGTGAAGACATGGAAGACTTGAAGGAAAGGTTTTGGAATTGGAAGAATGCACTGGAAAGTAAAGGTTTAAAGGTCAACACCAGAAAAACAAAACTGATGGTAAGCGGGTCAGAAGAACTACACAAAAGCAAGATAGATCCATGTGGAGTTTGTGGGAGGAAAGTCATGGCCAACTCAGTGTTGTGCACAAAATGTGAAAACTGGGTTCATGGCAAATGTGCAAAAATAAAGAGAGTTACTGCTAGGTTGGCAGTGCATTTTGTTTGCTTGAAATGTAAAGGAATAATGGAAGGGACGATGGACTCAATCGAGAAGTTGTGCAATGAAGTGGAGACAGTGAATGGATTTTGTTATTTGGGAGACAGACTAAATGCTAGTGGTGGTTGTGAAGCGGCAGTCACAGCAAGAGTAAGAATCGGTTGGGTAAGATTCAAGAAATGTGGAGAGTTGCTGCTTGGAAATAGGTTTCCTCTGAAGATGAAAGGTAAAGTTTATTGTTGTTGCGTAAGATCAGCAATACTGTATGGAAGTGAGACATGGTGCCTAAAAAAAAATGATAAAGCAATTTTGAGGAGAACGGAGAGAGCTATGGTGAGAGCCATGTGCAGTCAGAAAATTGTAGACAGAAAGACGACTGAAGAACAGATGGATATGCTGGGGTTGAAGGAAATGATAGACCGGTTAGCAACAGCAAATGGAGTTAGATGGTATGGACATGTACTGAGGAGGGATGACGATAGTGTTTTGAGGGTTGCTCTGAATCTTGAAGTGACTGGCAAGAGAAAGCGAGGACGACCGAAGAAGACCTGGAAGAAGCAAGTGGAAGAGGAGACAGAGAAGATTGGTTTGAAGAAGGAGGATGCTCTGAGACGAGACAAGTGGAGGGATGGAGTGCGAGAAATTGCAGAAGGAATGGGGTAAATCCGGCCATCTCTGCTAAAGGGAAAACACCGGATAAAAACTGAATAACTACAAGCAGGGTAAACATTGCTTTGCTAAAGTAAGAGTGTTAGGCATCAAGGGAAGGCATTTTTCCAGACCACATAGAATTAATAATGTTCAGCTTCAGCATCACTTAAACAATCCTGCATTACTTCATAAACTCTGCAGTCTTGTTGCGTGGGGTTTGGACTTTATAAACAGAAATTTTTACTTGAGGTTAGTTTTTTAAAGACTTTGAATATGCAGCTCCATTTTGCAGTTGTTTTGTTTGATTAAGTTAACACTGCAGTCAGTGGTTGGCAGGATGAGATGGAGACAATGAAGGGACCAACCTAGAAGTTTTAATAAAAGTAAAAAGGCCAGACCAGCTTTTCCCAAAATCGGCATTGAGAAATAGTTCAGGAGTGTTGACACCAATTGACATTTTAACTGAAGTAGCAGCAAAACATCAAGTTTAACTCTTGTGAAATGAGGCAACTTCATTAGATCACTCACACTTGGTGGTTTGTGAAGTGCAGGTATATTTTTATTAAATAAATGCAGTCAAACAAAAATGTAAATTGCCCATCCAAACTGAACAATTCAATTTAAATGAAATGCCAGTGCATATTTTTTTATGGCTATTTAATGTTTGTAATGACATATGTTCTTGTTGACCAGTGATATGTAACAGTTCAAAAAGTCCAAGGGCAAAAAACGTGAGTTGACCCTTGATCTAAAAATGCATATGCAGCAACTTCTTTGCTGTAAAAGCTAGTATAATCAGGAATAACACCAAGATGACAGGGCAATGAGTGTCTCATTGAAATATTAAAGTAGACAAGAACAGTTCTCTCATTAACCCCCTTCAAAAATTTTTATTCCAGGGTTGAAGGAGTAAGCTGAGTTTTAGGACTTCTTCTTCTTTAATTGCCTTGCCTGAACCAGGCATTGACGGCCTCATGAGTAAATGTTGCCCATTGATCTCTTTCGTAAGAATTATGGATAATGGCTTGAGCGTTTTTATTGAATTGGGTCAGATATGTTTGTCTTTGTTTGCCAGGAGCACGTTTTCCAATTATTTTACCGGTGAGAGAGAGATGTTCTAGTTTCAGTTTTCGATTGATATGTCCAAGAAATTTATTTGTATTGTCTGATTTTGTCTTAGATTTGTTTTAGGACTAGCAAATCATAAAATGCTAGTTTTGCTGCTGATTATAGCAAATCTAAAGGTTGGTCATTTTTATGAATTCTGCTGTCAAGTAAGCAGTGTTTTCGAACTGTTCATTAAGCAGCCTTCACCATACAGTTAAAAAAGCAGTCTTTACTGGATAGTTTAAAAAAGCAGTCTGAACTGCACTAGCTTTTCTTCAAAGAAGTAATTTTTTGTCAGAGTTGTATTAGTCTGCCTGTTAAATAATAAAAACCATGGTTTGAAGGTTGACACCGACATAAACCACAAACATTATATTGAAAACAATTTATCCTCTATCCCTCTTCTACACTGCCTTTGTTACTATTCACCCTGGATCCTTTTGCCATTTTCTTACAAGCAGGCTTTTTGTCTTCCCACTTTAATATTTCAGGATCGGCCGGATATGAAAGTGAAAATAGGGATCTTCAAGTTCTTTTGGAGAGACTATGGGATCACTCACCCATTTAAGCTCCTTTTTTCTTTTTTTAGGGAGGCTCTAGTAGCATTCACTTCCTTTTCTACATTAAATCCATTTGTTTTTAGCGTGGACCTCACCCTTGCTACTTCATTCACCTTCCCTGTCCTTCTTCCTTTTTGCAAAAGTGCTGCTCTTGCCCTCCTTGTCTCTCTCCAGAATTATAATCTTGGGATTTGAACTGATGACTCTGTGTAGCAATAATAATCTCAGAAATATTCATGTCATTATCCCGTGTTGACATAGTTTTTCTGTTTTGGTCATATTTCTAGTATTTCCCCATACACAAACCGTTGCTTGTTTATTTTATTCTCAAAGCGATTTTATTGGTAGTTATTTCCTGTACTCCTCCCATAGACAAACCTTTTTTGATTCATTTTCTATGCATTTTTATTGGTTGTTCTTTGGGTAGCAGTTTCCGGTATTCCCCGTTTTCAAACCTAGTCTTGTTAATTTCTAGTTTCTGGTAATTTTGATTGGCTAAAATATTTGGAAACTTTGTTTTGGCTACATACGAATGGGAAGTATATATACGGGTGGGTCATTTTAAAAACTCAGAGAGAGAGACAAAAGCAAACAGACGACAGAACAGAGAAGAAAGAAAAGAAGGGAGGTGAAAAGACAAGCGAGAAGTGTGAAAAATTAGAAGCATGGGCCGAGCACTACTATAAGGAAGGAGGACTATTGGCTGCTACAAGAGTGGTGTCGGTGATTGTTGGTGTGCGACAGTTTATGTATTAATAGAGTTGTGCTGTTAAAGAGTGGGCTGGTAACCTAGCTTTTCAGGCATAAGTCCTTAGGCTGAAGGATAGGGCACAGAAGGTAGTCATTGAACTCTACCGAGCGAATTTTCAAGTCCCAGAATCGTCACCTACCAGTCATTAAGGTACAGGGCAGGTGACTTAACTGTGATTGGTGTTGTCGGAACCACTTCCTTTGATTTTATCGGATGTTTTGTTTAAGTTTATTCATGCGTTAATTTTGTAGTTTACCTTTAAGTTGCATAACATCACCTCATTTTAATTTACTTTGTTGATTATTTTGCCTTTTTAATCACTTCGTAGTTTTTGTGCATCGTCGGCAAATTAGTAGGTGATGTAGTATAGTTTTGCATTTTTTAAATAAAATTGGAGATTTGCTTCATTTGAGTTTGGAAATAATTTTGGAGTTCAGTAAAAATTGTTTTAAGACTAATTTTGAATAAGCTATTCGGAGTCTTAAGATACTGAACCGCTACATATATTTTGGTGAAAATCCCGACATGATTGAAAAACAGAAGGTGACGTGATTGAAAATCAGAAGGAGACGTGATTCGAAAATCAAACATTCTGACAAGTGAACGTTAAAAATCTGCCACTCAACAAATTGTGGAAATCTGCCGCTCAACAAATTGTGGAAATCTGCCGCCCAACAAACTGTGGAAATCTGCCGCTCAATAAATTGTGGAAATCTGCCGCTCAACAAATTGTGAAACTATTAATTCGCTTAATCGCTTGGAACTGGATCTGAATTATATTAAAATTAAAAATTATTATAGCTTGATTAATATTAACGTAGTATTCTATTATGTCGTTTTTTAAAAGTGATAATTCAGGTAGGCTTGGTAAGCTTTCCCGCCAACAATCAAAAGAAATTGTAAGTTCTCCTAAATCGTTATTAGACAGGGCTCTACCACTGGCGACTGTCCAACATCCATTATTGCCTTTTTTGTCCAGCACTAATCATACGAGCACTTATTCTTGTTCTACTTTAACTACAGGTACATCGAACAAACGATATGTGCCACTGAAAGATTCCACACCGTCATGCTCACGTGTCTATCTTTCCACTCCACTTTCAAACAGCTACATAAACAGGTATGAACAGCCACAGAGCGCAACTTGTCAAACTAATTCTCATCCTTGTCAATCCAATCTTACAACAAGTAAGTATAATTCAGAAGTTCCAAAGAGTCATCTAGATCCTTCTGGAGGATTAACGTCTTTTCAAGGTTTTGCTAACTCTAGTATTCTACTAAACTCTGTCCCTACGTTTTCTCAAGAGAGTCCTGAGCTATGGTTTAAAGTCTTAGAAGCTTCTTTTGAAGAACAAAAAATTTTTAGTGAAATAACCCACTTTAGATGTACTTTAATTAAACTTAAACCTTCGCATCTTGAAGTTGTTGCAGAGCTTCTACATATGGACCATCCACAACCATATACCGAGATGAAGAAACTATTGATTCAAAATTTTGGTGCTTCTGATCAAGAACGATACGTTGCAGTGACTAGAATGAAACTTGGTAATGACAAGCCATCGTAACTGTTACGGAAAATGAAATCTTCATTTTACAAGAAACTGTTAGATGGCGTACTGATCGAACTCTTACGTAGCCTATTTTTGCAAGCTTTACCATCCGAAATAAGGTTGTATCTAATTGGTGATGATATTTCTTTAGACGATATAGCACAAAAAGCTGATGCAATTTATGCGGAATTAAAATATAATTCCCAATCGACCTGTGCATCTGATATGAAATCGCCTAAATTACAATTTTATGAAACCGTACTTGATCAGGAATCGAACTTGTACTCCTGTGATGTGGGCAATTCCACAGCAAGTTATGGGAATGTAAGAAAACCCAATGACAGTACTTATCATCCCAACAATACTTATTACCAGAGGCAACCTGGCAATTACTATTCACGTAATAGTAATTGTAGTCCTTTCAATCCTAACGATGTGCCTGAAATGTGCTGGTACCACTATAAGTATGGTCCTGTCAAAGCTAGGAAATGCCATGGAAAACCTTGTCCTATGTTCCCTTGTTTAAATAATTCAAAAAACGTGTAAGCTGGCTTGCGACCGTCACGAGTCGTAAGCCATTTTCGTCTTCTAACTTAATTTTTGTGAAGGATTCTCTATCTGACATGGAATTTTTAATCGACTCTGGCTCCACTGTAAGTATTATTCCCTTGTCTTATGTGGATAACGATGAACCTGCTACGTCTCGCAACCTATTTGCCTTAAACCAGACTGAAGTGAAGACTTATGGTAAGCGTAATTTAACGATTGATATAGGCCTTAGTCAAAAAGAAATAAAATGGAACTTTATTGTCGCGGACACTGCCACTGCTATTATCGGCGCAGACTTCTTATCCTATTACAAGCTTGCTATTGACGTTGGCGCTAAACGTGTACTAGAAACCGAAAAGCCTAACGTGCTTGAACTTGCTGAGCCTAAATCTGAAGTGTCACATAAACCCCCTTGTCAAGCATTAATTGCCAAAGAGCAATGCGTTAATGCTGAAGTTTACAAACAAATGGTAATCAACGATTTTCCGTCCTTATTGCTTTTCAAACCACCCACTAATATCGCAAATGATATTTGTCACGTCATCAAAACTAACGGTAAACCTATCCGAAGCAAAGTTCGCAGGTTAAGTCCTGAGATGACTAAAATCGCAAAAGAAGAAATTGACAAATTACTGGATGCGAAGATCATTCGACCCGGGAACCAGCCCGTGGGGATCTCCCATACACATGGTCAAAAAGAAGCAACCAGGTAAGTATCGTTTAACTGTTGACTTTTGTGCTCTCAATGCTGTTACAGAGCATGACTCTTATCCATTGCCGATATTGAACGATTTTGTCAATTCTCTACATGGCTGCAAAATATTTTCCTTAATTGATTTTAAAAGTGCCTTTCATCAGATTCCGATGCACCCGGACTCTGTAAACAAAACTTGTACTATCACTCCTTTTGGTTCTTTTGTTTGGGATTATTTGCCTTTCGGACTTAGAAATTCTGCACAGTGTTTCCAAAGATTTATCAATCAAGTTACATCGGATTTTGGCTTTGTCTTCGTTTACTTAGATGATGTTCTTATTTTCAGCCCAGATCATGACACTCACTTAACTCATTTTCGAAAGCTATTAGAAAGATTTTCTGAGTACTCGCTAACCATTAACTTGGATAAATGCAAATTTGGTGTTTCGTCCTTGAATTATTTAGGTCATCACATTGATGCCACTGGAATAAAACCTATTGCTGACAAGGTTCAAGCCATCGTAAATTTTCGTAAACCTTCTAATATGCGACAGTTACGACGTTTAATTGGTATGATTGCATTTTACAAAAAGTTTATTCCCAATTGTTTAGAAATTACTAGACCTATTTTTGCATTGCTTTCACCTCATAAATATTCAAAGAAGGCAATCGAATGGACTAAAGACGCGGATGATGCTTTCCAAGAAGTGTTAAACAAACTTTGCTCTCCAGTCACTCTGGCCTTTCCAGTCGAGAATGCTCCAACATATCTTGTTACTGATGCTTCTAATGTCGCTGCTGGAGCTGTACTACATCAAAAGATCGACGGTGAGTTACGACCATTAGCATTTTTCAGCCGAGCATTTAACAAGGCGCAGCTTAAATACAGCGTCTTTGATAAAGAACTGACTGCGATGTACATGGCTGTGAAACATTTCAAGTATTTTCTTGAAGGACGTTCATTCAAGATTGTCACTGACCAGAAAAGTATCACACGTTCTATCTTGGCACCTTCTACTAATTTTTCGCCACGTCAAAGTAGGTATATTGATTTTAGTGCGCAGTATTCTACTGACGTCAATTATATTTCAGGTTCAAAGAATGTTGTTGCAGATTGCTTGTCCCGGACTCAATGCAATGCTTTGTTTGAAGAACTTCCTCCAGTATCCTTGCACGAGATGGCGGCTAAACAACAAGCCGATGCAAGCATTTCAAACTTGATGAACTCAGATACTACCACTCTTTCTATTGAAACCCGAACATTATCTGACAGTAACAAAAACATCATTGGTGATGTTTCCACTGGATCTTTTCGGCCGATCGTCCCCGAATCCATGCGTAAACAGGTATTTGACGTTTTTCATTCCCTTTCTCATCCTGGTATAAGGGCTACTCGATCTATGATTAAAGAGCGCTTTGTGTGGCCCCGGATGAATTCTGAAATTAAAGATTGGGTTACAACTTGCATCCCCTGTCAAACTGCCAAAGTACAACGTCACAACAAAGCCCCTTTAAAAACTTTTCTTGCTCCAGACGATAGATTTAGCCATATTCACGTTGATTTGATTGGTCCTCTAAATGAATCCCACGGCTATTACTATGCTTTAACTGTTGTTGATAGGTTCACTCGTTGGTGCGAAGCTATTCCTCTTCGTAACATTGAAACCGAAACCATAGTTAATGCATTTCTTTTGCACTGGGTTGCTAGGTTTGGTTGCCCTTCAATCATCACCTGTGATCGTGGAAGACAATTCACGTCTAATCTTTGGCATTCGCTTTGTGAGTTCTTGGGATGCAAACTTTCTCACACATGTGCATACCATCCTGCCGCTAACGGCATGTGCGAGAGGTTTAACAAACAGTTAAAAACTTCTCTAAAAACCCATGCTAACGTTGATTGGATTTCTCACCTTCCCTGGGTTCTGCTAGGAATTCGATCTTCATTAAAAGAAGATCTTGGTTGTTCATCTGCACAGTTAGTCCTTGGTTCAGGTGTACGTCTCCCTGGTCAATATTTTGAGTTTCATAAAGATCAAATTGATTCCCATTTTGAGTATTTTCATCGACTAAACAAATTCATTCATTCACTTTGTGCAATTCCTCCTCGGTTAGTTACTTCTAATGCATCCTTTATTGACCCGCAACTACATAATGCAGACTATGTTTATGTGCGAAAAGATGCTTCGCGATCTCCGTTGGAAAGAACATATTTTGGACCATTTAAAGTGATCTGTAAAGCTGATAAATACTTCACTTTGTTACAGAATGGAGTACTTAACAATGTTTCCATTAACCGTTTAAAAACTGCACACTTGCCTCTTTTCAAACAGATGAATCCTTACAATCTTCAACCTGTGAGGCTACAGAATCTACTAAAAATGTTCAATTATCTTCTGACGACTCCTCTTCTTCACAATCACCTCAACTTCCGCACTTGGATCCCGTTTTCAGACGCAGTCAAGTGGGGCGTCTTATCAGACCTCCTGATATTCTTGATTTATAGTTTACATTAGGCGAAGCTTTGGTCACCTAAGACCCCCCTAGCTCATTCATCATTTCGTATTCAAACAATTACAGAGACCTTACTTGCTGTTTTCTCTCGTCCTACTAATCTGCTTTGTTCTTGCTAGCCGGCTCCTTCCAATGGAAATTTGTCACAAATACCTTGGCAACCTTTAGTAACGGTAAGTGAGCTCTACTGACGTCATATTATATCCGCTCATTCCTTGCTAAAGATCATCTTCCTTGGTAAGACAATAATATTCCTTTGGCTCATTATTTACTAGTGCATTTTGTATTACAGGTCTTCTGGTTCGTGGTACATACTTCCAATGGTGCTAGTGGTGGTGTCGTGGCTAATATGCCTCTCATGCTCTCTTGATTGTTGGCGAGACGGCTTAATAAACTGCCTAAGTTATTTGTTCACAATTTTAGTTTACCATGTATTATGTATTGATATTTTTTGAGTTTCAGATTATTTTCTCTGACACTGAGTTGACCTTGTCGATGTCGATCTCCAATCGCCATCTTGGGGGAAGCTTATGTCGGAACCACTTCCTTTGATTTTATCGGATGTTTTGTTTAAGTTTATTCATGCGTTAATTTTGTAGTTTACCTTTAAGTTGCGTAACATCACCTCATTTTAATTTACTTTGTTGATTATTTTGCCTTTTTAATCACTTCGTAGTTTTTGTGCATCGTCGGCAAATTAGTAGGTGATGTAGTTTAGTTTTGCATTTTTTAAATAAAATTGGAGATTTGCTTCATTTGAGTTTGGAAATAATTTTGGAGTTCAGTAAAAATTGTTTTAAGACTAATTTTGAATAAGCTATTCGGAGTCTTAAGATACTGAACCGCTACAGTGTTAACTTGGGGGCTTGTTCACGATTTTTTTTGTAGGTTGGTAGAGTAACAGCATTGCTACTGAGAGCAAGTCTATCACTTTGGAGGAGCTAAGGCAGCAGGTAGAAGCATTGGGGTTGGATGAGAAGCAGCAAGCAACTTTTTAATTGATGAGTGGTGCCGATTGAAGGAGACCAAAAAGGAGATGTGCAAAGTTGAAGTGAGAGACTTCGCAAGGCTGAAGGGAAAAAATTTGCAGAACCGAAGCTGAAGAAAGGGAGAGGATTCACAGGATCAAAGCCAAGAAAAGGGCAGAGATGGAATTAGAGAAGTTAAGAATAGAATTGGAAGCCAAACGGTATGAGGCAGAGAGACGTTTGAAGAGGCAGGAAGACAGAAGGCCTATGGCGACAGGTGCCAGGGCCCCAGAGTTAGCTTCATTTGTGGATGCGAAGGATAACCTGAATAGCTACTTGTTGCATTTTGAGAGGTATGTGACTGTTGCAGGGCTGGAATAGGAGACTTGGGCAACCTAGCTAAGTCCACTGCTTTCCAGCAGATCAGTTGAGGTTTACAAAGGTCTATCAACCAAGGACGCCTTGAACTATGATCATTTACACATTGCCCTTCTGAAGAGGTACAACTTCACAGAGCATTAGTAGATTTAGGGGAGATTTAGATTAGAGATTTAGGGGAGCCAAGCCTGAGAGTCAAGAGACTCCAAGCCAGTTTCTAGTGAGAATCTCGAATTATTTTGATAAGTGGGTGGAGCTGGCTAGTGTGTACAAGTCGTATGAGGGAGTGATGGAATTGATGGTGCCTGAGCAGTATACAAATTTGTGTTCAAAAGATGTGGTGGTACATTTAATAGAGCACAGTCCAAAGGATTTGGAAGAGTTGGCGAGGATAGCCAAGCAGTATTTAGTGGCTCGTAATAAGAAGCTATTGAGCAGGGGTGCTTTGGCAAAACAAGTGGGGAGGGGGGGGCACAGTAGCAGAGATTTGCCTGTGGAGAGATCTGAGGAGGTGGTGGGATGCTACTATTGTGATGGTAGGGACCATCAGGTGGCAGAGTGCCCGTCTAAGCATGCTAGGTCTTGTCAAGGAAAAGCCCCAAGCCGAGGGAGGAATTTTCGTTTTTTTAGGTGCAGAGCTGTAGGCCACAGAGCAAGGGATTGTAGATTGTCTCAACGTCCACAGCCCGACTGAGAGCTGGAAGTGGCGGTAGGCCATCGACCCACCCTCACTGAGTTGCTTGCATGATGCAAGTACCAAAGAAAATAAAGAAAGACAAGCTGGAGATCGTAGAAGAATGGCTGGAACTGAAAACTGGGGAGAAGATCAAGATACTGAATGGAGCGTGCATGAAGACTGAGGTAAAAGGTAATTTGCTAATATTACCTGGAAGGGTAGAGGATAAGACTGTGAATGCTTTAAGGGAAACCGGTTGCAGTGGTGTAATTGTTAGAAGGCATTTGGTGGACAAAGCCTGTTTGACTGGGAAAATGGGACACATGATGATGGTAGATCGAACAATTACCAGAGCTCCTATTGCTAGAATTAATGCAGATGCTCCATATTATGCTGAAGTTGTTGAAGCATTGTGCTTGCTGAATCCGTTGTTTGATCTCATTATGGGAAACGTACCGGGAGCAAGAAGGCCAGGCAACCCAAATTCAAAGTGGAGCATGTCACTGCGGTGGCTACCAGGGTGCAAGAATGGGTGAGCAAAGGTTCAAAGCCACTGAACGTGCAGGAGGTAGCAGGCAAGGTGGTGGTATCAAAGAAAGATATGATGAGATGGCAAGAAGATGATCCAAGCTTGAGAAAAATTCAGGATGTGAAGGAGGAGGTAAACCGGGGAAAGTATTTGGTTACGTATAAGAAGCTGAAGGGAATTCTATATTGTGTATGCCAGCGGAAGGATATTCCGGGAGAGACCAGTAAGCACATTGTGGTACCTAAGTTACTTAGAACTAGAGTGATAGAAGTGGCTCACGATTCCATGCTTGGAGGACATTTGGGGGTAAAGAAGACAAAAGACCAGATTCAGACCAATTTTTATTCACCAGGTATGCATAGGGGATGTTACCAATTTTTGTAGGTCTTGTGACATGGTGCCAGAAAACAGTTGCCAGGGGAGCTGTTTCTTGTACTCCGTTGGGAGAGATGCTGTTGATCGATCTTCCATTAAAGAGGGTGGCAATTGATATGGTAGGGCCTATCACACCAGCAAGTGATAAGGGGCACAGGTACATTTTAACCTTGGTTGACTATGCAACACGATATATGGAATCAGTACTGTTAAAGAATATTGATACAAAGAGTGTGGCAGAGGCTTTACTGGATGTGTATAGTCGTGTAGGTGTGCCAGAAGAAGTACTTAGTGTTCTTGGTTTGTAGTTTGTGTCCGAGTGTATGAATGAGGTGACAAGATTGTTGTCTATTAAGTGGTTAAATACCACTCCATATCACCCAATAAGTAACGATCTGGTGGAAAAGTTTAATGGGACATTAAAAAGAATGTTGAGGTGGCTGTGTAGTGACCAGCCATGCCAGTGGCATTGATTTATTGGAACAAGTGCAAAATTTTTCCCAGTTAGTTATTAAGTTTATTCTTAAGAACATTAGAACAGTTGAGATACCATGGTTGCGGGTTCGAATCTCAGCTGGCAGGGCATTGAAAGAAACGTAGTGTATATTGAAGGGGCAGGCCTGGTATGTAAATGTATGGGGCAGTGTACACTGGAAGGGAGTGTAAAATATGCACTTGATCCGATTTATTAATCCTCTTTTATTCACGTACAGAAAAGCACCCCAAGAGCCTACTAGATTTTCACCCTTTGAATTGCTGTATGGAAGGACGGTGGGGGGTCCAATTCAAATTCTGAAGGAGCTGTGGATGGAGGAGGTGGACATTCTGAAGGTCACGACCAGTTACTGATATTGCTTCCTACTGATAATAACAAACTGCAAACGCAATGGAAAGGTCCACATACCGTCAAGAGGTGCCAAGGGGGAGATAATTATCAGATTGAAGTAAACCATAAAACAAGAAATTATCGTATTAATATGTTGAAACAATACATGGAAAGGGATAAGAACAATGACTCTTAGAGACCTTGGAAAATTGTGCCCAGGGGGTCAGAGGGTATGATCAGGGCATAACTTTGGTTGGGGTCAGTGTGGGAACCACTCAGGGGCAAGAAGAATACAGCGTTGATGGATCTGGGATCATTTCAACAAAAGGGCCTTTAGGATGTTTGTTTGGGAGTGAATTTGGATGAGGCACAGCAGGAGGAAATGATGGATGTCCTGGGGAAGTACAGTGATGTCTTTACTGATGTTCCAGGGAAGACTAACCTTGTTGAACACAGGGTTGAACCCACTGAAAATAAACCAATTAGGTCCAAGCCATATCCTTTACCTTACACTGTTTGGGAGGAACTAAGGGGGAAATTAAGGAAAAGACTAGTTTGGGTATCATTCAAGAATCAAACTCGCCTTACGCATTGCTGGTGGTGATCATCAAGAAGAAGGATGGATCCAATTGTATTTGCATCGATTATCATAAGCTGAACAAACTAACTAACGCCAATCCTGAGTCCATGATCACTGCAGAAGACCTGTTTCAATGATTGGGATGAAGCTGGTATTTTTCAAAAATCGACTTGAGCAAGGGGTATTGGCAGATACCAGTGGCTGAAGAGAACATACTGAAGACTGCTTTTGTCATGCTGGACAGATGCTATGAGTTTCCAAAAATGCAATTTGGTATGAAGAATTCAGGTGTAACGCTTGTTTGTGGGATGAGGCAACTTTTATCAGGGATGGATCACGTCAGCAGCTACATTGATGATCTGATCATTTACATTGAAAATTGGGAGTCATATCTATGAGCACTGGAGGAGCTCTTGGGCCATCTCCAGTGAGCAAACTTGGCTGCACGCCCTACCAAGTGTCTATTTGGGACCAAATTGATGGATTTTTTTGGCATCTAGTTGGGGGTGAGTGGATCGCTGTCAACGACGAGAACTTGGAGAAGATTTGTCACGCCAGAAGACCAACTATGAAAAGGGAAGTAAGGTCATTTCTAGGTCTAGCTAATTTACTACCACAACCACATACCATCTTTTGCAGTAATTTCTGCACCATTGATTGACCTGACAAAAAAGAGACAGCCAACTTGCGTTCAGTGGAAAGATTCACAAGAGAATGCATTTGTCAATCTGCAGAAGAGCCTGCTTAGAAGACCGATACTGCATGTGCTGGACTATACAAAAACGTTTGTGCTTAAGACTGATGCATCGAATTGCGGCTTGGGAGCTGCTCTTATGCAACAGCACGGGAGTAAATACCACTCTGTGGCATGCAGCAGCAAGAAATTAACCTCCGCTGAACAGAATTACTCCACCTTGTAGAAGGAGTGTTTGGTGATTGTATGGGAAATAGCCAAGTTCCATTTGTATTTGGCAGGAAAACCCTTTATCCTGCAGATGGACCATAAACCTCTAACCTACTTAATCCAAGCAAAATTTCACAATGATCGAGTTATGCTATGGGCATTAGCACTGCAGGGGTATGATTACGGGTTGAAGAACATTCTAGGAAAGGACAATGTTGTGGCAGACTATCTGAGTCGTATTGCAACAGACTGATGCCAATCCAAGGGATCAGATGCAAAGGGACTGAGTTATTCATTGCTATGTTTTATTCATGCATGGGTTTTCATATGTGTTTATTATTAAGTCCTTAGGCTGAAGGATAGGGCACAGAAGGTAGTCGTGAACTTTACCAAGCAAACTTTCAAGTCCCAGAATCATCACCTACCGGTCATTAAGGTACAAGGTGGGTGACTTAACCATATTTGGTGACACTTTGTTCCTTTTCCATTTGGTAAAGGAGGTTCCAGTGTTCTTGCCAACTCCCTACGAGGTGACACCAAAGCTATCCTTTCCCTTTTGTCAGGCTCAGTCTGTTCAAATTTTTGTGTGGAAGTCTGCACAGTGCTGCTAGCTCTCAGTTGGTATTGGCAGCACCAACAAGTTGGCCACTCCTTCTGTCTGATTCTCACTTTTTGTTCTCATACTCTTTGGCGCACCTGACAGGAACTATCCATCCTCTGCTCTTACTTTTCAAGTCGACCATAGTGGAAATTTGGTAATTCACGACATTTCTTCCAGGTAATGAGAGCTGACAAGATGAGGTGCACTACTTCAGCCATCTACACTTTCTAGAAGCCTGTCCTGCTACCTCTATTATCCACTCATCTCTTCTTTTGGACTGAAAGCAGATTGTCTTAGAAATTTTTTGATACACAGGTCCCCTTAGATGTACTAAATAACTATTACTTTTTTGTCATGCATACTGTGCCTTGGCTGCAATGGACACATCTTTTTGCAACAAAAAATTTATCCAACGCAGCTATCAGAGTCAGAATATTTCTCATCTCATTTTGTCCTGTCCTGCTACAGACTTTTTATGTTTTTCCTATTTTCATAGTTTCCATTTCTATTTTATTGTTCTTTTCATATTTTCCTGCTGTGGACTTTCCTTGCCCTTTAGCATCTCTTTTATCAATTTACTACTTTTGGTCCAGATCTTAGGCAGTGGTGACTGTCTGAGGCTCAAAGTCTTTTACCATCCTGAGAAAAGGGTACCAGTATTGCCAATGTAGGAAAAGAAAATATATTGATACCAATACTGAATACTTTTATGCAATGATAAGTTGTTACTGATACAAAAGTATTGGGTGATCCTATAGCTGATACATGTGTCCTATTTGATACACGTATACAGCCCATCTCTGCTTACTAGTACCAAATGTAAAAAAGCATCAACAACTAACACATACACTTGAGAACACATAAAAAATACATGCTACATAAATGAAGTAACTTAGTACATTCCTGGGTACTATCAACAGGCTTCACATAGAAAAATTTTGGGGTACTATTTAACAGTTCTGTTTTCATTTTTGAAACTTAAAACTCTCTTGACTGAAGATGTGGTTTCTTTTGAACTAAGTTTTTAGGCAGTTCTTTTGGCACGAGTAATGAATTGAACAAGTTGTATCAGTCTTCTCTTCCACTTCAGCCAGTTTCAGGCATGCTGTTGACTTGGCAATCTATCAAGTCAATTTTTGAGACCAAAAAATCACTTTCTTCATTTTGCACCTTGACTCATAGATCTATTTTTAAAGATATAAATGGAAATAAGTCTTAACCGATTTTAGACCAGTGTTCAGAGGAGCATCTAATTTGGAGACTGCTGGTTATTTTGTATCAGCGTAATTTTAAAATAGAAACCTAG
Source organism: Trididemnum clinides (assembly GCA_963675345.1). Lineage (NCBI taxonomy): Eukaryota > Metazoa > Chordata > Ascidiacea > Aplousobranchia > Didemnidae > Trididemnum > Trididemnum clinides. The sequence continues at coordinate 34,925,386 of OY776297.1, forward strand.
TTTAGTTAGCTGCAAACATATTTGTTAAAAAATTTTTGTTTTCATTCCATTAACTTCCGTTTCAAACGTCCACCGGAAAACAGCCATTTTTCTCTATCAAAATGATCTTATTTTGCATAAAAATTCTGGCTCAGAATAAAAGCGTGAAAAACATCCATTGGCAATTTCTATAACTTCACAACCTTAGAAATGCAATAATTCACTAATTTTTGCTTGATTTTGTTTTTCAGGTGATAATTTTTATGTTTAATTTTTTTGTTCTTCTACAGGAACAATGGTCCAAACATTTGTCATGAGCCAAATATTAAAAAAAAATTTTACAGCACTGGCTTTGTTGAAATAAGTGCTTTTTATTGCAAAAAAATCAAAAGAATACAAAACAATGAAAAATATACCAAGAATAGATGCCATTTTATCACTAGTGGTAGTCAAGAAAGCACATAGAATGTAAACAAAAACCACATCCTTGACATTTTTTATAGCATTACCTTGCAGTTAGCATAGAGTCCTTGACACTCTCCATTTACAGGGTGGTGTAAACCAACACTGTTGTTCATGATTCTTTTTCTCCTTGGGCCTGAGTATGTAGACCTTTTAGTATTTTGCAATAAGCCAGTTACAACTGAGTGGATAAACCAAAGAAAATCTAAATGTGATGCTTGCATGGTGACATGGAGCCACTAATGCAGCCACTGTCAGCATCTCTATACAGTTAACAAACAGCACCCGATACCACTTCTTTGCATGAATTATTGGTCTGCAGCATGATTAAAGACAATTAATCTTTTTTTTTGTCACGCCAACTGTAATGTTTCACCATTTTGGTAGGTTTAATGTTGTCAAAATTTGAACCACTGTAAACAGCCTTATTGTCCTTCCATTGCACTGTGGACACATAATTTTCCAAGCGGTAGTCAAAGAAGCCATGATCCTCTTTTTTTTAAACAATTTTTGAAGATTGCAGAAGGCACTTTATGGTGCAGCATTCATGTAAAGTCCCCAGTGCTCTGAAATTATTTTCGTGCAAATCCCTTGGTGAATGATACAATATAAAAAATTGTCAAAATAAACGTTTTCTTCTCCTTTCAACTTCTCCCTATTTGCAATCACTACAGCATGAAAGCATTCTCCATTTGACCGAATTGACTTCATCTCCTTCCTAAACTCCACCCTTTTCATGTCTTTTCTTGCCAAATCCATCCACCTTCTTCTTGGCCTTCTCTTTTCCTTCTACCTGGCACCGCCATCTCCATTATTCTTTTTATCCATCATCCTCCTTCTCTCCTCTTCACATGTCCATACCAGCATAGCCTTGCATTCCGAAGTTTATCTCCTAGCTTTGTGATTTTCACAGTCCCTCTCACATATTCATTTCTTATCTTGTCCTCTCTTATCACTCCCAGTGCCCATCTCACCATTTTCAACTCTGCAACTTCCATTTTTCCCACCTGTCTTTTTGTCACTGCCATTGTTTCCATTCCGAAAGCATGGCTGGTCTAACAACACTCTTGTACATTTTACTCTTAACCGTTGTTGATAGCTTCCTGTTGCACAGAACTCCAGACATTTTTTTCCAACTCATCCAGCCTGCTTAGATTCTTCTCACATCTTCCATCACTACTAACTGTCAAACCGAGGTATTTGAAGTTTTTTGCTCTCTTGAGCTTTTCTCCTTGCAGCTTCAACTCTTCTCCATCATCCACATTTCCAGCCTTCAAATACTCGGTCTTGCTCCAGCTCACTTTCAGGCCTCTTCTTTCCAGTGCATTTCTCCACATCTCCAGATCATCTTCTAGCTCCCTGTGGTTTTACCTAGACAGCTCTATGTCATCTGCAAACAGCATATCCCATGGTGCATCCTTCCTGATATTCTCCGTCAGCTTGTCCATGATGATGGTAAAAGGAATGGGCTGAGTGCTGAGCCTTGATGGAGTCCTACACCTACCTTGAATTCCTCAGTCAACCCTGCTGCACTTCTCACAGTTGTTGTCACTCCATCATACACATCCTTGATAATCCTCATGTAGCACCCTGATGTTTCAGCTAACTGCAAGCATTCCCACAGTTCCTCTCTGGGTACCCTGTTGTATGCCTTCTCCAGTCAAAAAAGGCACAGTGTGCTGCCTTCTGCCCTTCAGTCCACTTTTCCAACAGCATCCTCACACAGAAGAATGTGTTGGTGGTACTCCTTCCTGGTATGAACACAAATTGTTGCTCAGTGATCGTCACCTCCTTCCTTATCCTTGCTTCTATTACCCTCTCCCACAGATTCATAGTGCGACTCATCAACTTGATCCCCTGGTAATTTCCACATTCCTTGATATCTCCTTTGGCTTTGTACAAAGGTACGAGCATGCTCCTCCTCCATTCATCTGGCATCTTCTTCCCTGGTAAGAGTCTGCTGAAGAAGTACACTAGAAACTCCACACCTTTACTCCCTAGAGCGATCCATGCTTCCACTGATATGTCATCAGGTCCTTGAGCCTTTCCCTTCTTCATCTTCCTCAACCCAGTTCTGACTTTTCCAGAGATATCTTTCTTGTCCCTTTCTCTCTCTTCTGTTCTCATTTCTCTTTTTTCTCTAGGGTTTTAGTAAGTTGTCAAAATACTCCTTCCATCTTTGTTTCACTTTCTCTTCTTCCATCAGCATCTCCCCAGTTTCACTCTTGATTACTCTTACTTGTTGTACATCCTTGCTTTTTCTCTGCTTTGCTATCTTGAACAGCTCCTTTTCCCCCTCCTTTATTTCCAGTTTTTCCTACAGTTCCTCGTATGCCTTGTTTCTTGCATTTGCCACTTCTCTCTTAGCTTGTTTTCTTGCAGTTTTATGGGCTAATTTGCTTGCATCATCTTTGATGGTATCCCATACCTTTTTAGCATTTCTATTATCCTTCAGTTTCTCCTAGACTTCCTGGTTTCCCCACCACATCTGCCGTCTACCTACCAGGCTAACTTTTCCCGATGTTTCACCTAGTTCCATTCTGGCAATGCTCCGTATCATCTCAGCTACTCTTTGCCAATCTTCCTGTCCACCAAGTATTCTGCTTTCAATCACTTCCATATTGAATTTGTTTTTCACTTTTGAGTCTTTCAGCTTCCACCATTTTATTCTCTTCACTGGTTTTTGTGCTTTCTTCCACTTTGTCCAAATGATTATCGCACTGACTACTATTCCGTGCTGTTTTGTTACACTTACACCAGTAATAACCTTTGTATCCACCACCTCCCAGATCCTTCGTCTTCTCACCATAATGTAATCCACCTGCGAACTGTGTCTGCTACTGTTGTAAGTGACTCTGTGGGCTGGTTTCTTTACAAAGTGGGTGTTAGTGATCACTAGTTCCATTGTCCTAGCAAAATCCACCACTGCTTGTTCTTCATTATTTCTCTTCCCTGATCCATGTCTGCTCATGCATTCTTCATCACCGTTATTCCCTTCTCCTACATGCCCATTCAGGTCTGCTCCCACCACAATTCTTTCATTCTTTGGTATCTTTTCCACTGTCTCATCTAGGCCCACCCAGAATGCTTCCTTTTCTTCACATATGCACCCTACCTGCAGCGCATACTCACTAATAACATTCAACATAACACCATCAAGCTCCATCTTCAAGCCTATTTTCTTGCCTGTTACCCTCCACAATTCCACTACCCTGTCCACATGCTCCTTTTTCAATATAATTCCCATGCCATTCTTTTTGTTTCTGCTTCCACAGTACCATATTTTATATTCTCCACATAGGCATCTTGCTTTCTTCCCCTTCCAGTGAGTTTCCTGCACACACAGTATGCCCATCTCTCTTCACTCCATAAGGTCTGCCACTTCTCTTCCTTTTCTGATCATGGCTCCAACGTTTAATGTAGCAACCCTCAGCTTGATCTTCTCAGCTTTCTTCCTCTTTTCATTTCTTTCTTTCTTTCTTCTCCACCGTTTTCCACCTCCAAGCTACAAATTTTCGTTGTACTTAAATCAATGTTGTGTCGAAACCACAAGAGATGTCATTGTCAAGGTGATATTTAAAGCTGGCTTTTTTCAAAGCCATCGATGACAGTTATATCCCTGAACGTTGAAGGACTATCAGCTGCTACAAAAGATTTTATTGCATAAATGTGTTTCAAGCATAAATGCAGTGTTCTTTGCTTACAAGAAACCCATCACGGACCACAAAGCCACTGGCCCAAAGTGAACGGAATGACTTGTATTGCTGAACTTCCACTCGATTAGTAAGGAAGTGCTATCTTTGTAAAACAAGGAACAATCATGGAATTAATACATACAGATGACCAAAATAACATTGAAACCTTCTCTGTAGATCTAGGAAGCACTGTTATCACATCAGTGTACAAACCACCAGCATCACCTTTCAAATTCCCACCACCGTTGCAACCGCACAAGAACAGGATGGTCATTGGAAATTTTAACAGCTATAATATCCAATGGGGACACAATACAACAAACGAAGATGGCAATGCTGTTGAACAATGGTCAGATAGTAATCAACTCTCTCTGGTGCATGATGCTAAGCATCCACCTTCCGTTAATAATGCAAGATGGAAAGCTGAATATAATCCAGACATTGCATTTGTAAATCAAACAACTGGCAGCTTATGCAAAAAAGGAGTACTGGATCCTATTCCCGGAACGCAACATCGTCCTATTAGTGTCAGCATCCATGCAGCAGTCATATCTACAATTGTGCCTTACCAACGTCATTTCAATTTCCAAAAGCAGACTGGATGAGTTTGACAACCGACCTTGAAAACCAAATCTATATCACACCAAATCCGAAAAATTACAAACTTTTCATCAACCTGGTTTAAAATATTGCACAGAAACATATTCATCGCAGCTGCCAAACTAGATATGTGCCATGTCTCAAAGAAGAAAGTCTGAACATGCTGGATAAGTACAAAATGCTATACAAGGAAGACCTTTTTGCTGAAGATACCATTATTGCAGAACAACTCATTGCCTCTATGACTTAAGAGTGCCAATGAAAATGGGTAGATACAATTCAATCGACAAACATGTCTAGAAACAGCAAGAAGGCATGAAATCTGATCAGAAAACTAAACAACGATCCTGCCATTCCAAAACATCAATGCTACCCAGTTATCGTTAATCAAGTTGTACATCAGCTCTTGGTTAATGGGCAAACAAAAGGAAAGAAAACCCCCTAGAGTGAAATTTGGAAAAAACGGAAAACAAAAACTGGAACCAAATCTGACATCACCATTTACAGCTCAAGAGTTCTCTAATGGCATTGTTGCTCTCAAAAACGGCAAAGCAATTGGCTTGGATGGCATCATTACAGAAGAGCTAAAACATTTTGGCCAGCAAGCTAAAAAATGGTTGCTTGAACTGTTTAATTGATGCACGGAAACCAATCGTATTCCCAAGATCTGGTGGAAATCACGTGTTATTGCTCTCCCAAAACCAGACAAAGACCTTTCATTCCCTAAGAGCTTCAGACCAATCTCCCTACTGTGCCACTTGTATAAGCTGTTTGAAAAGCTATTGCTTTGTAAGGCTTACCCCAGTTGTGGAATCAAAGATCATTCCACAACAGGCTGGCTTTCATGAAGGTAAATCGACAACTGGCCAATTGCTTAACCTCATGCAGCACATTGAGGATGGTTTCGAGAAGAGATTAGTGACAAGTGCTGTTTTTGTCGACCTATCTGCTGCATACGATACATGAATTTCTGACCAAACTTAACTGCCTTTATCCATTCCTCAAGTTCACCTTTGAAAAAGAGAAAGGGAAATGTCTACAGTTTCTTGATGTCTAGGTCGAAAGAACAAATGTTGGCTTGAAGACCAGTGTATACCGGAAACCCACTTTCACTGGCCAGTATTTGCGTTGGGAGTCCTTTAGTCCTCTCAACTGCAAAATAAGTCTAATATCTACATTGGTGCATCGAGCTCTAATGATTTGCACCAAGCGTAGACTCAATGAAGAAATAGAACGAATCAAGAAGATATGATTGGACAATGGCTATCCTAAAAACATCATCAACACTCAGATCACCAAGAAAATTGCTCAGTTCTCCACTCTTAAGCAATTTGGCCCTGAAAAGTGTCCTGTGTACTTGAGGGTCCCTTGGATAGGTAAGCCATCTACAAACTTAGAAAAAGAAGTCAAAACCGCCGTGGAAAGCTGCTATGGTTCTGTCAGCACCTGCTTGGTCTTTACGTCTAAGCGCATGCTGCCTGTGGCCCGCAAGGATGTTCTACCTGCCATTCAGAAAAATTTTGTCATAAATGAATACAAAGGCCACTGTGATAGCCGGTACGTAGAAAGAACATCTAAACGACTACAGGATCGCATCAAACAACATGTTCTGCAATGGTTAAGACAGCAATTGACTCGTCCACGCCGATCTCACCACACAGATCATGCAAACGAACCAACACCAAACCAGATTGTGACTCCACCATTGGTCAGCATCTTTTAGATAATGATCAATGCGCATTAAACTATGATAAGCAGTTTTCAATCCTCGCGCAGCGTGCAGCTCTTTCCATCTTAATCTTTTAGAGGCTACTTATATCAACACCCGACGCCCGGTGTTATGCAGACAGAAAGAGTTTGTTTACACTCTCAAACTCTTTCGATAATCATGGCATTTGGCCTCCTGCTGCGCCTTCTCTAACTTTTGCACTTGCAAAATCTTTCTTTGGTGCGCTTTGCAATACTAGCACTCTCATTGGCTTGTCTTGATCGCATAACGTCCAAATTATTCACATAAAACACTTATTCACTCTAGATCTTCCCTTTTAACGCGATACCACCACTGATGAGAGTGTCACAAAAAGCTTATGGCTCAAACAGCTTTTTTCAAAGCTATATTAAAATTCTGTACCACAAACAAGATTTTTGCATACGATACAGTGAAACATCGTATCTTAACCCTTTCGCTGTCCTGTGCATCACATATGATACACAGGACATATTGCTTTGACGTCTGTGCATCACATGTGATGCACAAGAGCTGTTTTATAGCTTAAATAGTATTTTGGGCGTATGAGTAATTCTTAGGAAAATCCCCTGCGCTGTCCTGTGCATCACATATGATACACAGGATATATTGCTTGGACGTTTGTGCATCACATGTGATGCACAAGACTATGTTTTTTAACCCCACAGAAACATTTTGGACGTAGGAGTAATTCTTAGGAAAATCCCTTGGACAGCGAGAGGGTTAATGACTAAAATCTACCACATGACCAATGATAAAGTAATGACCACACTTCTTGGTACTCTTCTAAAGAGGAGGATGTTTTATGTGGCTCTGAATCGGAAGAAAAGTCGATGGCGGCAACAGCAAAATGGCCTCCCTCAAGGCAGTGTTTTAGCCCTGTTGTTGTATAACATCTACACCAATGATCAACCAACAGACAAAAGAACATCTTGTTTTATTTATGCAAATGATCTGTGCATTTCATCCTAAGAAAGTTCCTTTGAAACTGTTGAACAAAATCTAACAGACTCTCTTACTCAGCTGACTGAGTACTACGCAAAGAATCATCTGAAACCAAATGCATCAAAGATTCAGGTGTGTGCATTCTATCTCAGAAATAGAGAAGCAAACCGACCACTCAAAGCTACTTGGTTTGGAACACTGCAAGAATACCACCCAAACCCTTTATATCTGGGAGTCAAACTCGATTGCACACTCAGCTATAGAAGTCATATTCTGAGCACTAAGGCCAAGGTTAACACCAGAAACAACATTTTGAGGAAATTGACCAGCTCAAAATGGGGATGAATGCCTCATACCCTCAGAACATCAACCCTGACCTTGTGCTATACAGCTGCTGAATATGCATGTCCTGTATGGTCAAGATTCGTTCATGCCAGCAAATTAGATCCATCCCTAAACAACGCTTGTTGGACCATCACAGGCTGTCTCAAACCTACCAACACCAGCAACCTACACCTACTTGCTGGTATCACACCACCCGAAATTAGAAGAGAGACAGCCAGCAGAGACTATGCCAATCTACCGACCCAAGGCACCCACTATTTGGATCTGAGCCAGCACCGACGAGTTTGAAATCAAGATCTTTTCTGATCCATGTCCAGCCCAAAGCAGAGACAAATATGGAATGATGGATCAATAAGTTAAAATCCAACCCACCCTCTGTCGATATGGGAATTCAACCATCTGAGAGTCTTCCTCCAGGAAGCAATGCACCCTGGCCAACATGGAAAACATTCAATTGGCTTAGATCTGGCGTAGGCTGTACCAAGGCAAATTTAATCAAATGGGGATACCATACTGGCAACCCCTCGTGTAATTGTGGTAAAAGAGACACAAATGATGGAACACCTACGGCAATGCCCACTGCTCAAAACACCTTGCTCTCATGACAATTTGAGCATTTTTAACGTTACTGCACAGAAATGCGTGAAATTGTGGCAATCAACCATCTGAAGATATGATACAGACAGACCGTTTTCCACCTCTACTTTGCACCCAAGTAGCATGTCCACCAGTGACCCTTGGTCCCCAGTCAATGGTAACAGTCGTTGTTATCCCGGGCCTCGACCAATCCAGTATGAAGTCAGATGCAGCATGCATTGAAAACATTTGGCTAGGTTTTATACCAGATGCCTTTCCTGTCACAACCTCCCCATTTATCTGGGCTTGGGACCGACAGGTGTGCAATCTGTGGCCTTGGGACCAACAAGCAGAGTTTTCTATAGTAGAAAAAAAATAGAAGATACAAATGGAGGTCCAAGAGGCTTGCTGCTATCTTTTGCTTCATGTGCCCAATATATGTCTCAAATTTGAAAATGTAGCCATCATATGATGCTAAAACCCAATTTTTGTAGTCAAATCTAATGAGTTTATCACAAATAAACATCTTTGCAGAGTGCCTACAAAATTATGGTACCATTTGCTCATCAATGGAAAGATCTTTTTTAAACAATCCAAACTGCTGAAGTGAAGCATTGACGTTATTCTGCAGCAATCAAATTTTAGCAAGCTTATCTTAGGTAGGAAGATTATTATTATTATCAGCAAAATGTATCTACTGTACTTCTTTATGTCTGCAAATCTTACACTTGGCATTGACTTTGGTACTATTGAGCAGCTAAAAATCATCATCTTCGCTCCAGCATAGGTGCTGACATGGTTGACTGTTGAATCCTGTCAACAAAAAAATTTTGATAAACGTTTCAATTTCCTGCAGAAGCAGATAAATGACCTCATTCCTTTGAGATGCAAATCACTCCATTTGATGAGATATTATACTAAAGATTTTGTCTGGGGATTTTGTCATTGAATAACAATTGGAAAAGTGCTACTGGCTCACATACGGCAAGATGATGACTGTCACCTAAGTGTATAACATTTGCTTTTGGTATTTCCTTTAGAATGTTTTTTTCATGCAACTGCATCTGTTTTCTTTCTCTTTTTGTTCAACGGTTGTCCATTTTTTTCATTACTTTCAACTGTTTGGGGGCCGGAAGTGATTTTGCATTTTTTGTTATATGTTCATGTATCTCTAAAGTTCCTGAACCATCGTTAAAAAACAAATCGTTTCTGTGGTCATCATCCTCCTCCTCTACATCAATAGTTAAGAATCACCATGATCTGGTGGTAAAATTACAATATCTTCCTCAATGCTTTCTGTTGACTCTAAAACGTTATCAACTGCTTCCTGTAAAGCTAGATATTGCCTGCATAGTTGGTTGCCTCACATCTTCTATAACAAAACAATACCACTTAAACTGAAGGAAAACATTCCATAAAACTAATTTATAGAGAGTAAAAAGTTAAAAAAATTATTTTATTTATGAGGAATTAATAGTGAGTAAAATCTATTCATTATAAACTCTCTAGAAGAACAGACATTCGTAAATGATAATAAAACTTGAATTAAACTGCTTTATGTGAATTTTCTCTGATAAAGCAAATTTTTGTTTTGCAACTTTGTCACGACTAAGTAAATTGGCATTAAAAGAATAGTTTTTATATATGTATAGTTATTGTGATTTATTGCAGTGATCGTTTTATTTGTAAATCTGAATTGTCTGAAGCCCTAAATTTGCATTTTTTAATAGATTTGTAACTCACACACCTTTTTTGACGTCACAATGGTTGACTGCATAACTAAGTTTCAGTGTATTCTAGTGATTCTTGTTTCTTCTTGAAGATTTTTCTTTTTTTTATTATTACCGATTATGTAATTTATTAACAGTGTTTTTCCTGTGTCACATGATGTTCTAGCAATTTCTAGTTGTATATATAAGGCAGCAAGATTTTTTATTCATTCAGAGTGCAGTAAAAAGGCATTGTTCTGTGGTGATTTTTGTGACAGGAATCAAACGATTATTTTGGTGGTTTCAATTTTGGTTAGTCTGATATTTATATAGTAAAGTGCTTTAGTTTCTGTATTTGACAAGCAAAGAAATTCAAAGTTTTAAAGTGGTTTGTGAATATATTTGTTCTGTTCATGATTGAGAAGTGCATGGGTTAAAGTATCTTAGTGAAAGTCAATCTTTTCCTAGCTATTAAGGTGCAACCAGACTTAATTATTCAAGCGATACTATATGTCACCTCAATTTTAAGTAAATCAAAATTGAAATAGAATCAAAAAAATTTCTATTGAATCACGACACACTTGTTCCTTGTAACACACAGTTCACCTTGAATTAACTGTGCGGCTAAGCTGTCTCCAAGTAACTTACAGTCAATTATTTTCATTTCCTTTTCAATTTGCACTTCATTTACTCATGCCCTGTTTGCAAGTTTTTTTGCAAACTGGAACGGCTTGATCCCATCACCTGTCTGCCACACAAAAATGAAAAAATCTTATTACATGCCTTACCAAAGGACACAAGCACACTCTGCAGCTGTTTCTCCACAATAACCTATTTTTGCTAAGCATCAAGCAGAAAAGCTTGTAGTTGTGGGCAACGAGCAAGCATTGAAAAGGTAGCAAAAGTAACTTAGACTTCTTATGATGAACAGAACCCTCAGACAGGCCATGCATATTCTGCTGTGCCTAAATTTTTGTATTTAGAGATAAAATCCATTAATTTTGCAATAGTTAAAAAGCATGATTTATTTTATTGTATAGAATCTCATAAACCTAAAATTACTTCATTCACATCTGATGTAATACACTGGTCACATAATTTATTGCATAAATTGGTATTTAAACAGAAATTCTACATTGATTTGTAGACATAGACATACAGGGTAAGGCAGCAAAACGTGGAATATTTTTAAACATTATTTTTGTTATATTTGTGAGTGAAGAAAATAACACTAGAAAAAAAGCACCATATTGAATAAATTGTCTCTTATTATTCTTATGCACTTGTGTTAGCTTCATGCCGATGTCAGTTTTGTTGTTTGTGAAAATATACTGTACTCTTATGCTACTCGTATATTTGATTTTCAAAGTTTTGCTGCCCCACCCTGTATGCTACTTAATTGCACAACAATCCCCCAAAAAATATGAAAGAGCATGGTTCTAAAAAGTAACAACTTTTTTACTTTAAAACACAGTCTTTGCTTTCAAAAAGAAAACTCAGCAAGAGACCATGAGCCACACCAGCAGATAAAAGTTTGTTAATAAACTCTTATTTGCATAAAGGCAGTAAACTCTTATGAAATTATGGTGTCCTTTACCACAAACACCTTTTTCGTGTTTAGCCTGAAGATGCTGTCATAACATAACAGGAATTTCATTTGTAGCTGCTTTGCATCCTACTTTGACCTTAAAAATTATACTTTTGCAAGCTACAAAAAAAATTGCTAAACAATAATTTTTGCACCTATCAGCAATGCTTTTGAACATAAGTCACTGAAATACGCCAATTGATTGGGTAACGCAATATTTCTAAGTGTTCATCATGAATCTTTAAATATAATCATTTCAAAAGTTAGCAAGTCATTAACCTCACATGTATCATTATTCACCATTCATTCTATCAACTTTTGACAACAAACCAGTTAGAATTTTGCTTGTGCTGTCTTTCTCACATGTACCAACTATTGTTTTTCAATTAATGATGTGGCAGCAAGGTTGAATTTTCTTTTTTAACAAACTGCTACCAACTTTAACAAGATGTCCAATGGTCATGAAAAAAATCATTTGTCATTTTGACTGCTTTCAAACTTTTAGCGTTTTAAAAATGGTGAGTTTTTACCAAGGCGAAACAAATCAAAGGCAAAGAGAAAACCAAGTAAACTGATGATTACAAGACAATTATTTTTTAGAGTAAAAGTTTCATTTATAGTTTGATGTATAGTTTTAAGTGAACAGGTTTGAAAAACAAACAGAAAATTATGTATTTCATTAAAATGCATCTCCACGCACCTCATTGCATTTGCACCATTGATGGAATGCCTGTGCAACAATTCCAAGTAAGTCGATGTTAATTCCCATCTAGTAATCAAAAGCTTTATTAGAATAGTTGCAAGCACATATTAATATGAGAACAACACAAAAAGTATGAAAATCTTAAGCAGTGGTTGAATCTTATTCACTAGTTTAAGCTTTTCTTGACTGACAAAATATTACACAATCGATACAAATCAACCTGTTCATCATTGTAAAAAAGTAACAGCTCAGCAAGATAGCATAATCTTGTTTAAAAAAGTGTAACCACTAACAAGTGAGCACAAGATCACACAAAATTGCAATTTTAAGGTTCAGGGTCAATTACCAAAATCAAACATCAAAAAACTACAAATGAGATATCCTGAAAGCAAAAAACGAAAATTTCCACATTTGTCCCAAGTACTATTTAAGATCGTCTTGGACATTTTGTTCATGCTTAACACTTCTGCTGCCAAATCACACATATATACAATTTTGCAACTTTTACTTGCATGTTATGCCACATATACAGATCTGAAGTCTTTTTGAGTGCAGGGTGCCAACATGCAAACTTTGCTGTAGCAAACACAAATATATGTGTGCACTAGTTATGGTTGATTGGAGCGATGGCAGCTAATTTGAAGTACTAGTAAGATATTTTTCAAAAACTACAATGGATGCCAGTGATGTCGGAAGTACTGTCAGTTCTTCACTAACTCTTTGTATGAACATTATGCAGCTTATGCTGGAATTGCAAACGTGCTTGTAAATAATCCAGCTATTTATAAGTGCCATGTCTATTACATTATAAAACACATGGATTGGCCAGCGTCTGCTTCCAGCTTTCACAGAGTAGCATCTTGACATTTGGTCAAGAACATCAACTCCCAGCTTAGTTTTGTTGTAAAAAAGTACTGTTTCGGGTTTCTTTTTTGGGTTATTCTCCAACGGAATGGCAACATTTGGGTGCAATGAACTTAGTATGTTTATGGATTTTGACTTCTTGCACTGATACTTAGTTATAGTAGCTGTAGCAACAGCTGCATCTGCTAACTTGACAATGGTGGTGTCATGTAGGCTGCAAGTTTCTTGCAGATTGTTTGGTATTTCCCTTTGGTTTGATCGGATCGTACCGACAAGGCTGCAGCCTTGTTTTGCCAGCTGCAAACAAAGATCTAAGGACGTGAAGTAATTGTCACTGGCCACGTTGTGGCCCTTCTTGAACAAGGGCATCATAAGTTTCATCACTACGTCAGTAGGCACGCCTACATCACAACTCCTGCTCTCACCTTTTCCTACATATAGGAAACCGTTGAATAAATATTTTGTTTTAACATCTACGGCCATCCAGAATTTTATCCCAAATTTATCTGATTTGTTGGCCATGTATTGTACAAACTTCCACTGTGCCTTACAAGGGAGTAGCTGCTCATCAATGGTAATATTAGCATTAGGCCTGAATGCCTTCTGACAATTTTCAATGAAAGGGTTCCACAAAGATGAAACTAAACAAAATTTATCCTTTTCTAGATTTCGTCTTCTCTCAGACTTCAAGTCGAATCGTAGGTATTTCATAATCTCAAGAAATCTGTGACGAGGCATAGTTTTGCTAAACAAGGCACATCCCCACAATCTATTCCACATACTGAAGATGGGTAATGTTCGATCACCAATAACTTCTCAGGCAATGATAAGACCAAGAAACTTCTCCAACTCATCCAAAGAAATCCTCCAGTTAGGATCACTTGTAACTCGCTGAGCTTCAGCAATAGTACATTTTTGGATGTTTCTCAGCATTGGTTTTTTGAAAAGAATCCAGAATGATGAAAGAGGACTATCAAAAATGATGCAAGAGGCAGCATACGCAGTAGGGACCTGGTCAAATTATCATTATATTTTGCTGCTGCAAGCACCCACTAACAGCTTGATTTGGCGCTAAAGCCAGCCAATATCGTCCATCTTTACCCCGAAAGATCTGCTTATCATCTTCTTCCTCAGCTTCAGTGTTCACGTTGTTTGGAGAAACAGTGGCTCCAGAATCTAATTTATCGTCATTATCTGAATTAGAGGATTCCTCATCTGATAAGGTTACTTGTACTATCTCATTTTTTTCATCATTGATATCATCATCAGACTGTTTCCCGTTCAAACAATCCGATGAAATATCTTGCAGCAATCCTAAACCTTGAGTAGCAGTAAGTCTATGCGACATTTTTTCCTTGAAAAACAAAACAATATAAGCTATCCAACAATTTTCTCACAAATGCTATTGAAAAGCTATGATGATCAACTAAAATTCAACAAAACATAAATCTACTTCTGTTTGAACCAATTACATCCCTGCTTCTGCAGTACCATACATGCGGTGTAAATCTACAGAACATAGCTTCTGTACACTGACAAAGAGCTACAGCTTGTGAATGTAATCTACATGATGCCATTATTTCACAAGACCGCAAAAGCCTTGTCAAACAAAACAAAAGGTTACCTAGGGTAATCTGTCAAAATAATCTCACAAAAGCAGCGTTGTTTACACTTCTCAGCATTAGATAGCATGTAGTGTCAATTGACGCGCTTGGTAATTGTAGGTAGGTGTGAGTTTATTTTGGTGACGGATGACAAAAACTTTCTGATATTTTAACAGATTGCATGTATCTACAAAAAAATAAAAGTCAAAAAGTTCCAATAAAAAATATGATGTATGCTTCAAGTAACAAAGCTTTAAAAACAAAAAAACGTCAATTGACGCACTTGGTAATTCTAGTGTTAAACAAGTCCAATGCAAGGAAATTTTGGGTAGTAGCAAATAACCCTGACTTCAAGTTCAGAAGTGAAACCACAGTACAGGCATTGCTACCAGTAACTGTTGTGGCATTACCACCAGTAACTTGCAAAGTGCCGTAAGATGGTTTAAAATCAGAATTGACATTTGAATCCAATTCACATAAAACTGGGCAATAAGCTATTAGCATAATTGCTTCTTCTTCTTTGTATGAGCAAGATCTTTGACTTTGAAAAAAGCATCTTAGATCATGAGCTTCTGTTAGCCCTTTTTGCAAGTCTTCAGTGAGACTAGGCCACCATGATCGGTAGACTGCTTCAACCCACCACAAGTCTGTCACATATAGATGGAGGCATACTGTTTAGTGTCTCGGCCAAGGACACAACAAGCAAGCTTGCTGGCTTGTTTTCCACAAATAACTCTTGTTCTCCCCACCTACCTGTCAATCTCTTAAAAAGCATTTTATAGCATAATTGCTCGGCAATGCCTTTTTGAGAGATTTCTAGATCCCAAGCCCTAGCCTTTATTTAAGAGAACCCTGGCCAAAGCCAGAGTGAACCTTAAATTGCCATTCATGATCAGAGAAACAGTCCTAGCTAATTTCTACTGTAAACACAATTTTTTAAGCCTTTGGTATAATTTGGTAAGGGAATGGAACTCTGGTTCATCAGCTGCAAAGTGACACTCTTACAACTATACTACCATTCCAGTGTACACTAAATAAACAAAAAGATCCAAGATGCCACAAAATGAAAACAACCCACTGAACAAAAATATGCCAACTGGGTACACCTTAGTAATTCAAATACACAGGTACAACTCAATTCCTTTCACCAAAAATCATGAACAAAAAACAATACATAGTATTACCAACCATTATATTTGGTATTCAGTGCAAGTATTCAATTTAAATGCAAAAAAGTGACAATTTGCAAAAACATGTTCGGCAAATTTGCAGTTAAAATTCAACAGTGCGTAAAAAATGTCTGGCGATTTTTGATTACTTTTTTCAGTTTGTTAAAATTTTCGCAACTTTGCCAGCAAAATCTCCAGCCAACTGTTTAATGCATATGAGGCAGTGAAAAGAAATCAAGGTTTGGACTGACACTTTCTAGAGCAGTGCAATGTACCACGTAACTATCACGTAGCTGTGATGCAACAGCAAGTGATGACAATGTAAGTATCACGCATGCAGTTGTCACACTTCTTTAGTATCGCAGATTTTCTCTCAAGCAATTAACATAATGAGATTAATTTTTTTCCATACTTTTCGCCTTCAATTGCAATCGTAGCACAAGAGGAATAATAAAAGCAGCTCTCAAATTTTAGTTTAACACCTGACATTATTTTTCAAAGGAAGTTCAAAACTGGAATTAGTTAAAATTTATATTTTTTGTTGACGTTTTTCCCACTACTTTTAGTTGTGCTTGTTAACACTTTCGTTGCGGAAGGACGTAAATCTACGTCTTTAGCAACAATACGTTGGGTGCGAAAGGACGTAGATTTACGTCCGAGAAAAAATTTCAACAGTTGGGTGCGGGTATCAATTCAAATGCTTCTGCAGGGACGTAAAATCTACGTCTTTGTGCTTTGTGAATGATCGACGCTATGAACTTTTGTAGTGTAAAGTTTTGCACGTGGTGATTTGCAATATAGAAGAACATTCTTTACTTTATTTTTAGACCGTATAAAATGGATGCTAAAAATGTTAGTGAGATTATTATGAATGATGATTCTGAATTTAGCGATTTCAGTGACAGTAGTGATGAAGAATATGATGATTTGGACTTGTGTGATAGCTCCGACAGTGACAGCAGCACAGATACAATTCGGGTACCAATGCAATCACCAGTTGAACAGCCGGGCCCATCGCAGTTGAGAGCTATGCGAAGAAATTACGTGTGGCAGACTGCCAATAGGCAACCACAAGTTGCCGTATTTAGTGGGAGGCAAGGACCCACCAATGAAGTAAACGTAAGTGATGTGGACTGTCCTCACGAATATTTCAAGTTAATTTTTGACGATACTTTCATACGCAAATTAGAAAATATTGCTTTGTACGCTTTATCTCAACAACACACTGCGCGCACGTATAAGCGAAAACTGTCCGCCCTGCAGACATGATGTCTCGAAAACATGACGCAACGAAAGTGTTAAGATAAGAAAAGCACTTAGCTCTCGGTTTTAGTTTTGCACAAAAACACTATTTTTTGAGGGAATATCACAAGTTTTGCAAATTACAAATAAATAACCTCACACTTGCCAGCTTTGAAAACCAAAAATATGACTTCAATCAATTTGTTTTGAGTCCCCTTGAAAAACAAATTATTTTTTAAAATAAAATTTGGCTGACAGCTATGCGCTCTGATAGCTTACCAGTTATGATCGAAAACCCATGAAATGTGAAAAAATGTTTGAATTCTACTTTCAATCTCTTTAAAAAAGTTTTATGTTGAAACTTATCCGTTTTTGTGTTAATTGCTTAAAAAGTAACTTGTAATACAGTAAAAGTTGCCCATAGCTGTTCCACTAGAAGATTGTAAAAAATTGCCGTTCACTATGAGCCATTCCAAAACTGTCTTTTGATTTAACATTATGATGTGTTATCTAATCAGGCTTACTGATGTAAAGAAAAAAACACTAAATTGACAAAACTCCCAAAAAATTGTGCAATGCACAAAGACACCTTCCTATAAGTGTAATAGCGCAGGCAAGATTACCGCAATTTTTACATCTGCTTGTATGCAGGGGTGCCAAATGAAATAGACAAGCCCCCTCAAATTTTTCCGAGGGCAACCTCCTCGCAAATGCAATAAAGGTATTTTGTTGTAAATGAAGAATAGATCTCAATATTTTTTGCAGTAAGTGCATGGATGTGAGACCCAGCAGTATTTACACGCATTTCCAAATATTAGCATTTCACCTTTTCTACTAGAATTAGAAGCTGCGTTTATCACACTCACAAATACTTGCAATCATGAATTTCTCTTTTTCCTTCTGCCAATTTTTGTATGCTTTTCTCAAAGACAAAAATTTACCCATCAAATATTTGCTACCTCCAAATTTTACACATTCTGTAAATCGTTAGTTAAAACTAAATAAGAGCAAAGAAATCTTTAGCAAGCAATGTTGCCATGGTTGCCATGGAGGGTTTTGCAAACAAGCTTCACAAGTGCCTCAAACCCCTACCACTATCTTCTCTAAAATAGATCTACATAGCCAGATAACGACCATTTCCTGCTTTTGCATCTGGGACAAATTCTAAAAAATCAACTTGTTTGTTTTTGTGCATGGTTTGTGAAATCGGTTGATACCATTCTGTTAAAACTTACTAATGAACTGTATTTCTTTTTATGATACGTTGAAGGAAGAAAGCAAGACACACTTTCTATAAAATCTTAATTTACTTCTTTCAAGTTGTGTGCCTTACATCATCATATGCTTTCTAAGTTTAGATTGCAAGTTTACTTGCAAAAGCAAAACTCTGTTGATTACGTTAAAGAAATGTAACTAGTTCAATTATTTACCATAATCAAGCAACAACTAAGGCAGGCTACAATTAAAGTAATTTTTGTTCTTGTGTCATATGGTAGTGGTGGTAACTTACTTACCATCTTGTTAATTTGTAGAAGTAATATTTCATATGCTCATGTTGGGTGTCGACATAGGATTAATTTTATTTACACGCATTGTTTACCTAACATTCTGAAATGCTTACAAATTACTGTTGCAAAAGTTATATAGTTTGAGTGACCAATTTTAACTTTGCTTATTTAACAGAAATAGCCAAGTATTTTGGTGCTGCTAATAGGTAACTGGGAGACCACTTGTTCATGAATTTTTTAGGGCTGACATAATTGTGCAAATTATTATGTCATCAATGCACAATGTCACAGCTTTACCTCTTCTTTCCTTTTAAATTGTGAAAACTCAACAGTTATGCCCATACAATTATTGTTTGGACTTGTTTTTAGGTCATCTTTGAAGGTCATTGACACACTATTAACTGGAGTCCCTGCTTCGAAAGACATAGCAAATTATACAAAATACAACTTGTATGCTGGCGTCTTTATGGAATTGAAAAATAAAGATCATTTGCGACAGACGACAACCTAGATTAGTGATTTTCAATCGATATATCATGGTCTTCACTGGGCCAGTACTTTATTTAGCCCTCACACTGAGTGAAATTGGAAATTGGACATCCTAGAATTTACTTCCATAACATTTTTGAGGTCAGTTATGAAATTGAGAAAAATATTTCAACTGGGCCAAATGCTTCTGTGCATTTTGAAAAGGACCATATGCCAAAAAAGAGTTCAAAAGCACTGAACTAGACAAAGAGTGCTACAGTATCAAACAAAATACGTCTGAAGGAAAAACAAAGTGTGCAGTTATATGCAAACAAAGGTAATGGGCAAACTAAAGTGTGCAAAAAATTGATATTCTGCAGGAACTGAGAAAAACGTTATACTATAAGCAAGTTCATGTCATAAATGAAGCTGTTGGAATAATTCTATTGTACAATAAAAGTGTGGCAACAGTGTGCAAGTAGCTGTAAATTGCTGTTGCATCCTGTCATGCAATGTTTACCTCAAACTTTTAGCTTCCTTTGAAAAAATTTCAATGAAGGATCTCAGATCTCAATTAAGATAAATGACATCTTTTATCTAGGCATTTACACTAAATAAATACCAGTCCGTTATCAAAACTATCCTTTTATACACCTTCACAATATGATAGTAAGGCTGGTGTAACACTTTGTTTAGCAATGTCCGCCAAAATTTGTTTGGCAGTTTTCATAATTTGCTAGCAATTTTGCACTTGCACAGGCAGTTATGCACTAACTAAAATCTTAGAGGAAACACTGTTCAGTGGATCATAAACAGTAATGACACAAAATGCTGATTGCTTGCTGTGCAACTTAATATAACTTTGATAGCTTTTGGTAGAGTTTGATAATCGTAATGTGAACTGATAATTATAAGCATTGATTTTGAGCTAAGGATTTGAAACTTCATCAGACAAGTTTAATAAAGTAAATAAAACGGTTCTACAATATAAATTTCATAAATTTTATCAGTTAAACTTATTTCTGATGTACAAAACTAATCTAATGATGTTTAAATCTAAGCTGTGACTTGACAGGACTAGCAGGTACATGTTTAAAAAGCAAATAATCTGTTTAGTTTAACTGCCGACATGACCTTGCAGATATACCAATGTGGGAAATTGCCTTGACAATGTATCTTAGATGTCTTCACAAGACTTGCAAAAGTATTGTACCTAAAAGGCCATGTCGAATTCCTACAAGTTTTTTTTTTGGTTCAAGAAATTTAGAAACAGCATATAAAGTGAAAAATCACTACGACAAAACAACAATATACACAAACCTCTTAGTTAAGTTCAGGTCTGTTTCAATCACAACAGGAAGTTTGAAGAATATCTCTGATTCTACTGATATTTTACCACATTCCAACAACCATTCAAGAATTGCAACTACAAAATTCAATAAATTAATACATGCAAAAGGAAACATAAGCTTGGCTACTTGCCTTGATCATTGTCGAGTTTCAAATTGAAATCAAGGAAACTTAATAAGAAATGAGAACACATTTCAGCAGATAAAACGAAAGAATCGTTAATACGTAACTGAGCCAACTGAGTGCTTAGTAAACTCTTCATAGCATTTGATGACACTCTTGCGGAATTCCATGTAGTACAAAAATAGGAAAAGAAATGAACATGCAGTGAACGATTTTGCTGCAATATCAACTGCAAATGAAATAAAAAATTTAAAAATTGTATCTATACCTAATAATTCTGTTCACTGAACTAAACAATGATTCTGTTTATTCATCATTCTGCCTTGTCCTTTCCAAAACTGTTGGGGATAGAAATACAAAACTTTGAATCATTGATCATCACCTAAATAAGGTTTTAAATGTTCAATAGAACTTTGCAAAGAGCTGTTTTATCTCAAGCTTTTTATGACCCAGAAGAGCAAGAATAAACATTCCTATAAGCTTGAAAATTCTGATATGGCAATCAATCAAACCAATAGCAGCACTTGCATAATGGGCACTGCTAAAGAACAATAGTTTGCAATTGAAAATCATGACGGCCTAGAAGAAATTGTAGCAGGAAACTACCAATAGACACAAAAACACTGTATTTATCTAAAGAGTTTACAAGTGTAAATGAGCTGTTTCTGTCCAAATAACTGAGAGCTTCATCTTGACTTTAACATTCTCCAATAAACAATCACAATAAACCGCAACTAATGGACAAGAAAAGTCATTTTCCTTCATTGCTACATCACACAGCTCTTTCTACCATAGTATTATCAGAAGTCGTCTGTATCAAGAGCAATTACTATTTACATAAATACAGCGTTTTGTCAACTTGTGGCCTCCTGCTGTTTATTATTTTCTAAACAATCGTGTTATCCAATTGCAAATTAATTATCTTAGTGTTCATGATTCACTTAAATGCTTCTATTGGCTTTTATTTTTAATATTTAATAACCTGTTCACTTTCACTCTTCTCTTTTGACCACATACTGCTACCGATAAGAGCATCACAAAAGTCGTTTGGCAAACCAGGGTTTAAAAGTTATATCAAAGTTGCATAATACATCAAATCATTTTTACAGCTCTACATTATTTTTTACAATGTGAACGAATTTTACATACAAACAAAAGCAACTTAATCTTTTACAAAAAAAGGTTTTGTTAGAAAACTCTTTTTGGATAGGTTTCCATTTTTTGAAAAAATCTTAGATACAAATTGAAACTTTTTCATGCGATACCAGTAAACTTTTCTACATGCAGCAAAGCCAATGACAATTTAGCTGCATAAAGATTTTTTTGAAGCGCATACCTTTTTTTGCTTTTTCTCTGCCTTGCCTCAATATCTAACTCATCACATTGCAAATATACTGTGTTGGGAGAGATTAACAACTATGCAGGCTAAACATGTAGGAGATACAAGTTGTGGTGGTCTGGAAATAATCATGGAATAGGAGGGGTTGGAATTTTAATGAAAAAATAACTTTGCAAAAAGGTCGTAGAAGTCCGAAGAAAAAGTGAGAGTGATGGCATTGGTGCTGGTTTTTGAGGAGGAAGTTATACGAGTCATATGTGCACATGCTCCCCAAGTTGGAGGATCAGAGTATGAGAAAGATCAATTTTATAATGACATGGCAAGTGAGTGGGATTTGCAAAACCTTGGTGAAGTGGTTCTTGGTCTTGGGAACTTCATTGGACTTGTTCAGATGGACTGATGTTTTTGAGGGTGTGCATGGTGGGTATGGAATTGGTGAAAGAAATGTTGAAAGAAGAAGACTACTCTAGTTTTGTGATGAAAAGGATTTGTGCGTGGCAAACACATGGTTTGAAAAGAAGGAGCAAAGAAAATAACATACAGTATGGGTGGAAATGAAACTGAGATTGATTTTGTATTGGTTGATTAAAACAATAGAAAGTATTTAAAAGACACGAGAGCCACCTCCTGGGAATTGCAACATTGGCTGGTGGTAATGGACATAGACAAAAAAAATGTTGAAGAAGGTTGTGAAGAACAAACAAACTTTTAGATGGAGGATTTGGAAGTTGAAGGAAAACAACATAAAAACAAGATTTCAAGAAAGAGTTAAGGAATTGGTTGATGTTGATACACCCAATCTATGGAATACTTTTAAAAATATTATGCTGCAAGCTCGTGATGAAGTATGTGGAAAGAAGAAAGGTAGTAGAAGCCATGGGGATACATGGTGGTGGAATGAAGAAGTGAAAAAAGCAATACAACAAAAGAAAGTGGCATATAAGCAGATGTGTGAAAATAGATCAGAGGAAAACAAGGCTAAATATAAAAATATTAAAAATCGAACAAAGAAAATGGTTGCTAATTCTATAAGGAAAGAAGCTGAGATAGAGTTAACAAAATAAAATGAAAAACCAAATAACATTTTTACACTGGAGAAGTTCATGAAAAATGATGGAAGATTAGGTTTCAGTGAAAAGGACAGGAAAAGATTATGGATAAATCAAATGGAGGAGATCATGAATAAAGAGAAGGATTGGAACCACAAGACAGAAGCTAGTATGATAGAGTGTTCTGGTAAAAATGTTACCCAAGAAGAAATGGCGATAGCAATAGAAGTGATGAAATCAGGAAAGGCAGCTGGATCTTCTGAAGTATGTGGAGAGATGATATCTGCTAGTGGAGAAGTAAAGGTTAGTATGATGGTGGATCTTTGCCAATGCATGTTAGATGGGAAAGGAATACCAGATGAATGGCAAACAAGTGTGCTGGTACCAATTTTCAAGGGAAAGGGAGATGTAAAAAACTACAATACTCACAGAGAAGTAAAGCTGTTAGAGCACACCATGAAGATCGTTGAAAGAGTGCCAAAGAGAAGAATTTGAGAATTAGTAAATGTTGATTCAATGCAGTCTGGTTTTTTGTCTGGATGAGAGAAACAACAGACACATTATTTTGGTGCAAAGAATGTAAGAGGAATATAGGGACAAAAAGAAAAAGTTGTACATGTGTTTTGTGGATATTGAGAGGGCATTTGATAGAGTTTCAAGAAAGGTGATGGAGTGGGAAATAAGAAAGAAAGATTTACCAGACGTAATTGTAGCACTCTTTGTCTAGTTCAGTGGATGTAATCTCGGAGAATGCAAGAGAAGGATTGATGAATGAAATTTTGTATGCAGATGACTTGGTTTTGATGAGTGAAAGTATGAAGAATTTAAAGAAAAGTTTTTAAAATGGAAAGAGGCATTTGAATGCAAGGGGCTGAAGGTGAACCTCAAGAAAACCAAAGAAATGATGAACGATTTGGAAAGTGGAGTGCTCAATAGTAAAGTTGATCCATGTGCCAAGTGTGGCAAGAGGGTGATGGAAAATTCAGTGATGTACACCAAGTGTGGTACATGGTAGATGCGTGAAAATCAAGAGGGTGACTTCAACTCTGGTGAAAGTTTTTGTTTGTAAACTAGGTGAAGAAATATTGTTGGAAGATTCACACCGACATAAACCACAAACATATTGAAAACAATTTAGCGTGTATTGCAAACAATCTACCCAAACCAATTTGACGAGACCATCCCTGGACACATTTTGTCCTCTTGGACTCCTCAGCAGGGCCTGTCCCATCCTCCAAACCAAACCAAACCAGGGACGGGACAGGCCCTGCTGAGGAGTCCAAGAGGATGAAAGGCGTCCAGGGATGGTCTCGTCAAATTGGTTTGGGTACATTGTTTGCAATACACACTAAATTGTTTTCAATATAATGTTTGTGGTTTATGTTGGTGTGAACCTTCCAACCATCAACTAACCTTGCATAATGTTATCTAATGAAGAAACAGTGATGGAAGTGAAGCAGTGGTAACAGAAGAAAGCAAATTGGATGGATAAGATTTAAAGAGTGTGGGGAATTGCTTTATGAGAGAAAGTTTTCATTAAAAATAAAAGAAAGGATTTATCAAAGTTGTGTAAGATCAGCTATGCTGTATGGAAGCGAGACGTGGTGTCTAAGGGAGAACAAGATGGCAATTTTGAAAAGAACTGAAAAAGCCACGATGAGAGCAATGTGTGGAGTTAAGATCATTGACAAAAAAAGGAGGCAAGAACTCATGAGTTTGCTGGGTTTAAAAGATACTTTGGATAGAGTAGCCAGGGCAAGTGTAGTGCAATGGTATGGGCATATTTTGAGAAGGGATAATGGTGATGTTTTGAGAAGAGCATTGGATTTTGAAGTGGCAGAAACAAGAGGGCTTGGGTGATCAAATATGACATGGAAGAGACAAGTGAAGGAGCATATCAATCAGATTGGACTGAAAAGGGAGGATGCCATAGACAGAGTGAAGTGGCGTGATGGTGTTTATGAACTACTGTGGGGTGCGAGATAAATCTGGCAACCAGCATTAATGCAGACAAAACTGGATTAAAAAAAAACTGAATCTCCCTCTCTTGAATTATGTCAAAGAAATTCTTGGGACCATCTGATACTTTGTGATGTAATTTAATCTAGAATCAAGGAGGAAAGTAAACTTTGATGCAAAATTCTGAAAGTATGGCCGAGTTATTTGGAGGCTTTTTAAATGATGGGTAATATCACAGAATTCTATATCCGAGTGTAAGCCAACGTGAGTGTACAATGGGACCAACTTCAAGCATGCCAAGATCAGCATCTAACTCACCAACAACTATGGTCAAACAAATCCTATATGTATAATGCTCGTCTGGGCTAAAATCTGCAATGACCTCATTTGGCAGTATTGGAAATTTTGTGTTGGTTATTGATTGAAACAATTTTCCACTCTGAAACATAATTCTGTAAATCTAGCTGTTTTCCAATTGGCCAAGAAAAAGATCATGGACTTCTGTAATACCATCAAGGGATGTGAATACATGTCGAAGTGGTAGTTCATTCCACTGCAGTAAGCAAATAACTCATTGCAAGTATCTATTTAACATTTTTCCAAATTTGCAATGCATCCATTTGTACGCCTTGTCATTGATGCAGTACCATCACAACCAACAAATTTTAACTTATTTTCAACTCTGTATGCATTTGTCAAACCTTTTTCATTTTGTGGAGAAACATGTGCTAAATAAAATTTGTATGGCTCTCCAACAATTACATAATGCTCTTGCAGTTTTGTTGTGATGTATGTTTTATTTGAAATTCCTTTTTGCAAGACTATTGTGCTGTCTTTTGTTCCATCAAAATATATTCTGTAAGCCTGGTTAAAAAACACACTTTCTTCTGCATTAAGTTCTTTTGTTGTACTTACTGTGTTCTCTTTGTAGCTCTGATCAATCAATTATGATTGACATCTTTGTTTTATTGAAAACACTAAAATCTTGCAATCCAGCATTAGCAGTTGCTGTTTCAAACTCTGTCTGATACCAGGTAGCGTTCACATATTGTACCTAAATTTGGCCAGGCTCAACAATTTTGGTAGACTGACCATACAAGCCTAAACACTCATCAGCATTATCAGTGGTGGTAATGTTGCTGTTAGTATCAGTAAAGATGTTTTCTACTAACATTATTGGTGTTGATTCTGATAAAAAAAGGTGATATGTTGGATTTAAAATAACGCATACAAAACTATGGCATCATTCGACTGAAGAGCCTCCTCTAAGTTGAAGCACTTTTGCTTTCTTTGCTTTTTGATCCAGATATAAATTCAAATATTTTTCTGTCATTTTTAATCCATATGATTTTTCTCTTTCACAATGTTGCTTTGCAGCTTCACAATAGACATCAAACAGTGAATCTATGTCAGCCATCAACTTCTGTTCTTTCTCCAAAAATGTTTTTCCTCTTTTCTTTGCTGTGTAATGGTCAATATTTGAAAAATTAGTCACAAGTTGAAGGGATGCTCTCTGTTACAAATAAGAGACTAACAAGATATACATTACACCAAATCCATACATCTACAAATTCTTTTTGCAACTTTTCTTGAAGCACTCTTCTTTCAAAGATCATCTTTATGCAACACCCTTTCTATTACATTCTTTTTGTCAGCCATTCTCCAGATTAAAAATTTGCTATACTTGTAAAATTATAACCACTGTGTAAAGTTATCCTTTTAACTACTTTGTTTTAAGTCAGCTTTACAAAATATGTTTCAACTACAGTATTTTTTACTGTTATTCTGGCTACCAGGTATTTTTGATAAATTCATTTTATTTAGCTCTTCTGGTAATGTAACGTTTATTTAGGTTGATACAAGTTCTTATCGAGCATGCAAAAAACTTTAATATCCGTCAACGTTTCAAACAGCTATACAGCTGTTCTTCATCAGGACTAATAATAAACACTCGTGCTTTTGTTTATTATTAGTCCTGATGAAGAACAGCTGTATAGCTGTTCGAAACGTTGACGGATATTAAAGTTTTTTGCATGCTCGATAAGAACTTGTATCAACTTAAATAAACATTACATTACCAGAAGATCTAAATAAAATAAATTTACAGTATTTTTTGATGGCAGATAATCACTTATGCTTATTTTATCTGGAAAGTAGAAATACCAATAACAAAAATTAAAAACCCTTGCAATGAAACGCATCCACAAAAGGGGTTGAGGACTTGCAATGGGATGCAAAACTCCAAGTATTGTACTTGTACACCCACTCTCCAACTCTCTGCTATTCTACAAAGGCTAAGATTTTGTATCATAGACGTTTGTAAACCTTGTATGCTTCGCACACACAAGGCTTTTGTATGTACATGCCCTTATATTTTTGGCTAACCCTGCCATTAAATGCTTTAGGCTCTTGTAAGAGTTGCAACTGAATTTTGCGACTTGCATTAAAATTAGTGTTCATAATGACTACTGTTGCTGCAAAAAAAAAATGCCAACAGTGTTCTCATGAATATTTAAAATATGCATTTATTACATCGATAACCAATGATACCATGCCACTGTGTCTTTGTGTGAAAAGACTTTCAGCTACGATGCCATGAAGCTTTAAATATGGAGGACTGCCTCAAATGGGTTCACTCTGATAAGAAAAGCAAAGACCTTGATTTCAAAACACTAAAAGAAAAATTCAGATGTTATCCAAACTTTAAGACTTTTTTCAGAGCACCAGCCAATGCTGATGCCAAAGGAGGCTTGAAAGCCTTATACAACATCTCTCATTAAAGCAAAACAAGAAAAGGCTCACACTCTCAGTAAGGGTATAATAATACCAGCCATTAAAAAAGTTATAGAAACCATTATGAAAAAAAATATCACTGCTCTAAAAAATTTACGTTCAAAGTGACTGTACATGGAAAAGATGAATAGATGAAAGTGCACATGATGTCCAAAATATGTTGGTATCAGAGATTCAAAAAGGTAAACTATCTCTACAACTTGATGAGTCAACTTTTGGCAGCTCCAATCTTCTCATGGCCTATTTGAGGTATTGCAGTCTAAGTCAAACTAACATTATTAAAGAATTTTTGTTTGCTAAATATCTCACAGCTGATGCAAACGATGAGACAATTTTACAATGTGTGGAGCAGTATTTTGAAAATTACAATATCCCTCTTAGCAATATTACTGCTGTGGCTGCTGATAGTGCTACAGCGATGGTTGGTCAGTATAGAAGATTTGAAAGTTTACTCATAAATCAAGTGTCTGGTGTATGCAATGTACACTATGTACTGCACAAACATCTTGCAGCCAAAATCTCAGTGATGGACTGCATGATACTTTGAAAAAGTGCATCAGGACAATCAACAAAATCAAGGTGTATCCACTCAACTCCCAACTGTTTGCATTGTTGGGTGAGGGAATTAAGACATGTATAAGTAACTACTCCTACACACTGAAGTAGGTGGCTGTCTAGGGATCACAGCTTGCAAAGACATGTCGACTGATACAAACCAACTGTTCAGTTTCATGTAGATGTGGACTAATCATTATAAAAAAAGCTGAAAAATTGCAAATTTTCTTGTTCTATTTGGCAGATCTGTATTTTAAATTTAATGAGACACAGAAGTGGGTGCAGGGTAAAGATGTTACTATGATTCAAGCAAAGTTAACTTTACTAAGATTTTAAGGCAAGCTTAGCATATTTAGAGCTTCACTGTTACGTAGATTTCCAGTACTTTTCAAACTTACAACAAATAAGTGAAAACATATCTGATGAAAAGTCAGAAAGTTACATGACTCATCTAGAAAATTTAGTTGAAGACTTTAAAGGGTGCTTTGATGACCTAGAAAAAATGAAAGTAACACAACGAATCCTAACTCCTTTTGATATTAAAATAAAGAATGCAGACATTCACTCACAGTTGGAAAATAAATTTATTGACATGACTGTGGACCTGGAAAGCATGTGCCTTGTTCTGAATGAAAGAACTCCATGAATTTTGGATCAACAAGAATACTGAACCTATAAACATCCTGAGCTTTCTGCAGCCATTTTTAGGTGCTTTCCAAAGCTCATGCATGGTTAAAGTTGGTTTCAGTTAGGGATGGGCAATTCAGAATAATTTACTATTCTAGAATAGTTAAACTGAATCCAGAATCCGAATTCGAATCTTTTTTTGCAATTAGCACAATCAACATAAAAGCATTTATTACAAGTTTACAACAACAAAAGCCTAATCAGATAACGAGATTATTGTAGTGCAATACATTTAAGCTTTCTACATCTTTGCCTGTGTGTGCGATTTAGTTTTTGGATCATTGCATGCAATCAGTGTTCTCTTTAAACGCAAAAAAAGTGCAAATTTGCATAAACATGTCCGGCGGATTTGCAGTTATAACTTCAAGATGTGTAAAAAAGTTCGGCGGTATTTGTTAATTTTTTTGCAGTTGCTAAAATCTTTGCAACCAACTGTTTCACGTGAGAGACAGTGAATAAGAATTGGTTGAACTGTCGCTTTTTTAGAGAAGTGTAACGTCTTGCATAAACAACGCGTGATTCTGATGCAACAGCAAGTTTGGATGATTAAAAATCTTTAGTATCGAAAATTATCTCTCAAGTAATTGACACAAAGTAAATCAAAAAGTTTTTTCTTTACTTTTTCTGGTCAATTTCAATCGTAGCTAAAAAGCAATATTACCAAAGAGCTCTCAAACATCAGTTTAACACAGACATCATTTTTTGAGGGAAGTTTGAAGCTGGAAGCGGTTAACATGTGTATTGTTTTCTTTATGCTTCAACGCCAATTTCAATAGTGCTTGATGAGATAAGAAAGTGCACAGCTCTCGGTTTCAATTCAGCACAAAAAACACCATTTATTGAAGGAATTATTCAGCTTTTGTTAAATACTAATAAATAACCTTTTCACTCTTGCAAATTATGAAAACCAAAAGTAAAAAAATACGAATTCTAAGTTCTGATCAACCCCTAAAATGTGAAGCAAAAAAGTGGATTCTAGTTTTGATCCCTTTAAAAACGTATATATTAAATTGTAGCCTTTTCTATGTAATTTACTTGAAAGGTAATTTGAAATACTTCTCTCCCCCCAGAAATTTTGAAAACTCTGTGCTTACACCAATAGAGTTGTTGTTTGGACTTGCTTTTAGATTTATCTTTAAAGATCTTTAACGTGCAGTTAACTCCAGTTCTTGCTGTGTAAGATGTAACAGAGTAAACAAGATACAACTCGTAAGCTGGCGTCTTAATCGAATTAAGAAATATAAATTAAAAAACACGTCACCTATAAAATTAAGAAAAATTAATGATCGGGCCATGTGTCTCTGCGTTTCAAAAATGAGCCACATGAAAAAAACGGTTACAAGCACTGAACTAGGTTTAACATGCCATAATTGAAAAAAATTGACTGAGGGAAAAACAAAGGGTGCGATTACACGCAAATCAACGTTATAGGTAAATTTTGAGTATCTGAAACACAGGAATTCTGCAGGGACTGAAGGAAACGTTACGTTATTAAAAGCAGGTTGACATAATAAATAAAGCCATTAGACTAATTCTACTGTACAATAAAAGCGTGGAAACAGTGCATGCGTAGCTTACAAATCGCTGACACTTTAACTGCTTTTGAAAAAATTTGGGACAAAAGATCGGAGATCTAAAGTGGGGTAAACAACATCTTTTATTACCTTAGCGTACATACTTACAGCAGTATGTTATCACAGACATGTTTTTTTACAACTTTAAAATACGTTACTTGGGCTGATGTAGCGGTTTGTTCAGCAATGTCCATCAAAATTTGTCTGGCAGTTTTTGTACATTTACAAGCAATTTCGCACTTGCGCCAACGATTATACACTTACTAAAATCTTAGAAGAAACACTGCATGTAATTGATACTTTTACAAAAAGAAAATCTGTGACCAAGCAACGTGATAAAGCTTGTAAGCAGGATATAAACCGAATCCTATTATTGGATTTGGATAGTTTGGGATTTGAATCCTTCGGATTCGGTATTCTGAATTGCCCATCCCTAGTTTCAGTCATGCAAATGTATTCTTTTATGGATAAAGCTCAATAATTTTTAATCAAATACCTATCCATGGACCTTTTAGTCCCATCAGGCACATTCTTTGCCTTAATGAAGTTGAAAGTGGATAAAATGGTGTGTTGCACTGATAATTATGCTTTATGTTATGCTTACATCTGTAGTTCTACGCATATTTTTCAAACGTGTACTATTTGATCATGCATTTCAAGTAAAAGCTACTCAAATTCATTTTGATGTATTTTTTTCTTGTATTAGTCACTGTTAGGCTAAGCTACAGAGTCTAAAAAAATTTTTATACTTAAATTGGGGGTCGACATGCAGAAAAGTTTGAGAATCTTAGTGCTGAGAGAAGCACAGCGAGCAGCCAAATAAAAACATTATCAAAACAGTTCAACAGTGTAAACAAATTCTTCCTGTTTGCAAAACGCTGGCAACTAAGCCTGAATATAAACAGACTTCAATAGATTAAGGTGGAAAGAGCTGTGTGCTGTAGCAAGGATTGAAAATTGCTTGTTGTAGCAGTTTAATGCACATTGTTCATTTTCTAAAAGATGCTGACCAATAGCAGAATCACAGAGCAGTTTAGTGTCATTTTGTTTGCACTATCTGTGTGGTTATAATCAGCATGGATGAGTCAATTGTTGTCTCAACCATTTAGGAACATGTTGCTTGATGTGATTCTGCAGTCGTTTAGATGCTTGACCAATATACTATGACAGTGGCACTTGTTTTCAGATATGCCAGAGCTTTTCTGAGTGGTAGGTAGAACATCCTTACAATCTACTGGCAGCATATACTTCGATGTGAAAACCATGCAGGTGCTGATGGAACCTTAGCAGCTTTTCACCGCTACTTTGACTTCTTTTTCCAAGTTTGTGGAGGGCTTACCTATTTAAGGGACCTTCAAGTACACAGGGCACTTTTCAGGATAGGTGGAAAACTGAGAAATTTTCTTGGTGATCTGAGCACTGACAATGTTTTTAGGGTAACCATTGTTCAGTAACATTTTGATCTGTGCTATTTTTTCCATTGAGTCTATGTTTGGTGCAAATCATTAGAGCTTGATGCACTAAAATAGATATTAAACCAGGGGTGCAAAATCACGGTCATGCAGCACAACCAAAAGGTTTATGTGCACCTGATGAGGAATTTTGCAACAGTATGAAGACCAAAATCAGTGGGTGCTTCAGGCTGATCTCCAAAAAAGCTGTGGCAGGTTAATCACCACTGCTATGCTTGTTCTGCCTCTTGGATTAAGTAAATTTGGGCATGTCCTTGATGGTGATCTCAAAAAAATCATCTCTTGTTGATTGCTTCAACAATGAAATTTTTGCCTTGAGAAAATGTTTTGACTTTGTTGGGGAAAAGCATCAGCAACCATCTGGCAACACTGGTTTATGCGTTTATGTTGCAACCAACAATATTTCCAGGCGACTAAATTCTAAAAAAATTTTTGCATCCCTGTATTAGACTTATTTTACGTTTATGAGGACTAGGACTCTCAATGTAAATACTGGTCCTTAAAGGTAGGTTTCCAGTATACACTGGTTTCAAAGCAAATAGCTGTTCTTTCAACATAAACATCAAGAAACAGCAGACATTTCTCTTTCTCAAAAGTCAATTTGAGGGATGAATGAAGGCAGTTATGTGTGGTCAGGAATTCACCTGCTTCAGCTTTATGATCAAAGATGGCAAACATGTCATCAACATATCTGAAGTATACTAGAGGCTTTCGTGTTTGAGAAAATAATTTTTCTTTATAATATCCAACAAAGATGTTAGCCAAAGACGGACCAAATGGTAATCCCACAGCTAATAACAACATGTTATTAAATAACAGAGTCAATTCCAATCAAACCATGCCACACCATTGGGTAACTGCAGGACGAAGGAAAGCTGTCCACTGGATGGAAGATGTTGCCATAGCTCTGTTGTGCATAAAGCAACAACATTTGGAAGCACTGCGAGACGTGACTATGGCAGTAGCAAGACAGAATTTAAAGATTGGTTCTACAACCATAATCAAAGCATTAAATAACAGCATACAAAAACTTCACCAAACTCTTGAAAGTGGTCTGGCAAGTGAAAGATGCAGAGAAGATTCCTGTATTAAGTGTAGCATTGTGGTGCACATTGCAACATACTACCTGAGGGCAAGAATGCACAATCCTTGCCTCACAGAAAAACTTGACATTTTCTAAGCAAACCTTGCTACTAGATTGAACAAAAGATCTACTGAGGTGTACAGCAAGTGCTGTCAGGCAAACAAACTCAAACTGAAAACTTTCATGTATTAATGTTACTTTTCAAAGTTTGTAAATTTTACTGTTGCTTTTAAATAATGCCACGCTCTATATGCATATAACCATTTAGGTTCTAATGCTACTTTTGCACTTGATTCTTCAACTTTGACCTCGACACTTTGGTTTTTACTTGTTCATGTTGCCTGACTACCTTAACCTGAAGCACTCAACTACACTGCTGTAGTACAGTTTCAGTTAACACCTACAAAGATCTATAGTAGAGGGTAGAGAGCATTCCAAGGCTACCAAAAGACCTATAGCAGAGTGTAAAGAGCATTCCAAGGCTACCAAAAGACCAATAGCAGAGTGCAATAAGCATTCAAAGGCTAGCTTGTTGAAATAGTTTGGTGTTTAATAGCATTTTGGATAGTTGCTGACTTTGATTCATTGCTTATAATTTCTATCCTGTAGTAGCAGTTTACCAAGTGTTAATCCAAGTTTTAATTTTTTAATTTGTTGCCACCTGATGAACCTTTTTTTAGCAAAACAGTCTGTTGTGGCTTACTCTTTCATGTAGTGTTTTTAAAAATATGTGCATTTGATGCTTTGACCTTGTTGTTGAGCACTCTTCAAGTGAGATGAGAATAACTTGATATACAGTATATATCATATGCATTTGCTTCTTTTCTTATTTTTAGCCATTCTTGTTTATTTATTCCATTTAAAACATTATTTACCTGTTTTCACAAGTACCTGTATCTGCTAGGGTCAAGAAGATTTTTTGATAACTGAGAGGTTCTTTCATACTTTGTGAATTTGGCAACATGTGCTACTGCTATTACTATCATTGCATTTAATGTGTTGATGTGCAAAAGCAAAGAAAATATAGGTAGTTTCTGGCAGTATTGCTGGTACAGTGCACTTTTACCCCCATCATGCTATCAAGCAGAGAAAATAAACATAAATTTTTCCCAAAAGCACATTAACATAAAACCTATGTTTGTAAAAGATGTGTCTTGAGACAATAAAAAGAATGAAACCAGATGAAATATTACCATTTTATGACCAGGTACAGTTAGCAAAGAGTGCCTATTATTGGGAGATCAGGTCAATGACCAATGATAAAAATAAAAGTGAGGCAGTAGTGACAGCAAGAACAAGAGTTGGTTGAACGAAATCAAGAAAGTGTGGGGTTTGATTTATGAGAGAGCTTTTGCTGAAATTGAAAGAATCTATCAAAGTTGTATGACAGTGAGGCATGGTATCTAAGAAAAGAAGAAACAGTGACACTGAAAACAACTAAAAGTGCATTAATAAGAACAATGTTTGGAGCTAAATTAACAGCCAAGTACTTTCCAAATGCTGCATGTACTTGAAACTGCACATGGCAACATCAAATGAAGTGCAAGAATATCAACATGTTCTGCAAAGGTATGGTAAAATAATGTGCTTCACAGATAAATTTTGAAGAGATTGAAAGAAGAGAGCAGTCACAACCGACAATGATGTGAAACATATAAGTGAAAGAACAGATTTAAAACATTGGAGGTGAGATACTGTTATAGGCAAAGTGGTGCAATGGTGTTTATTAAGGAGGAAATTGAGAGAAATCAAACCACCTCCATTGAAAGATACAAAATAAATTCTAAAATAAGAATTGCAATTTCCCCTCTTTTTTTTTGATAACTTGTTTCACCTACACTTGATAGGTTGTATCAATTAGTTGCAAGTTTCAAAACATATTGGCACTTCAACGCAAAAGAAATTCAAAAATGTTACAACTATGCACTGATCATAGCCATGGTTTCTCAACCTGAGAGCCATGGCCCATTAGTGAGCCACAGAGATGAAGAATGTGTTAAAATATTGCATTGAATAAAATTTTTTGAAGTTGCTTAAGAAACTTTGTTCAGATTTTATTGTTTTTGTTTAGATTTTAGATTTACACATTTTAAAGATTTAGTTAAAATGCCAAAACCAAAATTTAATAACAATTACATTCAGCATGGATGTACATCTATTTCAATAACAGTGAAGAAAAAAGCAAATATGTTTTACGTCTTAAAATTCTTGGTCATCAATTCATTAAGGGCAGCAAAATTGAAACTTTACCTGGAAAATGTTTATTCAGATTACAAAGATAAAAGATTTGAATTTTTGCACATAAAAGAGAGTGTGAAGCATCAGCACTTTGGGTCAAAAGGAGTATTTTAGTGACAATATCAAAAGCATCGTTGAAGCATCACATGTAGTCAGTTTTATGATTGCAAAGCAATGCAAACTGTAGACAATTGACAAGACTCTCATTAAACCATGTGCTACAGAAATGGCTAGAATTGTACTAGGTGATGAAAGTGAAAAGAAGCAGAGCAAAGTCCTTTTTCAAACAGCACTGTACTGCAAAGAACTAGTGATTTGGCTGGTGATATAAAACAGCAGGTAATTTCAGAAATAAAAAATTTGCAATTTGGACTGTTTTCAATTCAACTCAATGAAACTACCAAGGTTGCCTCTTGTTCCCAGCTCTTTGGAGTTTTGCAGATACTTGACAGAAAAAAAAACAATATATTGTTTTGCTCTGCACTAGAGACCAACACGAGAGCTGTTGATGTGATGGAGAAGTTGGAAGTGCCTTTTGACCAAGAGGAAGTCAAATGGGAAAATTCTGTGGTGTATGCACTGATGGTGCTCTTGCAACGTCAGGAGCAAAGAAGTGGTTTACAAACATTAGCTCTTAATCATTTGTATGATGGCATCTCAATGCATGATACACAATGCATAGCATGATATAATTCTAGACAAGCACAACAGTTATCAAAATGGTAAACTGTGTAAAGAACAGAGCATTTAAAACATTCCTTTTCAGAAAGTCAATCTCCGAAAGGAATGCTAGATACTTTATTTACTTGACCATACTTGGGCTTGTTGGTGGTCCAAGGGTAACACTTTTGCAAAAGTTTTTAAACTATGAGAAAAATTACTATTAACGAAAAGCTGAGAAAAGAAATTTTGCAATGTTTGAAGCACTTTGATCTGTAATTTGATCTTTTGCCCTTCAATAGAATGTATTGATGAGAATCAGGGATTTCCACATTGGTGCAAACAAAAATGAAGGCTCAAAATTGTTTCAATGTCGAAGATGGTGTATACATTGTGGCTTTCTTCAATCTCTTCATGAATAATGTATCATGGTCAATAACATTCAGCAGCGAGGTTCTCACCAATGTGCAGTTCAATAAATAATCAACTTTGAAATGAGTAGTTTTCTGTTCTTTTAAATCTGTTATATAGTTTTGACTTTGAGTACAAAAAGATCATGGGCCTTAGTACTGTTGAATAAGAAAAATCGGCCACGAAAAAAAAGGTTGAAAAGAAACTGGTCTATCTTGTAAGCAATTGATTTTATCATATAGATTCACTCACTACCTGTGCATTTTTTTGTTTTTAGTCTTAGACTGAAATGAATTTGAAATCACCTAAAAAAATAACATTTCAATCATTTTGACCAAAAGCAAATTTTGTAGCATCACTTTAATCTATTCTGCTTTTGCATCAAGTGACATGAATATCTCACCATTTGCCTTTCACAACTAACATCTATATTGTTTCCTGCTAAACACTCTCAAACAATACTACTTTTTTTCTAACACCATACATAAGAATGGAAGTTGACTTTTTCATTTGCATCTTTGTTTAAGACAAAAAGAATGGTTTAAAAAACAGCAATTTTTGCTTGCCTGCATAAGTATATTTATTTTAATAAAAGCACTGAGTGCAGGTTGCCTAGTGTAAGGACAAATTTGGTTTATTGAATGCAAAAAATGCTCCCTTTAAACAAGAGTAAAGTCTACCTTAGCCCCTATGCACACCCCAAAGAAATCACTAATTGCCTTCATTTGCAAGCAAGCTTATGCACTTTCACATTAACCTGACAAAATACTGTCAATATGATTATGATGAAACACATATAACGGCTGCAAAATGTCAATTGCATGCATTATAGCATTGGTGCAGACAAGCAGTTTAAAAAGGTGATTTTGAAGTGATTTATAAACTTTTTTATATAGTGCACTGTGCTGCTGAAACTGGTTAAATATTTTGCTCCCACGATCATCATATAATGATCTTTTGTTTTAGGACTTTCCTCAAATTTTTTCTGCAGAAAATACATCATCAGTTTACCAAAAAATGGATTTGTGGCTTTATTTCTCAACCAATTTTCAAAAATTTTTTCAAAGATCACACTTAATTCCTCTCGCATCAAAAGATGTAAAGTTTGTGCCTCAATTTTTTAATTTTCTTACCCAATAAGAGTTAAAGACGAAGGGCCCAGTTGCAGATGACAGAAATTGCAAAATTTTCAGCAGACACTGGCAAAAGCTAACTACTGTGAAATCAAATTGAGATATACATGTTTACTACAAAACTAAAGCCTTTACCATTAACACAGTCAGAAAATTACTCTTTTGTTGCATCTTCTGACAAGATTTCAAGCAATATTAAAAAAATTCATCAATTAAAATTTTTAAATTACTTAGGGGTCTCAAAACAGCCCACAAAAATTTCTATGATAAGTGAAAAAATAGATTTGATTTGTAAAAAGATATGTTGCTAAATATTGATCTCATTTGAAAGCTTAAGAAATTTGCTTTCCAGCAATATATTACTTTAAATAGATCAAGCTAACAGGTATGTGATATTTGCTGATCAAAAATGAGTACAGTACACTACATCAGTTCAAAACCCCCCAAAATTTTTCAACTTACCTTCACTAAATCAAAATTGTTAGAAAAACTCCACCCTTTAAAAAGATAAAATAAATTGCAAATATTTTACCACTAAAGTCGTTGGTTTGTATCAACTTTCCAAGGAGATAGAACCTAAAATTCAAGTTAAAGAGCTAGCAAAAGTTTGGCTTCTCTAAATCAAAATTTGCTGTATCCTCCTTGTTTCACAACAAGTGGAAGGGGTGTAAAAAAGCATCTGTTTCATTTTTGGTGGCAAAATATTCTATTTAAACTTGATATTTTCTGAATCTTGAAGAAATTCCCTTTACGAAAATACATAATGCTACATGGTTTAGGCTAACTTCTAGCAGATAATGACTTATCATATTTTAGGTACTAAATCTAACTAACAAAATATAGTACCAGTAAATACCAGTCAACAAAAAGCTAATGGACCTCAGAAAGTTACAAACTGTAAAAAACCTAGGCTTTTAGGTAAGTTTTGACTGATATACCTTGAAAGCTTATTTCCTTAGCATCATCTAGCGACCATTTCTAAAAAAATTGGTAGAAAAATATAATCTGAAGTTATCTTTGAGGTAAGGATTTATGATGATTAAAGAAGACAAATTATGACAAATTTTTGCACTGCCATTTTGCAAACATTTTATTTTACAAGTTGCATGGTAGTGAAAGAGTTAAATATGACTAAAGTTATATAAAGAATTTTGACCATTTTGCTGAACTAAAATCATGAAAAAAATCAGGTTTACTGCATTCTCTGCACTAAATCAACTTAAAAAATACTCCCTGAACTAACCAGGCCTATGGGATTTTGCCAGCTGTGAGCTTACATACATAATAATTGCTACCAAATCACCTTGTATTTATACAAATACTGCTTTACTAATCCAAACTACATAGCTAAAATAATGAATACTTGTCCTGCCTAGCCAACTAGTGGTAGGAGACAGATCATCTCTTTGTGTTCTTGGATAGCCTGAAAGGCTAACGACAGGATTTTCAAAAAACTATGTCTTAAAAGATGATGGGTTGCATAAGGCTCTAGTCAATAACCATTTGACAGATGCCAACAACCTTGTTTCAATCTACAAAATCTCTTCAGGGCATCTACGGCAACAAGCATTGAGATTAGCTGCTGTAACACAGTAACATTACAATTATTGTTGTAAAAGATACTACAAATATAAGAATATTTTTCATCTTGTAAACATTTCCTATTTGTTGTATCTTAGTAAAGTAACACTAAGAAAAGGTTTTCCAATTTCCCATGTGTTCCTTGCTGAATGCAGGGGGAACACACAAAAAACTGCTTGTTTGTACTGGGCTAGAATAGTTAGTAAGTGCAATATGTTGGTATAACTACTCTAGCCATGTATGTTGAGTAGTGTTTCATGTGCTCTCCTTGCATGCAGCGGGAATACATTTTTTGGGGTTATTTTACTAAGGTGCCACCAATAGAAAATGTTTTTGGGATTATAATTGTTCTTATATTTATACTTGTCTCCAATGAACAATTGTAATGTTACACAGCTACTGCAGCTATTCTCGATTCTTGTTGAGGTACATGCCCGAAAGAGATCTTACAGGTCAGTCAGCATCTGTCATACTACATAGCTTGCTTAAGCCTAAAAACAAGCATGAACTAACAAATCCATCAGAGGATATAAAGTGATCACAACAGCAATGTACTTGTATAACATTTATTCGTACCTGCAAAAGCCTGAAAACCGATTCATCATCCAAATGTTTCCAGAACCAAGATAAGAGTGTTTCAGGGGCAAATAATGCTAGTGAAAGATTGTGTTTCAAAATGCTATGTACAGATGGCACTAAAGACAAACAGTGGTTGTTTGTAGGAAGGTTAACGAGCATCAAAAACAC
This sequence comes from Trididemnum clinides, assembly GCA_963675345.1. Classification (NCBI taxonomy): domain Eukaryota; kingdom Metazoa; phylum Chordata; class Ascidiacea; order Aplousobranchia; family Didemnidae; genus Trididemnum; species Trididemnum clinides. The sequence continues at coordinate 34,965,345 of OY776297.1, forward strand.
CTGGTGAATGGTATCAGCTGGAATTGCATGAACGTTTTTCTTCATCAAAACATCTAAGCATCTATCAAACAAAAGCAAAATTTAAGACTAAACCATTTCTCTAGTACAGGGGTTACCAATCAGGGGTGCTCACACTCCTTGAGGGTGCGGGGCAGCATCATATGGGGTGCAAGATTGTCATTCAGACTTTTTGTGTGGTATAACTGTACGTTCATGCTCAGTTCCTTCTGTACTAATTGTTCTGCAGAATCTGCTTCTAATTACAGCATGCCAAGTGCTTGGCCTTCAATTCAGCCTGAGATGATGCTGATCTCCAAAAAAATAAAAAAGTCAATGCACGCAATTTCTGTCATGACTTCAAAATTGGCACACATTTTGGCCAGGGACATGTTATAAATTCATCACATGTCAAAATATTTTAGGGTCTAAGAACATATTAAAATACTTTAGAGGTGAAAGCCATTACAAAAGTTGGGAACCACTGTTCTAGTACATAGTATATACCTGATAATAGTTGCACTGCACAGTGAAGACATTTTACAACCAGTGTTTAAAATCATTTTTGATCCTTTGTTGATGACCTGAACAAAAAAAAACATAACACAATGGTCTAGAAATACAAAGTTTAGTGTAGTAAAATTTAGGTACAATGTGAAATCACAAAATTTAAACAAGCTAACATAATCCCAATCTATGGATTACTTTTATTGAAATCTACAAACTTAAACCGCATATCAATACATGTGAAGGCAAAAATATGAAACTTGATTGAAGCACTGATTTAATACCAGTCATCAATAAAAAATGATTTCATCAACCAATTACCTTTTTTTTTAAATCTTTCTGTTCTCTAATTGAAAGACATGCCAATCTCATTGAAAGACATCAGTGATAGAATTGGGGAGCTAGCATCATAGTGAAACCAAAATTAATGAGAAAAGACAATGGCAATATAAAAAAAAAAGAAGAATGTGAATGGTGCTATAAAGCAGTGGTCCCAAACTGTAGGTTGCAACCCCAAGCCAGCAATTTTTGGGTACCATCTTAGGTTTGAAAAACCAAAAATAGGAAAAAAGTCACTCTGAAATTTTATTTCCCCTTCCTTCACAGAAAAAGATCTTCACTTTTGATCAGGGCCACCAATACTTGCAGACCTAAACTTTTGTTCAAGATAGCCAAAAATAAAGTTAAGGACCTTGACTGTAAAGAGATGGAATGGCACTAACTTTCAAACAAAAAATTTATGAGGTACAAAATCATGACTATTGATAAAAAGTTAATTTTATAATAAAATATCATGATAGTAGGATGCAAAAACCAATAAGATACTTTTTTTGAACTTCAAAATTTTCAAAAATATTTCTAAGTGAACAAAAAACATATAGCATTTGGAAAAATGATAAAGAATAAAATGATGACAGAAAAAGAAAAAGACTTCGTGATATAAGGCTGCCCTTGATGTAGCATCTAGTGACGAAACATACTTTGCATTTGTGAAAAAAATTATGGTAAATATAAATTGAGCCAATAAAATACAACTATTTGAATTCTTGTCAATCTTAAAATAACAAAGGTTTCCTTTTTTATTTTCAAATAAATAATCAACAAAGCACCGACTTTTAATTCCATCAACTCAAAATCATTATAATATAGAAAGCATAAGAAACATGGTACCATATTTTGCATTAAAATTGGTAAACCTACATTCAGCGACAGTTCACGACTACCTTTTCACAAAAAATCCTCCAGGCAAACCCACAATCAGACATCTTTTGGAACAGTTTAGAGAAACAGTATGTATGAACAATGCAAATATAGAAGATAGTGGTTCGTCAAGGTATGCAAGTAAAGGCCTTTACACTGAGACTTCAAAATGCTTCAAAATGTCAATGTCACTTTGAACATCAAAGTGTGTGCTGCACCTGGAATCCAGGAAAGACAAATGTATGCTGAACTGGCCACAAAATGAGAAACAATCTGAAAAACTGTAGCTATGAAATCATACTTTGGTGTTTTCTGTTAATTTCTGAGAAAACGTTTGAAAACATGGTTATCCAAATAACTTATGAAATTATAATTTGATGCTTTTGTGATATTACTGCTGATAAATTTTCAAAAATGTCATCATTTAAAAAACTTACTTAAAAACAGTGATATTATTTAATTGACCCATCTGATATTTCAAAAAATGTACATCTATTAGTACATAAATTACCAAAGTTCTGAAGAAAATTTGTAGAGCCAGAGTCAGGAAGTATCATATTTGAAAAATATGTACATTACTTTTCCAACATTTTTAGAATTATTCCTTTATTGATGAATTTGGATATAGTTAGAAAGATAAAACACAAAAATATATCTGACATTTACCAATTCATTGTTTCCAACTGTTGTATTGGTTCAAAACACAAAAAAGACATGCAAGACATTTATTTTCCTTGGCAGCATGCTCAGCAGAAGAAGAAAGAAAAAAATAAGAAAAACAAAGTGGTGCTAATATCAGATTGCAAGTAGTACTGGTATGCATAACAAGGAACAAAACGCAATAAATCTGTAAAAGCTGTATGCTACAACAAAAACCAATCAACCTATGTTAATTTTTGCATCTTTTATAAACAAAATTAGAAACTACTACAATTATGAAACAGACTCTCACATTCTTACATTGGTATAGTAACCAAAATAGGAGATGTCAATGTGCACTTTCTTCTCTACTTATCTCTCACAAATCCTGATATCACAGATAAAAATGCTAAAAAATTCTGCATCAAAGTATTCAAATTTTGTTCTAAGATCCCTGCTTTTCATGAAATAGCAACATGCAAAAATCAGAGTGAGGTTCTAAAACCATAAATTGCAACATATCAAAGGCCCTCACCGTCAATACATTTTTTTCTTGAAAACTTGACAAAAACTGAATAAATGAACATATTGTGTCTTTGATGATGCTACTTGGAGGTGAACTGCCAAATAATTGAACCAATGTATTAGTAAGCTTGCTTTCAAAATAATAAGGAAGCTGCTCCTGTCGTGTAATCAAAGAAGTGATGAGGCTGCATATGAGCTCGTGGAAAAACTTCCATACGTCATCAAACTTTGTAAATCCATTGTTTAAAAACATAAATTTTAATAAGTTTGCATTGAGTAAACATTGAAGAACAGCTGTTAAACCTTTATTCTTGACGTTATTCAGTTCAGTTGAGCCAGTAACAGAATCATTATCAGCATTCACACCACTGCTATTACAGTTTGACATTACAAAATCTTTCTTTAATTGACCAGCATTTAAAAAAAATACATTTTTTGCTTTTTTCTTAATGTGTGGGAATTGCAAGGCAAAAACAGCAATCGACATATTAAAAACCAGCAAAGCAAATTTGTTTTGAAGATGAAAAAAATATGCATCACTCTGAACAGGAAAAGACATAACACTGGTCAAGACGACATCATTTTGTTTGACAACCAAATCCAACATCAATGACAACGACTCATATTTATTCCATTTAATGACATTAACATGAGGTCCCTCAGAGAAAAAGGATAATATTTCATCATAACAAGATAAAAAATTTGACATCTCACACAGCCTTGGAAAAAATGGAAGATTATGCACCTAAAACATAAAATGTTAATCTGTTTAATACCAAACACCAAACTTGAACCAAAATACCTGAACAAGCAATTTTTTAATGGTTTCAACAAATTGTTTGCAATCTGAGACAAACACCTGTCGCTGCAGCATGGTCCCAATGACTCCATTCAAAAGTCTGACAAAATACAACAAAAACGGTTAAATAATTCATCAGTTGAGCACTAAACAGACTGGTAAGTCTATTGATCATATACTTTGTTTACTTAAATAGAAGTCACAGTCACTAGCCTTTTTAAGAATCCTTTTACATTTGGTAACAGCTGCCAAAATGTCATTGTCCCAGACTTTAAAATCAAAAATCTTAAGTTAACTCTACAAAGACAAAATTGCCTTTGTCAGGCAAGGGGTAGAAATCTAAAAGGCTGGGATGCTCCAGCAAAATGTCTGGTTTATACTCACTCAAGTATGTCTTGGTAGACATACACCACAGTAGCTCATTTAACCTGAAAAATTACCAGAAAAAATACAAAATTGACTACTTTTGCGTGGCTTCTAATGCAAAAAAATGTTTTATTTTATTTTGTTTATCAAAAATTCATTTGACCAATACCAAAAGTATGACATCTATCCAGATACAAATGCTTAGGGTGTTTGCTCACTCATATTGGGCAGCTAATCAAGAGCAAAGCAGTGCTACTTATTCAAGTGGCTCTTATATAACAATAAAACCACTGCAGCTGTTTTGGCAGGTGCTACCTAATGAGCTGCTTGGCAAGACAACTATAGTGGTTTCAATATTTTATCCTGATGTGTAGTGTTTTAAATTATATATGTATAACTCTCACCTTGGTTTTTATCAAGCACTATGCTAGCAACATGAGACTTACTCTACCTGATATATATACCACAAATCCCGGCCTATAAGTCAACGTTTCAAGCCTAATAAATTGTTTAGAAAATCACTAGTCGACTTATATGCCAGGTCTAGTTTTCAGACCTCCAACATCTAGGCATTGAGAGTAAACTTAAGATTCTTAAACTACAGCACTTAATTAGGTTTGAAGGAACATTAGAAAAAAGTTGTTTGTCTGCAACTCTCTTCCCTTTTAAATAAAAATGTAATAGGTTACAAATATGGTTAGGCTAATACTTTCGATAGAAAAATAGCTGGGCTGGCCTAATGATTTTTGTTCTGAAAAAGTGAGTTGACTTATACAGCAGGTCTAGGCTTAAGTCATGAATTTTTATCCATAAAAAACTAGGTCGACTTATAGGCTAGGATTTATGGTATCAGCCACTTGGAAAAACAGCTGTAATGATATTATTATTTTTTCCTGATCAGTAGTGTTTTAAATGATACATCTGAAATCCTAGCCTTGATTGTTACAAAGCAATGTGCCAGCAATGTGAGATTTACCCCAACTGGCATATATATATACAGTATATCCAGCCAAATTGGCCAAAGCACTGCGTGGGGGAATCTTGCCGCTGTACTTGACTAACCAAGAGTGGCTGAGTCCCTTAGGACTCTCCCTAGATTGAACCTGCATAACTGGTAAAAACAAGAGGATAGGGAGGGCAAGGCATCTGACCCTCGTTTTCAAGTGAAGCAAGGCATTGGTTTCACTAAGCTGCCAAAATTTATCTCCACCCAGCTCAAGTCACTGTGGTGGACCATTCTTTGGTCTAGCGCTGACACGCTGTGACCTCACCTAGGTTGATATCCCCACTCAATGTAATTTACAAACAAATCCAATTAAACACTATGTGCTTAACTGCCTGTTTTATGACAGTCCCAGGCTACATAGATTCTCATGGCATGATTTGGAGGCATCAATGGTTTGATTTTAATAGCACTGCAGCTTACACTTTTAACATTGGTCTGTGCATCGTTATAGTTTGTGATACCTCATCACTTAACCCCGAAACAGCAACTATTCATTGTTTAGTCACTAATGTGTCCACCTGCAATGCAGGAGAAAACGTTAATCTAATTCTATGTGCACAATGCCCCCCTACGGATGCTGCCTTGAGTTGGATAAGTCCTTGCTGATGAAACCAAAAGGCAGAAAACTGGGTCCAGGGGTTGTCCCACTTATTTTGCTATATTAACATTGTTCAGATTGTGACTCTTTGTAAAAACTAATTTATGATTGAAGGTATGCTGTGTCGTGTCTCGTTCCTGCAAGCTTCAAGTCTTGGTTGTTTGAGCTGCTCTTCTGCACATGCCAAGACTTGCTATCATGTAATCACATACTACCATGAATGCCTTAAAACACCACATTAAGTGTATGATCATTGGAATATTTTTCTATGCCTAATTGCTTTTTGTATGATCAATTTCATGTAAGGATATCAGTTCTAGTTCATACTTGCAGGGTTAGCAGTAAGGTCAAAGGGAATCCTGGTTTAAAAGTAAACAGTACACAAGTCATGTGCTTTGTGTGGCATTGTTTGGGTTTGGATCTTGAGTATTTTTTCAGAAACTGCTTCGATTCATCCGCTTTGTACGATTACTTGAAAGCGATCCACAATAAATTCATAGTGCTGATGAGAATGAACTGGCACATTTTGTATCCAGCCCTATCTAGGATGTTGGGCTAGCTGGGAGCCATGTAAAGTGTCTTACACCTAGCATGAAACCTAGTCATGATAATGCGTCTTCATTACCAATATTTGAAGAATGGTTCTCACCAATTTTCCTATACTAACATTGTTTAGATCATGATTCTTCATAAAAACTATATATACAGGGTGTCCCAAAAAAATGGATACACTCTTTGAATCGTTAAAACTTTATTAACTCTTTTGCTCCCACGACCATCGATTGATGATCTTGTGTTTTCAGTGTTTACCTCAAATTTTTTTAAATTGAGTTACAAAATTAGTTTACTAAAAAATCGATTTGTGACTTTATTTTTCATCCAATTTTCATAAAATTTTTAAAAGATCACACTTATTTCCTCATGCACCGGAAGATGTATAATTTGTGCCCTAATTCTTGGATTTTTATACCCAAAAAAAGTTAAAAAGACCAAGAACCCAGTTGCAGATGACAAAATCTGCCAAATTCTCAGCAATAGCCTACTACGCTGAAATCAAATTGAGATTACATCTTTACCACAAAACCAAACCCTTTATCATTAACACAGTCTGAAAACTACTCTTTTGGGGCATCATTTGACAAAATTTCAAGCAATAATGATAAATTTTACTTTTTTAAATTTCCAAACTTTTTAGGGGTCTCAAAACCCCTCCAAACAAATTTGAATGATAAGGAGATAAAAGTAAATTTAGTGCGTAAAAAATATGATATGTTGCTAAATACCAGTCTCATTTGAAAGCTTAGGAAATTTGCTTTCCAGTAATATATAACTTTAAATAGTTTAGACTAAGTGGTATATGATATTTACTGATCAAAAATGAGTACTGTACATCATATCAGTTCAAAACCGCCCAAAATTTTTTGACTTACCTTCACTAAATTATAATTTTTACAAAAACTACACCCTATAAAAAGATAAAAATAAATTCCAAATATTTCACTACTAAAGTTGTCATTTCGCATCAAGTTTCCAAGGAGACAAAGACTGAAATACAAGTTTAAAAGCTAACAGAAGTTTGGCTTCTCTAAATCAAAGTTTGCTGTATCCCCCTTGTTTCTCAAGAAATGGGAAGGGTGTAAAAAAGCTTCTGCTTCATTGTCAGTGACAGCATATTCTATTTAAACTTGATATTTTCTGAATCTCGAAGAAATTCCCTGTTCAAAAATACATAATGGTACATGGTTTACACTAACCTCTAGCAGATAATGACTGATCATATTTTAGGTACTAAATTTAAGTACCAAAATTTGGTACCGGTCAGTACTGGTCAAAAAAAGGTCATGTGCCTCAGAAAATTGCAAATTGTAGAAAACCTAGGCTTATAGGTAAGTTTTGAGTGATGTACCTTGAAAGCTTATTTCCTTAGCATCATCTTGCGACCATTTCTAAAGAAATTGGTAGAAAATTAAATCTGTAGTGATCTTTGAGGTGAGGGTACTACTTTAATTTTGAAGACAACTCAGCCCCAGTTGGGGGTTAATTTGCATAAAATTTGCATATTAAAAAAAATTTTTTTTGTTTTCATTATATTTGAAATCCTCAAGAAATGTAGATTTCAACGATATATCACACTTAATGCAGAAGTAAACAGATGAGTAATGATTTACAAACAAACTTAGGGTATTTTATGATGATTAATTATGATTGATTATGACAAATTATGACAGTTTTTCGCACTGCCACCTTACAGACATTTTTTTTGCTATTCACGTGGGAGCAAAAGAGTTAAGTAATTGATTTTGACTCGCAAATAACTTGATACAAGTTCGCGATCTTCCTGCCGTTTTTTGTAAACACAGATAATGCCAAAACTCTCAGCATTTATCACTATTTTTCTAATTGTATGACATCACCATTGCTTTGTTGTTGATACAAAAACTTTAAACCAAAGATATAAATTCATTTTACAGTTCATTGTCTCTTAGATATCTATGTAGAACATGTTTAAAAAATTTAGATTTTTGATAAAGTTAATCAAGTGTCGAATATGTTGAAAGGATTCATTTCAGTTCAATGACATCAACGAAGATGGAGTACAGTGATTTCACTAACTGTGAAATAGCCTCAATTGTATCTTTTGCCATTACATTCAATTGCAAAAAAGCTAGAAAACTATTTCTTGAATGATTTGGGAAGGAGCCATCGCCTGTATGCACCCTTCGTGACTGGAAAGCAAAGTTTTTGGAGACTCTGACTGTTATGCCTCGTAAACCTGTGTTTCTGTGCCTCATAAACCACAGAAACAAAAGACTATCTACTGAGAAGAAAAAAGAAGTTCTTACAGCGTTCAAATATGACCCTATTCATTTTGTATCAATATTTATTTTATTACATAAATTTCAACCAGGAATATTTGTTTTCATTTATGACTGTGAAATGGCAGGGAGATTGTGATCACCCTGTACATGTAAAATTGTCACTTAGCTTCACAGTGCTCAACAGCAAGCTTGCCGAAGTTGTAATTATATAAATACAAATAGAAATAAATATATATGCATTTATTAATCCTTGGTTAAGTCGACTATGTACAATATGATATTATGAGTTAGGGTGAAATGCTTGGTTAGGGCAACATGTAACTGTCACTTTAACATTCTCGTTTCATGTTGACTGAAACGTCGAAAATTTGCTTTAGAACAAAGTCACTGATCTCTGCTCTTCTGCACTGATATATCATCATGGTTGAATGGCCAGATTTTTCATAGGTTTTCTTGCATCATAAATTCACAGGCATATATTTGCTTACATGCTTAAGTCTAGGTTAAGTCGACACGAATTTATTCACCTTCAGTTTTTAAGAAACTGAATATGTTTGACATGTTTTTGCTATTTTTGATTCCTTTCGCAACAGCAAAGCTTGTGCTAAGACAAATTTCTGTCGACAATTAAAAACACAGAATATACCCTTTTTGGTCACCATAAATTTTTCGATAGCATCTAATTTTTTGCATTAGGGCAGCCCTTGTTATATGCGTGGATCCCAAACTTTGTTTGATCAAATACCACTTCAAGATCATGTACTGTCATTGCATATCATCTTGATGCAAAAAAATTATACTCAATCAAATCTCAATTACTTAATTTATCAATGTTTTCTTTTCAGCATGTTATCAGATCAAGAGAAAAAAAAGCAGAATTTATAATAAATCAAATAATAGCTTAAATAAAAATAAAAAAATACAAACATGCAGATAAAAATAGATTGAGAATAATGACATATGAAAAGCATTTTTAAGAATAACGATTAAACAGAACTTTGCTGGTAACCCAAAAGATGCTCACGGACCATTTGAAAATTATCATAGATCAGGACCAATGTATGAAATGGAACATTCTTCTCCAGAATAGATTTAGTTGTAGAAAAATGGTGGGGCTGCAATCACTGGCATAGTTAGGACTCTTCCCCAAGACACTTCTTTAAGGAGGCAGCAAAAACAGTTTTTCGGCATTCAGCAAAGATGTTCTTAACGAGTATACATAACATTTGCTTAAAATGCAAAGTCCTAGAAAATACATATGGTTATGGGTAACTGCTCGGTGAGCCTTTTATGTCCAAGCTCTATTGGCCTATATTGGTCAAAACGCAAAAAGCCACGTACAATAATAAAAAGATTGTCCAACCAAAAAAAAACCTGATGCCTTGATGGCTTTTATGCTTTTAATTAGTTTATTTTTTTGAGTAAACTAATGGAACTCAGAAACTCTCAAACAGTGCCAAAAGCTTTTTCTTCCTTCCCCATTTTAGCATAATTAAAGCAATCGTATAAACAAGACTGTTAAAAATTGCTGCTTGTGATGATATTCATAAGTGTATCACCTGATATTTTATAGGAGTTGGCTTTTTTGAATCCTTTCAGACGTAAAGCTAAGAACTCTAGTAATTATGCTAGTGTTTTAATATGTAAGTATTTCAGTTCATCACTTGACAAACTGTTTTAATGCTCAGCATACCAATATAGGATACAAACAGAGAGTTGCACTGAACATCCATTCGCTTTCAAAGACCCAGCTATCGTTCTTGTGAGATATAAAAAGCCGCAGAAATTAAAACCTTTCAAGAATGATTTTTATTTAACCACATGCTAAGCTCTGACAATAGATATTACACTGCCTCGTCAAGATTTAAGTCGTTTGCTATTTGTTACTACATTGAAGAGGTTAGTAGTTGCTAGGTAGCAATTTTCAAGACAATCTTTTATTAAGAGGGATCTGCTTCCAGCATCACAATAAGGTAAAATAGAAATTTTGCTCAAAAATGATCACCAACATTATACGGTACTATACAATGATCTATTACATCGTTATCATGAACCCACAACCAGTTTTAACCACATTGGGTCTCATCAGGCAAGTGTAAAAATGCTCAATAATAAAAATGCTGAAAAGACAAAACGATATGATACAGCAATACCAATATCACAGGGTCTCATTTTAAAAAACACACACATGATATATACAAGTCACATCGGTAAGCCTTGATATGGGTGTAGGATCATTGTTAAGACTATCATTTTAAATTATAGAAATTGCTAGTTGCTAGGTAGCAATTTTCAATGCAATCTCCTATTAAGAGGAATCTGGCTCCAGCATCACAATGTCACGTATGATGTTGGTGATCATTTTTGAGCAAAATTTTCTATTTTACCTTATTGAGAAACTGGAGGCAGATCCTTCTTGATAGGAGATTGCCTTGAAAATTGCTACCTAGCAACTAGTAACCTCTATAATCTAAAAGGAAAAAGTCTTAACAATGATCCCACACCCCTATTAGGGCTTACCAATGTGACTTCTTGTCCATGTCATGTGTGTGTGTCCTTAAATGAGATACCATTACATGGATATTGCGGTATCATATTGTTTTATATTGCATTTTTTTGCACCCAATGGCAAATTTTTTTCAGCACTTTTATTACTGAGCGTTTTTTACACCTGCCTGATGAAACCCAATGAGGTTGAAACCAATGGCAGGTTATTCATGTGATGTAACAGATCGCTGTATGGCACCGTATGATGTTGGTGACCATTTTTGAGCAAAATTTTCTATTTGAACTATTTGTTACAAATAATTAATTACAAAATAAAACGTTTTCGCTATGCAACTCATGAAAACACTAAGCTGTAAAACCTAAATTATGCATTAAAACTTGATTATCCAAGTAGTAATATTTACTTAAGGATGGTAGAAATGAAGAATCAAGCTATTTCTTCATTTCTCCTTTGACCGATCATCAAACCATTTTTTAATTTGTGGTTTAGTTTTTACGATTACTCAAAAATAAGTAAACCACTGAACAATAGTGAATGTTCTACAAAACATAATTTTACAGCATTACGGCATAAGAAAACTATACTACCAAGAAAACAAAGCTGGAATGACAGACAGCTCCATGTTTAGCACACACAGTATTAAGTCTTGTTAATTTCAACAAAATTTGGGCTGCTTTGTAGAAGGACATACGCTGAAACCGAGATTTAGCACTGAAATTGTATATACCGTTCCAGGTTTACCATTCCCATGCTTCACCGAGGAAAGAACATTCCGGCTGTGAACCCAGAATGTCATAATAGGCAACCTTTGGGTACCAACCTATGTAAAGGTTAGGGATCTCTCGGGTCTAAAAACTGAGGTTGGAAGAAAGCAAGGGCAAGCTCTCCGTAACAGACAGAAAGCTTCAAAAATTGCTTCATGAAAGAGTTTGTTAAAGAGTCGGCCTTCAGTCTCCAGCAGCTCCTAAATGGCAAGGGAGTGCAAAGGATCTTCGATTTACAGAAATTTAACGTGAGATTTGGAAATTGGAATGTAGGAAGTTTTTGTGGAAAAGGTAAGGAAGTGTGTGAACAGTCAAGAAAAAGAAAATTGGATATGTGCTGTCTATAGCAAATAAGATGGAGAGGCCAAGAAGCTCGATTTGTTGGTGGCAGAGGTAGGGAGATACAAGTTGTGGTGGTCTGGAAATAATCATGGAATAGGAGGGGTTGGAATTTTAATGAAAAAATAACTTTGCAAAAAGGTCGTAGAAGTCCGAAGAAAAAGTGAGAGTGATGGCATTGGTGCTGGTTTTTGAGGAGGAAGTTATACGAGTCATATGTGCACATGCTCCCCAAGTTGGAGGATCAGAGTATGAGAAAGATCAATTTTATAATGACATGGCAAGTGAGTGGGATTTGCAAAACCTTGGTGAAGTGGTTCTTGGTCTTGGGAACTTCATTGGACTTGTTCAGATGGACTGATGTTTTTGAGGGTGTGCATGGTGGGTATGGAATTGGTGAAAGAAATGTTGAAAGAAGAAGACTACTCTAGTTTTGTGATGAAAAGGATTTGTGCGTGGCAAACACATGGTTTGAAAAGAAGGAGCAAAGAAAATAACATACAGTATGGGTGGAAATGAAACTGAGATTGATTTTGTATTGGTTGATTAAAACAATAGAAAGTATTTAAAAGACACGAGAGCCACCTCCTGGGAATTGCAACATTGGCTGGTGGTAATGGACATAGACAAAAAAAATGTTGAAGAAGGTTGTGAAGAACAAACAAACTTTTAGATGGAGGATTTGGAAGTTGAAGGAAAACAACATAAAAACAAGATTTCAAGAAAGAGTTAAGGAATTGGTTGATGTTGATACACCCAATCTATGGAATACTTTTAAAAATATTATGCTGCAAGCTCGTGATGAAGTATGTGGAAAGAAGAAAGGTAGTAGAAGCCATGGGGATACATGGTGGTGGAATGAAGAAGTGAAAAAAGCAATACAACAAAAGAAAGTGGCATATAAGCAGATGTGTGAAAATAGATCAGAGGAAAACAAGGCTAAATATAAAAATATTAAAAATCGAACAAAGAAAATGGTTGCTAATTCTATAAGGAAAGAAGCTGAGATAGAGTTAACAAAATAAAATGAAAAACCAAATAACATTTTTACACTGGAGAAGTTCATGAAAAATGATGGAAGATTAGGTTTCAGTGAAAAGGACAGGAAAAGATTATGGATAAATCAAATGGAGGAGATCATGAATAAAGAGAAGGATTGGAACCACAAGACAGAAGCTAGTATGATAGAGTGTTCTGGTAAAAATGTTACCCAAGAAGAAATGGCGATAGCAATAGAAGTGATGAAATCAGGAAAGGCAGCTGGATCTTCTGAAGTATGTGGAGAGATGATATCTGCTAGTGGAGAAGTAAAGGTTAGTATGATGGTGGATCTTTGCCAATGCATGTTAGATGGGAAAGGAATACCAGATGAATGGCAAACAAGTGTGCTGGTACCAATTTTCAAGGGAAAGGGAGATGTAAAAAACTACAATACTCACAGAGAAGTAAAGCTGTTAGAGCACACCATGAAGATCGTTGAAAGAGTGCCAAAGAGAAGAATTTGAGAATTAGTAAATGTTGATTCAATGCAGTCTGGTTTTTTGTCTGGATGAGAGAAACAACAGACACATTATTTTGGTGCAAAGAATGTAAGAGGAATATTGGGACAAAAAGAAAAAGTTGTACATGTGTTTTGTGGATATTGAGAGGGCATTTGATAGAGTTTCAAGAAAGGTGATGGAGTGGGAAATAAGAAAGAAAGATTTACCAGACGTAATTGTAAGAGTGATGACAATGCTCTATCGCAGGGCAAAAACGAAAGTTTGAGTGAGATCTGAGTTATCTTAGGAATTCTTGGAACAAGTTGCTGGGAATTGCAACATTGGCTGGTGGTAATGGACATAGACAAAAAAAATGTTGAAGAAGGTTGTGAAGAACAAACAAACTTTTAGATGGAGGATTTGGAAGTTGAAGGAAAACAACATGAAAACAAGATTTCAAGAAAGACCTAAGCAATTGGTTGATGTTGATACACCCAATCTATGGAATACTTTCAAAGATAGAATACTGTCAGCTGGTAATGAAGCATGTGGAAAGAAGAAAGCTAAAAGAAACCATGGGGATTCCAGGTAATGGAATGAAAAGGTGAAGGAAGCAACACAATAAAAGAAAGTGGCATACAAAACGATGTGCAAAAATCGATTACAAGACAGAGAAAAGGCAGGAAAGGAAGCAAAAGGCTAAATAAAAGATTAAAAATCAAACAAAGAAAATGGTCACTAATTTTTCTATGACGAAAGAAGCTGAGGAAGAATGAACAAAATTGAACAAAAAACCAAACAACATTTTTACAATGGTGAAATTCATAAAATAAGATGGAAAAGATAATGAAGGAGATAGATGCATGAGAGGAAAAGACAGAAGGTTAGGTTTCAGTAAAAAAGACAGGAAAAGATTATGGAAAAATCACATGGAGGAGATTATGAACAAAGAGAAGAATTGGAATGACGTGACAGCAGTTAGTATGATAAAGGGGCGCATTTAAAATGTTACTCGCAAAAAAAATAAAAGTGATGAAACTAGGAAAGACAGCTTGGATCTTCTGAAGTACGTGCAAAGATGATATCTGCTAGTGGAGAAGCAGGGGTTAGTGTGATGGTGGAACTTTGCCAATGCATGTTGGATGGGAAAGGAATGCCAGATGAATGTGTGCTGGTACCAATTTTCAAGGAAAAGAGATGTATAAAATACTGTCATACTCACAGAGGATTAAGCTGTTAGAGCACGCCATGAAGATCGTTGAAAGAGTGCCTAAGAGGAGAATGTGAGGATTAGTAAATGTCAATTCAATGCAGTTTGATTGTATGCCAGGAAGAACAACCACAGACGCATTGTTTGTAGTGCGAAGAATGCAAAAGGAATATAGGGACAAGAAGAAAAAGTTGTACTGTTTTGTGGATATTGAGAAAAAACAAAAAGGTTGTGCTGTTTTGTAGATATTGAGAGGGCATTTGATAGAGTTTCAAAAAAGGTGATGGAGTAGGCTATGGGAAAGAATGATTTACCAGAAGTAATTGTAAGAGTGGTGATGAGCCTCTATCACGGGCAAAAATGAAAGTTTGAGTGAAATGTGAGTTATCTGAAGAATGCTGGGTACAAGTTGGTGTACATCAAGGCTCTGTGTTGTCACCACTGCTTATAGCACTTGCAGTGGATGTATTCTTGGAAACTGCAAGAGAAGGATTGATGGATGAAATTTTGTATGCTGATTTGGTTTTAATGAGTGCAAGTACGGAGAATTTGAAAGAGAAGTTTTTAAGATGGAAAGAGGCATTTCAAAGCAAGAGGTTGAAGATGAACCTCAAAAAAAACAAAGTAATGGTGAGTGGATCGAAAGGTGAGGAACTCAAGAGTAAAGTTGATCCATGTGCTAAGTGTGGCAAGAGAGTGATGGAAAATTCAGTGATGTGCACAAAGTGTGGTAAATGGGTACATGGTAGATCCACAAAAATCAAGAGGGTGACTTCAACTCTGGCGAAAGGTTTTGTTTGTTAACTACTGTATGTGTTAATACAATGGAAGGAATTGTGGAACCAGGTGAAGAAATATCATTTTGTGACCAGGTTGACTTTGTGAAGAGCTTTTGTTATTTGGGGGACAGGTTGAATGCCAGTGGTAGAAGTGAAGCAGCGATAATAGCAAGAACGTGAATTGAATGGATAAAATTTAAAGAGTGTGGGGAATAGCTTTATGGGAGAAAGCTTTTGGTGAAAATGAAAGAAAGGATTTATCAGTTATGTAAGATTAGCAATGCTATTTGGGAGTGAGACATCGTGTCTAAGGGAGAATGAGATGGCAATATTGAGAAGAACTGAAAAAGCAATGATGACAGCAATGTGTAAAGTTAAGGTGATTGAGAAAAGAACGAGCCAAGAACTCATGAGTTTGCTGAGTTTAAAGGATACTTTGGATGGACTTGCTAGAGCGAGTCGAGTACAATGGTATGGACATGTTTTAAGAAGGGATAATGGTGATGTTTTGAGAAGATTGTTGGATTTCTAAGTGGCGGGAAAAAGAGAGGGTGGGCAACCAAATATGATGTGGAAGAGACAAATGGAGGAGCATACCAATCAGATTGGACTGAAAAGGGGAGATGCCATTAACAGAGCAAAGTGGCGTGATGGTGTGTATAAACTATCAAGAAATGTGAGGTGAATTCGGCAACTTACATTATTTGCGTCAAACACAATAGCAATTAAGTGCTGGAATTGAAAGCTTTTCTAGTCACTTACGTTATTGAAAGTTTGATTTTTCATGAAAAAATAAATGCAACAACCGCTCATCTCATTGAATTGATTTCCAGTTGAAAAATTTTTGATTCCTACATAGCAATTTTAATTTGTTAAGTATTTTGCCTGTTATGTGTTTTGCTTGCTTGGCGCTTTCAAAACTTGTATGTAAGTGGGTGGGCCAACAGGCTGCTACGCAGCTCGTTTGACTGCAACTGTTTCATGTTTGCTTTTTAAACAAGACATGCATTGTTCTTTAATTATCAGATAAATGATAATTACACCAATAGATGAAAACTGACAGATTAACTGCACTCGAAAGTGTTTCTGACCTATATAACTCACCATCTTATCTTTGTTAGATTCTTGACTTAGTTTCTTCTTCTATTTCTTTGATGGACTACATAGCTTATTTTGTCTGACAGAGTGCAAAAGAACTGTGACAAAGCTGTTTATTGTTTAAATTTTTGTCTTGATTGAATAAAGTGTAAACATGATAATAGTTCTGATTTATTAGCATGCTGAAGAGACCTGGCAGTATATGAAAATATGCTTTTGTTTAGCTGAATTTTCAAAGGTGAGTTGTTACTAAATATTTACAACCAGTGTAAGAACTTATTTTCTACTGTTTTCAAGTGAAATTGACAGGTTTTCTTTCCAACCTCATTTGATCTGCCAAAATCTGCCAAAGTACAGGGGTGGCCATAAGTCGCTTTACCATGTGACCATAAGTCGCTTTATCTGGTTTTAATAATAATAAACAAAAAATTCCAAATGATACAACCTTTATTTGGGGTATGTGGGGTATCTTGAAGGAACGCAGTTACTCACCAAATGTTCAAACCATACTGGAGTTGAAGGAAAGAAATACTGCAAAATTTGCAGCCCTGAACAATGACAAGAACTTGTGTTGACAAATCTGTCACTCTATTCAGAGAAGAATCAAGTTGTGTATTGATTCTGAAAGACAACACTTAGAAGATAAGATGTAATTGTTTTCATGTTTTTGTTTTGAAATCATTATTGTACGATCACTAAATAAAAGTTGTATGATTTGGAATTTTGTGTTTATTATTATTAAAACTACGTAAAGCGACTTATGGCCACCCCTGTCAAATAAAATGATTACAAGAGTCCAGATAATGCTTTAACTGGAAAAGAAGAAGAACTTAACAATGGCAGCAAAACGACTTAGTTTTTCAATCTCTAGTTGATCAGGTTAGTACACAAAATTTTAAGATTTAACTCTGAAGTTTGCATGCAAAATGCAACTTACATATGTGCTTTTAGTCTATTTGTCATGCTTTGCTGTATATACCACTGAGTTAGCTATGGTAAACTGATGTCACATCAATGATAGAGCAATTAACAACAGCATTCTTTTTAGCAAAGTATATACATCATCAGACTAACATTTGTGGCAGATGGATTTTTAACTGAGGACATTATAATCACAAGTCCAGTTTCACATCAGTTACGCAAACCTAGCTGCAAAATGTCTTGCCTGAAGATTGCAATATGCCAGCAATCTCATGGACATATAAAATGACTGTGTGATTATAGTTTACAGTCTGACCTAACAATTATCTACATTAACAGAACTTTCTGGTATCGTTCAATTAACCAACATCAGTGAAAAATTTACATGAAACGAGGAATATTTTTGTATGAATTTCTTGAAGATGAAGAAATCTCTGGTAAGGATAAAATAAAAATATTGAAAACACTGGGGCTAAATGTATATTTTGATAACTTTGCCAAAATTCAGCCTCAACCAAATCATCATCACATTTTTTTTGCCAATTAACCTAATTAAATATTTCATTTTTGCTGTTATATCATATAAAAAGGATGTGGGAAAGCAGTAGAAGTGTAAGTTTTTAAGCAAAAAGTATAACGGTCCTACATTATTTTAATATTAACTGCTAATACTACTCAGGGTATTTTTACAATGCATTGTAATTCCACTTTTTCGAACATAAATTTATGTGTAAATACTTTAAAATGTCAATGTGTTGAAATAAGCATCACTAAATGCTGCTGTTTTTGTTGTGGTTATTACTTCTTCTCCAGAGGATTTCCGGAAAAGCTGTCTCTCATTCTTTTCAGATGCTAGAGACAAAGCTTTTTCCACCAGACAAAGCAAATGCTTCAGGTGGGATAAATCAGAAGAGCATTGAGTAAATTTGTGATGGATGAAAGTCATCCAGCTTCCTCAAGCTTGACCAGGCTGACTCATTTGGGGTCATCTTTCATAAGCTTTATCTCTGCGACACGTGGATGATGTGATCGCATTCTTCACTCTAATCCTTTACTACTGTACCCTAAGCAGGAAAGCTGTAAATACCAAGTTCAAAGGTATTGAATTAATTTGACCCAGAAATGAACCCTGGTCTATCGACTGTGAGACAGACGCTCAACAAGTTATCCCATTGCGCTGGTCTAGCTCACAAGGTGGATAACATTATAACAGAGATGGTTACCTTAATACACTGTATAGCTGCTATCCTGTAAATTTGATACTCATCTGAAGTTCGTGAAATCTTGTTGGAGTGACATTATTATTGTTTACATATTTCTTGTAACACCTCTTTTGATTGTATTTACCCCAAAACAATGCCATGCCAAAAATATTACAGCACTACACACCCTTTGCTTTCATATACAAAGCTGAAAGTGAAACTGAGAGGGCATCTTCAATAGGACACAAAATAGACCAATTTCTTCTTGTCCGAGTTGACTTACATTTTTAGGAAAAGTGTAAATAAAATTATATTTGAAGTTATTGGGTTTAAAATAGCATCTATATCAGTTTAGGTGCTGTGGAGCATATTATGAGTGAGCAACAATTGCCCCTTCTTTTGGGTGAAGTAGGGTTGACAATGCACTATTGGCCCTGTTGATATCATTTATATGTAAACATTGACCCAATTATACTGCATTATAAGGCTATACATAATCCAACAATAGCCATTAAATATAGTTGGCATCTTTTCACTTGTCAACCCATTGTCAATAGCAATCAGATGCGCTCCTGCGACAATTTTATTTTCACTGCTCCCCTTGTTTCCGGGAGGCATTAAAACCTCATAAAAAACTCAGTACACTAACAGACTTGTCACTTAGTGGTGACTGTAGTTTTGTGGCAAACAATCCTGCAGCAGAAAATGCTTGTTCTGCTTCAACTGACGTAGGTGAGATAGTCAACAAGGCTTTGAAAAACTTCTTCAATTTGCTTGGTCTTTTTCTGGTAGCTTCTTGTATCATAGTTTCATTTCTTGCTTGACTACAGTTTGAAATTGGGTGACTTGACTTCTATCACCAACAAATGTCTCCAACTGGGTGTGAGCAGAATTTGTGGAATGTTCAATGTGTGTCTGAAGTCTTTGGAAAAGACTTTCATGCTCCTGATTTTTGTTAGTATTGTTAGCCAACTCCATATCTTCATTCTCATATTGACCTTTTTCCTCATTACTGCCATTTTCCCAAGATAGACGACAAAACAAAGTGGTAGCAGTTTTCACAAAATTTTCTTTGATGTTACTACCTAATAACGATGTGTCATCAGCATAATGCTCATCATGAATCGATAAATTTGGATTTTAAAGATAATGTATCAAGTTCACCATATCATGTTGTCGTCTTTGTTGTATATGTTTTTTTTGCAGAACAAAGCAAATCTTCGACAAGGCTGGACATTTTCTTCTTCAACTCAAAAAAATAAAAATTGGAAAATTCTTTCCGCAGTCAAAAACGTTGCATTTTTATGACATAAAGCATTGACCGCAAGTTTTATTGGTTAAAGAGCACATTTTAGCTCATTAAGAAACAAAAATTCAGCTGTTGGTAAGTCATGTTTAATCAACAAATTGAGTAATCTTTGATATGTGCTTTTTTAGACATATAAAAAACATTTCAAACAATGTGATCCAGCAAGTTTTACAATCTAGGACAAGTGACAACTCCTTAGCTAGTACCAACAACATATATTTCTGCAAGACTTCGTTTTTCACCAGACTTCTTTGAAATATCTTTACCACTTTTTTGAGTACATTCTCTATTTCTACATTGAAAAGTGGTATTTCAATTGATAATGTTTTGGGGATCACTATACCAAAACCTTCTTCATACATTTCTTCATTTTGATCGTAATCGTAATCTTCACCTGCAATATGAGTCAAACTTCTGTTTTTAAACAATACATCACACACAGCCAGATGCACACCATGTGCATAACAGAGTTGGTGATTAAGTAGAGAAATTTTAACCAACTTCTTCATTACTGAGGCACCACCAGAGACAAGGCTGACAACAGACATCTGCATGTTGGTTATTCCAAAATCAGCCAACTGTTTCTCCAACAACTGTAAAATTTTCTCAGCATCATATGATTAGGCATTCTCATAAAACCCAAATTTATAACATTGTTTTGGCAATGAACGTTGATGTTCATGCATCTTCAGCAACAAACTAAAATATACTTGTCCATAGTCACACTGAAACAAGTGTTGGCTTTAACTTTTGTTTCAGTTTTGACCTTTATCTCTTTTTGAATGTCATCGTATTCACTGTTATTTAAATTTATAATACTTGAGTCCAAAGAGAGAGACGAAAGCCTTTGGCACTACTTGACTCACGAATGAACTTACTTTTGCCTGTAGAATGAATAGAAAAACCTTCCACAGCTACCGATTTAAGATCGATTTCTGTTGAATTTTTGCTTTCTTAGAAGTACAAGGTTGATCTTTGCTTTCTAAGCTATGGTTGTGCTTGCTTTTCAGGTGACAAAAAAGATCGCTAGTTGAACCATGTTGAGACGATATTTTTTTTGAACAATGAATACAACTAGCTCTGTCATTGTCATCACCATCTCATGTAAAATGATTCCAAAGTTTAGACTGATTACTGCGTTCATTAACTAAATGGCACTGCAACTGAATTTCAGCTGCTTGCTCTTGCGCAATGACTGTAATAAACTGGCTCAAACCTGTTATCCTTTAGTCAACAGCAAACAGTTCAACAATCGAGGCATCAAGTTTTGTGTCGTTACAATGGAAACAATCATGATCAATTTAATTTACATACAAGTGCCGTGAGGATACTACCTCACAAAACCAGGAATTTTGGGCAAAAACTGTGAAATGAGAAGGCTACAAAAGTTGCTAAATACTGGTTCTCGAACCCTAATTATTGCACACCAAGTGAACAACAAGTATTGTTACGTCACAGAAACAAGATAAAGTACAAAAACAAAGTGGATGAGAAAACATAAAAGATTTTACTCCAAAACAAAAACGCTATAAGCTGCAGGAAAATTTGCATTATCATTACGATTTAACACATTTAGTAAGTGGGAGTTTTGGTTTATCAAAAAACTTTCCGCAATTCTACGCTTGTACAATGTGATTCTGATTTTAACATTATTCCAGTCTATTTGGTGGTGGTCTAAATCCATAACATGTTAGCTCAATGCTGACTTTTTGGTGTTAAAAGTTTTAACTTCGTCAACAAGTTATCGTTTTTTGGTTGTAATACTATGTTCCTTTTTCCCTACATACACAATATCGGCAAGAGCTAGTTGTATCTATCTTGGCAAGAAATTTGACACAGAAGAGTATGTTTTGTTATGAAGCTATTGCTTTCAAAAAATAATGCTGTTGCACATTCTGCTAGGAAATCTATTGCATGATCTGACTTCTTTTGCAAAACAAAATCTTCAAATAAGGACCAAAAAAACGAGTCAAATATGAAAACTATGAGCATTATATCAAGTTATGTTATTTTAAAAAAATGTAGCTAACCACAATGCTATTTTAAAGATTTGCTTGAGCAAGAACAAACTTGTGCTGAAATGAGCATTTCAGAAAATCAACAGACAACCAAGTAAGTCAAATTTATTTTCTGCTACTGCACAAACAGGTATTTTCAGTTTACTTCTGTGTGCTGTAAACTGATATACAATAACCTGTTTACTGTGTTACATTTTTTTAAGTTAAATGCACAATGCAAATAGTTTTTGCGATTTATAGAAATTTTTGATTTCAAACTCTGGAGTTTGAAATCAACATTTTCTTTTTATCAACTATGTAAAAACAGAGTCTCTTGAGCAACAAAGTTTCTTGTAAGTGCAACCGTGGTATCAATGTGCTGTTCATGACGTCATTGATGATATAATATTTATATTATACCAAAATTTTGCTTGCACGTATGAATCAAACAAGTTTTCTTTAAATTAGATCATTTCTTCAAATGCCTTCTTGGTTTTTCCTTGAATTATTTTTACTCACCATATTATCTTTTTTGCATTTGAAACAAGTGAGTTTGACATGCTGCTGAATTAAGTTATCAAACAAACAACATTTGTTTTGTGCGTTTGTTTTTCACAGAGCTAAATTATTTACTTGTATAAAGTTGTGAATTAGTGTTGAATTTACACATATAAATTTTATATGTAATGTTCTGAGTTTAAATCCGCAGTCTTTTGATACAGTGACGACACTCAGTTCATCATGTTGTGCTGCTAATAATTACAATTTGAGCCTTTTGCCATGAGTATTCCAAAATTTACGTGTGCTTGATTTGAAGACCAAGTCAAAAAATATATGTGAGCAAGTATAATTGAGAATTTACAACTGGGAGAACGGTCAAACTATTTGTGTGAATTTAATTGTTGGAAGATTTGTATAAAACAACCGTTGGAAATTGCCATTGCTGTTTGGATTACAAGTTACTGAATGTTCTGTATATATTTTGGATCGGTTCTGTCATAGTCTGGTAAGCTCTACTGTAATACTTGTTTTTGTTACCTATTTGTCCCGCTGGATTTTTCTTTATATCGATTGTTTAACCCATTAATGCCCAGCGTCCTATTTATAGGACAGTAACACATGTCCGAATTTTACAGGGTTATAATCAAACTTAGCACTTTCAACCTATATATTGTATGACAAGACCCTTCTAGCTGTCATGTTAATAAAGTTTAAGCAATTTTTGTGATTTTAAAATGTGGATTCAGTGGATGGAAATGTAGCAGTATTTTTGCTTGCTGACCGTCAGTTCTTTTTGGGACTGTATTCAAAGTCTGAAATAAAAATTTTCAGTATTTCTTGAAAAATGGCTTCTTTATAAATTGTTTTAGACTACTGATAAAAAAGGTTTTGAAAAATTACTCTTGTTACCGAGTAATATAAACGCAAACATCACTGTCCTATAAATAGAATGCCGGGTGGTTATAAGCACTTTTATCGTGATTTACGAGCTACGTTTGTTGTGTCTAGCTCAATTAGCTACGCCTTTGTTCTTTGAGTGCAAGGACATTGTATAAACACAGAAGCATGGATAGACAATTTACTGCCTCGTGGTTTTGGCATAGACTTCAGAAATCAGAAGTACGGTAATCAACAGGATAGGTTTGATTGCTAAACAGTAGGTACTTTCAGAGAGGTGTACGTATTATGCATGGTTTTGTACTTTAGGTTAGGAATTGATTTTGTAAACATCTTTTTTTATGTCTTGTACATGCTTTTATACTCTGTTTTAATGCAATTTCTTAAGTTTTTGACAGTGTTAGTCAGTGAATAAAACTTTGCACCAAATTTATTGAATTTGTGACAAGTATAACGTTCCAAGCATCTACAATCTTACGAGTAGGTAAAAAAAAAAACAATATAAAAAATATTTTTGTGCATCTGGATTTAGGGAACTGTAGCTTCTCTATTTTTCACCCTCTTGTGCTTTTTACAGTCATTAGTTGTGATGAGTCGAAAAGCCTTTGCAAATGTTGAAGATGCAGTGAATTATTTACGTGGTTCAGATATTTGTGAGACAATGACTGTTGTTTTGTCCGATATTGATGAACTTAAGGATGAAGACGAAATTGATGAGGAAAACCGGGATGCGCCTATAATTTGCGATATACCTGGAGGAATAGAAATGATGATTTCAACAAAGAGCTTAATAAACAACAAGATCCTTCGACATTGAGAAGGCCAAGAAAAGCTAAATTAGAGTTAAAGTGGGAGAAAAAATTTCCCACATATACCAAATGGTCAGCACAAGGCAATCACGCATCAACAAAGTTGAAAGCGTGGCTATGTCCACTAAAAACGCCCAAACAAGTGGAAAAGATGACACGCAGGTCATACGATCACAGATTTGAGGTCAATGATGAAGTGCTGATAATTAGATGGAAAGATAAAAAAGCTGTTGGAATTGCATCAAACTTTGATAAGATACTGCCGGAAGTTTGGTTCAGCCCTGGTCCAGTGAAAGCAAATCATGCATCCTAATTCTGCAGCCTTATGTGATCCAAATGTACAACAAACACATGGGTGGGGTAGACCACCACAACTGGCTCCTGGAAAAACATTCTATTTCGATTAAGGAGAAAAAATGGTACTGGTCTATATTCACGAGAATCCTGGACATGGCAGTGGTCAATAGTTTTGTACTATACAGACTTATTCATGGATCCAATTCAATTTCAATAAAAGATTTTCGCAGAGCAATTGCCACAACTTATTTGAAGCTTGGTCATGGGTCAAGAGTGATGAGGGGATGCCCTCTGAGTCTTCTATCAACATTCAGGAGACAAGTTGCTCATGACATTCCCCTTGACCAGCGAAATTATACGCTTGGCAAGAGAGACAAACAGAGGAGTTTCCAATACCAAAGTTGCAAGGGCAAACCTGTCACTTATTGCATTTAGTGCAAGTAACCTTATGCATATCTTGCTTTCCAAAGTATCACCGGTAATGCAACAAGATATAGTGTGACAAGTTTTTTTAGTCATAACTGTTGAATTCCAATAAATAACGTCTCAAAAACACAAAAAAATTTTGCATGCTTTTCGCAATAGCAGCAGTTACTAAAACTCTTAGATAAGCGCATTTACTTCACACAAACGCCCAGCGTCCTATTTATAGGACAGCAATTTCTCTCGAAGTTACTACAAATATTTAAAAAATTCTACTTAGCATCAAAAAAATATGGCATTTGAAATAAAATGTTAGAATATCAATGAGTTTTTACCGAAAAAAATAATTTGGGTGTTAATGGGTTAATATCTAAATTATCAATCCAAAATTTGACAATAACTTGTGTTATAACTGAACCCGTTTTTGTGTACAGTCATACCTCACCTTTACGAACTAATTTGTTCTTCAATGTAGCTCGTAAAATGAGAGTTCGTAAACTGAGGTTCTTTTATACACAGAAAGTAATGCATAAATTGGGGTTACGTTCTTAAGAAAAAAAAATCATTATAAACTTAAAAAAGGAACAGTAAAATGCATGTATTACTTAATCCAAGCTTTTAATAAATGAAAAGAACACTTTTTTATTCTAAAGGAATGAAAACGAACACTTACAGTTCTGTATAAATGAGCTTCATTTTTTCAAAGGTAATGACAAATTTTTATCAGCTGTGTTGTGTACAGTTTTTTTAATGAAGATTTCAAGAACTTACTGCAGAGCTAGCCAATGAGCACTGAGCAGTATCCCTTTCAAGCGCCGAGTTACAATAAAATCGTTTGTAATCGTTACACTACGGTTTGGGTTGCTGCTATTTGCGCTCAAAAATGTTGCAGAACGTTTCAAGACAAAGTCAATGCGTTTCTGTTTTCAATTGCGTACGTATTCTGTTGTTAACATTCAAAAAGATTGAATAGAACCAACCACACTTTCTTCAGATAGAGCTTGCTGACAGTGAGACAAGACTGCAGAAAATATTGCACAACGATTGTAATTAATATAATACTTCAGTTGTTTGATAAATTACAAAATTTGTTGGTTCTTTGTTGAAGCTGTTACTTCTAAAAATCTATTTCGTAATTCCGAGGTTTCGTAAAGCGGGAGTTCGTAAAATGAGGTATGACTGTATATGGAATTCAAGCATAAGTTGTATGTAACTGAACCCGTAGTCTAATCCTGTTTATGTGTATGTGAACTTGTGTTGTAATCGAACCAGCATTCTGATCTCACTTGTGCTGTAATTGAACCCGCATTCTGATCTCACTTGTGTGTGCTTCATTGGGTAATTTATTACTGTGTTTCAGTAAACCATACTTCTTATGCTCCCCCACTTTGATGCTGCATCAATATACTAAATATTTATAACATTGGCTGGAAGTGTGAGATTTTGGAGTGCGCAAAATTTCAGCTATATATCTGTCTCAACAGCCCCAATGTTCCAAAGACTGATTTCATAGGCTGCTGCTACAATTAGTGTTTCCTACAGTCATATGAAAAAGTTATGCTGGTATAATTACTAGAAAGTCATTTCCAGAAAGCAAAGAATTTTTGAAGCTCTTTTAGACATGCAAGCCTTGAGAAAGAAGAGAATTTAGAATTCTGATTTTTCCACTAGTCCTAATTTTTGAAGCAAAATGCGTATGTATACAGAGCATCATTCGCTTATGTATGCATTTAGCCTGCATGTATAGGCCTACAAGTAACGTAGTTATAGTAGTGCACCTGGCAGTAAAGTACATTCTTTGACTGAAAGATTTATTTTGTAAGTGCTCCTATTATTGTTTCACTTACTTGATCTGTTTTATATCTATTTCATTATTAATTTCATTGCCTTAACAACTAAGTTCTAGCCGTTTTTTAATCTATTAACATTTTTATAAATTCTTTCAATACATTTAAAAAAAAATAGGAACTAACAACTACTTAATCAGTGATATATTCTCCATTTGTGTCTACAACTTTTTCCCAACGTTCAACAAGATTCTCAATACCTTTTCAGTAGAAATTATTTGATTTTGACTTGAAATATTCATCCAACCAAGCTCTCAATTCTGTATCACTGTTAAACCAAACCCCACACATAGCATTTGAAAGTGATCGAAAAAAGTGAAAATCTGTTGGTGCCAAATCAGGTGAGAATGGCAGATGTGGCAGCACCTCCCAGCTGTGTGTTTGAATAGCTTCTTTGGTCATGTTTGCAACATGAGGGCCAGTTTTTCATATTTAAAAAACAGCAAGAACTTAGTTGCCAACCTAATGTTTACCTGATGCAGAGGCGCAAGTGGAGCCTACTGCTCAACCAATGAACAAAATAAGTAAGATTTATTATTGCCACAAAGATGCATTGCTTTGGCTAACGCTGATTTTTTTGGGGCTTCTTTTTGATTATGTGTTGGCTTTTTGTTGTATATTATTACTCCAGCCACATGGAATTGTCATGGCGATGCCCTTGGTATTCATGCCAGCATCTTTAAACTTCCAAATTCTGCTTTTACCACTAAACGTTTGTCAATTAAACATGCTGCTTGTAAAAATATCTGCAAAAAAACTTGCTTTAATCATTTTTTTCAATGGCACTACAACCAGCCATATTTCAAATCACAATCATTAGTCCATACCATTACAAAGCTCAATTAATCATGTGCTTTAGATTATTGTTAACAATTTGTTTTCAAGCTCTAACTGACCTTAATAGTTTCAGTAATAATTCCATTCTTTTCTTTGAATTTGAACTTCACAAGTTGCAACTTTTTTAATTTGGGGCTGTCATCGCTGTGCCAACCCACCACACATCAAATTGGAATATACCTCCACCATAAATTGCCATCTCAGATATCAATTCCATTCTTTTCTGTGAATTTGAACTCCACAAACTACAACTTTTTGAGTCCTCTTGCAATGAGGTCCTCCACCACTTGCCCACAAACCCATTCTATCTCTCAAGATTAAGACTTACCCCTTTTTGACTCAAAAGGATCTCCTACCTTGCTCCTCACTGTCAACTTTAAATCAGCTAACCTTCCTTTGTATTACTATTGTTTGGCACCTGAAGCCCCTCCTGCTATGCTGACTTCCTACTGACACCCTTGTCATTCTGCTCTGGAGCATGGGCAGACTGCATGCCAGGGAAGTTGATGAACTGCATTTTGTCAATTTGTACTCTCCAGACATTATCTGCATCCAGGAATCAAATTTTAATACTTTTTAATCTTCATGATTTCTGAATACATTTTCTTTAAGTGTGATCATATCTGTTTCCAGTATTGCAACTTGGCTCCCAATTATTTCCAAATTGGTGGTGGGGTGAATTAAGTTTGTCAGGCAGGGTCTTTTCACTTCTCAGTTCTTTATTGACATTCTCTTTTCTCTGGACCCCAATTCTAGATTATGAAGTGTCATTACTCACCAACACGTGTCTCAATTCTTCACCCCTCTCTTTTATTTATGTTTTATGCTTCTCCCATTGGTCTCTCATGCCAAGATACTAGATCTGACTGTTTCTTCCTATCCACTCTTCCAACCAGTAAAGACCTTTTTATTTTTGGACACTTTGACAGTCACTATTCTCTCTGGGACTATACCAATCTCATTTCTTTTGAAATTTACTCTTTCTTTTGCTCTCTTTCCTCTGCCACTGTTTCCAATTGCTGCTGCCTCCTTGTTCTTTCAAAACTGGCCTGGGCAGAATTGCATACTTTATGGTAAAACATTTAACTGTCAGGTATCTCTTTGCTCCTACACATCGTCAATATATCCTGGACTTTCCAGGTTTTCTGTCAACCTCCAAAATTTCTTATATCAATCCTATCCACAAGTCAGGTGAACCTCCAAACTCTCCTACTTAATTGCTTGCTATGGCCTTTTTTGGCTTTGCTACAATGGTCACTGCCTTCTCTTAGAATCCTATCTCCGTAAAATTGGCAAAAGTGAGACTCTCTCATGCAGAGCCTGAAGTCATCCTACCCAGAATATTTCTTTTCATTCACTACTGTCTTCCCTCAAACTCTCTTCGAATTGCTTTTTTTGAACTGCTTAAATTATGTTCTTTTGTCCAAGACCCTGGGATATTGCCGGAGTCCTGAAACTACATGGTTTACTGCCATGCCCCCATTCTGAGAAAGGGATTGGAAAATCATCATTATCATCTCATTAATGTATTGAATATTTGCAGAATTTTCGGAAATAAAAAGAGTTTTTAAAACTTTATCCTCTAATTTCTGCAAACATACAGATGGTACATAATAAATTATTCAATGATTGGCTAAAGCATCGAAAGCAATTTGAAAAAAATATTAATGCTTTGATGTGATGATTTTTGAATTGTAGTTTTGTATTTTGTAATAAATGCTTGTTGTATTGACTACAAGGTAGAAATGTTTTCTTCATGTTAAGCGCATTAAGTTGTGGTAGCGATAAAGCTAGGCACGCAAAACAAACATCAATGTGAAAAACGACTAGCAATGAAATGTAAACAAAGCAAATAATTTCTATCACACATAATAAATGCTTGTTGTATTGAATACAATCTAGGAATGTTTTCTTCATGTTGAGTGAAGCAATAAACCTTGTGTCCAAAACAAAAACCAATATAAAAAACTACCAGCAATGGAATGTAAACAAAAAAAAAATCATTTCTTGGTTTGGTAAGTACTTGAATTTCAGTCAGCTATAAATGTCGACTATACTAAAAATAGGTAAAAGAGTAGTCTTCCCCCTATAGAATTTTAAAATATTTGAGCTTATGATTATTTTATATAAGCTAACTCAAAAAATTTGAATTGATTTGTTGGCTAAACTAAAAGCATGTGTTGAGGTGTCCTTTTAACATGGCATATTAAGGTATTTAAGCTTATAGTTATTCTATGTCAATTTAAACTCATAAAATATGGTTTTGGTTGTCAACTTACTAGAAATATATTTTCAAAGTGTCCTCTTAGCACTGCATTTTATACTACAGTATATATTGGAGCTTATTATTATTATATGTCGACTTAAACTCATGAAATATTTCAATTGTTGACCAAACAAAGTATTTTGAGGTGACCTCTTAACATAGTATTTTAGATTACAGTATATATTAAAGCTTATTATCTTGTGTTGACTTAAACTTGTAAAATATGGTTTTGGTTGTTGACTTCACTAGAAATATATTTTCAAGGTGCCCTCTTAACATTGCATTTTAGACT
This sequence comes from Trididemnum clinides, assembly GCA_963675345.1. Classification (NCBI taxonomy): domain Eukaryota; kingdom Metazoa; phylum Chordata; class Ascidiacea; order Aplousobranchia; family Didemnidae; genus Trididemnum; species Trididemnum clinides. The sequence continues at coordinate 34,995,579 of OY776297.1, forward strand.
AAAGTATATATTGGGGCTTATTATTATTACATGTCGACTTAAACTCATGAAATATGGTTTCAATTGTCGACTAAGGTGTTCTGTCAACACAGAATTTTAAAATATTTAAACTCATAACCATTCCATGACAGTTTAAACTAATAAAATATGGTTTCAATTGTCAACTAAAACTAAAACATGTGTTGAGGGGTCCTCTTAACATTGCATTTTGGACCAGGGTATATATTGAAGCTTACTATTTTATGTCGACTTAAACTGGTGAAATATAGTTTCAATTGTCAACTAAACTAAACTCTTAACATCATATTTTAGATTACAGTATATATTAGGGCTTATTATTATTTTGTGTCACCTTAAACTCGTGAAATATGGTTTCAGTTTTCTACTTCACTAGAATATATTTTCAAGGTGTGCTATTAACTTAGTATTTTAGAGTAAAGAATATATTTGGGTCTACAAATAATGTGTGTTGACTTAAACTGATAAAATATCGTATCAGTTGTCGACTAAACTAGGAAATATGTGTCTTAAGGTGTTTTCTTAACATAGTATTGCAATCCATAATGTGTGCTGTGCATCGACAAAACAAATTTGAGGTACATCAGGATAACAAAAGTCCACTAAACTGTACAATGTTTGTGTGTTCTTTTAATACAGCATTTAAAGAAAGGGTTCTAACACTGAGGGATGTTGATAATTTGATTTGAAAGTGGGAAACGAGTTTTGTTTGCATGATCAGGAGTGGGTATGTTGTAAAAGCATAAGAACCTCTGATATAGGGTTTTTAAACATATCAAGGCTATTTTGACTTCAATATTAATAGTAATGTATCTTCACTTAATAATTTGATTGCACTTTTTGTGATTTCGAGCAAGCATTGCACAAATTGAAGTGATTTTATATTTCTTAAATATCATGCTTTGCAGGTTTACTACAATGTTCAGGTGATTTCTTAAGTAGTTTTTGACCTCAACTTGATTTGTGTCTGAGGGCACCAAAAGACATCAGGGGAGTAAATGTCAGCATATATATAATGAACTCCATCATACACTAGAAAATTGTAGTAATAACCAAGTAAAATTGCTGCAAGCAGGTATTGCAATAAAGCTGCTTTTTATGCCATTGTCAAAATTTTTATACAAGTCTGATTACTTCCAGCCTAATTAAATCTGAATAAAATTCCAAAAATTGTAGCCAATAAGCCGTCAAAGTACTTCAACAAAAGAAATAAAAAGAAATTACAACACAATTAAGCTATATTTTTAGCCAAGTATATGTAGACATAAACTGAAAAAAAAGCATTATTGAGCATCAACCAAACCATCAATTGAGCGTTAGAAAAAGTGAAAAGTTTAAGGCGACACTAAACTATATTGCTAGTAGCTTCAAATTTACGTAACTTCTTTTCCATTATGTGAAAATCACATTTTTTGAGCTTATGTGCTGAGTCTGAAGCTGCTACAGCTTTAACAAAGTGGTGTCAACCTAACCCAGAATTTTAAAGCATGTCTCCCTAATGCTTATATATATATATATATATATATATATATATATATATACACCATATATGCATTAAGAAAAAAACGTCTCACCTTGCTGGTACAGTGCTCAATAACAACCAAGATTAGAGCTTTACGTTTATAATTTTTAACACGGCACCTCAGCATAAAAAAAATAATAAAACCACTACAGCTGCTTCGCCAAGCAGCTCATCAGGTGGTAACTTATTCAAATAAAATCCGGCTAAAATAAAATAATAAAACCACAACGGCTAAAATAAAATAATAAAACCACTACAGAAATAAAAAAGAAATTATAACACAATTAAGCCACTTTGTTAGCCAAGTATATCTAGACCTAAACCGAAAAAAAAAAAAAAACTTGAGTGTTGCAGCAAGTATTGTCTTTTCAATTCGTCATAAGTTTGAACCTGGTTTCCCTTGTTTATCACATAGCTTATGCTTGCTTTGTTTCAATGTTTTCTTATTTAGCATTGTTTCTCGCATGCCTCGCCCTCTATTGATAGACTTTAGATAACATCATAGCTTTTTGTACTAAGCGTTATCCCCAATAACCTTTGCCTTTTAATTAATCACTGTTGCCTTCCCATATATAGCTGACCATTGTTGCCCCAGAAGTCAGTTTTAGAATTTGAGTAAATTACTGTTAGATTGTATTGTGAGCAACTGTTAGTCGAACGCTTACAATCTACTGTTCGATCATTTTTTGGGTTTGATTTCTGGTCAAGCTATAGTAGGTGAGTGCTTCAGTGAATTTACGTTTGTGTAGTTGAGTTGTGTGTGTTAATTATTTTACAGAAAACCATACTACATCGCATCTTAGTCAAAATTCTTCAATCTACTAGCAACTTCATAACCCCCTTGTTTTAAATTTATTTCAATTATAATCTCTGTGTGAAACCTGTGGTACACGTGATTCTAGAAGACAGCATAAGGCTTGGTTTCTACTGTTGGAACTGTTTTTAGTGTCTTCATGGAGCCTATGGGTAATGAATTTGATTTTTTGAATAAGAAACTGGCAAGTTTGTACGTGAAAGCTGAAACGCTGATTGAACAAGATGGTGATCCTGAATCACTGAACGAACTTTTGTATGAAATTAACAACACTTATTCTTTACTATAAAAAGCCATCTTAAGCCATGAGGAGTCGTCTAAGGGAGAATTCCTCTCAAGTAACCTGAGTCGTCTGCACTCCAAAAAGGCTCAGTTTGATGAGAACACTGCAGAATGGCTTGCAAAAATAACACATCGTGATACCGATGCCCCTGCCGCGACAAGTGTCATGGTATCAACTCTTTGTAGTGCTTGATCGAATGGCTCGAGTAGCACGTCTTGTAGTAGCTTGCTTTTGGCTAGAATTGCTACAAAGCAAGAGGTCGCGCGCTTACGTATTTGCTGTTTACAGGAAGAGCATGATTTGCAGGAAAAAGAAGTAAATATTCAGCAGCAATGAGAAGATGATGAGTGGAAGCTGAAGCAGCAACAAGAAGATGATGAGCGGAAGCTGAAGCAGCAATGAGAATGAGAAACTCTTTGATTGGAACACCAGCGAGAAGCACTAAAAGCTTTACATTTTTTGCAGGAAGCTGAAATCGAAAGACAAGTTTTCAAGGAAGAACTTGAGCATGGTGGTTACATTCCTCCCAAAGACTTACCACCAGAAACTTCTAAGGCAGCAGCTCAGGTCACATTTAAAGACAAACCGCTGGACCACAATGTGAATTCACGACCCTCAACTTCATGTTGTCTTACCCATGTGAATTCCGTTGGTCGATCGACCATTGAGCCTTTGGTTGATGTAGAGCAAACTAAACCGAAGCCTTTGTTTCAGGATTCTACTGCTCAACCTTATGCATTGACGAGTAAAGCTACAAACATGTGGGCAGAATCATCACTGTCTCCCAAGCCCATACGGGAGCTATTCAAGTTTGATGGCAATCCAACTACATACCTACGATTCATGTCTGTATTTGAATCCACTATAGAGACCGTCAAAAATGATGACAAGGTAAAACTTCTTTACCTTATTCAACACTGCACCGGTAAGGCTAAGTCAATGATAGAATATTGTCTGCTGCTAGAACCCAGTCATGGTTTTGCAAAGCCAAACAGATTTTGTACAAAACTTATGGCAAAAGGAATGTAATTGCTACACCGTACATAACCAATTTACTCGACGTCCCACCCATCAAAAATGACAATTCCAAGGCATTGGTCAATTTAGCACAGAGGCTAGAAGAGTGCAATACCACACTGGAGCACTTAAATTACTTTTCAGACTTGAATTGTTTTCAAAACAGCAAAAATCGTGCAAAAGCTGCTATTTGCAATGCAGTCGCAATGGCTCCACTTTGCCTCAAGCATTGAACAAGATGGCCATGAACCTAATTTTTCAGATCTAAAAAGATTCAATGTAAACGAAGACGACTAAGCAAAGTCTTCATACGCTAGCCCACTATGTCAAAGGTCAAAACGGAGTTCAATCTCCAGGGTGGTCTCTCACTCCACATTAGTATTGGACCAAAAGAAAGAGGCTAACCTTTTAAAATGCTTGTTTTGCCACTCTACTAAACACGTTATTTGGAAATGCCTGGGTTTCTTGCAAATCACTGTTAAAGAGCGATTGCAGTTTATGTGGCAATGTCGTTTATGCAATAACTGTGGAAAATTAGGTCACATCTCTAAATATTGTCATTCCAAATCAGCATGTACCAAGGTCAGTTGCAATCAGAAGCACCATGTGCTTCTACACCGTGATGAACGGTCAAACGCTGACCCTTCAAAAGGTAATAATTCACTCAATGATCATTCTATTAATTCACAGCCTAATGGTGCAAATTTTCTAGGAGCCTCTGTTGTGTCGCCTAGCAGCAAAGTGTTTTTGAACATTATTCCAGTGTACGTCAAGTCCAGTTCAAAGTCCATGCTGACGTGTGCATTTCTGGACCAAGGCTCTACAACCTCTCTGTGTGCTGACTGACTCTTGCATATCTTGGACGTTATAGGGGAGCAAACAAGGTTTTCTCTCTCCACAGTTAGTGAGCATTCAGTATCTCAAAATGGCAAAAACGTAAGTTTGACAGTACACTCGCTGGTGGGAAAGAAATTGTTTTTGCAGAATGTGCTTTCTATTTGCAAGCTTTTGGTAGACCCAAACCCGGCACTTACTATTTCGGAGGTGTCCGGTTGGCCACACCTGCAAGATCTACATTTGCCTGAAGTTGATGGCAAGGTCCTTCTGTTAATAGACGTAGACACGCCCGAGGCCTTTTGGGTGATGGAAGAACCTTGTGAAAATGCTGGAGAACCCTATGCAGTAAAGAGTACTTTGGGGTGGTCTTTAGTGGGGCCTAGGGCTCTAGTAAACAATATTTCTGAAAGTCTTGGCGAGCCTACAATAAAAATTAACTTTCTAAATGCATCTAGACAAGATTTGTTGGATTCTCAAATTCATCTTTTATGGCATTTAGACCAAGTTCCTACTTGTGATCACAATATCTCTCTGTCTAAGGAAGATAGATATGCTTTACGGCAAATGCAACAAACAAAGACTGTAGTGAAAGGTCACTTCCAATTGGGACTTCCTTGGAGACCTGGAGCTCCGCATCTCCCAGACAACTACGACCAAGTTCGAGTGAGATTGATGCAACTGAAGAAAAGACTTACAAGAAGTTCCGCAATGAAAGAGAAATATGTAAAAGTTATCAATTCATATCTTTTGCAAGGCCACGCTATACTTGTTCCATCAGAGCAATCTACTTGCGCAGGTTGGTACTTGCCTCACCACGCAGTTATGCACCTGCACAAGGCGGAAAGATTTGTGTGGTTTTTGACTGTGCAGCCAAGTACGGTGAATGCTCTGTTAATGATCAGCTCCTCTGTGGACCAGATTTCTTGAATAGTCTTGTGGGTGCACTAACTAGGTTCCACGTTGATAAAATTGCAGTAGTAGGCAACATCAAACAGATGTTCCTTCAAGTGCTCGTGAACCCTGAGGACCAGAGATATTTATGTTTTTTGGTGGTGGCCAGAGGGGGATTTGACCAAGGAATCTCGGATATACTGAATAAAGGTACACCTCTTTGGTGCCACGTCTTCGCCCAGTTGTTTGCAGTTCAGTTTATTGCAGTCTGTCGAGGAACAGAAGAACAATTTCAACAAGGAGGTAAAATTACTTATCAAAAGAAACTTTTATATCGACGATTGCTTGTTTGCAGCACCTACTGTTGATGAGGCTACACGTTTAATTGAACAAGTGTCGACTCTTCTTTGAAATAGAGGATTCAATATTACCAAATGGATTACAAATGACGAATCTTTGCTTCAAATGATACCTGAAGCTAATCGAGCCAAGTTTGTAGACATCAAAGATGGTGACTCAATTTTTTCAAATCAACGAGTTTTAGGAGTACTGTGGGATACTACCACCAACTGCTTCAGATTTTGCCTCAATTTATGGAAGGTACTATTTATCTGCAGAGGTTGGCTTTCAGTATTAAGCTCTGTGTTTGATCCTTTGGGATTTGTTGCACCACTAATTCCAACTGCCAGACTGTTTCAGGATCTTTGTCATAGAAAGTACGATTGGGACGATGCACTGTTGAAAGAGAATGTTTGGATTTGGAGGCGATGGCTGGATGACTTAAACAACCTGTCTGCCATTGCTGTACGGCGCTGCATTCTGCCACCTGACGTAGACTTAGTGACACTTTTGAAATGCCAACTACATCACTTCACTGATGCATCATCAGTTGGGTACAGTACTGTCATGTATTTGAGGGTAGTAGCTCAAAATGGCACAACATTTTGCAGCTTCATGATGGGCAAGTCTCGCCTTGTGCCTTTAAAACCTATTTCTATTCCAAGATTGGAATTAGTCGCCGCTGCAATGGCAACTACAGTTGATACCCTCTTAAGATGCAATCTCAAAAATGTAGTGACAGACTCCATTTTTTGGACTCATTCTATGGTGGTGTTGCACATGATTAACAATTCTTTAAAGCACTTTCCAGTTTTCATCTCCAATTGCCTGGCCCAAATAGAAGAAGTGAGCGATCCTTCACAATGGTGGTATGTAGAGGGTAGTCGGAATCCAGAAGATCACCGCACCCGCCTGGCCAATATGTTGAGTCATTGGCTAACAGGACCTTCTTTTTTGCAGGAGACCGAATCACATTGGCCACATCCACCTTGTAATCTTCCAGACCTTCCAGATGAGTTTAAGGTTTCAAAACGTACAGTGGCTACTTCAAAGGTGGTGCAACGCGATCAGTCTTTGGTCATGGAACAATGCTTTTCTTGTTGTTCATCCCTTAAAAGATTAAAGTGTGTTGTAGCTCGAATATTGCGACTTCGGAATAAGCTGTTGCAGAGACCAATTGCTGAAGGATCATTGACGGTTGACGAGATCACACTGGCTGAAAGTGCTATCATCACAGCAGTTCAACGAGAAGCCTTTCTGTATGATTACAGCCAATCAAATAAACCCGAACCATTGGGTAAAAATATAAATACGACATTACGAAGGTTGAATCCTATTTGTGTTTCAGGAGTACTTCGTGTAGGAGACAGACTTTGCAGAGCTCCTTTAGATTTTCACATAAGCAACCAATCATCTTACCTTCAAAATCTCACGTCACACGCCTATTAATTGAGCAGTATCATCGTGATGTTGGACAATGCGATTCAAGTGACACTTGGAGCATCTTGAGACAGCGCTATTGGGTCATAAAAGGTGCAGCAACTGTACGTAAGACTCTGGGTCTGTGTTTGTTTTGCAAACGTAGAAACAGCTCTTATGGTAAACAGTACATGGCAGATTTGCCTTTATGTCGTGTTGCTTCTGGCAATCCGCCCTTTTACTTTACAGGTGTTGACTTCTTTGGACCAATTACAGTAATACGAGGTCGGAGTAAGGTAAAGAAATATGGATGCATATTCACCTGCCTTACCATGCGCACAGTCCATTTGGAAATGAGCTTCTCTCTGGATACCGATGCGTTTATCAATGCACTGCGATGCTTTATCAGTCACACAGTTAAACCGCATACGTTTTTCAATGACAATGATACAAATCTAGTCGGAGGCTGCTAGGAGCTGCAACGTTTGTTGAGTGATCTCGACCAGTCAGTCATTGAAGAGTGACTAAAACATCAAGAAATTCATTGGAAATTTAACCCAACGCACACGAGCTACATGGGTGATATATGGGAAAGAGTTATCCGCACCATTAAATGGGTTTTATCTACCATCTGTGCTGACCAAGTTTTAAGTGATGATGTTCTTTTGACTTTAATTGTAGAGTCTGAACACGCAGTTAATTTGAGACCCCTTACACTGGTGATAACAGATCCTGAAGGAAGTGAACCACTCACATCAAATCACCTCTTGATCCTTTGTTCGAGAGACCATTCAGTTGGGGTCTTTAATCGACAAGACAATTTCTTGCAAAGAAAATGGCGGCAAGTGCAATATCTGTCCGAACTGTTTTGGAAGCACTGGAGACGAGAATATTTACAAACTCTTCAATTACGCCAGAAGTGGCATAGGGTTGAGCCAAATTTTGCTGTTGATGACTTAGTCTTGGTATGCGACAAAAGTTCCTCGCGTGGAAAATGGCCATTGGGCAGGGTTATACAAACCCACCCAGATGACCTGGGCCACATGCGACAAGTCCTTGTTCGTACTCAAAACAGGGTTCTGAAGCGACCCATAACAAAACTGTGCAAACTTGCAACAAATGTTTAAGCAAGCTAACTGTTTCACATAGTCTCGGGTTCTTTTGCCTTTTCTGCAAAAGAACTGTTCGGTCAATATTAACTGTTACCAATAACTGTTAATTGTACATACAATTATATTAGTTGTGTATTGTTTCAAATCTTTAGTGTTTAATCTTTCCACCTAGTCATACTTGCTGTATTGTGCGTTTAAATTTTCGTACTTAGTTTGCACATTGGTGGGGGCTGTGTTGCAGCAAGTATTGCCTTTTCAATTCGTCATAAGTTTGAACCTGGTTTCCCTTGTTTATCACATAGCTTATGCTTGTTTTGTTTCAATGTTTTCTTATTTAGCATTGTTTCTCGCACGCCTCGCCCTCTATTAATAGACTTTAGATAACATCATAGCTTTTTGTACTAAGCGTTATCCCCAATAACCTTTGCCTTTTAATTAATTACTGTTGCCTTCCCATATATAGCTGACCGTTGTTGCCCTCAGAGTGAGTTTTAGAATTTGAGTAAATTACTGTTAGATTGTATTGTGAGCAACTGTTAGTCGAACGCTTACAATCTACTATTGCTGTTTGTATAAGTTGTTGTTTGTATTTGTTTATGCTTCTTTCCAACTTTGTAAATTAATTTCGTATCCATTATCAGAAAGAGCTTTCTTGTACATCAGAGCCACTTTATCAAACTTTTCCCTAAACAATGAGAGTTGGGTAGGTCAGCCATTGGCCATGCATGGGATTTGCTTTATTATTGAAGGAAGGTGGTTGGATTTTTTGTTTATGCAAAGCAGACTGTCATTTGGTTTTCTATATGGCCAAAATTTTCCAGGGTTAAGATTCAAAGTTGCGCTAAGAAAGTCAGTGCAAGTCAGATTTAATTCCATAAAGATATTCATATCATAATTCTGAAACAGCTTGATTAGTTGTTTTTGAGTACAGCCAGTTTTTGGTCCAGAAATATTATTGAGAACAACTAAACCATCATCTCTACACAACCAACACCATTACAGCCAAATAGATACTTTATTTCATGAAGCAAAAACAAGCCTACTAGCTCGCAAACTTCAGCTTTGTCAAATCATCCCATATTGACATCAAACATGTGATTGCCTCTGTTGATTCACTTGTTACCATAAAAAAAAAGTAGCGATTCACGTAAAAGGATTGTATTGCATAATGATACCTGATCTATTACAGTGTATTTGGCAAATTGTAATGCTTGCTATAAAAGAGACTCCAAAATAGAGGGATACAATCTATGGTATCAAACTTCAAATACACCAAAAACTCTAAATGAGCTATTGAAAAAAGTTTGCAAACTTGAACTATTTAAACTGTTGAATTCGTACGTTTAAATTTTATATGTGACGTTCTGAGTTGTCAACCTGCAATCTTTTGATACAAGCCTGACACTCAGTTCATCACTTCGTGCTGCTAGCAATAACAATTCAAGATTGTTTGCCTTTGTTCTTTTTTGACCCAAGTATTCCTAAAATTGCATGTGCTTGGTTTGACGACAAAGTCAAAAAGTGTATGTGAATCAGAATAATTGAGAGTTTACAACTGGAAGAACTGTCGAAATATTTGTATGAAATGACTGTTGCACTATTTCTGTAAAGTAACTGTCAAAATATTTGTGTAAAATAACTGTTGAAGATTGCCACTGCTCTTTTGGATTTAAAAGTTACTGGTAATTCTATATATATTTGTAACAGTTCCGTCACAGTTTGGTAAGCTCAATTGTAAAACTTGAGTTGCAATCAAACCTGTAGTCTAATCTCGTTTTTGTTTATATGGTATTCAAGCATAACTTGTGTTGTAATTGAACCCATAGTCTGATCTCATTTTTGCAGAAAGTAGAGTATTCATTCTCGAAGCTTTTCGTCTAACACTTTTCAAGAGAATCCATCAGAAATACAGTGAAGTGAGTCACTTATATAGAGACACAATTGACGAAAAAGAAAAAAAAAGGAAAAAAAGCCACATTGTGATTGGTAAAAAAAGCGATCAATGGAAGGAGCAGAAACTAATGTGTAATTTCTAGACCATAAATGAATTCTTTTTGTTAGCATAAATTTGGTTTGGATGTTTTGATGTACGTGGCTTCAAGGGTGAAAAGATGAAAAGAAGTATGGCCATGGGCAAGAATAGAAAATTTGTTATCATTATAAATGAATTTTCTATTCTTGCCCGTGGCTGTACTTCTTTTCATCTTTCCGCCCTTGAAGCCACATACATCAAAACATCCAAACCAAATTTATGCAAACAACAAAAATCCGTTTATGGTCTAAAAATCACACATTAGTTTCTGCTCCTTCCATTGATCGCTTCTTTTACCAATCACAATGTAGCTTTTTTTTCTTTTTCGTCAATTGTGTCTCCATAGAAGTGTCTCACTTCATCTTTTCACTGTATTTCTGACGGATTTTCTTAAAAAGTGGTAGACGAAAAGCTTTGAGAATGAATACTCTACTTTCTGCAATTTTCAAATTCTGTACCACAAGTCAGATCTCATTTTTGTGTATACGATATTCAAGCAAAACTTGTGTTGTAATCCAACCAGTAGTCTGATCTCGTTTTTGTGCATGCTTCATTTGATGATTTATTTGCATGTTAGAGATACCATACTTCTTCAAGCTCTCCATCGTTTGTACCACTCCAATACAGTAAATTTTGACAACATCAAATGGAAGTGTAAATTTTGGAGTACGCATAACTCATCTATGCATCTGTCTCAGCAGCCTCAGTGTTCCCAAGACTGATTTGATGGGCTGCTGTTACATAAACTTTAAATAATTTTGAACATCTAAAAATATCAAACTTAAAATTGTGGAAACTTCAAATACTTAAAACTTCACACTCTAAATAAGCTATCAAAAGAAGTTTGGCAAATAAAGGATAATGGTGTCAAGCCATCAGTAAAAGGGTCCATTGTTACTGCAGTGCCAACCAGTCATTGCAAAGGCAGCAGTCCTAACCTGTGCCTGGCTGAGAAGCATGCTATTCTAAGGGGCGACAGAAAATTGATGTTCAACAAATGATCCAAAATAGTGAGTAGATGTTGTCACACAAAGAAATTTAAATTAAAAAGTATCAGATTAGACAGTTCATTGCCGGTTGCTGTGTTTAGTTCTATTCTTTTTGCTGTTTCTTCATCTACTTCACTTTCCCATTTTATTGTTTACCTTAAGCCAATATAAACTATATCTGTTCCCATTATTACATCATTATGACTTTCATACCAACCTTCCTAGTTCTTAGGTACCCAGATGAGACTGCTGTCCCCTGGAGACCCAGCAGAAAAAGTTATTTTTAGTATTAGTTTTTTTCTTGGATTGATAGGTTTTAGTTGGCTACTCCACTATTTCTGCTTATTCCCCTTAAACAACCGTAAATAATACTGCTTTTTCAGTTTGTTTTGGAGGTTATTTTCCTATTTTTTCCAGAAATACCTCAAGAGCAATTTGGTTAAATGTGCTGTAGTACTTTTGCTAATATATGTACATATATTCATATATATGAAATTTGTTGAAGTTGAAAACACCTCAACAGTCTGTTTTGCCTAAGGCAGCTCATCAGGAGATAGTTTCTAGAATAAAAACTATCTCTTGATGAGCCGCTCTAGGCGAAACAGACTGTTGAGATGTTTTTAACTTGAATAAATTTAATTTTATTGCTCTGACTAGATCATTGAGCTCTCTACTGTCAAATCAATTGACTACCTATATTAGGCTGTGTCATGTTTTGAAGAAATTTTCAAAAACACTCCCATGGGTGTAAAAAAGTTGTGATTGCTTGAGAAAATGAAAAATCTAAAATTATACTAAATTTAGACAGCATTTAATTACCTGGAAAGAACTTTCAAATTTGATAAAAATGTCCATTTTTACATAATTTGCCACCTATATGAAGAAACTGCCCAAACTGCTGCAAAGCATATATTCTCAAAATAAGATGATTATGACATTACAATAACCACTGTAATATCATGCTCATCAATAGCTACTTATAAACATGCACCCTTTCACAATTCAAAGAACAGAAATTTGCATAAGTTTTGTTTATTATTTCAAAAATCTCTGAAAAAGCTTTCAAATCTTTTATCTGGCCCATAAAATGATTACATCAACTCAAGTTATAGTTTGACCTATGTACATTTCCAGAAAATTTCAGCCAAACCTGACAAGTACTTTTTGAGTAGTAGCAATTTTAATACCGAAAATTACCATTTTGAAAAAATCGCCTTTAAAGTTTCACTATACAAATATTAAATTTATTAAAATATTGTTTAACCTGACCCTAATATCCCCAACCAACTTTATATGTCCTCAATAATTTCCATGTGTACAACTGGAAACTAGTTTCTCAATACAGTTTGACCAAAATAACTAATGATTGGCACTATTTATTTAAACAATTTAACTTAGCTTTGAAAAAAGCTGTTGGAGTCATAAGCTTTTCGTGACACTCTCATCAGTGGCAGTATCACATCAAAAGGGAAGATCTAGAGTGAATAAGTGTTTTATGTGAATAATTTGGATGTTAGGCAATCAAGACAAGCCAATGATAGCGCTAGTATTGTAAAGCGTGCTAAAGAAAGATTTCACAATAGCAAAATACTAAAGAAAGTGCAGCAGGATGCCAAATAAGAATGCCACAATTATCGAAAGAGTTTGAGAGCGTAAACAAACTCTTTCTGTCTGCATAACACTGGGCACCAGGTCTTGATATAAGCAACCTATAGGAGATTATGATGAAAAGAGCTGCATGCTGCAGTGAGGATTGAAAACCGCTTATTATCGTAGTTTTAATGCACATTGATCATTATCTAAAAGATGCTGACCAATGGCAGAGTCACAATCCAGCTTGGTGTCAATTTGTTTGCACGATTTGTGTGGTTGAGATCAGCGTGGACAGGTCAATTGCTGTCTTAACGATTGCGGCACATGTTGCCTGATGTGATCCTGTAGTCGTTGAGATGTTTGCTCTATGTACCGGCTATCACAGTGGCCATTGTATTCAAATATGACGAAACCTATTCTGAATGGTAGGCAAAACATCCTTGTGGGCCACAGGCAGCATTCTGCATCAGTTTTGACTTCTTTTTACAAGTTTGTGGTAGGAGAGAATTTATTTAATTTGCTTTGTGCACCGACACAATAATCAGATTGATAATACACACAAAAAAATCACTAGTAGCAAAAGCCAGGGAGCATCGAGGAACCTTTTGGTTATCGAGTCGAGATACTCCCTTATCTCAGCAGATTGAGATATAAGCGAAATCTATTAAGTGACACTGTTATAATTTGAGTACATTATGTAAAAAAGAGTTGAGCTTAAGTTTTTATCAAATGATAAAAAGAAATAAAAATAAAAAAAAGGAAACGGAACAAACAATAACAATAAATGTTTTTTACACAATCAAAAGCTTTTGCAAGCGTTAATATTCATTTAATAATTTTAGTTTATACGCTTTTTTAAAAGAAACCCAGTGCATGCTCTTTAATTCGGATTCAAGGTTACCCCACAGCTTTGAACCTCTGTGAGAAAATAGTTTTTGGCTAAATAATTTATTTATTCGGGGGCGGTAGTAAGTAGTCGAATTAATTAATCTCGTTTCATGTTGATGAATAGTATTTAACTTACGAAAAGAATGGTAAAAGTTTTTAGGTAATTGACTATGATGGAGTTGATACATAAATTTAGCTAACTCAAGTTGATATATGTCTTCTACTTTTAATACTTGAAGTTCTTTATACATTTGTGAAGTTGGCGTATATAAGTTTCGAAACAATATTATTCTCAAAATTTTATTAAGCCTTACTCGAATTATTTCTTGTGAAGTTTTATTTGCTGTTGCCCATGCAGTAATTCCATATTGAATTCTGCTGTATACAAGACTATAGTATAGCATGCAAAGGGTTTCTCTTGAAACAAAATTGCGCAATCTGTAAAAGAGTCCTGTGCATCTGGCAAGCTGTGTAGACAAATAATTTATTTGCGACGTCCATTTGAGATTATCGTCAATGAATAACCCAAGGTATTTGACAGTATGCGCTCTATTAATAGTAATACCGTTAAGAGCTACTTTAAAATTACAATGACAAGTTTTAATGGGTTGCTTGTTTATTAACATGTAGTTAGTTTTTGAAAAATTTAGGGATAGCTTGTTTTGACAGAGCCAGGAGTTAACTTTTTTGAGTTCTATTTGAACTTTGCGTTCCAGGTTTTTCAGATTGTTATCAGCCATCATCAAGCAGGTGTCATCGGCAAATAATGTGGTGTCAAAATTGGAAATCAACGAAATGTCATTAATGTATAACAAAAAAAGTAGCGGCCCAAGGCAAGATCCCTGGGGTACCCCACATGATACTTTGGTATATGAAGACATAAATTTACATACATTAGTATATTGATATCTATTTTTTAAGTAGCTGGTTAATAAATCCAGAGGTTTACCACGAATTCCAAAGTTACGATACAATTTATCTAAAAGAATGTCATGATCAATCGTATCAAAAGCCTTTGATAAATCAGAAAACAAACAGCATGTATATAAATTTTGATCAATATTGTTTATAAACTTGTCATATATTGAGTTGATTGCAAATATAGTTGAAGAATTTTTTCCAAAGCCAAACTGATTTTCACAGAGCAGTTCATTTTTTTCAATAAAATTAATGATGCGGGAGTAAATTAATTTTTCTAAAATTTTATCAAATTGTGATAAAATTGATATGGGACGATAATTAGACGCTTCCTTACGATCACCCTTTTTAAAAATTGGAATAATTTCAGCAATTTTCAAGCAGTTTGGGTAGACGCCTTTACTACAGCAATCGTTTATCAATTTGCAAAGAAAAGGAGATATTACTGATTTACTAATTTTTATAAATTTAGTTTCGGCGTCTGTATACCTGGTTGCTTTTGAGTCTTTAAACGAGTCGATAATATTATTTATTTCATTTGGATACGTTGGAGTTAAGAAAAAAGAATTGATCATGCCTGTCGGCGCTGTTGCATTTGTATCCATGTCAACTTCAGGAATGGTTTCAGCCATTTTTTCCCTATGTTGGTAAAGTATGCATTGAGATTTTCAGAAATAGCAGAAGGATTAGTTATCACCTCACCTGTTTTTGTGTTGAGTTGGTTAATGTCAACTTGTTGTGAAGGTTTTAAGTTTACTAATTCATTCACTATTTTCCAGATTTTACCGCTATTACTTTTGTTCTCAATTATTAATTCATTGTAGTATTTTTGTTTTGCTTTTTCAATCGTTCGATTTAAAACATTACGATACGTTTTATAGTTTTTGTATTTTGTTTCGTCATATGTTTTACAAATCGATTTGTACAACTTATGTTTGGTTTTAATTGAACAGAGAAGACTAGAGGATAACCATGGTTTAGTCTTTAGTTTCCTTTCTTTCCTGGTAGCTAATTTACGCGGGGCGTGTTTATTTATCACACTCGTAAAAGAGTTAATAAATTGTTCAAATTGATTATGGATTGTAGAGTCAAATGACGATAAAGATGCATTTAAAGTTTGGTTTAAGTCTTCGATAAAGTGTTCAGCTTTAAAATTTTTCATATCTCGTTTCCATACTTGGCGAGCGTTGTTTTTGAAATGCTTTACACAAGGAATTAAAGCGAAAACAGGATAGTGATCAGAAATGTCACTAATTGCTATGCCTGGCATAAGCTGGTTATTTAGGTTGTTGGAATAGATATGGTCCAATAATGACTTT
The DNA here is from genome assembly GCA_963675345.1 of Trididemnum clinides. Classification (NCBI taxonomy): domain Eukaryota; kingdom Metazoa; phylum Chordata; class Ascidiacea; order Aplousobranchia; family Didemnidae; genus Trididemnum; species Trididemnum clinides. The sequence goes on from OY776297.1 coordinate 35,011,570, forward strand.
GAATTTTTGCTCACTCTTGTTGGTTGATTTATTAGACACTTTACCGCACTGCCTATTAAATCATCCGCATATGTTTTGATGCGATTGTTAGATTTTATTTTAATTAGGTCAATGTTGAAGTCTCCTAACACGTAGAATTCAGATTTTTTAGAATTAAGTTCATGAAAGATGTTCGTCAATGCTCTGGAAAATAACTCAATTTGCTCCACTGTTTGGACAGGATGGCAGTAAACAACGCCTACAATTAGTTTTTTTTTGTTAATTTCTATTTCTATCCATAAATTTTCAACCAAAGACAAATCAATGTTAATAGTAGGTTTTAAATTATAAGAAATAGAACTTTTTACATAAATTCCAACATCGCCAGCAGACGTATGACTATTACGGTGAATAAATTGGTAGCCATCTAGTTCAATATTACTGTAAATCATATTTTCTTTAAGTTTGGTCTCAGATACTGCAACTACATCAGGTTTACGGTTTAAATCAGTAAGGTAGTGCGATAAATCGTCAATATTTTTTTGTAAACTTCTCACATTAAAGTAAATCATGAACAAGTGATTAGATTTATTTTTTGAGCAAAGCAAATTATTAATAGAGTTATGATCGTCATAGTAATCACTTGGCATAGAATATAAATCGTTATAATCTAGCTCTGCATCTACATCAGGTAAATTATTTGATACGTTTGGATTTTCAGTTTCAATGGTGTTAACAATGGTGCTAGCACAACCAAAAATTTGTGGCAAACCTGGGCTTTGATCGACAGGTGTTTAATTGCAGCAAAACGAGTTTGAAGAATTCTTGTAATTGCTATTTACAAAAAATTGATCGCAATCAACACAGTTTCTGTAACCTAAACTGTTGTTGCATTGATTGACACCTGCTTTGCAACTGTTAGTTACAGAGGCGTAATTTTGATTTAATTTACAGTTTCCACTACTATTATCAGTAACATTAAGTAGGCTTACCTATCCAAGGGACCCTCAAGTACACAGGGCACTTTTCTGGGCCGAATCGCTTAAGAGTGGAGAACTGAGTGATCTTCTTGGCAATCAAAGCATTAATGACGTTTTTAGGATAGCCATTGTCCAGTAATATTTTCTTGATTTGTTCCATTTCTCTATTGAGTTTGCACTTGGTGCAAATCATCAGCTCGATGCACCAATGTAGATGTTAGACTTATTTTACATTTGAGAAGACTAAAGAACTCCCAATGCAATTACTGGCCAGTGAAAGTGGGTTTCCAGTATACAATGGTCTAAAAATCAACATCTGTTTTTTTGACATAAACATTATGAAACGATAGTCATTTTTCTTCTCTCAACTCACTTGAGTTCAGCTTCAATAACACCATGTACAAGCAAACAGATGGAGTAGTTATGGGATCACCACTTGGTTCGGCTTTGGCCAACATCTTTGTTGGATATTATGAAGAAAAGTATTTTCTCAAATGCAGAAGCCTCCAACATACTTCAGATATGTTCATGACACGTTTGCCAATTTTGATCACAAAGCTGAAGCAGATGAATTCCTGACCAAACTTAACTGCCTTCATTCATCCCTCAGATTCACCTTTGAAAATGTTTATGTCGAAAGAACAGATGTTGGCTTGGAGACCAGTGTATACTGGAAACCCACTTTCACTGGCCAGTATTTGTGATGGAAGTCCTTTAGTCCTCTCAAACATAAAATAACTCTAATATCTAAATTTGTGCATCGAGCTCTAATGATTTGCACCAAGCGTAAACTCAATAGAGAAATAGAATGAATCAAGAAAATATTACTGGACAATGGCTATCCTAAAAACGTCACCAATGCTCAGATTGCCAAGAAGATCACTCAGTTCTCCACTCTTAAGCGATTCGGCCCAGAAAAGTGCCCTGTGTACTTGAGGGTCCCTTGGATAGGTAAGCCATCTACAAACTTGTAAAAAGAAGTCAAAATCGCCATGAAAAGCTGCTATGGTTCCATCAGCACCCGCTTAGTCTTTATGTCTAAGCTCATGCTGCCTGTGGCCCACAAGGATGTTTTGCCTACCATTCAGAATAGGTTTCGTCATATTTGAATACAATGGCCACTGTGATAGCCGGTACATAGAGCAAACATCTCAACGACTACAGGATCACATCAGGCAACATGTGCCGCAATCGTTAAGACAGCAATTGACCTGTCCACGCTGATCTCAACCACACAAATCGTGCAAACAAATTGACACCAAGCTGGATTGTGACTCTGCCATTGGTCAGCATCTTTTAGATAATGATCAATGTGCATTAAAACTACGATAATAAGCGGTTTTCAATCCTCACTGCAGCATGCAGCTCTTTTCATCATAATCTCCTATAGGTTGCTTATATCAAGACCTGGTGCCCAGTGTTATGCAGACAGAAAGAGTTTGTTTACGCTCTCAAACTCTTTCGATAATTGTGGCATTCTTATTTGGCATCCTGCTGCACTTTCTTTAGTATTTTGCTATTGTGAAATCTTTCTTTAGCACGCTTTACAATACTAGCGCTATCATTGGCTTGTCTTGATTGCCTAACATCCAAATTATTCACATAAAACACTTATTCACTCTAGATCTTCCCTTTTGATGTGATACTGCCACTGATAAGAGTGTCACATAAAGCTTATGACCCAAACAGCTTTTTTCAAAGCTATATTAAAATCCTGTACAGCCAACAAAATTTTTGTAAACAATTTAAACTAATTGGAAGAAAATTAGGTTTAAAATGTATTTTAAGATCTCCTGAAAGCAAAAAAAAATTCTCAAAGAGGGTTGCAACAAATATAATTTTTACTGAAAAGGAAATAAGTTGCTTAAAAACTGAGAGCAGATTTGACATCTATGATAAATTTCAGTCAAACATTAACTGAAAACAAGAAATCCATAATGATTTAAATTTTTGGTTGGTGTGTGCCCTTAACTTTAATTACCTTGGAATAGATAACACAATTAGATTGCTGGGACAAGTGTAATTTAGTTGATCTGTGCTACATAAACATAGAAAATTGTAACAGATTTGCTAAACCTACTACTAATGTACATGTGCCACTTTAAATTTTAAAAGTGTTTGTTGTAAGAATTGCTCAGCTATTGCATACAAGATGCGTGCAATGAAACGACTGTCAAGGCGAACCAGAAAAAATAAAAGCTGTCATATAACCCGTCTGATTGAAGCAGGAAAGGAGCAATCTACAGTTGAATTACCTACTTTGAAAGATATTTTAAAGCAAGTCAATAAAAGGTGCATAAATCATTGTTAAAATAAATAGCCTTCATGTCTGCCGGTGCTACCCACTATAATTATAAGTGAGGGAACACTTGTTGCAGTTCTAGAATGAGTCAAATATAATAGAGCTGACATGACACTCTGGAAGAATGTTCATTTTTCGTTTAGTTTAAGCACCATTGTGATTATGTTAACTATGTAACTAGTAATTGCTATAAATTTTTTAGGTATGGACTTTTACTGTGAGAATTAAGTAATGAAGATGTGCAAAATTACCCAACAAAAGAAGTTATCAATGATATTTATTCGAAACTTATTGAAAAGTGGCAAAAAGCTAATGCTCTTTTCATAACACCTGTAATTAATGATGAGCAATGTATTATTAACAAACTTAAGAAAGCATGGGAAGAAACAATCCTTGTTGCACAAAGCAAATCAAGTAAACATGCGAAAAACAAAATCACCATCAGGCTTAACAAACTCTTTGATATTTTGAACTGCAAATGTGTGATTCAATTAAGCTCTAAAAATTCCTGTTCTTCAAATTATACGGAAGATGCTCACATAAACTGTTCTTGTCCAAAACAGAGAAAAGTTCCAAAACTGAACTATTATACATTTATAATAAAAGACAGAAAACTGGATCATTAAGTTGTTTTCAAATTGGACCACCAGATATTCAGGAACACAATAAACTTAAGGCCAAAGCCCAAAGAAAGCAAAGAACAATTGAACAAGAGAAAATGCTCTTTCAAGAAAAAACATCGACATCTACAGAAGATGTGCTATTGGAAAAAAGTTCTACTGAAGAACATAGCAGTGTTGGATCGTGTTGTGAGTTAGCTTTAGACCAAATCCAGTCTGAAATATCAGAAAGAAACACAGAAAAGGTTAAAAATATTGCTTTGGCAGCTATGCGATGAGATGTTGGACTTTGAGCAGCTGCTGCCATTGCTACTGCTGCAAGGATAGCTGCCGAAGTAATCACTCAAGGTAGCACAAATCTCGCACTTGATCACAACAAAATCAACTGACCACAACAAAAACTGATGAAGTCTGCATCTGAAGAATTCAGTAAGTTTGTCTAAACTGCCAAGATTGCATTATTTTACGGTAGAATCAACACGACCAAAACCATGCTATATAAAGAAGGTTTAGTAAAAAGCTGTCCAGCAACTATGCAAGAAAAGCATTATACTGTATGCTCCAAACTTGGGGGAAATATTTTTTTTCATTTTACTCTATACAAGACAACAGATGGGAAGAAGTGTGCTGAAATCATTGCTGATAATTTATACAAGCTTTTGGTTGATAGAAGCATAGATCAAACATTCTTAGCAGTTAGATGTGATTCAACTAACATAAACACTGGAGGTCTTGGGGGTGTCATTTATTTTTTGAAGGAAAAAACTTCTTAGGAAGCTGAATTGGTTAGTTTGTGCCTTGCACACCAATGAGTAACCTCTTTCAACGTCTCATCACAACTTTAGATGGAAGAATTTTAGGTAAAAACAGATGGATGGGACTAATCGGCAAACTGCCTGACTCAGTGACAGAATTACCGGTTACTCCTTCCTATGCAAGAGTTAATAATAGCAACCCTTTAATCTCATTGTCCCCCGAAGTCATTGAAGATCTTTCCTCAGATCCGTTTTATGCCTACAATATAGTTGAAAGCATCAGATCTAGAGTTATTTCTAATGACATAGCTATGCTGGAAATAGGCCCAGTAAATCATGGCAGATGGCTTACAACTGCTAATCCCATTTGTCGTCTATGGGTTCTGAAACACACACAGAAAGACAAAGACTATGATCCCTTAAAAATGGTTGTTGAGTTTATAATTGGTGTTCATATACCAACTTGGTTTTTGATAAAAGTGAAATATCATTGCACAGAAGGCCCTCAACATGTGTTGTATCAGCATATGCAGTTGAGGAAGCAGTCCAGAACCATAGTTGATATGGTAATGCCAACTGTACAGGGTGGTGCCTGGTATGCTTTTTCAGAAAACATTCTTCAGACTATGCTGTGTTCAGAAAATGAAATAGTAAGGAGGAAAGGCATAGAAAGAATAATTCAAATTAGACAAAACCAGTGGTGGGATTCAAATTTTTTGTCAGCCGGTTCCATCACAAAAGTCATATTTTTCAGCTAATTCTGTTACAAAGAGTCATATTTTTTTAGCAAATAAACTGATTATTTTTAATTACTTCCTAATTAACATTTCAAAATAATGGTTAAGTAAGCATCATTATGTCAAAATTAGCATCAAAATTTTTGATGATGTTCAGGATTGTCTATATTGCTGTATATATTATATACTTGTTGATAACGAACTTAAAAACCTGAAGGTGTATGATTTACTGAAAACACATGCTTGAATGTTGATATTCTATAAAAACGCTGTCATTCTATAAAAAAATAAACACAAAAAATCTTTATCAAAGAAAAAAAGTTTATTGAAATTAAACTCAAATTTTGCAATTTCTACATCAAATATTTCCAAATGGCGACCTGATTGTCATCAATTTCTTTATCTGTCTTTTTTTTTTATCCTGTTGTCATCAGCAGAGTGGTTTCTTCTAAGCCATTTCTTGGCCGAAGGAGTGGGCTCCCATGAGCTAAACGGGAGACCAATCAGATTAATTATGATAAGATTAGCTACATTCTCAACAATAAGGCGACTCCTTTTATCTAAATATATGATATTCATTTTTGAAAACCCTCTTTCTGCTTCTGCAGAACTACCAGCAATAGCACTGATATTTTTAGCTTTCTGTATACTTGAAGGAACCTCAGCCTTTGCAAGGTTGCTACAATTTTGCAAGACATTTTCCACATAGTCTCGAAATTCATTGATACTGATTTCATGATGAAAAACTTTACTAAATTTCCTCAGCTTTTCTTCTGCAGATAACCAAGGCACAACTACTTCCTCAATATTCCAAGAATTGGGATTAAGAAAATTAATCAAATCATGAAATATATCATCTTGTTCATTGTTTTTTGATATTAAATTGTCACAGTTCATCAGCCTCTTTTTCATATTTTCTGTTACTGCTTCAAGTAGCTTTTGACAAGGAGGGCTAATGACTTTGTTATTTTCAACAAAATAAATATCCTTAACCTGTTAATGGTCTCTGCTCACTCGAGCAGCACCATTCACAGTGTCATCAGTTTACTAAATAATGCACTTTGTCTTAGCAACTGCACTAAATAATGCACTTTGTCTTAGCAACTGCTTTAGATGGCTGCCAGACATATGTTTTACTACTAGATATCATAAAATGTCACGGGCAATGCTAATTAAACTAAAAATCAGTGTGTCATCATATGATGTCGGCACCACTGTGGTACAGTCACGCGTTGACATCATATGATGTTAGTTGCTGGAAGAATGCAACACGTGCTGACATCATATGATGTCAATACCCATTAACAGGTTAAAAGATTCTGAAGCAGCAATATCATCGATTTTTTTTTCATAGGTTCCCTTGCTTTCTTTAAGCATTTCAAATACCTTAATGGTCCTTTTTACTAGCTGCTCAGCTTTTGTCAGTGTTAAATTTCTGGCATGAAGAGCATCAGATAGTAAGAAAATTTCTTGAAGTATATCTATCATTAATGCCAAATTCTCCAAGAAATACCTGTTGCAAAGACGTGCAGCCATACCTGAATGTTTTGCTTCACCAGAAAAATATTAGTACAACGCTGGATATGCACGCCACACAGCAAGCGCAGATTTTAGACTGCAAGCAGCCCACCTTGGTCCTAGAACTCTACCTATCTTCAAAATTTGTTGCCCAAGCATTTCTGAAACTTTGAAAAGTTGCATTTGGTTTTTGTTTAATTGGTGAAAAATTGTGTAGATTTTATCCATAAATATTTTGAAATGATTCACCTGTTTTATATCATCGACAGAATCATCCAAAATAAGTTGCAAACGATGATTTAAACAATGCCAAAAGATTATGTTAGGATAATCATTTTTAAGTCTAGTGCCTACCCCGGAATTGCGACCAAGCATTACACTTGCTCCATCAGAACAGAGAGAAATCAAATTGTTTGTCAAATATTCATTATCAAACCCCATCATGCAAACTCTTAAACAGAGACGCATATATTTGTTCAGCTCCTTGTCCTTCCAATTTGACCAAATCAAAGAAAATTATTGGTGAGACATCACAATCTTCAAAAAAATCATAAGAACTGGCTTATTAGATATGGTTGATGCTTCATCTAAGATGACACAAAGTTTTAGGTTTTGTGCAATGATTTTGGTAAATATTTCACTCTTAATATCCTTTGCAAGGTGATCAACTAGTTTTACTGCAGTTTTCCGAGAATGAAGTCCAACACCCATATCAACTCCATTTCTTATTTGAAGTTCAATCTCATCTTTAATGTCGGAAAATGGCCTACATCTTTTTGCCAAACTGTAGACTGTATTGAAAACTCTGCAAGTCGAGGCAATATATCTCTCATTCCTTTTATCAATGCTTTTTGTAATTGCATCACACGCATAATACTCTTCTTGCTTTAAACATAGCATATGTGCCTTTGATGAAAAGAGTTCCTTTATTTTTTTTCCTCAGAGATGCTTGCATAATGGTTGTAGTCTTTCCTGAGCCTTTGACTCTGCAGTTTTCCATTCAGTTGAAACTCTAATTCCTTTTATGTTTATAGAGTCACATTTGGCACAATGATCACAACCAAGTTTCTTGTTACGAGCAATCAATCCATCATATTTTTTTAGAAAATTCTTGTATTGCATTGTATTCCAGCAATCTGGCAGAGATGCTGCTGCATCTGTATGATCTGCCGGTGGCACAGTATTTACAGTAGACATATCAGAAGCAGACGTAGCAATCTCAGTTGCTTCTTCCACTGAGCTTTCAGTTCTTGGGATTTTACACAGGAAATTTAATATACGCACCTCTTTGTCTTTTCATTTTAGGGCTGTAATCTATAAAAAAAAAAACACAATTCAATAGTGCAATTATCCTAACAGTTAGTGGTAAAATTTACTTTTTAGGAACAGGTTCTCTCACTCCAGGACTTGATAATGACAGCTTCTTCCACTATCACATTCTTTAAAACCAAACTATCTAACAACCTATTCTTGAAATTAAAGTAGTTGCAAGAACAGAATGCAACCCCAGGTTCCAGTGAATGGTGCAAACCGGCTCAATCCCATCACTGCTAACAGCCACACTAAAAAGCAGCAGTCATCTCATGACTTGTACTTATGACGCACCAATTCAATTTTGGGACAAACAATCACAAAAAGAAAATTACTACAATTATAAAAATTAACACAATGTATAACTGTTACGTGCGAATTTGACCATTGCACATTTTGAAAAAAACACGTGAGCAACTTGATCTCAAAAATCGGTGTGTCAGATAAGATGCAAAAATCCATTGACAGTAACCATTAATGCTAACCAGTTCACTAATCTCATAAAATTCCATGAGACGGTTCTATAGAACCAGAGCAAACCGGCTGAATCCTATCACTGGACAAAACCGATGTGAAGGCAATCTTGGAGATAAGTCAGTTCAAATCAGAAAAACGCCAGAACTTAATCCCACAGCTACAAATCTGAATGAAGTTCTATTTGAATAAGGTTAAGTGTTGGTAAGGTGTTTTGTAGTGTTTGGTAAAACGTATAAATTATTATTAATATTTAACACTTGCAATTTTATTTATATCTGCAATTTTTTTGGGAACTGCTACAAATTCATTTCTATGTGCAAATTGTTTGAGAACTGCTACTTGTAATATTGCATCTGAAATGACATTTCGGGAATTTGCTGTAGTTCTGGAAAAGCTGGCTAAAATTGAACACAAACAAGATGAGTATCAGTCAAATTTTTCAAGATCATCAGGTGTAAATGAAAACGCTGATGCTCCTGCCTTTGTTTCAGGTACCAGTAGTGGCAAAGGTCAAAAAGAACTGCTGGAAGAACTGTTGCAATCAATAACTGCAATCAAAACTACAATAAAGGATTTGGCTAAACAAATTGAAGAAAAAGAAAAAAGAATGGATGATCTTGAGCAGTATGGAAAAAGCAACTGCCTTATTCTACATGCATGTGTTGACCTTCCTAAAGAAAATGCAGGTCATGTAACTTTTGAAAATTTTGTGCTAGAAACTCTGACTTCTAGACTAAAATTTGCTCATTCTATTTGCAATAGCAACATTGATATTTGTCATGTAATCCCTTCTCGAAAAGGAAAAAATCCAATAACCATTAAGATTGTCAGAAGATCTGTCAGAAATCAAGTATTTAACAGTAAATCATTATTGAAAGCCACTAAGGAATCAGATCCCAAACTTGCCATAACAGAATCTTTGACAAGGTGCAAATCTAAATTGCTGGAACAATCTAAAAACGTTTTTGGGTTTCAAAACGTTTGGACCCAGAAAGGTAATATATTTTGCAGTTGTTCAGGTAAACGACATAAAATCGATGATTTTGCTAACATTGCTAGAATTAGATTTCCTGAAAAATAGTCTCTTACTGCTTTTTTGATGTACTAGCTGCTAATTATATGCCACAAGCCATCACTATTTCTAGCAGCACAATAAACAACACAATACAAAAGGCTATTGTGCATTTTTTTTCAACTCTGCCAGTTGTCTAATTGTAATTCGATTATTGAGCCAAATTTACATCTGCAACATTACCCTATTGTGCCCCTAAATGAAAATAAATGCTATCCAAACCTCACATATGATCTAGATATCTCAGCTGATTACATAAATTCCTTATTTGATATTCCTCAAATTCGTAATAACAATGTTGATGACAGTTTATTTGATAGCTGTAGCCAGTACATTAATACTTCAAACATACATGACATTGCAATTAATCACAACTTCACCAACCAATTTCTTGGCATGAGTGTAAACATGAGATCACTTGCAAATACTGCAAACCTCACTAAACTTGAAGCATCAATCTTTTCTTTACCAAAAAAATCAGATATAATAGCCATTATTGAAACGTGGGTTACACCACTCAATTCAGGCCCATACAATAATCTTGATAATTATATTCTTGCACAAAATCCAAGAAAAAATTTGAAAGGTGGAGGTATTTTTATATAAAAATAATCTGCAATTTACAGTAATTGATGAACTTTCAATTATGAATGAAAAAGTTTTTGAGTCTATTTTTGTAAAAATTGAATTGAAACATGATACTATTACATGTGGGACCATATACAGATCACCAATGACAGACTCCACCTCCAACCAACCATTTATTTCTAATTTAAGCAGTGTGGCTAAGTCATCTCAAACCAAATACTAAATGCTTTATATATGAAGATTTTAATTATAACTAGGGCCATTTTTTTTTATCTAAAAAAATATATTTTTGACTTTATTTCAGCAAAATTTTGACTTTATTTTGACCTAACCGCTTTCCCCTATTATTTATGTTTTGTTGCACTTTTTTGAATAAAAATGTTTTATAATCTGCAATTTACATAAGTTTTTAAAGAAGAAGGTAGCCTACTTTAAACATTTTCTCAATCACTCAGTCTTGAAGCTAATGCAACAAAGTGACGCATGACGTCAAAACCTAGGATAACGAGCCATTGTGTGCACCAGTATCAATTAGTGTGTGATACAAAAAATGTGTTGTTATCGCAACTGTGCTGTACATTAACAGTCTGTCTATGATGTTTTTAACAAAAGCCACACAGTATAATTACCAGGACTTTTTATTGTAATACAGCATCATATATTTTTTACGTTCTTAACATCAAAATTTCTGTCTTTTCTCAGTAATTTACTGAGCATAGAAAACGACCTCTCAACAGCAGCAGAGGTTGGCTGGTTTTTTTGCAATAGTGCATAGCTTGTTGGGTCAATTGTCAAGTTGGTACAGTTTATTATTGTTTCTAAATCAGAGTTGGATAGTTGTTTTTTAATGTAACTTTTAATTGCACACAGATCATCATCAAATTGCATATTCTTCAGCGATCTGTATGCTTCGGTTATTGTGCAGGCACTTCCTTCTAAGAACTCTACGTTGGCTGCTGGAGTCTGGTATTGATTTATTTTAACCAAGTCTGGCATCAAATCTTCTACATTGATAGCGTCTTTTACTCTGCTGACTAAGAGGCCTGCACTTGTCCAATTGTTGACAATGGTACGAACAGCTGGAAGGTTCTCACTGTAATATAAGGCAGCTCTAAGCCAAGTTGCCCATCTTGTAATTACAGGGTCAGGAAGAGATGGCAGACCAGCATCATGAAAATCTTTCTTGCAATCTTTGTTTTGATTGTTGCTGCCTTGATTATTTCATCAGTATTTTAAAAATGAGCATGCACACGCATAGCGCAGTTATGTAGTAAGTGCGCAACGCTGTTGACATGCATCAAAGAAGGGTATAATTCCTTTAATGTCTTTCCAGCCAAAGACACGTACCAAGCAGCATCAGTCAAGAACAATGAAAAATTCTTGCGGTTTTATTTCAAGTTGTCACAATATGTCATCCACAGTGTGCAGAATAATACTGCTATTAACATTGCTACCGCTGTCAAGTGGATGGCAATCAACGAGAAATGTCTGATTTGGGGCATCTAAGCTGCCCACAAGCACACTAATATATTTTTGTTTAGCAATCTCTGCTTCATCCACAATTAAAAAAATGTTTTTGTCACAAAGTAATTCTTGAATTTGTTCTTCTTTTTGGGATGCTAATTTAGCAACACCTGCCCAGGCTGCAGTCTTCGAAGGCAATACTTTTCTCGTTATAGCAAACAGAGACTTTAAAGAAGGATGGTTCAGTTTATGAAGTGGGATATCATCTGCAGCTAAGAATGAAGAGACAACCTGTTCCTTGAAGTTTACTTGATCGAGTTGTAAAAAGGTTTGCTTACTTTGGGATTTGCTCTTTGTCTGCAATTTTCTTTGGTGTTGCTTACTTTTTTGGTGGCTTTCCACAAAAAGCTTTTTGTCGCATTTGACTAGCATATTGCAAAGGTTGCATCACAAGTCATGGGCAGAAGTTGCTGAAAACTAATCCGGATATTCCTGACAAATTTGCCTAACTTTTGCTGTAGAAAATTTGGCTTGTTTAGACATTCTTTGTTTTGCAAGCTACGACTTAAAAAGACCACGCGTAAAGAGCACAAAGGTTGTATAGGCATAGATTAATTGTCTAACAATTATGTGTTTATGCATTAACAATGACGATTTCCTGCATAATAAGTGCTATTTCCTTCTTAATTACCACACGCATTTTTACCATTGCAACTATTTTAGAAGTTTAAAATCAAATAAAACTGCACATAAAATTTTAATAGCAGCTCAAAAATTCAAAAAAATATAAATTTGTTCGTTTTGTAAGTAAATTTTTGATGAAGGCAATTTTGACAAGTTTTGACTTTATGCAAAATTTTGACTTTATTTTGACCCATAAAATCTACCAAAACAGACTCCTGAACACCTGAAACGAACGTTGGTATACGTTTAATCATGTAACAAGGTCCTGAAAAAATGTTGACTTTATTGACTTTAGCAGACCCTAATTATGACCTTTTGCAAGCAGAAAACAGATGCACTAGTAAATTTACTGAAACAATGTTTGACCACTGTTTTTACTCAATGATAAATGAACCAACACACATTACCAGTTCCAGTGCAACTGTTTTGGACCATATCTGGACAAACATATATTCTTACGCCATAAAAGCAAAAATTCTTCTTCACCCCATCTCTGACCACCTGCCTCTGTTCACATGTTTTGAAGCACGCCAGCATAAAAATATTCACAATTCAAAGATCAGAATTTTTAACCAAGAAAATATCAACAACTTTCACAATACATTAGACTCTACTTTTGACATTGACGTAGTTTTAAGGGAATCAGACCCTAATTTAGCATATGAATTATTCATAAACCATTACTATAAAGATTTTGATGCACGTTTCCCCCTAACCAATCCGAGGCCAAAAACACACTCTAATAACTGGTTTGATAAAGATCTTCATGTTCTTATGCATGAAAAAGAAAAACTTTTTAAAAAGTATGTAAATAAGAAAACACTGACTGCAAAGGTGAAGTATAACAAAGCTAGAAATCTTTACTATCATCCAATTCAACAGAAAAAGAAATTGCATTATTCATCTCTTTTTAATAAACAAAAAAATAATTTGAAGCAAACCTGGAAAATCCTAAATAAATTATTTGGAAGGAAAAAAGTAAAATCACTCAATGCCCCTCTCTGATAATAGATGGTAAATTGTGCACTGACTCAAATCTATTAGCTAACTACTTTAACAATTATATTTCTAGTATTGGTGAAAAATTGGTAAACAAACTAGCAACCTTACAAAAACAATTCAGCGAATTTTTGGGCTCTCCAATATGCAACTCAATGTTCTTGAACCCTACATCGGCAACTGAAATCAGAAAAATTACCTCAAAAATGCAACCCAAAAACAGCACTGGAATTGATGAAATTCCAATATCAGTTGTAAAATCAAGTTCTGATTACATTCTTATTGGTTTGTGTCACATTTTCAGCTTATCTTTATCTCAAGGTCAATTTATGATAGACTTTAAAAAAGCTAAAGTGATTTATGTACACAAAAAAGGGCAAAAAACAAATGTAAATAATTATTGGCCGATCAGTCTGCTCCCAGTACTGTCTAAGATATTAGAAAAGATTGTATATAATCAACTGTATTCATTTTTGTCACAATCAAACTTTTTCTATGATTTACAATTTGGATTTAGAAAAAATCACTCCACTAGTCATGACGCTACTGTAATGGTTGAAAATATCACCAAATCTTTTGAGGATAAAGAATATACTCTTGGTGTATTTTTAGATCTCTCCAAAGCTTTTGACACCATTGATCACAGTATACTTTTGGCTAAACTAATTCACTTTGGTGTTAGGGGGGGGGGGTAGCAAACAAATGGTTCAGAAGCTATTTAAACAATTGCTTGATGTACATGGAAGTTGATGGAAAAATTTCAAATTCCAAGCCAATCGTGGTAGGGGTGCCACAGGGATCAATTCTTGCCCCCTTCTATTTTTAATTTACACAAATGATTTTTCTAAATGCTTAACGTCAGGCAAAGTGATGTTTGCAGGTGACACCAATCAATTTTTTAACAGCAGTTCTTATAAAGCATTATATGAGGTTACAAATACTCAATTGGAACATGTCGAGGCCTGGCTTTCTGCAAATAAATTAATGCTTAATACTGATAAAACCCTATATGTTGCGTGTAGGACTCCAAATAGTCTTCCTCCACCTGCTTTGTTGTCAATTCAATTCAAAAACAAGCATCTAGAACATGTAAACAGTCGCAAGTTTTTGGGTTTAACCATCAATGAACATCTTTCATGGAAGCCACATATGCAGTGGTTGCTACAAAAACTCAGATGTAGCTACCATGTAATTAATAAAGTAAAACAGTATCTTCATAAAAGTTCATTGCTAACCTTATATCACTCTCTTATTAATAGCTATGTGCAATATTGTGTAATATCCTGGTGCCATGGCAATGTATCTATGATTCAAAAGTTGCAAAAAGTTTCAACCAAAGCAATTAATTTGATTAATACTAAGAAGCAAAAAAACAGTAACGTTTTTCAATAACACAATCTGCTAACAATACAACAGTCTAAACAACTTGAAATTGCCAAATTTATGCACAAATATTTTAATAAATCTCTTCCTCCTGCTTTTTCAAACATCTTTGATTCTAACTTTCTTAGTGAGAAAGCCACTCTTTGTACTCGATTCAAGTCCAAATTGGGCCCTCAATATTGCAGAATAAAACTCACACAACAAACACTGAAATTTAGAGGCCCAATGTTATGGAATAAACTACCTGTAGCACTCAAAGATATTAAATCACTTCCCAAGTTCATCAAATGCTTTAAAGAATATATTATAAATCAGTAGATTAATATGTATTATGTTTTAAGACTGGAAACCTACTTCTTCTGATTGCTTAAAGATATAATTGTAAAACGAGCTTGCAAAGTAGGATAAAAAGTGAAAAAATAGGTATTTGCTGTTTTTCATTCTTTTTCAGAATCTGCCAATCACTTTCGAACTACTAATTAAAAAAGAACAAATGATTATTTTATACTCCAACTTCAGGTGACAACTGCTCCTCGAAATATTTTCTGATGAAGAAGAAGAATAGGGAAAATTCACCTGCCATATAGGCCCATGAAACTTCAGTCTATTCATTAGAATAAATGATTAATTTTTATTTGAGTAAAAAAGACAGGGACACTTCCAATTGTTTACTTAAATTATCCACAATTACGTGATTAAAATCAGGTCATAAAAATTCAAACACTACTATTTATCTGCAAATTGCATAGTCCTGGGCAGTAAGACTATAACTGCATCCAGCGACAGGGTCCTGCCTAGAGTGTAATGGAGCTAACTCTTTAACTGTCGTTGCTCCCAGGTCACCCTTGAGCAAGGTGTAGTACCTGGTAGCCCCCCTTGTTAGGATAACAACAATTTGGCACTGAGAGAAATGAATTTCTTTTAGCTATTGGGTTTTTTTACATAGGGTCAAATTTTGTTTATTTGGCTGACTGCTTTTTTAGTTTCTTTTTTGTTGTTTTTTTATTTCAATTTTTTTGCTTTATGCTTTTGTCAGGTGCGGTGACCATGCCCCTTTCTATAATCTTTTAAATGTAACCTTAAAAAATTTGGGTATGTTTAACGTCAAATTATTTTGTCACCTGCATTCCTTTTTTGCTTATTGTTTTTATCCTATCATCAAGTTTTTTGTGTTGAGAAAACAGAAGCAAAATAAATTGCCAACTACTACTAAGTAATTGCCTGGAAGAATGGATATGAACCCTTGTGACGTGTGAGTTCAATTAAAAGAATACTTTTCTAGGCCCATGGCCATGCCTAATTGGCCTTGTCATGCCCAAAGCATTGAATGTTGAATTAAGCAAATGACTGATGTAGAAAAGAGTGTTTTCCCATGAAAAGCAAGATGGGTGGATTAAAAACCTGGAAAGATCATGACAACTCGTGTCAAAAAAAGGTTCTAAGCAAGATTTAGTTCAGCTCTTCAGCTTTCAAAATGATTAAAACTGACTTTATTTGATTGTGCACAATAACAACATTGTATCACATTTGAGATTTCGTGTTTCATCGCATTTTGGTAGATTGATTTATTAATACAGCAAATTATGTCAAAATGGACATCTTCATCAATTTCAAAGCTCTTTCCAGGTAGCTAAATGCTGTCTGAATTTAATAAAAGTTTAGATTTTGAATTTTCTCAAGCAACCACAACTTTTTTGCACCAAAGGAAGTTAGTTTGAAAATTTTTCAAAAATATGACCCACCCAAACATATTTTTTGTTTATAAATCCCTAGGTTTATGCATTAAGTCAACATTTTTTTAAGTCAACATTTTTTTTAAGTCAACACATTGTCACCTCGTTACTTTTCAGTGTAACCAAAAACAAGAAAATTTAATGCAAATTCTAATTACTGGTATGTGGTGATATTGACCAGTTTTCTTGCTTCAGTGTGATCAACTTTTTTCCTCCTATTTTCATTGGGTATATCTTGTAGCAATATATTCGATGTGATGATAAATCCTTGATTAGGTTGACAAAGCTCTTTTTCAGTTTAGACTTGGGAGAGTAGAATACAATTCAACTTTTTAACTATTTTTTAAATCATGTTGATGTCAAAATTTCATATTTCAAACAAACTTTGATTGGCAAGATGTTTTTAAAAATATACCAAAATTCTGTAGCAATTTTTTTCTGGGTTTGGGAGACTATGTTATGCAAGTTTTTTGAGTTTAACAAATAAAGAAAAAAACTGTACAGCTAACGCTGACATTTATTGTAATATTAACAACATTTTGGTAGAGTCCTTTCAATCTTGTTTCGGCACTGCTTTCACATAAAAGAAACAAAAGTTGTTTTAAGATAATAGGGTCGACTTAACACACATTTGTGAAAAATGTCTTCCTAACTCAGATGCAATAACTTCAAGTCAAAAATTTTAAGGCAATACCATATTGTGTTGTTAATAAAATTAAACTTAACAAAACTATTTTGCAACAAAGTTTAAATCATAGTTTTTTTTATTATATTCTGAGTCTGAAGCTGCTGCAGTTCTAAGATAATGATGTCGACTTAACACAGGTTTTGGAACAAGGTCCCCTCAACTCAAAATTTATGCTTATATATAACTACCAAGTAACATTGAATAATCAAAGTGGATATATGATGCAATCCTACCGTCTGAATTAAAAAGACCTTGAATGTATGCTTTGCCAAAAACACACAAAGAAAATAATCCTCTTTACCCTATACTGGCTATGACAGGTTTGTCTCACGATCACCTTGGCAAGTGGTTAATTGGCTATTGCAACTTGTGTTGGAGTTGTTTTCATCACACTGTATGTAAGAGATCCTTTTATGTTTGCTAAGACCATGCAAAATCTTGATATTGACATTAATGTTTTCATGTGCTCCTTTGACATGTCAAGTTTGTTCACAAATGTTTTTCTTCATAAAATAATCAAGATCTGTTCAAAAGTTTTTAATGACATGTCCAATTCACAACCAGTCATTCCAAAAGACATGTTTGCTGAATTGATGAAGAGCGTTACATCTTCAGTTAAGTTCAGCTTCAACAATGCTATGTACAAGCAAACAGATGGAGTAGCTATAAGATCACCACTTGGTCCGTCTTTGGCTAACATCTTTGTTGGATATTATAAAGAAAAATTATTTTCTCAAACACGAAAGCCTCTAGTATACTTCAGATATGTTTACGACACGTTTGCCATCTTTGATCATAAAGCTGAAGCAGGTGAATTCCTGACCATACATAACTGCCTTCATCCATCCCTCAAATTGACTTTTGAGAAAGAGAAATGTCTGCTGTTTCTTGATGTTTATGTTGAAAGAACAGCTATTTGCTTTGAAACCAGCATATACTGGAAACCTACCTTCACTGGCTAGTATTTACACTGGGAGTCCAAAATAAGTCTAATATCTATATTAGTGCATCGAGCCCTAATGATTGGAACCAAACATAAAATCAATGAAAAATAGTACAGATCAAAATATTACTGAACAATGGTTACCCTAAAAATATTGTCAGCACTCAGATCACCAAGAAAATTTTTTCCAAATATTCAATTTTTTTTATTCAGAATATAACTCCTGACTCCTTTGAACCAATTTGGCTACAACTAACCTCTAATTCATAAACAATAAAAATAATTAAAAAAAAATCCTCTAAGTCAATAAAATGAAATAAATTCACACTAACAAAGTCATTAGTAACAATACTGAAATAAGCACAATAATCGTTAAACAGTTTTTTGGCTTTGTGTTCACACCAATGTCTATCAGCTCCTTGATATACAGCCAAACATCGAAAAAAGCATAAATTGTCACCACCTGAAACGTTTGCAAGTCCATGAGTGTTTGTGATGTAGTCTGGTAATGATGTTCCTACTCCAAGAGGAGCATCTTTCAGGCTGTTTACATAAAAAGTAATGTTTGAAATTTGCACCACCTTCTATTTGCTCTTGGGGCAAGTCAAGTCATCGCAAAGATTCCTCTGCAAATGGATTCAAAAGTTAAATAATTTTTTTCCATTGCTTATCAGCAAAGTTGTTTCCAATATTTGAGCATTGTTGAAACTTGAATGATAATATCGTAACTCCTTTGTTTCTATGTTTTTAAGTATAAATTGAAGACTGTAATTGATTTTAAATCGGTTGGTTTGATATTTCATAATTTGGTGGGTGATTTCTTCAATCAAATCTTTAAAGTCTCTATCACAGAAAAAAATTAAAGATATTTTGCACTTTTCCTCTTTTGGTGAAAGTTCAAATAATTGTCCAATACTTTTATATGAATGCTCTTATTTCAGGACCAGGTTCCGCTGCTTGTTTGTTTTTGTTTTCTTCAATGTCTTTATACATTATTACCTATAATATTTAGACTCTAGTGTCTGAAATTCTTCGCACAGTTTGTAGAACTTTCTTTCAAACATCTTTATTTAATAGATGGTTCATCAATTGAAGAAGCTTCACCAGGAAACATATTAACAAGAGTCTTGTCAGTAGGTTGTTCAATTGTCACATTATCATCACATAAACATTCAGTTACTTGATCCAAAACAAGTTTACATTTATGTCTTTTCAAATTGTATGCTCTTGCAAACGTTTTCTTACATTTCGAACATTGCACTTTAGTTGATTTAAAGTGTGTACTGGTTTCATGTCTAGGCAAATCCTCTGTTTGCCCATAAACTTTATTGCATAACTCACATGTGTAACAGTTTTTTCATCATGTGTATTTTTCTTATGTCTTGATAAACTTCTTTTCTCAGTAAATTCTCTAGCACATACATCACACATATTTGCACCCATTTTATACAATGAACACTCTTCTGCCAAATCTGCTTTATAGAGAATCGCTTACACCATGCTGGATTGCACAATAGGGATGCAATTATGGTCTGGCTTAAAATAGAATTGATTACGTCATGATGGATTGCACAATAGGGATGCAATTACGATCTAGTTAAAAACAGAATTGCTTAAGTCATGATGGATTGTGCAACAGGGATGTAATCACATTTTTACAGTATAGTTAAAAACAGAATTGATTATGTCATGAATCATTGAAATAAGGAATCACTCCCTGAAAACCACAAGGTAATAACAAGTCAAATCATAAGGCGGCAAGGATTAGCATTAAACTTTTTGAAACATTCTACATGACATCCACATCATGTTGGAATTAACTCCCTCAGATTAGTGTTTACTCCTTTAGACCTAGGGTTAGCTTTCTCATATAAAACTAGCATTAGTCCCCCTCACATAAGATTATCTTCCTTGCATAGTATTTGAACTAGGATTAGTTCTCTCAGACCTAGGGCTAGCTCCTTTGAATAGGATTAGAATTAAGGCTAGCTTCCTCAGGCCTCCCTTATATAAAATTAAAAGACCTATGTTAGCTCCCTTAGAATTATGATTAACTCACATAAAATTAATAGACCTACAGTAATCATCCTCAGACCAAGGGTTAGCTCCCTCCGACCTACTTCAAATAAAATTAGTGTCTGTGGTTATCTCCCTCACAAAAATTAATAAACTTAGGATTAACTTTTTTAGGGTTAGGGTTAGAGACCAGCACCCCCACAATTGACGCCAAATGAGCCATCATATATTACTATTGTTGCACTCACAGGAATTACGCCATACTGTAACTGGTATACTACCTTCAACTTTTGTGCAATTGTAAGCCTAATTGTAAAACTTAAAGCATGGCTGCATAAACATCACTAGCTTCTGGCTTAAACACTGTCAGCTGGGTGTGAATTAATCCAGGATCTACAAGATTAATTATTATAATATGTTAGGTTACTACTAAATGGATAACCAACTGAACAGGTTTTTGTGCTAAATGACTTTTTTTTCTCAATCCTGCAAGATTTCGCATTAAAACTTAGCATTTTGTTCTACTTTACTACAAGTGTCAAGGAATAAGAGTACAGTGAGTCTTCCTTATATGGTACTTCATCATCTGGTAAATTCACGGTTACAGTGTGTGATAATTATTACCTTCAATTCTATTTATGGTAAAAAAAATTCACAGATACAGTATTCACTCATGTTTTGTTTACACTGCACCATAGTGCCAGGACGCCACATGGCCACCACAACAATCAGTCTCTTCCCATGTTTCCCACTGAACCCAAGTAAAAAATGTACAGTGTGTTCTTTGTGGATATTGTTATCATGACGCACAGTGATGCATCCATAACAGCTCCAAAACTTTCTGCAGTAAGGGCTGAAATCATTACTGTCTGTCATTACTGTCTCTTAGCCATGGGAGGGACATCATCTAATAGAATATGTGGTGAGTGAAAGGTAAATAAAAACATTATCTGTTTGTTTCTTTTGCACAATACTTCGCATTTTTTTTTATGAAACTGCTTTCATGTCTGTAGGGATGACTTTTGAATTTTAAAAATTAGATTTAAAGAAGTTTGTTTGCGCTATAATAGGGTATGTCATTCTAAGTTAACAGGCAGCATATCAATGATAAACTTTACTATTTGTATTTGCTTTTAATATGACAACAAATAATACGTACAGCTGCTGCAAGCTGTTGTATTTTAGTTAAGTGGTATGATACAGCACTATAACATCACTTAATTCACAGCATACTTAAAACTTGCTTTAATGCTCAACTCTCTAAAGATCAATGTGACACATGTGTCACATCACTGTTAATAGTCAGGTCTTTATTAAATTTTCATTCCACCCTATTGCACATTCCGGTCCTTTCTGACTGTATCCAAGATTTCTTGCAATCTCATTATTACATCCTTTTCATAAGTCACACTCTGACTATCTTTTAATTTACCCTTCCTTGGCAGTACTGATGATATAAGTATGAGTTTTAATGCCTCTTTGGTTCATTCTTTCATCTATGTTTTCTAGCTGTTGAATTTTATTTCACACTTCATCAACAACTTGCATTTTTGCTTCTCTACATATGACATAGTTTTTTATGCCTGTTTTGGTTCATTGTTTCATTTATTTTTTCTAGCTGTTGAATTTTCTTGCATACTTTATCATCCACTTTTACTTTTGTTTCCATACGTAAATGACATATTTTTTGTGGATATTTTAACAATGTTGGTTTGTATTTTTCTTCATGAGATCAAGGTTACCATTAGTCATGCATGATTTCCTTTCAAGTACTATAAGCTTTCAAAACGTTTTTTTTTGTGACAGTTTTTGGATTTCATGCAAATTTGCCTTTGATAAATTGATTGACTATGATTTAGTTTTTTGATGGCATTTTTTACACTTTTCTTTTTTTTGTTGTTTTTTTAACTATTTCTGGCAATTCAGTTTTTGCTGCATCGTTACTTTTGTTGCAACTACTAGATCATGACCAGACAGCTTATTAATTCAAATAACTTTGCATTGGAAAACTGTCTTGCAGTAGCTTTTGTTCACCAGACTGCAGTTGAGAAGGCTCAACCCTTTTTCATCATTTCCTTTCAACTATAATATTTACTTGCTTTTACAAATTTGTATAAACTTTTTATCACTAAATGGAACTCTCAGCCCCATCAACAAGCAATTTTCTATTTCTGTTCATTTCACTGCTTCTATAATCATGACATAATCTAACTATTCTTTTTTCAATTTCAGCAATAAAGTCTTTCATTATCATTGTTGGCTAGTTTTTTCCAATTATGGTACTTACTAGTTAGTTTTTTTTTATACCACTTGCAACCATTACATGCACTTCAAT
This sequence comes from Trididemnum clinides, assembly GCA_963675345.1. Classification (NCBI taxonomy): domain Eukaryota; kingdom Metazoa; phylum Chordata; class Ascidiacea; order Aplousobranchia; family Didemnidae; genus Trididemnum; species Trididemnum clinides. Next base: position 35,034,154 of record OY776297.1, read on the forward strand.
AACTTCCCTCTTTTGGAAGGTCAGGTCTGGTATGCAAACCCACATTAAAGTTAATTTATTACCTTAAAAAGCAAGGTTCAGTTCCATGACAGAATGATTTTTGAGAGTTGATGCCTGTAGGTATGATATCAATGATCAAACTAAGAAAAACGCAATTCCTTTTTCACTTTTGTCATCTAATTAGAAAGTTATTGTTTTGTATGTTCGTGAGTTGAGCTTAGTTGGTTTCAAGCTGCTATTCAAGCTGTTGTTAAGGAACAACATACAACAATATCTCTGATCCAGAATCTTGTGGAAGAAGCTTGTTGTATGTCATTATGGAAGCAACTGACAAGCATGCATTCCTACAAAATCTATCTTGGAGAGAGATGAAAACAAAAGCTAAACCATGGTTCAACAAAGGCTTGCTTAAACCTGCTGTATTTTAACACAAAATAACCATTTTATGTAAACCTTGCGCCTGACTGATAACATAGCATTTGAGTGAAAAAGGGCATCAACAATTTATTAAACCAAGGCTGATTATACAAGGCAACAATAATGAGTATACCACCCAATCAATTTTGATGAGACCATTCCTGGATGCATTTTTTCCTTTTGGATTCATCAGCAGGGCTCATCCCGTCACAAGCTAAAGTGGACTTTAGAAAAAGAATAAAGCCAAAATGCTGGTAAACATTTTATTAAAACGTTTTGCTTTTACACTAAAAGCATCATCAGTTGAATAAATGGTCACCTAAGGCTAGGCTAAACAAATATTGCATTACTGCATACTGCATGAAAGCAGTATCTGTTTAGCCTAGCCTTAGGTGACCATTAGTACTTTGGTAAAGAATGCTGCTCTACCAATCAGGTGCAAGATTTGCAATTTCCTATCTTCGCTTATGATTTCCAACTATTTTATGGTTCTGTGACAATTCAAAGTTGTTACAATTCAGTTGCGACAATTCAAAGTTGTAAATTTAGAGTCAAATTGAAACCATAACTCTAACGTGACTTTGAATTGTCAAAACACCCTATTTTATAAATGTTTCAAATTAGAGAAAACACAATGAGAAACAAAATATATAACATCTACACTATAAAACAGAGTTCCGTCAGTGTGTTCCTTTATTCACTTTAACTCCTCTGAAATTGCTGGGCATGCAAACTTGAAACTTAGTTTGACTAAACATTGCCTTGGAATTGAGTGCCATGAAAGGGTTTGCGATTTCACTATGATGTTATAACAAAAATTAATTTTTTTAAAGTTTGCTGACAGTGAAAAACAGTTGTTCGCTCAAATGCAAGCCAGTCTTCAACTTAGCAAGTAAGAAAAATTTTACCTATTCAGAGGTAAAGATGTCACAATCAATGCTTGACTGCACATTTTGTTATATTCATTTTCTCAAAAACTACTCATTGCAGAAACACAATTAAAAGTTTTTTAGGGAGATAGCAACTGGTGTTTTCTATAAAACAATAAAACAAATCATGCAATGATTTGAGCTAAATTGACAATGCTGCAAGAGATTTTTGTTTTGGTCATCAAGGAAAGCACTGTAAGCATGCCTTTTTTTAACAAATACCTCTTTATTTTTGTTTGAACCATCTGGTATCAATATCTTTCAGCTGGCGAGTTAGTCTTTTTTTCTTCAACTTGCTATATCAACCCAACTGAAGAAGTTTATTTGTAACCTTTCAACACAAATATATTACTCAACTTAACACTGTTAAATGTGACCAACATAAAAATCTGAAATCTTCTCAAATCAAATAGCTCTCTATCACAAATACAGTTGCCAAAGGGGGCATACAAAATCGTGAAGAAGGCCCTTCACTACATATCTCATTTCTTTAAGTTTCAAAACGACCAGTATTTTGGTGCAACCAACATTTTTGATTTTGTTTCTCCCAACCTTTCACTGTGGGAAGACACAAACTCCATTGGGTAAAGCCAGGTATTTCCCCCTTCCACTGCCAAAGGTACGCCTATGCATGGAAAAAAACATGAAACATAAAAGCATAGCCAGCACAGACTCGATAAAGTTCAATGACATATCAAAGGGTAATGTTGCTGTGTCAAATTGCACTCTATGGCAGACATTTCTGTTTTTTACATCAAAATAGCTTAATGGCACAAATGTTTTTCACACTTCCAAACTAGGAAAATAGTTTATGGGCTTCCATGCACTCAATTACATGAACAGATAACTGGTCAATGAGAGGATTTAGAATCTTTTCGTTTTGTGATCATAGAGCATACTGATTTCTTTGTCCCTGGACAAACATATGAATTTCATCACTGAAAATTATGAGCGAAAGAGTATGATGAAATGGTTGTTAATAAAAGCATCACCGAAGTTTTGTACCACTCATAAATTGTTTAAGATGATTAAGCATGTAAAAAAATGATACCATGATGCAAAAATGCAAATGCCAAAATTGCTAGAGTTTGGCAGCTTTAGTTCATGTGGAATAAAGAAAATACAGAAAATTACAATAGAAAAAAAAATGATAGAGGCAAGATATAGAATGTCAAATACAAATAAAAAATTGAACCACTGCAATGTTGCAAAAAAAAAAAAATTTATTTGATTACAATTGCCCTTGATCAGATGTAAAGAACAAAGTATTGGTCATGACTTAAAATCCACAAAATGCAGTTTTGACATGAAATAGCTCAGCATATCACATTTCTCTTTCACCACACATTTGTTTTTTAGAATTAACTGCATTTGTATTTTAACACATGATATTTGTTTTTCAATATTGTTGAAAATGTGTTCACACTCTTTTACAAGCTAAAAGTTTGCTTTAGCAAACATAGTTGTTTTAGTTAGGCAGCTCTTGTCCAAAGCATGACACATTGAACAAGCGAGTTTAACAATATAACACCACCATTGCATTCATCCAGTCATTTAAAATAAAAAATAGAACATCTAGATGCTAAATCTTTCTGATTAGACTAAAATTTGGCAAGCAAAAATATATACAAAAAGTATAGACAAACCTGTCAATTTTAACTTTGGCAGGTTGTAAGTAATGTTGATCATGAGCAAGAATTACAAAAGTAGCAAGAAGCAAACCAGAGATTTTAAAATCTGAAAAAAAATGATGATCATGAAAGTGTACTCACAAATTAGGATAGCTTAGTCTGCCTCTAAACACAAATGTCAACTCTAATTGTTCTTGATAAATAAGATTTTGAATGTAGATGACTTGGTTTTTGAGACATAGTCCAATATTGATCTTGAAATTAGCTGTCAATATTTACAATTTTGAAAAATAAAAGAATACCTACACATCAACTTTAATGACCGAAAGTATTCTATTACTGAACAAGTTTGGCGGTCAGATAATTTGGACAATTGCTTTATTAAACAAAAGCTCCACAATCAAAGTAGTACACATTGCATGTATTATTCTCACATATACTTTAACAAACCTGCACTAAAATCTAATACCTTGGCAAATGACACAAGCAAACTTACTATTTTTTTCCAAAGCACCTCTTCTTGCTGAGTGTCCAGCAGAAAAGCTGTAAATACCATTTCTAAAGTCATTAGTATTACTCAATAAGACAATTGATCTCATGAGTACTGACTGAGAAACAGACACTTCAACCACAACGATTTTAAAATATTGATATTTACACTGTACATTAGTGCTGACAAATGCATAAAACAAGCAGGGCTTCAGGCTGAAGCCCCCAAACTGTGGTCACTCATTACCTATTATCCCACAAATTTCCAAATAACAGTCTTAAAATTTGTTTTTGTAACTCAAATGGGCAAAACAAGTTTATTCCATTTTAAGAATTTGTTCTTCAAAAAAAAATCTTCTTTTGGTCAGCCTCCATGCCCACATAAAATATGCAGTGCTATGCTTATGAGTGCTAACATAGTTCTCATTACAAAAAGTTAAGAACTACATTGGCCATTTCTGTCAGAATATTCAGGACTAATTTGAAGGTTTATAGCAATTGACTAATGAATCACAATAGTGAATATTATACACCTACAATTTTTTGTTTTCTTCGCCTAATGTATGACAAAAAAAAAATACCTGTTTTGCATTTCAATAATAAACCAAATTGCATTTATACAAAAAAGTGGTATCCAAGTAAATAACAATAAATTTTATACACCAAATAGGACAATTTTGGCAATATCCAGAACTTATATTGATTTTATGACAAAATGTTCTCTTGAACCAAATAAAAAAAAGGTTCTTGATTCTAATATAAGACATAACTACAGTCTTCACACAAATCATTCAAAAGACAGGTTATTTTTAAAAGATTTTCACTATGTTTGACTCTTGTTCTTAATGTGCCAGCAGAGTGAAAGTAGCAAATACCTAAAAGCTGGGCAAGATGTGATTTTTAGTTGATTGTAGCCTTGTGATGACATTGTTTTTGATTTGAAACAAAAGTTTTTTTCACTCCACCCTATTGATCCTCACCTCCAAGAGCTTCTCAGGGGAATAGGTGATGCTCTAATTCATAGTGAGAAACAAATATTCTAACATTTCTTGATGGTAGAAAGAGAGTTTAGATTTATGCAAAAGTTAGCAATCAACTTATCAATTCACAAAGCTTTATCCCTTTAACAGGTGATATCATACCCTAACTGATGTCTGTCTGATAAAACTGTTTCCTTGATTATCAAAAAAATTACTGGACATACAGATAAAGGTAAAGAAGTATCTAAGAGTCTTTTCTGATGGCACAACAAACAGCTTACTGGTTTCTTCTCTAGACGAATACTACTTTGTAGAGTGCCAACCAAAAAAGCTGTGAATACCGTTTTTAAATTCTTTGGTATGACATGATGAGGAAATTGAATACAAGTTTACAGACTTTGAAGCAGAGACTTTCACCATTACACCTAAAAAAGTGAAGAGCTTTTTTAGATAACAGCTACTTTACCACAAAAGCATTGAATATGTTAATTTAGAAAACAACAACAACGTTATTAGGTCATGGAATGCAGTGTACCACTCAAAGAGTGTATAGTAAGAGAGATCTATTTAAATTCCTTACATCTATGAACTTAGCACGTGGTCACCATAACCATATCATACATCGATTTATTGAGTTATACAGCAATCTGCATGCTTTATATGCATGTTCACATGAATGACGTGGTTGTTTCACAAAGTAATAGTATTGCAAATAACAAAAGTCTAGTGATAGCATGTGCCACATGCGTGATGTGTGCAAAGGAATTCATAATAGAATGATACTACATTTTCATATTATTGCAAATATGGAGTTTTGGTTTTTGGTAATGACGGGACAGGCCCTGCCGATGAGTCCAAAAGGACAAAATGAGTCTAGGGTTGGTCTCGTCAAATTAAGGGAGGGAGGTTTTTGTTATTTGCAATACTATTACCTTGTGAAATAGCCACGTCATTGTGTGAACATGCATACAAGGCGTGTAGATTGCCTTTATAACTCAATAAATCAATAGGTCATGGAATATTTCATTGTGATTTGTAAGAGCACAGAAATTGTAATAACACAAATACTAACAAAAATACTGGCTTTATTAATTTTCAACATTACCTGGAGTATTAGGTTGCACCACAGACACAGGAACAAAAGTATTTTGGTAAAGTGTTTGATCAATTATGACCTCAGGGACGTTTTTGATCCAAGCATCAATAGATTTTTGTTCTTCTGCAATACTGTCAGATGTTTTAGCAATAGAATGCCATTTGGTGCTCAACCTTCAATGAAAATATGTTTTAACTAGCCAACGGATAATTGAAATTGGCATTACAAATTATACAAATCTTTTGATTACATAGGACTTACTTTACAATACATATTCTTCACTGCAGTATCATAAAAAAAGCATACCTTAAACAGTTAAAATTAAAATTAAAGTAGAAAAATTAAAGATGGAGGACAACCTGAATCAAACCATGAGGCAAATGAAGTACAAAAAATTGCAAAAGGAATGGGGTAAATCTGGCCAACTCTGTTAGAGGGGACAAAACCCGATTAACCACTTGTGGACGGATGACGTATATATACGCACATGTAAATTTTTGCCGCCCAAAAGACGGATAACATATATATACACGTTTTTAGTCTTGGCAAACAGACGAATACCATTTATATACGCTAAGGTTCTAAATGAAGTTTTACTTGATTTTGGGAAACACCAAAGCAGGGGTTTTTGACCGGGGGGGGGGGAAGGAATATCCGACTAAAGGGGAGAAGGGGGGAAAGAATACCGTCCGCAAGTGGTTAAAACTGATTAACTGCTACTACTAGTGCACCTTATATTTGCATGTTTATCCATGTCAGAAAGTAATTTAATGGTGCCTTTGTCATCTCGGGTAAAATAAGAACTGCAATAAGAAAACGTTAACAACTGGCCCATTTGTGGAAGAGGCAGAATCAACAAAAGACGATGTAGCATTGACAACTTCTAACAAACGCATCTCCAAGCAATTTCAAAACCATGTCACACTTCACAGAAGCTGGGGTATTGGTGATAAGATTGAACAAAAATTAATGAGGAAATAAATCAGCAACTTATGATTAGTTAATACACAGGAAAAGCATTATAATCTTCTTTTGAGTGTTACACATTTATCAACCAATGAAGCAAAAACACTTGAAAAAGCTAAGGAGTAATAAGTCATACTACTCTCTGACTGTCAATTTTTTAAAAACTGTCTCTGCTAATGGAGTTAGCCACATTCTTCTTATGTTGCTTACAGTCATAAACAGCATTGCTCCACATTGCTCTATTGAAGACATTTTCTGTCATTAAACCTTATCTTTTAATATCATTTTTCTTCATGCCCCCTTTTTGTATTACCTTTGGTTATCTTCCAACCACTTCAAAATCTAATGCTCTTCCCTACACATCATCACCATCCATCCTTAAAATACGCCATAACCACTGCACTTCATTCCACCTTACCAGATGTACAACAAAAAACAAACAAACACAACACAAATTTAATTCAAGATACATAAAAATCTATCAGTTTTTAGGAAACAATAATCAAGTAAAATATATAATCTCAACATGTTCAGATGTTTTGACAAAAGTGTAACAATTTGTTAACAATTTTGTTTTTATGCTTTTTTGAAAGAAACCTAATGCATGCCATTTAATTCTGCATAGCAAACAATCTGCAGTTTTAAATTTATACATAAAATTAAATTCTTGACAAATGCTCAATATTTTATGTAAGAGCAAAAGTAAACTGTTCAATTTACTAATTACACTTGATATAATTGCATTGTCTTTATCTTATCAAAAAAATTATAAAAAATATATAACAGTTGTTTATGATAAAGCTGATAAATTTGGCAAATTAAAGTTTATACACCTCAACTAATCTCAAAACACTACATTCTTAAATCAAAAACTTTTTGCAATTATGAGTTTTTTGTTGGTGCAAATTGCCAGTCCCAAGTTGTCTCTATTTGCACCATTTGAAGTCGCGACACTGTGTGGACATCCTGTCCCACTACTGCCCATTATGAAATCGTATATTTGCATGATACCATCTCATCACTGTTCAGTTGATATGTTTATTGTTACATCCTACTTTATATTGCATCAAGTAAAATTCAAATTCTTTTATTCTAATGTATGTTTAAATTCACAGTTGTTTGTTAATTTTTATAATTCCCATTTTGTGATTTATATATGTCAAGGTTAATGGCACATTTGACGATTATGATTTACTTCTATGAAAAAATTTTTCCTAGCCATCATTGTTAATTTGTTCTCCTCATCAAATCTTTTGTTTACAATATGCCTCTGTTAACTCTTGTTGGACTTTTTGTTTTTGGAAACAAGAGATTCATATATCCGAACTCCTCTATACAAGCATACTTTTGAGCATGCCTCTACATTATGGGTGACATTGGAATATATATGCTACAGCACACTGTTTGTTTTTAAAACTTAACTTAACTTGAATTATATCTCGAAAAATGGAATTGACAATGGAATATATATGCTGCAACACACTATTTATTTTTAAAGCTTAACTTAACTCAATAGATGTTTGCAATGCTGGCTAAATACCACAACAGCCAGCATATGACCCTGACAACAAAAGGATGCCCCTCTACATGAAGAAGAACTTAACTCAAATTATTTCTTGAAAAGTTATATCAGCAGTTGCCTATAATGTAATGCTAAACACAAAACTGTAATAGAGCACGCAGAAACTTACCATTAAAACTAATAGGCACAATCTGTAGCAAAGTCCTATGCATCTGGTAAGCTGCAGTAACAAATAGTTGTTTGCAATATCCCTTTAAGACTCTAGTCAATAAGTAGCCGAAAGCATTTGACAGAGTGGGCTCCATCAATAGGATCATTTGAGAATTACTAACTCAATGTCATGTTTTATGAAGCTATTTCATATTCTATAGTTAGTGTTTGAAAAATTTAGGAACAATTACTTCGATAAAACCACCAATTGATTTTTTGAGATCTGGTTCAATGTATTCATTTTTTATGAGCAACAATCAAGCAGGTGTCACTAGCAAACAATGTGCTATCATCTTGGAAGCCAAAAAAAGATGTCACTGATATACTGAAAAAGTAACAGCTTTAAGCAAGATCCTTAAAACATTTTGCAGATTGCTTCAGCATTTACAGACATTGAATAGAATGATAGTATGACATCTATTGTTTAAATGGTTTGTCAAGTGCATCAAGTGATTTTGTCATATATTTTAAACTAACCAAAACGAATATTTGAAATAATACATTCCTTATTACCACAGTTCTTTGACAAAGTTAATACCAACCAGTTTGCATGCTCATTTTGAGTGAGATTTTTTGTAAAAAATTTTCATATATTGAACAGTTTGCAATAATTCCAAAAAACTTTTTGATCAAGTCCAACTGATTTTCACAGACCAGGTCATTTTTTAACTTTGTTTTACATAAGAGTTCATGGTTTTATCAAACTGCAATAAAATAGAGATGAGTCATAAAATTACAAGCCTTTGTAAAAATTATCTTTTCAAGAATTAGAATAATGCTGACAATTCCAAGCAATTTGGATAGACCCCTGGATTAGAGTTGTTCATATTTCAAGAAATTATATATTATTTTTGGTAAGAAATTCACGAATCCACAAGGCATTGTGTACTGAAGGGTTGCCATGGTTGACAGCCACAATTTTATTTTTTTGCACAATGGTTGACCTTCTTTTGCACAGACTGTAGACATCACAGGACATTCCTGTAAATAAGCTCGTTAATGGTCTTGCCCGATGGCAAAAAATCTGGGTGCATAACACTCCTATGATCACAGAAAATATCACTCTGATTTTAAACTTAAACATCTTCACTTTTTTTTATCTCAGTAACTTTAGACTCTTTCACTCAAGGCTCTGGGGCTCAATGAATGGATCATACTCAGACTTGTTACCAATGATTTCAAGAAATGCGCTCTTTGCAGCCATTTCAACCATTATAAACCTATGATACATTAAACCAGTACCATCACAGCAGCCAATGATAAAATTTTTGCATTGAAGCAAACCTTGGATTGTTCAAACTATGGCATATACATGGCTACATGCCGTTTATGTCACAATCAATTAATTGGTCAAACTATAAACAAATTTTGAAAATGCTGGTGTCATCCCAGATTTGGAATCAATTTAAATATGACAATATTGACAATAAAGCAGGATTATTACACCATTACCAAACCTTCCATAGACTAACACTACAGACAAAATCAGATATTGCCGATTGTTTTTTGTAACGTTTGCAGATCAACCGCCCAAGCATCTTTTATCTATTTATGAAAACATATGGCCAGACAAATTAAATGCCACTATTTACCTAAATAAAATGCTCTTGCTCTTAATTAAGTGATTTTGTAACAATGTTTTTGTTTTTGAAATACTGTTTCAGTTTTATTTCCTGTCATATCCCAGTGCATTATTTACCACTTACATCACGGCTTCTATAGGTTATAACCTTTCACTCATTATTATGTAATACTGCCCTTCGTCTATTTAGTAATATTACAAATCATCAAACACGAAGATTTGTGCACAAGTGCCTGGGAGGAACTCCAGGCCTATGCCCCTTCTTCAACATGACGACTAAATAAAAACTTCTTTATTGTGAACTCAGTGAAAGAAAATTGAAATCCAAAAAACTCAGATAAAATAACTTCCAATAGCAAATAACAAAGAAAGAGCAGATTCACTGAGGGCTTCTTCAAATATAACGAAATGCAGAAAAACCAATTGAACTTCGTGCAGCAACCAAATTAAGCAACTGACTAAAAAAATCCAAAATCCAGCCACTTTGCATATGATGGACCAATATATGAGCGGTTCGATTCCTCTGTTCTTGTAGTCTCACACAGCTTTGGAGAGTTCTGTAGTGTTCATCTTTCATTGGTCTTTGAATGATGAGTGGTGGTTGTAAAACCAGGCTTTGAACTCGGTCTCACAAAGTCCAAAATAGTGCCGTGTTGGGATATCTTGGTCCATCATATGCAAAGTGGCTGCATTCAAAAGTGGCACCAAGCACTGTAACCTCTGCCTAGCCAAAAAACTGGCCATCTTACAAGTTGACCAACGTATGCTACTAAACAAACGATCTGAGTTTATCTCCAAATGCAGACACCGGACCAAATTCACGTTGAAAAACATTAATTAATACTAATCTTTTATTTGTGGTTTTTCATTTGTGCACTGTTTATACCTTTATTCTGTTTTTATTCTATTTAACTCTTGCCATCGTTTTGTTTACCTTTAACTTTTTTCACGCTTCAATAACTTCCTGCCTTACTAATGCCAACGCACGTAACAACAACATCATCTGCCTGCCAGTCGTAGTGAGCAGCGCTTGAGTAAGGCAGATCTGTAGAGCTTACCTTCACTTGAGTTTGGAGTCTTCTATATATTTACTTTTAATTTCTATATATTTATTAATTTTGGATTTCATCTTATGCCAGTGTTGTGTTTTAGAACTACCTCCTGACAAGCCACTTTAGGCGAAACAGACTGTTGAGATGTTTTTAACTAAAATAAATTTCATTTTATAACTTTACCTATCATATTAGTTTAAATGCATTTTGAAAGGAGTTGGAGCTGGTTTTATGGTCTGTAGTTTTGATAGCTGTTTATTATTGTAGACCCAGCAAAGACAAATATTTTTGCTTCTTGTAAACTTTTGAAGATTTTATTATCTTAGTACAGCCTTTTCTCTGGTTTACCATTAGTTTGTTTGAAAATATTTAATTTTTTTTTGTGTGATTTTTATTATCTTTTCTGCAGAAACTGAGGATGCGCTAGTGAAATTATTTTTTCTTACGACAAATAAATGTGTAAGCTGACTTTATTACTGCTTGTTAATAGCAGACCTTTTTTCAACATTTACTGATATGGAGTAAAGTCACTTAAATAGACTATCCTGCTAGGGTTTGATTACTGTTTTCCCACTTTAATTGTTATTATCCAATGTCTACAAATGGTGTGAGATGTGAATCTGATAGGAACACTCGAGATACTTATGTCTTAAATGTGATGCCAAATGATAGTACAGGGTTCAAAACTTGCAAGTTTAGTCCCCCAGCAGGAACACTCAGAATCTGTGAGCTTGTTAATCGACGTCAATGGCAGTGCAGAAGTGGGAATTTGTGAGTTTGGTCACTGACAGAACATTTGGAATTTGTGGGTTTTGTGTCTGATGACGACTGAAGGTGTAGGACTCTAGATTTATGAGTTTTGTCCAAAATGGGAACACTTGGGATTTGTGGACTTGGTATACAAAGATATATAGAACTTCGAGATGAACAACTTGATTTTCCAGCTGCCATTAGTAGGGCCAACATTATTTTTTCTAAGCTACAAATTTTCTAGCTTCTAAGCTTGTCTACTTCATTTTTGGCATAAATCAAGCATTTAAAAAATAATGTCACAATATCTCAAAGATACTTACAGTCTAAAATACACAAGCATGCAAAGAATAATACGTAATACACTCTTTTACATAAAATATTAACATACATCACTGAAAATAAGAAAAAATTACTCAGTTAACACAGTGTTGGCAAAGTAGTTTACTGTGCTCTAAGACCAAAAGGTTGTGAGTTCAAGGCTTTCAAAAAATTGTTGAATATACAGGGTGTCCGTAAAGTTACTATACAGTCTTACAAGTTATTATACAGACACCCTGTAATATATTAACAGTACAGTAAGATATTGTATTACAATATTTATTTGTAACAAAAGAAATAACACCTTTATGTTTATAAAAATCTCAGAAAATACATGTGTTACATCCAAAAAGACTGTAATAATCAAGGCAAACAATTTTTATGACAAATATTCAAATTGGAGCCCTTCAGCTTCAATACATTCTCGACAATGTGACACCACACTATGACAAACTTTGGTGCACAAGTCATGATCAAGGTTGGCAAATGCATCAATAACAAATTGTCGAAGATCTTCAACACTTCTTGGCTTTCTCGAATACACAGAGTCTTTGATGACTCCCCAGACAAAGAAGTCCATTGGCGTTATGTCTGGAGATTGTGGATAAATTTGCGCTCTTCCAAAGTTAGCTTGCGTGGCATGCTTAAATAATGCTATAAAACTACAACTATAATACAATAAATAATGCTTAATTAAATAGACCTGTAAAAAAATAAATATTAAATACAGTATAATACAATAAAACTATATAGTAACAAAAACTATTACATATAATACAATGAAACTGTATAGTAACTTGTAAGACTGTATAGTAACTTTACGAACACCCTGTATTTTTCAGGTTGTGGGCAAAATCAAAAAATAGAAATAAACGTTCCCCATGTTGAATTGGGTGTGGAATTGAAGGTGTTAAAGTCCAATTGCACAACTCCAAAAGCAATTTTTTGCAAAAATAATATTAGACACAAAGTTAAACACATTTGACATAATTTAAAATTCATTCTCCGTGCATTTAGCTTGCTAATACTTTTACTATCATAAGTACCAACAAAAGAATAAAAATGTAATTACAGCAAGACTATTTTGGCAATAATCATTTAAAATCACACAGTCTCATTGGCAAGGCTGTAGTCAAGAGATGACTTTACAAGTTACATCAATTAAGTAGTAACATGCATGTGGCATACCTGTTGCAAACATTATTGTTAACCAACTCCGCAACCACATAAAATAAATCATTAAGAGCAACCATGACTTAATCAAACCATTTTTTAGAAATTCCGTATCAAGTTGATTTAGAAGCAACAAACATACCACATTTTTATATTTGTGAGATACTGACTGGATCATAAAAGTCAAAACAGTTTTTGCTTGTTTGCCTTCTACAGTTAGCCCAACAAAATTTCCATAACTGTATTCAATCCTTTGTGCAGTAGAAACTTCATCGACCATTAACACCATAATGCAACACTCCTCCTTCAAATCGTTTGTTCTTGCAGTCAAATATGACAAGTCCAAAGAACTTGTCTCTACTGACATCCCATTGGAATATTGATATAATCTTGAAATCGAAGGTAAAATTAGTGCATCACGCAGCTTTTTAAAAAAAGCAGAACTTGTTAGCTACCAAAGAAAAGATAAAGTAATCAAATTAGTGGAGTATCGACATCCATGATTTGGCACTTGCAACAGTTGCAATTGCCCATCCCAAATGAAATGTAGCAATATAATGCAGCAAGCGCTGTCTTCATCTGCAGCCTCCAAAAGTGATAAGTGTTGACTTAAAGCCCTTATTGCCCCATCAATCAAACAAGATTTTTGTGTAGAAGCAAGAGTATTTTCCGTAATACTCTTGCAAAGAACTAGGATGTTGCTCAGACCTGACAAACTTGCAACTAATCCATCAGTCAACAAATGACTATAAATATGCAGAGGTGACGCAAATGCACTTATTATGAGCTCGTCATGTATCACTACAGATGCAATCAGTTTTAGTGCAACTCAAATAATATCATTGTGCAACAAAAGATGAAAAATTGAGCAATTGCTTCCAATCTCGTAACCTGAATATTTAACTCCTTTAAAACAAAGAGAACAAAAGCAAACAGATGACAACAAGACTATTTTAAACAAATTAGCTAAAATCTTAATTGCACTGATCAAATTTTCCATTACCACTAAACAACAGTAAACTATATTGTAACAAAATGTACAAATGCATACGTGCTAAGGCTATCAACTTGCTACACACCATTAGTAGGTAACCATTCTATTGGGCAGATAAACAAAGTGGATTTTAGCAGTTAACCATCTCGATGTTCTATATATCACTGCTTGGTATGACATCAACTGATGTTGTAGAACATGGGATTTTGCCTTTGTAAAAACCTTGATTAGCCTTTGTGAAAATACCATAGGTTCTGTAGTCCCTGACAAAACATTTGAAGTTTGTGGATTTTGTATCTGATGTTGACTGAAGAACTTTGGATTTACTGGTCGGGAATTACACTGGTCGTAGAGAGCTTCCGAACAGATTTTGATGGTTTCTTTTGATGTATCCAGCTTGTTCACCAACGTTCCCCTTGAGGAAACCATCAAAATTTGTTTGGAAGCCCTCTATGACCAGTCTAATTCCCGACCAGTCATTCCAAAGGACGTGTTTGTTGAATTGATGAAGAGCGCTACATCCTTAGTTGAGTTCAGCTTCAATAACACCATGTACAAGCAAACAGACGAAGTAGCTATGGGATCACCACTTGGTCCGGCTTTGGCCGACATCTTCGTTGGATATTATGAAGAAAAGTTATTTTCTCAAACGCAAAAGCCTTCAACATACTTCAGATATGTTGACGACACGTTTGCCATCTTCAATCACGAAGCTGAAGCAGATGAATTTCTGACCAAACTTAACTGCCTTCATCCATCCTCAAGTTCACCTTTGAAAAAGAGAAAGGGAAATGTCTACCATTTCTTGATGTCTACGTCGAAAGAACAGATGTTGGCTTGGAGACCAGTGTATACTGGAAACCCACTTTCACTGGCCAGTATGTGCGTTGGGAGTCCTTTAGTCCTCTCAAATGCAAAATAAGTCTAACATCTACATTGGTGCATCGAGCTCTAATGATTTGCACCAAGCATAGACTCAATGAAGAAATAGAACGGATTAAGAAGATATTACTGGACAATGGCTATCCTAAAAACATCATCAACACTCAGATCACCAAGAAAATTGCTCAGTTCTCCACCCTTAAGCGATTTGGCCCTGAAAAGTGTCCTGTGTACTTGAGGGTCCCTTGGATAGGTAAGCCATCTACAAACTTAGAAAAAGAAGTCAAAACCGCCGTGGAAAGCTGCTATGGTTCCGTCAACACCCGCCTGGTCTTTACGTCTAAGCGCATGCTGCCTGTGGCCCGCAAGGATGTTCTACCTGCCATTCAGAAAAGCTTTGTCATATATGAATACAAGTGCCACTGTGATAGTCGGTACGTAGGGCGAACATCTAAACGACTACAGGATCGCATCAAACAACATGTTCTGCAATGGTTAAGACAGCAATTGACTCGTCCACGCCGATCTCAACCACACAGATCGTGCAAACGAACCGACACCAAACCAGACTGTGACTCCGCCATTGGTCAGCATCTTTTAGATAATGATCGATGCGCATTAAACTATGATGATAAGCGGTTTTCAATCCTTGCCGCAGCGTGCAGCTCTTTCCATCTCAATCTTTTAGAGCAGGCATGTGCAACCTTTTTTACTGGCGGGCCAAATGCAAAATTTTAAATTTCACTGCAGGTCGCATCAATTTTTGTAAATTTATGCAGGTTAATCATTTTATAAAGAAAGCTGTTGTGAAGTCAAGACACCGATTTAAAGCATTTTCCGTCCCACATGTTTAATAGAATAGTGACACAATATAGTCAAAGGTAAAAAAATAAATCACTCAATCACACCATACAGTTTAATCAAAGATTAGTGCGATTTCTGCACCTGTACATTTTTCAAAGCCTCTGCAATATTCACTTTTGTTGAACTGCAAGCAATTTTAAGTTGATTTTTTAAATGTTCGTCTGATAACTGGCCTCTTTGCTTTCCTTTGCATTGTTTCATTTTGGAAAAAAATTGTTCGCAGCAATAGGTGCTTCCAAAAAGTGATATCATTTTCAAGGCATGTTCAGCAAGATTCGGATACTGTTCCCGCACATAATTTTTATAAAAAGTCACAAGATCATTTTCGTCAAATGCTCTTTTCAAATCACTACTGCACTGTAAATCGATCAATTCCAGCTGAAATTGGTCGCGACACTGATTGGCTACTGCCTGAAATGGGTTGGAGAAAATGCCGAAGTCACTTTCAAGAGTTTGAAAATCCTGAAAATGATCATCAAAAGCAGCAGCCAACTTCTCAATCATAGTGCTGTATTTCAAATAGTTAATTTCTTTACCTTCATGTTGACTTTTGAGACACGGAAAGTGTGTGAGTACAGATATGCCTAACTGCCCTTTAAAAAGTTCCAATTTCTTTTGAAATGACGTGATGTGTTCAAACATTACATTTGCCAGTTGATTTCTTCCTTGCAATTGTTTATTTAATTTTGATAAATGTTGTGTAACATCGGTGAGGAATGCCAAGTCATTTAGCCATTCAACATTTGACAAAAAAGCTACATTTTGGTTTTTACTTTCCATAAAAGACTGGATCTCATTTCTTAAAGTCCAAAATCTTTTTAATGTGTCAGCCCTACTTAACCAGCGAACCGAAGAAAAGTAAGATATATCAGGATAATCTGTGTCAAGTTCTTCTAAAAATAACTTAAACTGTCTGTGGTTTAGTCCTCGATTTCGAATATAGTTGATGCAAGGGACAACTTCCTTCATTATGTCAATGTTATCCAAAATTTTACTGCACAAATTTTCTTGGTGAATGATACAATGGTTCAATGCAGCTTCTGGTGATCCGAATGTTTCCAAGAAATTTTTGCAAAATCCTTTGTGCTTTCCTACCATTGCAGGTGCACTGTCTGTTGTTAATCCTGATAGTTTTTTTGGATCTAACCGAAATTTTTCTGACATTTTTAATACTTCTTTGGTTATGTCCTCTCCAGTTGTTGTTGATTTCATGCTAGCTAGGTCCAAACATTCTTCTTTAACTTCAAAGTCATCCGTTACTCCACGTATGAAAACAGCCAACTGTGCTGTATCGCTGATATCCGTACTTTCATCCAATGCTAAGCTGAAATACAAAAATTTATTTATATTTTCAGCCAAAGCATCTTCAAGATGACTTGCCATAGTATCTATTCTTCGTGCGACAGTAAATCTTGATAAGCCGCAATCTTCAATCAAATGCTTTTTTTCAGGGCATGCCAGTTCAGCAAATATCAATAGACAGTGTTTGATAAATTCGCCATCACTGAAAGGTTTTCCTTTCTCTGCTATAGCTTCGCTCAGCTTGAAACTCAGTACACTGCCAAGTTCAGAGTCATCTTTGTAAGACATCATCATTTTTTGTTGACATTGCATTGATTTTTTTAGCTTATTTGCTTTGTCAACTCGTAATTGTCCTGAAATTTTGTCATACTCTTTTGAATGTTGAGAATTGTAATGTCGCTTGATATTGTATTCTTTTAAACAGGCTATGTTGCTTTGACAAATCAAGCATACAGCTTTTTCATCTTGTTGTACAACGAAGTACTTCTCAAACCATTTATTATTAAATATCCTCCCTTCATCATTAATTTTTCGTTTTTTTTCCATCATTAAATTATCCTAAAAATCTAAATTCCGCTTAAAAAAACTAAAAACAAATTTAATAAATTAGAACTGCGTCATCAACACTCACTTCGCAGTTTACTTTATTGAGCATACTTCACGCTGCTGCGAAGTGCTAACGATATACTTTCAAAATATTCACCACTCATATTCACTTTGTCAACTGAACTTGGCACAACTGTATCGCGTAAAATTTCACGCTGCTGCTGACTTAACACTTTTATTGCAACACGTCAAAGAAAAAGGAGTGCAAATAGGCCTACTCTCTTTTATGTTGATCGTATAATGATGCATTGACAGAAATACCAGTTCTTCAAAATTTAGAATTTATTTGGAAAGATTTCATGGTAAGCTATTTTTTTTGTATATAGGGCGATAGTTTTACGAGCCACATAAAATGACATGGTGGGCCGCACTGCAGCCCGCGGGTTGCACATGTCTGTTTTAGAGGCTACTTATATCAAGACCCGACGCCTGGTGCTATGCAGACAGAAAGAGTTTGTTTACACTCTCAAACTCTTTCGATAATCGTAGCATTTGGCCTCCTGCCGCGCCTTCTTTAACTTTCGCACTTGCAAAATCTTTCTTTCGCGTGCTTTGCAATACAAACGCAATCATTGGCCTGTCTTAATTACATAACATCCAAATTATTCACATAAAAGACTCATTCACTCTAGATCTTCCCTTTTGACGCGATACCGCCACTGATGAGACCGTCACGAAAAGCTTATGGCTAAAACAGCTTTTTTCAAAGCTATATTAAAATTTTGTACCACCAACAAGATTTTTAATTCTATTTAATTAGACACAAATCATTTGGGCATACTAACTCATGAAAATATGCACCATGTTTGCTTATTGATTACACTGACAAGCCTATTCATTTAATTAATTACGTACTACCATAGAATGCTTTTTTTGATGTTTACTGTCTTTTCAAAGCAAAAAATGTACAGCTGTTGGTGATGCACTTTGTATAAAGATATGCCAGTGCACAACCAAAATCAGAATCTTTTTAATTACTTGAATTAACTAACTTCTTATCTCTACAAATAATTTCAAAAATTAACACCTTTATTTAAATTAATCTTATCGTATTACATTCACACAGCACTCAAGTTTAGGCCTATATGCAATCACTACGACTGCACATTTAGACTGTCCTGCTATTGAATCAGGGAGTGATTGATCAGATCGGAGGATGTTGCTGCAAAAACTGGAAGCTATTTCTTTGTTTTTTAATTATTCTTGATATGTGGTATAATATCTTCAAAGTATTAATTTTTATCTACAAAACCGGCAAAAACATATTTTTTTCATTTTCAAATTTAGTTTTGTGCTTTTGTGTTGGTGTGCAGCCATTGCATGAAAAAGTTGGTTTAGGTTTGCTAAAAATTTTAGATTGAATGGTGTCAGTGATTTGGCAATGGTCATAACGTAGGATGTAGCTAAGCATCCAAACTGAACACCAGTGTGAGTTGCTGCTTTTCTTAAAATAAACACATTGTTAATAATCCCCAGCAGTCTTTACATTGTTGTGGCCCAGGCTGGCTGGAAACTCAAAAAAAAACCAAGGGTATCCAGTATTTGTGAATTGGCATTCTGAATGCTTTGCTCATCATAATAATCATGGCTAAAATCATTTTTGTTGCACTCATGTCACTGAAAGCAGTGTGTGTGCGAAAGTCAGAACCACAATCAACATGACATCAAAGATATTGCCTTTCAAATACTATCACAAGCCTCAAACATTGTTTACTGTTGAACATGTAGTGTAACATGGCGTTTTTTGTAGCCTCCAGGCTTTTGTAAAAAGTCAATCAAGGACAACCTAGTGAACACCAACAAATTTACGTTGTCACTGTTTCTATCAATAATGAGACAAGTATTATGTTTGCATTTTTCCAGACCTTTGGTAGCATAGTAAATGAATTGAGATCTGGATAGTGTCACCAATAGAATTTTGGTTTCATATCAATCATTAACTTTTACAATATAGGCAAAAAAATGCATTACTCTAACAAGATGACTTAATTGTCATTTGGTGTTTAAACATCCTAAATCTTATGTGGTTGGTGATTAAAAAAGATAAGCTTGGCAGATTTTTTAAAGATTAAAGTTTTATAAATTTTGGCACCTAGTTTGTCTGGCATCCAGTTTGTCCAGCATCAGTTGGTCTGGTATCAAGTTTTCCCAGCATCTAGTTTGTCCAGTATCTAGTTTGTCCAGCACCTAGTTTGTCTGGCACCTAGATATGTGTGCATAGTTCGCTCATGTCCAGTTGCACAGGAGTGGTCATTTGATAAATATTTATTTCCACCTTTGATAGCATCATTGTTATTTGGTTAGATCCCCACACTGAGTTTATTAAAAAATATGATTTTGAGGTTTATACTCATTGTTGTCAAATTTGTAATATTTTCTGTGTTTCTTCTAGTAGTAGACACATTCTGAGAAGTGTAACACTATCACATTTTTCAGAGAAATTTTATACAACTTCACGATATGTATGATGTATTCTTAGTTCTATTAGTAAATAGCATCAGCAATTTTGATTATTATTGAGCATGATGAGCACCAAAAGAGTGCAACTAGTTAGTCATGAATTATTTGCAACTTGGTACACCATGTTGTTAATTGTGAGTGGTTATTTAATATGTTAAATTTTTGATGGAATCATTACAAATGCTAATTGCAGGGCATAATTGATCTCAATAAAATTGTAGATATTGGAATTTATTTACAATCAACACAGACTGACAACAGAATACTTAATTCAGCAACATAACATGCCAACAAAAAGGCATTTTTGAGCCACACTGTGGCCTGCATAATTGCATAATATTTATTATACTTTAAAGATTTTGTATTAAATTATTACCAAAAATGTTTTCATTCATCATAAACCTTATTTTTTTAAACAAACATTAACCAAAGAAAATGCAGTGCCACTTATACAAAAATAAAAGCAAATTTATTGATGATTGAAGTTAAAATTCTCAAACAAATAAATCATGCCTCCAAAATTTTGCACAAAGTTATGAGTGACAACTTAAAATTGCAACTTAAACTTCAATAAATAAGGAGCACTTTTTGGAAACACCTATTGCTGCAAGAAAGTTTTTTTTTTAAATAACTATTCCCAAGGATAGCACATAAATTTGCTAACAAACCAATATTTCAAAAATCAACCTTGAATTGTGTGTAGTTCTGTGAAAGCAAATAATTAAAAAGTTTGCAAATGTCATCATCAAATAACACACTAGCTGACTAAGCTTGCACAAATATGTTTGACAAACTTTATTGGGTAACTTGTATTTTCTGTAGACTCATTCACAGTTTTACAATAAAATTGTGGCATACATGTACTTGTAGAGCATTTTTGACCAAACAAGCAACTTTCATGCAAACGGACACTAATTTTTCATTTAAAATATCAATGAGACTTGTATCAATGATTGCAACTTCAAATTTGCCATGCCAGTAAAAAATTTTGTAGTGGTCTGCACTACAGCAACCACTTTGCCAACAGAATTGTCTGCCACTACTTGCAGGAGGTCAAGTATTTTGTTTTTACTTTATGGCTACAGTGTACATATAAATAATCACTAGCATACCAAGAAAATTCTTCGGCTGCACATGATGAAACTTGGATGAAAAAGGTAACTATGTCAAAATCAGCATCATCATTTATGGAAGTGGCAGCCTTCTTTTCCACTTTCCAGCAACAATATAGCTCATTCAACCAAATTAGATGTTCTGCATCTATGCCATCATCAATCATCAGATGATTCAAATTTCCAACCTAACACAAGTGTACACATTAGTATTATTAAAGATTGGATATCTACCAAAGCACGATTTTTATTCCATTTTTACTACGCAGAAAATTAAAAACCAACAATGCAAAAAAAAGTATTACACTTAGTTAAGATCTTTCCAAATATTGAGCATTACCATCTTATCACGATTTTCCCACATGACACTTAAAAAACAAACGAAATTTAGCTACCAAACAACAATACCATCTAGTATTGGCAATATCAAGGGCTAAAAAGGGATCATCATGGCCTTCCAAAAAATAAACATCATTAAAAAATTGTTATTTTTTCAAATGTTCCTTGCCAGAAGTTTCCATAGCAGCAGATTAGCATTTTTCATCTTTCTCAGTCCATTGGTTCTTCATCAATCATATGTTTTTTCTTTTATTTGATAGATACATTTCCATTATTCTTCTACCAATATAGTTTTCTCCAGTCAAGACGTGCCCCAATCATCTCAATCTTGCTTCCCTTACTTTGTTGTTATTCTGCTCACAAGTGCTATTTTTATTACTATTTTTTTTATTTTAAGTGCAGCATCATTAATTTTGCAACTTCCAGCTATGCTTCACGACTTTTAATCACAGGTAGTGTTTCTAACCCATGCACCATTACTGCTCTGACCACAGCATTCACACATTTTTTTTCTACTTTGGCAGATACCCTTCCATCTCATTACACAGCTAACTCTTCTCCATTTATTCCACCAAGCTAGACAAAAAAACTACCTTCTTTGCCTCTCGACTATGCTCTACATTGTTTTTTACAGTAAATCTTAAATACTTCTTGCAACTGCACTTTATCACCATTTCAGAAGGCTGCGTGTTCAAATCACGTCGCGGTCACCAATTGTAGGTTCTAGCGTGTTCAAGGCTAAGTAATCACACTTAGTTTAATCCTACTTTATTAATAATCCACAAACTTATTCAAATAGAATTACACATAAACATAAAATACAAAAATCAGTTAACATTTTAGCATATTTGTAAACTAGCTATATAGAATTTATAAATCACGTCTGTCCCAGTTTCATATAGATTCAAACTGTGAATGTTAAACATTGTTTGGCGAGACGTCAACTTTTGCTGGAACCACGCATCAAAAATATCGGAAATACAAAGTATGAAAAAATATTATTTAGGTTCAATTACATTAAGATTCATATAAACACTAGCATGAATCCATGGAAATATTGAACAATAATGAGAATGAAACGCTACACATGCACAAATACATTGTTTTTCACCATCTGATTTGCATTTTTTTTTCTATCTAATTCATTTTTCCAGCTTTTAAGTTTTGCCTCCACTTCTTCTTTTGCTCTTTCCAAATATTACACTATTATCTACAAACATCATGGTCTACAGACTCCTCTCTGATCCCACTCCTCAACCAATCACTACAGCAAAAAGAAATGGGTTTAATGCCAATCCATGATGTAGCCATGCATTCGCTTATGCCTATGAGCTCATGGTATGCTTGCATGTCAATAGTCAGACTACACCACTATGACAAACAGGTTGTGCAGCCATGCTGGAAGTGCCCTGTTATATGCCTTTTCCAAAAACAATCCAGCAAACTTGCTGCCTTTTTCTCCATGCAACCCTATTGTGTTAAGTTCCAAGCAGAAAATCTGGAAGTGCCATTTTTTAAATTTTTTGGTATGACTTGATGAAAAAATGGAGCCCATGTTTCCTTCAATACCAAGCAATAGGCAGTGTAGAATTTTCTGATTGCTTCTACAATCAACTTCTTTTTTGGATATAATTTAAACTTTTGTTACATTTGTATTTTAACCTGTTGTGCTTGCAAAACTTAACGTTTTGGTTGCGTTACTTTAGCAGGCAGACTTAGAAACGCATGTGGTGCAGTTTGTTTGTGAAATAATGCAAAAACACTATAATAGTGAAACAAAAATGGAATGAAGAGATACCACAATAACAAAACTTAATTACAAATATCTTTGTGAAGTGTGCATCAGTTTTGCTCAAGATACGGAAGCCATGGGTATTCCAACACCTAATTTGCAGGGTCTGTGTGATTCTTGTACTTAACCAGAAGTAGATTGCACGAAATATGTATCTTGCACTCAAAAGTCCTTTTACTCCTATTATTTCTTGGACTTGACTTTACTATAGTTAGGTGACTTTAGTGCATAAAGTCAGATTTAGCTTCATGTCTGTTAGAAAATAATTAGTTACCAGAAATCACTTAACTGCAATATTCTTTTCACCAACATTTACCATCTTATCATTGTGGTCAATGATACAGCCCATGTAATAAACAAATTACCACATTTGAACTTTTAATTATTAATCACAAGGCACAATTCTGGAAATATTGCTCACTGGCCGCTGTGAACATTTGCTATTGGTCCGTTTACAGTTTCATTCAGTTAACCTGTTATGGTGTAGATAATCTCATGTTGTATACAAAAAATATGCTTCAGCATGTGATCAGCCTAACATGTATGAAAGTATTTCATTTTTGATCAATGCAATCCAATAGTTTCACCCTAGTTAACAGCCAGCTTTTTAGTAACTTTAGTCTTTTGCAAGCCTAATTCAATAAGTATTGTAAGTTAGTTGCTTAATAATTAGGCTATACTATAGCTACTAGTTAGTTCATTTAACTGGGTCAATACCATAGTGATTAAAGCGTCCACCATATATTTGAACATTCATTTCCCTTGTCGAGTCAAACCAAAAAACTTAAAATATGATATTCACAATTTTCTTGCTTGGCACTCAGCATGATAGAGATAGAGTGGGGATTAAGCCAGCAACTTCAGCAAAAACAAGAACAGAGTTAGTTCATTTCCAAGCTGTTATGTGGGAGTAAATTACAAAATATGGCAGACATTCAGTTTCAAGACATTAGTAATCAAAGAAAATCAAAAGTCTGATTTATTTCTTAAATAATGAAGCTCAACAAACAGCAAACTGCAATGTGCAGTCCATTAAACAGATAAAAGGAGATTCAAGCACCAAAAGGTGTAGGTGCTAATTGGCCAATTGCTTCATCATGTTCCTCATTGCTCCCAGCAATTTTCAGCTCTAAGTCACATTGAGTGACATCACACATGCTTACTGTGGTAGCCCAGTTGACATTGGCAACTCTCCTATTTTAAAACAGGGCATTCAGGCAAGCAGATCCTTAAGATGCAATGAAAAAATCCATGTCACTGAACTTGACAAGGGTTTTGGGGTTGACATAATGATTAAAAGTGACTGCATTTCAAAAATGCATTTTATTTTACAAGATAACTCCATACTTGAAAATCTTGGTCCTTCTTCCAAAACTGACAACACTGCAAACACTAAAGCTCATATTCAAAGACTAACACTGCAAAGATTGAAGCTCATATTCAAAGATGATTACATTAACTCAAGAAAGAGGGCTTTCTTCCATCCAAAAATTTAGACAGTATTTGAACAACTGGTATTCAATGGCCCCAAATGTATGGTTTGCCGAAAATCCACGTAAATAACATACCTCTACAACCCATATTGTCAATGACTGGATCAGCACAACATCATTAGCGCAATGGCTTATGTCAGTTATTCATCCTGTTCTTTCACTTTATTCTACCCACTGTATTTCTGATTCCTTTACTTTTGTTGACAAGGTCTAAACCCTTAAATTTCCTCCATCTGTCTTTTTCTGCTCCTATGACGTCTGCAGCCTTTTCACTAATGTTATGCTCACAGAAACCATTGAAATCTACTCTGATGCTCCGTATAATGGTGAGCTTACTTTGCTTCCTTTTCCTCCTGCAGTTTTTGTTGAGCTGATGCAAACGATTACTTTCTTTGTTGAATTCAGTTTCAATAATATAATGCACCAACAGATAGATGGCGTTGCTATGGGTTTCCCTCTTGGCCCATGTCTTGCCGACATTTTTGTCAAATATTACAAAGCTTTGCTTTTCAAAAGAGTCAATATGCCACATATGTATTATCAAAACCATTCCAGCTTTCAATGATGAAGACGAATCCAATGAGTTTTTCTCCAATCAAAATTTTCTCCATCCATCACTTCGTTTTACTTTTGAAAAGGAATGCAATCGGACTTTGCCCTTTCTTGACGTCCTGCTAGAAAAGAACAATCATGAATTTGACACATCTATCTACAGAAAGCCGACTTTCACTGGACCTCTTTTTGCCCCATGAAACTGAAGATCAATCTGATTTTGACTCTTGTCCACAGAGCTCTAGTCATATGTTTAAAGTCTACTTTTCAAAATGAACTTTCTAGTATTCATACAATGCTGATCAACAGCAGTCACCCTGAAGTTGTAATCAACCCCACTATAACCAGAAAAATAAATCGGTTTCACAGACCAACATAATTAGGTCCAAAAAAATGCACCGTTTATCTTCACTTGCCATGGCTGGGTAATGTTTCGATGAAGTACAAAATGCAAATCAAAACAGCTGTCAACCATTGTTACTTTGCAGTTGAACCACACATTGTCTACAATACCAGACAGCTTCTGCTTGTAGCTCAAAAGACTGTACTACCTGCTTCACATCAAAGCAACATTGTTTATCAATTTCTGTGCCACTGCAATAGTTAGTACATGGGTTGCATTTCTCAAAGGCTGCAACAAAGGATTAAAAAGCATGTACCTAAAACCATTCTTCAGGGACATATTTCCCAAGACCAGAGCACATTGGCCCCTCTTGCAAGCCAACCAGAAGCCCTTAAGCTGAAACTTCTTTCTCTGCTGTAGGCAACATCTATTGCAAACCCTGTAATGTGCACGTGAATACGATGGCAAATTTTCCATTCTTACCTGAGGTCATACTCCTTTTCATCTCTCTACCTTTGAAGCCACTTACATCAAAACCAAATTTTTGTAAACAAAAGGAATACGTGTATGGCCTAAAAATCACACATTAGTTTCTGTTCCATCCATTCGTCACTTCTTTTTACCAATCACAATCGAGCCTTTTTCTTTTTTGCTCTTTTTCTGCTAAATTCTCTTTGAAAAATGTCCAAAAAGCGTTAAGAATATAAACACTTTACTTTGCAAAAAGTTTAACTAGCCATTTGAAATTAAAGCACAAAATCTAAGTTGTTACTGAGGATATAAAACAAAAATCCACAATTCTATGCATTGACGATTTCCTTGAAGAATGAGGAATCCTTCAGCAAAGTAATAGCCTGGTTAGCATCTGTTGATGGTCAGACTTTTAACCAATTTGCAAGCAACTATCTAATCAGAAAAGCTTGCAAAGCCAATGTTGATAAATTTCCAAATATAGCTAAAGTTTCAGAATTTTGGACTGCTGTTGCCACGATCTGCAAGACAGTAAAGCTGTTCACAATGTCTGCAATGTGAAAAGATGACAATCTGCAATCACTACTCTAAACAATCCTATTTTTGGAAAAACAAAATCTATTTTTATGAATAGCATAACTCAATTGAATAGTTTGCTCAAAACCATTCCTCACTTTTAACCCTTAAACATCTAACTGGGTCGTTAGCAACCCGAGCCTTCTGTCTTTTTCTCATATCTCTTGAAACAGCCGGCTACGTTCTGTGAGACTTCAAGTATTCACAAAGCATTTATTCTTTTCCATTTCATATTTATAATTTCAAAAATATCACACTGATAAAATAGTTATTTAGGATTTAAAAGAAAAAATCTATAGGGTCTCTAGCGACCCATGTTAGGTAATAGTGTAACTTTTTTTTGAAATTGCCACTTATGTTGTTAGTAGTTAATCATAAAGTGCCACAAACATTAAATTAAATAATATAAGAAATAGTTAATCATCACATTTTTCATACTGTGTAATGCAAAATCAAAACGTTTATGACAAAAGATTAGAAGTTTCACAAGAAAGAAAGCAACATCGAAGAGTTGATTGCAAATCGGTATAAGATCCCAAAAGAATCTGAACAACGATTGCATGAAGGCTACTGGATGCAGCATCAGCCACTGGGAAAGTGGTACGAGCTGGTCTGATTTAAAAGACAACTCTGATGATGGAAAAATCATTGAGAGCGAAGATTCTGTGGATGGCCAATCATCACCTGAGAGATTTGATGATGCTTCTTCTATTGTCAAAAACCAGACCACAAGTGCAGACGATGAATTGACTGTCAGTAGTGGGGAAGAAAGTGATAGCAAAGACTCCTCTGAACATGACAGTAATGATCTTATGGCCAGAAGCTTGTTTGCAGGAAAAAATGGTCGTGTGTGGTTTGCCACATGTCTTCCACCATCAAGAACATGTGCACGTAATCTTAGACACACCAACGAAGACCAATTGGTGCTGCAAAAACCATCCAAAATAAAGTTGATGCTTTTGCTTGCTTTATTAATGAAAATATGCTTAAGCATGTTGTCAAACACACTAACGAGCGTGCAAGGAGGGACCTCGGAAAAAGAAGCAAAAATCCAGATGAATGGATGCCATCTTGTGTGCAATGAAAGACATTGTCGATGTTCTGTACCTCATTGGTGTGTATCATTGTCAGCACGAATCCTTTCATTTGTTGTGGTCACCTGGCCCATCAGAAAGAGCTATATTTTTTGCTTCTTTCGACCGTAATCAATTTCAGCAACTTTTAGCAAACCTAGATTTTGACAGTTGTAAAGATTGTAACACGGATGATAAATCTGCTCCATTTCGGCAAATGTGGGAACAGTTTTTTGAGAATTACAGAAAACATTATGCTGTCAGCGCTTATGTAACTGTGCATGAACAACTAAGGTCATTTCTACGTCGTTAGTAGTTTTGTTCCAGTATATGATCAACAAGCTAGACAAGTGCAAGCTGAAGCTCTTTGTTGTGTGACTGTCTTGCTGGCTACACATTCAATGGCATGCTGTATATTGGATGTCAAAGAAATCAGAGAAACGTTGGGTTGTCATCTGATGTTGTGAAATTCCTCTTGACATTACTGCATTTTTCTGGAGTGAATGAAACAACTGATAATTGATTTACCAGTTACCAGCTTGCTGTGGACTTACTCCAGAAACAAATCATTTTGCTGGAAACGATGAGAAAAACCAACAAAAACTTCCCATTAAATTTGCAACACGGAAGGCAAAAACAATTGGATCAAGCTGGTTAGCTTTAGTGACAGGCAAACGTTAGTATTAAATGTACCCAGGAAAAACAAAGCTGTGGTTTTGCTTTTCAACTTTGCACAATGACAACAAAATTGATGAAGATTCAAGTTTGCCTATAATAACACTAGATTACAATGCTAATAAAGCAGCTGTTGACCGAGTTGACCAACTTTGTCATAATTACAATGTGCAGAAAAGGACCAAGCTCTGACCACTTGCATACTTCTTCAACTGCCTTAATATTGCAGGTATCAATAGCATGGTGATTTTCTGAGCAAAACTTCTACAGAGGGAAAAAGTCAGTTATCAACGCCAAATATTTTTAGGAAGCTTAGCCATGAGTTTGCTTCATCCATGGCTACAGTGACAAGTGCGAGTCAAGCAACTTCCAAGAGATACTAAGCTATCATTACGAAAATGAGAGTACAAAATTGACATTGGCACTTTTCAATCAGCTGCATATTAGGGTGGAAAGTGTAAAAGAAACAGTGCTACATCTTTCCATCTTCTCTGGATTGCAAAACAACTGACGTGTTCAAATAATGGAATGAGCCATCTTGCGTTGATCACAAACAGGTCACGGTTTTATGTTCCTATTGTGCCGCATGATTTTTGTGCCTTGGCATAATCATGCCTATTGTGTTAGAAGCTAACAAACTGCAATCATTTTATTGTTTTTTATTCCTTTTGGGCTAAATTTTGATGTTACACAATATTTCAATAGTCATTTGTTGTGGGCAGTATGCAGTGCTCATCTTAACTTTTAATAGATCACTTTTTGTACAAAATGGAAAATATTACACTTGCAATTTTTGCATATTTTGTCAGTTTTTTTTGAAGCATTATACTTAGCTGTAAATATTATTAAACTTGAAACATGTTGATTAGTTTCATGACCATGTTTTCGGAAGATGAACAAACTGAAAGCTTGAGCAAAGATATTTCAATATGCTGGGTCGCTAACAACCCACATAAGTAATAGTGGTTGGCGAAACACTTGGGCAGTTAAGGGTTAAGAAATAAAAGTAGCAATGATTCAGATTGAGCCAAAGTTTTAATTTTTTGATAATGAATTGGAGAAAATCATAAAACTTGTGAAGCCCTTGCTTCATTTGAAATAACCATCAAGTACTTTAGTACAGACAATGCTGACCTACTATCAGCTGAAAAAGTAGCAATCTTCACCTTGAGAAAGCAAAAAGTACAGGGTAGAGAAATGAGCAAAATCTTGCAGAAGTTTGAGATACATGTGCAAGAAAGAAAAAACAACAAACTGATTCATTTACTTCGGTATTTGAGGTCTTCAAATTACCTGGGTAAGTATTAGGACCAACGTGGAAACAAAATAAAAAGGCCAATATGGCAGCATCCATAAAGCTTTTAACTTACGCAAAAGCGGATGAAGAAGATGCTTAAGTTGAACACTATGAATTTAATGCTGAACATGAGCATGTTGAGATAGACCACCAAAATATTACTCAATCCATGGTATTTGCCTCAATTCTGAGGTGAAGCAGAAAGACAAAACCATTTCAGCAAGAGATCTGATCACAAGTTGCGAAAAAAATGAATCTTTATGAAGCTCAATAACCTCGAAAAATGTGCCATGCCTAGCTTACAATCAACTCCATATCAGTAGAACTGGAGAAAAGCTTTTCCTGCCATGCTACTATTAGTCAAAAACAGATCAAATGACAATAGTACTAATGGGGTGATTTTCATGTGAAAGTAATGAAAATACGAACAAAAAACTTTAATAATGCTTTTGTTAATGACCATTTCATCATACTCTTTTGCAAACACAAAATCGAACGTTTTTGTCTAGCTCTCTTTAGAGTTTTCACTAGAAAGGCAGCCTAACAATGTGACAAAGTATTCATACTGCATGAGATTTCTCATTGGATGATATAAAATGCATTCTGATTGGTAGACCAAATCAACACGTTTTGAGAAGTCCAAATTATAAATGGGCTAATTTCAAAGTATAAACAAATTCCTTTTGACCACAAAGTTCAGGTTTTAAAGTTTATTACAAGTTGCTTCCAAAGTGGAAAGATGAAAGTGTGATCTACCATTAGCCAATATCAAAAATTGTTTGTCATCGTAGTGAGTTGCACAGTCTCCATTTTCTAGATGTTGTCTGATTGCAGAATAGCTAGTTGGTGGAAGTTGAGATGCTGACTTGCACTGGTGATTGATGGAAAATCACTCTGGTTGTAGTTTACTTCTTATCGACAATCACAATGGCACACGCATTCGTATACGACCATGCTTTTTTGAAAAGTAGGCACAACATCCTTCCAAATTGCAGGAAGCATTTTCTTAGAGCAAAAAATGCCACAAGGTTTCGCTCCACCATGTTGTTGTTGTTTACCCTCAGTACAAGTTCCTCAGTGGAAATCGAGGGAACCTGTGTGTCAAAATACTTTGAAGAGACAGTATGCCTCCAGTCCGACAAAAGACGAGAGTGGATACGACAGATAAGAGGAGAGAGACTACAAGGGATTGCGGAGGGCGCAAGCAGCGCTCCCCGTCTGGCAAGCTCATCAGCTGTGTCGTTCCCCAGGAGAAATGAGTGTCCGGGGACCCATTGTAGCCTGATAGAACATAAGGAGAAAAAAGACAGTTCCTGCTAGATCTGCCACAGAGTTTAAGATAACAGGAAAGGTGGACCAGAGGACAGGGTGGCGAGGACAGAACGAGAGTCACACAGAAGAAGAAGACAAGAAAAATGGCAGACTTTATGGTGTTGCCGAGACCAGCAAAGAGCAGGCAAAATGGCGCAGGCTTCAGCAGAAAAACTGGAACAAACTGGGCCTGCCGAAAAGGAAAGAGTGGCCTCAGTGCCACAGAGAGAGCAGTTGGCAAGAACGCCGGAGCCGCCCTTGCCAAAAGGAAAAGGAACAGAGCCGTCTGTCCAGAGTACCAGATCATGAGGGGGGAGAGAGTCAAGGTGGGCGAGAGCCGCACCTTGGCGAGAGTGAGGGGGATCAGAGCGAGAGCATGGAGTGGAAAGGGTGGACTCCATCGTGAAGGAAAGCAGAGTCCAAGGAGGACAGGGAGGGCAAGCAACAAGAGCCTCCCTAGAACAAGTAGAAGGAAGCATGAGTGAGTGAGTGGACGCAAAAGCTCTCCAGGACGATCTGCAGAGTCTTGGTTTCACTTCTAGTCTGGACAAACCTGAGATGGGAAAGGAGGTTGGAAGATGAAAAGCCCGCTCATGAGAAAACAGAGTGAAGTGAGTCAGGGTGACTCGTAGGAGAGGTAAGGAGGCCTCGGTGAGTAGTAGAGGGATGGGGGACGACGAGAGGCAGCTGGTGATGGCGCGACTGGCCGCTCGGTGAAGGCGTTCCAATTTGGTGAAATTGGTAGCGCTTAGGAAAGGAAACCAATCGGGTGAAGCATAAGTGAGAAGGGACCGAAGAAAAGATTTGTACAGAACAGAGAGGGACTCCTTAGAGAGGCCCCATAAAAAAACAGAGATACAGCATACAGCCTTGAGACGTGGGAAAAACTTGGCCTTCAGCGAAGATACATGCTTAGAAAAGGAAAGAGTGTGGTCGAAGGTGACCCCAATAAAGGTTGGAGTGGGATTGAAACGGAGGCGGGAGCCGAGTAGGAGGAGGTTGGGCTGGAGGTTAGCCTGGTGGGGATCCACTGAAAGGAAGGAGGCCTCACATTTGCTCGGATTGAGAGGAAGACACCAGTACTCCGACCAGCGCTCCAATCGAAACAGAGCTCCTGGTGTGGCCTCCATCGCAGTGGGGACCAAGGGGGAGGAGGACCAAATGGCCAGATTGTCAGCGTAAAGAGAGCAGCTGGCAGAAGAAGACAGAGAAGCCGGAAGATCATTAATGAAGAGAGAGAAAAGTACAGGGCCAAGAACGGATCCTTGTGGAACACCTCAATGAACTCGAAAGGAACGGCTTTTGTGATTTTGATAAACCACAGAAGCGCGCCTATCAGAAAGGAAAGATTGAGTCCAACGAGCAAAGCAAGGAGGGAGGCCAGCCGAAATGAGTTTGTGGAAAAGGGCGGGATGCCAGAGAGAGTCAAAAGCTTTAGAGAAATCGATAGTAGACAGGATCGTCCGAGAGCCCGGCCTGGGTTTGTTAAACCCATCCGAAATGGACTGAGAAAGGTACAGAATTTGATCAAGTGTAGACCGTCCAGGGCGGAAACCGGCCTGGCGGGGAGAGAGAATGGAATTAGATTCCAGAAAGAAGAGTAGACGGGATAGTATGATGCGTTCAAACAGCTTTGATACGCAGGAGGTGAGAGAGATAGGTCGGAAGGAAACAGGAGAGTCGAGAGGTTTTCCCATCTTATGTATGGGAATAATGGAAGATGTCTTCCAGATGGAAGGAAAGGAATGTGAAGACCAAGAAAGATTGAAAATGTGAACAAGAAAATCCATGCCAGAGCGAGGAAGATGCTTTAGCATAGGATAGGCAACTTTGTCTGGGCCAGTGGCAGTGGATGAGGAGAGGTTGGAGGCAGCCGCAAGAAATTCAGCAGAAGAGAAAGAAGAGCAAAAGGACGAGTGAAACTCCACAGAGCATGTAGCTCGGCAGAGCTCAGTGAGGTAGCCTCTGGCTCTGCTGTGCAGGGCCTTTGGCTGAGACACGGAAAAGTGAGACCTCAGGTAAGCGGCATAAACCGAAGCCGATTCCCTGGGAGAAGAACAGCCTAGAAATTTAGGAGAGGAGGAAGACGAGAAAGAAGAGCCAGCAATAGAGCAAAGAAGAGAGTGCGCAGATTTAGGATTAAATTTAGGTGAAAGAGAAGTGCAGGTCGTCTGCTATGCCTCAGCCTTGGCAATGACTGACGAGGCACGTCGAGAAGCAGAGATGTAAGCCTGGCGATCTTCATCACTTCTGTGAGCAGTAGCAAACGCCCTGCGTCTTTCACCAACCGCTTCTTCCACCTCAGCAGACCACCAGGCTTTAGGAGGGTGTTTGATGCGGCCGAAAGGAATGGAAGATTTGGCCGCATTCATTGCCAGAGAGGTAAAGAGAGCAGCTGCAGAGGAAAGAGAAAGATACGAGTATTCCTCTGCAGAAGGACAGTGAGAGTCAAAGTAAGAGGCAAAGTCATCCCAGCGAGCTTTCTGAAAATTGAAGGAAGGGGGGCGCTCGTTGGGGTGAAAGACTGGAGAGAGAAAGACAGATAGAAGAATTGGTAGGTGGTCAGAACCCAGGTCCTGAAGCACCTCCCTGGAGCAAGAAAAAGCAAGAGTAGAAGGAGCAAAGGAGATGTCAGGAGAGGAGCGACTGCCAGAGGAGCGATGGAGAAGGGTGGGTGTGTCAGGGTCATTGAGGGGGAGGTCAGAGGAGATGACCCAGTCGAATACTTCCTCCCCATGGGGGTCGGCAGTACCTCTGGAGTCCCAAAGCGGGTGATGGCAATTGAAGTCCCCCAGAATGAAAATATTTCTGGAGGAGGGAAGAATTGAGGGAGAGAAGGAATCGGTTCTGCCATCCGTTGGGGAGGAGCAAATAGGGGGGGCATACACATTAAGAAATGACACCGAGGAGGATTTGTTTAGAGAGATGTTGACCCCTACATAATCAGAGTAGGGATCGAGCAAAGAAAGAGAGGTGGTAGAAAGTTCAGAAAAGGATAGGCCCTGTCTGACGAAAATGACAATGCCGCCACTGGCATGCAAGGCGTCAGAAGAGAGAATGCCAGATCGGGAGTGGGTGCGATCGGAACGCAGAGCAGAGAATCTAGGAATCCAGAAAGAGGAAGATGAATTAAGATTGGATTCCTGAATGCAGATAAGGTCGACAGGATGGGATGAAAGAAAGTGAAGTAGTTCAGTGCTTCTGGCTCGAAGACCTCCAGCATTCCATTGAAGAACCCTGTGAGAGTCAGGGGGAGGAGAGAAGGCAGGAGGTGCAGAAGTATAGCCAGGAGCAAGGGACGGTGGTGGGAGGGCAGGGGAAGGAGATATAAGATGGGCAGATGGGGGATAAGAAGTTTGGAGACGAGGGTGGGGCAAGAGTGCAGCATTAGCAGAGGGGGGGCCGGATTCCACAGTGGAGGTATACGTGTCGGAGGAGTCCGAGGAGGGGGGAGTTACAGTGTTATGGCAGGGGGGGCAGCTCCAAGAGTGAGAGCTGCCAAGAGCTCTGAAGTTAGATAAAGAAAGTTGTGAGCACCTTAGATGGACCCATTTGGAGCAGGTGCAGCATTGCACTGACTTGCCCCGCCAGGTCACATTTCCAGCGCACACAGAGCAAGGAAAGATGAGGCCAGGGTTAGGATGAACGTTACCGCTCATCAGGAGAAAAAGAAGAATGAGGAGACGAAGGAAGGCAAGAGTAAGGCAGAAGAGAAGAAAAAGTGAGAACAGGCGATCAATTTTAAAGATGCTGTGTGCTGCCCTTCTGCGGTTGTTCAGGGGACAGCATAGCAAAAAAATGAATGGGGAGTGCCCGGGGTAACTGGGACCCTCGGGAAGGCCAACAGCCATTTCTACCCAACCCAAATGGGGCTGGGGACCACACCACCACGTTGAGGCAGCTGTTGATTGGTGCAGCTGTTGATTGGTGCGCTCCACCATAGCAAATGCAGATGGCACTATTGCATTGCTCTTCAAATTTCAGTGAAATATTGCCAATCCAAGGTAGTTTTAGGCAGACTGGGCATTTTTGTGGACCTTCTTCAGGTAACAGTTTGAATTGTCAGAGCTTTCCAAGTATTCCCAAGTCTATCACAGGGTCAGGATAGAATATAGAAGTTGCTAGTTGCTAATTAGCATTTTCAAGCAGATCTCCTATTAAGAGGGATTCGCCTCCAGCATCACATTAAGTTAAAATAGAAAATTTTGCTCAAAAATGATCACCAACATCATACCGTACCATACAGCAATCTATTACATCATGTCAATAACCCGCGACCGGTTTCGACCTTATCGGGTCTCATCAGGCAGGTGTAAACAACACTCAATAATAAACATGCTGAAAAAAAACAAATTTGCTATTGGGTGCAAAAAAAATGCAATAAAAACAATATGATACAGCAATACCTATATCATGGGAGTCTCATTTAAGGACACACACACGCATGACATGGACAACAAGTCACATTGGTAAGCCCTAATAGGGGTGTAGGATCATTGCCAAGACTTATCATTCCATAAAAGACAATGATCCTACACCCCTATTAGGGCTTACCAATGTGACTTGTTGTCCATGTCATGTGTGTGTGTGTCCTTAAATGAGACTCCCATGATATAGGTATTGCTGTATCATATTGTTTTTATTGCATTTTTTTTGCACCCAATAGCAAATTTGTTTTTTTTCAGCATGTTTATTATTGAGTGTTGTTTACATCTGCGTGATGAGACCCGATAAGGTCGAAACCGGTTGCAGGTTATTGACATGATGTAATAGATTGCTGTATGGTACGATATGATGTTGGTGATCATTTTTGAGCAAATTTTTCTATTTTAACTTAGGGTCAGGATAGCTGTTGGAGCTGAAAATGGAATGAATTGAGTTCAATTTATGAAATAATTTTGAAGGTGAGGAGATGATAAGGGCTCTGTGTACAAGTATGCTGATTAAATTGTTTTTTTTCACTTGCAGGTCCAAATGAATTCCAATGAATATATTGTCCTGTAAATGTTGGCTTTCTTTAAACTGAAGATAAAAATTCTGTGTCCCTCTTTTCCACAAGAACATCCAAAAATGGTAGTTTACCTTTTACTTCCTTCTCATGAGTGGATGTTACTCATGGGTGTAATCAATTGAATTGATTTAAAAACATGTCGCAATCAATTTCTTTTTTAAACATAGCAAAAAATTGTCATCCACATATTAAAAGTACATAATTGGTTGATTGTCTCCACTAAACAATTTTTCTTCATAATATCCAACAAATATATTAGAGCTGGCCCAAGTGGACTGCCATGGCGACTTCATCAATTGGCTTGTATACTACGTTGTCAAAACTCAATTCAATTGAAGTAGTTGCTATATTCATCAATTCAACAAAAACATGTTTTTCCATACCAGGAGTACTCATAGAATTAGTGTCATTAAAATAGTTTGCACAAATCTGTATGGCTTCAACCAATGGAATTTGTATGGCTTCATTGGTGGAACGTTCTGTTCGGTCTACCAATCAGAATGCATTTCATATCATCCAATGAAAACCCTCTTCATTCAGTATAAATTCTTTGTTGCATGATTAGGCTACCATTCTAGTGAAAGCTCTTAAAGAGAGCAAAATGAAAAAGTTCAAGTTTGTATTTGCAAAAGAGTATGATGAAATGGTCATTAATGAAAGCATTATTGAAGTTTTGTACACACCCATAAATTGTTCAAAAAACAACAATTTTATAATGATATAGAGCTTTTGTTGTGCAAAATCATATTTATTATAAAACCCAAAAAAACTCTGGCTTTCTTGGTTTTTTTTTCTCATGCACCTGAAGCCTCGATTTTAAAATTTTATCCGCAATTGGAAACAATATTAATAAAACAAGGTACCATGTTCAAAACTAAGCAGAGAGAAACCAACAAGAAATTGAAGACACGATTAGAAGCAAAAAAACAACTTTTTAACAATGCAAAATGATGAAGCAGATGAAAAGGCTGAGGAAGAGCTTCATGAGAAACAAGAATTCAGGTTAGCACAAATAGAAGCAGTAAAATGACGTCAAGAAAAGCAAAAAGAAGGAGCATTAATTCAGTGTGTCTTAAAAGCATGTGACAGCTCTACTCAAGGTTAGAGTATATCTGCTCAGCCTTCTGCTAAAGCTAAGGTTCAACCCTATTTTATCAACCATCTACTCAAGCT
Organism: Trididemnum clinides; assembly: GCA_963675345.1. Lineage (NCBI taxonomy): Eukaryota > Metazoa > Chordata > Ascidiacea > Aplousobranchia > Didemnidae > Trididemnum > Trididemnum clinides. Next base: position 35,071,598 of record OY776297.1, read on the forward strand.
GGTGATGATAAAATACCAGGCAGCTCTTCACAGAAAAACCACTCTTATATAATTGCTCCCAAAATGGAGCATAATAAAACCGTTAATGTTGAATCTTTTCATGATGGCAAAAATTACACCAATACTATAAACATAACTTCAAAAAAACAATCATCACGTGCTTTGAAAAGAGTAACACCTGTTGACAAAGGACATCAATTCCATAGTAAATTTGAAATCATGAAACATTCTTCAAAACTAAAGGTTACAGCAGACCAAAGATGCATTAAATTTTCTTTTCAAAAAGAACATGCACTTCCCGTTGTAATTCAAAAATTTAATGGAGATTAATGAATTATTGAATTTTTGTAAAACAGTTTGAAGCGCAAGTGTCAGAAAAGGTCAAAGACTATGAATTTTGTCCATTGCTTTATCAGCATTGCAAAGTATCCAACTAAAAATCCGTTGTTACACCAGGTGTCTATTAAAGGATCGAAAAAAGCTAGAGACTATTTGCACAAAAAATTTGGTCGTTCTCGATAAATTCCTATGCAACCATGAAAACTTCAAAGCTTCTCCAAAGATGTAAAAAGATGACCACGAAAAGCTGATGAAGTCAACATCAGCCATAGTTTGAACCCAAAATGTGAGCTTCTAATGCCGACACCAGTTCTACTTACTTGACCTTGCTACATGCAATCTAATGCTGTAAGCAATGAACTGACAATATCTTTAAGACAAGTCCAGCACTCTGTCCACCACACTACACTGCCTACAACTCAATTCCTATCTTTGTAAGGCATAATCTTGAAATGTAAAACCTGGTCCAAGGAAAACTAATTTATGAAGAAGTCAAACCTGACCTTTCTTTTATCATTTCAACACTGTATCAAAGTATTGGTACTGAAATCCCAACAGAGCAGACAGACCTAATTCACAACATTTTAGATTAGGTCATCCAATCCCGTCATTTTAATATGAGGACTCAACTGAAATTCAACAAAAGGAGATTCAACCTGCTGACATACAAATGTAACAGCAAATTTTCTACTACTACAGTTCAATTAAACATAAAAAAAAAATAAAAATAACAAATTCACAATTGGTAAACACAAATTTTAAAAGGAAGTGACAAGATTTCGGTGTGAACTGACATTTTTTTATGTCATAAATGGATTAAACATATCATTTGATGCAACAATCAGTTCTGGACATCACACCTTTATGTTGTGCAACACTGATCAATAACCAATTTGTATGGCTTTTAATTGTCCGTATGAATAAAAAAATGAGAAAACCACTTATATTATGACAAAATACTACAAGTAATTGTAAAAAAACACATACAAAACCAAAAAATTGAAGTGCTTCATCCACAAAGTGATTGTTCGGACAATGCATACTTTCCAATAACACCTTGATAAAATCAGCAAACAAAGTGCTGTTGTTTCCAGTCTAAAACAAAATATATATTAATAACTGGTGCAATAAAGCATACTAAAAAAATCAGCTGAAAATAATAATCATTTATCAAAATGTGGAAGGTCATAATTTTATCAACAATGCCAGAGTAGAAAAGAGTTTTTTAATAACCAACTGATCAAATCAAAATGCTTGTAAGTTTTATGAAATTTAGATTTGCAAACATATGATGGTAAATTGTGAATTTTCCGCACTTTCAGTTTTTGTTAATCTGTTCTCACAAACATGAAAAAGTAAAAAAAATACTGCACGTCATTTCTCTAAAGTCCCCACATTTTTCAATGCAGTAGTTTCAGCAATTTACAAGCAATGAGAACTCAAAGCTTTGCTAGTCTAGCCAGTTGCTGACAAGAGATTTTGAAATAGACAAAAGCTGTTTTTCCAAAAGCTTTGCAATACTTAAACATCTATGGCAGTTTCATGTTAAAAAAAGTGCTAGTGTTTTAATTTTGAAAAGTGTGATAAAAAAATAGTTTATCCATTTATTTTCTACACAATTTAAAAATATAAATGCACATCAATTCTGATACAACAGCTAATGGGAAATCTGATCAAATGAAAAGGAGACAGGTTCAAATAAAATCTCTTGCACTATTCGATCATTGAGCATGATCCATGGTCCAGATGGCAGGTGCTTTCTCACAGCCTGGGCCTCCAGTACGTCTTTCAGAAATGTCAGACAGAAACCAAATCTGCATACCTGGAAGGGTAACCCCTTACCCCAATGTTCAGCCAGAGCCTACTACTTGGCAAATAAGCTTTTCAGGGTGGGGCGATGTGACCCTCTCAGGGGACACTGTCAACATGTTCCAAAGGCCAGCAGTCTTGCAGCTGAACATTGAAGGCCTCACTGCAAGTAAGATAAATGGACTCCATCATCTCACTGTACAGTATGTGGCACTGGTCATTCTTTTTCAAGAGACCCACTGCACTTGCGCAGATAAGCTAACAATTCCAGGCTTTGCACTAGCTGGGTCTTCTTTAAGCAGGAAGCATGGCCTTGCCACGTTTGATCATGACTGGCTAAAGTGGACCCTTGTTGATCAGTCCCCAACTACATTGGAGACTGAGTGGTTGAGCTATGACGTTGACGGTTATAGAATTGTCAATGTCTACAAACCTCCACCTACGCAACTGCAAGCGTCTGACTTCCCAGTATTCCCTCACCCTGTTCTCTATGCCAGCGATTTTAATAGTACACATGTCAACTGGGGTTATAGAACCAGCGGTGCAAATGGAGAGTGCCTTAATTCTTGGGCAAGCCTTAACGGCATTATCCCTCTCCACGACCCAAAGAATGTGGCCACTTTTCATTCTGGCTTCTGGAACACTGGCACCAATCCTGATCTGACAATTGTCAGTGTTTGTCCAGACAACCATGTACCTGACAGACGTGTCTTAGAGAATTTCCCTAGGTCACAACATCGACCCTCGCCTATTGTTCCACCAAGACTTGCTCTGCCTGTTCCGAGCAAGCTTGTTAAGCAATGGAACTTCTGCAAAGCCAACTGGAGCCACTACAATGCATTGACCAACAAACTTGCCAAGAGTTTGTTGCCACCAGATTTACCAAATGTGGATCTGGCCTACCAGGACTTCTGCAATGTCATCATAACAGCAGCCAAAAATTCTATTCCGCACAATCATCAAAATAACCTCATACCATGTTGGGATGCTTAGTGCAAGAACCTCTACCAGACATTTCTGCAGTCGCCTGAATGAAGTAACTTTAATGGGGCTGGCATTGCCCTGCTCCTCAAGCTCGACAAGAAATGCAAAGATCCATCGTTCGAGGCAGTTCAGAATATTGACTTTTTGCACTCTAGCCAAAAAGCATGGAGTATAATTGAACAACCTAACTGGTAGATCATGGCACTCACCTGGTCATTGTGCCATCCCAGCTAATAAGAAAAGCCAGACATGAGGGTATTGACTGTGAGTCATCTCAACTCATCTCGCAAGAAGTGTCAGATCTTTGGAGGGCCACTCCAACAAGTCTAGTGAACATTTCTGAAAGTTCTACCTCTCAGAAGTTTGCTGCTGCTCTCAAACATCTGAAACCAGGAAAAGATTCTACTTGCTTGGAGCTAATAACCCATACTGCAGCTGTACTAAAGTCTTAGTTGTGTGGCTTCTTTTCTTCCTGCCTGTGCCACCTCAAAATTCCAAACGTCTGGAGAAAAGCACTGGTAGTGGCGATCTCTAAACCAAAGAAGCCTGTAGAGGACCCAAAAAGCTATTGTCTCATCTCCTTGCTTGGCATCCCCTACAAGATCCTTGAGAGGCTCATACACGTTTGTGTTGAGCCGATTGTTGACTCACTTCTACCTAGGGAGCAGGCTGGGTTCTGACAGGGAAGGCCAATCATGGATCAGGTCATTTTGCTTACTCAAAACATCGAGGATTCGTTTGAGGCCAAGAAAAAGGCTGGTGCCGTGTTTGTCGATCTGACAGCTGCTTAAGATGCTATCTGGCACTGTGATCCTTCCTGCAAGTTGCGTTGGCTTCTACCAGATAAGCACATGGTCAGGATAATCATGGAACTTGTTCAGAATAGAAGCTTCATGCTCACCATTGGTGACAGCAAGCAAAGCAGGTTAAGACGTTTGCAAAACGGTCTCCCACAGGAATCAGTCTTGGCCTCCTCCTTTTTAACATCTACACATACAATCTGCCTTCCATGATTTTCTAGAAGTGTGCATATGCTGATGACTTAGCATTGTTGTAGGCTTCTCGAGATTGGAAGGCTGTGGCAAACACTCTAAGCCAAGACATGACTGCACTTTCAGCTTATATCCAGACTTGGAGGCTGAAGCTCAGCAATATGAAAACCGTGATGGTGGCCTTTCACCTTAACAACAGAGAGGCCAAACATTAGCTTACAGTTTACAACAATGGCAACCTATTGCCACCCTGTCCAGTCCCAACATATCTTGGGGTAAAGCTGGACAGATCACTCACTTTCTGTCACCACCTCAAGGCTTTGTGTAAAAATTCTCTATGTGAGTGTCCATGCTGTTGAGGCAACTTAAAGAATCCAGATGGAGTGCAGATACCAAAACATTGTGCATCTCTGCTCTTTCCTTGGTCTACTCCACCACTGAGTACTGCACACCAGTTTGGTGTCATAGTATGCATACTTGCCTCATTGACAGCATTCTTAATGATGCTTTGTGCATTGTCATTGGATGCTTGCATCCCACAGCAACAGAGGACTTGCCTGTCCTTGTAGGCATCCCACCCAGCTGAGCTCTACCAATTAGGAGTAACACTCTCCTTGGCGAATCATGCTACCCATAACCCTGACTATGTACTGCATGGTCAGTTGACTGGGCAGCAGGATGCGCACCAGGGCAGACTTAGATCAAGATGCCTATTTTGTGCATGCTGTGTGGAAACTATTAGATAGTTTGTCTGAGTGGGACATCTGCATGAAGCAGTGGACAAAACATAAATGGTACACGAACTACTTGGAGAGTACTTGAAGGGTCCATGCTTTCATTCCCAGGGTCAGTTTAAGACCACTTGGAATGAGTCTGCCCAGAACATCTTGGGTAAGGCTCAATCACCTGCAAACTGGTGTAGGGTGTTTTTACTCGTCCATGTACAAATGGGGTCTTGCTCCATCACTGAATTGCAAATGTAGAGCCACTGAGCAAACTGCAGATCATGTTATATCTTTATGTCTCCTACATCATGGACCAAGAGGAGCACAAGGTCTGCAGGTTTTGGATGATAAAACTTGATGTTGGCTTAACACTACCACTGCCAGCAGCTAATCTGGGCAGCAAAGCAGCCAGGGCTGGTAAAAAGATAGATCCTCGGCCCTGGCCTTGACTTATGCTGGCTTGGATTGAGTTTGGGTGCCTGACCAAACTATGACAATCATTAAGCATGGACTACCATGATCTTTAGAAATACTACCAGCATGCTGAATTCAGCCCAGAAAATCAAGTGTTCTACTCAAAAACATTTCAAAAACAAAGAATGATCCTGATGACATCGCAAAAATTTGAGCAATTTGTAAAGAAAATGAAAAGTGCCTAAATAAGCCCCACCTTGTAATTGAGTAAGAAATATTTTTAATGAATAATACAAATTTTCTTATTCCTGTGTTGCAAAAAAAATTATTTTTTACTGATGTGCTGTTTTCAGTGACTGCATTTATCAGTTTTGAATTTTTACTCCAAAAGAATGTGGTTGGTGATGAGTAAACTAATGTTTCATTCTTTACATAATGAATAATTGCTCATGTTGCACTACACTTTAGTGAAGGGCTCTTCAAACTGGGGGTCGCGAAAGAGCTCAATAGGGGTCGCGTGATTATTCAAAAACATTACTAATATTGACAAGAAAACATTTTAAACCGCTAAAAAAAATTCTTTTTACATGATTTTTATTAACAGCTCTATTATAATGTACAATTATTTCTACAAGCAACATTATTAATTAATGCAAAGAAAAAAAATGTCATAAATTATAAAATTTGTTTGATCGAGTTTAGGTTGCATTAGTTGCTAATACATTCAAATTGCGGTTGCTGCTAACACATTCAGGTTCTGTTTTGATGCTGTTAATGAAGGAGTTTCAAACGCAAGTGGAGTGGTTGAGCATATGGTACAGAACTTAGTTCTTATTATGTTTCCATTCAATTTAGAGCCAGAAGGAGTGACTATATATTATTGTGCTGGTGAATAGCATTTGCAAAGTGATTTTCTTTCTAATTGTTTGCTATGGAATTGGTATTTACTTGTGAAATTAAAAATAAATAACTTAATGCTATAATATTAGTTTATCTATCGCAGATGGCAAAACGTGGTTTATTGCTTCTCGATGCATAGTTGCAATTTCTTTCGTGCAAAAATATTGTTGCAATACCCTGCTAGAAATCAACAATTCTTAGTTCATTGTTAATAGTTATTTTCATTATAGTATTTATTTTAAATGTTTAAATATTTGCAATTTACAGCTATTTAAAAAAATGGGTGCCTGTAAATAGTATCTACTGTAACGATGTATATCCGATATCAACAAGAACTGGCTGTTTGACTGGTAGTGTTCTTATATTTTTTGCTGAAATGTAACTTAGCAATTAACATTTTTTTTCCAAATAACCTTCATTTTTGTTCTAGATTTTATAAAATCATTAAAGTAAAAACGAAAAAGTTTTAAGGTTACATACTATTCTGTAAACAAGTAATTTTACAACAACATAGATTTTTAAAATCAATAGTTATTAAACAACCCTTCTCATGGATAAGTGATTAAAACCGAAGCATCATGTCTTACCAAACAATTTAAGTATTGAAAAGTCAACGCTAATTGAACAACCAAGTGGCAATATGAAAAAGACAAAGACCAATCATTTTTCCGTAAAAAAGATTAACAATGAAAGTTACTTACAATACAGATTTGCATATACCTGCATAAACAATAAACATCGGCCAATGTGCTTGATTTGTAACGAGAGCTTGGCAAGTGAAAGTATGAAACCTATAAAATTGAAGAAGCATCTAACCACAAGGCATGCTTCCTATGCTGAAAAGCCGCTGATGTATTTTGAAAGGTTATTGCAATCAGGGAAAAAGCAAAAGTTATCCATTGGAAACACATGTACTTACTAATTCTAAACATTTACGTGCATCTTATAAAGCCTCCTATCTAATTACAATGAGCAAAAAGCCATTCACAATTGGCGAAGAATTGTTTTACCAGTAGCTGTTAGAATGACTGAAATCATCCATGGCCATAAATATGCAGATAAATTTTTTAAAAATTCCTTTATCAAACTCAACAGTAAGTAGACGAATTAAAGACATTAGCAAAGACCAATTTAAACAGCTAATTGCAAGAATAAAAGGGAATTCAAAATATGCAATCCAGATTGATGAAGCTACAGATATTTCAAGTAAGGCACAATTGTTGGGATATGTCAGATATTGCTTCAATAATTATGTTCATGAAGACTTCCTCTTGTGTAGGGCATTAGAGGGACACGCAAAAGGTGAAGCAATTTTTCTTAAAATTAGTGAAGTTCTCGAGGGAGTTGGATTAAAATGGGAAGACTGTGTAGGGGTTTGTACTGACTGAGCAGCAACAATGTTAGGAAAAATGTTGGCTTTCATGCTAACGTGAAATCATTAAATAGTGGACCTATCACTTTCACTCACTGCATAATTCATTAAGAAGCACTGACAACAAAAAAAATTTCTGCTGAATTATGCGTAGCATTGCAAGATGCTGTAAAAATTATTAATTACATTAAAAGCCGTGCTCTCAATAGCCGTCTTTTTTCCAGTAAAGAAATGGATTTAAGGTTTAGCCCTCTTTTTCTCCGTACAGAAGTTAGATGGCTGTCAAGAGGCAAAGCTTTAAAAAGGCTGATTGTGTTAAAGGATGAAGCATTGCAATTTCTGTCGGAAAGTAATTCGGATTTGGTAAAATATTTTCAAGATAAAAACTGGCTGTATCAACTTTGTTATTTGTCAGATATATTTGAAAAACTTAATGATCTGAATTTATCTTTGCAAGAAGAAAACTCGACTGTTTTCACATTGGTATTTAAAATTGAACCATTCATGAAAAAAAATAAGTATATGGTTACAGAAGGTAGCAAACTCCTCATATGAGATGTTTACGTGTATGGAGAATTTCATCCAAGAAATTGAGCTAGGTTCTAATGCAATGAAACCACTAGTAATCAACCCCTTGACAAGCTTTAAAACTCGTTTTAAAAAGTATTTTATGTCAGAATTGGATGCTAGCCAATTCCGCTGGGTTCTAAACCGATTTGATGTTGGAATAGGAGAAGTAAATCATCTCACATTAAAAGCTCAAGAAGAATTTTCAGAACTCTCCAGTGATTTTAATTTGAAAGTAAACTTTTCAAAAAAAGCTTAACACTTTCGATGCGGTTTGGTTTGCCCGCACGCGCTGTTGCGTGGCGGCACTTTCCCGACGCTATATGGTTTTGGCAGAACGAGCTCGATTTTGTAGTAAGTTCGTCTAGTTTTACCTTATACAGTATATCTAAATCATTTCTCATCGTTAAAACTAAGCAGCTCTTGTATTAGATTATTATTATATCACATTGATTCAATTCAACATTAGGACTGATCTGTTTAGGCTGTCTCAAACCCGAAAAGAATTACAATTCAGAAGAACATAGTAACATTGTGCAAACTCATGATTTAGGTGTACATAAAAGTCAGATACAAATAAAAATAATCAACAGAAAATATTTAAGTTTGTGTTTATTTGCCTTTTCAGTCTTGTAATAAGCGTTTTTTGGTGTGGTAGTCACCGAAGCAAGGGGTTTTGCAGAGTGGTATGTTGCATTCTTTGCAATGCACCCTGGTTTCTTTTCAAACTTTGTTTTTCATGCAAACCCTGCATCTTCTCTGGGGGTATTTTTGCTTTTCTGTAGCAGGATATAAGCTCATATGATGAGCTTTAAATCCGCCACGTAGTCGGGATTCGGGATCGTATCTTGGCGTCTTTTCTGCTTGAGCTTCATCCTCCGAAGAGTCCGCACGTTCATTGCTTTGACCAGATATTTGGCACAGACTGCTGACTAATTTCATTTGAAAATCGTATACTTTCATGGTGTGATTTCCACTGTAAGTTTGAAATATCACATGGCAGTTGTGGACTGACACTTCCAAAAGATAAAAAAACAATTTTTTTGTCCACTTTAAACTTTTCCTTGTACAGGGATAATAGGATATCATCTGATCTACATGATCCACTCCTGACATGTATTGATTGTATTTGCAAATACAAACAGGCTTCTCTATATTTTCCATTTCCCCATGGCCTCCTTTTTTTCTCCTACTTATAGTTTGTAGCGAGCCATCTTGTTTGGTGCTGATGGCCTTTACCACTTGCTTGTCTTTCCAAGCTAGCACTGTTACTTTTCCATTGTTCTTAGCAACAACGTCATGTCTTGCCATAGCGCTTGGATTCCTGATTTCGGGTGGTTCGCCTCGGTTGCTTTGCAGCGTTCCCACAGTGTGAATTTTCTGCTCGAGCAGTGCTTCACTCAGCTCCACAGAATTGTAGAAATTGTCCATGTAAAGAGAATGCCATAGTCCGGTGCATTTTGAAGTCAATAAGCCCTGTACAGTATCTTTTATAGTTTTGCGCTCTCTGTGGTAAATGTCCATGTTATAACAGTAACCCGATGTAGAATCTACCAGAATGTAAGCTTTGATTCCATATTTTGTAGGTTTATCCTTGTTATACACACGAAATGATAGTCTGCCTCTCCACTTGAGCATACCCTTGTCTATTGCGATATACTCCCCAAGGGAGTATAACGTATGCCACTTGTCTGACAGATAATCAAAAACAGGTTTTATTTTATAGAGCTTGTAGTTGCAAGGACTTGGCATCGCTTCATTGTCGTTGAAATGAAGAAAAGCTATTATAAGTTGAAAGCGATCTCTTGGCATTGTCTCGCTGAAGAATGGTGTTGAAATAATTGGATTTTTTGACCAGTAACTAGACAGTCGGCCTTTCTTGTCAATCAACCCTGTCAGTAAAACCAAGCCAAGAAATACTTCCATCTCTTTTCTTGTGAATGGTTTCCAGCGTTTTGCTCTTGCTCTTGGAGAGAGTACTGTATTCGCTAAGTATTGCGATGCATAGCGGTTTGTTTCTGTTACAATCATATCGATAAACGTGTCATCAAAAATTAGTTTAAAATAAACATATGGATTATTAGAAATGATGTCTACTTTTCTTGTTGGGCCTTGTGCTCCAGCAAAAGTGGTAGGTTGCAGGGGGTTATTGGCAGGATGCCACACATAACTTCTTCTCAATGCACGCAGCTGTGAGGGGCCAGGTACTCCGGTTGTACAAGAAGCTGATGGATCACGGTCACTCTCAATATCTAACTCATTAGATATCTCCATCTTCACTACTCTCGTTAAAATCACTGATATCAGAATCGTAATTCATAATTATATCGCTAGTTGTAGTCGCATCCATTTTGCTCTAAAAGGCACAATAAAATATAAGCTTTAAAAATATTAGGCAAAGCCAAAACTTTTACCTACTTGAGCACAATAATACAAAGTTCATACAATAAAACATCCTAGTTGGTTTACCCTACTATTACTACATAATTTTCAATACTGTAACGTGAATATAAAACTTTCACATTTATTTCAAATCTTGTTGTACTAGCCTATAAATCACGTGAATATGACGTTACTACAATGCACATGGGGGAAAAAAGCTTTACCGAATAGTATGCTTACTTCCAAAAGCTAATCACTTGCTGATAAATCTAATCACACGCGCAAATCACGCGCTGATCACGGGTAAAACATGCTGACGGAGAAATTGGTCTTTTTCTGACTGTTGCAATACATTGCTGCACCCAACAGATGCAATGCTTTATTTTGACGGATTTCTCCATCGCTTCGCACCCGACGCATTTTATCAGCTGACGGAGATCTCCGTCAATCCGCATCGAAAGTGTTAAGCTCCTTTTGGGTGAGTGTGAAAACAGAATACCCATTATTGTCAGAACTAGCCATACTTGCTCTTCTTCCTTTTACCTCCACTTGTCTGTGTGAAAAATCATTTTCGACACTAACTTATGTTACAACAAAATATCGATCAAATTTGAAAAATCTGGAACTAGTACTGAGACCTGCCATCAGCAAAATACAGCCAAGATTCGCTCTTTTGTGCGAGAATATGCAAGCACATCAGTCTCATTAAAAGTATTTTCAATTTTATTGTGTTTTACTTAATATTTTCTAATACGAATTATAGGAGCTGGTGTTAGCCTGTTTAAGATATTACTTTTAATTAATTGATATTAAGGCATATAGGCTAACTGCAATCAGTTGAATAAAACATACCACTTCCACGACCGGTTTTGTTCCTATTAGTTCCTATCGTTCCTATTAGATCCAAATATACTATATGCCTTAATATCAATTAATTAAAATTAATATTTTCTGTATCATCAAATTTTACTTTATTTTAGTCCCTAGGGTTTGCGAAAAAATTTGGCCATGCAAAGTGTGTCGTGATGAAAAAAGTTTGAAGAGCACTGCTTTAGTGAATAAAAGGAGTTCAATAGTACATCTTGAGTTGTGCTTTAATAACTGAAAAAGTTGTCCTAGGATTCAATCACTTAAAAATATACTTTGCAAAATCTACATTACTCCTCTGTGAAAAATAACCACATGTTCACCTGTTCAAGAATGCATAAATTTGAATATTTCAAATTTGCAAATGTCTTCAACCTCTAAAAACTTTATATTCTTATTGAAATGTATTACTGAAACACAATTGTTCCTGAACAAATGTACTATTAAAGTTGTTTGTTTAAAAATTACTGATGATCCTGATAGGTAGCTTTTACAAAAATTATGATATATCATATTACCGGCAACTTGAAATGACCTAAGCCCAACTTAGGCTGTAAATCACAAATCCAAATACTTTGCAAGCACCACAAAACAACAAAAATGCAAATTACTTCTTAAAGTATAAAATTTATCCCAGAGCTCTTTTCTTTCCAGTTCCAGCACAATTTTTCCACAAAAAAATGCATTCACAAGCAACAGATAATAGAAGAACGTTATGCACAATAAGCAGTTTTCAGTATCCAAAAGCAGCCTGACTCAAACCGTGGTACTCATCCAGTCAATTGATGAAAAACGTGTTTATACAAAACTTAGTTTATACAAAACCACAGATTAGATCAAAAACAAAATATGTGTGAACAGTCTGAATGATTTTTTGGCATATCTCATGCCAATCCGCTAGGCTCAATAGTTCTTCCAAATAACAAATAGTTTTTCCTTGCCCAACAAGAGCTAGCATGGTTGTATGAAATTTGTAGATAATTACCGAAAAAGAAGAAATGTTCTACAAAAAATAAGTGGTAAGACTTTGCAACAAAAAAGACTGAAGATAAATCTAAAACACAGACTTCAAAAAACATTGTTTCACCTTACAGCAGCAGTAAGAATCCGGACAGCAGACTACAGATAACAGCATATTGAATGAAACAAAAGAACTTCATCCAAAAAGATCCTAAGCTAGACAAAATGTTGTTACATTCAGTCTTGCAGCTTGTTTTATCCAAACTGAGACATTAAAAAAAAGATTTAGTTGTTCTGATAAAAACTATTTTAAGTTTTGTTCACGGTCCAAATACTACAGTTATTGAAAGGATAACTGTCACTTGATTGAGATACTAAACTTTCCAAAAACAGCTTCATGAAAACAATCTCTCACAATTCACTAAGATCGGAAGCTTTTGCATGAATTCTCAAACCAGGGTTAGGAGATAGTCATTTTCTCAAAGTTCCCAGATAACTTTGGAACAGTTGAAAAACAAGTTCAAACAATGCCCAACGTGCTGCCAAAGACTTTGGGAAATATATAAAGCAGTGGCAGCAATGTTCTTTAACACAACAGCTGCCAACACAAGATGTGGCAATGGTTCACGTGGTTTGTAAAACAGAAACTTGCAAAGTTACACTGGGAGAAAGCTTTGGACCTGATGTTTTATTTTCTAAGTGTTCTAAACCATCTCTACTAATTCTACATCTTTTGAATGAGGAACTTCAAAAGGATGTTTAATGCAGTAATTATGAATGACATCTGAGATGAAACACTAAAGCTTGCAACTGACAATCTTGAGAAGAATCAACCTCATGATGTGACAAGTAACTTCAACATCTGAAACTTGCAAAATTGTTTGAGAGATGTTGCAGCACATGATATAAAGTTCAAAGCTCTTGGTGTAGTACATCATGCACGTTGTTGAATTAACTTCTGCATGCTTTCAGGATCTGGATGCTCTTAAATGGGTTCAGGCCTAAAGAAGCTTTGCATTTTTGGAATTCCAGTGTATATTCAAGCATAGTTTATTGCCACAAATGCACTGAAAGCACTTCAACTAGATTTGTTGTCCTATTGTTCAACTTCCCAATGCAGAAATCTCCAAATCTATATTAATTCTCTTTTACAACGTGCTAGACATCGCAGCACTAAATACTTATATCGTTTTCTAACAAGTGTACCCTGATTATCTGAGTGGCCATTGTTCAAGACAACAACATTTCAAAACAGACCTTGCTGAAAGCTTCATCATGCCCCATATGATGACTAGGCAGAAAATTCCTTAACTCCACAAAGTCACAAAGGAAGCTATGATGCAATGTGGCTTAGGGTCTTTCAAGTATGTCCTTGCAAAGAGGAAACGATGCTTCTTATGTCCAGCATACAAGGATAGGAAGGTTGCAAAGTGTTGCTCAACATGTTGCAGACCCGTGTGCCCGGAACACAGCCAAACCAGCATTACATGCAACAAATGCAATGAATGAACCTGGGATCCATGTGCAGTACTGTAAACTTTGTAGCAATTCTTTATTTTCCCTTGCCACATCCTTATTTTGTTTGTTGTATTTTTTCGTTGCTGTATTATGTTTCATTCTTCATGTTCTTGCCAACAAAACAATACAAACATGGTAGTACTTTCATAATAATGCTGTTGCAATAGACAAGGAGATGACAGTAAAGAGAATGCAGTTGCTAAATTACCCAAAGCAGAGTTGCCTAATTAAGATAAATAACAAAACCACTACCTTCTTATCCTGGACCCTAACACTAACACTGATACAAAATATAAGAAAGTTTGTGATTTTATAAAATTATGACGGGAAACCCTTTGACCAGCGACCATATAAAGCACTAACTAAAGCCAGCTAGCGACAAAATAGTCACTTTCTAAAAAAAATTAAAAAGAAATTGCCTTCATAATGCAAATTAGCTGGCATATCAATACGGGTCAAAATGACCCATGTTATGCATTAACAAAGTTTTTTTGTGCATGCATTCTAGGGTTAAAGGTCAACACTGAAAAAAAAAACAAAAGTGATGGTAAGCGAGATGGAAAAAAAACTGTTCAAAAACAAGATAGATCCATGTAGTTTGTGGGAGAAGAGCCATGGCCAATTTAGTGCTGTGCACAAAATGTGGAAACTGGGCTCATGGCATATGTGCAAAATTAGAGAGTTACTGCTTGGTTGGTAATGTATTTTGTGTGCTTGAGATGTAAAGAAAAAATGAAAGGAATTTGGATTTAATCGAGAAGTTATACAACAAAGTGGAGACAGTGAATGGATTTTGTTGTTTGGGAGACAGACTAAATTTTAGTGGTAATTGTAAAGCGGCAGTTACAACAAGAGTAAGAACTGTTTGGGTAAGATTCAGAAAATGCCAAGAGTTACTACTTGGAAATAGGTTTCCTCTGAAGGTGAAAAGCAAAGTTTATTGTTGTTGCTTAAGATCATCAATACTGTATTGGAGAAAGACAAGGTGTTTAAAAGAAAATGAAAAAGCAATTTTAAAGAAAACAGAATAAGCTATGATGAGAGCCAGGTGTAGTTGGAAAGTAGTAGACAGAAAGATGACTGAAGAACAGATGGACATGTTGGGGTTGAAAAAAAACTGTACATCAGTTAGCAACAGTGAATGGAGTTAGATTGTAAGGACCTGTGCTGAGAAGGGATGACGATAGTGTTTTGAGGGTTGCTCTGAATCTTGAAGTGAGTGGAAAGAAAAAGTGGCATGACCAAAGAAGACCTGGAAGCAAGTGGAAGCAGAGACAAAGAAGATTGGTTTGAAGGAGGATGCCCTAAATCATGCAAAGTGGAGAAATGGAGTTCAAGCAATTGCAGAAGGAATGGAATAAATCTCGCCCTTTCTGCTAAAGAGACAATACTGGATGAAAACTGAATAACTACTTCAGGTTGACATCACTTTGCAAACCTAGTTTATCAATTACCAAAATCAAGATTTATTTGTTGCAACTACTACTATTTGTGGTATCTGCCTGAGAAGCTACAATACTAGCACTCAATTTCTTTGATGATGCTGTTTCTTCAGAAAAAACATAGCAGAGCATGTTTGTAAACCTTTGAGTTGAAGACAGAGAGATAGATCCACTTTTCCAAAATTGATTTTATCTGCATTAACACAGGTGGCCAGATTCACCTAATGTTTTTTGAAAGTTTGTAAATACCATCACGCCACTTCATTCTGTCGATGGCATCTTCCTTTTTCAGTCCAATCTAATCAATACGTTCTTCCACTTGTCTTTTCCAAATCATATTTTGTTGCCCACACCCTCTTCTTTTGGCCACTTCAAAATCCAGAGGAATAAAGAATATAATGAAGAGGAATCTCCAAAAAGACCTCAGTACTAAACTTTTTTTTATAGAAAGTACACATCGTTTGAAGATTTTATTTCAATACATTGAGATTCTTCAAAAATCCTTTCATTAGACACTAGCATTTTCGATAAAGATTTAAGTTCCTGTTTGAAATGAGAGGACTTATGATCTGCTCCAGTGATCATAGAAAGTACATTGTCATTAACTACTTTATAAATAAACTTTATATAGTAGTAAATAGCAATGTGCAACACAAAATTGGTTTTGTGCAATCATACAGCTGACTACTTATAAAAAATAAAAAACACACTTGGCTTTTACTTCAAATAGTTTCTAAACATTGATGCACTTACCCAGATCCACTCAAATAAAGTCTTAACTCAAACAAAACAGCAATGAATAATAAACAACGATGTTAATACTCTACAGAGGGTACCAAAATTTGTTATCATGAGTGAGAATAATTTGGGCAATATCTTGACCTAACCACTAAATACGGTGTTTCATCTCACAATTCAAACCAGCATTCTGCATCGTGTTACAGCAGGTCATGCTAATTTCAGTGAGAACCAAGCTTGTAGCAACAAAACAATGCTTGTGAAAAAGTAACATAAAAACATAAGCATGCACGTTTTGCTTGTCGGCAAAATTTGGCTATTTTTTTATTTTTTAGAGATACCAAACTAATCAAATTGGATGAAATTCCAAGAATAATTCTGTTTTTCTTTGAGCAAATCAGTACACTGCCGTTCTTTGCAAATTAATTAAAAAGTAATAATTAGTCAATTATTGCTGGAACCTATTCTGTGTCAACAATTCCAATTTTGAGAAAAACTTTTTTTTGGTACATTTGACTATTTTACCTTACAAGCATGTTTTTTATTGGATTATCTATTTAATTTTTAAAAGATTCATCAAAAAATAAAGTCTCTAGTTATTTTAAAAGCAAGTCTACCAATTGCAAACACTCAAAAATTTGGTGACTGGGCTCCACAGAATTGCAATTTCTAGAAAAACCAAGTTCTTTGGTACACTTTGACTACCCTTCCTCAAAAGCATGGCTCTTTGACATTATCTATCAAAATATTCATAAAAAAAAAGTCTCTACACAGTTAAAAAAGTAGCTTACCCCCAACAAAATGGTGATCCCCTTACAAAATAAGGGATAATGATGGTTCCCTTTTATCTCTTGCAACAAAATATTAGTTTCCAGCTACATATCATCTAAGTGTTTCATTTTGAGTTAGTTTGCTCTTCGCATGGCTGTGTTTATGCCATGGCCTAGCAATATGTACGCAGCCATAGACCATAGGTCTTTACAATAGGCATACAAATACAAAAGTCATAATTAGTGGTGCTAATAATTGATAAGCTATTCTTAAAAACATAGCAATCGCTTTGGAGCCCTGCCCCTCTAACCCTAAACTATAAAATTATGCTTCCATGAACTTCACAAAATGAATCAATAAAACGTTTTAATGTCACTGACTGTTTTAACTGTGAGCAAGTCTAATTCTCAAGTAGGCCTACACTGGAGAAAGTGCAAGCAAGACATAAGACATAACCAGGAACTCCAGAAACTGGAAAAATAGAACAATTATGTACAACCCATTATAGTGTTTGATTTAATTGATTGAATTTGAAACAAAAATTGGCTACATCAAAAAAACGTTAACTTTTTATCAATGTTCTCACAAATATCAATTGGGTGAAGCTGACACTGCTGGTTGAACCAATGTTCTCAATCTTGACATTGCTGATGGGGAAGGCCTGCAAATAATGCTGCCTGCAGGCGAGTCTCTACTATACGAGCAAAGATTTTTTTTCTTTCTAATTTCTTTGATTTTATTTATTCAGTGTGTGTGTGCGTTCACCTCAACAGTTGGAAAACTGCTGGATGCATGAACATGAAATTGGCATGATTGATCACCACCGCAATGTTAAGTGTAATGAAGGGGTTTGTGACTTCATAATGATGTCATAACAAACAATGATTTTTTCAATTTGAATTTCTTGAAGAAAAACGATTGTTTGCTTGAATAAAAGCCAATCTCCAATTCACAAAAATACAATAATTTCACCCATTTGGGGTATAAGATGATGTCACAAACAATGCCTTATTGCACATATTCTTTTTCAATTTCTCAAAAACTACTTGCAGTAAAAACACGAATTTCATTTAGCACTTTCATCTGGCAAGTAAGCATATTATGCTAAGTAAAACCATTTAATCCTGTCCTTAAGTAAGCCTACACTGGAATAGAGCAAGAAAATTGTTGGCAGGGACTGCTGAAATACAACTGCATATGTCAAAAAAAGTAGTGGCTTCAGTGCAGACTTTTTAGATTTCACCTTAAAATGCTTATCAACTAACCATCTTTAACAAAGAACAATTGATGCCATTTCTACAGCTGCACAGTGGCATAAAGCTTAGTGTCGTTGTTTCTGCAAAGCATAAGTGTTGCTGCTTCTGCAAAGCATGATCATAGGTTCAATTTCAAGCTGGGTCATTTTTTGTTGAGTTGGGATTGGATTGTTTGGAGACATTACAGCATTTTTTTGAATTACATAACTGGAGTGTACATTGCTAGGAGTGGGGGAACTGCACACTAAAAATGTAAGGGGAGTGTACTCTAAAAATTAAACAACTGTAGTTTTACCCTTACCACCAGTTCTGGAAAGCTAAACAGGTTGCAACACTTTAAGAATGGCATCCCATATGGATCAGTTCTAGCTCCCCTCTTATTTAATATCTAAACACACAACCTGCCACCAACAACTACCAAAAAGCTTCCATATACTGACAATTTGGTGATCACACTCTACAAACAACTGGTAGGTGCTAAGAGAGGACTCATACTCAGGACTTGGCAACTCTATCTACCTATCTCCAGAAATGCAAGCTCAAACTCAGTACAACCAATGCAATGGTAGCAGCCTTTGACCTTTACAACAAAGAGGCAGGACAAAAGCTTGAAATCTCTGTTAAAGGCAGACCTTACCTTTTTGTGCTGAACCGACCTACCTTGGCTAAAACTAGATAGGCACTCACATTTCATCAACATTTGGAGTCACTGTGCAACAAACTAACATCTCACGTTGGGCTTTTGAGGTGACTAGCAGGATCAAGTTGGGGTGTGAGTGCCACAATATTGTGCAGAGAGCCCACCTTGCCTTAGTCCTCTACTGCTGAGTACTCCATAATTGTTTACCTGTGAATAGTGACTGGAAGCCTGCATCCCACTCCAATGGGCACCTTCTTTGTTCTAGTGGAGATCCAACCAAGTGACCTTTGCCACCAAAAAGCAATACTGTCTCTAGCTTACCATGCCCATGAGCCCAGAACATCTACACAAAATGCTCATGTCCCCATCTCTTGGGCATCTGCAGCAACTTGCACCTCCAGTACTGGAACTGTTGAATGATCTTGCTCTGTCAAGCACCAGTGTGGTACAATGGGCAGATTACAAATGAAACAGGAGGTAATGAAAAACACTTCCAGACTCCATTCATTTATTGCAGACGTCAGTACAGCACCATTACAAATGTTCTTACCCAGACCTGCATGGGTCAGACTTAATCGCCTTTGAATTGGTGATAGGCTATTTTGCTCGACAATGCACACATAGGATATGGCTCTTGCTGCAGCTTGGGAGTGTGGGGCAATGCAGCAAACACTTAAGCATGCGATAACATCCAGCCCCATCTACTACTATCCCAATGGAGCTCATGCTCTTTCAGCTTTTGACAAGCACTTGATACCTTGGCTTGACAGGCACATGTCTGGCCATCTAGTGAATAGCCCTCTGAACATCTTCCCCAAATGAAGAAGAAGATTAAATGTTTGCATTAGCCAATAACAATTGTTGACAAGCATTTAACAAATTGGTTGATTTGTCAACCCGCCCTGCTAAGCAAAGCAATACGTCGTCGGTTGAAGTCTCAGTGCTTCTGCATGTGTTGGATTTTTTTTTCTAAGGATAACGTTAATGAGTGGGTTACTTTTGCTTGTGACGGGACGGGCCCTGCTGATGAGTCCAAAAGGACAAAATGCGTCCAGGGATGGTCTCGTCTAAATTGGTTGGGTGGTATACTCATTATTGTTTCCTGGCATATTCATTTAAATAAATTGTTAATGCCCCTTATGCCCGTGTGCTGCTTTGCCAATTAGTTGCAAGGTTTACAACCACTTTTGAAGAAAAATAGTCAAAATGTATCAAAGAACTTACTTTCTATAAAAAATGCAAGTTTCTTAAGTCTGGTAAAAGAATTTTTAAACTAAAAATGGAAAATGATGCAAGGCAGCCGAGTTTTTATCAGCCATTGTAAACTAATCCTTATCCTTGACTAATTAGAGTTACATATAGCTGGAAAGCAATTTTCCAAAGCTTTCAAACGACACTACAACTGTTTTTACTCAGCTTACCACTTTTTTTTGGTGGGGGAAGAGGGTGGCAGGTAAAAGTTACACTACAAGGTATAAAGTTCAAAATTTTTAGTATAAAAACAAATAGCAAAATTACAAGTTATATAGCAACAGAATTGCTTTGAAATGGCTTTTAATTTGTTGAAAATTTTTTTTAAATCAGTTGAAAAATGAGTTAACAAGTCAGAAACTGATTTCATAAAAAATTTAAAATTTTTGAAAAAAATCATCAATTGATGGATGACCATTGGTAGCAAAAGAGTGAAGGGTGGAACACACAAAAGCTGGTGCAGACACTGTAGCCTCCACCAAAATATGCACGGTTTTTATTGCTGTTCTTGAAACTACCTACTGCTTGAAGTCATCACAGCTGCATGAACCAATACATTCCTTCTCATGATGTGACTGCATCCCTTTGAGGTGTAAGATGATATCATAATCAATGCTGGATTGTGTATTTTCTGTTTTCTGAAAAACTGCTTACTGTGGAAACATGATTAAAGCATTTTCGAGAGGATCCTTTCAAAGTAGAATGAAGCAAAGTCAGTGACTTATCATGTGAATTATAGCAGGAGTCCACTCAGTGACCATTCCGATATTATGTGAAGCTTTCAGAGGGGGGATGGAAAAGCAAAATCGTCATATTGGTGTCACATGAAAGGAATAATGGATATTGTCATTACATGATAAACTTGCCTTATATTAAAAAAAATTAAAGTTTTCAATCGTTTGAATAAACAGATTTGGTGATAAATTCACATAATTAAACTTAACTTTGCTTTAAGGGCTTTTTCACATGATGCGTCATATGGCAGCAGAGGGGATTTGTAAAAACGTGTGTGGGAAATAAGGAAAATGACAAGTTCACATGGACTTAAGTCTCAAGAAAAATATGGATGCAATGGGCAATGCACCATAATGCTTGTTTACTAGATTCCCTTTCAAAAAATCATAACTACTATTTTTTATGTTGAAGAATGTGCAGACCTTAATTTGCAATCAAAATTGATAACTGTTTAAAAAAACAAAAATCAACCCAATCAAGCAAATCGTATTAAAGAATGTACAGACCTTAATTTGTAACCACAATTGATAACTGTTAAAAAAACAAAAATCAATCCAATCAAGCAAATCAGGCATCCAAAACAATGAAAATTAACAAGGACAGATGGCACTTTAGAGCTATCAATAAAGACCTAAATTTTACATAAAAGCAACTATCTAATTGATATATATATATATATATATACACACACACACACACACACACACACACACATAGGCATCAATTCCTGGGGAAGCAAAGAGGCAACACCCCTAGGGTATAAATTACGATGGGGGAAAATATGTCTGGCCCCCTCAGATTTCATCTGTTTTATTTGTTTCAATATCAAAATCTGCCGACTGTAAAATGTAGAAGAAAAATATGCGTGCATTCAGCTGCAAGCGCTTTGTTTTGTGCTTTGAACATACACAAAAAAGTTATTGACATTTTTTTTAATTTTGTGAAAAGATGCGTAAATACTTTGTAACATTTTGATGTGTTGATGTGATTTTAAAAAAACAAAAATACGGAAGGTCACTTTGACAATACTAATATGTTGGATTCTACACTTTTAAGAGTTTAGGTGCAAGATCAAAAACGCAACAAATTTTTGCAATGAGTTACAATCAAAAGCACTGTCTGTAATGATTAGAAGATTCCACAGCAAGTTTGAAACATTGCATAAATTAAATTTTTTTTGACAAAAGTAAAACCTAAAGCTCTTATTTTTGCTTAGTTCAAAAGTTTGAATGCACACGGTAATTTGGAAAAGCACAAAAAGTCAAATACTTAAAATGGCTTTAACATTTTTTGGAATTTCAAACAGTGGCATAAAATTTGGTTTTTATTTGACCTTAATTTGACATCCTGGCAATTTCTACTTCATGCTTTACAGAAATGTTATTTTTTTAAACATTTCAACATAAAAAGTAACTTGAAAGACCTTGGGTTTAAAGTGAAAAATGTTTTTTTCAATAATTTTAAAAGAGCAACTATAGTACAAATACAAAAGTTTTTGAGATAAAATTCATTCTAGGTGAAAATGGTGCAAAATGAAACATCAATCTATTAATGCATTTTTTAAACCAGTTGATAAGAGGATTAGGGACTCAGAAACTGAAAATGAGTCAGATGTGAGAAGCGGATCATCAATTGATAGTAGCACTTCAGATCAAGCTTTAACTCCAAGAAATAAAGAAGTTGCAAGAAATGTATTAGCATTAACAGACCAGATCAGTGAAAAAAATGGTAACAACATTCCGGCTCTTCTTATGCCGTTTGATATCCATACATTGTCAAACAAACTTCCAACTCGTAAAGGTCGCAGCTTACGAAAAAAATGGTTTACAGATTTTGCATCCTTGCATTGCAACGATGATGGAACTTGTCATTGTTCAAGTTGTTTCTGGGCTATTAAAAGCAATCGATTTTCAAGAAAATATAAAGAAGGAATTCAAAACAGTAAGTGGGTTAAAGTAGTAGATGGTTGGCAACATTATTGCAAAGGAAAAAGTGCGCTTCAAATTCACAGTCATTCTTTGTCTCATCTAGCAGCAAGTAATGTATTGCAAGAATGTAAAACAGTTTTTCTTTCTATTTATTTTTACTTTTAACTTAATTTATCTCTATTTGCTTTTCAACGTGCAAAACAATATCGCTAAGTTTATTTGTGCCTTTTTTAAAATTTAATTTCAACAGCAATAAACGTCCTTTTCATTTTGCATTGCAACACTATGGTTACGTTAGTATTTGTCCAGTTGGTAATTCATTTTTTACTCATAAATGTTGAATCTTTATGTTAAACAGTTACCAAAGAGTGCAGAAATAAACATAGTTTTTATAGCAAGTCACAAATATTTATCTGCAGGTTTACTTTTCTTCGTGACATTAAGTCTTATTTACATTTTCAATAGCACTTTCAAAAATGTCCAGTTTATTTATGAAGTGAATATTACTCGTCTTATACACTTAAGCACATTTAATGCAACTAAAAAGATATTAAGCTTGGCTACTACTTACTAGCCTAAATACAAAATTCACATCACCACATGGTAAATAATTTTATTGCAACTATTACTAGTTTTACAGATTGCTCTTGATGATTCCAATATCCAAGTAATACTCAGAAAAAGGACGACTGAAGAGCAAGCTAAAAATCACTTAGTGCTCACAGCTGTATATGATTGTGTGCACCTCAGTGGAAAGCAAGGAATTGCATTACAAGGTCATGGAGACAAAAAAAAACAGGAAGCCTTTGGAATTTACTGTGGTTGGTAGGCCGCTACAATAACGATGTAAATAGCTTTTTGAATTCCAAATCAAAAACAAAGTTCATGTCTGTGGACACTCAAAATGAAATGTTGAAGATATTATTGCAGACAATTTTACAAAAGTTAATTGCTGATATAATAGACAAATTTCGAATATTTTCAAGTTCACTCTCTTCAGGAAATACCATCACTAACAGCTACATCTTTTCCCTAATAGCTGATGAGACGTTCGATATTTCTAATCGGGAGCAAGTAAGCATTTGCATTTGTCATTGCACAAGTTCCTTAGAAAGAAATAAAGTTTTTCTCTAATTTTTCAAACTCATAGAACAGATTCAAATACATTATTTTGCTTGGTCAAGGATGCATTGTTAAGGCTTGGTTTGGATATTTGTCTTCGTGGGCAGGGGTATGATGGTGACAGTAACATGGCAGGGAAAATAAATGAATTACAACAAAAAATGATTCAAGAAAATCCAAAAGCACTCTACTTTCATTGTGCAGGCCATCAACCAAACCTGGTTTGCCAAGATGGTTGCACTGAAGTTTGTTTGGTGTCACATGTCATAACAATTGTCAACAAAATCATGACATTTGTGAAAGAGTCAACAAAGCACTGTTCATGGTTTGCAGCCATTACAGCTGCTTCTGGAGAATCTGCAACGTTTAATCTTTGACCTTTGTGTAACACAAGATGGATTCAGCAAAAAAATTGCATAGATGCATTTTTGATCCATTACAGCAATTTAATAAATTTAATGGAAGAAATGAGTGGAGATCTTGAAGTCTCAGGAACTGTAAGATCAGCAGCATTTGCTCACTTGCTTAATCTTGAGAAATTTGAGATGTATTTTGTTCTTCGTTTGTTGCAATGATTGTTTTGTATCATCTATTCGATTCATATGAAAATGCCAATCATACCATGCTACAACAGACAAATTGAACATGTGGATTCAAGAACTTGCAAACGCTCTATCTCTTTAACTCGATGACTTTGGGAAGAAACTTTTTGTCAAAAGCAAACAACAAGCTCTTTCTTTAAAAATAAATTGGCCTGTAATTTCTCAACTTTATCACTCTGTTACTGATGAAAAAGTACAAAGTTTTTACACAAACGTGCTCAAACAAGTTTTTGAAAAAGCAGCAAGTTCATGATTACGTCGTTATCAATCACAACTGCTGCAAATGTCAAATTTATTACATTGTCTTGTTGCAGATGAAACCATGTCATAGAATGATATTGAAGGAGCAAGTGTGTTTTACAGTGACTGGGATCCTGCCGACATCACATGTGAGCATCAATTATTATTTGTGCAGTTAAAAAGAATGGAGAGCCCCATTTCGATCACTGAAATTTGTAAGCAGTTAAGAGAAAATCGGGCAATACCTGACATGGCACTCAATTTTATAAGCGCTTTAAAAATGTACATTGTCCTCCTAAGTTCCACTTGCGAGGCTGAGCGATCTTCTTCTACTTTACAAAGATTAAAAACTTATTTACACTCAACAAATACTCAACAACGTTTAAATGTTTTAACCATTTTAACCACACATTGCGATGAAACAGAAGTACTGCATTTAAACGAGGTTGTAACAGAATTTACATCTAGGTCTCAAATTCACCAGAACAAATTTAGAGTGCAAGTACAATAGTCCAAGCACATTTTTATCTTAACCTGTACTTGTTGTTTGTTTGTTCTGAATGTTTATTTTTAATGATGCCCAAAAAAAAACTTAAGTTGTTTTTTAATCAGCAATATTTGTTTTTTTGCATTGGTTGTTTATTTTATTTATTGATACGCAATTGAAAAATTACAGTAACAAAAACTGTAAACTCATGCTCATCAAATTTTTCTGTTTGCTATGTAGGTGAAGACGCTGATAGCATGCATAGCTCAGCGACCTCTTCTTTTGTAGTAGTTTAAGGTTTGTCAACTGCTAGACTATTTTTTAATATTATAATATTAATTGTTTAATTTTTGCCATAAAGCATCCAGTCTAAAGTATCTAATAGGAGTTTGAAAACTGATGAAAAGTGATTAGCATTGCAATATTTAAACAGTAAAGGTCTGTCTACAAATACTCGACACAAAAACTCTTCATAGCTTTGTTTTCTTATTGAAGTTTAGCAGCTAGGCTCAATTACTTAGTACACTAAACTACAATACAGAAACAAAGAAACATGTGGCATCTAATATGCCATGTGTTGATCAGTTTAAATTTGAAATAAAGCAGGCCTATATATGCCAGAGCAAGATGAAGGAGTGCAATCGACCACGGTTAGCTAAACATTATTTCCCTTATTTCTGGTTAAAAACCAACAAACCTAATTGCAAAATATTGCTTTTAGTGTAAATGTAGCACACATTTTGAAAGACCCTAGCTTTATGGATTTTTTTGATTTAAAAAAATTTTTTTCACCTACAAGAATTCACTTGTATCAACAAAAAAATCGACACCTATGTGTGTATATATATGTATAGCATGTCTCATTTTGCCCTTTGGCACAATAATTGAAAGCCTAAAATTCAACAGTTTGCCTGCAAATAACCAGATAAAGCAACGTGCTTTTAGCTTGCCAGCATCATGTAGGCGAATATTACATCAGAACAGTTTCACAGCAGTTTCAACTCTAATAAGCTGCCTTGCCTTAAATAACTACAAGGAGAGCACTGCTCTACTTACACTTAGTATCAAGCAGTGAAATATCATTGCAAAACCTGCTCGAAATTTTAGTAAGAAGTTTTATTCCTTGTAGTAAAAATTGCAATGCATGAACACAGTCTAAGTCATCTATGACAGAATCTCCTTAAATGAACAGATTTTCCAAGGCCCTCACAACGCAAATAACCTGGCAGGCAAGGTGACATGCTTTCATAAGAATGCTCTCACCATCGTTGGCAAAGTATAAGCAATGTTTATGCAGATTTAGGCAAAGCCTGTTAATCAGTCCTCTCTATGATTTCGATGGTGGACTGATGATAAATCGACCAAAACTCTGAAGAAATATCAATAGGTGGTGCATTGTTTTAGATGACCAGTTTGCCTTTGATTGCTGGATATCCTTTGCTCTGTACTGTGCAGGACAATTGTTCCCAGTCATTGGAAGCCGTGCACATGGTATACAGTAATATTTATGTTGACAATGTGTTAGTTTCTGTGTGATATGTGTAACAGCAAGCAAGCTTTTGCACTAGTAAATGAACTTGACTTTCTACTGGGCAGTGTTGGATTTAAACTTGCCAACCTTTCAACTACTTGTCCAGAGGTCCTTCAAGTAATATGCCTGCTAACAGCATGGCTCCATGCTTGAAAAAATATAACTCAATGTGGATGAAATTCCCAGTCACCAGGCTTTGGGATTAGTTTGGCACCCTCAGTCAGACGTTTTGGGAGTGAAGGTAGCCAAGCTTGTTCATGCATGTACTAGAAGCCTATTATCTCTTATACTGGCCTATTATCTCACGTAATAAGCATCTTTGACCCTTTGGGTATAGCATCTTTGATTCAATTGTCAATGAAGTTGCTGCTTCAGTGTTTGACTAAGTTGAATTTGAAATGAAACACTGACACTTTTGAGAATGAAAAATTGACCTGGAAAAAATTTTTGTGAGGTCTTCTCAAATTGAGTGTCATTTTGATGCAACAATATCTTCCTGGCCAAATCCTGTGTACTAAAAAGCAGCTGCTTGTTTTTGCAGGTGTCTTGAATTCAGGAATTGGTGCTGTATGTTATTTGTGGACTTGTGTTAACGATATCTAGATTGTGATTCATTAATTCCGAGCAAATCATCCATTGCATCTGTAAAACTAAGGTAGATTCCCGCATGGAGCTGAGTGCCACTGTTATTGCTGCTTGTTGGCCCAGATATATGCAGCATGAGCTTGACGTAAGTTTTAATAAAATTGTGTTCTCGTCTAATCTGACCACTGTGCTAGGTTATCTACACAATACTTCAAAGTGCACTCCAATATTTTGAGACAAACCGCATCAAACTGATATGTACACTTTTGACAGCTGATCAGTGGAGATGGATTGATACTTAACATAACCCTGCTGATCTGTATTCACTGGTGCCTTACCTTTACAAGTTGGTAAAGCTGATCAGTGGCTTCTTGGCCCCTCAATTCTGCTTGACCCCAAGAACATTTGGTTATGTCAACCTAGTGCTCCACCTGTAATAATGAAACCAAAATTGCATCTGCCTTGCATGTGGCATGCAATTCTTGCCAAGATCGTGACATAAGCTATGATTAGAAGCAAAGTGTTCTTGGCAAACCTATGAACTGCTTTAGTGATTTACTACATGTTGCGCAAGTGACCACTCAGTAGCTAAGACTGAGACAAAACCTGTATCTATAAGTTCCTTTGACTGATGCAAATATTGACTCAAACATTGACTCTGATTGTATTAATTCAAGCATGACACAGTGCTTCCCACTTTGATTAGATTATCCCAATGATAGGAGCTCAAAGATTGGTGGAGACTCTACAATTAAACCCCCATCATGAGATAGCATCTGGCAAGTGTGGTCGAGATCTGAAGAAGCTATTCAAGCTGTTGGTAAGATCCACTCCTTTTGTCAAAAATAGAATTATGCATTTGAAAGAGCAACTTTAACATTTAGATAAGCATTATAACCTGAGGTACCCTATCATGCTTTCAGACTGACTGTTTAACACGAATAAATATTAGCTCCATAGCAGATTCTACTTTGTTAGACAAAAAAAACAATCAAGTTTTTCACTAAGAGGGTCTGCATGGCTAGTTGTAACTAAAGAGCTTTGCCCAGCTCTCAAATCATGAGTACTTTGCTCTCTGTACACGTTAAGTCTACACAACAGTTGTGTACTGTGGCCTGCATGAATCTCATGAGTCCTATTGCTGTGAAATCCAACCTTACTATATTGAAATGGTATTGTGTACTTTCCTGTATGGCATCGCATGCCTCTCACTTAGGGATCACTTGTGATCTAATTATAGCATTATTTCCATTGGCACTTTGACATTTCTTGTCTGCAAGAGGCATGTCAACCAAGATTATCTATTGTGACAATGCAACCATGTTGGCACTGAAATAGTTGAAACCCAGACTTAAACGACTGACACAGAGTGAGATATGTCAGGACCTGACCCTCTGTGGTATCAAACTTCATCAAGGAAGCCAATTATCTGTCTTGCATGCAAGGCAACGGTCCCAATGATGTCAGATCAGTATTCAGACTCTGAATAAAGGACTTGCTACTTTATTAAAGAAAATTGAAATGTTGAATTGCAGGCCACTCACCAGTGTGTGCTGACCCCGATTTTCAAGCACTGACCTCTATGATCTTGCTGAATGCTTGTACAGCAGAGGGATTACCAATAAATGTGTTCATACACTTTGATCGTTTGCGTTTTTCATACTAAACCGTCCAGCTGCAAGCCAATTAGTATTGGAAAAGAGGAAAGCTATATGATGTGCTAGAAATGTTAAAAATTTAAACAAAAGTGCTTAACATTTTAGGGCTGCTAGATATCTAAATGATTTGGAAGGGAAAAAAGTACCTCTTTACTGAAATCACTAACCTCTTTACTTTGCACCAATTTTTTTTCCAGAAAAGTGCAGCATCTAGCAAATTAAAAAAATAAAAGCTACAAATGGTTTGATGAAGGTAGAACCTCAGAGGTTCGTGTTAAGCTTTTGCAAGGTTTGTGCATCATTTTACACAACAGTTGACCAAGTATTTATGATGTAAAATGTGGTACCATTTTGCCAGGTTTGAGGTTATACCTCTTTAAAGCCCCAGAGACAACACAAGCAACTAGGTTTTGATGATGTTCATTTTCTCAAAATTATCAAACCTTTGGTACATTGTGACACAGGACAAATGTTATTGATCCTAAAGACTATAAGTGTTTAATTTCTTTTTAAACTTAAAAACAATTTAATTACTGACTTCATTGATAACGGTAAAATTGAAAACAACTGAAATAAATAAACTACAACACTTACTCCTTTAAACCACGAGTAGTTGTGAGCAGATGGGGCAAGCACTTTGAGCAAGCTTGA
Organism: Trididemnum clinides; assembly: GCA_963675345.1. Taxonomy (NCBI): domain Eukaryota; kingdom Metazoa; phylum Chordata; class Ascidiacea; order Aplousobranchia; family Didemnidae; genus Trididemnum; species Trididemnum clinides. Next base: position 35,101,064 of record OY776297.1, read on the forward strand.
AGCCAATTTCCATTCCCTTTTTATACAAGCCGTCTTCAAATCAAACAACAAATCATGAATATTGCATTTTTCAGCATCAAAACAATCACAGAAAAGCTGATTTAAAATAAAAAAAAGTTTTAATAATAATAATGTCATCAAACATGAAAACCTGTCAAGCATATAAAATTTGTGGATGAAAAGCATTTTTTGTTTTATTTTATTTTGTAACCATCTCTATTACAGCAGCACAACATTTGAATCAAACCAGTAACATTAAAATTTCATTGACAGATTTCAAATGCCTGGTGTTTCTCTCAATTTGCCAAAGAGCTAATCAATTCATTTAATTGTAAGTATTTTGAAGCTGGTAAACAAATTTATTGATTTAATTCAAAGATCTTTTTTGCAAACTTGTGCTTTTGACTCTACAAGTCGCCTGTCTTAACCTATCTGCATTAAGTTTGTACGATACCATCTGATCATTGTTCAAAGTTAATATAATCTTAGTCCAAACTGTATGAATAATTCCTGTAATCTATTATGTGTTTAAGCCCATAGTTGTTTGGTCATACTATAATCCCCAATTCAAGAATTTATATGTTATGTTCAATCGATTCCCTACCGTGTTAAGCATTTGGTGATTATGATTTGTTTTTACAGAAAACTGTTTCTCTTGCCATCCTTCTTAGTTTTCATCAATTCCTTTGATAACATTATACCTTAGTCAATTCTAGTTGGACTTGTGATCTGCCATGTGAATCATGTGATGTGTATTTTTTAATCCAGTTTATAATGGTAACCATTATATGCCATCAAGACACATATATTCAAAAATTTAACTTCTGAACTCCGTGAAAACTCAACTTTTGGGAGATGTGTTAACATATAGTCATTAAAGATAGATCTATACAATACATGTTTTGGCAGATTGAATAACAATTGTCGATTAAAACATGAAAGTAATATTTTTCTTTGAAAAGTTAAAACTGTTCCAGTCTTGAACTTACATGTTGTTTATATGTTTATACAGTACATTACAAAACAATACATTACAATACAAAACATTACAAACATTGGTCAATTGCGCAACTATATTTAAGTATTCAAACAACAAAGCGCTTACATACTTAAAAAAGTAAAAGTGCAATGAAAGAATACATAAAAAAAGAATCAACGATACATGAAACTATTTAAAATAATTAGAAAATGCCAAACATTGTGCAAAGCAAAATCCATAAATCTCGATGATGAAAAAAGGTAACCTAATACTAGACAAGCAATTGCATGCAAATGCAGTGTCATTTGCATTTAACATATTTTAAATTATACATACCCAATAAACCATTTAACCACAAAAATTAACAACTGATTCATTGGTTTATCAAGTGAGAATGCTCATTGTCTTAAACCTGCTTAAATCGCTTGCAACCGACTGCTTCCTTTTGTCAAACTCTTTGGTAATCTGTGCAAATGTGTATGTATAGATCCTGATGAGAGTGAAAAGTAATGCTGAAACATTTGATTTTGATAAATATATTTGCTTTGTTAGCCATAATCAATATTGTGTTGCTAGTAGCAATAACAATATGGATACTCAGTCACCTCTCTACCAAAATTATGCATTTTGATAATGGGACAAAAATAAATATAAGAGATAAGACTGTGTCAGCCATGCTCTAGGCTCAAAGCCCACCCACAAGTTGCTTGTTTCAATAATAGGCAGAACTTCTCAGCGGTTTTGTGTAACAAAACTACATTTTGAAGCCTTTTATTCATCTTTTTCAGACTTTAGTGTAATAGTGTTGATGGCTCCAGTAAAATCCTATTACTGGTAGTTTGTTGTGTATTTGCTTGCACCCAGTGATGTTGGCGAAAATTGGCAGCACAAAAAAGGAGCAAAGAATAAGCTTTGTTTCCGGTGTGAGTAAGAATCTGAGTCTTTCAATCTTTCAAACTTTCTTAAAACACTAACAACAAAGATGCATTATTGCAGGCTTTGAATAGCACTAAAAATGGTTGTAAGAAGCAGAAATTAATCTGAGGTAAAGATGGCTTTCCATCGCAAAAACAAATGAAAACATTGTCTGGATGAACCAGTTGGAGAAAAAGACTATAAATTGACAGTGTAAATAATAGATAAGCATAGCCTAAACAGAAAATTAATGTGCACCATCTTGCTGCATGAACTGGAAATTATGCAGAAAGATTTTCTAACAAATTTATCAAAAGACCAAACGAATTGCCATCTTTTGTAGACACATGCTAAGGAAAATAAGAAATGATCCAGACATCTTGGCCAGATTACCACAGAAAATCAAACTTGGATCATCTATCTTGACCATGACATGAATAATCACAACATGCGGTGAAAGGCCTCAGATTCACCAAAACCTAAGGCACATAGAGTATATTTATTGCATTTTTTGACCATAAAAGTCTTGTCAATCATGCATTTGTTTTTGAGAATCAAACCTGTCTGTGTCACCAGTGAATAGCATTTATTCAAAATGGTGAAAATGCAATTTTGCATCACCAAATCTTGAAACGCAAAATGCGAGTGTGGCACTAGTGAACAAACTGCAGACCACATCATTTTAGCATGTCCCATACATCAAAAACCTCGAAGAATAATGGGCTGACAGTTTTGGATGACGAAACAAGGTGCTGGCTGAACTCTACCACTGACAGCATCTGATCTAGGCAACACAGCAGATTGGGGTGGTAAAAAAGTAAACCCTCAGTCCCCATCCTTTTCTTGTGTCTGACCAGGATCATAGATACCTTGCCATATGACAAAGAAGATTCAAAATAAAAGTCTCAGGTGTACATAATATATTTAGATTTTCATATTTACATGCTCCAATCTTTTCCATTCATCCTCTAAAACTTAAGCCATTATGGTAGATCAACCAATCATTTTGTAAAAGCTGTCAATACTCTTCCTTGCTGTTCCTATAAGGAAAATTTATAATAATTTTTCCAAACCAAGAATAACTCATGTAACACTCTGCATGCACGTCAGTAGGGAACCACAAAATTGACAAATTATCTACAAATACACTGCCAAGATATTTATTCCAGACATTTCCAAGGCATTTACTTCAGAAAAAAATGTTTCTATGTACCTATTTATAATTAATTTATCCTACATCGAAGAAATTACTAACATAACAGAAAAAAAAATATATAAAGTGTCATGTTGAAATGATCACTTTATATTTAATTGGCAGTGTTTATGCAAAAAATTTTTGATTGTTCATTAACCCCTTCGCGTCGCTTATCACCATATGATGATGGCGAAGAGAACGCCACTCATCCTCATATGATGATTTGCCAGCTACGGCGAAATGCGTGTATTTAAAGCTTGCTTGGGAGAGATCTTCCTTTCCTTTTTGACATCTCTCTTCAATACACGCATTTCGCCGTAGCCGGCAAATCATCATATGAGGATGAGCGGCGTTCTCTTTGCCATCATCATATGATGATAAGCGACGCGGAGGGGTTAAGCCTGACATAACAGTCATCCACCTAGGTTTCATTACAGCACAAAAGTTTAACTTGCAAGAGATTTCAAACACATCAAAAACACAAATAGCATACATAAGAACATATGAAGTAACCAAGAAAAATGCAGATAGAAAGTAGATATGGGAAGGATAGAGTACCGAAGGGAGGTTGACAAAATAAATTAAATGTGAATAATGTAAAAAACAAAGAACAATGTTTCTTTTTTGCACAATAGAAACCAAACTTCTTTTCCTCAATACAGACAAAATCATTCTTTGCAAATTTTGACAAAAATGTTTTTTGTTTTTGATCAAAACACAACTAGGCTTTTCGATTTTGGACCAAATAGCTATGGATTGTTTTGAACCTAGAACAGTGTTTCTTAACCTTTTTGGCGCTCGTACCTTTTAAAATTTTGTGAAATCTTTTTGTAACCCTAAGATCTATTAAACAAACTTCTACAAAATTACCAGTAAATATACAATCTAACAATGAAATAAAATGCAATGTAGCATGTTACCGATATATATTTATTAACCATAATACTGTTCACAACAAAACCAAATCTGTTGGAACAAACCAGAAGCTATTTATTGCATCACAGTAACACTTATGACAAAAAAACATTCAGAAATGCAAATGTTAAAAAAGCTCTGGAAAATATTTTATTTCAAACAATATTGAAAACAAATTTATACCAACTAGTTTAACCCTTAAACGCCTAACTGGGTCGTTAGCGACCCGAGTCTTCTAGTTTTTCTCATATCTCTTGAAACAGCCGGCTACGTTCTGTGAGACTTCAAGTATTTGCAAAGCATTTATTCTTCTTCCACTTCACATTTATAATTTCAAAAATATCACACTGATAAAATAGTTATTTAGGATTTAAAAGAAAAAATCTATAGGGTCTCTAGCGACCCATGTTAGGTAATAGTGTAACTTTTTTTTGAAATTGTCACTTATGTTGTTAGTAGTTAATCATAAAGTGCCACAAACATTAAATTAAATAATATAAGAAATAGTTAATCATCGCATTTTTCATACTGTGTAATGCAAAATCAAAACGTTTATGACAAAAGATTAGAAGTTTCACAAGAAAGAAAGCAACATCGAAGAGTTGATTGCAAATCGGTATAAGATCCCAAAAGAATCTGAACAACGATTGCATGAAGGCTACTGGATGCAGCATCAGCCACTGGGAAAGTGGTACGAGCTGGTCTGATTTAAAAGACAACTCTGATGATGGAAAAATCATTGAGAGCAAAGATTCTGTGGATGGCCAATCATCACCTGAGAGATTTGATGATGCTTCTTCTATTGTCAAAAACCAGACCACAAGTGCAGATGATGAATTGACTGTCAGTAGTGGGGAAGAAAGTGATAGCAAAGACTCCTCTGAACATGACAGTAATGATCTTATGGCCAGAAGCTTGTTTGCAGGAAAAAATGGTCGTGTGTGGTTTGCCACATGTCTTCCACCATCAAGAACACGTGCACGTAATCTTAGACACACCAACGAAGACCAATTGGTGCTGCAAAAACCATCCAAAATAAAGTTGATGCTTTTGCTTGCTTTATTAATGAAAATATGCTTAAGCATGTTGTCAAACACACTAACGAGCGTGCAAGGAGGGACCTCGGAAAAAGAAGCAAAAATCCAGATGAATGGATGCCATCTTGTGTGCAATGAAAGACATTGTCGATGTTCTGTACCTCATTGGTGTGTATCGTTGTCAGCACGAATCCTTTCATTTGTTGTGGTCACCTGGCCCATCAGAAAGAGCTATATTTTTTGCTTCTTTCGACCGTAATCAATTTCAGCAACTTTTAGCAAACCTAGATTTTGACAGTTGTAAAGATTGTAACACGGATGATAAATCTGCTCCATTTCGGCAAATGTGGGAACAGTTTTTTGAGAATTACAGAAAACATTATGCTGTCAGCGCTTATGTAACTGTGCATGAACAACTAAGGTCATTTCTACGTCGTTAGTAGTTTCGTTCCAGTATATGATCAACAAGCTAGACAAGTGCAAGCTGAAGCTCTTTGTTGTGTGACTGTCTTGCTGGCTACACATTCAATGGCATGCTGTATATTGGATGTCAAAGAAATCAGAGAAACGTTGGGTTGTCATCTGATGTTGTGAAATTCCTCTTGACATTACTGCATTTTTCTGGAGTGAATGAAACAACTGATAATTGATTTACCAGTTACCAGCTTGCTGTGGACTTACTCCAGAAACAAATCATTTTGCTGGAAACGATGAGAAAAACCAACAAAAACTTCCCATTAAATTTGCAACACGGAAGGCAAAAACAATTGGATCAAGCTGGTTAGCTTTAGTGACAGGCAAACGTTAGTATTAAATGTACCCAGGAAAAACAAAGCTGTGGTTTTGCTTTTCAACTATGCACAATGACAACAAAATCGATGAAGATTCAAGTTTGCCTATAATAACACTAGATTACAATGCTAATAAAGCAGCTGTTGACCGAGTTGACCAACTTTGTCATAATTACAATGTGCAGAAAAGGACCAAGCTCTGACCACTTGCATACTTCTTCAACTGCCTTAATATTGCAGGTATCAATAGCATGGTGATTTTCTGAGCAAAACTTCTACAGAGGGAAAAAGTCAGTTATCAACGCCAAATATTTTTAGGAAGCTTAGCCATGAGTTTGCTTCATCCATGGCTACAGCGACAAGTGCGAGTCAAGCAACTTCCAAGAGATACTAAGCTATCATTACGAAAATGAGAGTACAAAATTGACATTAGCACTTTTCAATCAGCTGCATATTAGGGTGGAAAGTGTAAAAGAAACAGTGCTACATCTTTCCATCTTCTCTGGATTGCAAAACAACTGACGTGTTCAAATAATGGAATGAGCCATCTTGCGTTGATCACAAACAGGTCACGGTTTTATGTTCCTATTGTGCCGCATGATTTTTGTGCCTTGGCATAATCATGCCTATTGTGTTAGAAGCTAACAAACTGCAATCATTTTATTGTTTTTCATTCCTTTTGCGCTAAATTTTGATGTTACATGTTATTTCAATAGTCATTTGTTGTTGGTAGTATGCAGTGCTTATCTTAACTTTTGATAGGTCACTTTTTGCGCAAGATGGAAAATATTACACTTGCGATTTTTGCATATTTTGTCAGTTTTTTTTTGAAGAATTATACTTAGCTGTAAATAATAATGAACTTGAAACATGTTGATTAGTTTCATGACCATGTTTTCGGAAGATAAACAAACCGAAAGCTTGAGCAAAGATATTTCAATATGCCAGGTTGCTAACGACCCACTTAGGTAATAGTGGTTGGCAAAACACTTGGGCGTTTAAGGGTTAAAATAACCATTATTCTGAAGCCTCATCTCGTACCACCTGCTTTGGTGCTTTGTACCCCCAGTTAAGAACCCATGATCTAGAAGCTTGCATTGATCCTTTTCTTTAGCCCAAAAAAACGAGAAAGTGATCCACATTGTCTTGTGAACAGATTACTAGGAAACTGGCTTAGTAGTTGAGCCTACTAAATAAGTATTTTTATTTTGAATCACTATTGCAATTATCGTCTTCAGTTTTATCAATAAATTTCCATTACAGCATAAAGCCTTAATTTTTCCTAATCTTTGTTCTTTCTTTGAACAATAACTGGTTGAGATAATATCAATAGCAGCTCTTAGTATAGAATTAAAATTCCAATTTTATGAGAGGCAGATGGAATTGGCAACTTTTGAATTAACAATTGCTTGGCAACTTTTGCATTCGAAATTTTTTACTAGTAACAAACTTCCTTGTATGCCCACGCATTTTTTATGGACCCATTTTCAGCATTCAACACTCCTTAATGGAACTGAACCCCACTCTTTTTCCACACACCGCACAAGAATCAGAGATGTAGATATAGTTCTCTGCCTGGTATGAAAAGCCTTTGCTTGCTTACATTTATCTTTAAACCTTTTTGTTTAGGACCTTTTTCCATTTACCATACTTCTCCTCTACATCTGACCAGTTACCACCAAACAGTACCAGATCACTGGCATACATAAACATTTTCAGAATAACTTCTTTAACATCTTTGCTATTTCACCCAACACAACAGCAAATACAAGAAGCCTGAGAACTGATCCCTATCAGACTTCAACATTTACATCAAAACATTTCCATCTTCCATCTCACAGCTGTTTTGACTCCATTGTACATCTCCATTATTGCTTTTTCCTCCCTTTCTACAATGACCTTTCTTTTTAGAGTCCAGCAAATTCCTCTTCTTGGGTTGAAATCTTTTTTCAGATTCAAAAAAACATATAATGCTTTTTACTGGTCAGCTCATATTTTTTCATCACTTTCACAGTCAAAACATTGCATTTACCATACCTTTTCCTGAGAAAAATCCTATTTGCATCTCATCCAATAAAGCAGTCTTCCCAAGTCATTTCTCAAATATTTTGTCAATTATCTTCATTCGATACTCCAGGACTTTCACACTTTGGTAATTTCCTCATGATCTTGTGTCACCTTTTTCCTTATAAAGTGGTATCAGCTCACTCTTTCACCAACTCTCTGACACTTTCAGGCTCTCAAGCAATCTATTTGCTACATTTGTTAGTCTTTTGACACTATCTTATCTCATAAATTTAAGCAAATCAGCAGTTATTCGGCTAGAGCAGCGGTTTTCAATCAGGGTTTGGCAGAACCATAGGGTTTCACCAGTACAGTCCAGGGGTTCCGCCAGAAGTTAAGCAAATTTTTGTTTTATCTTTTTAATTATATTAAATGCTGTTTTTTTGCATAAGACAATTGAATTATTGCACAGGAGTTCCTTGAGCCACTGGAAGATTTTCTTGGGGTTCTGCTTCAGCAGAAAGATTGAAAACCATTGCACTAGGGCCTGTTGCCTTTCCTCTTCATGAGACACAGCACATTTTTCATATCCTTCTCAAAAACAATGTCACAAGATCGATTTACTCTCTCAGTCAAGTCCAGTTCTCCATGCTTTTGAAAAAGTGTTTTCATACACTCTTCCCATTCTTTGCTATTATCATTCAAAAATACCTTTAACTGTCCATTTTTTTCCACAACTATACCTACAGTATTTATTTTATCTTTCCTTGCTAGTGGAAGCAATTTAAGGATTCTTTGACGTTCTTATTTTTGTAGAAGTGATCTTGCACTTATTCACATATATTGCCATATCTTTTACTGCATCAACAATGCATTTTATCTGTTTGTTTTTGATCCAATACTGCTGCTTTGATCTCCTGTCCTCCAGACTTTGTCATTGCTTATAGAGATACCTTTTCTTTTGATTGCCTCTACCACCTGTTTATTCCACAACCAGGATCTCAAATGCCTCTGTTGTTACTCCACACACTTTTGTTACCATCTCCAATATTCCTTTATTTCATTTACTCCTTGTTTCCAAATGATGCAAATTTGTCACTTAGGTGTAAACTGCCAGCATAGCAAAAAACTCTTTGTGTATTTAAATTTTTTTTTTAATATGGTGATGCCTCACTAGCATTCTCAATTTTCCTCAACCCACCCAGCATCTCACATCCCAGCCATCCACAGGTCTCCCAAACCAAATTAAATCTGTACCAACATATTGTAAGCTAATATGGTCTTGTCAAACTTTGAATTTTGGAATTTTATTTGCAACTTTGCAATTATCTTGTAAAGTTTTATGATTGATAATGGTGAGAACTTTTTATTACATTGCAGGCTAGTCCACCCAGAGTGTTTCCCACATAAAATCCAAATGCAGTAAAACATCGATTTTCTTATGACGATTATTCGAACGCTGCTCTGGCAAATGTCATAAATGTGCATCTACATTATCTTGAGAAATCGCTATCTGCACTTGATAATAAACTGTTTTTAAGTGCAAAAGCTTCTCAGTTTCAAACTAATCTAGTGACTATGTCTTCAATGAAAAGAAAACAGAATGTAGTGATGATTAAGAAAAAGCTTGAGACTATAGATCAACTAGCAATAGAAGTGAGGGTTCCTTTTCTGGCAGTGCTTGGTAATGTTGTTTGATTATCCGAAAGAATCGATTGGATCTGAACCACCCTTGGTCCCAATTAGTTCGGATTATCGGCATTCTACTGTATCCCTTCCTGGGCAATTTTAAATCATGCCATCGATCCATTGCTGCAAAGACCTCAAGTAAGGGCAATGGTTTCGACCTACATATCACACAGGCACTTCACATGTCTCAATAGCATTACACTAGAATCAACATGCTGGGATAGCATATAAGTATAATGTCAGCATATCACAGTCACAATAAAATATAACACCACAGGACAACATTATTCATTCTATTCTAAAATTATTTTGTCAGCAAAAACGCTCTGCACATGAAATCAAGCTCCCGCTTGTGTAAGATTTTGAAAAAGTTTGCCCCAGAGCTATTTTTTATGCCTACGCATTGAAATTTTCAACATAATTTGTAAATTGTGCTGCCAGGAGATCAGTAGACACACCAAGGCTTATACAAATCTTGCCAATAAAATGTTTTAAGGCAGTTTGATTGTGGAGAATTTCTCAATCTTGTAGGAAGCATGGATAGTATTAGGCATTAAGCGATAGGCCTTAATAATAATTCATTGCTCTGTGTGTTGTGTAGCCTAGGCTAAATAAAATAGTAAAATAAACATGGTGTCCATAAAGTCTCTTTAGAATTTAAAAAAAATTGCTACAAAGTAAATTGATGAGATATCGCTATAAGGTTTGTTTTATGTTAATCAGTATTTTGTGAAGTTTTTATTGACACATTTAATACACTTCTAAACATTTAATTGAAAATATTTTTTCACCATTCAATACACTTCTAAATGGGCATCACTAAAACAAACTTGCTTGAGGAATGCTTTATTCTCAGAAATTCATTGCAGCATGTTCACTGCAAATTCTTTTCATCTTGGCATGTCGTTTGGCTGAACTGCCTGTAACATTTGCACTTTGTAAGCATACAATCTTAAATTCTTGTGTAGGACTTTGTGCACTGTTGAATGAGGAAGTTCCAATTGTCAAGCAGGAGATGGACTTCATAGGAGAATGATAAAAGGCTTGCTTTACATGCTCAATGTTTTCTTTAGATGTTCTTGGTGGCCCACTTCTCCCTGCATCAAACACTGTCCCTGTCTCCATAAATTTATTGCGCCATAAACGAATTAAAGGCCATGATTATGGGTCTTTTCCATACTTATTTTTGTAGTTTTGCTGGGTCTGAACTTCTGATTTTGTCTCAATGAACCAGGACACATTGCGCTTTTTCTTGAGGAGGAGTCATTTTATGGGTGTTCATATAATTAAATCATTAAACACGCAAAAATTTTATCTGAAACAATAAATTTTAGTATCAATAATATCTTTATGAAATACTGATTAACATAAATCAACCCTTATTGCGATAACTCATCAGTTTACTTGTAACAATCTTTTTTAATTGTAAAGAGACTTTATGGACACCCTGTATCTTCAGTGTTGGAATCCCAAAAAATTGCAGTCGCATTTTATACTAGATTGTAAATGATGAGAGCTTGTTTACTCATAAATGAATAGTTTTGGAGATGCAAAACGATCTTGTAGCTGTTGAAAGAGTACCACCCATAGATGTCTATGTGGTTTTGTACAAGCCACAGTTTGAATGCAAAGTATGAGCCGACACTACAAATCTGTTTGTTTTAATAACACAAAGTAAAAGTGTCACTGCTTTAACTGAAAAACATGAATTGAATTACTGCAGGTCTAAAGCCATTTACGGATTATGAATTGTCTAAAGTAATCAGTATAATCATTGTGAAAGCAAAAACTAATATAACTAATGCTTGCAAAATTGTATGGACGAGAATTTGTAATGATTAGCTCTTATGATATCTTTTTGGTTTTCACCATAAGGTGATTAGTTGATACCTATCTGTCAATAGTTTTTAAGCTGCAAAAATTATTGGTAAGCCTGATTTTTGTTATAAAAAGTTACATGATTTAAAAAACACATTTTTTGTAAGCATTGTATTTGCGCCAGTACCTTAAAATCATGAGAACAGCACTCACAATAAAACACCACGTAAACTATTAACTGTGCAACCATAATCTAGTCTCTATGCAACAATAGTCCACATTTAACATAAGGCTTTGGGTGTATTTTTGTTATCCAAAAACGAATCAAAAGGGCTACTGAAAGCAACCAACGGTCAAACAGTTTTGTATAACTACAAGGGTCAGTCAATAAGTAATGAAACTTTCTCAATAACTCAAGTTTGCAATGACTGGTAATCAAAAAATGCTTTTTTATTTTTCAACATAGTCTCCCTCCTTTGCAACACACTTGTTCCATCTTGATATTAGATTGTCTATTCCTTTGGCATAGAATTCCATGGACTGGGTCCTTAGCCAGTTGCTCACAGCAGCCTTCACTTCTTCGTCAGTCAGTTCCCAAGATGTTAACGGATGATCACAAAATGCAACGCCTGATGGCTTCCAGAGCATCACTATGCAGATACAGAAAGGAGGGAGATGCATTTCTGTCGAGAATAGTGACAACTGATGAGACCTGGGTTTTTCATTATGAACCTGAATCGAAACGACGATCAATGGAGTGGAAGCATGTTTCTTCCCCAGTGAAGAAAAAATTCAAATCTCAGAAAAGTTTAAGGAAAGTCATGCTCACTGTGTTCTGGGACAGAAATGGGCCGATCACTATCAGTTTCTTGGAAAGGGGCAATACTGTGAACTCAGAGAACTACTGTGAGCTGCTTCAGGATAATGCAAGGCCCCACACAGCAGCAAGAACCCTAGCCAAAATTGAAGATTTAGGCTGGAAACTTCTAACACACCCACCCTACAGCCCAGACCTTGCAACATCTGATTTTCACCTCTTCGGCCCACTCAAAAAGAGTATGAAAGGAATTCACTTCCAGACTGAAGAAGAAGTGAAGGCTGCTGTAAGCAACTGGCTAAGGACCCAGTCCATGGAATTCTATGCCAAAGGAATAGACAATCTAATATCAAGATGGAACAAGTGTGTTGCAAAGGAGGGAGACTATGCTGAAAAATAAAAAAGCATTTTTTGATTACCAGTCATTGCAAACTTGAGTTATTGAGAAAGTCTCATTACTTATTGACCGACCCTCGTAATAAACCACAGAACAAATTTCTAATCAACTCTCTGTGTCAAATTATCTTGCCAAGAAATAGATCCTTCTGGTGAACAGAAATAGGGAGAAAAAGCTTCTCAGACATTGCTTGCTGTTGAACTGTATGAATGACCAACACGCCGCATCAACGTTAATTGCGTTGCTTGATTACTACAGCTCTGAATTTCTGCAGCAATTTCCATGTACTGAGAACCAACTTCACGTCTTAAAAAATTATGAATCACTACTGCTGCTTTCACTGCAGCTGCAACATGTTTTGTCAGCAAGAGTGGACGATGAAAACAACGAAAACGAGAGGCCAAAATTCCAAAAGCATTTTTCGCTATATGCCTTGCCCATGAAAGACGATAGTTGAAAATAATTTTTTCATGCGTTAAATTTCCACTAGAGTAGGGCCTCATTAAATTTTGAAGTAAAGGAAAGGCTTTGTCCCCTACAAAGACGTAAGGCAGGTTAGGCGAGACAGATCCTCCTAATGGTTTTGGAGGAGGTATGGGAAGTTGTTTTGCCTTCAGCATTCTACCAAAGAGTAAATTGGCAAAAACACTACTGTCACTTTGTCGAACGTATGCTCCAATGTCCACGATTACAAACTTGTAGTTTGCATCAACAACTGCTAGAACAACACTAAAATGTTTTTTATAGTTGAAGAACAACGATCCGGAGTTTTTAAGAGCTTGTATCATAATGTGCTTCCCATCAAGGCTCCTTAACCCTTTAAGGATCATAAGTATCTAATTGATAAAATTTGAAACAATTCCATAATTGTTGGTAACATTGGAAAAATAATGGATTTTACAAAAGTGGTTATTACATCATAATGCCATAACAATTAACAACCGTGGGTCATATATGACTGGAAATGTGGAAATTGCCACAATTCTTCAAATTCCTCAGCAATATGCTTCCATTTGCATTCATTCGGAAGTGGCATTACATCAGGCTGTAATACATTCCAGAAAATTTCGCATGTTTGAGGAACAATTTTCGACACGACAAACTTGCTCATCCAGTAGGACACAGCAATTGTATGATATGTATCTCCAGTTGCCAAAAACCTAAAATGAGAGAGAATGTTATTTAAAAAACGCAGCTGATTTGTTTAGTGGCTTTGCAATTGTGTAATGGTCATGGAAGTGATCACATAGAATATTTAAAAAGTAGTTGACGAACACTCAGTTTTTCATGTTTCTACTCTTGAAAAAATAAGCCTTATAATTAACGTTATAAAATATGCTTCTATGTAAGCAAGCAAAATTACCACAGAGTCACAGTCAACCTTTCAACAGGAGATAATGTGTCCTTCCTGTACAAGTTGCACGTTTGCAATTTGTGTTCAATTTTTAGAAAAACTTTGTCAAATATTTCTGGAGTCATGCGAAAAGACGTGTAAAACGCCAATTGGGAAAGCTCTCTCGTGTCTCTAAACAAATTTATGATACTTGCCTGCAACAAGTTGTAACTGTTTTTTTGTTCACTTCATTGCTTTTTCCAATATCTCCCGTGCTCTTTCTCATATATGACTTAGTTAAAAAGTACGGTACACCATTTATTTTCATCTAAAGAACACATGTAAAAATACACCGCGGGCTACTTAGTTTTCCACCTTCATCCATTTTGGGCTCTGTAATATAGTAGGCCCTTTCTTGAAACCTTGAACAACTTTTGCACAAAAAGTTGCATACCCACTACACAAAATTGTCATTTACATATGATCGATCAGTCAAGTTTATTTGTTGCTAAGACAATATATACTTAAAAATAATAAACACGCATACAAGAATAGCACGATTTACTGAATTCGTTTGCCATGTTTAGGTACGTATTGTGCACTTGACTAGTGGGCTTTCTTAAGTCATGAGCTGTGGGTCTCGTCCCAGTAAACCCCTAAAAACATGGGTATTGGGTGGCTGCCCTGTCTGACCTCTATTGGTAAACCTGCCAATCAGTAGGCTACAAGCTTAACGTACTAGCATTAGCTTAGACAAAGACCTACCTTCATTACTCTTTGTTCTTTTTTCCAACAGAGGATGCACTCTATATTGCCTAGGTCTACGCCTTCTTGGGGAAAACAGCAATAAGGATTGTGTTTTCTTGTATTGGTACAAAAACGAAAAAATTATCAAAATTACTAATTTCAACCTTATTTTTTGACTTAACATTTTTGTAAATAGGCTACCCTATAATCTAAATTATTAGTAGAACTTTGTTATAAATGTTTTTTAGATGAAACTGCAGTAAATCAGCTAGGACATAGCCTATCCAAACTACCGGCCTATCCTAAACTACCGGCCCTTTCAGGACTACTGGGACACATGTGTCCTAGCTTGGTGGTATTCAAGTTATCTGTCCCATTTTGTATCGAAATGTTATATATTTTCGATTTCTATTGCCTTGGAGTCACACACCAGTGACCACACGTGTAGCAATCAGAATTCCGCCAGCTTTCACGTTTGCTTGTAGAGTGGTGCAGTTGCTGTTAAAAGTTTTTTTTTAATTTTCACATTTGGGATGCAATTCTACCTAGAGGTAAGCCATACTATCTCTTTATTTTTGCCTTTGTAGCTTTTTATTACTGCAGCTTGATATTAAACTGTTATTTGGACTGTTAGAAACAAAGCTTGTTCAGGCAAACAGGTGGTGGGACAATAGTGTCCCATCAGGCTTTTTTGCTGGGACAAATATGTCCCAACAGTCTTTTTCAACCACAATTGTGAAAACTAGCCACTACTAAAATATAGTTTTAGTCTGACGTTTGTTTGCGTTTTCAGTTCCTTTTACAAACTAAATTTAAGTTTTTTTATTAGGCATGTCAAGAAACTTGAATCCTGATCAAATTGCCGTGTTGGTTGAGGAGGAGTATTCTGATGTGGACACTGATGATTCCCTTGATGATCTGGATTTTCTTTGTCTTTCAGATACTGACTCCAGCAGCGAAGAGATTGAATCTGAAGAAGAACCAGATAGCAATTCAATCTCTGGACCTGATACTTTTTCTCCCCTTCAACCACAAGCTGCCGATCAAGTTCAACCAACAGCTGTAAATCAAGTCATGGACTGGAAACAGCCCCACAATTTTTCTCCAAGGCATACTGTTTCAAGTGAGCGATGCTGCCAAATCATATCTGACTTGGGGCAGTTATCATCATCGTTGGATTGCTTCATGATGCAGTTCCCATATGGTTTATGCGTGTGGATTTCACAGTGCACAAGTGAAAGACTGCACATTTATGAAGGAGAAAAGAAAAAAAGATTACGATGACAAACCCAGATGAAATAATGTCCCTTCTTGGAGGTCTGTGTGTAATGGGATTCAACCGCCTGCCTTCCATAAATTGTTATTGGTCAGGCAAACCTTCAATGGGAAACACCTTAATAGTCAACCTTTTCCAGAGACAGATTTAAGTTATTGTTATCCAAACTCTACATGAATAAGCCAGAAAAACCATCATCTGCTGGAAAGTTGTACTACATGGAGGAACTCATAGGATGCTTGAAGCACACTTTTCAAAAATGCCAACAAGATAGTAGTTTTCAAAGCATAGACGAATCAATGACAAAGTTCAAGGGCAGATCCACTCTCAATCAATACTTGCCAATGAAGCCAGTCAAGAGGAGCATCAAGCTGTGGATGAGATGCGATGCACTTACAGGATACACGTATGACATAAATACTTATGCTGGAAAAGAAGGTTCACCCAAACCAGCTAAAACCCTTGGTGAAAAAATTGGAGAAGCACTTGTCTCTACCATTAAAGAAACAGATGTGACTCTTGCCTTTGACAGATTTTTCACATCTGTAAATTTTATGGACACCCTGCAGTTTGGTGCTGTTGGCACCTGTAACGCCACAAGAAAAAATCTGCCAAAGCAGCACAACGCTTTAAAAAAGGGGAATCAGAGTTCAAATGTAACAACAATGGAACTCTGCTTGCACATTGGCGAGACACAAAAGAAGTAATTTTGTTGAGCAATTGTCACAATGAAAGTTCCAGTCCAATACAGAAAAAGAACGAAGATGGCAGTGGGAGGTGGGTATCGTGCCCAGAAGCAATGCAGTTCTATAGGAAGATTATGGATGGTATTGACCTTGCTGATCAAATTGCAGGCCTCTATGACCTGGACAGAAAGTTGCTGAAATGGTGGAAGAAGGTTTTTTATCGATGTCTCATGTTCAGCATTGTAAATTCTTGGGTTGTGCATAAACAACTTCAACGCCATCCAAACAAACCATTTCTGGATTCTTTGTGTGAATTGGCAGAAGCATTGATAGCCAAAGGTCAGGAGCACAACCCAGTCAAGAGAGCTCTCCGTCCAGGAAGGAAAAGTGTACAAGCGAGTCAGATAGTGGATGTAGGAAGACACTTGCCAATCAAAGAAACAAGAAGATGTGTAGGTTGCTCACGTTGTGGGAAGGAGACATGCACAAAAACTTTGTGTCGACAGAGTAACAGCCCGTATTGTAAAACGTGCTTTTCTGTGTGTCACATGTAATACAATAATAAATTGTGATTGTGTGGTTATTGCATAATTTATCAGTGAGCAAGGAGGTATTTTCGTGTCTAGTGGGACATATGTGTCCCACACGGCTGTGACAGAAAAAGCCTTATGGGACAAATATGTCCCACTCTATGCTTAGAAAATAATAAGAAAAAACCTTTACAGACAGTTAGATTAGCATTTCAAGCCATGTATTTCATTACTTTAAAGTTACTATATCTTACAGGAGTTGAAAAAAAAATTCCGACTTGAATGCTAGCATAAGCCTGTATAATTGCCTACCTACTGTTATTATAGTGCAAACAACATATTGGCTTTAAGTTCATCTCAAGCAAGATCATATTTTACTTACTGCTATTAAAAAACGCAGCATAAAATTAGGCGATCAAATCGTAACCATTCGTAACAGCACTTATAAAAATTGATTTCTTGTGCATGAGTAAGTTTTGTTAATTATTGCTGTAAACCAGGCCTAAGGCTCACATCATAAGCATGTTTGCAAAAAAATGCAGCAAAATTAGCAAACCACAATAACATTTTTTCCTAATAAAAAAAGGATTATTACTCTTGTTCTGCAACGCAAATCAGGATAGGTCATTAGTTCTATCAGCAACTGCACCTCATAAGCATTGCAAGAGCTTTGAGTCACAACTGAAAAGATTTAATTTCAACTGTATTCACTCCATTAGTTACTTAGTCTATGACTTACTCTCTGCCAGTAACCTAATTTCTACCCAAAAAGTATTAGCATAACCAATATTACCAATATATTTTACTTGCAGATAATTATACTTTTATGAGAGCCAAAGTACATCAATACTTTTACAGCATCAGCTTGCAATAAAATAATAAATACTACCTAAACAGGGTTGCTTCCAACTCTATAGATTTTGAAGAAAAAGTTATAATTTTTAACTAAAATTATACAAGAAAGCACTTGGTTAATAGAAGCAATGTTTCTAAATAAGATGTAAAATATTATGAAGAGTGATAACAGAAAAACCATTTAATACAAATGATACCACTGGGTAAAATTTTGTTTGGATGCTACCAATCTATCCAAATGTTTAAGAAGGTAACAAAATGCCGTCTGTTGTTGCTACCAGACCATTCCAAGAAATGGTGGAAGACCACAAATCTCCACAAGTCAGGCAAATCTCCAGGGCCTGGACTGAAGATTATCAAAAGATGCAAAAAAGTGAGTGGCACAAAAAGTCTGTAGCTGGACAGCGCAAAATTACATAAAAGATGTCCTGGGTCAGGTGACTACATGTGTTCCATAAACAATCCTCTATTATGCCAATTCTAAAAAAATAAGAGTTTAACAAATGGCTATGTCCGTTACAGAAAAGAAGAGAGATGACACAGCCAATGTCACACGCACAAGTTCCTCAGTGGACACAAAACGGGGATAAATGTGTCAAAGAATTTAGATGTGAACTCCCATCTGAGAAAATGCAAAGAAAAATAAGCAAAGAGAAACTACAAAAGACGGCATAACTGAGGTGGGACTTTACATATTTAAAAAAAAATAACATATCAATGGTCCTAAAATCTTAAACTTATTAAAAAAATACTAACTTACATATCAGAATGGCCATATGTATCAATAATGTTCCCCAGCAACCAGTTTCAAATTCGCATAGCATGATTATTATATGCATCATTGTAGTTTGCACAAATTTTTAATTTTCATTTCAAAATACAATAAATAATAATACTTATTCACACACCTAAAGGCTGGCTTTGGGCCTGGCTGATTGTCACAAAAATGAAACTTCGATTATAATCGTACTATTAATGTTTCTATATTATGATGTTGTTGATCTTCCTTCCCAAGCTATTGCAATTGCTATATTTTATAATTACAACATTACATTACATAGAAAAGTGAAGAATATTCTACAGTTTTCATTCAATGATGTAACAAATAATAGTAACTTTATTCAGTCTAACAAAATTTGATGTTTCATACTATTGTATATGATGTCACAACAGAGTTTACATGTGATTGTCTATTGCAGTAATTCTAAAATTCTCATAAACTCCATGCATTCCATACTTGGAAAGTATATGTACAGTCTCAGATTAGCCATGTCAGGGATAATTCCGTAAGACCAGGGAAAGTTCTGGAGTGGTTTATCATTCCTGACTAAGGAAGACCAGGCAGAAAGTTTTATAGAGTGGTTTCAGCATAGAGTTCACTGTGTTTTTGATTATTTTGAATTATTTAGTTAAACCAGGAGAGCCTAGCGTGATTTAAAGTAAAAATTTATACTTTCAATTGTATTACATTCCTTTTCTGCAAACGTTTGCAAGTTTGCTTCTTCAGTTACAATGTCAACAAGATGCCATCTTTGTATGTTGATTAGAAGAAAGATTTTGTTCACAATATTTTGCACCCCCAATGGTAGGATCTCAATAATTGTGATACTAATAACTGTGTGAAGATATTCTATTTGACAGATATTTAATTGTAAAAATTAAAACTCAGAAATGAAAACAAAAAAGATTAATTCCTAAGCATCAATAAATAGCCACTTAACCAATGAAAACACACACAATTTGCCTGAAGTATTTTTGCATCTCTTTGGGAGTGAATAAGCATTAGGTTATTAGTGAACATTTGACTAACACAATATTATTGAATAATGTTGGAGTTAGCTAGGAAAATTTTTATAGTTGAGACAATGTCCTTCAAAGATTTTGTTGTAAAAATTGCCGAAAACTGAAAAAAAATTTAGTTCCTTTTGAGAAAACAAAAACAAATAAAAGCTGCTTCTCAGCTGCTAGTGAAGACCTATCTGAACTATAAAAACTACCAAAACTATCAGGTAATATAGGAAGGTTTCATTGGCTGGTTAATTTGCAGAAAAATAGGAATATAAGAATTGCAATTATAGCCAATGAACTATTTATCCTATGAGACAAATTCCAATTTCCCAACTATCACTTTAAAGTCATTAACAGAAAAGTTAAATCTCTCATTCTGAAATATAAGTTTTTGAAATTTTGAACCCAGAAGTAATCTGCAAAGTTTTGTAATGTATTTGACAAAACAAATGAGAAAGGTTCAAAAACTTGGTTTTGTAATGAAGACAAGAAGTTTTATAATCTTCAAACTGTATCTGAAAATAAAGTTAGTTTTTGCACTAATAAAACAGTTAATATCCATTCTTTCAAAAAAAGAAAACTGACTGGATGAAGTGCAGGCTCTGCTGTCAAAGAGCAAGAAGAAATTATCAATACTTTTGAATCCTCACAAACTGACTCTCCAGCACTAGGATCTGACTATGAACCATTCTACAGGTTAGGAAAAGAAAAAGTATGCTTCAGCAAAATCTGCTGTAAACTTAGAACAAGATGTTGACTTGAGCACTAAGAAAACTGCCAAAGTTTGTGAACAAATGTCTAAAGAGGGGCTAGAAATTGCAACACCAAGCCAATCTGGTATCTACATAAAACTACAATGATAAAAACAGATAAGATAAAAGAAAATATAAAAAATGCATTGAAGACAGAAAACTGGGCATTATATTTCGATGGCAAAATTGGAAAAAAAAAGCAGTTCATGTTGTGGTGTTAAAGAATGAGCTAAGTAAAGTATAATTGGCTGCTTTGTTTCTTGAAGATGAAAATCTCGCTATACAGTATGTTCTCAGCTATTAAGCAAGTTTTGAATGAATATGACCTCTGGAGCTCTATTAAAATGATTGTTACTGATACAACAAATGTAAATACTATACATAGTGGGATTGTGACTTTACAACAAGAATAGTGTAAACATTTAGATCTCGTAGTGCCCTCAATATGTTGGGTGTCAACATCATGTGTGGGATTTAATTTTCAAACATTTCTTGAATCAATAATTTGCTGCGATAACATCAACGCCCAATATCTCACGTGAATTTATTGAAGAACTGCTACAAAACTATGATGATTTAAAAAGAAATTTTCAGCAAAGCAATGTCAGAATTAAGAAAACGAATCTGAAGTGGCATGATGACATGCAGTATTTTTATGAACTTGGACAAGCTTTCAAATGCTACAAACATAATGGAGAGTTTCCAGTGATTGATTTTAAAACTCTACCAAACACAAGTGAAGCCAGATGGAATTCAAGAGGAATATTGGTTGTTTTTAAATTTATTTTAATTCCTAAATACAGAAACTCACTCCTGCCTACATGTGAATTTATAACTGGATGCTGGATGGACGAACATCAGGCTTTCAGACCACAAATTCAAAGAAAACAATTATAAAGACTTAAAAATGCAATGACAAAATGCAAGAAAGCTGCTGAACGTTTGGACAGGCATTTCTCAAAAGAAGAATGTTGAAGAGAACATTTGTTATGAGTAAGACATCAAAGTGGTGCAAGACACGGAGCCATCACCCAACCACATTAAACAAAAAATTTACTTTATACAATGTCTTGTGACTAACTCACCATTTTACAGTCAGCGGCAAAAAAATAGGACCACTGCAGAAAATCAGCATTTTAAAATCTTGTATACTATAAATGTAACTAATGTATTTATTACCACACAAAAAACTTGAAATTGCTCAATGATGCGACAACAGATCCCTTTATTGCTTATTTCTATAGAAAAACATACCCGCATTGCATTGGAAAATTATATTGCAACCAATTGTTTTATTTTTCTAAGCTTTGTTATCACCCATAAATGGGATCTCAGTTGACTTAAACACACCGAGCTCAGATTGTTGTTTTGCACCAAGAAGATTATTCAGAATATCAATTGGTGCTAAAATAGGTTGCAGTAAGAATGCTGTGCACAACCCTTCGTAAAAATTTAGAAAGTACCGTTCATATTGTGATAAGCCCAAACTCAAAAGACGTTGAGAAATGAGCAAGAGATAACATCATGATCAAGAGAGTCACAGTGCAATTACCAACCAGTACCACAAATAAAATTTGCTCAGAATTGCTTGGAAAAGGACTATTTGTCAGTGCCTTAGCCTAAAGTTTGCATTCAAATCCCACAAACCAGCCAGAAAACCAAAACTGACTGAAAGAATGAAATCCAATCAGGTTTTTGCTCATAAGTATGCTAGTTGGAGACCTGAACAGTGGCCCAGTGGTCCAATGTCCTTTTTTCAGACCATCAACAGTGCAGCAGTTCGCCACAAGACAATGCCATGTTTGGAGATTGGAAGGGAAACGACACATTGATTGCTTATCTAGCTGAAACTGTGAAACACCCCCAGGTCTAATAGTGTTGAGACTATGTCAGCAAAAGGAACAGCTGGATTGTATTTTCTACCTCATAGCATGACAATGAGCATTTTCAGATACCTTAATGTTTTAAAAGAGAAGCTAGAACTTCACATGAACCTACATCAGTGTGACACATTTATGCACAATGGTGCCCCATGCCATAGATTAAAGTTAGTGAGTGCATTTTTGCCAGAAAATCAAGTGAAAGTCCTGGACTGGCCAGGAAATAGTCCCAATCTGAACCCCATACAAAATTTATGGAAGCTAATAAAGGACAGGGTTGCAGACAAGCATCCTACTTGTTTCAAAAGTCTTGAAAATGCCATAAAGGTTGTCTGGATGAAGGAAATCAGTTCAGATTTTTGCAAACAACTAACTGACAGTATGCCAAGGCAATTGCATGCAGTTATTAAAAATCGTGGAGGACACACAAACTATTGATGGTTTTGCTTGAAAACTCTGTATCTAATAAAAAAAATTACTTACATACATCTGTTCTCTATTTTAAATCCCCAAATTGATCAGTAAATGTTGCTTTATTGCTAGAAACGCAGGTCTAAATGTCTATTTTTGCAAAAATAGCTAGTGGTCCTATTTTTTTGCTCCTGACTGTAAAATACATAATTATTGCAAAAAACTTAGCTTTGTGTACTGGTACATAAAATTATGTATTCTGCTCTATGTATAATTACAAAAAATTTGACTCTTTTTGCTGGGTTAGGATTAGGGTTTTTGTTAGCACATTTCCCAGGTGATATGACTATGGCCATATGAGGTTATAAAAATTTCATACCCCAACTGCACTGGGCAGGAGTAGTGCACCCTGCATGGTCAACTCATCAGTCACAATGTTTTGTGGAAGAAATGAGTGTATAGGGATCGATTGTAGCCTGATAGTAAAAGGAGTGATAGAAGACAGTTCCTGCTAGATGTGCCAGAGAGTTTGTGGCAAAAGGAAAGACAAAGTAAAGAAGAGTGTGGCAAAAACTAAGTGAAACATCAGAGCTCCTTGTGTAGCCTCCACAGCAGCAGGGACCAACACACAGGAGGACCAAATGGCCAGGTAATCAGCATAAAAGAGAGCAGCTGACAGGGCAAAAAAGCAGAATGATCATAGATGAAGAGAGAAAAGTATAGGGTCAAGAACATATCCTTGTGGAGCACCTCAATGGACTCAAAATAAGCAACTTTTGTAATGTTGAAAACCTATGCAAAGATGCCAGTCAGAAAGGAAAGATTGAATCCAACAAGCAAAGCAGGGAAGCCAGTGAAATAAGTTTATGAAACAGAATGGGATACCAGACAGAGTCAAAAGCCTTAGGCAAGTTGATGGTAGCAAAAATCATATGAAAATCTGGCTTGGGTTTGTCAAACCCATCTAAAATGGAGTGAGAAGGGAACAGAATTTTGATGAGAGTACACTCTCCAGAACTGGTCTGGCGGGGTGAGAAAATGGAGTGAGACTCCAGAAAGGGCAGGAGAAATAGAATGATGTGTTCAACAAGTTATGCAACACCGGAGATCAAATAGATAGGCTGGAAGGAAGCAGGGAATCGAGAAGCTTCCCCATCTTATAGCCGAGAAAAATAGACGTCTTCCAGATGGAAGGAATGTAAAAACCAGGAAAGATTGAAAATGTGAAGAAAATCTATGCCACAGTAAGAAAAGTGCTTTAGCATGAGATAGGCAACTTTGTTTGGGCCAGCGGCAGTGAATTAGAAGAGGTTTGTGGCAATTGTGAAAAATTCAGAGAGAGAGAGAGCAGAAAGAGGAATGAGGCTTCTTGGGGCATGTGCTTTGATGGAGCTTGGATAAGTAGCTCCTGGTTCTGCTATGCAAGGCCTTTGGCTGGGAAACAGAAAAGTGGGATTTCAGGTAGTTGAAATAGACGAATGTCAACTACCAGGAACAAGAACAGTTAGGAAAGTTAGAAGAGAAGGAAGATGAGAAAGATGAAGCACCAACAGAATAGACATTCACATTTGATATACATTGCTGAATTAAAATGAGTCGCTTTTATCAATAACATTGCAATTACATGCCACTGCAGGTTGTTTCCAAAACTATTCACATCCACATAAACCAATCAAGCTATGCTGTTTTATCACATGACATGTCAGCCAATCATTAACCCTTTTTCTTATTCTTTGGTGATTAGCAGTGTTGTAGATACCACTAGTGAAAGTAGGAGGTGACTAGTACTTAGTAACTGTGATTTGGATAGTGGGGTTGAATTTGTGGTAGTTAACTTGGAAAACCCCAAAAACAATAAGAAAGCGAGGCTGAGTGAACAAAAATAAAGTCAAGCAAAGTCTTTATTCTGGAGAAGGGAAGATTAACCTTTTCTTTCTAAAACAGGAATTGCAAATTAATGTTTGCTTTATTACAGTAGTTAAATGTAAAAAAAATCTCAAAAGAAAATCCAGGCTTTTGAATGAAAGTCTGATACAGCACTGTAACAACCACAATGTGATTGTCGAGAATATGGCAGATTGGGAGTGTCAGGTTTGGTATGCCAGATTTGGAAGATTAGAAGTGAGGGATGCATAGACCCAAGAGCATTTTAGAGAACTGAAGTATTATTTCATAAAAAAAATATTAATATAAACCTTGTGTTGCATACAGATATGTATTTTTTTTTTATCTACAGGAAAGAGTTCTTCTAAAAGTTGTCAGTACAAGAGTCATAATTATTATGAACCAGCAAAATCGCAAGCTGAAGATGTCACAAAAAAACTTAATGATTGTTGTGTAGACTCCGACCAACAACGTCAATATCAATTTAAGCAGAAATCACAAACCTGAAAAACAAGGGGGAAAGAACTTGAAGCTTGGGTATGAGAACTTCAAAAAAAAACACATCAGCTGCTATCCTTGTGTTTTGTCTCAATACATAGGGACAAAAATCTTTTGAAAAATATTTGCCTAATGCTCTCAATGTGAGAATGAGGTACAAGTCGTTTCTGGGTCATTCTCGGTCAACTTAACCAGAAAAGAGAAAATGTAAAATTTTAATGAAATTTTGCCAGCATATAGATTAGATTATGCTGAGCAAATTAATACAAATTGGAGTAAAATTGGTCAAGTACTTTTGGAGTCACGGCGTTTTAAAAATTGGTCGTTTTTGTGATCACTCAGAACATGACTGCTCTTGAAAATACTTCAAATGATCTTTTAACTAGTCTGATACTAGTTCTTTTGAATGTTAAGTTTCAAATTTGGCTAAATGAAAACTTGAAGGTGTCTTTGTTTTCATACAAATTTTTAGCAACTTCAGTCATGCTTGAATGTTTTTACAGCAAATGCAATTTATCCACCTTTACAAAATCACTCGCCTGTGACCAAACTTTGAGGTGCTATTGTGAAAAATACTTTACTCAAGATTTTTTTGAGTAAGGTATCAAATGAAAAATCTTGACCTGCTCTTTGCAAATCTGCAAAAAAGTTTGTATATTTTGATGAATCAAAGTGTATTTTTACAAATTGCAGCAGAGAAAAAGTTATACCTAATTACTAATATACAAATTAGTGGAAAATTACACAACCTACTTATACTGAAAATGTTCCAAAGCTGATCCTTTCAGACAATCACACACGACCAGACAAATATGATATATTCTATTATTTTAAATAAGTTGTCTGTACATTTTCAATCTATTTATGTCCAATACGTTGTGTTCATTGAACAGTATTTGTTTAAACATATAAATGCTTGTTTGCATAAAAACAGGTTTGCAAAAATTTTAGAATTAGCTCTAAATCCTTTTTGAAATAGTTTAATTCAACTCATTATGTGGAAGTAGAAAGACAAAGTGGGCTGGTAGTTAAGACCAATAATGAATATCTAGTAGAAAGCATGATTAAAGCATCTGATTAAAGATTTGTCATTATCGGCAATCTGGATACACTACAAGTACAATTTGTCAATTGTTTTTATGTTTAGACTTGATGCATCTTATATATGAACAAGGTGTTTGGTGATTGGTTTTGGCTTAGCCAACAATTGACAATTGCTTTTGTAGCTTCACTTAGAAAGGTAAGTAATAAGATGCTTAGTTCTACTACAGGTATTTCCATTTTTAGCAGCTATCATACCTTCAGTTTTCATCATAATAATTGATGATATAATGGTATCTATTAAAAAACCTGACTGCAGTCTTAAATTCATAGATATACTCTAGCAAAACGTTTGTTATATAGGCCTAAAAAATAATATCAGTTTATTGTTATTTTAAAGCTATGTATCGAGAATGTGGTGTAGGCTTGCACATTCAAACTGAGTTTCATAAGCTAAGCTATACCACAGATGTTGGTCTCATTAAAATAAGTGGTTTAAGCACTGAAAATAAAAAATCACCGATTCTGCTAACTGGCGTTGGAATGGCAAAATTTATCAATATGCTTGCAACATAAAAAAATGTACTTAAATAAATTTGAATATAAATAAATCAACTGTTGTAATCTATTTCAGAAACATAGAAATGTTATGAAGTAAAACCTCATTGTATAAAATTGACAGTAAATCAAACATACCTTTTCCTGGAAAAAAGGTATGCTTGAATTGCATGTAGCAGTAGAATAGCTTATGAGATGAAAATTCAAACAAATTTTCATCAGAAGAGCTATCACAATTTGATTTATTGAATCACATGATGACCAGCTTAACACAAGTCAAACAGTTCCCAATAAAAACTCGTTCACTCCCTTCTCATATAAAAGCTGCTTATGAGAAAAGAATGCTAAGTGGAATAAATGAGCAATACCACAAACACAAGTCAAAAGTTCTTAGAATTGCAAAAGTGGATATATCTGAAAGCACAAATAGTCTAACAACAAAAAATGTCAAATCCTTTAATAAAATTACAGAAAAGATGAAAGAAACAATTTCTAACTATAAGAGCTGAGAAAATTTTAAATTCTCGTATTGGTATCTTCCCCTCGCAGCAGACAAGAAATCATAATCTATTTGCGTTTAACAATATACTGCAAAAACGGCTTGTAATTAATTAAGTCAGCCATTACCTAGAAAAAGAAAAACTCTCAGTCAAAGATTGAAAGCGGTCTGGTCAAATATTAAAAAACGCTCAAACTCTCGATCAGTGATAATGGGTATGAAACATGAGTCTGCATTATTACGCGCAGCTTAGAATACTGGAAACATCACTCTAGAAAACAAAAAGCAATTAGAGTAAAAAAATAAAAACCTTTCTGTAGAAGAAAATATAAAAAAGTTTATATCCAGCAAGAACTTAAACTACTAATTTCATACTAGTCAATACAAATTTATTTATAGCCTTAAGGTAAAGTGCAAATATGTGAGTGGCCACAAACTATCTATTTCAGTATTGGTATCTAATGCTAAAATTTTGCAGTCCACTAAGTAGAAATTACCTTTTGATATAAATTAATGAGTTCTAGAGTCTCCAATCCAAGATCGCTACTAGCATTGCTTCTAGAAGTAGAGTTCCAAACACATAATATATTTTTTAGATTAGGAACATGCTGTAACAAAAAGCAGAAGTTTGAGCATGAAGCAAACAAGATGTTCTGTCAATATAGCACATTACATAATTTGAAACGCCATATTGTAACTAGTACACCAATTTTAAACATAAATTAAACAAAGTAACAATTATAGTGCCGTCTGACTATGACGTTATAACTTCTATATGAAAAAGCTTTTCTACCATAGTACATTATGTAAACAACAACTGATTGAGATTCTCAACAAAAAGATGGTATGCTAGATACCCCAGTTAAACTATTTTCAAAAATCCTACATTTCTGCTATTGTCACTTATTAAGGAACTCAAGTCACACACAACAAAACATCATAAGGGCCACAAGAATTTAATCATATGGCAATGCAGTTGACAAGGAAGATAAGTATCTCATGCGTACCAATGGTCCTGCCTGCAAGCAGTAAAATCAACAAGCAGAGGCAAGGTAATAAAACAAACTACTACAAGAAATATCAACATTCTATAGCACAATCACCCATTTTCCAGACACTAAGCCATCCACGATAATGCATATTTGACACAAAACGTGGGAAATCATCTTGTCACAAACTGTTTTATTCTTTGGGTCCATGAAAATCTTTGATCAGTCATGCTATCACTCAACTATGCTGAATAAAGTCCAACTCATCAAATTTGTCACCCAGATGAAAACAGAAACTAATTATTCATTGAGATGAAATGTTAAACAATAAATACAATATAAGCAAATGAAACACTTTTGGTGATTTGTTTATTAGCACACCGGTACAGATGATAGGCATAATGCCTTCAAACAACAGTTACTTTCTGTTAGATTGATAATGTTGAAAATGGTTGATCTTTCAACATTTATTCCCAATTTTAAGTTGAAATGTTGTCTAATCTAGGTCTGAATTGTTTTTATGACCCTGCATATTTTTGAAAACTGGCTGCTTCTTTTAGCTGAAATTGTTATTCCGACACATTTGGACAGCACAGTGGCTTCCAACTTTCTTCAAGGCACACAATACATGCGTGCTATAAAAAATTTCATTCTTGTTTGTTGAAAACAAAACAAAATATGCTAGAAAACGTTCTTTTTACCTTTGTGCCTCTTGAACAAAAAAAAATTAACTGCATTCAAAAAATGCAAAATCAAATGTTCGGGTAAAGATGGAGGTGCAATGATTTTGTGTTTACAAATAAATAACATGCATGCATGCTCACATGTAGGCATGATGTGTGCATGTGTATGTGTGTGCACACATGCATCTGTGCAGAGATGCCAAAAAAGATGTAGACTTTGAAGTTACCATATTTTCTCAAAATTTTGTGAATCAAAAAATATGGTAATGTTTTTTTAGTTTAAGATGAATTTTGTTTTTGGAAATTACATTGAGGGTGAGAATTATTTGTTTTTTCTATTAGAAAGATGAACTTTTTCTTGCTATTGCAATGTAGAGTTCTAAACAGTCTCTGCATAAATCGCAAGTGTCCTTTTGAAAACTGAAAAGTACTTTTTTCTAAGCTTGTCCCTCCCCTGCCCTCAAAATCTTTGAGCACACCCCTGTGAAGGTGAATGCATTTATGGCATCACATTACTAGATCACAAAGTTAAGAAAATGTATAAAATAATTCTATGCAAGATGTAATACAATTAAACAATGTAAAAGTGTTTACTTGTAAATCCTGAAATTTGCAATTGTTCCCCTAGAAGTTCAAATTTTCCTCAGGTGGCATTTTATTATGATTCAACCAATCACCATTATTACTGGATATCACAATTTAATGATCCTAGTATTTGTTGTAGAAGAAAAATTAATCTCAACAAAACAAATCGGAATTTCTAAGTTGTCAAATTTTGAAATCTTGGCTACAACTAGGTAGTGCTCTTCACCCACTTACATAAATTTGTAAATTTTGACTTACGCTCAAGATAGAAAGACAAGTAAAGTGTCAATTACATCATTTTTCATGGTGTTAAGTTCAAAAATCGAATCTATTTTAGCTACAGACACTAGTCAATCAGTTATAGGGCTTTTTATCATTTTGAACAATCTAAAAACAATTTCCAAAATTCCTACATGAGAAACAACATAATCCCAAAACTTTTTCACGTATGGTAGTTCCTTACACATACTTTCTTGCAATGATGTTTTTTAGATGAGACTAGCAAAATATTTGAATAATACGACTTCACTTTACTTAAAAAAATGAATACAACTACTCTGGTAAACGCAATATTTGAAGTCATTATGATACAGTGCTGTGCAAATTAATGAGACAAACATTTGCTAAAGGTTTAATTTAAAAAGTCACAGGAATTACTTGACAAACAATACTTTTAATACGAAATATGACCACCTCTGCCTTTATGAGCATTTTCATACATTTTGGCATAGAATCAACTAATGTGGAACACATTTTGACAACTTCATCATCATGGTATCAGGTCCTAACAATAGCAGAAATCAGCTTCTGTACAGTTGAACAGTCGGTTTTCTCAATCCTGTGTTCAATTATTGCCCATAAATTCTTAATTGGATTGAGATCAGGCAAATTTCCAGGCCAATCTAGAATGGTTATATCCTTCTCTTCAAAGAATGTGCGCATTTTTTTGAAGTATGGCATGGAGCTAGATAATGCTGGAAAATACAATCACTATCAGCAAAGTCTCTTTCCAGCACAGGTAGCAAATATGACTGCAATGTTGCCTTGCATTTGTCACTGTTTATCATACCTTCAATAATAATCAGGCGTTCAGTACCAAACCCACCACAAAACATCTTCTTAGGGGGATGATTTGGGGTTTGTTAAATGTGTTCAGGCTGAATAGCCTCTCCTTTGCTTTGTCTCACTACTGCTTACTAGTGCCCATGCACCTCAAAATGCAATTCATTGGAAAACACCACTGTTCTCCAATCACCTTTTGTCCATCCAGCATGATTGCATGGCCAACTCAAGCGTTTTCTCTTCATTGCCTTGGTCAACAATTATGTAGAGGTCTTCTTGCTGTTCTAACCACTTCAAGG
The DNA here is from genome assembly GCA_963675345.1 of Trididemnum clinides. Taxonomy (NCBI): domain Eukaryota; kingdom Metazoa; phylum Chordata; class Ascidiacea; order Aplousobranchia; family Didemnidae; genus Trididemnum; species Trididemnum clinides. Next base: position 35,131,977 of record OY776297.1, read on the forward strand.
AGCCTCTGTCGAACTGTGGAAGAGGAACATTTACACCAGCTAAAGCTAGGTCCCTCTAAAGATCTATACTTGTTTTCTTCGAATTTTTCACACTATTTCTCATCATTACCTTGACATCCTGCAGTGTTGTCTTGCGCTTTCTTCCACATCTTCCATGTCGTAATGTCCATGGTTCACCAGTGTCTTTAACTCTCTTTATGATGTCACCCACAGTTGACTTTGGGATAGCCAGCTTTTCGGAAATGTTTCTTATACTTAACCAGTATGTTTTCTCAGAGCAATAATGCTTGCACGCTTCCTTGATGTAACATCCATAATGTAATTAAAGTCTTCCACTCACAGAAAAATATTTCAAAACACACAAATGCAACCCTGCATAAAAATATGCTCAAAGGTTAAAAATTTTAAACAGCAATCCCAGCCCTCCAGAAAAATATGATTACTTTTAATTTGGTGTTTTACAGCAGCAAGCAAAGTAAACAGTGTGGTGCTGATGCTTGTGATGCGTTATATGGTTGACAGAACACAGCTGGTGGTTGCCATATGCTAATTGTACTCTTTACCTCAAAGAAATCAATGTGAAATTAAAAAGTTAGTGGAAAATTACAAAAAACGCCAAAAGATCACTGCTGTCCGAACTAATTTGCACAGCACTGTAATTTCCTTGTGATGTCACAATGTCGATTGAACAGTTTCTTCCAAATTATTTGCTATGGCATTATTGTTTATAAAAATACAACTGCATAGGGTGCACATATTTTAAAAATACTATAATGGTAAAATTGACACTTTACTTGTCTCTACTTTGAGTTTAAGTCAAAAATTGCAATTTGTCTGAGCCAACAAAAAATGCTACCCAATGGTGGCCAATATTGAAACAGCAGATATCTTGAAAACCGCTGATCTGATATTTGATGTTTTTTTGCTCAAATTCAATTAATTCATGCTACAACATATATTGAACTAATCACTTTTTACAACTTGATGGTTATATTTTTTTCATACATTTGTTGAACTAAAATGAAATGCCTCACTGGAGAGAAATTTCTCCACAGTTTGAAACCACTGTAACAGTAGCTCTGTAGCAGGCATGCTTACATACAGTACTTTATTACAGTGCACAAGGCTGTACTGTGACTGTTTTGCACCTGACAATCAAGCAAATTCTCCACTACTGAAATTTGCTAGTAACACTAACAAAGCAAAACTATAGTATCTCTTGTGCATAGATATACATGTTGTTGTGGTTATCCACAACAAATGCACGAAAAAATTGCATTCACCATCAATAATACTGTACTTTCTCTAATAATGTTTTGCATGCAAAGCATGCTTCCACAACCCATTCTATCATTTTAATATTAAGCAACAACTCAGATGTGTTTATTATCGGTTTATGTCATGCCACAAGGATACCAGCTACTCTGTATCTGGAAATAGGTATGAGACATTTGCCATTACTAGTGTTTTTCCTATAGGCTGTTCTAACTTTGTTAAGCAAATTTCTGGATCCAATTTTGTGACTAACAAAACTGCATGGAGTACTTCAGTGAGTACCAACAAAATCAATGCGCTTTGCTGTAGTAGTGCTGCTGCAAACAATGATTTAACCATTGATGGTCCCACTACTCAAAAGTACATACCAATCGCTGTTTCAGATGTTGCCACCAGTGGTAAAAATAACTTATTCTTGTTACATGGACAATTGTTCTAATAAATGTTATTGCAGCACCCTGCAAAAAGCAGGTGATATACATGTTAATATTGAACAAAGACATTAAAAAGTCAACAAACACAGAAGGGCTGTTAGATCTACATATTTTTACAGATGTAGATTCTACCATCGCTTTTGTTGGAAAAGAAAAAACAAAGCTTTTCAATTTGTTCTAAAATAACCCAACCTAGATGTTCAGTGTTTAGGTACAAAATTGGCAGTACCAAATGCCATATTTTCAGCAATAGAACAATTTGCTTGCAAGCTATATTGACAGCCAACTTGTGCATCTGTAGATGAAGTTTGATATTTACTTTTTTGTACAAAAGCTATAAAAGAGTATTTACTTCCCCCATGTCATCATGCTCTTACATTTTGGTGCTGCAGAGCCAGTTATCAAGCTGGTATATGGCACAGAGCCTGTCAAAACCTAATTGATGCCACCAGGCCTGGACTTCATGGGTGGATTCTTAACAACTACAGTAACAAGGTGCATTAGATGAGTCAAGGAGAAGTACCACCTGCATTGCTGAAGTATTGTTCTTGCAAATGCTAGAAAAGCAAATGAGCAACTCATCAGTTTTCATGCACTCAGAAAAATGTAGCTCAAACAAAAAGTGCAGTTGTGCTGACTGGAAAATCACAATACTACCATTGCAAAAATTGCATTGTTAAACGATCTCAGTAACCAAAGTGAGGTTGATGAATGCTTTTCTACCAGCAAATAAATTTGTGTGTTATCGCATGTATACTTCCTGATTTGCCAAAAGCAGGGGAAAATTTTCATTCTATTATCATGCTCAATTAGCAGTTTATTCTAATCTAGATTTCAATCTGGCAGCATCTTGTTATAGTCTTCTTTTTATCGTATTGTTTATATCTTCTATTACCACATTATTCTTCTGTTACTTCATTGATCTTAATTATCTGTTGCTTATTTACAATTCATTTTCATTTTTTGCTCACCAGTTACAAACCTAAACTTTACTGTGCAAGATTTGCTGCTATTTTAATGTTTAACTAGTTTTTGCTGCTACTACTACTGCAATACTACACGTATTTATATCCTGCAACTATGATGTCAATTGCTTTAGGATGTCATAACATTAAATTCTTATGCTAGGTAAAATCATCAGTTATACTTATTAGCAAAGATTTAAAACAATAATTCACAAATTTAAGCTTAGTTACTATTGATGTCTTTCTCCCAATTAAATTAATGATGATGTATAAATGATGTCACACTGACAACATGGCACCGATTTGAACTTGAAAACACACCTTTTGAAATTCAATTTGCCAAAATGTAAAATTTTATGCATTTCCAAGATCAGTATCACAAAATCGTTTTTTTACACCACTTTTTGACGAGTGTTGTAAATACACCTACATAACTGTATTACATTTTTTTCAGCTTTTCTTCTCAAATGATGCTTTTGATCTAATTGTAATTCACACAAATATCCACCCACTACAACAGTCTATGACTCATCCTCAGAAGCATAAAGAAGCATGGGAAGCACTACATTAAAAAAATCAACAAAACACAAACTCATTTTAGGACTCAAAGGGTTATGCTCGACTGCATTTTCCATTAACTCTCTAGTCACTTTTCTTTCACTTAAGGACATTTTTGTATAATCTCTCAATTATGGATAGACATTTCTCTTTATTGTATTCTTTAGATTTACACATTAATCAATTTTTTTTCAAATAAAATTAGTTACGAAATTTTCCTAAGTGCACTCTGGTGTGATTGGTAAAACTTTAAATATTACAACCAGATCAAGTCGTTCTTTTGACAAATTTGTTGTTCAAGCTGACGTTTCGCTTCCCTTAGTTACCAGGGAGCTTCTTCAGAATATGGTAGATGTTATCAGTATGACATACAGTATAAACTGTACAACAAAAATATAAAGACAACCTGTATTACTAAACACTAAAAATTATTTACCAACAGGGCATGCAACCATGTAATAACAAAAACATTGCTACATCACAGATACAGGAGTGGGCAGAAATAAAAAGTGTTGTAAAATACATAAGACATTATTTATTGGTGACAAACACACTATAAACAGCAAGAAAATTTGCACCATCATTATGATTAATTACATTACATGAACAAGCCTTTTGATTTATCAAAAAACTTTTTGCAACGAGATACCAATCTATTCTATAATGGAAATCCATAACACGTTGACTCAGCACTGACTTTTTAGTGTTAAAAGTCTTGACTGCATCAGTATGTTACCATTTTCTGGTTCTACCACTATGTCCTGTTTCACCTACATACACAGCATTGCAATCCCAGCAAGAAATTTGATACACCAATCCACACTTTTGTTCAAAATTAATAGCATCTTTAAGTTTATGAAACAATGGAGACAACATGTGATGTGGTTTTAAAGCTACTCAGATACCAATTTGAGTCAAAACTCAGCTAATAAGTTTGGAAACACCTTGCGTGTAGGGAATCAAAGTAAACTGTTTCAGTTTTTCTGTTTTTCTGATATTATGATTTTGCAAGAACTTCTTAAAACTGCATTTGCTACTTGGAAATTTGTTATTCTTCAAGGTTTTTGTTATTTGATGAAACTCTTTGATCTTTTTTTTATTTTTTGTTGTGATTCTATTTGCTCAAGAGAATAATATAGAAGCCACACTAACCTTTTAATCAACAGGGTGATGAGAAGAATATTGAAGATACCTGTTCATGTGTGTTGGTTTCCTATATACACTTGTTTCAAGGGATCCATCTTTCAACTGTTGTACACTTACGTCCAACAAGGCTAATTGTCCTGATTTTTCCAAGTTTTTAGTGAACTTTATTGAAGTAGATATTGTATTTAAGTAGTCATGAAACAACTCTAGCTCAGTTTTTTCCATAATAACATACACGTCATCTACATAATGTACCCATAAAGACCGAGGTTTCAAGTATGTGTTCAAAGCTGTTTGCTCAATCTCTTCCACAACCATGTTTGCTATTACTGGTGACAAAAAAGAATCCATCAAACAACCAAAAATCTGCTTATAAATGACGTCATTGTACACAAAAAACAATGATTATAAAAAAACAAATATCCAATGCTTCCATAAGTTCCAGCACTGTAAGGCTTGTTCTTCCTCCCAAGGTGCAATCATTGCCGACTCAAGTAGCCACAATGCTTTTGGCGATTTTAAGTGGAACAGAAGTAAACGAACTTACCACATCAAACAAAACTTGTGATTCAGACTTTCCAAATTTATAACATGTTGATGTTCATTATAAACAATTTTTGATTGTCCCATGGGCTCTCCTTTGTCACCAATATTAGCAAACATGGTTATGAAAGAGATTGAGCAAACAGCTTTGAACACGTACTTGAAACCTCCATCTCTATGGGTACATTATGTAGATGACATGCATGCTATTATGCAAAAAACTGAGATTGAGTCTTTTCATGACTACTTACTGCATTTATTCGAGTATAATGCACAAAATTTTCTACCAAAATAAAAACTCAAAGTCTGGATGCATGTTATATACCAGTGCCAGTCAAGAAAATATAAAACAAAACTTTATACTAATTTTTAATCAAAAATCAGGGGTGTGCATTATACACGAGTGTGCGTTATCCTCACATAAATATAAAAAATACAATATCTACTTCAATAAAGTTCACTAAAAACTTGGAAAAATCAGGACAATTAGCCTTGTTGGACGTAAGTGTACAACAGTTGAAAGATGGATCCCTTGAAACAAGTGTATATAGGAAACCAACACACATGAACAGGTATCTTCAATATTCTTCTCATCACCCTGTTGATTAAAAGGTTAGTGTGGCTTCTATATTATTCTCTTGAGCAAATAGAATCACAACAAAAAATAAAAAAAAGATCAAAGAGTTTCATCAAATAACAAAAACCTTGAAGAATAACAAATTTCCAAGTAGCAAATGCAGTTTTAAGAAGTTCTTGCAAAATCATAATATCAGAAAAACAGAAAAACTGAAACAGTTTACTTTGATTCCCTACACGCAAGGTGTTTCCAAACTTATTAGCTGAGTTTTGACTCAAATTGGTATCTGAGTAGCTTTAAAACCACATCACATGTTGTCTCCATTGTTTCATAAACTTAAAGATGCTATTAATTTTGAACAAAAGTGTGGATTGGTGTATCAAATTTCTTGCTGGGATTGCAATGCTGTGTATGTAGGTGAAACAGGACATAGTGGTAGAACCAGAAAATGGTAACATACTGATGCAGTCAAGACTTTTAACACTAAAAAGTCAGTGCTGAGTCAACGTGTTATGGATTTCCATTATAGAATAGATTGGTATAATGTCAAAATACTGAAGTCAGAGTTACATGCATACAGGCATCTCGTTGCAAAAAGTTTTTTGATAAATCAAAAGGCTTGTTCATGTAATGTAATTAATCATAATGATGGTGCAAATTTTCTTGCTGTTTATAGTGTGTTTGTCACCAATAAATAATGTCTTATGTATTTTACAACACTTTTTATTTCTGCCCACTCCTGTATCTGTGATGTAGCAATGTTTTTGTTATTACATGGTTGCATGCCCTGTTGGTAAATAATTTTTAGTGTTTAGTAATACAGGTTGTCTTTATATTTTTGTTGTACAGTTTATACTGTATGTCATACTGATAACATCTACCATATTCTGAAGAAGCTCCCTGGTAACTAAGGGAAGCAAAACGTCAGCTTGAACAACAAATTTGTCAAAAGAACGACTTGATCTGGTTGCAATACCGTTACACTCAACAAACGAGAAATGCCTGCCATATTCAAAACTTCTAATGCTGTTTCTTTGATTGCAGTGTTGAGTGTTCCCAAAGGCAAAATAGATTGCACCAAATCAGATTTTTATGAAACTTAGCAAGATGATTGATCTTATGCTCGTGATCGCAAAACACTCAACTTTTCCAAAATTGGACGTGAATAACTCAAATTATGAACATTCAAAATTTGCTATTTTTGTGTTTACTCAAGCAGAAAGAAATTTGTCAGTTTGAAACAAATAATTTATAATGCATCATCATATCAAGTCTCTTTATCTTGGTGCATGCATACATGGCACCTTGACACCACTTTATCCCATCAACATGAAATGTCACATATTGAAGTGCACATTGACTTTTTACTCCACAATTGGTGATTATAGGCCTTCACAATCACTCAAGCAAAACGCCTTTTTGATTACTAACATCTGGAAGTGCCCTGGGTGTCATTATCACATATAATACTTTATTTGAAAGGTATTAATTTGTAAAAGACAGATTTGCATAAAAATGATTACTAAAGAGAGCACCATCTAACAAATCAGAGCTATCTAAATGAAATCTACTAGCAAAACATACTACAGTTTGTTTCCCTCTTAAGATTATTCAAGTACGTCTGCAAAATAGCACAAAAATTGACCCAAATCAAACCTTAAAATGCTGCATTACTTGCATCTGTTTGAGGGGTATAAGCAAAGGTAGTAAAGTAGGCTCACCATATAAATATTAGCAAACTGAGGAAATAGCAAAAAATTGAAGTCGTAACAATCAACAGGACTAACTTGAGGCAAAAATCATTGCAACAAAACTTAATTTGATGAACAGAATCAAACTCTGCTAACCCTAATGCCTTCATTACCTTGAAAGATCACAAATCAAATTTTCCAAACAATCTAAAATGCAGACTTAAACCTCACCAAATTTGAAAATGGAAAATCAGCAAAATTATACTAGGCAATATCAATAGTATCATTTGGAGCAATTCTGATCTCAACCATGACATGACCCTTCAATCAAAATTCCTTGGTTTCAAACAGTACCAAACAAGCAACATTCAAAGTTTATGACATTTAATATCGTAGATTTTCACCCTTTCATTTGAGAGTCTTTTTCATGGAAAGCATACAATTCATCAAAAATTTACTGCAATAGATCAAAAGTTATTATGCTGTCACTGTAATAGATCAAAAAGTCATTACGCATTATAATGCATTTACATAAATTGCTAATTTTCTGTTATGATAACACCTGGATCAAAAAAGGTAACCACATGTTTGATGTCACTGTGGGATCGTTTGACAGAGGTGAAGTTTGCAAGCTAATAGGTTTGTTCCCATTCCATGAAATGAAACTTTTATTTGGCGGTAATTGTGTTGGCCTGTATAGAGATGATGGTTTTGCTGTTCTCAACAATATGCCCTGACCAAACACTGACCATACCTGGAAACAACCAATCAAGCTATTTTAGGATTATGCTATGAAAATCATTGTGGAATTAACTTGACTCATACTGACTTTATGGATGCAACTTTGAATCTTAATACTAGAAAATTTTGGCCTTGTAGAAAACCAATGAACAGTCTGCTTTACATAAACGAAATTTCCAACCACCCACCTTCAATAATAAAACAAATCCCACGTATGGTTAATGAACAGCACAACGAACTCTTATCCTCTAATAAAAAGTTTGATAACGAAGCTCCAATATATATCAAAGCTCTTCATGAAAGCAGATGTGAAATCAATTTAATATACCCATAAGAAGCAGAAACAAATACAAACAACAGACGAAAAAATATAGTTTGGTTCAATAAATTCTCAACCTAATCCTGAAGCATATTTTAAGCATCATTGACTCCACAAGATATGCGACAAAAGCAATATTAAATTCAGATATAGCTGTATGCCAAACATGTTTGCACTCATCTCCCATCAAAACAAAAAGCTTCTTTCTACCATGTTGAATGCTGATAGCCCCCCAACCCGCATCCACTGCACAATTGCAGAATCAAAACCACTTGCCCTCTTAACAATAAATGCAAACAAAAAGGCTCTTTTTTGCTAGTCTTCCATTAGATTGGACCATGACAATAGGAAGATTACTTGGCCCTGAACCCAGTCTACCACGTAAAGATGAAGGCATTTATACACACAAAGATGTAGGGCCAATCATTTGCCCAACAAAATTAAAAACATGCAACTGAGCCATCAATAAAATGGTCCATTGTTACTCCAGCACCACCTTATCATTGCAGAAATAGTACATGTACCCTGTGCCTGGCTGAGAAACTTATTATTCTAAGCAGAGACAGAAAATTGATGCTCAACAAATGATCTGAAATAATATAAGTAAATGCCACCACACAAAGATATTCAAATTAAAAAGTATCAGATTGGACGGTTCACTGTAGGTTTCAGTGTTTTGTCCTATGGCTTCCACTATTTATTTTTTGTCTATTTCATTTTCAATTTACCTTAAGCCAATATAAAGTATATATCTGTTCCCACAATTACTTTTACACCACCCTTCAAAATTCTTAGTTACCCGCATAAGATTGCTGCTCACAATAGAACAAATAAAAAAAAATTTTTTCAGAAGTATTTTTCAGTGCAGTAGTCCCCACTTTTTAAGCCTACAGTTAATAAACCACCTGGTTAATAAGCCCTGTCTCATGGTTTCACACTTCGTCATGTTGCTGACCTAGCTCTTAATTCAACTGTTTTACCACAAATCATTTACTTGCACCATAATCAATATGCAGGACAAATGGTGTCTTGTAGATTTTATTTCTAGCAACTTTTAACCCATACTCATTTATGTGCATGAAAGTGGCAAAAATTTGTCCCTCAGTTAATAAGCCCACCTGTTTTTAATAATCCCAGAATCGTCCAGTTCAGAGATGGGCTTAATAAGCAGGGACTACTGTATTAGTTTATTTCCTCAATTTGCTAATATTTATTTAGTAGGCTATGCAACTATCGTATTTCCTCACATACAAGCAGAGTTTAAAACTCTGAAAAAAGTTACCACACTAAGGGGTCGGTTTATAAATGCATAACTGTGATCACACATTAGACAAATTTAGTGTAACATAGTGAAAACAAAGAAAGTGATGCAGCAACAGAAAATGAAGATCAAAATGAAAATATGTGGGACAATGATAATATCATATATACATTGGAGGACTGGAAAGATCTTTTTGGGAAATCTGATGGTGATAGTGAGGATGAATGTAAAGAATTTTGAGACACTCTGTACTGTAATTTGTAAAATTTAATAAAAGTAAAACACTGAAATAATGATTATTATTTTCATTTATTCTCCTCTGCAATCTTTTATACATACGGTGGTTTACGATGATTTGTTGGGTTGGCTTATATGCAAGTTTTTGTAAAATTCCTCATTTTAGGGGTCGGCTTATATGCAAGGAAATGTGGTAATTCTGGTTATTCCCTCAAACAATCTTAAGTAATAAAGCATTCTAAAGTTTGTTTTGGGTTGACTTTAAACTAGTTTGCAGAAATACCTGAAGAGCCTTAACAGCAGAACAGGCTGCAGTATTTTTTGTTAATAACTACACATCAACTTGCTCTGTTTTAATAGAGCACTCTTAAATATTTTACTGAGTTCGGAGCATTTATAAACAAAATCTACAGCATGTAAAATACAAAGATTGTTTTAAATTGATAACCAATGAGATTTCACACTCTAAAACAAACTGCAACAGAAACAAAACTATGTGGGTTAGGAAGTCTTTGCACTACTAATGACATATTAAACGTTTACCAAAATATACTTTGTGAAATCCCCCACATGGGCAGTTCAATTGTTGTCTCCAGCACACCTAGCAATCAAAATGTTATTTTTGAATATTACAAAGTTTATACAACTTTTTTTAAACGTATCTTTTAAAAACTTTCTTCAACATGAAAAAGTTACACCTTTAACAATGTAACTGGTATAATGACGTTATCATTACATCATAATTCAATCAATACCAAAAATTAGGACCTTTGTCATGTTGTACAACACTACAATACACTATTTTATATTTGCACAAATACTACACAGCAAGATTGTGCAAATATCTCAATGTAGATTATAAAGAATTATCAAAAAGGAGGGTTAAATATTTATACAGACGGATCAAATTAATTGCATATCAGATAATCACATAATATGTTTTATTGCATAAATATTGTAAATTCCAAAACACAGCCTATCTTTTTCTAAGAAAATAGTCTGGTTAATCACATGTCAGCATATTGCATAGAAATAAAAGCTGTTTATTCAATTAATCAAAATGTTAGTTGAAAAATCAAGTGACAAAAATTGTCTTTGGCAAAAAGTTTCGGTGTTTATGAAAGACAGATGCCAATTACGAGCACAGTGGAAGCACATAATGCATTGTAAAACATGCTGCAAGATTTCTTTGATCAATTTCAGCCAGCATCTTTTATATTTGCAAAGTTTGATCTTGCAGCATTGCAGAATTCTTTTATCTTGTAGCAGATTTTTTTACAGTGTGTGAGCACAAATTCAAATGAGTATTTCAGAATTGTCAGTAACAAATCAAAAGCGATGACATCAAGAAAGCGCTGCTAATTCAATTCTCATTACCTTGCCAAAAAATAACAAAGTGTTAAATGCGCTTGATACAATTCAATGATGTTTGCGATATGAGGGTGCACACATGAACACATTTTTTCATTTAGAAAGCAGTTACAAGAAAGCATGGAAAACCATATTAAACAAACTACTGTTGTGCAGTGTTTTACATGATTGGAACAATGTTGTGTATGATTAAACAATACTTTGTCTTCTGCAGTGCTTTATTTGTTGGTTTATACTAATTTTAGATAAACGCAAAATCTGCTCAATCGCATAAAAGAGCTTGGCAAATTGACTATGCAATTAACCGGATTTGTCTGTATAGCTAAAAACGGGGAAATAAAAAAGTTTGTATTTCAGTTGCACTAAAAATTTTGTTCAGTTTAGGAATACTGTGGCTTAATAATTTATAACATTTGTTTTAAGGCAATATTCATTATTCCACAATTAGTTCCATTATTATTTCAATTTATCTTGTACAAATGCATAAAGACAATATTTCCAAGAACCTGCACTTGCTTTTCAAGCTAATTGCAGCATCACATTTGCACAAGAAAACAATTACAAACAATAGCAAGAATTCATGACACAAAAAATTAAATATAATGCCACATGTTTGAGGAAGATTGCACACCATCAATATCATAAAATTCAGAATTGCATGTTGGTGATTTGTAGCTAAACTCTGGGTGAACTTGAATGAAATTTTGTCTAGCCAGATGACCCTGATGAAGCAATGACCACAACAAACAGCACTACATTAGATGCTTCTTCTAGTACCACTGGGCTAGATTCAGAAAACACAATTTGACAGCGTTTGTCTGGAAATACTATGCTTCTTGAAGAAAAAAATTTTTTGTTTAATTGCAAGTTGTGAGTCAGCAAAATAAGCAATCATCTGCAACCAGATAAGTTGCGATTTCAAAGTATGAACATTGACTTCTTCAAACTTCTCAGTGCCAAACCCATAAGTAACTGGTGTTTCTGAACTTAGGTGATGAGTCTTACAATAGGTTCCAGTGTTTTGTTGCTTCCAACATAGCCTTTATCTGAAGAATGTTTATTTATACTAGCAGATGTCCAGGCTTTCTGAGCAACATCCAAAAGTTTACAAGCAATTTTAACTAGGACATGTCATTTGGCATTCAGATCACTCGTGGGCAGCCATATCAACTGACCGAGTGTAACAACAATAATCTCTGAAATATTCATGTTATTGTCCCGTGTCAACGTAGTTTTTCTGTTGCAGCCATTTTTTCCGGTATTTTCCCGTTTACAAATTGTGGCTTGTTTATCTTATTCTTAAAGCAATCTTTTTGGTAGTTATTTTCTGTATTCCCCCTGTAGACAGAACTTTTCTGATTTATTTTATATGCATTTTTATTGGTTGTTCTTTGGGTAGCAGTTTCTGGTATTCCCCATTTTCAAATCTTTTCTGGTTAATTTTTAGTTTTTAGTAATTTTGATTGACTAAAATATTTGGGAACTTTATTTTGGTTATGTACGAATGGAAAGTACATATACGGGTGGGTTATTTGGAAAAAGAGAGATGAAAGCAAACAGACAACAGAGTCAGAACAAAGAAGAAAGAAAAGGAGGTGAAGAAACAAGCTAGAAGGGAGAAGAATTAGAAGGCAAGGACCAAACACTACTGTAAGGAAGGGGGACTATCGGTTGCTATAAGTGTGGTGTCGGTGATTGTCTACGTGCGAAAGCTTGTACATTAATAGAGTTGTGGTGTAAAAGAGTAGGCTGGCAACCTAGCTTCTCAAGCGCCAAAGGATAAGGCATAACAGGTAGCCATTGAACTCTACTGAGCTAATCTTCTAGTCATCAAATCGTCATCTGTCAATCACTAGGGTACAGGGCAGGTGACTTAACCATATTCGGCGACACCAAGTTATTGAATAATGTCTTGTGCAAAACATAAAGACTACAGAAAGGCTCAAAAGAAGCAGAGAATTTTTTAAAACCCAGCATTTATTAGTGCTGTTGACACCAATTCAAGTAGAAATCAGTAAATCAAAGCAAAGCTTTACTCATATAAAATCTGTTACCAGTAAATAGCACAACTATGCTTCAAAGGCCAAACTTGCAACAGATAATAAAGATGCCTTGGAGATTCTTAAATAGATCTTGCATGAAAACCCATTCATCAAAAAAATGGCTCTGAGAAACATCGCCACAGGTGTAACAGCATCCCCAATGATTAATGCCCATCAATCAACAAACTTAGCTTAGTGCTGGAAAACTTTACTAAACTAAAAATTATGTCACTAAGTACTCATTGTGAAAAAAAGATCAAGCTGTTGTAATGGATACAAAATCTTCTGTTTAGATATGTGACAAAACAGTGAAAGTTGATTTCCAACTTCTTTTTCATAGACAAGCTGCCACATTAACAAAAGCAATAACTTAAAAGGCATATTTCACTGCAAACTTTATTATCGTTCTCCAGAATGATTAGAAGTCATTGCACAAACTTTCCATTGGGGTCTGCTCTGGGAAATGCACTGTGGTCTCCAGAAGTTGCAGCATTTCCTCCACTCTTTGGAGCATGTCGCTATGGGTCAAATAGTTTAGCTTTATTGTATAAAATTTGGTAGATAGTAAAAGCTTCTTGGAAACAAATAAGTGGATCAGTACAACATGTGCTTGGCAGATATGGTAGAGCTCCTATACTGCTTAACAGATCTAGGAACAAACCTGCTAAAGATAGCACACATTTTTGAAAATATCAAAACAGAGTTGGAGCAGCTGTTCACTTTTTACCCAATACATGACACTGAAAACAAAATTTTCTTTCCAACCACAAAAACAAACAGAAAATAATGCATTGCCCTTTACAAAGCTAAAAAACTGTGACAGCAAAGTGCATCAAGCTGATGGTAATTTGTTTTTCCTGAAAACAACTACAGCATTAGCAGCTGGTCAAGAAAATGTTATAATCGAGGACAAAACAGATATACAACAGAGATTTACACATACTACTCATTACCATGCCCTAAACATCTCTTATTTAATCTTCTTCAGGCCTGAAGTGAAGAAAAATCCAAGAAAATTATTCTTCTGCAAACAAAGCTAAAGGAAACTATCTTGAAAAACATCCTCTTCATGAATACCATTTTAGAATGCACCACTACTTTGGAAGTTTTTGGAATAGGAAGAAAGTTGACAGAAACGAAATTAAAGACCACCAAATTGTTTTATCACCAAGCAAAAATGTTTATGAAAAAAGGAGCAGTCCCAGAACACATGATAAAGGATATAAAAATTGTAATAGTATGTTTGTACAATGACAATCTCAATTAAAGTTTGAATGAATTAAAGAAACCAGCAATTTTGCAATAAAGTTTTGTAGATAGCTCTCAAGTTTTGTAGATAGCTCTCAATAAGCCATTATTTACATGCTTGATTTGTCTTTTACAAATTAATACCTTTCAAATAAAGTATTATATGTGATGATACATCCAGGGCACTTCCAGATATTAGCAATCAAAAAGACGTTTTGCTTGAGTGATTGTGAAGGCCTATAATCACCAATTGTGGAGTAAAAAGTCAATGTGCACTTCCATATGTATGCATGGATCAAGATAGAGACTTGATATGATGAGGCATCAAAGTTGTGATGCATTATAAATTATTTGTTTCAATCTGACAAATTTCTTTCTGCTTGAGTAAACACAAAAATAGCAAATTTTGAATGTTCATAACTTGAGCTATTTATGTCCAATTTTGGAAAAGTTGAGTGTTTTGCGATTAGGAACATAAGATCAATCATCTTGCTAAGTTTCACAAAAATCTGATATGATAGGATTCATACTGCCTGTATTTTTGGAGCAACTAACTGGAATGATGCATCATTCTTTAGCAAAAAAAGTCCAAATAAGTTTTGACAATGCGTGGTCTTAAAAGTTGCCAATAAATTTTTGATGCATGCTTTTTTTTTGTCAACTGGTGTGTAGTTTCAAAAAAATGCTTTTTAAGTAAATATTTTCAAACCTGTGGGTTAAGATGAATATAAAAATCAACATAACTTGCCTTTTTCACAGCAACTACCAATCCACTTCTTAACTCATCACATGTCTTGGATGACAAGCTTTTTGTTTGATTACGAATTTTCATTAAAAATGACACAGACTGTTGAAGTCTTAAAATTGCATCTGAGAGCATATATATTCCTTGCAGTTTTACTCCATCATCTGGATGCTAAATCGTCAATGTAATAATTATGGGCATGATGGCATAGTGGTTAGAGCATCTGCTTTGCAGTCAGTAAACCTGGGTTCATTTTCCCAAATCAAGTCATATCAAAAGACTTTAAAAAAGGGTATTCACAGCTTCCCTGCTTGGCGATCAGCACAGAAGGGACAGTGTGCAGAACAAGCCAGCAAGCTTGCTTGTTGTGTCCATGGGCAAGGAACTTAATGGAATGCCTCCGTTTTTATGTGGCAAACATGTGGTGGGGCATAGCAATCTACTCGTCATGGTGGCCCAGTCTGACGAAAGACATGCAAACAGAGCATGAGCTCACACACACGAATGAATGAATACATTAATTTATGCAAACTATTCTCAAATCAACATAAACTACATACCTCAATAACGGCATTCAGTTTTGAATTAGCAAAAACAAGAGGGATGATGCCAGGTAAAATCATATCAATGAGTTTGCCAAGTTCCATACCAGATGTCTTTTTGTAATTTTGCAAAAGGAATTGAAGGGCAGTAGGAACTAATGGTTGCCGCTTAAATATTTCTCTTATCAAATTGCAGTAGGAAAACCACCTAAAAAGTACAACACCAAAAAGTGGAATAAATTGTTGATGTTTGAAGCAATTGAATTGAAACAATAATAACTGGTAATCTGAAAAGTACAAAGCATGATGCAACTTACCTATCTGTCATTTCTGGATCAAACTTCAATTGAGTTAAGGTAAAAAAGCTCAATAGCAGTGAAGGAGACTGATAAAATATTTCAATCACAAGACTTCGAGCTTGGGAAAGATTTGAAAATTTTTTCATTAAATCAAGAACAAACAGGCAAAGAAAATCAAGAGATACTCTAAAAATAATTACACGTAATGAGAATATAGCAGTGTAAAAAACTAAAATGATTTGACATTCTTAAATGTAGTTGATAACTCACATTTGTCACAAGATTTGCTATTTGCACCCCCAGCATACATCTTTTTGCAATTTATAAACTCAAAAAGTTTAGTTTTTATGATCCCACAGAAACATATGAAACACATCACACACTATGAGACCAGGCAGGGCATGATATATTCACTATTTGTAACTGCCTTAGCCCCAAATTAGCAGTTTCTCATGTGCTTCCCTTGCATGCAACAAGAAATACAAGAAAACTTGGAAAACGTTTTTTTTGCTACTTTTCTAAATACCACAAAAAGAAAATATAAGCACTACTTTACAGATTGAGCTTTTGCTGCAGACACCCTTTTCATAATAAGATCTTGTAGATCAAAACAAGCCTATAAGCATCTGTCATGCATGTTACAAAAAGTAATGTTTCATTCTGTGATCACTTTGTTGTTCTTAAGCTGGTAGATAACTGTGGGTCTTTTGATCTGAGCATTAACTCAATTGAAGCACTAATCACCTCGCTTGTGACTTAAAAGCAAACAGCTGGCATCATTTTAGTTAAGTCATTGAGCTCAAGTTTTCTTGTGTGTTTAGTTTGTATTATTTTAGAAAAGCAGCAGTGGATTGTGGATTGTGTTAACAAACTTTTGTTTAATGCAAAAGATTTCAAGTTAATATTTCTCTTCTTCAACTTGGTAGTAGCAGGTTTTCATAAATTGTTTTAATAAATTTCAAGCATGTATTGTTTATTGAGCAATATGCATTATTTTTGATTGGTAAAAGCAATGTTTTGTTATTCATAAGCTGCTCTGCGTTACTCAAAAAGCAGCAATGTTTATGTTGCAATTTACAAACAGATTTGTTATCTTTAATTTCTCTTTAAACTTCAAATTTCACCAACTTTTTCTTATAGCATAATCACCAACCAATATTTGCCCGAAATAAATTATAAATTGCAGTTAAAACTGTTGCATGAGTCTTTTAGAATGCAAACTGAAATTTTAAACATAAATTTGCAGTAAAATTTGCTCTTCCCTAGCTATGTTATGTAAAATTCCACAACCCTGATCAAATACTGTTTCTGTGCCCTTTCTAACAGTATTTTAGGTCACGAGTCACCTGTCATAACCTACTGTAATAAATTGTATTGTTGCCTTTCTTTTAACTACAGTACTTCTCTGCTCTCAAAACAGCTTGTGCAAATTCTGCTGTGCCACTAAAAGTTAGCATCAACTTTTCATATTCTGTTTACTACAAAAGCTACCATCACTTAATGGCTAGCCTTTCTCAACAACAGAGCATGCTTGCTTTCAGCCACAGCTTCTGCTAACTACAGTAATTGGCAAAACTGAACCAGACAGCATTACGATGAAACAAAATCAAAAATGAATTGTTAGGAAAAAAGTATGGTTAAGAAAAAGAACTGCTCGTTGTAATACCAATACAGCTTAAATTATAACAAAATGTTTTTTCCCAGCAAAAGCTTTCAATGGCTGATACTGTAAGTACTTTCTGAGAAAATAAAAAAAACATATTTTGCAATGAACCATGTATTGTAAAGTCCTCTTATGCCATAACAGAAGAATAGTTTTTGAATGTAAATGAATTGAACGCTGACTTTTGTTCAAGTCAAAAAAAATTTCTTTGTTTAAGAGACACAGATTTTTGAGATACATTTCTTTCAATGGCATCGTCACAATGTCACTAATTTCTCTATGACACCTACACCAGAGCATTGATCAATCATGCCCACTTTTAGGTTTGTACAGCCAACTGTTTTAGAGGAGTTAAAGAAAAAACACACACACCTAAACAAACAACTGTGCTATACAGTATAAACTATGATAATAAGTGTATTTTTTCTGATCCAATACATCTCTTGAGTTAATCCCTTAACTGCCTTACATAAATTAGGCATTTGCAGTTAATCTTTTGTTACTTATTAAACAGAAACTACTGCTGATTTTGAGAGGAGGAAAGAATTCATGTTTAAAGCACCTCTTGCCATCATATGCTAGTGCAAAATAGCATTAATTCAAATTTATATTTCTGTAGTTTTAAAAGCGCATCATTATGTTTTACAATTTAATTTTGCAACCAACTCAAATTCAATTTCTTCTTGATGATTTGCTAACAAGATGACACATAAAATTTATTCCTATTTTAACATAAACAATGCAATTGGATAGTTTCTACCAAATCATTAAACAGCATCTTACACAAATATAATCTTTTGCCTGAGTTGGAGGCACCCTCTTTTATTTTTTTGCATTTCCCTTGTACTGTAACTATTCAGATTTTGTGCACAAAACTAAATTTGCCATCACCCTCTTGTAGAATTTGACACATAAATTGACTTTGCACTTGGGTATTTTTCCTTTCAACCACTCACAATCCCTTTTATTTTCCAAAGTTGGACTTTATTCTCTTGCTCTAAAATGCCTCTTTCCATAACAAAAATTTCTCTCTTAAATTACCCATATCTTTACTCACTAAAACCAAATCACCTCCACACAAAATTTGATTCAAGGCTTTCCTTGCACATTTAATAATTGCAACAACTGCAATCTTGAAAACTAGCACAAACAACAGATCTTTAATGTACACCAACTTGCAACCCAAATTTTTTTAACCATTCTGATCCCACACATCTTTCATCTTTGTCCCCATCATAATGGCTTAATACCTTTTCTACAACTACTTATGGCAAACCTTCCTGTTCTTTATTGCTTACTTTATCACCTATTTTGAAACTCACATTCAATGTGTTTTCAATATCCACTACACTCATGTTCAATTTTTTTCAACTCTCACAACACATAATATGCCTGCCATTTCTCTACCAGACATAAAATGAAATCGCATTGCATCAACATCTGATATTACTCACATCTTTTACAGCACTTTTTGATGATTTTTATAGTGGGGCAGCAGTTGCTCCAACTTGACTTTCCATGCTGTTCAAAATTTGGTTTTGCATTTTAGCTTCCAAAGTATGCCTGTAAAGTTTAGAACAAAAAAACAACAATTGAGTGAGCACAGGGACTTAAAATGATGTGCTTTATAAAAAAAAAAATTTTTACTGCATGATATTGTTAGTTCTGGTAAACACCCTGGGACAAAAAATTCAGGCCATCTTAAAATAAATGCATATGTTTAAAAAAATCAGCCTAATTTTTTATGAAACTGTTAGAATTACTTCACAATGCAGGTGGGACAGAAAGAATGCATGTTTTTAACATGGCTACACCTTGGTCACAAGCATAGAGATATCTGGGTCATTCCATTATATTTCAGGTCAAAAATTGCAAATTTTCAACCCATGTTAAAAAGAACTAACAATTTTGAGATACTTTTCCAGGAATTACCAATGAAGCATAACAAAATTAATTTCATTTGCATTGGTCAAATGGTTTTAAAGTTATAACACTTTGAAATTTTGTCACAAGATAGCAGTGTTGCAGCTATACAGAACACAGTTTATGCATTTTCTCCTAAACTTGACCTTTAAATTTGTGAAAATTAGTATTTGGGTATTTTTGGTGGAGAAAAATTTAAATTTTTGAATAAAATTGAAAAAAAAACTTTTGATTTAAATTAACCTTGCAAAATTTTAGGGGGTCTTTTTTGAGGGGGCTTTTATACCATGTCGCAACAACAAAACAAATTTTGATTTTGCTTGAAATTGATCAACAATACATACTGTTGCAATGTAAATGATTTATAATGTTGTTCCATATTATTCTGAACAGTGTAAGGCTACATAAGACTAGATAAATTTCATAATAAACAAGTTTTTTAGTTTTGATAAATAACTACTGTATTAGATTGTATTATTATGATGTTTCCATGATTTAATGCAAGAGCATTAAAAGAAAATAATAAAATACTGATGATTGGAAATAATTTATACAATGTCAATTTTTAAATTAAGTTCAATCCAGTACAGTTAGCATAGCCGACTGTTTATTATGAAATTGCTGGTTGGCTTACAGAACGTTTTGTTGTCACTAATCAGAGTTGAGCTAACAAATTTCTATAAATCTTTTAATTATTTTTGCTTGATCATTAAGTCAGAAAGATTTTCAAGATAACATTTGGTTTGATTTATGATGTTTCCTGTCACAATTAAATTATTTCAATGTAGGAGTTTTTTAATTTAATTAATAGAGATATTGCTGTTTTAGCAGTATTATCATCTATCATCTGCTCATATATAAAAGGAAATCTGTATTGACTTGGCTCAGTTATGCTCAGGCTAGTTTATATTGAGTTTAATTTCTATTTTGCTTTAGTAGTAGCAGTAACTTGACAACAAACACAACAGTGTAGTGGTTAGAGCGTCTACTTTGCAGTCGGTAGACCTGGGGTTTATTCCCCTTGTCGAGTCATACCTAAAGACTTTAAAAAATGGTATTCACAGCTTTCCTGCTTGGCGCTTGGCATTTAAGGGAGGTTGTAGAGGACAAGCTGGAAAGCATGACTGTTGTGTCCTTGGGCAAAACACTTAACAGAACGCCCCCACCTTTATGTGAAAGACAGGTGGCCTAGTTTTCCTTCTGAAGAAAGGATTGGTGGCAGGAAGGGCATCCTACCGTAAAACAAATGCCATGTTATGAAAATGCAGATATCTGCTGTGGTGACCCCTATTCAAAAATAAGCCGAAAGACAAAGAAGTAGCAGTAACTTAACAGTAGAAATATTCCAAATGAACAATTGCTACATACATGACATAGGATTAAATGGAAATTATGGTAAATGCCACAATTTAAGTTATTCAAAAAAAAGGTTTTCAAAAATGCCAAAAATGTTGCTACAGAAGAACTAAAAACTTTCTTTCTTTGAGCAGATATACCACAGTCATTTGCAAGACCTTAAGTCCAGTTATTCAGATTTAAGGCATTTGTAGATTTTATCATTGTGATTGTATAATGCAGTTTTATATGACACAATATTCAACTGAAATTACATCAGCCACCTGTTCATCACCAACATATGGTTTGCTTTCACTAAGAACCAGTTTAAGATCATTTCAATTGATTTTACAGCATAATTGTGTATAAGCTGCTGTTTCAGATCTTGAAAATGGGCAAAAAATCATCACTTTCTGAGACAAAAAGGTACTAAATCATGCTTTTAAGTAGGGAAGGCTACTCATAACGAAAAATTAGTGCAAAGACTCATTGCAGCAAGACTGCTGTGCATACAGCATTGGCAAATTTGAATAATCCTGGGAGTTACAAAGACTTGAATAGAAGTGAGGGATCAATGAAAAGATCCACTAAGATGTTATGATGAAGCAAATTACTTTATGCTCCCCAACAAGTTTGCAAGCTGAAGCTGATTAATATGATTAAAGATTGAGCAAGCTGAAACTGAAATCTCAAACACCAAGAAACTGTGATAATGTGAACATCTGTCCTCTTTTGATGCAGTGCAGCACAAATTTTCTCCAAAGAACATGTTGGGGAGCACACAGCAATTTGCTTCATCATCAGATCATCTTGGTGGATCTATTCATTGGTGTTCCACTTCTATTCAAGTCTTCGTAACTCCCATGATTATTGAAATTTGCAAATGCTGCATGCACAGCAAATGCTGTGTTTACCAACTTTTTTCCTTTTCAAGATACAGGATTAAAATAAGGTTTCAGGTAAAACCATTGCACTGTGGACAATAGAACATTGCATGTTTGCCAATGATAGTTATGTAAAAAATAGTAATTCCAGTAGTTCAGCGTGACTCCTCGTGTTGCCTAACCTTTCACCACAATGATGCTATTCCTACCCAAAAAAACATCTTACGTTGGGTGAACGCACGTAGTACATGAGGCACCCTATTAAATATGAGATCTTTGGGAGTCTATAAGAATTTTATATTTCCCACATTTGTGTGGTCACTATGAGAAGTTACAACTTCACATGAACAAACATAATTGCACAACTTTTATGTGCAATATAGCTTCCTGTCACAGTAGCAGAGTTGCAAAGTAATCATATGTAGCAAGCATATCTTAATACTTGATTGGCCATGAAACTGCCAGGCCTCAGCTCAATAAAAATTTATGGATGTCACTGAAAAATAAAGTGTCTCAAAGACAATCTGCAAGCCTTCAAATTCTGACAAATGCAGTAAAAGAAGTTTGCCAAAGGATATCATTATATTACAGTCTAAAACTAGTTAGCAGTACGCAATGTTAAGTCCAAGAAATAATAAAAAATGGTAGTGGTCACACAAAATGTAGATAAGTGCTCTATATTTCAGAAATAGTTTGCTAAAATCACCTTGAATCTCCTTAATTATATTTCTTTTTTGCAACAAAAAAGCCTTTTACAAAAATGTTAAGTGAAACAAAATGTTTTAAACAATAAAACAAAAAACAGCAGGTGGTTTTATAATACTTGTTTCAAATGCACTTTAATCAATAGGTTAAACCAATTTTTTTATTTGAATATTATTGCATCACTTGTCAGCTGAAAGCAAACTTTGGCTCAAAAACCAAAGCCAGACATTATCAATCTCTAGAAAACAGAAGAGAAACCATAATGTCACAAAAAATGCTTTTTTGCTTAATTTTTTATTTTCTATACAGTACAGACTATAAAAACAAGGCTGAAAGCTTTTTCCAGAAACTCATTAACACTTTTGGTGCAAGACGACGTATATCTATGTCAGCAAAGACAATGCATAGGGTGCAGAACAACATAAATCTACGTCTACATGGAAAAATATGTCGACTGAGTGCAGAAAGCAATTTTGTTTCTATTACAGGGATAGATTTCTCCATCTGCATACTCTTAACCCTTTCCGGTCCTATTTTTGGGAGCCTTAGGTTTTAGCCAGGTCCAACTTTTTTTTTTAATAATTTAATTTTAAAAAGCGTTTTGGCATGCATAAAAAATCGATGCTTGAAAAAAAAGTCTCTATGGTGTCGAACACCTTCTTTTTGGCGGATTAGTAAAGCTCATAACGCTTGAAAAGCAAACAGATGTCAGGAGTAGCTAAGAAGTTCAGAGACTTTTAAAATAAATCTTGTCGCCTGAGAGGTGACATAGGACCTATAGGGAAAAAAACCAATGTCGCCTCAGAGGCGACATAGGACCGGAAAGGGTTAAGAGTGATCAAGACATGGTACAAAAATATTTTTAGCATTTTGCGTGTTTTTAGAATAGTCAGCTTGAATCTGCATGCTCTTAGCTCCACCACAAAAAGCATCTTGATATGACTCTGACAACTGTCTGCATGGTGGATTTAAAGCTCATCACATAAACACATACCCTGCTACTGAAAAAAAAATATGCTCAGCAGCAATGCAGAGTATGCCAGAAAAATAACATCTGCAAAGGTACCAAGATGTATTGCAAAGAATGCAATGTACCTCTCTGCAAATAACATTGTTTTAGTGACTATCATAATAAAAAACTTTTGACTTAAACATGGCTACCTATTTTGCATAATAAAATGAGCATCAAATTTCCTTTGAAAATTTTTTTAATTATTTTTTATTTCCTGTGTAAGTTAAACCAGGTTTGTTTTTATGTGATTTAGTTTTAAAGATACATAAATTGTATGTCAATATTTCGGCATACAGTTAGGTGATTATAATAAATCGTGGGCTCCTCATGAGTATCTAATAAATGGCAAAAAGCTTTTAAAAACTTCTCTCTTAAATTCTCTATATTTTCACTGATTAAATGCAAGTTTATCTGCATACAAAACTTTATTCAAGTCTTCTCTTGCATACTCCATGATTACATCCACCACAGATGCAAAACCTACAGCAGCCACAAAGACTCTTGATGACCAGATACAAGATGACTTCTTCCATATATGTCAACCAATCTTCATGAAATCTTGTTGGACAAAAAAAATTGGAGGCATAAGAACAATTAACCATTTTTGTATAAGACATTTCATAATCTCAACTCTGGCCTTGTTTTCCTCAGATCAATTCACCCATACCTTGTACAAGCTAATCTTTTTGCTTCCTCTACCTCTTCATGTCACAACCAGGTATAACCATAATTCCCTATAACCTTTTTCTTTGCAAATACTTCACAGGCTTTAAAATAATCAATAGATTTGGTCTATCAATAACTCCACTCCTAAACTCTTTCCTAAAATCTTGCTATGTTATTGTTTTTCTACAACTACCAAACCCTCCAAGCAATTCCTTTCTTAGAACTTTCTTCAATTTTGTCTTGATCTACATCTGTAATCACCAAGCAATCTCGCAATGGCATGAGGAAAGTACCATTGAACTGATTGCTATTTCTACATACCAAAAATGTCTCGTTTTTCTGTGAAGACAAAGTCTCAAATTAAGTACCCAAACTGTCCAGCCATAAAGCTAGTTCCTCATCTCTTCAATATTGTGTAACATAACCTCTGTCTATAGTTACCTTTGATTGTGAATCTGACGACAGTACAGATCTAGCCACAATCAATGCTTCAAAAAGTGACTTTTAGGCAAAAGCATCGAAAATAAATTGAAAAACTACCTCATATTTTGTCACAAGGTGAATTACAAGATTTAGCTAGAAATTTAAACTGGACAGAAGAAATATCTGAACTTCTTGGATCCAGACTGAAGCCATAAAGTTTGTAACAAACTGGTGATAAAATCACATTTTTTTGAAAAAGTCATTTAGATTTGGCTTCCTATTTTTGAATGGAGACTGATATTTGTTTTTGTAATGTCAATTGACTTATGTATGCTTTAAATCAAGATTATGTAGCAAGTGAATAGAGGTTTTTCATTGATTCAAATGAAACAAATCTAAAAGAATAAAACTACTAAAACTTGTACCATCACTCCTTTTGGTTCTTTTGTATGGGATTATTTGCCTTTCGGACTTAGAAATTCAGCGCAGTGTTTCCAAAGATTTATCAATCAAGTTACATCCAATTTTGACTATGTCATTGTTTACTTAGATAATGTTCTCATTTTCAGCCCAGATCACGACATGCACAAAATTTATTTGCAAAGGCTACTAGAAAGATTTTCTGAGTACTCACTAAACCATTAATTTGCATAAATGCAAATTCGGTGTTTTGTCCTTGGATTATTTAGATCATCACATTGATGCCACTGGAGCAAAACCTATTGCTGACAAGGCTCAGGCCATCATAAATTTTCCTACACCTTCTAATATGCGACAGTTACAATGTTTAATTGGTATCATCCTATTTTACAAGACGTTCAAATTACATCCAATTTTGACTATGTCATTGTTTACTTAGATATGGTTCTCATTTTCAGCCCAGATCATGACATGCACTAAACTTATTTGCAAAGGCTACTAGAAAGATTTTCTGAGTACTCACTAAACCATTAATTTGGATAAATGCAAATTCGGTGTTTTGTCCTTGGATTATTTAGATCATCACATTGATGCCACTGGAGCAAAACCTATTGCTGACAAGGCTCAGGCCATCATAAATTTTCCTACACCTTCTAATATGCGACAGTTACAATGTTTAATTGGTATCATCCTATTTTACAAGACGTTCAAATTACATCCAATTTTGGCTATGTCATTGTTTACTTAGATATGGTTCTCATTTTCAGCCCAGATCATGACATGCACTAAACTTATTTGCAAAGGCTACTAGAAAGATTTTCTGAGTACTCACTAAACCATTAATTTGCATAAATGCAAATTCGGTGTTTTGTCCTTGGATTATTTAGATCATCACATTGATGCCACTGGAGCAAAACCTATTGCTGACAAGGCTCAGGCCATCATAAATTTTCCTACACCTTCTAATATGCGACAGTTACAATGTTTAATTGGTATCATCCTATTTTACAAGACGTTCAAATTACATCCAATTTTGACTATGTCATTGTTTACTTAGATATGGTTCTCATTTTCAGCCCAGATCATGACATGCACTAAACTTATTTGCAAAGGCTACTAGAAAGATTTTCTGAGTACTCACTAAACCATTAATTTGGATAAATGCAAATTCGGTGTTTTGTCCTTGGATTATTTAGATCATCACATTGATGCCACTGGAGCAAAACCTATTGCTGACAAGGCTCAGGCCATCATAAATTTTCCTACACCTTCTAATATGCGACAGTTACAATGTTTAATTGGTATCATCCTATTTTACAAGACGTTCAAATTACATCCAATTTTGGCTATGTCATTGTTTACTTAGATATGGTTCTCATTTTCAGCCCAGATCATGACATGCACTAAACTTATTTGCAAAGGCTACTAGAAAGATTTTCTGAGTACTCACTAAACCATTAATTTGGATAAATGCAAATTCGGTGTTTTGTCCTTGGATTATTTAGATCATCACATTGATGCCACTGGAGCAAAACCTATTGCTGACAAGGCTCAGGCCATCATAAATTTTCCTACACCTTCTAATATGCGACAGTTACAATGTTTAATTGGTATCATCCTATTTTACAAGACGTTCAAATTACATCCAATTTTGGCTATGTCATTGTTTACTTAGATATGGTTCTCATTTTCAGCCCAGATCATGACATGCACTAAACTTATTTGCAAAGGCTACTAGAAAGATTTTCTGAGTACTCACTAAACCATTAATTTGCATAAATGCAAATTCGGTGTTTTGTCCTTGGATTATTTAGATCATCACATTGATGCCACTGGAGCAAAACCTATTGCTGACAAGGCTCAGGCCATCATAAATTTTCCTACACCTTCTAATATGCGACAGTTACAATGTTTAATTGGTATCATCCTATTTTACAAGACGTTCAAGTTACATCCAATTTTGACTATGTCATTGTTTACTTAGATAATGTTCTCATTTTCAGCCCAGATCACGACATGCACTAAATTTATTTGCAAAGGCTACTAGAAAGATTTTCTGAGTACTCGCTAAACCATTAATTTGGATAAATGCAAATTCGGTGTTTTGTCCTTGGATTATTTAGATCATCACATTGATGCCACTGGAGCAAAACCTATTGCTGACAAGGCTCAGGCCATCATAAATTTTCCTACACCTTCTAATATGCGACAGTTACAATGTTTAAATGGTATCATCGTATTTTACAAGACGTTTATACCCAATTGTTCAGAAATTACTAGACCTATTTTTGCATTGCTTTCACCTCACAAATATTCAAAGAAGGCAATCGAATGGACTAAAGATGCAGAAGATGCTTTCCAAGAAGTGTTAAGCAAACTTTGCTCTCCTGTCACTTTGGCCTTTCCAGTTGAGAATGCTCCAACATATCTCATTACTGATGCTTCAAATGTCGCTGCTAGAGCTGTATTACATCAAAAGATCGATGGTGAGTTACCACTGCTAGCATTTTTCAGCTGAGCATTCAACAAGGTGCAGCTTGAATATAGCGTTTTCAATAAAGAACTGACTGCGATGTATATGGCTGTGAAACATTTCAAGTATTTTCTTGAAGGACGTTTATTCAAGATTGTCACTGACCAGAAAAGTATCACCTGTGCTATCTTAGCACCTTCTACTAACCTTTTGCTACGTCAAACTAGGTGTATTGATTTTATTGCACAGTATTCTACTGACATCATTTATATTTCAGGTTCAAAGAATGTTGTTGCAGATTGCTTGTCCCGAACTCAATGTAATGCTTTGTTTGAAGAGCTTCCTTCAGTATCCTTGCACGAGATGGCAGTTAAACAACAAGCCGATGCAAGCATTTCAAATTTTATGAATTCCGATACTACCACCCTTTCTATTGAAACACAAACATTATCTGACAGTAACACTAACATTGTTGGTGATGATTCCGCTGGATCTTTTCAGCTGATCGTCCCTGAATCCATGCATAAACAGGTATTTGATGTTTTTCACTCCCTTTCTCATCCTGGAATAAGGGCTACTCCATCTCTGATTAAAGAGCGCTTTGTGTGGCCCCAGATGAATTCTCAAATTAAAGATTGGGTTACAACTTGTGTCCCCTGTCTGACTGCCAAAGTACAACATCACAACAAAGCTCCAATAAAAACTTTTCTTACTCCAGACCATAGATTTAGCCATATTCACATTGATTTGATTGGTCCTCTAAATGAATCCCAAGGTTATTATTATGCCTTAACTATTGTTGATAGATTCACTTCTTAGTGCAAAGCTATTCCTCTTTGTAACATTGAAACCCAAACCATTGTTAAACGCATTTCTTTTGCACTGGATTGCTAGTTTTGGTTGCCCTTCAATCATAACCTGTCATCATGGAAGACAATTCAGGTCTAATCTTTCGCATTTGCTTTGTGAGTTATTGGGATGCAAACTTTCTCACACATGTGCATACCATCCTGCTGCTAACGGCATGTGTGAGAGGTTTAACAAACAGCTAAAAACTTCTCTAAAAACCCATGCTAACAATGACTGGACTTCTCATCTTCCCTGGTTTCTGTTGGGAATTTGATCTTCGTTAAAAAGAAGATCTTGGTTGTTCATCTGCATAGTTTGCCTTTGGTTCAAGTGCACGTCTCCCTGGTCAATATTTCAAATTTTGTAAATATCAATTTAATTCTCATTTTGAGTGTTTTCTTCACCTAAACAAATGCTTCTTCCAGGTCTTCCTCGGTCGTCCTCGCTTTCTCTTGCCAGTCACTTCAAGATTCAGAGCAACCCTCAAAACACTATCGTCATCCCTCCTCAGTACATGTCCATACCATCTAACTCCATTTGCTGTTGCTAACCGGTTTATATTTTCCTTCAACCCTAACATATCCATCTGTTCTTCAGTCGTCTTTCTGTCTACAATTTTCTGACTGCACATGGCTCTCACCATAGCTCTCTCCGTTCTCCTCAAAATTGCTTTATCATTTTCTTTTAGACACCATGTCTCACTTCCATACAGTATTGCTGATCTTACACAACAACAATAAACTTTACCTTTCATCTTCAGAGGAAACCTATTTCCAAGCAACAACTCTCCACATTTCCTAAATCTTACCCAACCGATTCTTACTCTTGCTGTGACTGCCGCTTCACAACCACCACTAGCATTTAGTCTGTCTCCCAAATAACAAAATCCATTCACTGTCTCCACTTCATCGCACAACTTCTCGATTGAGTCCATCATCCCTTCCATTATTCCTTTACATTTCAAGCAAACAAAATGCATTGCCAACCTAGCGGCAACTCTCTTTATTTTTGCACATTTGCCATGAACCCAGTTTTCACATTTTGTGCACAACACTGAGTTGGCCATGACTCTCCTCCCACAAACTCCACATGGATCTATCTTGTTTTTGTATAGTTCGCCTTCTGATCCGCTTTCCATCATTTTTGTTTTTCTGGTGTTAACCTTCAAACCTTTACTTTCCAGTGCATTCTTCCAATTCCAAAACCTTTCCTTCAAGTCTTCCATGTCTTTACTCATGATAACAAGGTCATCTGCATATAGTAATTCATTAACCACACCCCTTCTTGCATTTTCGGTAACAACGTCCACCACTATTGCAAACAATAGTGGCAACAGCACAGATCCTTGATGTACACCAACATTTACTTCGAATTCCTCTGAATATGCAGATCCCACCCTCACTCTTGTCTTTGCACCATCATACAGGCTCATAACTGCCCGAACTATTACTTCTGATAGACCCTTCTTTCTCATGGCCCATTCCATCACTTTTCTTGGCACTCTATCAAAAGCTTTTTCCAAGTCAACAAAACACATATACAACTTCTTGTCCTTCTTTTGATATTTCTGCTGCATTCTTCTCACAATAAATATTGCATCAACTGTTCCTTTTCCTGACATAAATCCAAACTGCATTTCATTCAAATTGACTAGTGTTCGTATTCGCCTCTCTAGCACTCTTTCAACAAGTTTCATGGAATGTTCTAGCAGTTTCACTCCTCTGTATGATCCACAGCTCATCACATCACCCTTTCCTTTAAACATAGGTACAATCACACTTGTTTTCCACTCATCAGGCATTCCTCTACCATCCAATACATGCTGGCACAGTTCCATCATCACTTTAACCCCGATTTTGCCGCTTGCAACTATCATCTCCACACTCACTTCAGATGGTCCGGTTGCCTTTCCTGATTTCATTCTTTGCATTGCCTCCACAATTTCATTACAAGCCACTTTTTCCACTGGTCCTTCTACTACATCAGTTTCCACCATGTGGTCCCATTCGTTCTCTTCATTCATGATCTTTTCCATGTGTTCCTTCCAAATTTTTGCCCGGTCTTCTTCAATAAAACCCAATCGTCCGTCTCCTCCTCTCAAGCACCTTCCACATCCTTCCCTTCCTTTTTCATTCTTCTAAGGAAGTAGAAAACACTATTAGAATTATGATATAAATTATTCAACTCCTGATTAGCTTCCTTTCTCATAGCTCTAGCAACAAGTTTCCTCGTTTGATTTCTTATACGTTTGTATTGATTCTTATTTTCTTCTGATGGGAACCTGCACAGCTCTTTAAATGCCGCCTTCTTTCTTGCCATGGTATCCTTGACCTCTTCATTCCACCACCACATGTCTCCTTGATCTCTCCTAGACTTCTTCTTTCCACACACTTTGTCACAAGCCTTTAGAACACCATCCTTAAAAGTTTTCCACAAATCAGGTGCATCTGCATTCACTAGTTCTTTTACTCTTTTTTCAAATCTCACTCTTGTTCAGTTTTCATTCAACTTCCAAACCTTTCTTCTTATGATTCGTTCCTTTCTCACACCCTTTTTTAGAACCTTTTTATCTAGATCTACTACCATCAGCCTGTGCTGAAGTTCCCATGGAATCACTTTTACATCCCTTATATACTTTATATATTTTTCCCCCACAAGCACAAAATCAATTTCTGTTCCACATCGACCAGCACTATAAGTGGTTTTCCTTTTGTCTGTCTTTTTATACCAAGTATTTGCCACGCACAGCTCTCTTTCATCACAAAACTCCAGC
This sequence comes from Trididemnum clinides, assembly GCA_963675345.1. NCBI lineage: Eukaryota > Metazoa > Chordata > Ascidiacea > Aplousobranchia > Didemnidae > Trididemnum > Trididemnum clinides. Next base: position 35,163,097 of record OY776297.1, read on the forward strand.
AATCTTCTTCCTTCTGCATTTCTTTTCCAACACCAATCCCCCATGAACACCTTCAAAACCCTCAGCATATTTCCCCACATGTCCATTGAAATCCCCCAAAGAAACAATGACTTCACTACAACTTCCCAAGTCCCACTCACTCCCCATTTCATCATAAAAACGAACTTTCTCTGCATCTGGTCTTCCACTTTGTGGCCCATACGCACATATTGTGCGCATCACCTCCCTACCTAGAGTTAGCACAATCACGATTACTCTGTCACTTTTTTCTTCTAACTTCCACAACGTTTCCAGATATTTCCTCTTTCACCAAAATTCCAACCCCTTTGAATCCTGCATCATTTCCTGATCACCACAGTTTATACCTTCGTCCCAAAGCACCCACAAAACGAGCTCCTTGGCCTTTCCATCTTACTTCCTGGATGCAACACACATCAACTTTTCTCTTCCGCAGTTCTTCACACACTTCCATTTTCCTTCCACAAAGACTTCCCACATTTAATGTTCCAAATCTTATCCCATGACATTCAGATTTAAACCCGGAGATTCTTCGCACCCCCTGCCCATTTAAGAGCTGCTGAGGACTGGGGGCCATTTGTATATTTTTTCTGGTCATGGGGATTTACTGGAGCAAAATTCTTCTACAGGGAGCATGCCCTTGCTTACCCCCAACCTCAGTTTTTTGACATGAGTGGTCCAACCAAGCAATTAAGCTGGCAATCCCACCATTAACAGTCAGACTGCAATTGGTAGGTACTCAATAGTCGCCTCTTACAACATGCTGGGTAAACAGCTTCACTATTCTGATAACTGGTGAAGCACGGTAAAGCACCAGTGAAGCGGTGAAGCACGGTAAGAGAAGAAGAATAAGGAGATGAAGATGAGCGAGACAAGGGCAGGAGAAATGAGAAAGAGAAAACAGGTGACCGATTTTAAGGAAGCGTGTTTTCCTTCTGCAGTCGTTCAGGGGGCAGCATAGCAAAAAAATGAAGGAGAGTGCCCAGGGTAACGGAGATCCTTGGGAAGTCCAACAGCCATTTTAACCCAGCCCAAACAAGGTCAGGGACCGCACCACCACATTTAGGCGGCTGTTGATTGGTGCAGTGTTTTTACTTGGTTTGATAGGTTTATACTACTTCTGTTTATTCCCTTCGAACAAACATAAGTTTTTAGTTCTTTTTTTTAGTTTAGTTTGGGTTCGTTTTTTGTTTTTTTGAAGAAATATCTAAGGAGCCTTAACAGTGAAACAGGCTGTAATATTTTTGCTGATAAATATAACCACTCTTAAATATTTAGTGAGTTTATTATATTTATAAAGAAAGATATTAGGTTGTCTTGAAAAGAATGTCATATTTAGCACAATGACGTATATATACAAAATAGTCACTTGGCTTCACAATGCTCAACAGCAAACTTGCCGGAGTCAAAATATATTTCTATTTGAACAGCTACAGAATGTCTATTCTGTAGCTGTTCAAATAGAAATTTATATATACATATACATAATGAACCTCTCCAAACTAAGTTGTAAAAAGCTGTATCATAATTGCCATAAGAGTACATAAGTTAAGCAAAAGAACACTGTACTGTTGTAATTTAAATTTATTATGTAAATATATTTGTATTTTTGACGTCCTTCTGCCAAAAACGACATTCCTTTCTAGACAACCTAATACATACATATATTTACCTGACTTGAAAGTGTACAAGAGGAAAGAGTTTTTGCTGATTAAACTAATCAGAGCAAATTCAAATAGTAACAGTGAAGAACTGGAACTGTTACAACTAATGTCAAATACCTGCTAAACGAGAAAGCCAACACTAAATATAAGAAAACAAACACGATTGTATAAAACAAAATCAATGAAGAATCCAAAACCAATGCCAGCAATCAACAACTCAAAAACAAAATTGAACAATTACCCCCAAGAGATGCATTCATTACCCTGAAAAATAATAAAAAAATTTAAAAACAAACCTACTGGTAGGTTTATGAATCCAACCAAACCCAAAATCGGAAAAATTAGTAAAAGTTTCTTCCCAACATCAACAACTCAATTCACAAGAAAATCACCACAAACTGATAGAACAACACACAAGCAGTAATCAACTGGTTTGCAAACATCAAAAGCAAAAATAAAATTTTTCTAAATTTGAAATTGCAAAGTCTTATCCATTCATTTCTAAAAATTTGTTAAAACAAACTATCAGTTTTTCCAAAACTTTACCAACTTTCAACAGACCAACACTCAACAATAATGCATGCCAGAAAACACTTTTATGCGCCAACAACAGCTACTGTATAATAATAATAATAAAAAGCGGCTAATATCCCATAATGGAGAAGTTTGTGAGCTAATCAGATTGTTTCTACTACTCAGACTGTCACAAATAATTGACCCATGCATGATAAGTTTGCACGGAGATAAAAAGATTCAGTATTCAATGAAACTTCAGTGGATGAAAATTAACAGATTTAGAAAAAAAATCATCAAACTTTTCAAAGAGTTTGGACTCAAAATTGTAATGATGAAGATATTAGAAAAAAAATTTTAAATGTCACCCTTCACCTCAAAAACAATAACCATTTCCTACATAACATCCAAACAACAACAATTCATATATCAACACGCAATCTACTCGAAATCAATGATCAGCCATAAACCAAAAATGGTTGAAGCAAAATTATTCAAGATTTCTAGCAATGTAAATGAATCTAAAAAGAGCAAACCAGTCTACAATCAAAACCAAAATATAATTTACATAAAAGTAAATTAATTTCAAAAAAACAACCAAACAATAGATGTAAAATATTCCTGGGTCTAAACACCAGGAATATAATGATTCTATTTGCGCGGGGTGAATTTTAACACGAGTTTAGTGTTAATTGCAATGTAGCTTGTTTCCTTGCACTATTCCTGAGGTCTTCGCTTCGATGTGAAAACACGCCCGGTGCAACTTCAAACTGTATTTTCAGGCAAATAACACTCATTGAAACTAATTGTAAAGTGGTTCATTGTCCCGACACTTAATTAGCAAACTCGTCAACTATATCATATTATAGATGCTGTTAAATTCCTTAATTTCTCCGTCTATAAAATACAAATTAGTTATCATCTCTAAAGTCCAAACTGGTCCAACACTTAACTAGCGCGATGTAACTTTTCAAATGAAGGGTGTGGTAATTTCTTATTGCATGAATGAGCCGTATCGTCACGCACCAATAATTAGTTTTTTGAATAAGATTTTAAAGGGTTCACGTTACAGTCCCCCCAAACTTACTCAAAGAGGGAGTTTCAATAAAGAGTGAACCAAATGGACGCCTAGAAACACGGATGATATCCTTCTCCCAATCTAATACGCCCACCACACAAACGCTATCAGTTAAACATACTACACAAATATAGCACAATATTTTTCCATTAAACACAACACAAATTCCTTATTCATCGTCAACGGCATTAATTAGAGTCAGTCTTGTAATGTCTCGCTCTTTGCGACCACCGTTGCTAGTTCTGAGTGTCACTGAGCGCACATGTCCGTCAGTTCCTTTCTTCACCTCAGTAATGACAGCGTATGGATATTTCAGAAATCGGGGTGGAGGTTCATTGTGTACTATCACAAGATCGCCAATCTTAAAATCGCGCATCTTTTCTCTCCACTTTTGTCGTTTTTGTAACGTTGATAAATATAATTTGTACCACCGATCCCACCATAATTGAACAATTCTTTGGGTATATCGATAGCCACGTCGTAATTCATCGTTTGGTGACGATATGCTTGGATAGGAACAATTATCTCTTGGCTCCAATGCTCCCACCATGAGATCGATCGGACGCAGTGGAGGCAATCCATCATCGGATATTAACTTAGTTAATGGTCGACAATTTATCACATACTCTGCCATTTTTGAACACGTATTGAACTCGTCATCAGTGGGATTTCTTATTGATAAGCCAGAGAGAGCGTTCAATGCTTGACGTATTGTTCTAATTTGACGCTCGTAGATACCTCCGTGATGGGATGCTCCTGGAGGACCGAACTCCCATTGTACCTCCCATTCACGCATTTTAGCTTTGAGTTCGGATGCGGTACTGATCGCCTTGAGAGCAGCCTTTAACTCTTTCTTCATAATGTTGTTTGCTCCCACAAAATTGGTACCGCTATCAGTGCGCATAAACCTCGTCTTGTAACCTGTGGAACACAAAAAACGCCGAAAGACGTTAATAAACGCAGAAGCAGTAAGATCAGCAGCAATCTCAATACGTACGGCTGTTGTGACCATGCATACGAAAACACACAGCCAGCGCTTAACCGTCGCCCGGCCTATCGCCACAAGGAATGGGCCGGCCAGGTCCGAAGCAACATACGTGAACACGTGACATTTTGGTTTTAGGCGCACACTCGGCAGCGGTGCCATCAATTGTTTACCTCTAGTCTGTTTCCTAATCTTACACCCGAGACAGTCCTTCACATAATGCCTCACAGTAACCACGCCACCAATAGGCCATAACCCATCATCTACTTGTAAACTTCCGAACACATAATCTGCACCAAGATGGCTGGAAATGGCATGTCTTCTTTTTACATAGAGCTCAGTGGTCCAGTGTCTGTAGGGTAATATAATAGGATGCTGAACATTATACAAGAGTTCTGAGTTCTGTAATCTTCCACCAATTCTTAGTAAACCATTCTCATCCAGAAAGGGAATAAATTTAAACATTTGTACTAAATAGTGTTTCCGAGCATCTATCGGCCCTTTCAAAACAGCCTCTTCAAATGTGCATGATCGGTTTCTCATCTTCGCGATAATATTTCCCATGGTTTCATTCTGTGCCATGCTTAACAAACACATGCGGGCTTGTGTCAAGGAAGAATTGCTTAGTTTGCCATCCCCGCTGTTGTTACCCCTCAGGCGCGATAACACAAAAAAGCATTTTTGCACTAGCAACAACAACTGTTCGGCTTCCATGCTAGACTGTGAAGTCGACAAGCCTTTTAAAATTCGATTCTCTTCTTTCAGTTGAATGAAATTTAGGTGAGTTAATGGTGACACCAGCTCCGTCTTCCACTCTGTCTGGTTTGTGAAAGAAGCTTGCTTTTCCAGTCCCACATTCCAGCTTTCTGTGGGTCGGCGAAGAAATTCGGGACCGTTTGTCCACAATTCATATTCTCTGGTCTGATTCAGCCTCATACCTCGCGAAGCAACGTCAGCAGGGTTGTTTTTTGTATCAACATATTCCGGTGTCTGTCCTGATGAAGACGTTAAAATTCGGTCAACTCGATTGCGAACAAACTGAGTCAACTGTTTAGATGTACACTTACACCATTTTATCACAGTTGCCGAATCCACCCAAAGATACGTTCTGCTGATAGGCACTGTGAGATAGTGTTTACATTGTTTTAAAAGATCGGTTCCCATAGACAAAGCCACGAGTTCTTTCCGAGCGATTGAGAACTTCTCTATTTGAGTTCTAGGAAAAATTCGTGATTTTCCTAGTACAAGCGTAAGATCAATGCGTGCTCCTTGAATTTTCCTCAGATAAACACACGCTCCCATTGCTAGTTGTGACGCATCACTGAACATATGCAACTCAGTTTCACCACTAGTCAAGCTCGAATATTGTCTTGGCACAGCTAAGGAAGTTATCCCTTCTAGTTCGGTAAGAATCGTGTTCCATTCCTGTTGCAAGTGTTGACAAACTTCATCATCCCATCCCTCAGTGCTGACTACGATTTCTGAATAACAGCACTTGAGTTTGACAAAGAACGGGCACCACAATCCCAGTGGGTCAAAATAGGAATTCAGGGTACTCAATGCTGACCGACGGGTTAGTGTGTCGTAAATTGAACCATGTTGTTTCCCTCGCAACTCTAATATGTCTCTTTCAGAATCCCACGTAATTCCTAAGGTTTTTTGTTTCGGTAGTCCATCCTTTGCCAAATCCAATGACTTGAGCCGTGGAGCTAACTCATCCGAACTTATATTAGCTAATACTTGTCGAGAATTACTCGAAAACTTTGTGAGTTCAAATCCTGTGGTTGCTAGCATTAGCTTTGCCTCCTTCACGACTCGGCAGGCTTCTTTCAAAGTTTCCACAGATGTAATTAAGTCGTCAACATAGAAATCACTTTCCACTCTCTGAACTGTATCCGCAGATACGTTTGCATAGTTCTTCCGGGCAGTGTATTTCAAACAAAATCCAGCAATACTTGGAATGCAAATGAGACCGTATGGCATCACAGTAAATCTCCATTCCCTCGTATTCTCAGAGAATACGTTCCCTGTAAAGGGTATAAACCGCAGCATGTCTCTGTCTTTAGGATGTAAAGCGATCTGAAAAAACATGTTTTTAATGTCACACGAGATGGCGAATGGATGTTGCCTAAACCTAACCAAAACTCCAACTAATGGTTCCAAAAACATCGGTCCTCGATATAGCATATCGTTTATACTGATGCCATGAATTCTTAGGGCTCCATTATACACAACACGAAACTTTTCCTGCTCAGTTGCGAAGTGTGCTATGTAGTGAATCAATCCTTGAGTTTTCTGTCCAGCGCTTCTTTCTTCTACCAACTCGGCATGTCCCTGTTCTTTCATTGCAGTGAAAGTGTCTATATACTTTTGCTTCTTCTCAGGTTGTGCCGACATGCGTTTGGCCTGGGCATTCAATCGACGTCTTGCAATTTCAAAGCTGTGAGGCATTGCCATTGGGTAGCCCTCTTTCCAAGGTAAAGGAAGTTGCAATCGCCTATTACCTTTTTTATCATAAACTTCCGTTATATTTTCCGTGTAAAATGACAGCACTTGCTCATCATCCTTGCTCATTACGAGTTCTTCATAATTAGGCTCGAGGACACTGTGGTCTTGATAGTAGCGCGACAAGTCGTGCACTAAAAGCGGCAGATATTCTAAGCCTTCCTTTTCCGAAATGCCATGTTCCGAGACAACCATGTCCAATAGTTGCTGGGTATAATGCTCCTTCTGGTGGGGATGAACCGCGCAGACATACTGATGATTCTCCTCATCTAATTTCATTCCCCAGTATATTGTTCCCAGGGGATGTTTACCAAGTAGTGGCTTGGAAGGCGAACTGTCACTCCATTTTACCGTTTCCATGAGTTGAAATCTTCGAATATCCGGTGCTCCAAGAATCATGTCTATTCTTCTCTCTCCTTTCACCACTGGGCAACTATCATCAAAAAAACCGTGCTCTTGCAGAACTTCTCTATCAGGAATGCATTGGCTGTATGGAAGTTTCATATTGATGAAAGGAATATCACGCATCTCAACAACGTCCGTCTCTCCATATCTCAGCTTGAGCGTTTGCTTCATGCACACGTACTCGTCAGGATCATTTTCTAAGAACTTGATTGAAATGGAACCGCGAGGATTCCATCCACACAGACTTTCGGCAAGTTCTTTTGTGCATAGCGTGACGTCAGCACCGGTATCGATCAGCGCATAAAAATACAAGGGTTGTGGAATCGAGTGGTCATCTCCCTGTCTGATAGCCTTTAAAGTAATTATAGGTACTGTTGGGCTGCCTGACGCATGTTTTTCAATGACATTTAGATTGGAACTTACAGGCTTGTACACCATGGTCTCTTGGGTTCCACTCTCCACGTTTCCCCCATTATCTTGACACGCATGCAGCAAATCAGAATGGCCCCCCTGACATTTGAAGCATGGATTCTGGTTAGGGCAGTGTCTTGCCAGGTGTCTTTTTAAACAATAAAAGCACAGTCCTTTTTTCATAACAATCAATCTTCTTTCTTGAACTTGTAACGTGAACCCTTTAAAATCTTATTCAAAAAACTAATTATTGGTGCGTGACGATACGGCTCATTCATGCAATAAGAAATTACCACACCCTTCATTTGAAAAGTTACATCGCGCTAGTTAAGTGTTGGACCAGTTTGGACTTTAGAGATGATAACTAATTTGTATTTTATAGACGGAGAAATTAAGGAATTTAACAGCATCTATAATATGATATAGTTGACGAGTTTGCTAATTAAGTGTCGGGACAATGAACCACTTTACAATTAGTTTCAATGAGTGTTATTTGCCTGAAAATACAGTTTGAAGTTGCACCGGGCGTGTTTTCACATCGAAGCGAAGACCTCAGGAATAGTGCAAGGAAACAAGCTACATTGCAATTAACACTAAACTCGTGTTAAAATTCACCCCGCGCAAATAGAATCATTATATTCCTGGTGTTTAGACCCAGGAATATTTTACATTAAATTCCTTTTTTCCACACGGAAGTGAACCTCTTCTCGCGAAGAAGCGGTTGATTGAAAGGATTTTTTGGACACAAGTTCAAATCTCGAACTTACGATCAGTACGGAAAGACACTACGCCACGTAGTGCACAATCTAAAGGGAAGGGACTGCTTTTTGTGATTGAACACGAAGCGGCCGGAAGAGGTCGCTGTTCCTACAAATTTAAAAACCGTCCTTTAACGGATTAACTGATTACCTTATTCAAACTATTGATTTTCACGGACTTACGGACTATTGATTATTCACGGACTATTGACTTCACGGACTTACGGACTATGGATTATTTACGGACTTACGGACTATTGACGGAGTATTGAGACAAGCAGACATCGACTGCACAATCAAGACGTGCCCTTTGTCGACCAATCGATTGAATTCACTCAGGTCAGTGCTTTTTTGTTTCTTGGCGTCGCTACTTGTGTGTGGGGTTGGGACGGCTGCTAGATACGTGAGCGACTCGCGTAGCGGTGCCATAGGTTGTTGGGTTGGTTCGCCACAGATTTCGCACGTACTTGTTGCAACCCTTTTTATTGCACAAATATATAATATTGATCACTTATTGCTTAAGTCCTTTACTAAATTTGAAAGAAAACTTATCTTACTCAGTGCAGGCACGAAGAAGCATTCATAGATATCTCTAAACTAGATTGTGCTATACTATCTTATCTATTCATCTACAATATCCCAACTATTTAACGGAAAGAAGATTTGGAAAAAGATGGACGGAATGGATAAACCTCAGCTGTTTGAGACAACAGCGCCTGCCCCTTCTTTGAATGATGAAAAAATCAAAGAAGCGTTGGATGAAGTCAAACGGCCATGGGTGGAGCTAAGCGATTATATCCCTCTTGATAATCATCGACTTTTAATAACATATTCTCGTGAACTTCAAATAATGATATTGACTTTACGAGAATATGCGTATAACGGAGAGGATAACGATGTCGCCGAAGTAAAGGCTATTTACGATTACACATCAAGAGCTCTCTCTTCATATAAAATTTTGCTAAGACAATGGATCGCAGAGGCCGAAACCAAGGAGAGGCAGGGTATCACCATTCCTGCTATTCCTCGTGTTAAGAAATTGGTACTTCAATTTGACGATTCAATTGAAATAAAGTTGGGACGTTATTTCCAAAAAGCATGTAGACGCACTTCAGAAAGCGGGGAAACCTCCGATACATCGTCAGTTGCATCCGGTTGTCTAGAAGTGAGAACGTCAGTGGAGCAAAACCCCCAGAGACCTTACAACCAGCACCCTTCCAAAACGGGACAACACATGTTCTCGCAGCCAAAAGAAATAAAAATTGATGTTAAGAACAACAAGGTCAGAGTGAAGGAATCACCAGATACGCTGGTTAATAGAAGAAATCAAGATCCTCTTCAAAATGAAGCTCTATCGAGAAATCGATGCAGCGCAGGTGAAAATGAACCCTTTAGCATCATGAAAACGCAACCACCACTAACATCTACACCGTGGGAGAATAAAGGCAAGGACAAGTGGAATCCAAGCACATCCTGGGATTATGGACGAGCACGAGCTTTAAACGACCCTGTCAGCAGTGGAATTAACCATAGTCCAGCCTTCCCAGAAGTTTACAACAACTGTGATTCTCCTAGTGAGACCGAACCAATGTTTGGAAGGTCTAGAGACCACATGGGGGGACAGGGGCTGGGAAGAAAAACAATCCAAAGAGCCTATGAGCAGGGCCATTTGGAAGGCCGTTTACAGGAAAACTTCGCGACGACGTATGAGACTTGTAGAAGAGACACAGCAAGACAATTTAGTGGAAGATGTCTAGATTACCCAATGTTCCGCCAACAGTTAATGAGAGATTACCAAATTCTGTGGAGCTCCGATCCATACGCATTACTGCAGAAGATTGCAAATTCGGTTTCGGACTCTGTGTACGAGCATATTAAGGGAGCTTGGATTATGCGAAACCCACAGGACGCGTTAAACAGAATTTGGGATATCCTAGAAGATTTGTACGGAGATCCGCGAGAATTACTTGATAACGCAATTCGTGGGGTAAAGTGGACAAAAGGATCATTGGAGAGCAGAGTCTCTTCACTGCAATCGTACCGAACTCAGCTGAGGAATTTAGAAGGAGTTGCTCGGTCTATCGAAATGGAGGAAGAATTGACACGTCCTAAATTATTATTTCGAATTGTTGATTGCTTTAATCCGACGCTGTACAACCTTTTCACTCAAGTGCACAGAGATTTTAGAGCGTGGCGATTTAAAACAATTCTAACATTTTTGGACGATCAAATATCCAATCTACAATTTAGAGAAAGACACACCTACGATATATCAGCAATTATTGGAGAAGATGATAGAAGTAAAAAACCAGACAAGCCCACGCGAAATCGTTTTGGACATGACCTCGGTGGGAGAGTTAACAACGTGGTAACAACTGATTGCCGGCCATCTGGAAGTAAGCCAAGAGCAAGGCAAATTACGGAGCCAACCACGTCCCAAGGAATTCAAAGAAATGTACATTCACGAGAAGACAGCCCTTGTGCCATCCATCCGAATGCCTCTCACAGCACTGTGGAGTGCAGGAAGTTTTTGGAGATGGATGTTCAAGAAAGAAGATTGATTGTTATGAAAAAAGGACTGTGCTTTTACTGTTTAAAAAGACACCTGGCAAGATACTGCCCTAACCAGAACCCATGTTTCAAATGTCAGGGTGGCCATTCTGATTTGCTGCATGTGTGTCAAGATAATGGGGGAAACGTGGAGAGTGGAACCCAAGAGACTATGGCGTACAAGCCTGTCAGTTCCAATCTAAATGCCATTGAAAAACATGCGTCAGGAAGCCCTACAGTACCTATAATTACTTTAAAGGCTATCAGACAGGGAGATGATCACTCGATTCCACAACCCTTGTATTTTTATGCGCTGATCGATACCGGTGCTGACGTCACGCTATGCACAAAAGAACTTGCCGAAAGTCTGTGTGGATGGAATCCTCGCGGTTCCATTTCAATCAAGTTCTTAGAAAATGATCCTGACGAGTACGTGTGCATGAAGCAAACGCTCAAGCTGAGATATGGAGAGACGGACGTTGTTGAGATGCGTGATATTCCTTTCATCAATATGAAACTTCCATACAGCCAATGCATTCCTGATAGAGAAGTTCTGCAAGAGCACGGTTTTTTTGATGATAGTTGCCCAGTGGTGAAAGGAGAGAGAAGAATAGACATGATTCTTGGAGCACCGGATATTCGAAGATTTCAACTCATGGAAACGGTAAAATGGAGTGACAGTTCGCCTTCCAAGCCACTACTTGGTAAACATCCCCTGGGAACAATATACTGGGGAATGAAATTAGATGAGGAGAATCATCAGTATGTCTGCGCGGTTCATCCCCACCAGAAGGAGCATTATACCCAGCAACTATTGGACATGGTTGTCTCGGAACATGGCATTTCGGAAAAGGAAGGCTTAGAATATCTGCCGCTTTTAGTGCACGACTTGTCGCGCTACTATCAAGACCACAGTGTCCTCGAGCCTAATTATGAAGAACTCGTAATGAGCAAGTCAGTTCCTTTCTTCACCTCAGTGATGACAGCGTATGGATATTTCAGAAACCGGGGTGGAGGTTCATTGTGTACTATCACGAGATCACCAATCTTAAAATCGCGCACCTTTTCTCTCCACTTTTGTCGTTTTTGTAACGTTGATAAGTATAATTTGTACCATCGATCCCACCATAATTGAACAATTCTTTGGGTATATCGATAGCCGCGTCGTAATTCATCGTTTGGTGACGATATGCTTGGGTAGGAACAATTATCTCTTGGCTCCAATGCTCCCACCATGAGATCGATCGGACGCAGTGGAGGCAATCCATCATCGGATATTAACTTAGTTAATGGTCGACAATTTATCACATACTCTGCCATTTTTGAACACGTATTGAACTCGTCATCAGTGGGATTTCTTATTGATAAGCCAGAGAGAGCGTTCAATGCTTGACGTATTGTTCTAATTTGACGCTCGTAGATACCTCCGTGATGGGATGCTCCTGGAGGACCGAACTCCCATTGTACCTCCCATTCACGCATTTTAGCTTTGAGTTCGGATGCGGTACTGATCGCCTTGAGAGCAGCCTTTAACTCTTTCTTCATAATGTTGTTTGCTCCCACAAAATTGGTACCGTTATCAGTGCGCATAAACCTCGTCTTGTAACCTGTGGAACACAAAAAACGCCGAAAGACGTTAATAAACGCAGAAGCAGTAAGATCAGCAGCAATCTCAATACGTACGGCTGTTGTGACGATGCATACGAAAACACACAGCCAGCGCTTAACCGTCGCCCGGCCTATCGCCACAAGGAATGGGCCGGCCAGGTCCGAAGCAACATACGTGAACACGTGACATTTTGGTTTTAGGCGCACACTCGGCAGCGGTGCCATCAATTGTTTACCTCTAGTCTGTTTCCTAATCTTACACCCGAGACAGTCCTTCACATAATGCCTCACAGTAACCACGCCACCAATAGGCCATAACCCATCATCTACTTGTAAACTTCCGAACACATAATCTGCACCAAGATGGCTGGAAATGGCATGTCTTCTTTTTACATAGAGCTCAGTGGTCCAGTGTCTGTAGGGTAATATAATAGGATGCTGAACATTATACAAGAGTTCTGAGTTCTGTAATCTTCCACCAATTCTTAGTAAACCATTCTCATCCAGAAAGGGAATAAATTTAAACATTTGTACTAAATAGTGTTTCCGAGCATCTATCGGCCCTTTCAAAACAGCCTCTTCAAATGTGCATGATCGGTTTCTCATCTTCGCGATAATATTTCCCATGGTTTCATTCTGTGCCATGCTTAACAAACACATGCGGGCTTGTGTCAAGGAAGAATTGCTTAGTTTGCCATCCCCGCTGTTGTTACCCCTCAGGCGCGATAACACAAAAAAGCATTTTTGCACTAGCAACAACAACTGTTCGGCTTCCATGCTAGACTGTGAAGTCGACAAGCCTTTTAAAATTCGATTCTCTTCTTTCAGTTGAATGAAATTTAGGTGAGTTAATGGTGACACCAGCTCCGTCTTCCACTCTGTCTGGTTTGTGAAAGAAGCTTGCTTTTCCAGTCCCACATTCCAGCTTTCTGTGGGTCGGCGAAGAAATTCGGGACCGTTTGTCCACAATTCATATTCTCTGGTCTGATTCAGCCTCATACCTCGCGAAGCAACGTCAGCAGGGTTGTTTTTTGTATCAACATATTCCGGTGTCTGTCCTGATGAAGACGTTAAAATTCGGTCAACTCGATTGCGAACAAACTGAGTCAACTGTTTAGATGTACACTTACACCATTTTATCACAGTTGCCGAATCCACCCAAAGATACGTTCTGCTGATAGGCACTGTGAGATAGTGTTTACATTGTTTTAAAAGATCGGTTCCCATAGACAAAGCCACGAGTTCTTTCCGAGCGATTGAGAACTTCTCTATTTGAGTTCTAGGAAAAATTCGTGATTTTCCTAGTACAAGCGTAAGATCAATGCGTGCTCCTTGAATTTTCCTCAGATAAACACACGCTCCCATTGCTAGTTGTGACGCATCACTGAACATATGCAACTCAGTTTCACCACTAGTCAAGCTCGAATATTGTCTTGGCACAGCTAAGGAAGTTATCCCTTCTAGTTCGGTAAGAATCGTGTTCCATTCCTGTTGCAAGTGTTGACAAACTTCATCATCCCATCCCTCAGTGCTGACTACGATTTCTGAATAACAGCACTTGAGTTTGACAAAGAACGGGCACCACAATCCCAGTGGGTCAAAATAGGAATTCAGGGTACTCAATGCTGACCGACGGGTTAGTGTGTCGTAAATTGAACCATGTTGTTTCCCTCGCAACTCTAATATGTCTCTTTCAGAATCCCACGTAATTCCTAAGGTTTTTTGTTTCGGTAGTCCATCCTTTGCCAAATCCAATGACTTGAGCCGTGGAGCTAACTCATCCGAACTTATATTAGCTAATACTTGTCGAGAATTACTCGAAAACTTTGTGAGTTCAAATCCTGTGGTTGCTAGCATTAGCTTTGCCTCCTTCACGACTCGGCAGGCTTCTTTCAAAGTTTCCACAGATGTAATTAAGTCGTCAACATAGAAATCACTTTCCACTCTCTGAACTGTATCCGCAGATACGTTTGCATAGTTCTTCCGGGCAGTGTATTTCAAACAAAATCCAGCAATACTTGGAATGCAAATGAGACCGTATGGCATCACAGTAAATCTCCATTCCCTCGTATTCTCAGAGAATACGTTCCCTGTAAAGGGTATAAACCGCAGCATGTCTCTGTCTTTAGGATGTAAAGCGATCTGAAAAAACATGTTTTTAATGTCACACGAGATGGCGAATGGATGTTGCCTAAACCTAACCAAAACTCCAACTAATGGTTCCAAAAACATCGGTCCTCGATATAGCATATCGTTTATACTGATGCCATGAATTCTTAGGGCTCCATTATACACAACACGAAACTTTTCCTGCTCAGTTGCGAAGTGTGCTATGTAGTGAATCAATCCTTGAGTTTTCTGTCCAGCGCTTCTTTCTTCTACCAACTCGGCATGTCCCTGTTCTTTCATTGCAGTGAAAGTGTCTATATACTTTTGCTTCTTCTCAGGTTGTGCCGACATGCGTTTGGCCTGGGCATTCAATCGACGTCTTGCAATTTCAAAGCTGTGAGGCATTGCCATTGGGTAGCCCTCTTTCCAAGGTAAAGGAAGTTGCAATCGCCTATTACCTTTTTTATCATAAACTTCCGTTATATTTTCCGTGTAAAATGACAGCACTTGCTCATCATCCTTGCTCATTACGAGTTCTTCATAATTAGGCTCGAGGACACTGTGGTCTTGATAGTAGCGCGACAAGTCGTGCACTAAAAGTGGCAGATATTCTAAGCCTTCCTTTTCCGAAATGCCATGTTCCGAGACAACCATGTCCAATAGTTGCTGGGTATAATGCTCCTTCTGGTGGGGATGAACCGCGCAGACATACTGATGATTCTCCTCATCTAATTTCATTCCCCAGTATATTGTTCCCAGGGGATGTTTACCAAGTAGTGGCTTGGAAGGCGAACTGTCACTCCATTTTACCGTTTCCATGAGTTGAAATCTTCGAATATCCGGTGCTCCAAGAATCATGTCTATTCTTCTCTCTCCTTTCACCACTGGGCAACTATCATCAAAAAAACCGTGCTCTTGCAGAACTTCTCTATCAGGAATGCATTGGCTGTATGGAAGTTTCATATTGATGAAAGGAATATCACGCATCTCAACAACGTCCGTCTCTCCATATCTCAGCTTGAGCGTTTGCTTCATACACACGTACTCGTCAGGATCATTTTCTAAGAATTTGATTGAAATGGAACCGCGAGGATTCCATCCACACAGACTTTCGGCAAGTTCTTTTGTGCATAGCGTGACGTCAGCACCGGTATCGATCAGCGCATAAAAATACAAGGGTTGTGGAATCGAGTGGTCATCTCCCTGTCTGATAGCCTTTAAAGTAATTATAGGTACTGTTGGGCTGCCTGACGCATGTTTTTCAATGACATTTAGATTGGAACTTACAGGCTTGTACACCATGGTCTCTTGGGTTCCACTCTCCACGTTTCCCCCATTATCTTGACACGCATGCAGCAAATCAGAATGGCCCCCCTGACATTTGAAGCATGGATTCTGGTTAGGGCAGTGTCTTGCCAGGTGTCTTTTTAAACAATAAAAGCACAGTCCTTTTTTCATAACAATCAATCTTCTTTCTTGAACATCCATCTCCAAAAACTTCCTGCACTCCACAGTGCTGTGAGAGGCATTCAGATGGATGGCACAAGGGCTGTCTTCTCGTGAATGTACATTCCTTTGAATTCCTTGGGACGTGGTTGGCTCCGTAATTTGCCTTGCTCTTGACTTACTTCCAGATGGCCGGCAATCAGTTGTTACCACGTTGTTAACTCTTCCACCGAGGTCATGTCCAAAACGATTTCGCGTGGGCTTGTCTGGTTTTTTACTTCTATCATCTTCTCCAATGATTGCTGATATATCGTAAGTGTGTCTTTCTCTAAATTGTAGATTGGATATTTGATCATCCAAAAATGTTAGAATCGTTTTAAATCGCCACGCTCTAAAATCTCTGTGCACTTGAGTGAAAAGGTTGTACAGCGTCGGATTAAAGCAATCAACAATTCGAAATAATAATTTAGGACGTGTCAATTCTTCCTCCATTTCAATAGACCGAGCAACTCCTTCTAAATTCCTCAGCTGAGTTCGGTACGATTGCAGTGAAGAGACTCTGCTCTCCAATGATCCTTTTGTCCACTTTACCCCACGAATTGCGTTATCAAGTAATTCTCGCGGATCTCCGTACAAATCTTCTAGGATATCCCAAATTCTGTTTAACGCGTCCTGTGGGTTTCGCATAATCCAAGCTCCCTTAATATGCTCGTACACAGAATCCGAAACCGAATTTGCAATCTTCTGCAGCAATGTGTATGGATCGGAGCTCCACAGAATTTGGTAGTCTCTCATTAACTGTTGGCGGAACATTGGGTAATCTAGACATCTTCCACTAAATTGTCTTGCTGTGTCTCTTCTACAAGTCTCATACGTCGTCGCGAAGTTTGCCTGTAAACGGCCTTCCAAATGGCCCTGCTCATAGGCTCTTTGGATTGTTTTTCTTCCCAGCCCCTGTCCCCCCATGTGGTCCCTAGACCTTCCAAACATTGGTTCGGTCTCACTAGGAGAATCACAGTTGTTGTAAATTTCTGGGAAGGCTGGACTATGGTTAATTCCACTGCTGACAGGGTCGTTTAAAGCTCGTGCTCGTCCATAATCCCAGGATGTGCTTGGATTCCACTTGTCCTTACCTTTATTCTCCCATGGTGTAGACGTTAGTGGTGGTTGCGTTTTCATGATGCTAAAGGGTTCATTTTCACCTGCGCTGCATCGATTTCTCGATAGAGCTTCATTTTGAAGAGGATCTTGATTTCTTCTATTAACCAGCGTATCTGGTGATTCCTTCACTCTGACCTTGTTTTGCTTAACATCAATTTTTATTTCTTTTGGCTGCGGGAACATGTGTTGTCCCGTTTTGGAAGGGTGCTGGTTGTAAGGTCTCTGGGGGTTTTGCTCCACTGATGTTCTCACTTCTAGACAACCGGATGCAACTGACGATGTATCGGAGGTTTCACCGCTTTCTGAAGTGCGTCTACATGCTTTTTGGAAATAACGTCCCAACTTTATTTCAATTGAATCGTCAAATTGAAGTACCAATTTCTTAACACGAGGAATGGCAGGAATGGTGATACCCTGCCTCTCCTTGGTTTCGGCCTCTGCGATCCATTGTCTTAGCAAAATTTTATATGAAGAGAGAGCTCTTGATGTGTAATCGTAAATAGCCTTTACTTCGGCGACATCGTTATCCTCTCCGTTATACGCATATTCTCGTAAAGTCAATATCATCATTTGAAGTTCACGAGAATATGTTATTAAAAGTCGATGATTATCAAGAGGGATATAATCGCTTAGCTCCACCCATGGCCGTTTGATTTCATCCAACGCTTCTTTGATTTTTTCATCATTCAAAGAAGGGGCAGGCGCTGTTGTCTCAAACAGCTGAAGTTTATCCATTCCGTCCATCTTTTTCCAAATCTTCTTTCCGTTAAATAGTTGGGATATTGTAGATGAATAAATAAGATAGTATAGAACACGCTAGTTATGAATGAATCGATATCTATGAATACTTCTTCGTGCCTGCACTTAGCAAGATAAGCTTTCAATTTTAGTAAAAGGAGCTTAAGCAATAAGTGAGCAATATTATATATTTGTGCAATAAAAAGGGTTGCAACAAGTACGTGCGAAATCTGTGGCGAACCAACCCAACAACCTATGGCACCGCTACGCAAGTCGCTCACGTATCTAGCAGCCGTCCCAGCCCCACACACAGGTAGCGACGCCAAGAAACAAAAAAGCACTGACCTGAGTGAATTCAATCGATTGGTCGACAAAGGGCACGTCTTGATTATGCAGTCGATGTCTGCTTGTCTCAATACTCCGTCAATAGTCCGTAAGTCCGTAAATAGTCCGTAAGTCCGTGAAATCAATAGTCCGTGAATAATCAATAGTCCGTAAGTCCGTGAAAATCAATAGTTTGAATAAGGTAATCAGTTAATCCGTTAAAAGACGGTTTTTAAATTTGTAGGAACAGCGACCTCTTCCGGCCGCTTCGTGTTCAATCACAAAAAGCAGTCCCTTCCCTTTAGATTGTGCACTACGTGGCGTAGTGTCTTTCCGTACTGATCGTAAGTTCGAGATTTGAACTTGTGTCCAAAAAATCCTTTCAATGAACCGCTTCTTCGCGAGAAGAGGTTCACTTCCGTGTGGAAAAAAGGAATTTAATGTAAAATATTCCTGGGTCTAAACACCAGGAATATAATGATTCTATTTGCGCGGGGTGAATTTTAACACGAGTTTAGTGTTAATTGCAATGTAGCTTGTTTCCTTGCACTATTCCTGAGGTCTTCGCTTCGATGTGAAAACACGCCCGGTGCAACTTCAAACTGTATTTTCAGGCAAATAACACTCATTGAAACTAATTGTAAAGTGGTTCATTGTCCCGACACTTAATTAGCAAACTCGTCAACTATATCATATTATAGATGCTGTTAAATTCCTTAATTTCTCCGTCTATAAAATACAAATTAGTTATCATCTCTAAAGTCCAAACTGGTCCAACACTTAACTAGCGCGATGTAACTTTTCAAATGAAGGGTGTGGTAATTTCTTATTGCATGAATGAGCCGTATCGTCACGCACCAATAATTAGTTTTTTGAATAAGATTTTAAAGGGTTCACGTTACAATAGATGCAGAAAAACTATGTGGTTGAACCTCCTATACAGCATCAATGTAAAAAAATATTGGACAAAAGTTTTTAAAACTGGTCATAAAATCTTTTCCTACATCACATGTACAGTGAGTCCTTCTTACATAGTATTTTGTTATACGGCAAACTCACAGTTATGGGGTTTGGTATTATTACCCTGGATTCTATTTATGTTAAAAAAAATTCACAAATATAGCATCCACTTGTGTTTTGTTTACTCCATACCATATCACCATCATACCATGCAGCCACCACAACAATCAGTCTCTTCCCATATTTCTTACTGAACACAAGTGATATCCTTACAGCATGTTTTTTGTGGATATTATTAATACGATGTACAGTGGTCCATCCATAATGGCCCCAAAACGTTCTGCAGACACTAATTTCATGTCTGTACGGGTGACTTTTGACATGCTGGAACACATCCCTACTATTACATGTCATATTGAGTTTGGTATACAGTAATTTCAATTTGCAGTAAGTCTTTTAGAAAAGCGTACTTACCATATAATGAGGACTTACTGTACTTCACAAAATTTGCTATAGAAACACTCCAAACATAAGTTTCAGCTGTTTACCCAACAGCAAAACAAACGCTTCAAGTTTCACCAAAAAAATTGATGACATCAAAGTAAAGATATAATACAGGAATTTATGTACTGCAAAGAAGACAATAACACTGATGGCAGACAAAAGCAATACCTTGAATAAACAATCAAAAATTCATGCCAAATGTAGACACATAAGTACATTCAAATTGAAAAATTTACATCGGAGATAGTTAATGCTTGTTTTTTTAGCTTTGCACCTTCAAAAAACACATGATTAGCAACCAATGCATATGTGAATACAATCCACTAACATATTTGGTCGACATGAAGCTCAAATAATTACTAGCCATTTTGAGTGAAAATAATTTTTTCATTAGCTATATATTTTTTTCATTAACCTTTATAATATGCAACAATCCCAGGAATGCCTTCACCTATATCCTTACCTACCACTAGAAATATTTTTCCTTTAAGACAATTCAGAATGATTTTTAACTGCACAGCAGTCGGCATAAAAAAGTTATTAGCACGGTAGCTAAAAGGTATTATACTGGCAGTTGATGTGAAAGCAATCATTTTTGAGTTTAAAAGAGGCATTGCAACAAACTGTTTTAGAAATGTTAAATACATTACCCACTTTGCTGTATTACTAATTGATCAAAAACGTTTCTAAAAACTCAAAAACTTTAACCTTTTTATAGATTTATTAAAAAGGTTTTTCAAAACTTACTTGCTCAATCTATCCAAAGAAACAGGAAAAATGATTCCATTTTCTATTGAACAACAAGCAGTACATAAAAAATCATAAACCAATTGGTGTATTGTTGACATATTATTGTTTTCTCCATTCTGTAAAAGACCAAGAACAAAACGTCAGTTTTGTCAAGATCAGACCATAAGTATGTGGCACGGCGAAATATGTTTGCTCAAAAAGCTAAATTTTGTCATCAGTGTGTTTAGCAAAACTTATCCTTGATTTCTGTCTATGATGCCACCAGTTATTATTAGTAACTTAAAAGCTATATCTTTATAAAAATATCATTAAATCTATGCTTAAAACCAAAAAATGCTAGCAAGTGATGCAATGGCAACCACATAGCAATCAATAAAAAATCTACAAAAATGCAAAATGAAACATGAAAACAATGTCAACCATCAGTCAGACTTTAAATACCTTCTATTGTTTTACCAATCAGCACATCACCGGCCTCGTTTCTAACCATACTCCTGTGTCACTTTTCTCTGCTCCCATTATTGAAACATTGTGTTTGCCACACACAAATCCGTTTTTTTACAAAACTCTAACTGTAATTTTTTCCTAAACATTTCAAAATAGCTTTGAATGCAGCTGTGAAGAACAGATTCATTGCATTTTTTTACATATTCAGTGAAATGAAAACGTTTTCAACTGGCTTTCAATAGAATATTTCTATGTAACATTGGTTTCATGAAGGGCAGGCAATGGTATGTTGTTGTTGGTTACCCGACCCCTTCCGAGGGATTGGGGACATGGCAGAAGACCATGGAGCCCCAGAAGCTGTGCAACTCCCCAAGGTCTGGACCAGAGGGCGTACAGAGACAGAGAGTCACCAAAGAGTCTGTAGCTGGACAGTGCAGAATGAGATGAGAAATGTCCTGGGACGGGTTCCACAGGCACTGCAGAAAGGATTCTCAATTCTGCCAATCCTAGAGAAATAAGAGCCTAAAAGAACGCTGTGTCCATTGCAGCGAAGACGAGAGAGGACACAGCGAGCATGACGAGGGAGCACAAGTTCCTCAGTGGAAATCAAGGTAACCTGTGTGTCAAAATATTTTGAAGAGACAGTACGCCTCCAGTCCGACAAAAGACAAGAGTGGATACGACAGATAAAAGGAGAGAGACTACAAGGGATTGCAGAGTGCACAAGTAGCACTCCCCGTCTGGCAAGCTCATCAGCTGTGTCGTTCCCCAGGAGAAATGAGTGTCTGGGGACCCATTGTAGTCTGATAGAACAGGAGGAGAGAGAAGACAGTTCCTGCCAGATCTGATACAGAGTATGAGATCAGAGAAAAGATGGAGGAGAGGACAGGGTGGCGAGGACAGAACGAGAGTCAGACAGAAGAAGAAGAGAAGAGAAATGGCAGACTTGTTGGTGCTGCCAAGACCAGCAAAGAGCGTGCAGAATGGCGCAGGTTTCAGTGGAAAAACTTGAACATACTGGGCCTGCTGAAAAGGAAAGAGTGGCCTCAGTGCCACAGAGGGAGCAGTTGGCAAGAACGCCGGAGCCGCCCTTGCCAAAAGGAAAAGGAACAGAGTCGTCTGTCCAGAGTACCATATCATGAGGGGAGAAAGAGTCAAGATGGGCGAGAGCCGCACCTTGAAAGAAAGGCAGCTTCCAAGGAGGACAGGGAAGGCAATGAGAAAAAAGAGTAAAGTGAGTCAGGGTGACTCATAGTGGAGGTAAGGAGGCCTCGGTGAGCAGTAGAGGGATATGGGACGACGAGAGACAGCCGGTGATGGCATGACAGGACGCTCGGTGAAGGCGTTCCAATTTGATGAAATTGGTAGCGCTTAGGAAAGGAAACCATGCAGGTGAATCTTAAGTGAGAAGGGACCGAAGAAAAGATTTATACAGAACAGAGATGGACTCCTTAGAGGGGCCCCATGAGAAAGCAGAGATACAGCATACAGCCTTGAGACATGGGAAAAACTTGGCCTTCAGCGAAGATACATGCTTAGAAAAGGAAAGAGTGCAGTTGAAGGTGACCCCAACAAAGATTGAAGTGGGGTTGAAACGGAGGCGGGAGTCGAGTAGGAGGAGGTTGGGCTGGAGGTGAGCTTGGTAGGGATCCACTGCGAAGGAGGCCTCACATTTGCTCGAATTAAGAGGAAGACACCAGTACTCAGACCAGCGCTCCAATCGAAACAGAGCTCCTGGTGTGGCCTCCACCGCAGTGGGAACCAAGGGGGAGGAGGACCAAATGGCCAGATCGTCAGCGTAAGGAGAACAACTGATGGAAGAAAGCAGAGAAGCCGGAAGATCATTAATGAAGAGAGAAAAAAGTACAGGGCCAAGAACGGATCCTTGCGAAACACCTCGACGAACTCGAAAGGAACAGCTTTTGTGATTTTGATAAACCACAGAAGCGCGCCTATCAGAAAGGAAAGATTGAGTCCAACGAGCAAAGCAAGGAGGGAGGCCAGCCGAAATGAGTTTGTGGAAAAGGGCGGGATGCCAGACTGAGTCAAAAGCTTTAGAGAAATCAATAGTAGACAGCATCGTCTGAGAGCTCGGCCTGGGTTTGTTAAACCCATCCGAAATGGACTGAGAAAGGTACAGAATTTGATCAAGTGTAGACCGTCCAGGGTGGAAACCGGCCTGGCGGGGAGAGAGAATGGAATTAGATTCCAGGAAGAAGAGTAGACGGGATAGTATGATGCATTCAAACAGCTTTGATACGCAGGAGGTGAGAGAGATAGGCCAGAAGGAAGCAGGAGAGTCGAGAGGCATTCCCATCTTGTGGATGGGAATAATGGAAGATGTCTTCCAGATGGAAGAAAAGGAATGTGAAGACCAGGAAAGATTGAAGATGTGAAGAAGAAAATCCATGCCAGAGCGAGGAAGATGCTTTAGCATGGGATAGGCAACTTTGTCTGGGCCAGTGGCAGTGGATGAGGTAAGATTGGAGGCAGCCGCAAGAAATTCCGCAGAAGAGAAAAGAGAGCAAAAGGACGAGTGAGACTCCCCACAGGGCACATGGCTCAGCAAAGCTCAGTGAGGTAGCCTCTGGCTCTGCTATGCGAGGCCTTTGGCTGAGAAACGGAAAAGTGAGATCTCAGGTAAGCGGCATAAACCGAAGCCGATTCCCTGGGAGAAGAACAGTTAGGAAAGTTAGGAAAAGAGGAAGACAAGGAAGGAGAGCCAGCGATAGAGCGAAGAAAAGAATGTAGAGATTTAGGGTTAGATTTAGGTGAAAGAGAAGTGCAGGTCGTCTGCCATGCCTCAGCCTTGGCCTTGGCAATGACTGACGAGGCGCGTCGAGAGGCGGAGATGTAAGCCTGTCGATCTTCATCACTTCTGTGAGCGGCAGCAAAAGCCTTGCGTCTTTCATTAACTGCACCTTCCACCTCAACAGACCACCAGGCTTTAGAAGCTCATTTGATGCGGCCGAAAGGAATGGAAGATTTGGCCGCATTCATTGCCAGAGAGGTAAAGAGAGCAGCAGCAGAGGAAAGAGAAAGAGACGAGTATTCCTCTGCTGAGGGACAGTGAGAGTCAAAGTAGGAGGCAAAGCCATCCCAGCAAGCTTTCTGAAAATTGAAGGAAGGGGGACGCTCGTTGGGGCGAAAGATCGAAGAGAAAGGGATAGATAGAAGAATTAGTAGGTGGTCAGAACCCAGGTCCTGAAGCACCTCCCAGGAACAAAAAAAGCAAGAGTAGAAGGAGCAAAGGAAATGTCAGGAGAGGAGCGACTGCCAGTGGAGTGATGGAGAAGAGTGGGTGTGTCAGGGTCATTGAGGTGGAGGAGGTCAGAAGAGATGACCCAGTCGAATACTTCCTCCCTGCGGGGGTTGGAAGTACCTCTTGAGTCCCAGAGGAGGTGATGGCAATTGAAGTCCCCCAGAATGAAGAGATTTCTGGAGGAGGGAAGAATGGAGGGAGAAAAGGAATTGGTTCTGCCATCCATTGGGGAGGAGCAAATAGGGGGGCATACACATTAAGAAGTATTCGACTGTGGTATCGTTGTGGATTTCCAAGTAGAATGGATTGGGTGGAGAATATCAACGTAAGTTCAATTGCTCTTTGGCAATTACTCACCAGTTTTGATTTGGTTCTTGAATTAAGGAGAAGTGTTATTGATAAAGGCAAGGTTTAGCTAGACTGGGCACTTTTGGTTACTTTTTTTTTAGGAGCACTGCATTTTGCAATAGCCTTGAGCATCCTTACCTGATTAACACTTTATGGGTAGCCAGTTTTGCAACAGAACAACAGAATAAAACGGTGATTATGTTTTGATGTTTCAAAAGTAATAATTTTTGTACATTAAATTGGCTTGAAGTTCAACACTATAAATCTACAGGGGTGATCAATTCAAATACCATCAAAATCCCCGTTCCACTATGAACTTTCTGAAACTAAAAAATTTGTATTGGTCCATGGCTTAACTTTTGCTTGCCCCCACCAATCATAAACATGAGATCATGGCAGAATTTCAGGTGCTCATCAAACAACTTTTCTATCACATGTCCAAATCTAAAGAACATCTCAGCTCTCAAAAACCAGATCAAAAAATTGGGCACATCCTTATTGTGCGACACTGAATGACTTCAATAATTTTAATATGCACCATGAATTCTTTCAAACTATTAACCCTTTAACACCCCTGGGGACCATATGGTCCTCTTTCGAGAAAAAGCCTATTTCTACTACATGAGCTATAGACAGCATTGAATGCGTCAAGCACGTGTTTTTTAGTTGCGTTGATGCCGGCTGCTGAAGTCACGCTGGTCACGTGTGCTTCAGCCAGCTGTGAGGCAGTAGCGAGTGAGTAGCGCACGTGTTGTTTACGCATGTGAGAGAGTGCCATCATTTACTCCATCATGGCTACTAACGAAGGTGAGATAACTCTTCCAATAAATTATATATTGTAGAAATGTCATTCTAGTTTGTAGGTGCGCCTTTATTTTCAATGTGCTTCTCACAAAAAAATATTTATGATTAGATTTCTAACCGAGACTGTAGAGTCCAGCCAGGCACTATGCTGGTGAAATGAAGTAAGACTGTATGGTCCTTTTTGTCATGCGGGTATTTTAACTTTTTATTTTTATAATAGCTTTTTAGGCCTACTTTGTTAGAAAATAGCCTGAATGGACATAATTTAGGTAGAGATATTGCATGAACTATTCAAAAGTGGTATGATATACATTTTTCCACTGTGGATGAACAGTTACACTTTCTATGTCACATTACTAAATCTATGGTGCTCAATAAGAGACTGGATATACTTTCATTCTTCAACAAACGTATATTATGCTTTCAGATGATTCCAGTTCATTCTCAGCAAGGACTTTTTATTGAAAAAGAAAAAATCCCACTCGCATTGAGAGCCTAATTGCACATGTTTCCTGTGGAAGTGATTCTGAATCAGATGAATTAGATAATGATATTGAAGACCCTAACTATCTCCTTCGTATCAGCGATGTTTCTGATGAGTCTGAACCTGTACCCACGCTTTCAGAAATAACTGAAGACCCTCCTGAAGTGCAAGGAAAGGCAAAGCGAAATAAAAAGCCTGCAATAAATCGTCCTTATTGGGATAAAGTATCTGCAAGGGATACAACACCATCAATTTCTCCATTTCTAATGCAGTATGAAGAAGATTTTGAACAAAGGTTGCCGATGGAATATTTCAAGAGTTTTATTTCTGATGAATTACTAGACAAAATTTGTGAGCAATCATATACTCAGTTCAAAAAGATGTGAGCAAGTCTCTCACATTGTGTCGAGAAGAACTGGAACAGTGGATTGGAATTGCAATGCAGATGTGTATCACAAAGTTATCAGACACAAGGATGCACTGGTCGCAATATTCCGTCAGTGATAGAATTTCTTCAACAATGACACGTCAACGATGGGAGGATATTAAGTCCAATTTGCATTTTGTTGACAACTCAACAATAGATGATAATGATAAATTAGCAAAAATCAGGCTCCTTGTGGATCATCTGCGTCAAGAATTCAAGAAAATACTCATGTCAGAGTTCCTTTCTGTGGACGAGCAAATGGTTCCTTTCAAAGAAACATTATCAATGAAACAATATGTGCCCAAAAAGCCTCGCAAATGGGGATATAAGATTTTCATTTTGGCAGACAGCACTGGCGTTGTGTACGACTTTTTTCCTTATACAGAAAAGATTCCACAGGTTGATAATCCACAAGTTCCAGACCTAGGACCCAGCTCAAATTCTGTGCTACACTTAGCAGAATGCATTCCGAATGGCAAAAATTTCAAGTTGCATTGTGATAATTGGTTTACATCATTAAAATTAATTGATCATCTTGCATCGACAAAGATCTGGGTATGTGGCACCATACAAGAAAAAAGACTGCAGGGATTGTCATTCAAAAGTGAAAAACAACTTTCTGCATTAGGCCGAGGATCTTTCGAAGAGTTTGAGACTCAAAGTGAAAATGCTACCATAACTGCTGTGAAATGGTATGACAATAGATCAGTATGCCTTGCATCATCCTATGCAACTTCTTATCCAGTACAGAAATGTAAAAGATTCAACAAAAAATCAAAGAACTATGACGATGTAGATATTCCCCATATAGTGCACATGTATAATAAGCATATGGGCGGAGTAGATCTGCATGATCAAATGATGGCCTATTACAGGATGGCTTTCCGCTCAAGGAAGTACTATCTTTGTTTAGTGTTTCACATGATAGATATGTGTGTAATAAACAGCTGGCTCCTCTACAGACGTTCACAGGATCAACTGAACATCAAGAGGCATCAACAGAATTCTCCAAGTGAATTCAAGTTGAGACTATCAACTTCTTTGATGCTAAGTGGGAAGAACCCAATGAAGAAAAGAGGGTGGCCATCCTCTTCAAGTGTGGAACGAGAATATTCTTGAAAGAAATACAGTGGGCATGCAACCAGACCCCTCCCAGAGCAGGATGTGAGGACAGATTGCATTGGACATCTACCAGAAATAGCTGAAAGTAGGGGTACTTGCAAGTATCCAAATTGTAAAGGCAAAAATCTCATGTTCTGCACAAAATGCAAAGTCCACTTATGCTGTGAAAGAAACCGAAATTGTTTTGCTAAATTTCACACAAAATAAATCTGTTGTTGTAGCATATTACAAGTAATGGGAATTTTTTATGCTCAATGAAAGTTGAATAAATTCAATGATTTTGTGTTCAAATAAAAGTTGGTTATGTTGAATAAAAAAAATTGAATAAGTCTTGTTCTATGGAAATTAAATAAATTTCTATTTTAAACGGAAAAGTCATTAATAATTGTGCCAAATGCCCAAGTGGACTATTTAGTCTTGTTTCATTTTTAGGTCATATGACGGCTAGGACCATATAGTCATCTTTCATTAATTATTATTTGAATAAAATTTTTTCTAAAAATTATATCCAGGGTGTTTTCTTATGTCTTCTTGGTTGAGAAAATAAAGGAATAAAATTTTTTGAACTGCAAAAAATAATTCGGGCGTTAAAGGGTTAAGTCCCTTGGCACTGACAAGCAAAAGTTTTTTCAATACAGTCAATTTTTTGGTGGCAAGCTTTAGCTGCATGATTTTTTGCAAAAATTCTCAATACAAAAATATAAGTTTCATGTTCTTAATTTAATAAGTCAATAAAAATTCAATTTTTTACTGTTAAATCAATTTATTCCATGTCAATCAAGTCAAATTTTTATAATCAACACTCCTGGTCACAATGTTTCTTTCAAATTAGTGAGAAAAACTGATAGCTGTGACAAAACTTCCATAACTTTATTGTTTCAACTTGCCAATTTTTTGTACTTTACTACAAATTGCTACTTCTTGTCACAACCAAATGATTATTGTGCAATAATCAAAGTCAGATGAAATTATGTTCGACTGTGTTTCAATCCAATAACTGTGACAATTAGGAGCTGCAACACTGTACATTTTTAAGTAAAAATACTAGCAATATAAGACTATCTTAATTACCTGCAGCAGAGAAGAGTTAAGTTGAAGTTCATATCTGGACTTGTCCACATAGAGCCACTTAAGTCGCTCAACTGGCTTGAGGGGTCTAGAGTTACTTTTGTTTGTCCAGTTAATACTTGATTGTACAGTTGAGCAATTGTGTTTACACGACACTGCTAAACCAACATGTAATTTTGTAGATTTTTGGTGCGTTTTTGAAACACTTTCTATTGTTTGCATGTTTTGCATGATATTTCTATTTGAAAGGGATACAGTAAAAAAAACAAAGTGTAAAATGGGATAAGGTATTCAGAGACTTGCACACAGTTCCGGTTTAAATTGAACATAAACACAGGTTTGAATATTGCAGTGAGTGTACTTTGTCAAAAGTCTCTTGAAAATGATTTGATGAAACCAACCCTTCTCACTTGACATCCAAGCAGAACTCATCAGGAATTTAATGACATAAATATTGACTTTTTTAAGCATAGAGAAACCGTATTCAAAAACCAACTATTTGATAAAAGTGGTATAATTTTCCAACAAACCAGTGCAACAGTGAAAGCACCTTATAAAGTATCCCTAATGGTTGTGCAACCACAGAAAGCTCACATCACTGAAAAAAACCATGTCCTTCCAGCTGCTAAAGTAATGGTTTCTTCTATCGTTGGAGATGAGTCAATAAAGCTTAACTCCATCTATAACTCATCTGGCTGCACTGCAACTCTTGGTTTAAAAATATGATAACACAAACAATCTTTATAATGTCACTATTAGGAGAATTGTGTGTTACTATAAGAAATTCTAACGTGAAACCTTCAGCAAAATTCTTTAATTACTAAGGCTTTACAGAATCTTTTCTCAAATCAATTATAATCAACAT
Source organism: Trididemnum clinides (assembly GCA_963675345.1). Lineage (NCBI taxonomy): Eukaryota > Metazoa > Chordata > Ascidiacea > Aplousobranchia > Didemnidae > Trididemnum > Trididemnum clinides. The sequence continues at coordinate 35,192,411 of OY776297.1, forward strand.
GATCTGACAGGGCTGAATTTGAGCAGAAGTTGAGCAATATAAAGCATACTTCATATTTCTTAACTTCCAGACCACACAGTTTGCTTGCACAATGTAGAAAATCAGAACATACGTAGCAACAAAAACTTGATAGAAGTAATCTTAAATTCAAGAAAAGTTAAGCAGCTAAGATTTTGGTCAAATTAGTAAAATATTGCTATGCTGATGAAGCATTGGATCAGCTAAAATCATGTGTAGTTGAAATCTGATTTCTAGTTTGGCCTAAACAAATTCAAATACTAGTAATCTACAATAAAACTTGGGATTATTAGCAGTTATAAAGCCTTAGTGTGTAAGAAGAAATGAGCTGAAGCAAATTACAATAAGTCATGACTAGGGCCTGCTAAAGTCAATAAAGTCAAAATTTTTTCAGGACCTTGTTACATGATTAAACGTATACCAACGTTCGTTTCAGGTGTTCAGGAGTCTGTTTTGGTAGATTCTATAGGTCAAAATAAAGTCAAAATTTTGCATAAAGTCAAAACTTGTCAAAATTGTCTTCATCAAAAATTTACTTACAAAACGAACAAATTTATTTATTTTTTTTTTAATTTTTGAGCTGCTATTAAAGTTTTATGCACCGTCTTATTTGATTTTAAACTTCTGAAATAGTTGCAATGGTAAAAATGCGTGTGGTAATTAAGAAGGAAATAGCACTTATTATGCAGGAAATCGTCATTGTTAATGCATAAACACATAATTGTTAGACAATTAATCTATGCCTATACAACCTTTGTGCTCTTTACACATGGTCTTTTTAAGTCGTAGCTTGCAATACAAAGAATGTCTAAACAAGCCAAATTTTCTACAGCAAAAGTTAGGCAAATTTGTCAGGAATATTTGAATGAGTTTTCGGCAACTTCTGCCTGTGACTTGTGATGCAACCTTTGTAATATGTTAGTCAAATGCGACAAAAAGCTTTTTGTGGAAAGCCACCAAAAAAGTAAGCAACACCAAAGAAAATTGCAGACAAAGAGCAAATCCTAAAGTAAGCAAACCTTTTTACAACTCGATCAAGTAAACTTCAAGGAACAGGTTGTCTCTTCATTCTTAGCTGCAGATAATATCCCACTTCATAAACTGAACCATCCTTCTTTAAAGTCTCTGTTTGCTACAATGAGAAAAGTATTGCCTTCGAAGACTGCAGCCTGGGCAGGTGTTGCTAAATTAGCATCCCAAAAAGAAGAACAAATTCAAGAATTACTTTGTGACAAAAACATTTTTTTAATTGTGGATGAAGCAGAGATTGCTAAACAAAAATATATTAGTGTGCTTGCGGGCAGCTTAGATGCCCCAAATCAGACATTTCTCATTGATTGCCATCCACTTGACAGCAGTAGCAATGTTAATAGCAGTATTATTCTGCACACTGTGGATGACATATTGTGACAACTTGAAATAAAAACGCAAGAATTTTTCATTGTTCTTGACTGATGCTGCTTGGTACGTGTCTTTGGCTGGAAAGACATTAAAGGAATTATACCCTTCTTTGATGCATGTCAACTGTGTTGCACACTTACTACATAACTGCGCTATGCGTGTGCATGCTCATTTTAAAAATATTGATGAAATAATCAAGGCAGCAACAATCAAAACAAAGATTGCAAGAAAGATTTTCATGATGCTGGTCTGCCATCTCCCCCTGACCCTGTAATTACAAGATGGGCAACTTGGCTTAGAGCTGCCTTATATTACAGTGAGAACCTTCCAGCTGTTCGTACCATTGTCAACAATTGGACAAGTGCAGGCCTCTTAGTCAGCAGAGTAAAAGACGCTATCAATGTGGAAGATTTGATGCCGGACTTGGTTAAAATAAATCAATACCAGACTCTAGCAGCCAACGTAGAGTTCTTAGAAGGAAGTGCCTGCACAATAACCGAAGCATACAGATCGCTGAAGAATATGCAATTTGATGATGATCTGTGTGCAATTAAAAATTACATTAAAAAACAACTATCCAACTCTGATTTAGAAACAATAATAAACTGTACCAACTTGACAATTGACCCAACAAGCTATGCACTATTGCAAAAAAACCAGCCAACCTCTGCTGCTGTTGAGAGGTCGTTTTCTATGCTCAGTAAATTACTGAGAAAAGACAGAAATTTTGATGTTAAGAACGTAAAAAAATATATGATGCTGTATTACAATAAAAAGTTCTGGTAATTATACTGTGTGGCTTTTGTTAAAAACATCATAGACAGACTGTTAATGTACAGTACAGTTGCGGTAACAACACATTTTTTGTATCACACACTAATTGATATCGATACACACAATGGCTCATTATCCTAGGTTTTGACGTCATGCGTCGCTTTGTTGCATTAGCTCCAAGAATGAGTGATTGAGAAAATGTTTAAAGTAGGCTACCTTCTTCTTTAAAAACTTATGTAAATTGCAGATTATAAAACATTTTTAATCAAAAAAGTGCAACAAGACATAAATAATAGGGAAAAGCGATTAGGTCAAAATAAAGTCAAAATTTTGCTAAAATAAAGTCAAAAATATATTTTTTTAGATCAAAAAATATGGCCCTAGTCATGACAATTACTGTAGTACATTTATTATAGGTATAAATACTGACTAATTATACAGGCTTATACTCTACAGTATATTCCAAATATAGGTTTACACTAGTGTTTCTCAATGTGGGCATGGTTTTTGCTTAAGGAAACTACTTCGACCATGAAATTCTATGTAAGCACAAACTGCTCAAGTTTTTCAAAAATCAAAAGATTTAAAAAATCATTTAACACTAGAAGCCACAACCAGCCAAAAGTGATTCCTATGATTCTTTTAGGTAGTGAAACTATTTGTCACTTCTTGTGATAACAAAAATGTTCGATGTTTTCTTCTTGTAATACATTAAACATTTTTCAAATTGGTTTGAAGCATTTTTTGTTTGAGTATAATGTGTTATCAAGACTTCATGTCTTTTTAATTTATTTTGTTTCATCTCTGTCTTTTTTCAAATTGTTATAGCTAACAATGATTATTGTGATACACATAACAATAATTATAATGCTTAGAAGCATGCCTCATGGCTTACATGGTTCAGCTAGTGTGCAATTTAGGCAGCAGCACTTTTTAGAGTCGATTTTGATCTTTTGACAATGGCAACAGCAAGCACAAAAAGGAGGACGGCTACAAGCAGGCATTAGTAAAAATTCTTGGTACTTGGCTTCCAGTCATCAAATACTTGATTCTAACAAGCTGGAATGCATGGACTGGGATTGGTAATGACAAATGATTCGATTAAGAAATCAAAAATTACTAGCCCATCAGCAACTGAAGCGTCCTGGTTCTGTAGGGAAAGAATGCAGTTAATTTGAGAAGAAAGTGGAGTTATACAAAAATGCACCAAAACTGCTAGAATTTTACATAAATAGAGCAAATGGGCACAGTATAAAAACACTAGAAGCCAGCTATGCAGTTAGTGAATTGGTTTCTATAGTGGGTAAATCTCACTCAATTGCAAAACGTCTGGTGAGCCCAGCAATGTCGGTATGCACCAAGAAACTGCTGGCCAAAGAGGCAGCTTATACTTTACAGAAAATCCCTTTGTTTACTAATAGAGTGAGAAGAAGCCAAACGCAAGGGCAGAAAACCTTGAGAAATAGCTGGTGGAAAAAATAAAGGTTTCAAAGTTCTCTTAACAAATTGATAAGACAACAACTAACAGCTTCATTTCATTGCTTTCATATGTCCCATACATCAGTGGGATGGCAATACATGAAAAAATGTTTTTATGAAGAAGCTGACGAATACACAAAGTGGAACTATATATGCAGCTATTTGAAACTATGTGCAATAAAAAAGAAATTCCTTTGTCAAATCTACTGCAGATTGCAAGTGACGGTGCTAGTGCTATGAATGGTAAGCATGATGGATTCACAGCAAAATTAAACAAAGTTGCTCCTCGTATAATGACAAATCACTGCAATATTCATTGACAACATCTTGCTGCTAAAGCTCTAAATGATGAAATGATAAAGGCATTGCAAGCTGCTATGTCAGTCATAAATTTAGTCAAATCCAATGCTTTGCATGGCAGATTGCTTCAGCAATTACGTGAAAATTAGCATCAGACCTTCTCGTGCACACCAAAGTGCATTGGCACTGGAAGGCTAATATCCTCTTTGCCAAGCTGAAATGTGGCATATGATTCTTGGTTTTGTACAAATCATGAAAACGCTGGCCTGCAGTAAAAAGCAAAAAGATAAAACCAAGACTATATTTTGTGTGATAAATGTAAATTATATGAAGGCAAGAATTATCTACCTGGCTGATATATTTGCACATATCAACCAACTCAACAAAACATTGCAAGGGCAAAATGTTGCTGTGTTAGACTGTGCTAAGGCAATGTGCAGTTTTATGAACAAACTAAGCCTCTGGAAACTAAGCCACCTTCAAAAGAATGAGTTTGCCTTTTTTTGCATTCAGCCAAAACAGCTTAACTCCAATAGTCATGACAAATTGCACTTGCCACTTGAAAATTTTGAGAAAAGATATGCAAAGAAAATTTTAAGATGTAATCAAAATAAACCTGCCAATTTCTTGAACTGAAAGAAAATAATGCATTAATGGGGAAAACTGAATCCTAGGAATTGATTAGGTGGCTGAAATTTAAGTCCTCGCATCTCTTGCTCTTTAGAAAGACTGTTCCACACTTACTTGGTTTTCCACCACCTGGTTGGTTGAGGCACGATTTTCTGCTGCAAATGATCTACTAACAAAGAAACAATTTGTTACAGGTCGAACAGAGAGAAGACTTACATCTGAAGCTAAACCAAAGTTTGGAAGTTCAATTGCAAAAGCTGATTTAGAGACACCAACTGCAGTGATTAGTCAGGATCTACAATTACTAAAACATTATGTGTTTACAAATAGAATGCATTTTCTGCTGTACAGAATCTCTAGTTTTTGTTCATGTGGGCCTGAAATTTTCTTAACACCCAAATATAAGCCACAGGGGAAAAAATGTTGAGAAACACTGGTTTAATCAATGACAAGCCATCAAGGCAGCCAGTCATCCAGTAATAAAGAGACAGCCAGCTCTTCCTTCTCTGTAATGAACAGGTCAAAAAGCATACAGTAGAATTGTTAAAAGTTGATGAAACTAATGAAACAAAACCAATTTGTGACTAGTGTCAAATTTACATTTTACTTGATTCCAATTCAAAACATCTTACAACCAATATGCTAAAATATTTAAACAGCAATCATAACAAAGAGTTGAACAAAGAAAGTGAAAAACAGAAGAGGAAACCAAAAAAACCAAACTATGAAATGTTTTAACAATAAAAAAGGCTAAAAGCCAACATTTAGTCTGCAATGCAGCAAATATTTTTTTAATCCTTTAATAAAGCTAAAATCTGGGACATCAACGATAATAGCACACAGGAGACCCATCAACTTTTTGGACAAAGGATAGCTGCAGATCAACAGCTTTATTCTATTTTGGAAGATACTGCCTTTCAGAGGTTACCAAGACATTTGTGCCTCAATTTCTCTATTTCATCAAGAAAATTCATGAAAGAAAATGTTTTAAGAGGCAGTTATACTACTGTAAGAAATGCTACCTAAGTAGCTGTCAACCACTCTATGTACATTTCATTTATATGTGATGGGTGAACAGCTAGCAGCAGAAATAATTCCTTTTAAGCGTGACTATCACTGGATTAATGATAACTAGGAACAAAAAAGTACAATTCTGGCAGGGACACCATTTGCTGAATCACACATTGCTTTGAATATTAGTGAATGTATGCAGAATACAGTATCAAATACCAGTTAACAAAACTCATGTCATTGTGAGAAATAATATGCTAATATGATTGCTGAAGTTGGTCAAGCTGGGTTTTAATCTGTCCTGTTTTATGCATACCTTACAATTAGCATTAAACAATGCCTTTGAACAATGGTATGTTAATAACAAAACAACTTGATTGTTTGTTTATACAAGAAGTTTCAACAATAATTACGACTAATGGTACAACAATTTTAAAACAAAATTTCACACATGACAATTACGATATATATATATATATATATATACAGGGTGTCCGTAAAGTTACTATACAGTCTTACAAGTTACTGTACAGTTTCATTGTATTATATGTAATAGTTTTTGTTACTATATAGTTTTATATACTGTTATTCTGGCTACCAGGTATTTTTGATAAATTCATTTTATTTAGCTCTTCTGGTAATGTAACGTTTATTTAAGTTGATACAAGTTCTTATCGAGCATGCAAAAAACTTTAATATCCGTCAACGTTTCGAACAGCTATACAGCTGTTCTTCATCAGGACTAATAATAAGCGAAAGCACGAGTGAGGCAATATAAATAGTTTGCTACGCAATCGAAAGAAAAAGGCAAAACAAAAGGTTTATTAAAAAAACAGAGGTTGATGAATTTCACAATCACATTAATAACATTGAAGCCAGTATAAAATTTACCACAGAACATGAGACCAACAATTCCATACCTTTTTTGGATGTCTGTGTTACTCGAGAAGCTAGTGGGGGGTTAATGACAAAGATTTATAAAAAGCCAACGCACACTAACAGATATCTAAATTTCAACTCAGCGCATTCTATGAGTCAGAAGCAAGGACTGGTAAAGTGTCTTTTAAAAAGAGCTCAATCACAATTAAATTCCAAGCAGGCAAATAAAACATTAGAAACTTCAAAAATTATGGAAGCTTTGAAAAAGGATGATTATCCCAAATGGTTTCTAAAACGCACAGTTAGAAGTTTGAAAACAAAAACAAATTTATCTTTAGCGGATAAAAAGGAAATTAAAACACGTGTTGTGCTGCCTTATGTTCCTAGATACTTTGAGGCTTTGTCAAAAATTTTAAGAAACATGGGAATTTTGGTTAGTAGCAAACCGCATTTAACTTTAAAAGACATGTTACCAAAGGCAAAAGACTCGGTTGAAAGGTCGTCTAGACCTGGTGTAGTTTACCAGATTCCTTGTCGAGATTGCACTGGTATCTACATTGGGGAAACTGGACGGGCTTACAAAACAAGATTGGCTGAACATAAAAGGGATTTAAAGCCAGCAAATCTGGCAAAAGTTGATGACAACAATTTTAATAAAAAAACGGCATTGGTCAAGCATGTCATCACCAAAGATCACCGAGTTGACTGGGATCATAGCAAAATTTTAACCTTTGAAACAGATTTTACCAAACGCCGATTTCTTGAATCTTTTTTTATTCATAATTCTGAAAATTCAATCAATGATAAAGAAAATTGTTTTTATTCTGAAATTTATGATAATTTGTCGTAATCTACAGTTGTTTATTATTCGCCTTCAAACCTTTTGTTTTGCCTTTTTCTTTCGATTGCGTAGCAAACTATTTATATTGCCTCACTCGTGCTTTCGCTTATTATTAGTCCTGATGAAGAACAGCTGTATAGCTGTTCGAAACGTTGACGGATATTAAAGTTTTTTGCATGCTCGATAAGAACTTGTATCAACTTAAACGTTACATTACCAGAAGAGCTAAATAAAATGAATTTATATAGTTTTATTGTATTATACTGTATTTAATATTTATTTTTTTACAGGCCTATTTAATTAAGCATTATTTATTGTATTATAGTTGTAGTTTTATAGCATTATTTAATTAAGCATGCCACGCAAGCTAACTTTGGAAGAGCGCAAATTTATTTTGAAGCGATATTGGAAAACAGAAAACGCACAGGATGTAATTCGTGATTGGAATCATTATTTTAATACAGATCCTCCAACAAGTGTTGAAGATCTTCGACAATTTGTTATTGATGCATTTGCCAACCTTGATCATGACTTGTGCACCAAAGTTTGTCATAGTGTGGTGTCACGTTGTCAAGAATGTATTGAAGCTGAAGGCCTCCAATTTGAATATTTGTCATAAAAATTGTTTGCCTTGATTATTACAGTCTTTTCGGATGTAACACATGTATTTTCTGAGATTTTTATAAACATAAAGATGTTATTTCTTTTGTTACAAATAAATATTGTAATACAATATCTTACTGTACTGTTAATATATTACAGGGTGTCTGTATAGTAACTTGTAAGACTGTATAGTAACTTTATGGACACTCTGTATATACAGGGTGGCCCAAAAGTAGGTATACAGTTATTAAAAGTAGGGTTTAGGTCCAAAAGTAGGTTTGTAGTTCTCATGTAGGCACTTTAAACCTCTAGAATGACAGTTATATCTTAGACGGAAACTGTTTAATCTCTTAAGTGCTCAAAATGTCCTCCGCCAACATTGCCACATTTACACCTGTCCAAAACACTCTGTCACACAGTGCGGCACTAATTTCGATCTTCCTCAATTTCTCTGAATGCGTCATGAATGTAATCTTTTAATTCATTTACTGTTTTGGGATTCTTTTTATACACCTTGTTTTTTACAACACCCCAAAAAAAGAAATCCATTGGTGTCAGGCAAAGTGAGCGTGGTAGCCATTCAATGCTACCCCTTTTTCCGAACCAACGCTGTGGAAGGACTTCGTTAAGGTACATGTAATCTCTTACTCTTAACGCCTAATGTGGAGGTGCTCCATCTTGCTGAAAGAAGAGTTCATCGAAATCAGGTTTGGTTTGCAGTTGTGGCACTACCACTTCACGAAGAATTTCCAAATAAGTCTCTCCATTAACTGTATATCTACTTTTGGGCCACATAAAGTGCACTGCTGGTAACTTCGAAGCGCATAAAAAATAGTTTAATAACTGTATACCTACTTTTGGGCCACCCTGTATATATATATATATTGCCATCCATTTTTATCGTAGAAACATAAATATGTGGACCAAACAAAAACCAAATTTTTAAGCTGATGGAAAGCTTATTGGCAATGTGTGGAAACCAAATTTCATCAAGCCCGCCACTAATAAATCTGTAGTTTATCATAATAGAAAATTTCACTCTGGTTTAAAACAGACTAATTTAGATATATTTAAGTGTTTTAATGTCATATTCATCCAACAAACTTTTGTTTTAGAATTAGATTTTTACAAAGATTAGTGGCATCATACACTAAAACAGCGCTTCTCAACTAATGGGCTGCAAAGGTCCTTCAGGTGGGCCACAAAATGTTCAGCCATAAATTAAAGATTTTTTAGAAAAAAATTATGAATTACAAAAGCTAAAAATGTACTATAAACTTAACACTATCGTTTTGTAGCAACTTCCCTCCTGGAATAAATGATTGTTCTAAAACAATTTTTTCATGAAGTGGGCCCCAAAACAAAGTCTCAGCGAAAAGTGGTCCATGACATCAAAAAGGTTGAGAACTGCTGCACTAAAAGCTACTATTAATATCAGAAATGTTTTTACCCGTAAAATTTGATAATTTTTTACATATTGTTTGCTTAAAACCACCAATTTCATTCTTACCACTAACTTCATCATGTTATAATTGTTCATAATTTTGTCATCGCAATATTTTAATTTACCTGTATTTTTTGTTTTATATTCGGTTGAGCTTTGAGCCCACAGAGTTGAAAGTAATTAGTTTCATTTATTAGTATTTGAATTTAGTATCAAATTTTACTGCAGAGGCTAGATGAATTCACTTTTATTATCTTGTTTCCATGCTTGGAAACTGAAAATGGTAATGCTAATTTACTGAAATATTTTGTGCTAATATTATGCTGATTGCTTGCTTGGAGTTAAGTAAGACAAGAGTGACAAAATAACTATAGGTAAACAAATTTTCAGCCATTTTAAACACTCACCAGCAGTTTCACAAAATATAATTTAACTAGTCCCAGCATACTGTCAATCAAGATGTTGAAACAAGATGGAACAGTCAGTACTCAACACTTTGTCGACTTTTTGAACAAAAAGCTGTCCTAATAGCGTAGTCCAGTGACCACCCAAAACCAAAATGCTTAGATTCTAATCACTGGCAACTTTGGAAAAAATTTTGTTGATTGATCTAATTTTTTAAGTGAACAACATCCAATAGCTACAGCAGTAACTTCTAACGTGAAAGTTATCTGCTATTTTTCTTGAAAAAGCTGAAAATAAAGCACTGTTTAATGGCCTGAGATCAACTTTGTCAGCATGGAAGGCTTCAGTTCAAAACAGATATAGTCTGTATTTCAGAAACAAAAAAATGATTTTGGCTATCTGTTTGAACCCTTGATTCAAAACAACTTCCCTTGAAGATGAATATTACAAAAGCGGTGCTGAGCAAGTCCTTCTAAAATGGCTGGTAGAAGACATCTACTGCAGAACATCAACTGAATTGATGCTGATGCACATGAATCATCAGAGGCTTCAACAGAGACTGATAGTTAAGAGAAAAATGAGCATGCCTTTAACTTCACTTCGGTTTTGAAAGTTGCTTTATTCAAATTAAAGGAAAACGCAAAAGCAGGTTTGCAATTGCAATGCACATTAGCAACAAATGAAGAATTAACACTCACAACAACTTAAAAGTGGAGATAAATATGTATCAAAATTTTAAAATGATAAAGATTGAATCTAATCCTCTACAGTGGTAGACTGCCAACCAAGATGCCTTTCTAAACCTAGCAACTATGGTGAAACAATATCTATTTGCTCATACTTCCTCTGTGACCAGCAAAACACTTTTCAGCATTGGAGGGATAATTCATTCTCCTACGCTGTTGGATTATAACCTCAGAATAATGGGTTTAATATACACTTAAGCAGCTGTATGACAAACATTTTTTACAGTTTTTAACAAGTCCTTTCCTTCAGCAATCGAATTTTTAACTAGCCTGACCAAAACGACTTAACCCTTTGCGGTCGTCTGGCGAATATAGCTCGCCAGACGAAATGACGTCATTCTGGTCGTAAGGCGAGTATAGCTTGCCCAACGTTAAAATCGCGTTTAATCTGGTCATAGGGCGATGGTAAAGCACACGTGGTAAAGCACTAACACACGTGGTAAAGCACATGGCCTTTTTTGAAAACTGTTATTCAGAGGATGATATAAATGTTAGAGCCTGTGTGGCAACTGACGACAAAATTTTATATCTAGTTTTTGATTAGAAAGCGCACAAATATAATGAGAGCATATGTGATCTATTTTGTTACGTAGTAAGCCTGTATATTAGGTATTTGGCAACATTTCAACTAAATTAGCGGAAGTTTGAGTTAGTCTTTCTGCTGGTAGGCCTATAATTGTTACATATGATTGCGATCATTGTATTATTGCGTAGCAATTTGTGAGCTTATAAACAGTACAGTACGATAATTGTAAGTGCAGAATATGGCTAAGCGAATGAGATTGACTGACGATGATATTCTCGATTTATTTGATTCAAGCGATGATGAGATGGACGTAGAACAATCTGATGAAGATGTTGACTTTGATCCGGAGACGGCTGAAAATGAAAGTGACTGTTCAAATCTTCACGAACTAGCTTCTTCTGGTGACGAAGATATGGACGTTAGTGGAGTAGGAGGTGCAAACACTAGCGCAGGAGATATATCTGCTGATGCTGAAAGTGAAGCGGAAAGTGATGCCAGTATCGAAGACGATGATACGAATTCCGCTGCTGCAAACAGAGGGCCTATTTGGAGACCCTATGCACCAACGGATAGTGATTTATTGAAGCTACCGTTTACTGTCAGTAATCCTGGCCCCAGACTACCTACTAGTAGACAATATGAAAATGAACTTAGTTTTTTTCAGCTATTCTTTACGATCAATATTATTGCAGAGATTGTTCAGGAAACAAATAGGTATGCAAGAGAGAAAATTGCAAAAGCTCAACCACTTGGCAAACGTTCTATATGGAAAACTTGGAAAGACACAACCCTGGAGGAAATGAAGGCAATGCTTGGAGTTGTGCTAAATATGGGCATGCATGCCAAATCCGACATGAAAGAATATTTTTCAAAAAAATGGACAGAGAGGATGCCATTTTTTGTAGATGTATTTTCTCGAGAACGGTTCTTTCAACTTTATTGGATGCTACATTTGCAGCAATCGGTAGAACAAGGATTTCGTGGAGATAAGGTTCACAACCTTGTGACCCACATGAATGCTAAATGCCAAGAGTATTATTCGCCAAACGAATTTATTTCTGTTGATGAAAGTACAATCGGGTTCAAAGGGCATGTGATATGGAAATGTTACAACCCAAACAAACCAACCAAGTCGGGACTCCGTGTGTATACCATGTGTGAGAGTGAATCGGCATATATCGTGGCGTTTGTTCCATATTATGGTAAATATACAACGGATGGTTTAGTTAGGCCTGATTTGCCTTTTACAAGCAGAATTGTGTTGCATTTATGCAATATGCTCTCTTCAAAAGGGTATGGGTCAGGGGACCACATTTTCAGGGACCGGTTTTACACAAGCCCGATTTTGTGTGAAGAACTGAGAAAATTATCTTTTCATCTAACAGGTACGGTTATGCCAAGCAGGAAAGGTATGCCCAACAAACTGTCAAAGAAGAAGCGAAAGAGAAAAGTACATCTCGATACACAAAGTATATGGGAGGAGTCGACAAGGCAGACCACTACTGTGGAAGTTACGCGTTTTTGAGGAAGACAGCAAAGTGGTGGCGAAAAATGTTCTTTTGGCTCTTTGAAGTTGCCATTTTCAACGGTTTTATATTATATAATATCCAGAGGAGAGGACAGAGATTGAAAAGTGTTACACACAAAAAGTATTGAAAAAACCTTGTCATACAGCTTGTAGAAAAAATTCGCAATAAAAACTCGAGAAAGCGTGGAAGAAATTCAGATGTAGAATTAATTGAACGCCTGTCTGGAAGACATTTTGTTGCAAAAATTCCCAATGGAAGATCAAAAGATTGTGCAGTATGTAGCGACAGAAGAGTCAAACGACGAGAAACTGTCTATCAATGTGAAACATGCGAAAGAAAACCTGGACTACACCCCGATAAATGCTTCAAAAAATATCATACTGAAAAACACTACAGATAATTGTCGCAGATTTTGTTAATTTTATGTTATGATGACTTCGTGATGACCTAATACACTTATTTCTCAACAATTGCACTTTTAAATTATTATTTGAAAACAACATAAGAAAAAGTACCGCTAAGCAGAAATACGCAGACAACGGCAGATAGCTAGTGAAGCTTAACCCGCTAAAGCGCCCACGCGTAAAATCAGCCATTTTTAAATACGACCAGCGACGGCGACTACAGGAACACTTATTCCGACCGCAAAGGGTTAATGTTCAAAGTATCACTAGTTGTAGCTTTCAGTTTTCAGCAAATCTTGCATAGTTCGTTTTTGGTGACTTTTTTCAAATTTATTTATTTGCTCATTTTGCTGTTGCAGTAGTGCAAATTACTTTTAATAGTTAATTTTATTGTTTGATATTAGATTTGTCTACTCTACCCAATTTTCAAATTAAACAGAAGTGATCATTATAAAAAGCAATGATTTCAGTAATAAGCAACTAGTTAGCACATTGTATGAGCTGTGCAAAGTTTGTAGATCAAGTCGTCTTTCTCAATTTCAAGCAACTTCTTTAATATATTCATATTCAGTTGCACATTTTTGCTGGTGAAAGTAAAAGAAACTACTGTAAACCGATAGTCTGATAGCTTCTCTTATGTTTAGCACGATGACAGAATTTCTGCATCAAAGCCCTAAATTGAAGACCAAAAACCTTACAAAATTAACCACTGAACATCTTATGAAGTTGGAAAAAACTGATGGTTATTTTCCAAACCTTGGTGAGAATGAACTTGTGTACCTTAAAAATCATTTTACTACAAACACTCAGGTGCTGCGAGCTGGGACAAGTATGCAAGAAAATCTGATTAAACTCCAACAAGATGATACACGTGGTATGTACTCTGCGTAGAATTTGTGTAAGTTTTGGTGTTTGATGTGCAATTCATACAGACGAATTGCTGAACCAGCTATTCGTGTTTATTGTAAGTTCCATCAACATGGCTGTGTGACACAGCATTTTCAGTGTTGCTGGGAATTAAATCAAAATTCAGATCACAACTCTAAACTTTGTTGTGATATTGCTAATGTGTCTCTCATATCAAAGAGGTTGCTGCCAAAAAAGGAGCCACAATCCTCTTATTAGCTTAGATTTCTGAAATACATTGTTGGCTGGATGGTACTGCTTTGCTTGGATTACAATTATTGGTTACAATTAAATCATTTAAACAATTTTGCCTGCTTTCTCTCTGGGTTTAATTAATAACAATCGTGTAGAATACACAAATTTCATATTACATTATTAAGCATTTCATTGCTTATCTCCTTAATTTTTATGAGGGGTGCATTGTTACCTATAAAAATGCTGAAGAGGGGTATTGGAGGGAAAACGTTCGAAACCCCTGATCCAATGCAATTGCACACAAATATAGTTCTATCAAAGCAAGCTAAACTACTTTTATATACACACGCATCTTATTGGCAAAAAAAGTTGCCAATGGTGTTCAATGAGATTTTTCAACTTACACAAAAACGTCACAATTTCTAAGTAACAACTTTGACATACCTCTTGTGTTCCATCCCATTCAAATAAAGATAATATACATAGAAGCACACCAGGTTTAGCAAGAACTGCTTTTTTAGCAAATTTTGTTATTCCAGGATTAAGTAGAACTTTATCCAAAAACGCACGAAGTATCAACTGAATGCATTCTGCACTGCTACAGCTGTTCAGCTTAAGAAAAGCCATCCTTAAAAATCCTAAAAACACATTCGTTATTACAATCAATTCTTGATAACATAATATCAACAAAAACTTGGATAAAACAAAAAATCTTGGCATGATTGTGAATCAGCATTATCATTACTCTTACCCGTAAGTTATAATAAACCCACATGCTGGCTCCTCAAGAGAACTTTTTTTGATAGAACCACTATTTTCTCTAGTTATGTAAAAATATCATGCCAAGGTCTCTTCATTCATTAATCAAAATTCTTACTAATTTGTTGAAAAATGAATGAGCATTAAACAATGACAACAACCAATTTCAAATGCTTGCTACAGCACACAGCTCGTCTCTTAATCTGTTAGACTTGTTGTCATTTGAGCTATCATGCTGAGCAATATGTAGCAAAATGTATGTACACTGTGTAAGAGCTCATGCTCTTTTTGTCAGTCTTCAGCTAGACTGGGCCACCAAGACAGGTAGACTGCTTGGCAGGCCTGGAAAAAATGCAAAGTTTCCCAGGAATCTGTTTTTTGAACTAAAAATTTCCCGCAGCTTGCAATGGCAATTATGATGTCATAATTGTTTAGCACCATTCTTTTTGGCAAAATCTTAACCCAAAATGTCGATAGCTAAAGAATTATTAGTGTTTAATATAGGAGCAGTCCTTAATTGTCTATTCATCATCTCTTGTTATAGTAGTGCTAGTAGGCTAACATAAGTTTCACCTGAACAAACCAAAATTATCAACTTGCTGCAATCTGGATGCATACAAAGGCAGTAGGTCACGTACTTACGATTACGTCATTTATCGAGTCGTTGACTCCTTAAGCAGTGATCAAACAACATGACAAGTCACGCGCTGCTTTGTTGTCAAAAGATTAAACGATTGCGAACAAGAAAACAACGCATGCTTGAACAGGTTCACTGTGGGTGAAAATGGAATGCACGTGAATAAAAATGTATCAAGAAAAATAGCAGCACCGCAGAAATAGACAGCTGACTGAACAAAAGGTATGCAAGCGTCGACAACGAGTGAGCAAAGAATAAAAGCTGGAAACAATAAAAGTCGTATAAGCGAAACGCCATTAGTTTAACTTGACCATACAAATGCAGACATTTGCTTGAACAGGGTGAATGCATTTGTGCAGTGCATAAACAAGCTAATCATGAGTCATGCATAAACCGTCAGACGAAAAAAGCTGTGTTCAACAATGCATAAAAAATACTACCGACAACGCATGTAAGTTAATAACAAAATAATCAGAATTTATTATGAACGTGTTGTCAACCCTTAGCCCAGCTCATTATTTAAATCGCCTGTACACAGAAAATAGTGCAATTGGTAACACTTCAGGACTCATCCATACAGCATTGCTACAGTCAAACTCAGCGCAATGAATTTAATGTGACATAAAAGACAGTGACGATTTGCTGTTGTCTATTCTATCTACTACAGTAGAGACTTTGTGCATCTTGGCGCGAACATCACTAGAAAAAATATGCCATAACTTTCCTTTGAAATGTACATTGAGAGCTTGCTTTACAATGCCGTCACACTCGCTTATGTATGGTCCATTCCAATGAATGACAAGCTCACCGTTAATGTCTTTGATGTCTTTTTCATTCATTGATGTTTTCGTACCACCACGAACATTTTGAATTTTTTCAATAACACTTCTCGTGCTTTCAACGACGCTCTCTGGGGGATAGCTGCAAAAAATTTGGGTAATTTTGCTAAGAACGTGTTCAGCACCGAGATAAAGATTAGCGGTCGTAAAGACGCAGTGATAGAATTCAATTTCAGAACAGCACTTTTTCAGCATGTCAGTGTCACGAATGCGGAAAACGTTGATCAACAAACTTCTAGCACCTTCAACATAATCTGGATGCTTCGATAGAAGCAAGCAAACCGGCTCAGACGTTAAAAATTCATCTTTGTTAGGGGCAACTTTGGCAGTGCTAAGCAACGGAAAAAGTGATGCTGCTTGTTCTCCTTCTTTAATTTTGCTGAAGTATTCTGCAGTAAACCTTTGATTCATGCTTGAAATCATCACTTAAAACATTACCTTCCTCTTTGTCAATGCGTTTCCAACAACAACTTTGGGAAGTTCTACATTGGTTGAGTCTGCAAGCACAGTGCTGTGTGGGAGAGAACCAGTTTCACGTAACGGGGTCATCAAAGCGACATCTTTACTGACAAGGGGCAATCTGTTTTTTTCCAAAACGGAATATTGACTTGTTGTAGCGTTTGACTAACTACTCCTAAAGCATGGTAAAAATCAACACACAACAGAAATTTTACAACAAATTTCAGTGTTCTGATACGACGGAGAAGGTTATCAGCATCTTTTGCCTGGCGATTGTCACTTGCTGCTATGTTGTCTAGGACACGGCGTACAATATCGTAATTGTCAGAGAAATTTTTTAAATGTTATGTGTGTATGAAGCAAACCTTGTTTCTCAGAACCATGTGGGAGCTTTCAAATCTACGCCAAGGTTGTGGGCCATGTCAAGTGCAGCTTCAAAGTTTTTTTCCAAATTGAAATTGACTCAGCACAGCACCAATGTCTTTGCAGATGCTATCAATCCAGGAAATGCTTTTCTGCATGTCTTTATCAGCGAGCTGTAACAAATGTGCTGGGTCCCATGCAAAATTGACGTTCTTGCTTAGTTTCATTTTGTCCAGCAGTTTTGTGTGAGCATTCAAATTAAAATATTGGCCGTCAAAACCGAACCCTGCAATTTGATCATTTTGGATTTTGTACTTTGTACACATGCTACCGATATCTTCAGCTATGCTATCACCATCATGTTTAGCAACTGACTCGACACCCAATGAAACAGCTGTAAGGTTAGGCATGCCTGCTGTAAACAGGATACCTGCAAGCATTTGTCCAGTACGCCATCTTGTTGTAAGTTTGTCAGCAACAATACCCAATGGCGGTAAATTGGATGTTGCATCTAGCGGTTGTGCCAAATACTCCATCAGTCTATCTTCAATAACTTTGGCAAAGACTGGTCTTAATTCTGAAGGAAACTTTCTGGAATGGTTTAAGTTACCAATCTTGGAGTTTGCGTGAGCTAGCAAGAGAAGGTCAACTTCAAAATCTGTGAATGGGCCTCCATACTTTAACCCTTTTGCTGCGACGTTCGGATATATCCACAAATTTTACATTGCCGTTTACTGCGACGTTCGGATTTACCCCACGATAGTATAAAAACATTTTTCTATTAAAAAAAATAGTATCAGCAAATTTCAGCTGCATTAAAAATTATAAAAAAACTCCCTTAAAAATTCCTAAAATTAATGTTTTTTAGAAAATTAAATTCATTCTTGGATATAAAACAAATAAATTGGATTCTTGGATATAATTACGCAGCAAAAGGGTTAATAGGCGATATGCTTGTTTGCCAACTGTTATCCCAATTGATTGCTGTTTTGCAGCCCATTTCCTTGAATGTTCACTTTCTTCACCAATACGAACCAAGTTTGCTTGATGCATCTCTGCAGCTATGTGTCTTGCTATGGATTTTTTTAAGTTGAAAAAAACAACTGGCTGGTTACTCTTGGCAAAATCGATTCCAAGAGCAAAGTCGTAATTAAATAGACCTGCACCGCAGCATAATCGAACACTTGCATCATTGGAACAAGCATCGCATATTAGCATATTGTTATCAACATCAATGGTAAGTTTGGCGATTTCACTAATTCATTTTACCGATTTGCTGCTTTGAACCAATATTTTTACGGCTGAAACTTCATCATATTCTCCAGGTTTATGAGCAACAGATTGCTTGTTTGCTGTTAATGTCATTTCTGCGAGTTTCTTGAGAATTGTGTCAAGCTTTACATTAATTTTGGAATTTGGTGATTCTGATTCAGCTGCTTTACTTCTGCGACAAGATTCTTCAGGTTGTTGGGTATCTGACGTTATGCTGTCTGCGGATTGTATTTCAGTGGCAATCTGTTCAACTTGGACTTTGCTAGTAGTAGCAGTACTACCAGATTGTGTTTCATCTGATCCATCAGTGTTTTTCTTTTTTTTGGTTGGGTTGGTCTCTCCTTCATCTTCTCGATCATGTGGTCTTTTCCAGGATAAAATAGCTGTGAGATTTGTTTGACCATGTTCTTTAATAGGCAAACCGGGATGTTGCTGACGGGTATGTTCGCTAAGCCTGTCCCTTTGCATAGATACTTTACAATAACCACACTGAATGGAAATCTTTGATTTAAATCTAGTTTCTTTTGAAGCCATTATTCTACCGCCAAGTACACTGATACAACTAACTTCCAGTAGGTAAACTTGGCAAGCCAATAAATATGAATGAGTCTATGACATAAACGCGCTACCTCTGATAAGGAATAGGATACAAGATCGTGCAAAACAACTTCACTCCCATTGGTAAATCAAATTTACAGCTTTCGCACTAAATGCCTTTAAAGTGACAAAATTTGTGATAAATTATCTGAAACAAAGCAATTGGATGGCGCAAATTGCTATCAAAGGGGTCCGAAGGCAAAGCAAGCAGTGCTGATAGTCACGCTGTTGTGATGTAAAGAATGCACCAACCTACGTGATGCAACTTTAAACTACTGATTGTTCACTAATGGGTGGGCCTCCTTATAACGTAGCTAGATTGCCGATTTACCACAAAAACTTCAAAAATTTTTTTCAGAAATTTCATCTCAAATTTTTTTTTAGAAAATCGGTGAAAATTTCTCGCAAACTAGCAAAATTTCCTGGGAATCTCATTCCTGGGTTCCACATTTTTCCCGGCCCGCTGCTTGGCCCCACCACCTATCTTCCAGATAGAGGAGGCACCACATGAAGTGCCTTTCCCAAAAACACAGCAAGCAAGCTTGCCAGCTTGTTCTCCACACTATCCCTTTTGAGCTGAGTGCCAAGCAGGAAACATGTGAATACCTTTATTTTAAGTCTTTTGGTATGACTGACTTGGGTAAATGAACCCCAGGTCTGGATGTTCTAATCCCCATGCCATCATGCTGGCATCTATTAAACTTTTTCTGCGAATAAACAGACTGATCTCTTAGACTGTTACCTATTAGACTGCAGAAAGAGTATGTCTACACTGTTTAAATAATTTCAATTTGGCCTCTTGCTATGCTTTTGCTCTTGTTTCACATATGCAAAATCTCTTTTTTGGTACACATTATTTCTAAGCACTAATAATGACTCGCCCTGATTGCCAACCACCAAACAATGAAAATATAAGTGTTTTGACATTTCAAAATCTGTTTATTTCCAAAGCTTTCCTGGCTCAAACTCCAACACAAGTAATTTCAAAATTACATATATATTATAACTTATTCAAATAGAATAACAAAAAAGGTTAAATAACATGCAAACAAAAGAAGATTGTTAGTGTTTTCATAAATTAATGTAAACTTTAAAGTAATGTATGCTATTGAACTTTATAAAATAACATAATATAAAACTAAAATCCCGACGCAAACCGTTAGCAAGTTATATTTCAACTTAAATTTCAACCAACACAGCAGGCTTGGAAGAAATCCATGCACAAGCACAAACGTGCTTGTCAAATTCACACGACTACACAAAAAAGACGTGCTCTGCAAGCATGACGTCATCTCAAACAAAGTTTTTGCAAATAACACATAAAAACAATAATCATCTTTATAACAATTTTCCCTCCTCGATAGAACCTTATTCTATTAAACAAATTTCACAATATTTAAAAGTCAGATTAATCACAAGGTGATTTCAAATACTTTTTTACCAATTTTACAAACTTATGATCACTTACTATATAAAGTTGTATATAATGAGCACAGCCAAATTGCATTCGATACAGATTTCCAAACTCGATGACAGCTCATTATTTACAGCATTCAAAACTTTTATATTTTCACAAAACACACTAAATAACTATAGACGTGATAAATAACACAATGTGATTAGTAATGATTTGATCAAATTATGCAATGAAGAATTGTTTTTAGTTTTGCCGTAATATGAATTCATTGCCCAGTTAACATATTTACTTTTCAATACCTATTTACATTGATTACTTCATTTACAATCATATAATTAGATATCACAGTTTTCTTAATGGCATATTAACGTAATACATTACAAAACTTAAAACTCAAGGGGATACAAATGTGCAATTGGACGTTTCATCCTGGTAGTGTCAGTTTGCGCAGTCACTATTCTTACTCGCCCATTAAGGCCTGGATGAATATTTACAATTCTTGCCACAAGCTTTTGTGAGGTTTTTTTTTGTGCAAGTGTGCACAAGCTGTTTTTTTTTGACAAATCAAGTATAATATCACCAATTTCTAAATTGTCACAATCAGTTTTCTATTTTGAACGAGCATTAAGTGCAAACAACCATTCTTTGAGCCATCTGCCCCAAAAATACCAAATCAATTCTTGAACCCAACCTCATCTCTTTTGTGAGTTATATGTTGCATCGACAATAACCTCTAGAGAAAATCTGCCACCTAGTTGTCCCACCAAAAATTGATTTGGTACCAAAGGGATGTAATCAGTGAGATCAGCACTTTCATATGTAGATGGTCGGGAATTATTACTGCTTCAGTACCAATAAATGCCAACTGTGATTCTCTATCAATTACGTTAGCTTTAGATAAAATAGCTTAAATAGCTTTTTTGCAGGTTTGATCATTGTTTCATGAACACCTCCAAAATGCAGTGCTGTTGATGGTATAAATGACCACTTTACCATTATTTGCAAAACCTTTCTTCTGTCTCTTTTAATCAAATTGTGATACAACTTATTCAATTCTTTATCAGCTGCAGCAAAATTTCCAGCATTATCAGACAACATGTCTTGAAGTACACTTCTTTGATCAGCCATTCTGAAAAATCAATTTAAAAATTGATCTGTATTGAGACTATAAAGCCATTTCTAAATGTGCAGCTCTGCTCAACAAACAGGTAAATAAACACCAATAACGTTTGGCTCAACGTTTTCCACACCCTTGAATTGTCAAAAACGGACCAGCAAAATTAACAGTAACACGAACAAAAGCTTTCCATGGTAATTTCAGCCACGTGTCTGGCAAAGCAATCATTAACTGTTTTGCAGGTTTTGCCTTTTGTCTTATGCAAGTTGTCCATTTATTCTGCCATTTTTGGGAAAAAAATAAAAATAGCAGCAAGTACTTGATTAACACAATAATGGCCTCATTTTTCATGAAAATGTTTTACAATTAAATGTAGTAGTTCAACAATCTTTTAGTAACATAATAGGATACTTCACAGAATGAAGTAGATAATCTGCATAATTTAAACGTCCTTTGCATCTAATAACACCAGTTTCATCCAACCATGGTGGTAATTTATGGAGATCCTTTTTTACTTAAAGCACTGTATCCATCTGAAACAAAATTCCTTCTGCGCGTTCTGCAAAATCAACATTTTGGTGTCTTGAACTTCCAACACTTCAAGTTCTCCAAGATATCTCTTTTTCTTAGGTGAGCGACAATTTTCTAAAAGCCTGCACACACCGGAATAAGTTCGTTTTCAGCTGTGTCCAACTGGAAAACTGTTTCAAGTCCAGTTTCCACAATTCATTCAGATTGATCAAGTTTTCATCTGGTGCATAGGACACAAATGTACGACTACCAGTATCACTACCTTCACAACATTTTTTAACAAACTTGGATGATTTAATCAGAGTTTTGAGCCATTTACATTTATCAAGATGTAGATAATAAGGTCCATTTAACCACAGCAAATAGTTATCAAGCACCAAACATTAGATCTTCTGCTTATAATATCAGCAGGATTACATTTTGTATTCACATAATTCCATTGATCAGAGCTGGTGTTTTGATTGAATTTCCCAACACAATGTGCTACAAATGGATTAGAAAATCTGCTGTAGCTGTGCATCCACAACAAAATTTCCATATTATCTGACAAGAAGTAGAAACATTTTAAAGAACAGTTCATAGCTGCAAATACAATTTTTCCAGCTTTCAACCCAACCACTGCTGCCATCAGCTCAAGCTTTGGCACTGTCTTGCATTTTAGCAGCACAACTAAACCCCTGCTAAGTACAAAACATACTTTCATGCTTTTATCAACATACACATGGCAGACATAGCAAACTGCTCCATCACTGGATGCATCAACAAAAACATGGAACTTAGTGTCTACACCTTGATTTAATCACAACCATTTGCATATCTTAATTTCAGACATGCAATAAATTTCATTAACACTAGAAAGACGAGTGGTCATTTTTGACCGCTTTTCAATTTTGTTTTCAATCTTACAATGTAGGCAGTTGAAATTTGACTCTGGCCACCATGTGAGTTTTTATATATTTTTTAGAGATGCCAGGTAACAAAGGAATTAATTTCACCAAATCTCTAAAACAGAGTCAATGAAGCAATTTAGCTAAAAAGACTAGAAGTCAAAATTGACCGCTGAGTGATTTGCTATAGAAATAGCTACTGTTTCTTTTTACCTAGAAACCAGACAGTTTCAAACGATTTACGATTTGCAAATTTCTGTTCTACTTTTTTATCTCTTATAGTTGTCGTTATTTTGTCATAATGAGATCTGCCTAAAACAAACATTTTTTTCAATTTTATCAGTAGCTTTTATCAGCTTTTCAAACATTTATTTTTTATCAACAGCAGCACGGCAATTTGGATTGCCTCACTTATTTGTAAGCAAATAGTTGGTAGCATGACACTTATTTTCATGTGTGGCAGGATGTAGTAGCTTTTGATTCATGCAATAAACTGTCATACAGAAATCTTCAGTTGTGAAAATTATTGAAAATATCGCTGTTTAGAGGTTTATTGTCCATTACAAAGCTAGGGCCACAGCATGATATTTAGATTTATTAGCAGATTGTTATCTTTAGGCTAAAAATTTTTACAGCCAGCAATTTGTTGTCATGGCTGAGGCAGAACAATATGCTGTGTAAGAAGCAATGAGATTGTTTCGGGTAGATGATCCTCATAACTCCCGTGATGAAAATGAAGATGTCACAGCGCAAAGGGTAATGTAGGCTTCTCTTGAAAATTCTAATTAATCGGATATCGACAGTGATGATTCTAGTAAAAATTCTGATTCGTCAGATAGCGACAGTAATGGTGCTAGTAAAAATTCTGATTTATTGGATAGCAAAAGTAATGATGCTAGTGATCTACCAGTTTCGGAAAATGCTGATGAGGGACAACTTTCGCGCAATCAGCAGGACATTCTTTCAAGCAGAGCAGGCGTCACTTGAAAACAAATCAGCAACACTACGAACAGACGTAAAGCTGCAGCTGAAAACTTTTTTTCAGAAAGACCAGGAGCGACATCATATTCCCTAAGAGGCGTCTAATAGAGTAGTGCACTTCATTTGTTTGTTGATGAGCCCATGCTTTGTTTTATTCAGAAATTCACAATCATGCATGGACAAGTCGATAACGAAAACTTTTCAGCAGAGCTTTGCAAGTTGGAAAAACTCATTGTTCTTCAAATAGTACTTGTTGTCTTGGTTGGAAAAATTGCCTCGATTCATCAACTGTGGGGTAAGGAGTGATATCACACAATTTCCGGTAGCACAATCATTAGAGATCGATACAAGGGAGTTGATCAAGCGTTTGAGGTTTGACAATTTTTCCACATGCCGTAAAAGAAGGCAAACCCACAAATTTTTCCTCATTTCAGACACCTGGAACAATTTTGTAAAAAACTACAAAAAGTGTTTTGTACCAAGCTTTGATGTTATCATAGACAAACAACTGTTTCCATTCAAAAGGCGGTGCTCTTTATACAGTACATGCCAAATAAGTCCAATAAAGTCAGTATAAAATTTCGGCTTCTGGTTAACGTCAGTTCAAAACATTGTTGCAATGCTGAGCCTTATCTTGGCAAAGACGCCACAAGGAACTGAGAAAACAACCTACTTGCAGATATCTGCTTGTAACTGATGCCACCATTCTTCAAAAAAGGGTACAACATGGACAACTTTTTACAAGTATAAATTTTAATATAGCTTTGAAAAAAGCTGTTTTAGCCATAAGCTTTTCGTGACGCTCTCATCAGTGGCGGTATCGCGTCAAAAGGGAAGATCTAGAGTGAATGAGTCTTTTATGTGAATAATTTGGATGTTACGTAATCAAGACAGGCCAATGATTGCGTTTGTATTGCAAAGCGCGCGAAAGAAAGATTTCGCAAGTGCGAAAGTTAAAGAAGGCGCGGCAGGAGGCCAAATGCTACGATTATCGAAAGAGTTTGAGAGTGTAAACAAACTCTTTCTGTCTGCATAACACCGGGCGTCGGGTCTTGATATAAGTAGCCTCTAAAAGATTGAGATGGAAAGAGCTGCGCGCTGCGGCAAGGATTGAAAACCGCTTATCATCATAGTTTAATGCGCATTGATCATTATCTAAAAGATGCTGACCAATGGCGGAGTCACAATCCGGTTTAGTGTCGGTTCGTTTGCACGATCTGTGTGGTTGAGATCGGCGTGGACGAGTCAATTGCTGTCTTAACCATTGCGGAACATGTTGCTTGATGCGATCCTGTAGTCGTTGAGATGTTCGCCCTACGTACCGACTATCACAGTGGCACTTGTATTCATATATGACAAAGCTTTTCTGAATGGCAGGTAGAACATCCTTGCGGGCCACAGGCAGCATGCGCTTAGACGTAAAGACCAAGCGGGTGCTGACGGAACCATAGCAGCTTTCCACGGCGGTTTTGACTTCTTTTTCTAAGTTTGTAGATGGCTTACCTATCCAAGGGACCCTCAAGTACACAGGACACTTTTCAGGGCCAAATCGCTTAAGGGTGGAGAACTGAGCAATTTTCTTGGTGATCTGAGTGTTGATGATGTTTTTAGGATAGCCATTGTCCAGTAATATCTTCTTAATCCGTTCTATTTCTTCATTGAGTCTACGCTTGGTGCAAATCATTAGAGCTCGATGCACCAATGTAGATATTAGACTTATTTTGCGTTTGAGAGGACTAAAGGACTCCCAACGCAAATACTGGCCAGTGAAAGTGGGTTTACGGTATACACTGGTCTCCAAGCCAACATCTGTTCTTTCGACGTAGACGTCAAGAAACGGTAGACATTTCCCTTTCTCTTTTTCAAAGGTGAACTTGAGGGATGGATGAAGGCAGTTAAGTTTGGTCAGAAATTCATCTGCTTCAGCTTCGTGATCGAAGATGGCAAACGTGTCGTCAACATATCTGAAGTATGTTGAAGGCTTTTGCGTTTGAGAAAATAACTTTTCTTCATAATATCCAACGAAGATGTTGGCCAAAGCCGGACCAAGTGGTGATCCCATAGCTACTCCGTCTGTTTGCTTGTACATGGTGTTATTGAAGCTGAACTCAACTGAGGATGTAGCGCTCTTCATCAATTCAACAAACACGTCCTTTGGAATGACTGGTCGGGAATTAGACTGGTCGAAAAAAACAGCTTTTTTCAAAGCTATATTAAAATTTTGTACCACCAACAAGATTTTTAAGTATAAATTTAGCAAACAAACTAAAAGCAGAAATAACGACACTACTTGATGCAATAGGGAAGCAAAGGAAGAAGGTACGAAAAGTTGAGGCAATAATGAAGGACAGGCCATTGCATTTGTCAGAAGTTTTCGTCTCTCCGTCTAATGCCACTTTGACAATATACAAAGCCAAGAAGGCTAAACTGGCACGTCTACTGAGCTCAATGCACAAAACAGTCTCCTTTGACCTAGCACACCAAAAAAATTACCTGAAACTGTCAAGTATTGCAACTTGCCAAAAGTTGGGGTAGATGTTTCGGACCAAATGACATGGTATCACACTTGCAAAAGTGCCACAAGAAGACGACCAGTGGCCATATTTTTTACCATTATAGACCATCCATGCATAAATGCATACATCATATATTGTGAAGTAACAGGCCAGAGCTAGTCAAGAAGGAAATTTTTACTTCAGCTTATAAAAGAGATGTGCTGTAACCCTCCAGCAGAAAGCACTCCTGCTTCTCTTCCTGTGGAGGAAGTACAAGTTCCAGGCAGGTCTATTGAAAAAGGAAGCAATGTCAGTTGCAGCTATACAGAAACAAGTCCAGCCTATCTCGCCACCTATGCCACATAATTTGTTGAGGCAAACACACTTCATGTAAAGTGACTGTTGCCACCTGCTTTTCTTGTGCTATAGAAAGTGCATGACAAACTAATACTATGATCGTATTTGTTCAAATTACCTTCAATCTCAATTAAGCATTGTTGTTGTGCATTTGTTAGCAACCGTTAAGTAAGAAAGTTATTAAAAATTAAAAAATTTAAACCAATCACAATAGCATCATTTAAACCAATTCCATCACACTTTGTCTGCATTAACACAGTTGGCCAGATTTACCTTATGTTTCTTGAAAGTTTGTAAACATCATCACGCCACTTTGTTTTGTCAGTGGCATCTTTTTTTTTTCAGTCCAATCTGATTAATATGTTCTGCAACCTGTCTTTTCCAGCTTATATTTAGT
The DNA here is from genome assembly GCA_963675345.1 of Trididemnum clinides. Taxonomy (NCBI): domain Eukaryota; kingdom Metazoa; phylum Chordata; class Ascidiacea; order Aplousobranchia; family Didemnidae; genus Trididemnum; species Trididemnum clinides. Next base: position 35,219,610 of record OY776297.1, read on the forward strand.
TGCCCATGCCCTCTTTTTCTCACCAATTCAAAATCCAATGCTTTTCTCAAAACATCACCATTTTCCCTTCTTAAAACATGTCCATACCATTGTACTCTACTCGCCCTGACTAGTCCATCCAAAGCATCCTTTAAACCCAGCCAACTCATAAGTTCTTGGCTTCCTTTCTCAATTCACATTGCTCTCATCATTGCTTTTGCAGTTCTTCTCAAAATTGCCATCTCATTCTCCTCCAGACACCATGTCTTGCTCCCATGTAGCATTGCTGATCTTATGCAATTCTGATAAATCTTCCTTTTCATTTTTTACAAAAAACTTTCTCCCATAAAGCAACTCCCCACACTCTCCAAATTCTATCCACCCAATTCTTGTTCTTGCTATTACTGCTGCTTCACTTCCACCAATGGTGTTCAACCTGTCCCCAAGAAAGCAAAATCTCTTCACAAAGTCAACCTGTCCAAAAACTGATAATTCTTCACTTGGTTCCACAATTCCTTCCTTGGTACCAACACATACTTTACAAACAAAACCTTTTGCTGAAGTTAAAGTCACCCTTTTCATTTTCACGCAACTACCATGCACCATTTACCACACTTTGTACACATCACTGAATTTGCAATCTCCCTCTTGCCAAGCTTGGCACATGGATCAACCTTACTATTGAATACCTCATCTTTCAAACCACTCACCATTACTTTGGTTTTCTTGCGGTTCACCTTCAGTCCCTTGCATTCAAACGCTTCTTTCAATTTTAAAAACTTCTCTTTCAAATTCTCCATATTTTCACTCATTAAAGTCATCTCCATACAAAATTTCATTCATCAATCCTTCTCTTGCATCCTCCGAGATTACATCCACTGCAATTGCAAAAAGCAATGGCCACAACACAGATCCTTGATGTACACCAACTCATACCAAAAATTCCTGAGGTAACTCAGATCCAACTCAAACTTTTGTTTTTGCCCCGTGATGGAGGCTATCACTGCTCTTACAATTACTTCTGGTAAATCTTTCTTTCTCATTGCCCATTCCATCACCTTTCTTGGAACTCTATCAAATATCTTCTCAATATCCACAAAACACGTGCACAACTTTTTCTTCTTGTCCCTATATTCCTCTTGCAATCTTTGCACTATGAACAATGCGTCTGTCATTCCTCTTCCAGGCATAAAACCAAACTCCATCAAATCAATATTTACTAATTCTCAAATTCTTCTCTCTGGCACTCTTTCAATCATCTTCATGGCATGCTCTAACAGCTTTATTCAACTGTGAGTATTGCAATTCTCCCTTTCCTTTGAAAATTGGTACTAGTGCATTTGTTTGCCATTCATCTGACATTCCTTTTCCATCTAACACACATTGGCAAAGTTTCACCATCACACTAACCCCAACTTTTCCACTAGCAGATTTTATCTCTGCACATACCTCAAAAGGTCCAGCTGCCTTTCCTGGTTTCATCACTTTTATCGCTGTTGCCATTTCTTTTCAGGCAACATTTTTTATAGGTCCCTCTACCATACTAGCTTCTGTCACGTAGTGTCGATCATTCTCTTTATTCATGATCTCCTCCATGTGATTTCTCCATATTATTTTCCTGTCATTTTCACTGAAACCTAACTTTTCATCCTTTTCACTCATGCATCTACCTCCTTCAATATCTTTCCTATCTTTCTTCAGAAACTTCAACAGTGTAAAAATGTTATTTGCTTTTTTTGTTCAATTGTGTTAGCTCTTTTTCAGCTTCTTTCCTCATAGAATTAGCAACCACTTTTGTTGTTCATTTTGATATTCTTGTATCTAGCCTTGTTTTCCTCCGATCAATTTTCACACATCTTTTTATATGCCACTTCCTTTTGTTGTATTGCTTCCTTCACTTCTTGTTCCACCACCATGTGTGCCCATGATTTCTTCTATTTTTCTTCTTTCAACATACTTCATCACAAGTTTATAGCATACCATCATATATAGATTGGGTGTATCAACATCAACCAATTCCTTAACTCTTTCTTGAAATCTTGTTTTCATGTTGGTTTCCTTCAACTTCCAAATTCTCCTTACAACAGTTTCTTGACTCTTCACAACCTTCTTCAACTTTCTTTTGTCTATGTCTGTTACCACCAGTCGATGTTTCAATTCCCAGGGATGGCTTTCACATCTTTTAAATACTCTATATTGTTTTTACCAACCACTACAAAACCAATCATTTTTCTCTGCTCCTTCTTTTCAAACCATGTGTTTGCCACGCGCAACTCCTTCTTTACAAAACTATAGTAGTTTTCTTCCCTCAACATTTCTTTCACCAATTCCATTACCACCCTCAAAACATCAATTTGTCTGTGAACAAGTTCGTTGAAGTCCTTAAGACCAAGAACCACTTCACCAGGGTTTCGCAAATCCTACTCACTTGCCATGTCATTATAAAATTGATTTTTCTTGCACTCTGATTTTTCCATCTGGAGAGCATGTGCGCATAAGACTCTTATAACTTTCTCCTCCAAAACCAGCACCTTGCCATCACTCAGTCACTTTTTCTCTGGACTTCTATGACCTTTTCACAAAGTTCTTCTTTGACTAAAATTCCAACACCTCCGATTCCATCATTATTTCCAGACCACCACAGCTTATATCTCCTACTTCTGCAACCAACAAATCAACTTCCTTGCTCTCACCATCTTACTTCCTGTAGACAGCACATATCCACTTTTCTCTTTCGTAACTGTTCACACACTTCCATACTTTTTCCACAAAAACTTCCAGCATTCCTACTTTCAAATCTTACTTCAAATATTTGTAGCTCAAAGATTCTTTGCACCCCTTCCAATTTTGAGTTGGCAGGGACTGGGGGGCAATTCTTTAACAAATTTTTTCACAAGCTAAGTTTTTGAAGCTTTTTGTTTTCTACAAAGAGCAAGCTCTTACTTACCTCTAACATCACTTTTTAGACATAAGGGGGTCCCTAACTTTAGTCAACATAGGCTGGTAGTGAAAAGTTGCCTGTTATGACATGCTGGGTGAGCAGCCTCACTAATCTACCCCTGGTAAAGCTTTGCTATTCTACCCTTAGATTTTAAAGCAAATTCAAATAACCAATCTCAATCAACATATCAACCAGCTGACTTTTTATTCATGAAAATGACATGCTTTTGTGATGCTTCCGTCTTGATTTTAGTTCACACCACATTACAGCTTTCAAATTCCCTGTAACATTTTCAATTGTAAAAGCAGTTATTTCAGTTTTAAAATATCGTTTAAACTTTCAAGTTTCATTGTCTCGGGTTGAGTTTCAAACTGTTTATTTTTACCACTTAAAACAGACTCATGTACTGAACATCTTCTAATCCAAGTTCTGACACTACATCAGCATTTAAATATGTTTTTGTACTACAGTCATCAAGTAATGCGTTAACTTTTCTTTTTCCATTTCCCAGCAAAACTGGAACAGTTCTCATAGCAACACACTCTAAAGGAGCACTTTTTCTCTGTATTTCTTGAATAAATTTTGAACCTATTAAACCCTTCAAGGCATGAGCACCTAAGCAACAAATATATTATTTGTATTTAAAATATGTTTACACAGCATTTTACTAACTTAAAGACTAAGTTATTTGTTTTGCTTGATAAAATTAGTTACGACTTAAAGCTCTTTGAATTACAATTTAATCTAATCTTACTATGCCACATTTGATTGGCTATACTGGTCGGTGCACTACTTCTGGATATAAATTATTGATTGTACTGTATTTACAAATGCTTGCTGCATGATGGAGGTTTCAACCAAAATTGTGGGGGCAAATTTATTAGTTGTGTCTTTGGGTCAGACACTCAACAAAATATGTTTATCTATATCTGCCAGGCAGCTGGTTGGATCAAATAGGCTATCTGTTGCAACCAGTTTTTGACAAAAAAGGGCAAACGTTTATACAAATGAACAATGGCTGTAACTAGGTACACAATGATTGTTGCAAATGCTCTCCTTGTCCTGTGACGAAACTCTATCTCTTCAACAAAAGAGATAAAACATTACACAACAAAGTCAGATTTCTAATGTAACAACCATCAAAAAAACAATAAACAAACCTGATGCATTATTGTTGAGCAGAATGTTTTGAAGCAAATGATCTCTTCCACTAAGCAAAAATGAAACAATAAATCGATTTATTCCAACTTGAATGATATTGTTCGTTTCTACAGTATTTTTTTCTAAAAAAAATAATTTATACAAAAAGTTGTTTAACCCACCCAACTTGGTCAAACTCCACTCAGTCAATATATACAGATAAAAAAAATAAAATGCAAAAACACAAAAACCAACTCTAAATAATGTAGTGATGGGACAAGTACTTGAAATCAGAACTGAAAATATCAGAACTTTTTATGTTATTGCAATTGGTATTGGAGAATTTTAATCAAATTTCCGATTGTGGAAACAATTCTTTGGAATTCAAATGTCTGCAACTTAAATCACAATCTAAGAATATTGGGACTTGAATACGAATAAGATACGTTCAAGGAATTTACTTAAATTTTTTTTTCTAAAAATTTACCCTTTTCATTTCATTTTATTATATGAAAGCTTATTTTCTTTTTTTGCTGTAACAAAACCATTTATGATCTTTCTGAATGCATAATTAATAAAAGTACTTTGTACAAAAAGTATTTGCTTCCTAAACCAGCTTTAGTGTCTGAAAATTATTGTGAATTCATTGCATGTATCGAAATGGGGACTCGTATTGGAATCAAAATTTTAATGAAATATTCAAACTTGTATCGGAATAGTTATAAAATTTGGTATTATCCCATCACTAAAATAATGGTTCGGTTTTTTTATTCTTATTTGCTCACCACCAAGACAAAGCGATACCATGTCATCAACTAGTAGTGCTAAATGCAAAAAAAGCAAAAAAATGAAAACTTATCAAAAAAATAGTTAAGTTAGATCTTTAACATAATTCATTATAAACATTTTGCGTTATTTTAAAAGGTTTCATACAGATAGAATCACCATTAGAAAACAAAAAGATTTAGCGTAATGTTTATAAACCTATCTCTTTTGTAATAAATAAGACTAGATTTTCTTTTGTTTATGTTACCTATGCATTGTACAAACAAAGAAAAAAAAACTGCAGCAAATGGGACAGAGAAAAAACAGGGATTTAATAAAAACTTGTGCACTGATCAAGACACAGGAAAAACGTTTATAGCTAGCCAATACATGTCACAATTCCACGTATTGCATATTTAAGTCAAAATGTCACTTTTCTTATGTATTGATACCATATGAATTGATTGTCGTAAAATATATTTATGGTAAACTAGCAGAGGTACCCGGCGTTGCCCGGGTATAGGATAAAAAAGCAACGTCAGTATATGCAATTGATCAGATCATGTAAGTTATCCTGGTGATTACTATTCTGACAACACTTTCTTTTTAACCCCTAGAAACTGTTGTCACGTAATATTTGCATTATCGGAGGCTAATCACCTTGAAGAGGAAACAGGTTACAATATCATACCTCAACAGTTACATTAGCATAACCATATTCTATGTAAAGGTGAAGATTATTTGCTTAAAGTTTTGTTTGTAAATCTTGTTATTCAATACAGATAATAAAAAGCGACATACACTTCATTTTTAATTCCTTTATCATTACTACTCATAACAATAGGTATTTGAATTTTCAAGGGGGCTTTCTCCCCCCTTTTTGCCCCCTAATATAGTCGTAGGAGGCTGAAATTTTGGGAAACTTTTTAATTTAGTGTCTTATACATATGGTTTAAATTTCATCTAAATCAGATATATTTGAATTTTCAAAGGGAGGTTCTGCCCCCCATAGCTCCCTTAGGGGAGCACTTAAAGGTTCGAGACCACTTCCACAGTATTCCTTGGAAAATTTTACATGACAATACACTTTTACTTATTTTTTGAAGCTTCTTTAACTTTTCTCTCTATAGGTATTTGAATTTTCAAGGGGGCTTTCTGCCCCCTAATATAGTCGAAAAAGGCTGAAAGATTTACCCGTCGTTGATCGGGTAAAATGTAAAGACTGATTAAATTTTTACATTGAATAACCATATTTTAATGTGTTTTCATGATTTTTATTTCATCGTACAACAGTACAAAAAGGCCTCTAGTAGAGCCCCATAGGCTCGTAGCCCCCCATAGACGAATCTGATCGAAATGAAAATACCGTACTTGGCAGATTTACCCGTCGTTGATCGGGTAAAATGTAAAGACTGATTAAGTTTTTACATTGAACAACCATATTTTAATGTGTTTTCATGATTTTTATTTCATCGTACAACAGTACAAATAGGCCTATAGTAGAGCCCCATAGGCTCGTAGCCCCCCATAGACGAATCTGATCGAAATGAAAATACTGTACTTGGCTTCCCTGGAAAAAGTTATTTTAACCCGATCTACGACGGGTAAATCTGCTAGGGATTTTTAAATGTACAGTCTTTCTCACAACCATCTAATTTGGATTTTTATTTGTCACAAATTTTTTTCTGTTTGTGGTACCTAACAAAAACTTTAAATTTTTAAGGGGGCTTTCTGCCCCCTAATATTGTCGAAAAAGGCTGAAATTTTGGAAAGCTCTCTAATTTAGTGTCTTCTACATATGATTTAAATTTCATCAAAATTGAATATATTTGAATTTTCAAAGGGGGGTTCTGCCCCCCATAGCTCCCTTAGGGGGGCACTTAGAGGTTCGAAACTACTTCCATTGTCTTCCTCGGAAAATTTTACATAAGAATACACTTTTAGTTTTTATGTAAAATTTAATCCCCCAAACCTAAATACGCAATTCGATTAGAATCGAAGAGTTATCTGAGACCCTCCTGTGGAAAAAGGGCCGTAGCTCCCTTGGGGGGCGAGGTACGAACTTGGAAATAGGCCCATTGACTCCGCTGGAAAAAAATACATCGGAATGCATGTTTTATTTTTTTCTAGGTGCTCCTAATTTTTTTTCCATAAGGAACAGACAAACAGACTGACAGACAGACAAACAAACAGACTTTGGATTTTATATATTAGATTGATTCCACCCAACAACATTCTAATTTACTAAAATTTAAGATGCGTTTTCTGTGTTCACTATTTTCATTACTTCTACATTGCATGATTGCATATAATGCAGTATTCACATTACTGATTACTATGCACTTTTATTTTGAACTAGCAGAGGTACCCGGCGTTGCCCGGGTATAGGATAAAAAAGCAACGTCAGTATATGCAATTGATCAGATCATGTAAGTTATCCTGGTGATTACTATTCTGACAACACTTTCTTTTTAACCCCTAGAAACTGTTGTCACGTAATATTTGCATTATCGGAGGCTAATCACCTTGAAGAGGAAACAGGTTACAATATCATACCTCAACAGTTACATTAGCATAACCATATTCTATGTAAAGGTGAAGATTATTTGCTTAAAGTTTTGTTTGTAAATCTTGTTATTCAATACAGATAATAAAAAGCGACATACACTTCATTTTTAATTCCTTTATCATTACTACTCATAACAATAGGTATTTGAATTTTCAAGGGGGCTTTCTCCCCCCTTTTTGCCCCCTAATATAGTCGTAGGAGGCTGAAATTTTGGGAAACTTTTTAATTTAGTGTCTTATACATATGGTTTAAATTTCATCTAAATCAGATATATTTGAATTTTCAAAGGGAGGTTCTGCCCCCCATAGCTCCCTTAGGGGAGCACTTAAAGGTTCGAGACCACTTCCACAGTATTCCTTGGAAAATTTTACATGACAATACACTTTTACTTATTTTTTGAAGCTTCTTTAACTTTTCTCTCTATAGGTATTTGAATTTTCAAGGGGGCTTTCTGCCCCCTAATATAGTCGAAAAAGGCTGAAAGATTTACCCGTCGTTGATCGGGTAAAATGTAAAGACTGATTAAATTTTTACATTGAATAACCATATTTTAATGTGTTTTCATGATTTTTATTTCATCGTACAACAGTACAAAAAGGCCTCTAGTAGAGCCCCATAGGCTCGTAGCCCCCCATAGACGAATCTGATCGAAATGAAAATACCGTACTTGGCAGATTTACCCGTCGTTGATCGGGTAAAATGTAAAGACTGATTAAGTTTTTACATTGAACAACCATATTTTAATGTGTTTTCATGATTTTTATTTCATCGTACAACAGTACAAATAGGCCTATAGTAGAGCCCCATAGGCTCGTAGCCCCCCATAGACGAATCTGATCGAAATGAAAATACTGTACTTGGCTTCCCTGGAAAAAGTTATTTTAACCCGATCTACGACGGGTAAATCTGCTAGGGATTTTTAAATGTACAGTCTTTCTCACAACCATCTAATTTGGATTTTTATTTGTCACAAATTTTTTTCTGTTTGTGGTACCTAACAAAAACTTTAAATTTTTAAGGGGGCTTTCTGCCCCCTAATATTGTCGAAAAAGGCTGAAATTTTGGAAAGCTCTCTAATTTAGTGTCTTCTACATATGATTTAAATTTCATCAAAATTGAATATATTTGAATTTTCAAAGGGGGGTTCTGCCCCCCATAGCTCCCTTAGGGGGGCACTTAGAGGTTCGAAACTACTTCCATTGTCTTCCTCGGAAAATTTTACATAAGAATACACTTTTAGTTTTTATGTAAAATTTAATCCCCCAAACCTAAATACGCAATTCGATTAGAATCGAAGAGTTATCTGAGACCCTCCTGTGGAAAAAGGGCCGTAGCTCCCTTGGGGGGCGAGGTACGAACTTGGAAATAGGCCCATTGACTCCGCTGGAAAAAAATACATCGGAATGCATGTTTTATTTTTTTCTAGGTGCTCCTAATTTTTTTTCCATAAGGAACAGACAAACAGACTGACAGACAGACAAACAAACAGACTTTGGATTTTATATATTAGATTGATTCCACCCAACAACATTCTAATTTACTAAAATTTAAGATGCGTTTTCTGTGTTCACTATTTTCATTACTTCTACATTGCATGATTGCATATAATGCAGTATTCACATTACTGATTACTATGCACTTTTATTTTGAACTAGCAGAGGTACCCGGCGTTGCCCGGGTATAGGATAAAAAAGCAACGTCAGTATATGCAATTGATCAGATCATGTAAGTTATCCTGGTGATTACTATTCTGACAACACTTTCTTTTTAACCCCTAGAAACTGTTGTCACGTAATATTTGCATTATCGGAGGCTAATCACCTTGAAGAGGAAACAGGTTACAATATCATACCTCAACAGTTACATTAGCATAACCATATTCTATGTAAAGGTGAAGATTATTTGCTTAAAGTTTTGTTTGTAAATCTTGTTATTCAATACAGATAATAAAAAGCGACATACACTTCATTTTTAATTCCTTTATCATTACTACTCATAACAATAGGTATTTGAATTTTCAAGGGGGCTTTCTCCCCCCTTTTTGCCCCCTAATATAGTCGTAGGAGGCTGAAATTTTGGGAAACTTTTTAATTTAGTGTCTTATACATATGGTTTAAATTTCATCTAAATCAGATATATTTGAATTTTCAAAGGGAGGTTCTGCCCCCCATAGCTCCCTTAGGGGAGCACTTAAAGGTTCGAGACCACTTCCACAGTATTCCTTGGAAAATTTTACATGACAATACACTTTTACTTATTTTTTGAAGCTTCTTTAACTTTTCTCTCTATAGGTATTTGAATTTTCAAGGGGGCTTTCTGCCCCCTAATATAGTCGAAAAAGGCTGAAAGATTTACCCGTCGTTGATCGGGTAAAATGTAAAGACTGATTAAATTTTTACATTGAATAACCATATTTTAATGTGTTTTCATGATTTTTATTTCATCGTACAACAGTACAAAAAGGCCTCTAGTAGAGCCCCATAGGCTCGTAGCCCCCCATAGACGAATCTGATCGAAATGAAAATACCGTACTTGGCAGATTTACCCGTCGTTGATCGGGTAAAATGTAAAGACTGATTAAGTTTTTACATTGAACAACCATATTTTAATGAGTTTTCATGATTTTTATTTCATCGTACAACAGTACAAATAGGCCTATAGTAGAGCCCCATAGGCTCGTAGCCCCCCATAGACGAATCTGATCGAAATGAAAATACTGTACTTGGCTTCCCTGGAAAAAGTTATTTTAACCCGATCTACGACGGGTAAATCTGCTAGGGATTTTTAAATGTACAGTCTTTCTCACAACCATCTAATTTGGATTTTTATTTGTCACAAATTTTTTTCTGTTTGTGGTACCTAACAAAAACTTTAAATTTTTAAGGGGGCTTTCTGCCCCCTAATATTGTCGAAAAAGGCTGAAATTTTGGAAAGCTCTCTAATTTAGTGTCTTCTACATATGATTTAAATTTCATCAAAATTGAATATATTTGAATTTTCAAAGGGGGGTTCTGCCCCCCATAGCTCCCTTAGGGGGGCACTTAGAGGTTCGAAACTACTTCCATTGTCTTCCTCGGAAAATTTTACATAAGAATACACTTTTAGTTTTTATGTAAAATTTAATCCCCCAAACCTAAATACGCAATTCGATTAGAATCGAAGAGTTATCTGAGACCCTCCTGTGGAAAAAGGGCCGTAGCTCCCTTGGGGGGCGAGGTACGAACTTGGAAATAGGCCCATTGACTCCGCTGGAAAAAAATACATCGGAATGCATGTTTTATTTTTTTCTAGGTGCTCCTAATTTTTTTTCCATAAGGAACAGACAAACAGACTGACAGACAGACAAACAAACAGACTTTGGATTTTATATATTAGATTTAAAAAAGCTTCCTGGATTAAGATACGCAAAATGTATTTTGAATTATTTTTAGCACTAGAAATGAATGTATGTTATAAGGTAAAAAAAATGCCAAAAAGTAAAGGATCCCAATGATTATCTTACTATCCCAATGATTAAATTAAAATTTAACCTAACTTGTGGAATCCCAACAATTAATTCAAAATTCAACCTAACTTAATTGTACAATTCAGCAATATAAGACTGTGTCAAGTTTATGCAGCCATGTAATTGTTTATTGTTGTATGTAAAGCCAATAACTCCATTACATCAAGCTTCTCCTCTGCTTACATCCACCCAATTTATTGTATTTTATCAACAACCACTAGACATGTGTTTATTTGAAAAGCACATTAAATTTGTACAAACACCTCAGTCTCAGCAGTCTTAGTGCATCAAAGATTGATCTTCTAGGTTCCAGTTACAGCATGTATTATATGATAGAGTTTATACCAACTGCCATAAAATTGATGTGCTAGCAGTGCATTTTTTTGAGGTCCTGTAAGCAATGCACCTCAACAAATTCTCAACTTATAACTACAAATATATATATATTTATAAATCCTTGGTTAAGTCGACCATATACAATGTAGCATTATGAGTTAGGGCAACATATAGCTATCGCTTTAATAGTTTCATTAACTTTCTCTTTTCATCTTGACCAAAACGACGCTAATTCGCTTTGGAACAAAGTCACTGATCTCTGCTCTTCTGCACTGACACTTTATCATGGTCAAATGGCCAGATTTTTTATAAGTTTTCTTGCATCATAAATTTGCGACCATATATCTGCTTACATGATTTAGTCTAGGTTAAGTTGACATGACTTTATTCGCCTTCAGTTTTTAAGAAACTGCATATGTTTGACATGTTTTTGCTATTTTTGATTCCTTTTGCAACAGCAAAGCTTGTGCTATGACAAATTTTCGTCGGCAATTAAAAACACAGAATATACTATTTTTGGTCACCGTAAATTTTTGGATAGCATCTAATTTTATGCATTAGGGCAACACATGTTATATGTGTGGATCCCAAACTTTTTTTGTCCAAATACCTCTTCGAGATCACGTACTGTCGTTGCGTATCACCTTGATACAAAAAATTAAGTTTGATCAAATCTCAGTTACTTAATTTATTATTGTTTTCTTTTCAGCATGTTATCAAATCATGAGAAAGGAGAAAAAGAATTTAAAATAAAGTCGAATAATAGCTTAAATACAAACATGCAGATAAAAATAGATTGAGAATAATGACATATGAAAAGTATTTTTAAGAATAACAATTTAACTGAACTTTGCTGGTAACCCTAAAGATGCTCACGGACCACTTGAAAATTATTATAAATCGGGACCAATGTATAAAATGAAGCATTTTTCTCCAGAATAGATTTAGTTGCAAAAAAATAGTTAGGGACTGCAATCACTGGCGTAGTTAGGACTCTTCCCCAATACACTTCCTTAAGGCAGTGACAAAAACAGTTCCTCAGCATTCAGCAAAGATGTTCTTTACAAGTATAAATAATATTTGCTTAAAATGCAAAATCCTAGAAAATACATATGCTTATGGGTAACTGCTTGGTGAGCCTCTTATGGGCAAGCTCCATTAGCCTATATTGGCCAAAACGCAAAAAGCCACGTACAATAATAAAAGGATTGTTTTTCTACCAAAAAAATCCTGATGTCCTTGATGGCTTTTACGCTTTTAATTGGTTTATTTTTTTGAGTAAACTAATAAAACTTTGAAACCTTCAAGCAGTGGCAAAAAGCTTTTTAGCAATAAAACTTTTGCTTTCTTCCCCATTTTAGCGTAATCAAACCAATCGTATAAACAAAACTGTAAAAAATCATTGCTTTGTGCTGATATTCATAAGCATATCACTTCATATTTTATAGAGGTTGGCCTTTTTGAATCCTTTCTGACAAATAGCTTATGAACTCCAGTTATTGGGCTAAAGATTTAATATGTACATATTTCAGTTCATTACTTGAAAAACTGTTTTAATGCTCAGCATACCAACAAAGGATATAACCAGAGTCGCACTGACCATTCATTCGCTTTAAAAGACCCAGCTATCGTTCTTGTGAGAATATAGAAAACTGCAGAAATTAAAACCTTCCAAGATCGATTTTTGTTTAACCACATACTAAGCTCTGATGATGGAGATTACACTGCCTATTAAGATTTAAGTAGTTTGCTATTTGTTACTAAATCATAGAGGTTGGTAGTTGCTAGAAAGCAATTTTGAAGATGATCTCCTATTAAGAGGGAATTGCCTCCAGCATCACAATAAGGTAAAATAGAAAATTTCGCTCAAAAATGATCATTAACACCATACAGTGGTCTATTATATCATATCAATAAGCCGCGACCGGTTATAACCTCATTGGGTCTCATCAGGCAGGTGCAAAAAACACTCAATAATAAAAATGCTGAAAAAAACAAATTTGCCATTGGGTGCAAAAAAAATGCAATACAAAACAATATGAAGCAGCAATACCAATATCATGGGTGTATCATTTTAGAAAACACACACATGACATGGACAGCTAGTCATATCAATAAGCTCTAATAGGGGTGTAGGATCATTGTTAAGACTATCATTTTAAATTATAGAGGTTGCTAGTTGCTAGGTAGCAATTTTCAACGCAATCTCCTATTTAGAGGGATCTGCCTCCAGCATCACAATGTAACGTATGATGTTGGTGATCCTTTTTGAGCAAAATTTTCTATTTTACCTTATTGTGATGCTGGAGGCAGATCCCTCTTGATAGGAGGTTGCCTTGAAAATTGCTACCTAACAATTAGCAACCTCTATATTTTAAAATGGTAAAGTCTTAACAATGATCCTACACCCTTACTAGGGCTTGCCGATGTGATTTGCTGTCCGTGTCATGTGTGTGTGTGTGTCCTTAAATGAGACCCCCATGGTATAGATAGTGCTGTACAACATTGTTTTGCATTGCATTTTTTTGCACGCAATGGTAAATTTGCTCTTTTCAGCATTTTTATTATTGAGCGTTTTTTACACCCGCCAGATGAGACCCAATGAGGTTGAAACCGGTTGCGGGTTATTGATATGATGTAATAGACCGCTGTATGATACCATATGATGTTGGTGATCACTTTTGAGCAAAATTTTCTACTATTTTACCTATTTGTTACAAATAATTAATTAAAAAATAAACGTTTTTTCATGTTATGAGAACATTACGTCGTAAAATTTACATTAAGCATTAAAACCTAATTATTCAAGCAGTAAAATTTACTTGAAGCTGGTAGAATTGAAGAAGCAAGCTATTTCTTTATTCCTCCTTTGACTGATTATGAAGCCATTTTATTTGTGGTTTAGTTTTTATGATTACTCATAAATAAGTAAACCACTAAACAATAGTGAACGTTCTAGAAAACATATTTCTACAGCATTACGTCATAAGAAAACTATACTACAAAAAAAAGCAAGAATGACAGACAACTCCGTGTTTGGCACACACGGTACAAAATCTTGTTAATTTCAATAACATTTGGGGTGCTTCATAAAAGGACAAAAACTGAAACCGAGATAACACTGAGAGTGTGTATTCCGTTCCAGGTTCACCATTTCCATGCTTTACCAGGGATAGAATAGTGAGGCTGTACACCCATCACGTCGTAAGATGCGACCTTTGGGTACAAGCCTATGTTAACTAAGGTTAGGGACCTCTCAGCTCCAAAAACTGAGGTTGGAGGTAAGCAAGAGCATGCCTTCTGTAACAGACAGAAAGCTTCAAAAATTGCCTCATGAAAGAATTTGATAAAGAGTTGGCTCCCAGTCTCCTGCAGCTCCTAAATGGCAAAGGGGTGTAAAGAATCTCCAGTTTACAGGAATTTGAGATGAAATTTCGAAGTTGGAATGTTGGACACTTTTGTAGAAGAGGTAAGGAAGTGTGTGAATAGTTAAGAAAAAGATATGTGGATATGTGCTGTTTATAACAAGTAAGATGGAAAGGCCAAGGAGCTCGATTTGTTGGTTGCAGAGGTAGGGAGATATAAGCTGCAGTGGTCTGGACATAATCATGGAATAGGCCGAGTTGGAATTTTATTAAAAAAATAACTTTGCGAAAAGGTGGTAGAAGTCCAAAGAAAAAGTGATGACAATGGTGCTGGTTTCTGAGGAGGAAGTTATAAGAATCATATGTGCATATGTTCCCCAGGTTGGAAGATCAGAGTGCAAGAAAGATCAATTTTATAATGACATGGCAAGTGAGTGGGACTTACAAAACCCTGTTGAAGTGATTCTAGGTCTGGGAGACTTCAATGGACATGTTGAGAAACGGATTGATGGTATTGAGGATGATAGGTGTGCATAATAGGCATGGAATTGTCAAAAGAAATGTTGAAGAAAGAAAACTGCTCATGTTTTGTGATGAAAAGGAGTTGTGTGAGGCAAATACATGGTTTAAAAAGAAGGAGCAGAGAAAAATAGCCTACAATATGGGTGGAAATGAAACTGAGATTGATTTTGTAATGGTTGATAAAAATAATAGAAAGTATTTAAAAGACGTGAGAGCCATCTGCTGAGAAATGCAACATCGACTGGTGGTTACAGACATAAACAAAAAAAGTTGAACAAAGTAGTGAGGAACGAACAAATTATTAGAAGGAGGATTTGGAAGTTGAAGAAACCAACATGAAAATGAAAACAGGATTTCAAGAAAGAGTAAAGGAATTGGTTGATGTTGATGCACCCAATTAATGGAATACTTTCAAAATTAAAATGCTGCAAGCTTGTGATGAAGCATGTGGAAAGAAGAATAGTAGAAGAAACCATGAGGATACATGAAGGTGGAATGAAGAGATAAAGAAAGCAATACAACAAAACAAAGTGGCACATGAAAAGATGTGCAAAAATCGATTCGAGAAAAACAAAGCTAAATATAAGAATAACAAAAATTGAACTAAGAAAATGGTTGCTAATTCTACAAAGAAAGAAGCTGAGGAAGAATGAACAAAATTGAACATAAAACCAAATAACATTTTAACACTGGTGAAGTTCATAAAATCAGATGGGAAAGATATTGCAGGAGATAGTGCAGGAGATCGTGCATGAAAAAAAAGAGTGAAGGTTAGATTTTAGTAAAAAAGACAGGAAAAGAATATGGAAAAATCACATGGAGGAGATCATAAATAAAGAGAAGGATTGGAACCTCGTGACAGCAGTTAGTATGGCAAAGGGGCTTACTTAAAATGTTACCCAGAAAAAATTGTTGATAGCAATAAAAGTGATGAAACTACAAAAGGCAGCTTGGATCGTTTGGAGTATGTGCAAAGATGATATCTGCTAGTGGAGAAGTAGGGGTTAGTGTGATGGTGGAACTTTGCCAAAGGGTGTTAGATGGGAAAGAAATGCCAGATTAATGGCAAACAAGTGTGCTGGTACCAATTTTCAAGGAAAAGGGAGATATATGAAACTGTTATTTTAACAGAGGAGTAAAGCTGTTAGAGCACGCCATGAAGATCGTTGAAAGAGGGATGGAGAGAAGAATTCGAGAATTAGTAAATATTCATGCAATGCAGTTTGGGTTTGTGCCTGGAAGAACAACCACAGACGCATTGTTTGTAGTGCGAAGAATGCAAGAGGAATATAGGGATAAGAAGAAACAGTTGTATTGTTTTGTGAATATTGAGAGAAAAAGAAAAAGTTGTTGATAGAGTTCCAAGAAAGGTGATGAAGTAGGCTATGAGAAAGAATGATTTACCAGAAGTAATTGTAAGAGTGGTGATGAGCCTCTATCACGGGCAAAAATGAAAGTTTGAGTGAAATGTGAGTTATCTGAAGAATGCTGGGTACAAGTTGGTGTACATCAAGGCTCTGTGTTGTCACCACTGCTTATAGCACTTGCAGTGGATGTATTCTTCGAAACTGCAAAAGTTGATGAATGATATTTTGTATGCCGATGATTTGGTTTTAATGTGTGCAAGTATAGAGAATTTGAAAGAGAAGTTTTTAAGATGGAAAGAGGCATTTCAAAGCAAAAGGCTGAAGATGAACCTCAAAAAAATCAAAATAATGGTGAGCAGTTTGAAAGATGAAGTACTCAAGAGTAAAGTTGATCCATGTGCTATGTACAGCAAGAGGGTGATGGCAAATTCAGTGATGTGCACAAAGTGTGGTAAATGGGTACATGGTAGATCCACAAAAATCAAGAGGGTGACTTCAACTTTGGCAAAAGGTTTTGTTTGTAAACTACTGTATTTGTTGATACAAAGAAAGGAATTGTGGAACCAGGTGAAGAAATATCATTTTGTGACCAGGTTGACTTTGTGAAGAGCTTTTGTTATTTGGGGGACAGGTTGAACGCCAGTGATAGAAGTGAAGCAGCAATTACAGCAAAAACGTGAATTAGATGGATAAAATTTAGAGAATGCAGAAAGTTGCTTTATGGGAGAAAGTTTTCGGTGAAAATGAAAGAAAGGATTTATCAGAGTTATGTAAGATCAACAATGCTATATGGGAGTGAGACGTGGTGTCTAAGGGAGAATGAGATGGCGATTTTGAGAAGAACTGAAAAAGCAATGATGACAGCAATGTATAAAGTTAAGGTGATTGAAAAAAGAACAAGCCAAGAACTCATGAGTTTGCTGAGTTTAAAGGATACTTTGGATGGACTAGCCAGAGTGAGTCAAGTACGATGGTATGGACATGTTTTGAGAAAGGATAATGATGATGTTTTGAGAAGACCATTGGATTTCGAAGTGGCGGGAAAAAGAGAGGGTGGGCAATCAAATATGATGTGGAAGAAACAAGTGGAAGAGCATACCAATCAGATTGGACTGAAAAAGGGGGATGCCATTGACAGAGCAAAGTGGCGTGATGGTGTGTATGAACTATCAAGAAACATGAGGTGAATTCAGCCAATTGCATTTTTTGCACAAAAAACAATAGCAATGAAGCGCTCAAATTGAAAGATTTTCCGGTCACTACCATCATTGAAACTTTAATTTTTCATGAAAAAATAAATGCAAGAATTGCTCATCTCATTAAATTGACTTCCAGTCAAAAAATTTTTGATTCTTACATGGCAATTTCAATTTGTTAAGTATTTTGCCTGTTATGTGTTTCACTTGCTTAGCGCTTTCAAAACTTGTATGTAAAGAAATCGCCAACCAGACCCCTACACAGTTTGTTCAACTGCAGCTGTTTTATGTTTGCTCTTTAAACAAGATATGCATTGTCCTCTAATTATCAGATAAACAAAAACTGACAGATTAACTGCACTCGAAAGCGTTTCTGACCTATATAGCTTGCCGTCTCATCTCTGTTAGATTCTTAACTTAGTTTCTTTTTCGCTTGCAGAATTTTTGTATTTAGTCTACTTCTTTGATTGAGTACATAGCTTATTTTGTCTGACAAAGTGAGTGCAAAAGAACTGTGACAGGGCTTTTTATTGTTCAAATTTTTGTCTTGATTGAATAAAGTCTAAATATGATAATAGTTACTAATTTATAAGGATGCTGAATAGAGCTACAAGTTTATGAAAATATGCTTTCATTTAGCTGAATTTTTTGATGCGAGTTGTTACTAAATACTTACAACCGGTGTAAGAATTTATTTTCTACTGTTTCCAAGTGAAATTGACTTGTTTTCTTTCCCAACCTCCTTTGATCTGCCAAAGTAAAATAAAAAGGCTGAAGAGCCCAGAAGAAAATGCTTTAGCTGGCAAAGAAGAACTTAACAACGGCGGCAAAACAGCTTAGTTTTTCAACCTCAGATTGATCAGGTTAGTACACAAAATTTTAAGATTTAACTTTGAAGTTTGCATGCACAACACAACTTACATATGTGCTTTTAGTCTATTTGTCATGCTTTGCTGTATATACCACTGAGTTAGCTATGGTAGACTGATGCCACTTCAGTGATAGAGCAATTAGCAACAGCGTTCTACTTAGGGAAGTATACGCATCATCAGACTAACATCTGTGGCAGATGAATATTGAACTGAAGATGTTGTAATCACGAGTCCAGTTTCACTATCAGTTACGCAAACCTAGCTGCAAAATGTCTTGCCTGAAGATTGCAATATGCCAGCAATCTCATGGACATATAAAACAATTGCTTGATTATAGTTAACAGTCTGACCTAACAATTATCTACATTAACAGAACTTTCTGGTATCATTCAATTAACCAACACCAGTGAAAAATTTACCTAAAACCGAGAATATTTTTGGACGAATTTCTTGAAGATAAAGAAATTTCTGGTAAGGATAAAATAAAAATATTGAAAACACTGGGGCTAAATGTATATTTTGATAATTTTGCCAAAATTCAGCCTCAACCAAACCATCATCACATTTTTTTGCCAATTAACCTAATTAAATATTTCATTTTTGCTGTCATATCATATAAAAAGAATGCAGGAGAGCAGTAAAAGTTTAAGTTTCTAACCAAAAATTATAACGATCCTACATCATTTTAATACTAATCGTTTATACTACTCAGGGTATTTTTACAATGCATTGTAATTCCACTTTTTCAAACATGAATTTATGTGTAAATATTTAAAAATGTCAACGTGTTGAAATAAGCGTCACTAAATGCTGCTGTTTTTGTTGTGATTATTACTTCTTCTCCAGAGGATTTCCGGAAAAGCTGTCTCTCATTCTTTTCAGATGCTAGAGACAAGGCTTTTTCCACCAGATAAAGCAGATGCTTCAGGTGGGATAAATCAGACAGAGGAGCATTGAGTCAATTTGTGATGAATGAAAGTCAACCAGCTTCCTCAAGCTTGACCACGCTGACTCGTTTGGGGTCATCTTTCATAAGCTTGATCTCTGCGACGTGCGGATGAAGTGATTGCATTCTTCGCTATAACCCTTTACTACTGTACACTAAGCAGGGAAGCTGTAAATACAAATTTCAGAGGCATTGGTTTAATTTGACCCAGGAATCAACTCTGTACTATCGATTGTGAGACGGACACTCAGTATGTCATGCCATTGCACCGGTCTGGCTAACAAGGTGGATAACGTTATAACAGAGATGGTTACCTTAATACACTGTATAACTGCTATTCTGTAAATTTGATACTCATCTGAAGTTCATGAAATCTTGTTGGAGTTTTATTTACTTATTACTCGTAACACCAATTTCGATTGTATTCACCAGTAAACAATGCCATGCCAAAAATATTATTACAGCACTACACACCCTTTGCTTTCATATACAGAGCTGAAAGTTAAATTTGAGTGGGCATCTTCAATAGGACACAGAATAAACCAATTTCTTCTTGTCCGAGTTGATTTACATTTTTAGGAAAAGTGTAAATAAAATTATATTTGAAGTCATTTAGTTTAGAATAACATTAATATCAGTTTAGGTGCTGTGGAGCATAATATTAGTGAGCAACACTTGCCCCTCTATTTGGGTGAAATAGGGTTGACAATGTACTATTGACCCTGTTGGTATCATTTATATGTAAATATTGACCTAATTATAGTGTATTATAGGGCTATACATAATATAACAACAATAGCCATTAAATATAGTTGACATCTTTTCGTTTGTCGAGTCATTGTCAATAGCAATCAAATGCATTTCTGCGACAATTTTATTTTTACTGCTCCCCTTAGTTTCAATGGAGCATCCTAAAAAATCAGTAGCAAATAAAAAATAAACTGAAAATTTACAAGGCAACCAAAGTACAAATTATTACTAGGGTTTTCAATTTCCCGGTTCTGAAAAAACCAGGAATTTGGGTAATGTCTAACCTTATCCCAGGTTCCCGAGAAAAAATTGGGACTGTATATAATACAAACAACAAAACGTAAATGCATCAAGTTTGCTTTAATTATTTTTTGAAAATATGACTGCATAAAAAAACTCAGTATACTAACAGATTTGTCACTTAGTGGTGACCATAGTTTTGTGGCAAACAATCCTGCAGCAGAAAGTGCTTATTCTGCTTCAACTGATGTTGGTGGGATGGGCAATATGACTTTGAATAACTTCTTCGATTTGCTTGGTCTTTTTCTCGTATCATAGTTTTATTTCTTGCTTGACTACAGTTTGAAATTGGGTGACATGGCTTCTATCATCAACAAATGTCTCTAATTGGGTGAAGTGGAATTTGTGGAATGTTCAATGGGTGTGTAAAGTCTTTGGAAAAGGTTTTCATGCTCCTGATTTTTGTTAGTATTGTTAGTCAACTCTATATCTTCGTTTTTATCCTGACCTTTTCCTTCATTACTGTCATTTTCCCAAAAAGACGGCAAAATAAAGTGGTAGCAGTTTTTACAAAACCTTCTTTGGTGTTTCTACCTAATAACGATGTGTCACCAGCATAATGCTCATCATAAATTGATAAATTTGGATTTTAAAGATAACATATCAAGTTAACCATATCGTGTTGTCATCTTTGTTATATATGTTTTTTTACAAAACAAAGCAAATCTTCCGCAAGGCTGGACTTCCTCTTCTTCAACTCAAAATGAAATTGGAAAATTCCTTCCACAGTCAAAAGCGTTGCATCTTTATGACATGAAGCATCGACAACAAGTTTTGTGGGTTCAAGAGCACATTTAAGCTCATTGACTCTTTCACTCCCACGTTGGCAAGCATACCAGGAAAATAGAACACACACTTTCCCTCAAATTTTTTCAAAATGAGTTTACTAATAATAGATTTGTGACTATATTTCTCATCCAATTTTCATAAAATTTTCAAAAGATCATGCTTAATTTCTCACGCATCAGAACATGTACAATTTGTGCCCTAATTCTTGGATTTTCATACCGGAAAAGGGTTAAAAAGACCAAGAACCCAGTTCCAGATGACAAAAATTGCAAAATTTTCAGCAGATATGTGCAAAAGCCAACTACTGTGAATTCAAATCAAGATACCATGTTTACCACCAAACCAAACCCTTTATCATTAACAGAGTCTGAAAACTACTCTTTTGGGGTATCATTTGACAAAATTTTAACTAATAAAAATAAAATTTACGTATTAAAATTTTCAAATTTCTAAGGGTCTCAAACCCACCCCTAACAAAGTTGTATGATAAGTAGTAAAAAGTAGATTCGGTGTGTACAAAATATCTTATGTTGCTAAATATGGGTCTCATTTGGAAGCTTAAGAAATTTGCTTTCCAGCAATATATAACTTTAAATAATTTAGGTTAAGCGATATATGATATTTATTGATCAAAAATGAGTACTGTACATCATGTCAGTTCAAAACCCCCAAACATTTTTTGATTTACCTTCACTAAATCATAATTTTTAAAAAAACTACACCCTTTAAAAAGATAAAATATATTGCAAATATTTCACCACTAAAGTTGTCATTTTGTATCCAGTTTCCAAGGAGACAGAAACTGAAATACAAGTTTAAAAGCTAGCAGAAGTTTGGCTTCTCTAAATCAAAGTTTGCTGTATCCCCCTTGTTTCTCAACAAATGAGGGGTGTAAATAAGTTGCTGTTTCATCCTTAGTAACAACATATTGTAATTAAACTTGATATTTTCTTAATCTTGAAAAAATTCCCTGTTCAAAAATATTTCATGTTACATGATTTAGGCTAACCTCTAGCAGATAATGATTCATCATATTTTAAATATTACATTTAACTAACAAAATTTAGTACCGGTCAGTACCGGTTAACAAAAAGGTCATGGGCCTCAGAAAGTAGCAAATTGCAAAAAACCTAGATTTTTTGGTAAGTTTTGACTGATGTATCTTAAAAGTTTAGTTCCTTAGCATCATCTAGCGACCATTTCTAAAAAACTTGGTAAAAAATAAAATCTGTAGTGATCTTTGAGATAAGGGTACTTTAACTTCGAAGACAACTCAGCACCTGCTGGGGAAGGGGGGGATTATTTGCATATACAAACAAAAAAAATTTTTTTGTTTTTAATATATTTGAAATCCTCAAGACATAAAAATTTCAACGATATATTACACTTGATGTCCAAGTAAACAGATGAGTAATGATTTACAAACAAACTTGGGGTATTTTATGATGATTAATTATGACAGTTTTTCGCTCTGCCACCACACGGACATTTTTTTGCAATGCACGTGGGAGCGAAAAAGTTAAGACACAAAAATTCAGCTGTTGATATATTATGTTCAATCGACAAATCGAGTAATCTTTGATATGTGCTTTTTTAGACAGATACCACTCAATCATTTCAAACATAAGAGTTCCAGTGAGTTTTACAATCTAGGACATGTGACAACTCCTTGTTTTCTACCAACAACACATATTTCTACAAGACTTCGTTTTCCACCAGACTTCTTTGAAATATCTTTACCACCTTTAGCACCTTTTTGAGTAATTTCTCTATTTCTACATTGAAAAGTGGTATTTCATTTGATGCTGTTGCGAGTATCACTATACCAAAACCTTCTTCATACATTTCTTCATTTTGATCGTAATCGTAATCTTCACCTGCAATATGAGTCAAACTTCTGTTTTTAAACAATACATCACACACAGCCAGATGCACACCATGTGCATAACAGAGTTGGTGATTAAGTAGAGAAATTTTAACCAACTTCTTCATTACTGAGGCACCACCAGAGACAAGGCTGACAACAGACATCTGCATGTTGGTTATTCCAAAATCAGCCAACTGTTTCTCCAACAACTGTAAAATTTTCTCAGCACCATATGATTAGGCATTCTCATAAAACCCAAATTTATAACATTGTTTTGGCAATGAACGTTGATGTTCATGCATCTTCAGCAACAAACTAAAATATACTTGTCCATAGTCACACTGAAACAAGTGTTGGCTTTAACTTTTGTTTCAGTTTCGACCTTTATCTCTTTTTGAATGTCATCATTTTCACTGTGATTTAAATTTATAATACTTGAGTCCAAAGAGGGAAAGCAAAAGCTTTTGGCACTAAGTGATTCATGAATGAACTTACTTTTGCCTTTAGAAGGAATAGAAAAACCTTCCACAGCTACCAGTTGAGAGACAATACTTTGCAAACTTTCTTTTTTCACATTGACAAACGGTAAGATCGATTTTTACTTTCTTAGAAGTACAAGATTGATCTTTGCTTTCTAAGCTATGGTTGTGCTTGCTTTTCAGGTGACAAAAAAGATCGCTAGTTGAACCACGTTTAGATGTAATTTTTTTTGAACAATGAATACCACTTGCTCTGTCACTGTCATTATCATCTTGTGTAAAACGTTTCAAAAATTTTGACTGATTACTACGTTCATTAACTAAATGGCACAGCACCTAAATTTCTGCTGCTTGTTCTTTTGCATGGACTGTAATAAACTGGCTCAAACTTGTTATCCTTTAGTTACCAGCAAACAGTTCAACAATCGAGGCACCAAGTTTTGTGTCGTTACAATAGCAACAGTCACGATCAATTTAATTTAGATACAAGTGTCGTGAGGATACTACCTCACAAAACTAGGAATTTTTAGTCAAAAAAACATGAAACGGGAAAGCTAAAAAAGTTGCCAAATCCCAGGAATATCCAAAACTGGGATCGCAGTTCTCAAACCCTAATTATTACACACCAAGTGAACAACAAGTATTGTTACGTCACAGAAACAAGATAAAGTACAAGAACAAAGTGATAAGAAAACATAAAAGATTTTACTCCAAAACAAAAACGCTATAAGCTGCAGGAAAATTTGCATTATCATTACGATTTAACACATTTAGTAAGTGGGAGTTTTGTTTTATCAAAAAACTTCCCACAATTCTACGCTTGTACAATGTGATTCTGATTTTAACATTATTCCAGTCTATTTGGTGGTGGTCTAAATCCATAACATGTTAGCTCAATGCTGACTTTTTGGTGTTAAAAGTCTTAACTTCGTCAACAAGTTATTGTTTTTTTGGTTGTAATACTATGTTCCTTTTTCCCTACATACACAATATCGGCAAGAGCTAGTTGTATCTATCTTGTCAAGAACTTTGACACAGAAGAGTTTGTTTTGTTATGAAGCTATTGCTTTCAAAAAATAATGCTGTTGCACATTCTGCTAGGAAATCTATTGCACGATCTGACTTCTTTTGCAAAACAAAATCTTCAAATAAGGACCAAAAAAACGAGTCAAATATGAAAACTATGAGCATTATATCAAGTTATGTTATTTTTTAAAAATGTTGCTAACCACAATGCTATTTTAAAGATTTGCTTGAGCAAGAACAAACTTGTGCTGAAATAAGCATTTCAGAAAATCAACAGACAAGATCAAATAAGTCAAATTTATTTTCTGCTACTGCACAAACAGGTATTTTCAGTTTACTTCTGTGTGCTGTAAACTGATATACAATAACCTGTTAACTGCGTTACATTTTTTTAAGTTAAATGCACACTGCAAATTGTTTTTGCCATTTAAAGAAATTTTTGATTTCAAACTTCGAAGTTTGAAATCAAAAATTTCTTTTAATCAGCCATGTAAAAACAGAGTTTCATGAGCAACAAAGTTTCTCATAAGTGCAACCGTGGTATCAATGTGTTGTTCATGACGTCATTGATGATATAATATTTATATTTTACCAAAATTTTGCTTGCACTTACAAATCAAACAAGTTTTCTTTAAATTAGATCATTTCTTCAAATGCCTTCTTGGTTTTTCCTTGAATTATTTTTATTCGCCATATTATCTTTTTTGCATTTAAAATAAGCTAGTGTGACATGCTGCTAAATTAAGTTTTTGTGCATTGGTTTGTCACAGTGCTAAATTATTCACTTGCATGAAGTTGTGAATCAGTGTTTCATGCATTCACATAAAAAAGTTATGCTGGTGTACTTACGAGAAAGTCATTTCCAGAGAAAAAAGAATTTTTGAAGCTCTTTTAGACATGCAAGATTGAGAAAGATTGCAGAGTTCTGACTTTTCCTCTAGTTCTAATTTTTGTAGCGAAATGGGTATATATACAGAGCATCATTCACTTATGCATGCATTTAGCCTGCATGTATAGGCCTACAAGTAACATAGCTAAAGCAGTCCACTGGGGAGTAAAGTACATTCTTTGACTGGAAGGCAGATTTTGTAAGTGCTCCTGCATGCATTTAGCCTGCATGTATAGGCCTACAAGTAACATAGCTAAAGCAGTCCACTGGGGAGTAAAGTACATTCTTTGACTGGAAGGCAGATTTTGTAAGTGCTCCTATTATTGTTTGGCTTATGTGATCTGTTTTATATCTATTTCAATATTAGCTTTATTTACCTGATGTGGAGGTGCAAGTGGAACCTACTGCTCAACCAATGAACAAAATAAGTAAGATTTATTATTGCCACAAAGATGCATTGCTTTGGCCAATGCTGATTTTTTTGAGGTTTCTTTTTGATTACGTGTTGGCTTTATGTTGTATATTATTACTCCAGCCTCATGGAATTGTCACAGCAATGCATTTTATTTTCATGCCAGCATCTTTAAACTTCCAAATTCTGCTTTTACCACTAAACGTTTGTCAATTAAACGTGCTGCTTGTAAAAATATTTGCAAAAAAACTTGCTTTAATCATTTTTTCAATGGCACTGCAACCAGCCATATTTCAAATCACAATCATTAGTCCATACCACTACAAAGCTCAATTAATCCTGTGCTTTAGATTACTGTTAGCAATTTGTTTTCAAGCCCTAAATAACCTTAATCATTTCAAGAAAAAGATCCTATTATCTATGGAATGGAAGCAACCAAACAATTCTTCATCAGCATTTTAAAAAAGTGATTGAAGACACTAGTCAAAAAGGCACTTAAGGCATTAACTGGTACATTTCAATTTTTATAGTTTTGAAAATTAGTTTTGATTCTATCTATCTCTCTCTCTCTCTCTCTCCTTTTCCCCCATATCCACCTGCTGCTTTTAATGAATGGCAATGTTTATCCTAACCCAGAGCCAAATTGCATCTATTCTCATTCTTTCTACCTTGCTAATGTAACCAGTGGGGCAAATCAATGTAATGCATAAATCGTTGGATACCTAAGATGCTCCAATCTTTCGGTATCTGTTTTTCATTCTGACAGCCCGTTTCTTGGCACTGTCATTGCTGTGGCAACCCACCACCTATCAACTTGGAGTACACCTCCACTGTAAATTACAATCTCAAATATCGATTCAATTCTTTTCTGTAAACTTGAACTCCACAAACTCCTACCTTTTTAATTTGGCGCTGTCATCGCTGTGCCAACCCACCACCTATCAA
Source organism: Trididemnum clinides (assembly GCA_963675345.1). Taxonomy (NCBI): domain Eukaryota; kingdom Metazoa; phylum Chordata; class Ascidiacea; order Aplousobranchia; family Didemnidae; genus Trididemnum; species Trididemnum clinides. The sequence goes on from OY776297.1 coordinate 35,246,570, forward strand.
CTTGGAGCATACCTCCACCATAAATTGCCATCTTAGATATCAATTCTATTCTTTTCTGTGAATTTGAACTCCACAAACTACAAATTTTTGAGTCCTCTTGCAATGAGGTCCTCCACCACTCGCCCACAAACCCATTCTACCTCTCAAGATTAAGACTTACCCCTTTTTGACTCAAAAGGATCTCCTACCCTGCTCCTCACTGTCAACTTTAAATCAGCTAACCTTCCTATGTATTGCTATTGTTTGGCACCTGAAGCCCCTCCTACCATGCTGACTTCCTACTGACACCCTTGCAATTCTGCTCTGGAACATGGGCAGACTGCATGATAGGGAAGTTGATGAACTGTATTTTGTCAATTTGTACTCTCCAGACATTATCTGTATCCAGGAATCAAACTTCAATGCTTTTTAATCTTCATGATTTCTGAATACATTTTCTTTAAGTATGATCATACCTGTTTCCGGTATTGCAACTTGGCTCCGAATGATTTCTAAATTGGTGTTGGGGTCATTACGTTTGTCAGGCAGGGTCTTTTCGCTTCTGAGTTCTTCATTGACATTCTCTTTTCTCTGGACCCCAATTCTAGATTATGAAGTGTCTTACTCACCAACACGTGTCTCAATTCTTCACCTCTCTATTTGTTTTATGTTTTATGCTTCTCTCATTTGTCTCTCATGCCAAGATACTAGATCTGACTGTTTCTTCCTATCCACTCTTCCAACCAGTAAAGACCTTTTTATTTTTGGACACTTCGACTGTCACTATCCTCTCTGGGACTATACCAGTTTCACTTCTTTTGAAACTTGCTTTTTCTTTTGCTCTCTTTCCTCGGCCACTGTTTCCAATTGCTGCTGCCTCCTTGTTCTTTTAAACTGGCCCAGGCAGAATTGCATACCTTATGGTAAAACATTTAACTGTCTCGGGTATCTCTTTGCTCCTACACATCATCAATATATCCTGGACTTTCCAGGTTTTCTGTCAACCTCCAAAATTTCTTACATCACTCCTATCCACAAGTCAAGTAAACCTCCAAACTCTCCTACTTAATTGCTCACTAAGACCTTTTTCGACTTCACTACAATAGTCACTGCTTTTTTTTAGAATCCTATCTCCGTAAAATTGGCAAAAGTGAGACTCTCTCATGCAGAGCCTGCAGTCATCCTACCCAGAATATTTCTTTTCATTCACTACTGTCTTCCCTCAAACTCTCTTCGATTTGCTTTTTTTGGACTACTTAAATCACGCTCTTTTGTTCAAGACCCTGGGATATTACTGGAGTCCTGAAACTACATGGTTTTTACTGCCAGCCCCCATTTCAAGAAAGGAATCGGAAAATCATCATTATCATCTCATTAATGTATTGAATATTTGCAGGATTTTCGGAAATAAAAGAGTTTTTAAAACTTCATCCTCTAATTTCTGCAGACGTACGAACAGTGCATAATAAATTATTCAATGATAGATTAAAGTATCAAAAGCAATTTGAAAAAAAATATTAATGCTTTGATGTGATGATTTTTGAATTGTAGTTTTGTATTTTGTAATAAATGCTTGTTATATTGACTACAAGGTAGAAATGTTTTCTTCATGTTAAGCTGCAGTAGCAATATAGCTAGGCGCGCAAAACAAACATCAATGTAAAAAATGACTAGCAATGAAAAGTAATCAAAGCAAATAATTTCTATCGCATGTAGCATATGCTTGTTGTATTGAATACAATCTAGCAATGTTTTCTTCATGTTGAGCAAAGCGATAAACTTTGGGGTCCAAAACAATAATCAATATAAAAAAATTACTAGCAATGGAATGTAAACAAAAAAAATCATTTTCTATTTTGGTAAATACTTAAATGAAGTCAGCTATAAATGTCGACTATACTAAAAATAGGTAAAAGTGTAGTCTTCCTCCTATAGAATTTTAAAATATTTGAGCTTATGATTATTTTATATAAATTAACTCGTAAAATTTTGATTGATTTGTTGGCTAAACAAAAAGCATGTGTTGAGGGGTCTTCTTAACATGGCATATTAAGGTATTCAAGCTTATAGTTATTCTATTTCAATTTAAACTTGTAAAATATGATTTCAATTGTCGACTAAACTAAAAATATGTTAGGTGTTCTCTCAAAACAGAATTTTAAAATATTTAAACTCATGATCATTCCATGTCAGTTTATACTAATAAAATATGGTTTCAATTGTCGACTAAAACTAAAACATGTCTTGAGGGGTCCTCTTAACATTGTATTTTGGACCAGAGTACATATCGAAGCTTACTATTATATGTCGACTTAAACTGGTAAAATATAGTTTCAATTGTCAACTAAACTAAAAGTAATACAATTTCGGTAGAGAGGCACTATTAGTTTCCAAGTTGCTATTATTGCTACTAGCAATACATCATTGAACATAATAGTATAATATATTTAGACAATTCAAACGTTTTCGGCGCTACATATCGCCCTCATCAGGGTCTATACACAAATATTTACAGCATAAAACTTTCGTTGAACGAAAAGACAAAAAACATAAAATAACTTTAGTTCTGATAAAAAACAGTAAAGCTTCATTCTACTGTCTTTGTAATTGTCTGGTCACTGTTAACAAAGAATCTGATAATAGAAACAATTGCCTGCTACGAGTTGATCGGATTTAAGGTTTTGTAAATAATTGTTTCAAATGAATTAAAATTGCAGTAAAGTTCGGTGCAAAATTGTTTGGTTAAATGATTAAATAAATATCTTTGATTAAAACACGTTTAGTAAGAATGACACTCCGTTTGTATAGAGTTGTTTGTTTAGCACAGGGTTACTTCTTTTGATCACCAAGGCTTCATGGATTTTGCCTTTGTAGGATGATTGGCATTTTCTAATTATTTCAAATTGCTTCATGTTATTCGCCTGAGTTTTGCACGAACTGCATTTTTTTATATGTTCTTTGATGGCACTTTTACTTGACCTTGAAAATTTGTTAACAGTGACCAGACAATTACGAAGACTGTAGAATGAAGCTTTACTGTTTTTTATCAGAACTATTTTCAAGTTATTTTATGTTTTTTGTGTTTTCATTCAACGAAAGTTTTAATGCTGTAAATATTTGTGTATAGATCCTGATGAGGGCGATATGTAGTGCAGAAAATGTTTGAATTTTCTAAATATACAGGGTGTCTCAAAAGTAAGTATACACTTTAAAATTTGAATAACAATCTAATGGCTTATTCAAATTTGTCAAAAGTTTACAAAAATATTCTATGAACTACTAGAAACAGATTACCGTCCTAATATCTTGTTGAATTTATTTATTGACAGAATGTTAGACCTCAACGTGGGAGCCACCAATTTCGGGAGATTTCAGCCACCTTTTGATGCATTCTTGCTTGACACTTTGCAATAAATCTTTTGTAACTAGTCCACATGATGCTCTAATGTTTTGTTCCAACTCTAAAAGGTTTTGAGGCCGTGTGGAGTAAAGTTGACAAAAAATGCTTTGGTTGAAAAACTGTTACTTTCAGCAAGATGGAGCTCCTGCACATTACACCTGGAAAGTCAGAGATTACTTAAATCAGTTTTTCCTCGGTAGGTGGATCGGGTGCAGAGGTCCTCTAGAATGGGCCGCTTGTTCACCTGACTTAACCCCATGCGACTTTTTTCTTTGGGGTTTCCTTAAAAGCAAAGTTTACTCCACACGGCCTCAAAACCTTTTAGAGTTGGAACAAAACATTAGAGCATCATGTGGACTAGTTACACAAGATTTATTGCAAAGTGTCAAGCAAGAATGCATCAAAAGGTGGCTGAAATCTCCCGAAATTGGTGGCTTCCACGTTGAGGTCTAACATTCTGTCAATAAATAAATTCAACGAGATATTAGGACGGTAATCTGTTTCTAGTAGTTTATAGAATATTTTTGTAAACTTTTGACAAATTTGAATAAGCCATTAGATTGTTATTCAAATTTTAAAGTGTATACTTACTTTTGAGACACACTGTATTATATTATTATGTTCAACGGTGTATTGCTAGTAGCAATAACAGCAACTTGGAATCTTAAAGTATTTTAAGGTGTCCTCTTAACATAGTATTTTAGATCAGTATATATATTAGAGCATATTATTATTTTGTGTCACCTTAAGCTCATAAAATATGGTTTTGGTTGTCGACTTTATTAGAAATATAGTTTCAAAGTGTCCTCTTAACCTAGTATTTTAGAGTAGAGAATATATTGGGGTTTATAAATAATCTTTGTCAACTTAAACTGATAAAATATCGTATCAATTGACGACTAAACTAGGAAATATGTGTCTTAAGGTGTTTTCTAAACATAGTATTACAATGCATAATGTGTGCTGTGCATCGACAAAACAAATTCAAGGTACATCAGGATAACAAAAGTCCACTACACTGTACAATGTTTGTGTGTTCTTTTAATACAGCATTTAAAGAAAGGGTTCTAACGCTGGGGGACATTGATTGTTTGATTTGAAAGTGGGAAACGAGTTTTGTTTGCATAATCAGGAGTGGGTACGTTTTAAAAGCATAAGAACCTCTGATATAGGGTTTTTAAACATATCATGGCTATTCTGACTTCAATGTTAATAGTAATGTATCTTCACTTAATAATTTAATTGCACTTTTGGTGATTTCGAGCAAGCATTGCACAAATTTAAGTGATTTTATATTTCTTAAATGTCATGCTTTGCAGGCTTACTGCAATGCTCAGGTGATTTCTTAAGTAGTTTTTGACCTCAACTTGATATGTGTTCGAGGGCGCTGAAAACCATTGAGGAAGTTGGTATCAGCATATATATAATGAACTCCTTCATACACTAGAAAATTGTAGTAATAACCAAGTAAATTTGCTGCAAGCAGGTATTGCAATAAAGCTGCTTTTTATGCCATTGTCAAAATTTTTATACAAGTCTGATTACTTCCAGCCTAATTAAATCTGAATAAAATTTCAAAAATTGTAGCCAACAAGTACTAATTGTAGCCAATAAGCCGTCAAAGTACTTCAACAAAAGAAATAAAAAGAAATTACAACACAATTAAGCTATATTTTTAGCCAAGTATATGTAGACCTAAACTGAAAAAAAAACATTATTGAGCATCAACCAAACCATCAATTGAGCGTTAGAAAAAGTGAAACGTTTAAGGCAACACTAAACTATATTGCTAGTACCTTCAAATTTATGTAACTTCTTTTCCATTATGTGAAAAACACATTTTTTGAGCTTATGTGCTGAGTCTGAAGCTGCTACAGCTTTAACAAAGTGGTGTCGACCTAACCCAGAATTTTAAAGCATGTCTCCCTAATGCTTATATATATATACACCGTATATGCATTGAGAAAAAAACGTCTCACCTTGCTGGTACAGTGCTCAATAACAACCAAGATTAGAGCTATACATTTATAATTTTTAACACGGCACCTCCGCATAAAAAAAATAATAAAACCACTACAGCTGCTTCGCCAAGCAGCTCATCAGGTGGTAACTTATTCAAATAAAATCCAGCTAAAATAAAATAATAAAACCACCACAGCTGTTTGATTCTTGGTACAGACATTGAAAATTGCAGAAAGTAGAGTATTCATTCTAGAAGCTTTTCGTCTGACACTTTTCAAGAGAATCCGTCAGAAGTAGAGTGAAAACGATGAAGGGAGTCACTTATATAAAGAAACATTTGACTAAAAAGAAAAAAGGAAAAGGCTCCATTGTGATTGGTAAAAGGAGCAACCAATAGAAGGTGTGGAAACTAATCTGCGATTTTTAGGCCATACACGGATTCCTTTTGTTTACATAAATTTGGTTTGGTTGTTTTGATCTAATTGGCTTCAAAGGTGGAAAAATAAAAAGAAATACGGCCACGAGCAAAAACAGAAAATTTGTTATCATTGTATTCACATGCTCATGTAGGGTTTTGTAAGAGATGTTGTCCAATAGCAGAGAAGGAAGTTTCAGTTTTAAGACTTCTGATTGGCTTACAAGAGTTAGCCAATGTCCTTCAATCTTAAGAAACATGTCCCAGGAGAATGGTTTTAGGTACATGCTTTTTAATCCTCTGTTGCAGCCTTTGAGAAATACAACCCATGTACTGACTATCGCAGTGGCACAGAAATTGATAAACAATGTTGCTTTGATGTCAAGCAGATAATACATCCGTTTTGGCTAGAGGCAGAAGTTGTCTGGTGGTGTAGGCAGGGCATGGTTCAACTGCAAAGTAACGTTTGACGGCTGCTTTAATTTGCATTTTGTACCTCATCAAAACATTGCCCAGCCATGGCAAGTGAAAACAAACTGGGCATTTCTTTGGATCTAATTGTGTTGGTCTGAGAAACTGATTCATTTTCTTGGTTATAACAGTGTCAAATACAGCTTCAAGGTAATTGTTGTTGATCAAGATTGTATGAATGTTGGAAAGTTCATTTTGAAGAGTAGATTCCAAACAGCTCTGTAGGCAAGAATTGAAATCAAATTGGTCTTCTCTTTCATGGGGCAAAAAGAGTTCCAGTGAATGTATTGGCCAGTGAAAGTCGGCTTTCTGTAGATAGATGTAACAAATTCATGATGGTTCTTTTCGACCAGGACGTCAAGAAAGGGGAAAGTCCGATTGCATTCCTTTTCAAAAGTAAAACAAAATAATGGATGGAGAGAATTTAGATGGGAGAAAAACTCACTACATTCACCTTCATTGTTGAAAGCTGCAAAGTTATCATCAACATATCGATAACACATAACATTTGTTGACTCTTTCAAAAAGCAAAACTTTGTAATATCTGACAAGAATGTTGGCAAGAAATGGGCCAAGAGGGGAACCCATAGCAACGCCATCTATCCGTTGATGCATTATATTATTGAAACTAAATTCAACAGAGGAGGTAACTGATTGCATCAGCTCAACAAAAACTGCGCAAGGAAAAGGAGGCGAAGTAAACTTGCCATTATACAGAGTGTCAAAGCTGATTTCAATGGTTTCTGCGAGTGGAACATTAGTAAAAAGTCTACAGATGTCATAAAAGCAGAGAAAGACATTCTCTCCATCCATTGCTTTATAGAAATTCAATAGCATGCATGAGAAATTCAATAGCATGGAATAAAGTGGGATCAGTATGCACAGATGGTGCACCCAATATGATAGGGCATCAATCAGGTTGTGTAGCCCTTACGAAACAAGTTGCTCCACATTAAGTATCAAATTGCTGCGCTATCCATAACTATGCCTTAGCTTGTAAGACACTCCCTCTTGAATTGAAAAGTGTTCTTAATTCTGTAATAAAGGCTGCGAATTTTATTCGTGGCAGGGCCATGAATTACAGACTATTCAAAGCATTTTGTGACGACCTTGGAAAGGACCATTTGTACCTTTTTTTCCACACTGAACTGTGATGGTTATCGTAGGGAAAAGTGCTTTCTCGTGTTGCAGAACTTGTCACTGAAGTTGCTGCCTTCCTTTGTTAGCATAGGTCAGTGGAACTTGCTACATTATTTAATGACAACAGGCTCCAATTAAAGGTCTTTTATTTGGCAGACATCTTTAGTCTTTTGAATGAGCTCAGTTATTCTTTGCAGGGACAAAAGAAATCTCAGATAGAGGCTACAGAGGCCTCCACCTTCAAAAAGAAGTTATCACCATGGAAAAAGAGAGTAAGAAACCAGAATTTCGCTATGTTTTTACTGTTGGATAGAACAATTGGTGATCAGGAAACTAACGAATGGCTGACTGCTTTAATTGATGATTACATAAGCAATCTCAAGAAGAAAATGGAAGATTACTTTCCAACATCTGAACCTTCTTCAGCATGGATTCAGTAGCCTTTTATTGCTGAGATGAACAACAATGAGCAGCTCAACATTTATGAGCAACATCTGGAATTGCAGAGTTCTCAAGCTGCAAAGACCAAGTTTAGCTCCACCTCACTGATAGAATTTTGGTGCAGTATGTTGCAAGAATATCCTGAATTGGCAAAGAGAGCTCTGAAAGCATTAATTTCATATCCAACGACATACCTCTGTGAAGCTGTCATGTCTGCTCTAGTTAATATCAAAACTATGTACTGTAATTGCCTTAGAGTTGCAAATGACATGAGAATTGCTCTCAGCAATAATAACCCTAGTATTGATGAGCTTGTTTTAAAGAGACACAAACAGCAGTCAAACTGTCTAATCATTTGTGCTGTGTTTTGCTGGGTAAACTGTGATATTCCACTAAACCCTTTGTTCTTTCAACATATGCCTCCTTTGCAGGCTGCACAAACAAGAGGTCCCCAAGCCAATATCTTTAGGAATAGGGGTCCCAGGGATTGAAAAGGTTAAGAACCATTGCCCCAATGGGTCTCTGGGCGGTTTGGGACTAGGAACCTCAACAAATTTTTTTATTTTTGACTATTTTTCAGCTTTTAATATTGCAAACTTATTTGTTCTTTGGTTTCTTGCTACATGCTTATCTTGAATTTTCTTCTCAGTTCTTGCATTTTTTCTCTGTTTTTTCTTTGTAGCTATTTATTTTCTAATCACCTACTCTGGTGGTTTCTTTTTGCTTTTTTATTAGGCTTTTTATTATACTTATGATCCATTGAGAGTCGTTCTTGACTTTCTTCTTGTTCTTTCCTACTTTCTGTTCCCGGTTTTTCCCATTTTCCAACAATCTTTCAACATAAACTATAGGTAATGGTAAGTCATGTTTAGATGTGTATAAAACTTTGTGCTTCTTTATGCCATTGTGATTTTTTTACATAAACTGAAGGTGCATAAGCAAATTTGATTTTTCTTACAAAAAATTAATTTCTTATCTAGCTTTACTACTGTTTATTGAGAACAGACTTTTTTCAATGTGACAAGATAATAAATGAAAACTGCATCAAAATTCTATTTTATAAGTTGCCTTCAGGCCAACTTCTTTGCCCGTTCATTCAAAAATATGCCAAAAACTATACCAATTTTCAAGGCACATGCATTCAATACAACTGCAGGCATATTTTTGAAACAACCCTTGAAAATTATTCTGTGACACTAGTTACTAAAGGCACTACATTTTGGATCCAGACAATGCTGGTTTTTTTTTGATAAATTGGTTAAATTCAGTTAGGCACCCCTAATTTTCAGTTAATGTAGGGAATTTTTAACACTGGCTAATTGCCAAACAAAGTGTAAACTTAAGAAAGGACTTGAGTTTGAATCTAAAATTGTATTGATGACTGTAAAAAACAAAATACATAAAAATACAGATTATCTTTCATTATAACTTGTAATTTTTAGCAGCTTTTTATGAACTGGATTAAACAGTCGACCTGGTAGTAGTATTTATATTACATCTAGCAGGATCCCTGAATGTTATATTACATCTTACCAAATGGCACCCCAGCTGGGAACCACCAACATAAGTGATAGTCAAATCTTTTTTGAGCATAACTCACATTAAAATGGCACCATTAGGAGAATCGAAAGGTTCAGCGATGTAAGAGCTGCAAAAACTAGCAGACTCTTGCTAGCAAGGACAGAGAGTCTCAAAACTTGAAGACAAATTGATGGTGCTCATGAGCAGTGTTCCCACTAAGATTTTAGTTAGTGCGTAGCTGCCAGCGCAAGTGCAAAATTGCTAGCAAATGTATGAAAACCGCCGGACATTTCTGAACAAACCCTTACACTAGCTTTAGTAACATATTTTGAAGGTGTAAAAATAGACATTTGCAGTAGCCTACTGCTATTTATTTAGTGTATATACTAAGCTAAAATGCGATCTGTAAAGTCTACCCATAATGTTGGTTTGCAAATAACAGCACCTTTTGTTTTTTGCTCAGACACATTTTGTTCGATTATGACACTCTATCTAGTTCAGTGATTTCCAACCATTCTTGGCATGTGGCCCAATTGCAAAATGCACAAAAGCAAGTGCCCCAGTTATATATTTTCTCCTTATGACTGAGCGACCTCAAAAAAGTTTTTACAGTAAATTTCAAGGGTGTTGTCCAAATAATATATATATGCAAGTCAAGAAATTTTTTTCCAATTTCACTCAATATAAAGGCTAATTTAAGTGCTGACCCAGTAAAAACCATGGTCCACCATTAAAAATCACTGATCTAGGCCTTCATCTGTCACAAATGATCTTTATTTTTTTAATCCTATCAAGACGCCAGCTTCACAAACAGATAGCTTATAGGTTACAAAAAAGCTGTGGCGAAATACCGCACTATTTCTTTTTAATAAGATAAATTAGGTTAAATTTGGTCTCTCAAACTCCATCCATGGCCTTTGCAATAGCCATTCATTAGCGTTTTAGAATGGTAAGTTAACAATGTGCGTAAATGAAATTAATCCTTTGCCAACACCATGCATGAACATGAGAAATAAGACTTTCAGGAAATAATGGGATGTTAGGTGGGTCACCATGATTATGACACAAGAACAAAAATCACTTGCAAACTTTAATTGTTGCTTGATTACTGTATAGTAAATAATTTTTAATTAAACAACTCACATTTCTCTATCGTAATCAATTAATCAACAAGGTTATGCAATTGCAAGTAAACTTTCGATCTAAAATCAGAAAGTATTTGATGACTGAAGCCGCACAACTTGAAAGAAGATAATTAAGTTTTTTTAGTAGTATGTGAGTCTTTGTTTTTCTTAAAGTGTATTTCGGAAAGCAATGTTATTGATTGGAGATGACAAATGTCTCCTATGTCTTGTCAACTCATTTCACAAACCATGCAGGAAAACAAATGGATTAATTTTTAGAAAGTTTTGTCCCAGATGCAAAAAACAGCAAATCTTCCAATCTAGCCAAAAATGATTAGCTAAGTATTGTGGTGATAGTAATGCTAAGTTTGAGGCACTTCTGAAGCTTGTTTGTAGAACACTCGTAAATAGTCGCATAACATAGCTTGCTAATATTTTTTTTGCTCTTTTTAAGTAGTAATTAACCATTTACCAAATTCGTAAAAAGTGGTCACAAATATTTGATGGGTAAAATTTTATCTTTGTAAAAAGCATTCGAAAATTGTCTGGAGGAAAAAGAGAAATTTGTTGGCGCGAATATTCGTGAGTTTGGTAATCCCAGCTTATAAGTGTTGTAAAAATTTGAAGTAATATTTGTAACCACACATAAAACTGCAGGGTTTCACTGAGAGGCGCTTACTGCAAAAAATATTTAGGTATATTCTTCATTTAAAACTACAAAATTTTATTGCATTTGCGCTGGGACTGCTCTCCCCGGAATAATTTTCAGGGGACCCCACCTACTTTACCTGGCACCACTATGTACAGGTAGATGTAAAAGACTGCAATAGCCATGCGTGCACAATTACACTTAAGCGAAAGTTGTTTTTTACGCAATGCATGAATTTTTGTTCATTTTGACTTTTTAGTAATTTTTCTTTATTCTGGCAAACCAGATTGGTTTTGTTGTTAAATCAAGACAGTTTTGGAATGGTCAATTGTGAACAGCAGTTTTTTCAAATCTCATACAGTCATCCTTGAAAAGTGATGTCTTGGGTTAAAACCGAAGTTTTGAGAGCTGATTGCTATTACTGCTCTTTAACTACTATTGAAATCGACTGGGAAAAAGTAAAGAGAAGAAAATTTTTTTGGTTTTTAGGTTAATTGCTTGATGGGTAATTTGTAATACAAATAAAGTGTGGCAATGGCGTGTGCGATATCTTAAGTCGCCGTCACCGCCGTGCGATGTTTTCATGAGACGTTGCACTGCTCTAAAAAAGCAACGATCTTAACTTGGATTCCTTTTGATTGCATCCCATGCATCAAACAGTCGATTGAAAATTTTACTAACAAAATGGCAAAAATTTCAACAAACTGAAAAAATTACTAAAAACCGCCAGACTTTTTTTACTCACTGTTGAATTTCAACTGCAAATCCGCCAGACAAAATTTTTCAAATTTGCACTTTTTTTGCATTTAACTCGACAGCCCAGAGTGCGACCTGTACGTCGCAAGCCTTCTTTGCTTATATATCGAGTGCACGCTCCACGTCGTGCTGAGAGTGCATCATAAAAACATGTTGCAATCGCTTTTTTTATCCGACCAATGAGGTTGACTTATATATATTATGGAATACCGACGTCATTCAAAGATGTCTGCACCCATGTTCAATGCTTGAGTGTATTTTTTCTGTGTAAAATTGACAATGAAACGATCATTCTCTCAACCCTCAACTTCTGATGAATCTGGTAAGAGGTCACGCCTATTTTCTTTACAACAGGCTTTGGATCTTGTGTATGATTCGGACAAAGATGAGCAGGATTTAGCTGATATTTACCCAGAAAGTGATCTAGAGTCAGTAGATTCTGATGTCAACTCTGAATCAAGCAATGAAAATGAAGGGCTTGATGTAGATCTAGATCTAGATCTAAGTAGTCCTGTACCTAGACCTAGCACGGCCCAAGTTGGGCGTGGCACTGGTAGGAATAGATCTAGGCCTACAGCTGGTGGTGATGCAGATAATTTGTCAACAGGATGGACAAGAGCATTTGTTCAACAAAATCTACGTGTAGAATTTGATTCTAGAGGTGTAGGGCCACAAAATTGTCCTCCCAACATTACAGAGATGTCTTCTCTGCTCGAGTTTCTAAAATTTTGCTCAGCAGCTCAGGTGCAGGGTATTTTTAGGCCCAGGAGGTCAGGGTTCAAAGGGTTAAAGGAAACACTGCTCATGAGTAAGCACCCTAACCCTCACAGTATATTTTTAACAAGTTGTTTAGCATTTATTTTTGTCAGTTTTTCCCGATTATACCATGTGTCAAAGCAATAAAGCTGTATCAGCTGGTAACCCTACTTTAGTGGGCCTTATCAAATTCCAAAATAGCTTACAAATTGTTGATTGTGGTGATAGATTTATGGTAAACCACATACATTTTTATCTTTCTTAGATGAAGGCCAATTTTTCAATTTTCACAAAAAACACAGTAATTGCTAGTGTAGACAAGCACTTTTAATCAAAGTAAACATGTGCAACCAACACCATTAAATGAAAGTTTAGCAAATATATGAAGACTAGATAAGTTTGTTTACATACATAACCTAATTGCAAGTCAAAATTTTGCTTGCATAATCTTATTGCATATCTATATGCACCTGTGCCTTTTTTGGTGTGTTGAATGTTATTGTCACAATTAGCCAAGCCACAATGAAAAAATACAAATTTTTGCGTTCTACCATGGTCGTTTAATGCATTGTTGCTAGTGCAAAACGTTTAGGCCAAATTTTGTGGTGAAATGAGCTCACATCCCTTACTGACTTTTTATGTCAATTTTTGGCTAAATTTTCTTATATATACACCTTGTCTAGCGCAAAGCGTTGATAAATGTAATCACTCACAGCCTTTTCAATATGAGATTTTATCAAAGCATTGTGATGTCTTAGCATAATTAATTTTTGTTTAGCAGTTAGTAATTGAAGCTGAAATGCTTCTTGGTTCTAAATGTAGCCATAATCTGTCTGCTGCTTAGCCATTGCTTGATCTATCCATATCTACCCTAGTAACCTGCCACCTCTGTGCAAGCTTCAGTCATGACTAGGATTCCTCTCTCAACTGAATGAGTGTTGTTCCCAAGTAACGTTTATGTTGCATAATTATTTACTTGTGTGTATTTTGTTTTCAGCAGCATCTTTGCTTCATTGATTCCATGCAACCTTTTTCTTGAAGGCACTTTCATGACCACATTGTTTAGTTACCATTTTGTGTGGTGTTGCTTGACAGTTTATGTGATAATTGACACTTAGCTGTGAAGGTTTATTTTTACCTGCAATGTTTTAATTTGTAGTATAGTAATCCATGCATTCTATTTGAACAAGGCTGTTTCAGTTGGTTGTAAACCTTACGTACTTGCTTACTTCCTAGCATACTTAATCTTCTTACTAGGGCAAGTTTTTGTTGCAATAAAAAATTGAAAAAATTGCATTTATTTTTAACAAAAGTTGCAAAAAGTTGCATTTATGCACACAAGCATCTTAAAAGACAATGATTTACTCAAGCGATTTATTCACATACAATGCTAAATATTTCCAGACATTTTCCGGCGAGAAATGACGATCTTTTGCCAACAGTTTGCCTAGCATGCTAAAACTTTGCTCTACTGAGCATGAAGTAGCTTGTTGTTATGCAATTAAAAAGAATAGGACAGAACTGAAATAGTTTACAGCAAGTTTTTTTGAACCACACTTTCACATTTTGCGCAAAAATTGATAAAAGTTGCAGTAAAAAGTTGCGTGTAAAACAGAAAAAAGTTGCAAAATAAAATTCCTGCAAACAGCTTAAATCATTAAAATACATCAATTTTGAGTATTTAGGAAGCCGTCGGAAGCTGTAAAAAAAAGTTGCAAAAGTTGCAAAAACTTGCCCTACTTATTACTAATAATATTATTCTGGATCTGCTTAACTTTTTGAAATTATATATTATATTATAAGAAATTACAATATGGTATGAATTTACTGTTGATCTACACCTGCTACAAACCAGCCTATTCAAGGGGTTTGTGTGCCCAGAAAGTCAGCTGCTAAATTAAAAAGTGCTGCACTAAAAAAGACTTCAGTTTTGGAAGGATTGCTTTCCTGATGATCTTGATAAGCACGTCACATGTCTTTTCTACTGCTACTGTATCTTCCTCTGCTTCATCATTTGCTGGTAAGAAGATCTTCATCAGTGAGGGAGCTCTCATCATCCTCTTTAACTTCAGGAAATGCTTCATCTTCAGTGTTAAGTAAGTACTGATCCCTAAGCTTCCTGATTTCACTAACAGTTTCTCTTCCAACTGTTTCATCTTTATCTGTACACATGACAAGCAGGAATTGGTCTGGATGAGCAAAAAAAGCATTTCTTAGCACAACTGCAATCACAACATTTATCTATGCATTGTTCAGATGTTTCCGCGACTGCAAACATACAAAAGTATTGTGTGGACCATCTCTTGATCTGGAACCACACTGGCACAGAAAACTTAACCATCATTCTAGCAATCTACTGAAGTTGTTCACTTAGTTGAACAGTGGCAGCATATACTCTCAATACTCTGCTATTCCACTGTTCCACCTAGACACACAGGGAGGGCCAGGTTCAATGGCTGAAAAATCATCCTCCATTTTCCCCTACTATAATCACAATTCACATTCTGTTTAGAAATTTTTGGTCTGAGAATAAATCTACTACCTATAAAAAAACAAACATAGATGATAAGCAGCTTGGTTAAGTAAGCTATGCCAAGACTCAGCAAAATCAACACAAATGCTTGTAAATCAAACAATAATAATCTACCTTTTCCTTTGAAAGAATTAGATAACCACAAAAGGTGATTGGCTGAAAGTCAATGACAGGAAGGTCTGACACTGGCTCTTTTATCTGCTGGCCAATAATTTCCCCAGTTCTTTGGACTACTGGCTTCCCATCATAATAGTAAAATATTGCCCAAAATGGGAGCTCATTACTGTGCAACTGACAGATGCTGCAATGCAGAAGCCAGAAGAACAGCATCTCCAAGTGATAAATAACACCTATGTTTGGTCGAGTATTGACATGGTAATTGTCACAATCAGCAACATACAGTGGCGGATTTGTCAACCCATGCTCAACCAGAAAGTCATGGATGGCTCAGTCTACAGCCTTCCTGTGGCCAGTTTTGGGGGTCACCTGAGTTAAATAGTCATTGCCAGATTCAGTCAACATGGCATAGTGATCATCTACTTTTATCCTAGGACTCCAACTTCTTGTTTTATTGTTTTTCACAAGAACTCGGGTTATGGTATTTTTCTGTCAAAATATAAAGATGCAAATTCCTTTAAATTTTCAATCTCTACTTCCACTCTCCATATTCCATCCTCTCATCTCCCAGTTTCTGTGAACCAACAACTTCACTCCTATCATCTCTAGTTATGATAGCGTAATGAACCATTGTTGTCAAGGCTATAGCAGCACCAGCATAGTTTGGCACACCATACCTATTGCAGACACCAGCAAGATTGGAAAGTTTAGCCAAGTTTCTTTTGGAACTGTTGTCTAATATGTTCATTTGAGTGTCTACTTTGCTCTTGTTGTTATTGCCTACCTTGTAAGAACTTTCGTCACAAAGATCACAAACTGCACTTGCTCCTGCCAGACCTCAGCTTGAAGTTTTTCTATTTTACCAGCCACTTCCATCATTTCATCTCTTGCCACTGCTTGCACCCACATTCTGCTGCCGTTCCTGTCAATGTTAGCAACTACCATTTTCCGAGCATAACGATGGTCATGCAAGAATTGGATTTCACACTTAGAAATCTTCACATCATACTTACAAGCCAAGTAGATTCCATTACAGTTCTATCCTTAGTAGTGCACTACGAAACAAGTGGCAAATAGACACATGCTACTACAAACGTCAAAGAACTCACATATTTCCATTTTGAATTCATTCAACTTGGCAAGATTTTGCTTGTGTTGATCTGTGTGATTTAAGGTGGATTTCTATTAGTGTGACAAGCGATTATTTTCGTGGATTTAGTTCTGGTTAGTTTCTGATATTTATATATTAAAGTGCTTTAATTTCTGTGTTTGGAAGGGAAGGAATTTGAAGTTTTAAATTGGTTTGTGAATATATTCGTCATGCTCTTGATCAAGAAATGTGTGGTTTCAAGTATCTTAGTGGAAGCCAATCTTTTCCTACTTGTTAAGTAATCATTTGAGCAATACTACAAGTTACCTCAATTTTAAGAAGTAAATTAAAGTTGAAATAGAATCAAATTTCTATTAAAACGTGATATTAACTAGCAGACCTTTCTTGCACAATCTTTACAATTCATTTTCAATAGCTTTTTGATCCAACACAGAGATGGTTAACTGATCTCCAATTGCCCTAGCCCATATTACAGAAACATCTAAAGCAACTTTTTTTCACAATCGCATTCACATCTGCAAACCTCCCAGCATCACTTTTCTACCTCCAACAATTTCTTAAGACCTTGCATTAACTGAAAGTTTGTGTGCAGGAAGAGAATCTGCCTGCCCAAACACAATGTGCTCTGTGACTCCTCTGATTATTCTCTTGGTCGTTACTACCATTATTTTATTTTACTTAAGAAGTGTCTGAAACTACATCATATCTTATTAAAACTTGAAAAAGTATGCCTGACAACTGACAGCACTACATTACAAAAAAGACCAACACAAACCAACAATTTTCTAACAACGACAAACAACTATTGGCTGTGTCACAAAAAAAACCTCATGCAGGAGAATGGAAAAAGATACCTCAAAACAAACAATAAGCAAAGGTCAATGTTCAGACCTTGGAAACTTTTCCAAGGCATATCTGTCAGGTAAGCAACTATCTGAATCGACACTGATAAATGAAAGGTCTGAGTTTGTACTGGTATTCCAGTGACCACATGGAAGCTGGAAACATCCTTTGGGTTATGAAGTTGGGCAAGGTTATTGGTACTTCCCCAGCCCATTAGGCATTCTCCATCTGCACAGTTGGCATCATAACCCCAATCAACATGCTGGCAATTAAAGTCACCAGCATAGAGACATGGATGTGGAAATACTGGAAGATCAGAAACTTTCAAATGAATTGACGGAGGTTGTAAATGTTGACTATCTTATAAACATCAGCACCAATGCACAGCCACTCAATCTCCAATGTAAATGGAGATGGGTTGAATAGGGTCCACTTTAGGCGTTCACAGACGAATGTTGCTAGGCTGTGCTTCCTGCATAAGGAGAACCCAGCTAGTTGGTAATCCAGTAGAACTAATCTCTTTGTGAAAGTGCAGTGGATCTCCTGGAGTAAAATGATGAGTGCCTTACACTGTGCAGTAAGATGGTAAAGAACACTCATCTTGCTTGCAGTGAGACCTTCAATGTTCAGCTTAAGGATGTCAGGTCTTTGAAACTTGTTCACAATGATGCAATTTGATGCATCACCCTGCCTTTAAAAGGGCTTTTCAACAATCTGCCTTCCATAACCTCCAAAAAGTATGGCTGTGCTAATGACTTGGTGATGCTTTACTTATTGAGCAAAGACATGACTACACTTTCTGGAAATGTCCAGACTCGGTAGCTAAAACTCAGCTATGATGAAATGGTTGACAACAGTTTTTTACTTCCACAATTGAGAGGTTAAGCGTGAATTCTAAGTTGATAACCATGGTAAAGTGTTACCATTTTGTTGGCCTGCATGGCACATGCTTTCACGCAGCGCAGGCTGTGAGTACACCTTGTATTTTGAAAGTCTCTTTAATGCTCTGTGGAAACCAGATGTGCCCACCCAGAAGGGTATCCACTTATTCCGATGTTCAAGGGCCTTCTAATCAGCAAATGTCCTTTTCAGGACGGAATAATGAGTGCGTTGCACACAAACTGACCTTTTCAGAGCATATCATCAAAAAGTTCCGTGGGCCCTCAATACTACAACTGAACATCGAAGGCCTCACAGCTAGCAAGATGAACGTTCTTCATCACCTTGCTACTCAGCTTGAGGCGTTTGTCATCCTTCTACAGGAGACCCACTGCATAGTGCTATCAAACTATCAACTAGCTGGGTTTTCCCTAAAGAGAAAGTATGGCCTTGCCACGTTTGTCCATGAGCAGCTAAAATGGACCTTATAAGATCAATCTCCCATGACATCGAAAACCGAGTGGTTGTGCGTGGATGTTGACGGCTATAAAATTGTTAACATCTACAAACCTTCACCAACGCGGTTGCAAGTTTCCTATCTTCCAGTGTTCACTCACCCTTGTCTGTATGCGGGTGATTTCAACTGCCCCCATGTCGATTGGGGTTATAACACCAACAGCACGGATGGAGACTGCCTACCGGCCTGGGCAAGCTCCAATACCCTTGCTCTCCTTCACGATCCCAAGAATAAACCTAGCTTTCACTCAGGGCGCTGGAACACTGGCACTAACCCGGATCTTGCCTTCACCACCGTCGATCCTGATAGTCGCTGGCCTTATAGATGCGTTTTGGAGAAGTTTCCTAGGTCACAACATCGACCTTTGCTTATAACACCACCAAGGCTTTCCCTCCCAGTACCAGGAAGACCTGTAAAGCGATGGAACTTCCGCAAGGCCAACTGGAGCCACTATAAGTCTTTGACAAACAAGCTTGCAAGGAATTCGCCATCACCTGATTCAACAAATATGGATCAGGCCTACCAGGACCTTCGCAATACCATCAGCAAAGCAGCCAAGAAAGCTATCCCACGCAGTCGTCGTAACACCTACATACCGTGTTGGGACGCTAAGTGTGAGGTCCTCTACCAAACGTTTCTGCAGTCTCCTGCTGGAGACCAGTCAAGCAGGGCTGCTACAGCCCTAATAACTTGGCTTGACAAGAAACGCAGAGACCGATGGTCGGAGGCAGTCCCAAACATCGACTTCTCACACTCAAGCAGAAAGGCATGGAGCACAATTAACAACCTCACTGGCAGGTCGCGACACAGCCCCCGTAACTGTCCCGTTTCAGCTAACACCATTGCTGCTCAGCTGGTAAAAAACGGGAAATATGAGGGTGTTGATCGTAAGTCATCTCGACTCATTTCTCAAGAAGCATCTGACCTTTAGAGGGCCTTCATACCATCTCCAGTGAATCTCTCTGGCGACTTCTCGCCCAGAGAATTTGCTGCCACTCTCCAACACGTTAAGCCAGGGAAAGCTACGGACCCTGACTCTATTTGTCCAGAGCTTATAATTCATGCTGGAACTGCTTTGAAATCCTGGTTACGTGGCTTCTTCTCTTCCTGCTTGCGCCAACTCAAAATTCCCAAACTCTGGAGAAGAGCACTTGTAGTTGCGATCTCCAAGTCAAACAAACCTGTAGAGGACCCAAAGAGCTACCGTCCCATCTCCTTGCTCTGTGTCCCCTACAAGATCCTCGAACAACTGATCTACGCTCGTATTGAGCCTATTGTCGACCCCCTGCTCCCAGGTGAGCAGGCTGGGTTTCGACATGGTAAATCGACAGTGGATCAAGTTGTCTTACTAACATAAAACATCGAGGATTCTTTCAAGGCAAAAAAGAAGGCCGGTGCTGTGTTTGTAGATCTGACAGCTGCATATGACACTGTCTGGCATCGTGGCCTCACCTGCAAGCTGCTGAGACTTCTCCCAGATAAGCACATGGCTCGTATGATTATGGAACTTGTCTGGAATAGAAGTTTCACCCTTACTATCGGTGACAGCAAGTGAAGTAGGTTGCGACGTCTGAAAAACGGCATCCCACAGAGATTGGTCTTGGCACCCCTTCTTTTCAATATCTATGTGTACGATCTTCCTTCAACAGTCTCCAGAAGGTATGCTTATGCTGATGATCTGGCACTGTTATACTCTTCTAATGACTGGAAGGACCTGGAGGGGGTCTTAAGCCAAGACATGACTACAATCTCAACATATCTCCAGACTTGGAGGCTACAGCTCAGCCACACTAAAACGGTGACGACGGCCTTCCACCTGAACAACAGAGAGGCCAAACATGAGCTTAATGTCTACAACAATGGCAAACGCTTGCTATTCTGTCCAGTCCCTACCTATCTTGGAGTTAAACTGGACAGATCACTCACGTTTTGTCATCACCTTGAGGCATTGCGCAAAAAACTAACAATGCACGTTGCACTGATGAGACGACTTGCAGGCTCAGGTTGGGGCACTGGAGCTAAAACATTGCGTACAGCCGCCCTATCTCTGGTCTACTCTACTGCGGAGTACTGTGCACCAGTTTGGTATCGCAGTGCACACACTCGCCTCATCGATAGTGTTCTCAACGGCGCATTGCGCATTGTCACTGGATGCCTGCATCCAACTCAAACAGACTATTTACCTGTCCTCGCAGGTATCCAGCCGGCTGAGCTTCACCGATTAGGAGCAACTCTCTCCCTGGCAAATTGTGGCAGTTTGGACCCTGGCTATATTCTTCATAAATTATTGGCTGGGTCCCCAGACGGCTACAGAGAGAGACTAAAATCTAGACGCCCCTTTGTGCCCGCTGCACGGAAGTTACTGCAAGATCTAACTGAATTGGATATTGGGGCAGCTCAATGGACAGACTTTCTATGGAGCATGGAATACTTGAAGTGTTCATCTGATCTCCGTGCTTTCATTCCTAGGACAAGCACTAGGCCAATGGGGATGGGCCTGCCCAGATCATCATGGGTTAGGCTCAACCGCTTGCGAGCTTGTGTTGGGTGTTTTCAGTCGTTCATGCACAAATGGGGCCTTGCTCCCACATCGAATTGCGAGTGTGGCGCTGTAAAACAAATCGCAGAACACATCGTTCTGACATGCCCCGTAAATCGAGCACCTACAGGAATACGTGGACTGACGGTTTTGGATGTCGACACACGATGTTGGATGAGTACCATTACTGCCAGCATTTGAAAATGTGGATCCCTTCAAAAAGAAAGAAAGAAGACCATTTTGTTCAGTGCCTGCCTATCTTGGTGTGAAACAGAACAGAGCACTCACGTATCACCATCATCTTGAAGCATTGCACAAAAAACTATCCATGCACATTTTGCTGCTGAGGCAATTTGCAGGCTCAGGGTGGGGTGCTGGTTCCAAGATATTGAACACAGCTACCTTGTCCCTGATCTACTCGACTGCTGAGTACTGTGCACCAGCTTGGTGTCGCAGTGTGCATACTCATCTCATTGACAGGATTCTTTATAACATTTTGTGCATTGTCACTAGATGCCTTATGTCCCATTCCAACAAAGAATCTTCCCGTTCTCTCAGACATCCAGCAGAGCTTCACCTCCAAGGTGCGACACTCTTTTGGCCAATTGCAGTTCTTTGGACCCTGACCAGCATTCCCTTTAAACACAAAAAAGTGCAAACTACAAAATTATGTCAGGGGAATTCACAGTTAAAATTCAACAGTGCATAAAAAAAGTCTGACAACTTTTGGTAATTTTTTCAGTTTGCTAAAATTTTTACAATTTTGCTAGCAAAATCTTCAACCAACTGTTAAATGCGTGGGAGACAGTAAAAAGGAATCCAAGTTAGGACCGATGCTTTTTTGGAGCAACACAACACCTCATGCAAACATTGCACAGCTGTGACACAATATTAAGTGACAGCGACTTAAATATCGCTTATGCCTTTGCCACATTTTTTATATTACAAATTATCTCTCAAGCAATTAACCTAAAATACCAAAATTATTTTCTCTATTTTGAGGGAAGTTTAAAAGTGGAATTTGTTAAAATATATGTGTTTTCTTTATGCTTCAATGCTAACTTTAATCGTGCTTGTTAAGATAAAAAAGCACATAGCTCTCATTTTCAGTTTAGCACAAAAAACACCATCTTTTGAGGAAATGGTTCAGTTTTTATGTATTACAAATAAATAACCTTCTCTCACTTGCCATTTGTGAAAACTGTAAGCAAAAAAGAACATGACTTCTAACCAATCTTAGTTTTAAACCCCCTCCAAAAGTGTTTTTTTAATAAAATGTAGCCTACCGGTTGAGATTGAAATAAGCCTTAAAACGTCAAGTAAAAATTATAAATAGTAGTTTGATCTATTTAAAAAACGTTTTATGTTGAAATCTAGCCATATATATCTTAATTGCTTAAAAGGGAATTCATAATGTAGCAAAATTTGACTATGACGTTATGGGATTTAAAAAACTGCCGTTCACAATTGATCAATGCAAAATTGTTTTTTCACTGAAAAGTAAGGTGTATTATCCAATTTGGTTTACCAGTGCAAAGAAAAATTACTAAATGGTCGTAACTAACATAAACCTATGCATTGCATAAAAAAAACAACTTTTGCCAAAGTGTAGTTGTACACACGTAGCTACTGCAGTCTTTTGCATCTACCTGTACACAGTGGCGCCGGGTAAAGTAGGTGAGAATCCCCAAAAGTTTCTATGGGGAGTGCAGCCCCCTTGCAAATGTAGTAAAACTATGTAGTGTTAAAGAATAGACCTTAATATATTTGCAGTCAGTGCCTCTAAATGAAATCCAGTAGTTTTATGTGTAGTTACAAATATTAGCATTTCAAATTTTTTTACTAGACTTAAAAGCTGCATTTACCAAACTTGCAAATATCTGTGTTCAAATTTTTCCTCCTTTGGTAAATTTTCAAATGTTTTTCACAAAGATAAAATTTCACCTATCAAATATTTGCGACTCTTTTCACGGATTCAGTAAGTGGTTGATTACAACTTACGAGCAAAGAAGTATTTAGTTAGCTATGTTACTGTGACTGGGTGCCATAAACAAGCTTTGAAAGTGCATGAAACATACTACTACTTTTGTCATATTATCTATGCAATTAACGAAAATTGGTTGTTTTTTCGCCTTTGAGACAGAACTTCCTAAGAAATAACTCATTTGTTTTCCTGTGTGGTTTGTGAAATATCTTGACAAGACTGGTGTTAAATATGTTATTGCTCATCAATATCATTGCTTTCTGAGATGTGCTTTACAAAGAAAGCAAGATGCACATAGTACTACATTACTACATCATAGAAAAATCTTAATTTTCTTGTTTCAAGTTGCATGCCTTTCCCTTCCAATACTTTCCAATTTTAGATCAAAATTTCTCTAACATTTGCAAAACCCTGTTGTTTAATTGATTACGATAGAGAAATGTAAGTTGTTTAATTATTTACCATAATCAAGCAAGCATTAAAGTTCACAACACAAGTAACTTTTGTTCTTGTGTCATAATCATGGCAATTTACCAAACATCCCATTGTTTCATAAAGACCATATTCCTCATGCTTATTTTAGGTGTCGGCAAAAGATTAATTTCATTTATGCAAGATTAACACTGTTAAGGTTGGTTTCCATTAGGCGTAAATTGCAAGCATAGGGCAAAATATTTTTTGTTTCTCTATTTAGTTTTATGTGTGGAGCAAGCACACTCCATGCATAAAACTAAATAGAGAAACAAAAAATGTTTCATGCTACGCCTCCAATCTATGCCTAATGGAAACCAGCCTTTAATCTGTCATTCTAAAATGATGACAAATCACTATTGCAAAGGCTGTAAAATTTGAGACCAAATTTAACCTAAATTAACTCATTAAAAGAGAAATAGCCAGGTATTTTACTGCCGCTTTATAGTAACCAATAGGCTATCTGTTTGTAAACAATTTGGGGCTGGCATAATCATGCAGGTTATCACGTCACCAAAGCACATTGTCACAGTTTTGCCTCCCCTTTTCTTGAGATTTTAGAAAACTCTGCACTTACTCCCATGCAATTGTTGTTCAGACTTGTTTCTAGATCATCTTCAAAGGTCTTTGACAAGCAGTTAACTTGAGTCCATGCTGCGAAAGACGTATCAGAGTAAACAACATACAACTCACAAGCTGTCGTTACGATTGGATTAAAAACTAAAGATCATTTGTGACAAATAATCAGTTAGGCCAATGATTTTCAATCAATGGACCATGGTCTTCACTGGATCAGTACTTTATTTAGCTTTCATATGGAGTGCATTGAAAAAACTTTTTCTTGATGACTTGTTTTTATATCTTAAGCAGACACATCTATGAAATTTACTTTGATAACTTTTTTGAGATCGCTTGCAAAAATAAAAATATGTAACTGAGCCACATGCTTACTTAAAACTTGCATTTCAAAATTGGGCCTTATGCCAAAAACACTTAAAAAGCACTGATCTAGATAGTGTCATAATTGAACAAAATACATTTGAGGAAAAAACAAAAGGTGCCGTAATATGCAAACCATGTTATGGGTAAACTTTATGGTATGCAGCATAGCTTAGCATATACATACTGCAGATATCTATTTTTACACCTTTACACTGTGTTGCTAAAGCTGGTGTAACAGTGTGTTCAGCAAGGTCCGGCAGTTTTCATACATTTGTTGGCAATTTCACATTTGTGCCAGCAGTTATGCACTAACCAAAAATCTTAGAGAGAACATGAATTCTGACCACATTCTACATGACCAGCTGAGTCACAGATTGCAAGCAAAAAGAGACTGAAATCTAGACACCCATTTGTTCGTGCCAAGTGAAAACTATTGCACAATTTATCGAAGTTGGGCATCTGCATCGTAAAATGGACAAACTTAACATGGGGCACAGAGTACTCAAAGAGTAAGTCAGAGCTCGGTCTACATTCCTAAGATCAGTACAAGGCCTATTGGAATGAGTTTAACCAGAACAGTCTGGGTCAAACTTAATTGCCTGCGTACTGGCATTGGGCACTTCAGTTAGTCCATGCACAAATGGGGTCCCACTTCTTCAGCAAATGTAAGTGCGGTGCTAATGAACAGCCTGCAGACCACATTATTTCAACATGTTCCACACATTGAACACCTTGAGAAATAATGGGTCTGACAGAGTTGTATCATGAAACAAACTACTGGCTCAACTCTATCGTTGCCAGCATCTGATCTGAGCAACAGAGCAGGCTGGGATGGCAAAAGGACAAACCCTCGACCCCATTCATTTTCTTTTGTCTGATTTGGATCATGGATACTCTGTCATATGACGACAACGACTCAAAAATACTACAGCAAAACAGCACTAAAAAATTGCATTACACTGTAAACTAGCAACAAGTCCACCGGCATTGAGCCAAGAGCAAGGCTCATACAATATTGTTTCTTTAATGTAGTCAGATAAAATGACATATCAATATGTAGCCCAAAAGTCAGTAGGCAAAACCTACACTAGCCCAAAATTTGGTGCACAACCTTCAAATGATACATGCAACAATGCATCAAGCAACCATTTTAATGCGTGACAAAATTGTTCTCTATAGTTAGCTATACAGACACAACAATGTTGAAAAAGATTTTAAAAAGAAAAATGTAAGGCACCTCAAAAAATTAAATCTGTTAATCTGAAGATGGATCAACACCAAAGAGTAAAAATATATAAAACTGCTTAAAACTTATAAAATATTTTTAATGCCAAAAGCATGAGTAAGAAGTAGATAATGAAAAAATATCAATAATTTTAAAAAATTTAAATTAAACTCAGACCATACAAAGCATGAGTGTTTTGAAGATCAATTGGGCTTGGTTTGCTCCTCTCATGTAAGTATGCAAATTTGAGTGTGAACAAAATACTACACAAATATTGACTTGACTGATTAATATGTTTTTTCTAAAAATATTTACATTTGTTTACATCCAGGTCAGACACAAGAAAAAAATTGGAGCCGAGGGTTTGTCCTTTTGCCACCCCTAGCCCGCTCTGTTGCCTAGATCAAATGTTGGCAATGATGGAGTAGAGCCGGCATCTTGTTTCATGATCCAACACTGTCCGACCGGATATTCTTCAAGGAGCCCAATGTGTGGGACATGTTGAAATAATGTGGTCTGCTGGTTGTTTACAAGTGCCACACTCACAGTTTGCTGAAAAAGTAACACCCCATTCATACATGGATGAAACAAAGTACCCAACACCAGTACCTGCCAGAGAGAACGGGAAGATTCTTTGTTGGAATGGGACATAAGGCATCTAGTGACAATGCACAAAATGTTATAAAGAATCCTGTCAATGAGATGAGTATGCACACTGCGACACCAAGCTGGTGCACAGTACTCAGCAGTCGAGTAGATCAGGGACAAGGTAGCTGTGTTCAATATCTTGGAACCAGCACCCCACCCTGAGCCTGCAAATTGCCTCAGCAGCAAAATGTGCATGGATAGTTTTTTGTGCAATGCTTCAAGGTGATGGTGATACGTGAGTGCTCTGTTCTGTTTCACACCAAGATAGGCAGGCACTGAACAAAATGCTTGGCCTCTCAATTGTGGAAGTAAAAAACTGTTGTCAACCATTTCATCATAGCTGAGTTTTAGCTACCGAGTCTGGACATTTCCAGAAAGTGTAGTCATGTCTTTGCTCAATAAGTAAAGCATCACCAAGTCATTAGCACAGCCATACTTTTTGGAGGTTATGGAAGGCAGATTGTTGAAAAGCCCTTTTAAAGGCAGGGTGATGCATCAAATTGCATCATTGTGAACAAGTTTCAAAGACCTGACATCCTTAAGCTGAACATTGAAGGTCTCACTGCAAGCAAGATGAGTGTTCTTTACCATCTTGCTGCACAGTGTGAGGCACTCATCATTTTACTCCAGGAGATCCACTGCACTTTCACAAAGAGATTAGTTCTACTGGATTACCAACTAGCTGGGTTCTCCTTAAGCAGAAAAAACAGCCTAGCAGCATTTGTCCATGGATGAAGACTGCACAATTAGAGCCTGTCAGAGAAGCTTAGCATTCTTCAGGGCAACCAAAATACAACTCTGAACAAAAAACCAAAATTGACTTCAAAGTGTAGACACAAAGCAAAGCCTACATTGGGAAACTTTTCTTTCATTTAATGATTTTTATGTACTACAATAAATTATCTATTGCAGCATACTATTAATATTCATGTAACAGTAACTTGTTATTTACACAATAGAACCTTTATGAAAGCATTCAATTTTTTCATTCATAAGCACACTGAGTAGCAGGTCAGTAATAATGAAATTCAAAGTCAGCTCTTATTTTATCAGATACCATTTAGTTCGTCAGAAGGCAGTTTTGCTATCGAGTGGCCAAAATGTTAATTCCATTTATCATACTTCAACATTCAGCCAATATCATAATTAGAATTTTCTAGCAAGAAAATTCAATTCAATTTTGCAATAAAAATTTTGCAGATCCAATGCATGCCTGATGAGTCCTTGAACAAAACAGCGACTGAGGATGAGGAAACAAAAATTCATTATTTCATGTAACTGAGTTCTTAAATAGTTAGTATATATCAATGTTGTATGACTGATATCAAATATTCTACATCAAAATTATATATTCTGTTTACTTATCAGAAAAGGATTTCCAAAGTCAACATGCCATGATAACTTACCGGAACCATGAAGCAAAGCTTTCAAACCAACATCTGAAAATTTAAATCGTGAAAAAACATCTTCAGCAACTTTGGAATTCTGAAAAATAAAATTTAATTAGAAATTGTGTTATCCTAAATTTGCAGTTTGTTTCTTGCATTCAAAAATCAATACCAAAAGTTGAGTGATTGCAAAGCCAAGAAATCTGAATAAGCAAAACCACTGCTCTGAATCATTTCACACTACCATGTATTCTTACCTAACTACTATTATCTCCTTACCTAAACTTGAGAAAAGCACGACTTATAAATCATAATTATAAAAACAGTTTTATTTTTAACTTGTTACTCCATCTGTAACTGGTGCAATGGCATAGCAATCGAACCATCCACTTTATAGCCAGTAAACCTGGGGTTCGTTTTTAAATCGAGTCACACCAAAAGACTTCAAAAAATGGTATTCACAGCTTCCCTGCTTAGCGCTCAACACAAAAGGGATCATGTGGAAAACAAGCTGGCAAGCTTGCTTGTTGTGTGCTTGGACAAGACACCTAAAAAGATGCCTCCATCACTGTATGGCAAACAGATGGCAGGGCCAATGAGTCTACTTATCGTGGTGGCCCACTCTACCCAAAGATTGGCAAAAAGGGATAATGAAAAGCCCATAACGAGAAAAGCTTCACTAAAAATAAAAGATCTTGCTCATATAAAGAAGAATAAGAACACTTTACCTATGATAACTGTAAGGAGTTTCTAACGATTTATTTGTAACTAACAAATAACACCGACATCACCATACAACTACCAGTCAGCTATAAAAGCTTATTTCAACCAGCTTTGTCGGCTTTAACCCAATTGTTTTAACACCATAACCAATATATTGGCACTAATGGAGACATCGCCCCTATGCCCCCAATGCGTACCATAGTACAATTGCTTTTGATTAACCCTTAAACGTTAAATGTTAACTTCAGCCAACATACTAGATTTCACGCTCAAAGTCACATCAAATAAATTTTAGCACATTTAATGCCAGTAGTAAACTAGAAGCAACATTCCTACAACACGATTTATTGCATTTGCTTCAAAAAACGTTTGCCTGCTGTTAGTGTTTTTGGCTAGAGTGAACAATGAACAACATGTGCAAACTTTAAAAATCCTTGGTAATATGACATGAAGAAAAACACTTACTGTTAGTTTTCACACTTTGTAAATCATTTGTAATTAAATAGGGAGCTAATGTCTCTTCTATCATTTTTTGAGAAAAGTAGCATGTCCGTGTTTAAAATAAGAACCACTTTTTTGAATGTAAACTGAAGGCAACATTAGGCTATCAGATGCATAGTTGCATTGTTTTTTGGTAATTTGTTTTTATCTAAAGTTTTGATTTTTTCAGTAAGTCTTATATTTATCTTTTCTGTTGTAGTAGTTATCCACCTATTTCCATGAAAATATTTGGCAACACTAACAAAAAACTTTAGATTTGAGATCTGAAAATCTCCAGTGGATTATTTTAGACATTTTTTTGATCAAGAAATTTTTGGAAAAATTGCACAGCAACCAAATCTCTATGCTGTACAAACCAAACCCAATAAACCACAGCTGCTTACTGTGATGGAACTCCAACAGTTTTGGGCAACAGCGCTACATCTGGCATGCGCTTCTTTACCAAATAGCAGACTTCAATGAAGTAAAGTTTACCACAATGACAATGTGGCTGATGTTATGTCCTGTAATAGATGGGAGGAAATCAAAAAAAAATATTTACTTCAACAATGATTCACTCCAGCTAATTTAAGATGATCAAAATTTTGACAGAATGTTCAAAATCAGACCCCTTGTGGAGCATTTGCAAAAGAAGTTGCAGCACACCCAGAAAAGTGAATATCTATAAGTGAATGAGCAGATTCTATAACAAAGGCAACCTCAGCTGCAAGCAATACATTCCACAAAACCCAAAAAATGAGGTACAAAATCTTTGTTCTCATCGAACAAAGGAATTATTTACAACTTTGACAAATATTGTGGCAAAATCTATTTTGTTGAAAGATTTCCAGATATTGGTGCAAGTGGCAACATGGTTCTAAAATTGGCCAGCAATGTGCCTCAAATGAAAAGTTACAAACATTTTTTGATAACTAATTTACCAGTGTTGGTCTAGTGTGGGAGCTGCAAAAGTTGGAATACAATCCTTAAAAACAGTGTGGCCAAACCAAAATTCTAACATTAGCTTGCCCTTTGAAGGATAAATGAAAAAAAAGATTGTGCTGCAGAGTGCTCAACTTTGATACCTCCAAAGAGTGCGGGCTGTAAAGTATTTTGACAAAAGTTGTGTGATGTTCCTAACAATTTGCACTTCTTTTTTGCCTTCTCTAAAGAAGCAAAAATGACAGTCAGAACAGAAAGAACATTCTCAGCCAAGTCCCAGCAATTGTTGACTTGTACAACTCACACATGGGAAGTGTTGACAGACTAGATGACATGATCTCCCTTTGCCAAAGCTGCATCCATTCACAAACGTTTTGTCACAAAATTTTCTTCTATTTTGTTGACATAACATGTGCCACTGTTTGGAGAAAATATCGTGTAAACGCAGCAAAGCTGGGATGCTTTGTTGCTGCCGCCATAAGCCTACTGAACTTCAAACGTAAAATTGCAGAGGTATTTAGCAAGCAAGAAAAAACAGCACAGAAAAGGAAGGGTAGGCCATCCAGCACTGTTGAGCAGGACTTTGAAACAAAACACAAAGTGGGTCTGGAAAACCACTACTGGAAGAAACTGTACAAAAAGATGAAGTTGCCCATTTTCCAAAGTTTCTACAAAATGAAACAAGTGCAACATGCCAGACATTTCTGTAAACTCGATCTGTGTTTCACCCCAAAATTTATTTGTTTTCTGAAGTTTCACATGCAATAGAACATGAAAAAAAGTTATTTTCACAGTTTGAAGTTCTCCAAAGACAAATGTTGCTTTCAGTTAACAAACCACACATTCACCTACAAAACAGGATAAACACCTAAAGACAGAAATAATTCATATAAGCACTATATTTAAACTACAAATACTGCTAAACAAATTTTTAGCTGCTAAAATAATAATTCAGGCATTTGAGGGATAACGTATTTTGAAATGGTGAGTTGGTCACAATACATGGTATAAAGTAAATTTTTTTTGTTTAATGTGGCTGGGTGATGGCTTCTGTATCTCTTACACCACTTTAATAACTTACCAATGTGGAGCACAAATGTTGGAACATCGTAAGTTAACAGCAGATTCTTTTTTTGAGAAATGCCTGTCAACAGCTTTCTTGCATTTTGTCATTGCATTTTTAAGTCTTTATAATTGTTTTCTTTGAATTTGTGGTCTGAAAACCATATGTCCATCCATCCAGCATCCAGTTATAAATTCACATGTAGGCAGGAGTGAGTTTATGTATTTAGGAATTAAAATAAATTTAAAAACAACCAATATTCCTCTTGAATTCCATCTGGCTTCACTTGTGTTTGGTAGAGTTTTAAAATCAATCACTGGAAACTCTCCATTATGTTTGTAGCATTTGAAAGCTTGTCCAAGTTCATAAAAATACTGCATGTCATCATGCCACTTCAGATTCGTTTTCTTAATTCTGACATTGCTTTGCTGAAAATTTCTTTTTAAATCATCATAGTTTTGTAGCAGTTCTTCAATAAATTCACGTAAAATATTGAGAGATGATGTTATCGCAGCAAATCATTGATTCAAGAAATGTTTGAAAATTAAATCTCACACATGATGTTGACACCCAACATATTGAGGGCACTACGAGACCTAAATGTTTACACTATTCTTGTTGTAAAGTCACAATCCCACTATGTATAGTATTTACATTTGTTGTATCAGTAACAATCATTTTAATAGAGCTCCAGAGGTCATATTCATTCAAAACTTGCTTAATAGCTGAGAACATACTGTATAGCGAGATTTTCATCTTCAAGAAACAAAGCAGCCAATTATACTTTACTTAGCTCATTCTTTAACACCACAACATGAACTGCTTTTTTTTTCCAATCTTCTTGCCATTGTAGTTTTATGTAGATACCAGATTGGCTTGGTGTTGCAATTTCTAGCCCCTCTTTAGACATTTGTTCACAAACTTTGGCAGTTTTCTTAGTGCTCAAGTCAACACCTTGTACTAAGTTTACAGCAGATTTTGCTGAAGCATACTTTTTCTTTTCCTAACCTGTAGAATGGTTCATAGTCAGATCCTGGTGCTGGAGAGTCAGTTTATGAGGATTCAAAAGTACTGATAATTTCTTCTTGCTCTTTGACAGCAGAGCCTGCACTTCATCCAGTCAGTTTTCTTTTTTTGAAAGAATGGATATTAACTGTTTTATTAGTGCAAAAACTAACTTCATCTTCAGATACAGTTTGAAGATTATAAAACTTCTTGTCTTCATTACAAAACCAAGTTTTTGAACCTTTCTCATTTGTTTTGTCAAATACATTACAAAACTCTGCAGATTACTTCTGGGTTCAAAATTTCAAAAACTTATATTTCAGAATGAGAGATTTAACTTTTCTGTTAAAGACTTCAAAATGATTGCTAATTATTTTTTCCTAGTTTTAAAACTTCCTATAGTGCCACAGATCTGCCACCATAAATCACTTCTTAGTTACATTATTAAACCTTGCATTTTCTTTGCATTGTACATGTAAGTTAGAATTCAAATTGGCAACACCACTACTTTTGAGCGTAACTTAATTTACTATATAAGAAAATTTACCAATAGTTCACCATTGTTTTTGGATTTTGTTTAACCTCGTCGAAGCATCTATGTGTATTGTAATTAACTGGATTTAACCAACCTCATTGAGATATATTTGTCAAGAACCGTCGGTCAACAAATTGATATGTAATAAATTTATTGATGTTCATATGATTATAATTAGTAGGGTAAGCGCAATGAAATAATGTTTCTAGGTCAAGTGTATAAATCGCCCTTTAATTTTTTAATTCTTTATGACGTTCCTATTTAATCTATACTAGCGTTATTGTATTTATTTGCACAAAAAACTGCTACTTTTAATGCGGCCTGTACTCCTGCCTTTATTTCTGCAATTATCGCTGTCTTTTACAACCTTCAATCTACTGCACCAATCAACAGCCGCCTAAATGTGGTGGTGCGATCCCCAACCTTGTTGGGGTTGGGTCAAAATGGCTGTTGGCCTTCCCAACAATCCCAGGTTCCCCGGGCACTCACCTTCATTTTTTTGCTATGCTGCCCCCTGAACAATTGCACAAGGCCAGCACACACCTTCTTCAAAATCAGTCACCTGTTTTCTCTTGCTCTTTTCTCCTGCCCTTTTCTTGCCCTTCTTCATCTCCTCATTTTTCTCCTTTTCTTGATAAGCGGCAACATTCATCCATACCCTGGCCCCATCTTTCCCTGCTTTGTGTGCGCTGCAAATGTGACCTGACGAGGCAAGTCAGTGCAATGCTGCACCTGCTGCAAATGGGTTCATCTAAGGTGCTTACAACTTTCCCTCTCCAAATTCAGTACTCTTGACAGCTCTTACTCTTGAAGCTGACCCCCATGCTGTAACTCTGTGACTCCCTCCTCAAACTCCTCCAACATGTATATCTCCACTGTACAATCTGATCCCCTCTACTAATGCTGCACTCCCACCCCACCCTAGTCTTTAAACCTCTTATCCTCCATCTGCCCATTCTGTATCTTCTCCCTCTGCCCCTCATCACTGTCCCTTGCTTCTGGCTGTCCTTCTGCACTTCCTGCCTCCTCTCTCCCCCTGACTCTTTCAGGGTTCTCCAATGGAATCCTGAGGGTCTTTGAGCCAAGAGCACTGAACTACTTCACTTTCTCTCATCCCACCCTGTCGACCTTGACCATGTCTGCATCCAGAAATCCAATTTAAACTCATCTTCCTCTTTCCGGATTCCTGGATTCTCTGCTCTGCGCTCTGATCACACCCACTCCTGGTCTGACATTCTCTCTCCTGATGCCACTCACACTAGCAGCAGCATTGTCCTTTTCATCAGGTAGGGCCTATCCTTTTCTGAAGTTTCCACCTCCTCTGTTTCTTTGCTTGATCCCTACTCTGATTATGTAGGAGTCAACATCTCTCTTAACAACTCCTCCTCGCTCTCTTTTTTTAATGTGTATAGCTCCCTATTTGCTTCTCTCCAACAAATGGCAGAACTGACTCCTTTTCTCCCTCCATTTTTCTCTCCTCCAGAAATCTCTTCATTCTGGGGGACTTCAACTGCCATCACTCCCTCTGGGACTCAAGAGATACTTCTGACCCTTGTGGGGAGGAAGTATTTACTGGGTCATCTCTTCTGACCTCCTCCCCCTCAATGACCCTGACACATCCACCCTTCTCCATCGCTCCACTGGCAGTCGCTCCTCTCCTGACATATTCTTTGTTCCCTGTTCTCTTGCCCTTTATTGCTCCTGGGAGGTGCTTCAGGACCTGGCTTCTGACCACCTACCAATTCATCTATTCGTCCCTCTCTCCCCAGCCTATTGTCCCAACGGGCATCCTCCTTCCTTCAATTTTCAGAAAGCTTGTTGGGATGACTTTGTCTCCTACTTTGACTCTCACTGTCCTTTAGCAGAGGAATACTCATCTCTTTCTCTTTCCTCTGCTGCTGCTGCTCTTTTCACCTCTCTGGCAATGAATGCAGCCAAATCTTCCATTTCTTTTGACTTCATCAAATGCCATCCTAAAGCCTGGTGGTCTGCTGAGGTGAAAGAAGCGATTAGTAAAACATGCAAGGCTTTTGCTGCCGCTCACAGAAGTGATGAAAATCGCCAGGCTTACATCTCTGGCTCTTGACGCGCCTTGTCAGTCATCACCAAGGCCAAGGCTGAGGCATGGCAGACGACCTGCTCTTCTCTTTCACCTAAATCTAATCCTAAATCTGTACACTCTCTTCTTCACATTATTATTGGCTCTCCTTCCTCGTCTTCCTCTTTTCCTAACTTCCCAAACTGTTCCTCTCCCAGGAAATCGGCTTCAGTCTATGCTGCTTACATGCAATTCCACTTTTCCGTTTCTCAACTAAAGGCCCTGCATAGCAGAGCCAGAGGCTACCTCTCTGAGCTCCGTCGAGCCGTGTGCCTGGAGGAGTCTCACTTGTCCTTTTGCTCTCCTTTCTTCTCCACTGAACTTCTTGTGGCTGCTTCCAACCTCTCCTCATCCACTGCCACTGGCCCAGACAAAGTTGCCTATCCCATGCTAAAGCATCTTCCTCGCTCTGGCATGGATTTTCTTCTTCACATCTTCAATCTCTCCTGGTCTTCGCATTCCTTTTCTTCCATCTGGAAGACATCTTCCATTATTCCCATTCACAAGATGATAAAGCTTCTTGACTCTCCTGCTTCCTTGCGGCATATCTCTCTCACCTCCTGTGTATCAAAACTTTTTGAACGCATCATACTATCCCGTCTACTCTTCTTCCTGGAATCTAATTCCATTCTCTCTCCCCGCCAGGCCGATTTCTGCCCTGGACAATTTACTCTTGATCAAATTCTGTACCTTTCTCAGTCCATTTCGGATGGGTTTAACAAACCCAGGCCGGGCTCTCAGACGATGCTGTCTACTATCGATTTCTCTAAAGGTTTTGAGTCTGTCTGGCATCCTGCCCTTTTCCACAAACTTATTTTGGCTGGCCTCCCTCCTTGCTTTGCTTGTTGGACTCAATCTTTCCTTTCTGATAGACGTGCTTGTGTGGTTTATCAAAATCACAAAGGTCACTCGTTTCGAGTCTGTCAAGGTGTTCCAGGGATCCGTTTTGGCCCTGTACTTTTCTCTTCATTAATGATCTTCCAGCTTCTCTGCTTTCTTCCGTCAGCTGTTCTCCTTACACTGACGATCTGGCCATTTGGTCCTCCTCCCCCTTGGTTCCCACTGCGATGGTGGTCTCACAAGGAGCTCTGTTTCGATTGGAGTGCTGGTCTGAGGACTGGTGTCTTCCTCTCAATCCAAGAAAATGTGAGGCCTCCTTCTTTTTAGTGGATCCCCACCAAGCTAACCTCCAGCCCAACCTCCTCCTACTTCACTCTTGCTTCCATTTCAACCCCACTCCAACCTTTGTTGGGGTCACCTTCAACTGCACTCTTTCCTTTTCTAAACATTTATCATCGCTGAAGGCCAAGTTTTTCCCTCGTCTCAAGGCTGTATGCTGTATCTCTGTTTTTTTATGGGGCCCCTCTAAGGAGTCCATCTCTGTTCTGTATAAATCATTTCTTCGACCCCTTCTCACATGCGTTTCACCTGGATGGTTTCCTTTCCTAAGCACTACCAATATCACCAAATTGGAATGCCTCCACTGAGCAGCTAGTTGCACCATCACTGGCTGCCTCTCGTTCTCCCCTATCCCACTTCTTCTCTCTGAGGCTTCTTTACCTCCCCTACGAGTCACCCTGACTCATTTTACTCTTCTATTTTATGAGCGGGCTTTTCGTCTTCCAACCTCCTTTCCCTATTTCAGGTTTGGCCAAATCTGGAGTGAAACCAAGACTCTGCAGATCATCCTGGAGAGCTTTTGCATCCACTCACCCACTCATGCTTCCTTCTACATCTTTTAGAGAGGTTCTTGTTGCTTGCCCTCCCTGTCCTCCTTAGAAGCTTCCTTTCTTCATGGTGGAGTCCACCCTTTCCACTCCATGCTCTCGCTCTGATCCCCCCACTCTTATGAAGGTGTGGCTCTTGCCCACCTTGCTTTCTCCCTTCTCATGATCTGGTACTCTGGACAGACAGCTCTGTTCCTTTTCCTTTTGGCAAGAGCAGCTCTGGCATCCTTGTCAACTGATCCCTCTGTGGCATTGTGGCCACTCTTTTCTTTTCAGCATACGCAGTATGCTCAAGTTTTTCTGCTGAAGCCTGCGCCATTCTGCATGCTTTTTGTTGGTCTCAGCAGCACCAAGTCTGCCATTTCTCTTCTCTTGTCCTCCTATCTGACTCTTGTTCTGTCCTCACAACCCCATCCTCTCCTCCATCTTTCCTCTTATCTCAAACTCTGTGGCAGGTCTGGCAGGAACTGTCTTCTCTCTCGTTCTGTTCTATCAGACTACACTGGGTCCCTGAACACTCGTTTCTCCTGAGGAACGATGTGGCTTATGAGCTGGCTAGACAGAGAGTGCTGCTTGCACCCTCCGCAATCCCATGTAGTCTCTCTCATCTTATCTCTCGTATTCACTCTTGTCTTTTCTCAGGCGTACTGTCTCATCAAAATTCTTTGACACACAGGTTCCCTCAATTTTTACGGAGGAGCTTGTGCTCCCTCATCATGCTCGCTGTGTCCTCTCTCATCTTTGCTGCAACAAACACAGCCTTTTTCTAGGTTCTTATTTCTCTAGGATTGGCAGATCAAGAATCCTTCCTGCAGCACTTGTGGACACTCGCCCCAGGACACCTCTTATCTCATTCTGCATTGTCCAGCTACAGACCCTTTGCGCCGCACACTCGTTGGCGACTCTCTGTCTCTGTACAACCTCTGGTCCAGACCCTGAGGAGTTGCCTGGTTTTTCGGGCTCCATGGTCTTCCGCCATGTCCCCATCCCTCAGAAGGGGTCAGATAACCAACAACAACAACACCTTCAATCTAAGAATAAACTAGCGGAAAGTGAATCAATCTTCGACATGTTGTAGAGACTTTGAAGGGTTTAACCAAAACAAACAACAGTAATAGTTGGGAAATTGGAATTGGTCTTATAGCACAAATAGTTCATTAGATATAATGGCAATTCTTATATTTCTATTCTTCTGCACATTAACCAACCAATGAAACTTTCCTATAATACTTGATAGCTTTGGTAGTCTTTATAGTTCAGAGAGGTTTTCACTAGCGGCTGAGAAACAGTTTTTATTTGTGTTAAAAAGAACTAAATTTTTTTCCATTTTTCAGCAATTTTTACAACAAAATCTTTGAAGGACATTGTCTCAACTATAAAAATTTTCCTAACTAACTCCAACATTATTCAATGATATTGTGTAGGTCAAATGTTTACTAATTACCTAATACTTATTCACTCCCAAAGAGCTGCAAAAGTACTTTAGGCAAATTGCGTGTGCTTTCATTGTTAAGTGGCTATTTATTGATGCTTAGGAATTAATCTTTTTTGTTTTCATTTCTGCATGCAATATAAAGAGTTCTGATCTTTCTTCTGATCAACATACCAAGATGGCACCTTGTAGACATTAGTCTGTAGCTGCCTTGAAACTGAAGAAGCAAACTTACAAACGTTTACGCAAAAGGAATATAATAAAATTGAAAGTATAAATTTCTACTCCAAATCACGCTAAGCTCTCCTGGCTTAACTAAATAACTCA
Source organism: Trididemnum clinides (assembly GCA_963675345.1). Lineage (NCBI taxonomy): Eukaryota > Metazoa > Chordata > Ascidiacea > Aplousobranchia > Didemnidae > Trididemnum > Trididemnum clinides. The sequence continues at coordinate 35,284,713 of OY776297.1, forward strand.
CAACAAATCAGAAACATATTAACTCTATACTAAAACCACTTTAAGAAACTCTCTGCCTAGTCTTCCTTAATCAGCAATGATAAACCACTCTAGAACACTCCCCAAAATTATCACTGACAATAACCAATCTGTGGTTAAACATATACTATCCGAGTATGCAAGGTATGGAATTTGTGAAACTTCTAGAATTACTACAATAGACAATTACATGTAAACTTTGTTGTGACATCATATACAATAGTATAAGACTGCATATTTAATTAAACTGTGAATGAACTTACTATTATTTGTTACATGATAGAATGAAAACTGTAGAATATTCTTCACCTTTCTAGGTAATGTACTCTTTTAATCATTATAAAATATAGCAATAGCTTGAAAATGAAGATCAAGAACATCATAATATATAAACAATGATAGTACGATTATAACCAAAGTTTTGTTTTTTTGACAATCAGCCAGTCTTAAAGCTAGCCTTTAGGTGTGTGACTTAGTATGTTTTGTATAATTTTATTATTATTAATTGCATTTTGAAATAAAAATTATCTATAAATTTATTCACATTACATTGATGCATACGATAATCATGTTATGATAATTTGGAATCGGTTGCTGGGAGAGGTTATTGAAACATAGGAGTAAATGGAGATATAAGTTGGTGTTTTTACAGTAAGTCGAGGTTTTAGGACCATGGCCATTCTATTTTTTTGAAAAAATGTCTAAAGTCATACTTCTAGTGAGCACCCTGTCTATAGTTACACCAAGGTATGTAGGTAAGGGACATAAACACAAAGTGGAAGACGTAAACTTTAAGTCATGGCTTGGCCACCTGGTTGTTAAGATGGAATCCAGCCAACACCATCTCATTTTAACTAAGTTTAAGTCTCCATTAATGGAGGTATGCTGATAAAGATGTCATGGTGTGGTTTAGTGTCCCCTCCTGGAACTGCTAGTTTTTAGAAGAATGCATTAAAGCCAGGTCGTCAGTGTAAACATACTGGCTAACAATCATTTTTTGACAAGTCATGAATGCAGGAATTAAAGTGCAGGAAAGCTAATACTAATCTCTGGGAGATACCATTTCTAAGGCGATGTAACCTGCTTCTCTGCCTGCTAGCTGTAATTAGCATGAAACTTCAAGTTTGGAAAAGTTCCATCATCATCTGGATTACGTGTCTGTGAGGTAAGACTGTCAGTAGCTTGCAGGTGAGGCTACTGTATCAAACAGTATTGCAGAGTGTTGTGAGATTAAGAACCTACAATAGACAACAAAAAAGGGCAAATTCCTTAAAATTTCAGTGATGACTGATAACAACATGATGTCACAATCTCAACTAAAAACTTTACTCAATGACTTGACTGATCACGCCAAGATTCACATTATGACTACAACTTTATGACACATCCTAATTACAAATTGAACTGTTAAGTTCTACTTAAATTGCAAGTGTTTTTGAAGGGAGGAGGGAGATGTTACATTTCAGTGACAAAAGTCATTAAGGTAATGATCATCTTAGCCTCTAAGTTAACAACTGAAAAGTCTACAGCTCACAAATCAGCATGGCCATAAACAGGATTACTTTAACCAATACATATTTAACAATTGCCATACCAGGTAATTTTAAGTTTCAGAAAAACTGAGTAATTATAACTTACTCAAACTTTACAATTGCAAGCATTATTTGCAAGTGTTTTTAGGATATCTTGTTTTTTATTCTTAAAATAACAGGTAATTATCAACGTGATTGTGTAGTGGTAAAAGCGTCTACTTCGAGGTCAGTAGACCTGGGACTCATTCCCTCTTTTGAGTCATACCTAAAGACTTTAAAAAATGGTATTTACAGCTTTCCTGCTTGGCACTCGGCATTTAAGGGAGGTTGCAGAGAACAAGTCGGAAAGTTTGCTTGTTGTGTCCTTGGGCAAGGCACTTACCAGGATGCCCCCACCTTAATGTGGATGACAGGTGGCCTAGTTTTCCCTCCAAAGAGGGGGTTGGTGGTAGGAGAGGCATCCGATCGTAAAAACAAATGCCATGTCATAAAAATGCAGATTATCTGCTGTGGTGACCCCCAATCCAGAAAAGTTGAAAGACAAAGAAGAATATCAGGTAATTAAGATTAAAACAATGCCAACACAAGCATGAGTGATATGACTGTTACAAAACAACAGAATGTTATCACAACTATTATGTAAGAAAATACCTGCTAGCAAACTTCAGTTGTAGTACAATTAAAACAAATAATTCTTTTATCATATTTCTTTTGAACAAGATTTCAAAATTTCAAATAAATACTCTTTTCTAAGTTGCACCTTTAATCCCATGTCTATGCTTTGCAATAAAACAATAAGTACACATGCCAAAACTGCAGTGGTGTACCTTGAGGTTAAATATTGTAAAAAATGATCACTTTCAAAATGATACTAAACACAAAACTAAACACTTTTCAAGTGGCCTTTTCTAAAAACTGCTAAACACAGACATTTTGCTGTTTCAAATAAACTTTCTTCCAACTCTGTTTAAACTTATGAAAATCAATTAATATTATGCAACAATACAAAATTTATCTTGCAAGTTAACACAGCAATAAATAATATAGCATCTCTATTTTACATTGTAAATGTAACTGTGGGGTCATTGATTAAAATTTTCCATGGACTCCAAAATTGAAAACAGCTTACTGATCAATGCCACAACTTCAAAGTAGAAAGTTAAATTGTACATTGTAGTGAGGATCTTGCTCACTTTTGTATCTCAAAAACCACAATTATTAGCAAGCAATAATTTCAACAAAGTTTACGTCATGACATTACAAATCAAGCATAAAATTGAATTAATTAATTTTTAGAAGTGAAATCCCAGTAGCAAAAAACACCACAACACCACTATCCAGTCAAGTATTACAGAAAAATAATGATAAAAGATTTGATGCACTTTATAAAACTGTGTTTATGAACCCTTGAATATTTACTTGCTGACAATTTCTTGCTTTAGTAAATCTTAATAACCCATTCATACAACCCAAGAAACCAAGTTATAAATATTTGACACACCAATTTCTATCTTTGTAAAAATGATCACATACGAAAATTGACTGAAGTAACAAAAGAAAAACTTGTAGTTGTGAATATTCATGAGTTTGGTAAATGCAGACGTTGAGTGTAAGAGAGAAATTGTACAACTAACATTTGTAAGCTACATGCGAAAATTACAGCGCCTCACTTAGAGGTTTTTGTCAGAAAAAAATAGGTGTATTCTCCATTTATAACCAATAAGATGTATTCTCCATTTATAACTAATAGGTTCACTGAATTTGCAGAAAGCCTTGTAGCGATTTCAAACCCGGTTTTTATGTTAACAGTGTTTTTGATCTAAGTTGTCTTGTATTACCTTATCTTTTCAGCGCTTTTGGTTGATTTCTTTGTTTGCACAGTTTAGTTAATTAGGGCACATTTTAAGTTTCTAGTTTTGCTTTAAGCATGTCTTGGAATTGTTTTAAAATCATTTGGCTTTGTTTTTACGTGGTTGTGGAAATGCAAGACAATTAAGTTAAAATCAATTCAATTCATTAAAAGGTCAGTCAAAAATTTGATTCACTTGTTTCTGTTTTTCCTCAATTCATTATTAAAAATTGGATCCATTCGTTTGCTAAATTTTTTGGTCAACTAGAAGCGAGCACAAAGATTCATTGTTTTGTAAGCAACAATTGCTAGTTATACAAACTAGCTTTTGCTACAGCCTGTCTTGCAAGCTATAACTGATCAGTGAAGGGAGCACCACCTCTTATTGCTTGTCAACACTGATTTCAATCAATTGTGTTTTTCTATTTTAACACAAAATTGCAATCCTTGCTTTAAAACATATTCTTAAAAGTCATCACCCATAAAAATTTCTGCGGCTATAATCCAAAACTCACCTGAATTATCATAGCAGAGAGCAAATCAAAAGCAGCAACTGTAAGACTGGGGTTCTTGGCATCAAAAGCAGTGTAAATTCTTCTTAAGTGGTTCTGAAAGTTCAAAAAACAAAAAGTTAGAGAATTACACTTATTTGTCAAATAAACACTTACCTAGCTTTAGCAAGCCTACAGCCTCATTGATACTTAAAAAATACCTATCTGAGCTAAGTGCACTTTCTTTCTTCTACAACAAACAAACCATGTTTTGTTCAAAATTTTCACAACTGGTGCTTTTTCAGGTCACAAAAAAACAAGCAGTGAGTAAAGCCTTCCAAGTTTTCTCAAAGTATGGATTCGATTTACCTGTATAAACTAGAAAAAGTGCAATACAATCCACAATCTTTTGATAGCACAAAACTTTAATTTGTAACAATGATAATTAATTTTCCATCCTTGCTAAAATGCATAACCTTTTCTACATCAACTTAGTAAAAGCTGTGTTTATTAAAACAAAAATACCCGTGTTATGCAAACAAAAATAGTTCTTTTACATTTTCAAACTGTTTTAGTAACGGCAAGTGTTTTTTTTTACTTTTTGATCATACTGCCAGCCACTTGCACTGCAGTGTTCATCAAAGTATCCTGTGCAAGAAAAGTATCAATTTTCAAAATCCAATTTTGCTTTTATCAATGGAGATGGCCGGATTCAACTCATGTACCTCCCAATTTTGTAATCAACATTACTCTACATCTTTTTCTAACTGTATGGCCTTTCCCTAATCAAAGTCTTTTTCTTGATAAAAATGCTCTTCCTATATATCCAATCTCTTTTTCCAGCTGCCTTTCAAGTGTCATTTTTGGTCACCCTTGCTTTCTTCCAACCACTTCATAAGCTTATATTCTTCTTAGCACATCATCAGTATTCTTCAACAAATTATGCTCACACCATCACAGTCTATTTACTTTGGCTAGTCTACTTAGTTTCTTCCAAACTCAACATATACACAAGTTCTTCACTACTCCTTTTTTCAAATAATTAACACAGCACTAAGCTCCTATCATTGATCTCTCTCTCTCTCTCTCTCTCTATATATATATATATATATATATATATATATATATATATATATATATCTCTGTCTCTCTCTCTTTGTCTTTCCTCAAATTGTCACATCTTCTTCTGACTAAAGAACAGATGGACATGTTGGGGTTGGAGGAAATTGTAAGACTGGTTAGCAACAGCAAATAGGGCTAGATGGTTTGGACATGTGCTGAGGAGGGATGACGATAGTGTTTCAAAGATTGCTCTGGATCTTGAAGTGAGTGGCAAGAGAAAGTGAGAATGACTGAAGAAGACCTGGAAAAAGCAAGTGGAAGAGGAGACAGAGAAGATTGGTTTGAAGAAGGAGGATGCCCTGAATTGAGCGAGTGGAGAGATGGAGTGCAAGCAACTGAAGGAATGGAGTAAACCCAGTCATCTCTGCTAAAAGGACAATACCAAATAAAAACTGAATAACTACTACTAATAACTACTTCTAGATTCAGAAAATGCACATGTTGTTTAACTCTTTTGCTCCCACGATCATCAATTGATGATCTCGTCTTTTCAGTGTTTTCCTCAAATTTTTTTTCACTGAGTTACAAAATCATTTTAATAAAAAATGGAATGGTGACTTTATTTCTTATTCAATTTTTATAAATTTTTAAAAGATCATGCTTAATTCCTCATTTATTGAAAGATGTAAACTTTGTGCCCTAATTCTTGGATTTTCTTACCCAAAAAGGGTCAAAAAGACCAAAAGCCCAGTTGCAGATAGCAAAACCAGCCAAATTTTCAGCAGACTCATGCAAAAGCCAATTATGTTGAAATCAAATTGAGATACCACATTTACCAGCAAACTAAAGCCTTTATCATAAACACAGTCTGAAAATTACTTTTTTGAGGCATCATTTGACAAAATTTCAAGCAATAATAAAAAATTTACCATTAAAATTTTCAAATTCCTTAGAGGTCACAAAACTCCAAAAAAAATTTTGCATGGTAGGTAAAAAAAATAAGTTTGGTGCATAAAAAATATATGTTGCTAAATACCAGTCTCGTTTGAAAGCCTAGGAAATTTGCTTTTCAGCAATATATAACTTTAAATAGTCTAGGCTGAGCAATATATGATATTTACTAATTAAAAATGAGTACTGTACATCATATCAGTTCAAAATCCGCCAAAAATTTTTGACTTACACTCACTAATTTAGAATTTTTAGAAAAACTACATCCACTAAAAAGATAAAATAAGTTGCAAATATTTCACCACTTCAGTTACTTCATGGCTATCAATTGCACTGCTTTAAGGCTTCAAATATTCAAGCAGAAAAAAGGATTACAGAAGAGTTTGTGTACATCAAATGACAAAAACCATCATAGATAACTATTTTTGAAGTTCTAACATTTACAATTTTTGAAGACCTCATTACCACACCCAGATATTTGACTTTGAGGTTACTAGCAAAAAAAAAGCTATTTATCTCAGTTTTTCTGCTAAAAGCATGGTGACTTTGCAATTCTAACCAATTAATGTCTAGTAATAGCAAATTGCATTCATAGTTAATGAATTGTTCTATCTTCTGTACATAGTATGTTTTGATATAGTTTGCTGTTATGTTTAAATCTAACTTTTTGTCTATCAGAGAGAAAGATTTAACGTTTTTACATCATCTTTGTCTTCATTGATAGAGGTGGTAAAATTCACCTCAAATTTCTTCAAAATTCATATGCAGCATTGCACCATTCTGTTCTATCAGTGGCATCTTCCTTTTTTACTCCAATCTATTCAATGCTTTCTCCATGTTATTTTTGGCCACCCACAACCTCTTTTTCCAACCACTTCAAAATCTAATGCTTTTCTTAAACATCATCACTATCATCCATCTTCAAAACATGTCCATACCATCACACTTAAAACATTTTACAGTGTGCTAAATGGAATGACCAACAGCCTTTTATATTGCTTTAATTAACTCATAAAAATAATCACCATTAACCACAGTTACTACTTACATTTAAAAATTGTTGAGAAATTTTTTTTCCCATAGATTTTAAATGTCCAGGAAAATTACCAGCAATGACAGCAAGAACAGCAGTTAGTGCTCGATAAACATACTCTACCTAAAAGCAATCATTAAAATATGCTGCAAGAATAAGTTTATAAGCATTCTTTACCTCAGGTGGAGAGAATCTATGGATGGTAAAGCATTCAAAAATCTCACTGCACTCTGGAGACATTCTCAGGTAATCCAACACAAAAGAAGGACATCTCCTTGCTGTAGCACAAAAAGACTTTAATCCTGCAAAATCAAAATCAAAAGAAAAATTAATTCTGTTTTGCAAATGATCAATTAATATACAGCTTGACAAACGCTTTCTGCTCATCCTTTCATTAACCTATGGATAAGAGCATGTGCTGTTTGCTAGTCTTAAGTCATACTGAGTCACCACAACAACTACTCTGCTAGGCTCCACGACATGCCTGTTTTACAAATGTAGAGAAATCTCTACATGCTTTTTGCAAAGCTATAACAAGTAAACTTGCCAGCTTTTTCTTGACACCATCCTAATTAAGCTTTAGTGAACTAAAACAGTAAATAAATGCAAAGTTCATTAGAGTAAATAAACAATAATACCTAAATGCCAAGCAGAAAAACAGTGAATTTCGAATACCACCATTAAGCTTTCAGTTAGCAATCTCTAATGTTTTATTCAAGGAAATTCCCAAACCATTTGATTAAGAACAATACTTACCAATATTGTCTCTCTGGTGAAGTGTTTAAATCTACTACTGTGAATGGAGATAAAAAGAAGAATTTCTTTTATATTCCTTAAAAGAGAATTACAAGCTGCCTTTATCTAAATTTCTGCCAAAAATCGTTTTAGTTGGTTGACCCCAATACAGAGGTGAATGCCACATTGCAAGGTCATCATGGCATCAAACATCAACAAAACATACTTTAGAAATGCTGAGGCTTTATAGTTTATTTTGGTGTCAAAAGACACACAAAATGCACTACTATATGACCATTAACACAACTTTTTTTCCTTATCATTCCCACAATTTATTCTTAAAACAAAAACTTATTTCAGTGTCCCAACAACCACAACAACGCAAAATCAGAATTTTTCTAAAGTTTTCATAATAAAAATGAGTATAAGACTACTTGAAGTGGTATATTTCCAAAGTTTTTTATTTTATGACTCATCAGGGAAAATTGTCAGAAAGGCAATAACAAAAGTGAATTCCACTTTTACACCAAAAAGAAAGCAGCAGATCAACAAGAGATATCTGACTTTGATTGGCCAAAAAAACCAATCACGGAAGATTGGTCTCAGTTTTTGGCTGTACACAAATTTTTTGTATTCACATATATTTGGATCAGATTTTTTACAAATCTAACTTAACTCACAAAGTGAAAATAATAGGAAGTTTTTTGCCATTGAAAGTCATGGAAGCAGACAAGATTCTAGCAAGTAAGATTCATGCACCCGTTGTTGTTTCCTGAGCTCCGACTTGCATATGCTCAAGCATGTTGTTTCTGCATTTTAAAAGTTAAGCGCTTTCCTAATGAAACTGTAAACAAGTGAAAAGTATAAACCACCAAACTACTAATACAAAATCACTCATAGTCAAAAATGACATTGAATAACATTGCTTCGATATAGGACAGACAGCAATTCATTTTTGATCCATTCAGCAGTGAAGAGCCAAATTATCAAATGGTCTTCCACAGGCCTCAGATAAAAGTAGAATTAAATTTAATGTAAATGCAACTGTATTACAAACATTGCTAAACTTTCTAAACAAATCTTGTTTATCACTTTAATTTCCAAATTCTTACATTAACAGAAAACTACTACAGGCATTTGCAAAGTACACATTTGGTGGTAAAGTAGCCTTAACTTTCCACCTGCTTACAAGTTACTGTTCAGATCTTATGGTCTACTTGGTGCAACCCCCTTGTAAATATAATTAACAGTGAAGAAACAAAGAAATCACTGGCATAAATGGTGCCCTGCACCTGACCTTTCTGTTGCTTCTTATGCAGCATGCATCCAAGGGAATTGCTAGTGGTTAGTGCTCGTTGGGTTATTCCACCTACAGCACAAAGCACAGACACAGCAGTCCAACAGTTGATATTGAGTCAAATAGCAATGCAGGTCAGTCAGTAAAAAGACAATCAAACTAACAAAATACAATAACCTTTTTATGCCAAAGTGTAGCTGTCCCACAAAATCAACAATATATTTAAAGTTGAGACACTTAGAATCAATTATTCCTCACAAAAGCAAACACTAAATCAAAATAAAGATAAATTAATTGTAATAATAAGCAACTAGTAAAATAATAAATCAATACTTTTTGATGAAAGCTGGCATCATTTACAAACAATCTATTATTTCATCTCTCAATAAAGGTTTTAACCGCATTTCACATTTGTATGTGGCATTTTTTGAGGAACTGACAAAAAACCACTTTTACATTCAATCATCAATTGTAAGATCATTTTAAACAATGACAAAATGAAAATCTTTAAAAATTTTAACTTTTAGCATTTCATAAAATTGCAAGATTTACAAATATGCTCTTTGGTCCTTCATTGAACCAAAGAGGTGTTGCAGAAAATAAGATGACAGTTGATGTGGGTCAGTAACTCCAAACAACATTGTCCCATATTGTTATTTTGGGTTATACTGACTGTAACATGCTGACATTATACTCAGTTACTATCCCAGCGTGTCAATTCTAGCATCATGTGGTTGAGACATGTGAAGTGTCTATGTGATATAAGTCAAAACTGTTGCCCTTGTGTAAGGTTTTGCAGTAATGCAGCAATGGATTGATGGTATAATCTAAAATTGCCCAGAAGAACATCTTTGGATTATATGCAGGAAACATTGCAGATGGACTAACCTACAATATGCTAGTGTAGATTTGATTTTGTGTTGGAGACCTGTGGATGGTTGGCATATGAGATGCAGGTGTGGATTGAGGGTAGTTGAGAGTGCTGGTGAGGCATCACAATATTTAGAAATTTATTTTCCATGGTGACACCATCATGATTTCACAAACCACTTTATGTCATTCACTCCATAAAGGTAATCAATCTTGTCAAGTCTTATTTATGCCATGTGCAATTAAGGCAAAAATAAAAAGCAAAGCCCCCAAACGGTATGACAGGATGTTAAAGAACTTGATCTATAAGAAAAACAGTGGTCATGTACATTTGGACAAGAATATCTACAAATTTCTTACTTTCAAAATGTTGACCTCCAAAAAAAGGTATTCATACTTTCATCGGGATTAAAACTGGGAAGATTCTCACTTTCAAAACATTTATCTATCTTAACGCTCTGCCTTTATCTTTCTCCAAAAATAGACAAGAGTTCACTTATGCTATAAGATTGCTTGATGATATGATTGAGTTTACTTAAAGGTTCCCCCCCCATTCTCAGAAAATAAATTGTTTCTAAGTAACCACAATGCTCTTGAAAGCAGCAAACAATTTGTAGTTATACAAAGACCAGGGTGTGGCCAACATAATAAAAACATATATACATTGTAGTGTCCCTGGCTACATGTCGCTTGCCTAGTTTTCAGCAGAGGCGTAATTAAAAACTGGACTTCCTATCAATTGAAACAGCCAAAGATATCAAAACGTTTTATTTGTTCATTTTATGAAGCGCATGAAAGCATAATTTTAATTGTGGTAAGCTGCCAATGTGATTGATAAGTATTTTGAGAAATAACCTACTAAGTGCTAGAACCACACTTATGACTTTGTAAGCCAATTTGTGTGACATAAAGCCTCTGGCTCCAAGCATATTGTTTGATCCTGGCATAAACACAGCCACGAAAAGGCAAAACCAACTACCAGAGAAACACCCACAGTTAAGTTTTTACAATTTTAGTGCCACCATTAGTAATGCCGAGGTTAAAAATATCGCTTAAGCGCGCTTTACTCATTGAGTGGTTGTGAGAACAGTAATAACAAGTAAAGTTTTTTTGGCATGGCCAATTCATATTTCAAAATCAAAAGTACCATGTTTTACATGAGAATTGAATGAAATAATGAAGGGCCATAGCATGTCTATGAATAGGCTATTAAATAAAATAATGAAGAGCCATAGCATGTCTATGAATAGGCTATTGAATAAAATAATGAAGGGCCATAGCTGCTATGTCTCCTCCAAAGTTTTTGAAGTTCCTAGAAACGTCTTATTTGTCTTGTTCACAGCATATACTTAAAAGAGTGTACTTGCTCAGTATTGAAGGAGCCAATAACTTCAAAAAGTATTACTTTTTTAAGTCATCACTTGTATGTAAGTGTAAATGTAAAGCTGTAAAGGAGAGGGGCACCAAAGTAATTGCTGTGTAATATCCAAAAAAAGCTAGTAAATATTCGGCAAATTACTTATAACTTTTTGCAACTGTATGCTTTTTTGCATGACCTAAAATCTCTGGCAGTGCATATATTGCTGGGTCCTGGCATAATTGCAGCTAAAGGAAGTACCAACTAACCCAAAGTCAAGCACTTAAGAGTTATTACAATACATTAAGCCAGGGGTCGGCAACCCCTGGCACGCGTGCCACAGGTGGCACGCGAGAGGATTTTTATGGCACGCCAAGTGACTTGACGCGCATGCAAAATCTACCCTATAAGCGTGCACGGCGCATTCCCAAGTTCAAACTGTCTACACTGCACGAAATCAACAGTCCTAAAATTTGTCAAGCATGCAATTCACTTGACAATTTCTATGTCGGCGATGTCTGCTGTGGTTCTGCCAATGACACTCACAACTGGTTCGCTGTGAAAGCGAAAAAATTGGCTCAAGACAATCCAGTTTATGTGATTTCCCATTAGCACAAACAAATTAGAGTAAACAAAGATGCGATACGCAGCAAGAATGAAAAATTTTGGTGTAGACACGCCTAATACTAAAACAGTTACGAAAACACTGTGTTTCTTTGTCGCACACTCTGCTACAACTCACACACAGTTTTGCTTGAAGAGATGGAAAGTGCATACCATGATGTGCTGCTGCACTGCAGTGTCAGATGGTTAAGTTGTGATAAGATTCTCTTGAGGTTCGTCGAATGTCTAATCGAGATAAGGGTCTTTTTCAGGGGACAAGGAAAGGTCGACCCCAAACTGGAGGATGAAAAGTGGCTTGTAAAACTGATGTTTCTTGCGGACATCACCACGCACCTTAACAAACTTAATCTTTATCTGCAGGGTATAGAAAAAACAGTGATGTGTCTTTTTGAGGTATGCAAAGGATTTGCATCTAAACTGAATGTCTACACACGGGACATCCAAATCGCCACTTTTCGCTACTTTGAACACCTGAAGGCTTTCTCAGTGGATTACCAAGTTAATTCGGTTAAAACTGATATGTACATTAGGGGTTCAACGTCTCAATTTTGCACCAGATTTCAAGATTTTCAACATTTTGGTTCATTGGTTTCTTTTCTCATCAAGCCCGAGAGCAGCGAAGACTTGAACTTATGTGCATTTGAATGGATGGATATTGAAGACTTCCAGTTGCAGCTGATCGATTTCAAAGCCTCTTTATTGTGGACATCGAAATTTGTTGATTTGCGGAAATCGCGGGAAACGATTGAAAACAAGCAAAAAAACATTTTACCACGTTGGAAATCTTTGCAGGAGAAATTTAGCTGTCTGAAGAAGATGGCAATAGCTTTGCTGTCTGCATTTCAAGCCACTTATTTGTGTGAACAAATATTTTCCCAAATGAAGTTTATTCTCAGTGCCCATCGCAGCCGACTTACGGAAGATCAATGAAAATTGTGTGTTCAACTGAGTGTATCAAAATTTAGTCCAATATTACTGAGCTGAGCAAGGAAAAGCAAGGACAAGGAGTCTGTCTGAGGTTTCATTAAAAAGAGTCTTTTGACTGTATTCGACCTTATCCAATAAAATTAATAAACAAATTTGTTTCTTATCCGTTTGCTATTCACATCGTTGACTGTGCAAACCAAACACATAAAAATGCTTGGCACGCGAAGCTGCTTACATCTTGATATTATTCGTAAACTGGCACACTGCGTTCAAAAGGTTGCCGACCCCTGCATTAAGCTATGGTTAAAGAGTATAATTCCTCATCCAGGTTTTTGAGCTGAAAACACTAATAATTTTTATGATTGCTGTAAGATTTCACATGAAAAATAGTCGATTCATTTAACTTTGCTACATTTGGTTGATATGTGTTAGAGGTTATGATTGATCATGCTTACAACACAACTGTACAATACAAATGTAACTTGCCATTGCATTAATAAAAATCCAGGTTTTTTGACCAACAGTTGATACCGTAATGTATCATTCTACTTTACGAGTCAACATTTATGTTATTTGCTTTTGAAATAACTGTGACTTAAAACTATGCGTGTAGCTAGCTGCCTGCTGCTTTTTCCACTCGAATCGCACCAGACATATTATGACATCATAGAGTGAGTTTAAAGTGCAAAAAAAAAAAATTGAAAAAGTGTGCTTTAGAATGCTTAAAATGCTAAAAACAATCTGCTATTGCATCAATAAATCAGCCTTAACTGCTGTATAATTTTTTTTAAAGCACTTTTTTAAGATATCCTGAAACAAACTTTTAATCATGTTTTTACAATCAGTACTTGTTGAGAAAATACAAAGAACAAATTGTGCAATTAAGGGTTTGCTTTGACGTCATTGTAAACCCCAAAATATTGAAATTTTTGCAAGATGGTAAGTTAAGGGCTGGCTTTTGTTTGAACAAAAAAACCATGTTCTCAGTCAAAAAATGAAAATTTTTAAAAATTGTCTTTGCTGGTGATGTCATCATGATTTCACAAATCCCCTTGTGACACCCACCCCAAGGAGGGCCTAAGTTTTAGGTTTGTTTGTTTGCTTAGCACTTACAGAGAAGTTAAAATAGACAGACAGACAGAATTGCGCTTCATAAATTAGATTTACTGATGATTTTAGACCTTATAAATTCACTGAATTTAGACAGGAAATGATATATTTTGCATCATTTAAGCTGAGAACCAACTTTCTATCTTAATTGGCTATTTTATTGGCTTCACTTAAGCAAAACAAAAAGGCTCAAAATTTGACATCATACAACGTTTGATTTCGAAAAAATTATAAATTTTTTTCACCTCTGGAAAATAATGTTTGAAAGTTACAGCTGACTTTTTCATGCTAAGGTCTTTTTGGTACAAGCCAATTTAAGTATTGTCAAACATGGACAAAATTTGTGCCATCAAAATTAAAAATGTGTTAACATCAAGCTGCTACTTCAACATACTTGAAGTTTTATTGGCATTGCTTAGCAATACAAGTAGAACGTCTAAAGAAAAACTCACTCATCAAATTCTTTTGCTGAACTAATTAGAAAAAACGCAATAACCCTGAATTGATGACCAATCCTTTAGATAAGCAATTTTGCTTCATCAAAACTTTGAATTTAAACTGCAGACTTGTTACTAGACCCCTTTTTAAAGACAGGGGGCATGGTGGAAAACCTTAAAGTACCATGAGTTGGGCAACTCCCAAAAGATTTGAACCAGAGGTAGTAACTAGATATAAAAGTTGCCAAAGAGGAAATGGCATCGAGTATACTGCATGCAGAATAGAGTGAAATGAAGAGTACCATGATTTAAATGACAACAGACACTGCACAAAGTATTTTCAATTCTACAAATTCCAGAGAAACAAGAGTCTAAAAAAAGACTGTCAGCTGAAACAAAAACAAGAAAGGAAACAGCAAGCAAGACAAGTGAGCTTGAGTTTTGCGGTAGACACTAAGGTGATGGCTGTCAAAAAATTTTAATGAGACAGTATGCCTCCAGTCATGTTTGTTGTTATACATATGTTCAATGCACAAAGCATTGTCAGAAGAATGTTCAATAAAGAGTCCCATACATCAGAAATATACTGCAATGATTGTATTGAAGAGTCAACAACATGCTGACTTCGTACATCCCCAGCACCAACAAATGAAGTGTATTGAATTATTACTATGTAATGTGCCTTTGTCACCACTCTCCTATTTGTCACCACTCTTATCATTGAATATTGCTCACAGTAGGACAAACATGAAATTCATACACTGACAAATTTTGAGCATACTCAAAAATTTTTGGAGCCATCTGCTTATACAAACGTATTTGGACATCTGCAAACATGCTTACAACCAATACATAACATACCCCTAATGTAATGTATATCTGCCCATATAAGTAAATGGTTAGCATTAATTTCAGATGGTCCATCAATAACTAACCTTCAATTACAATTTTAAGCCTCAATGAAAATCAGTCAAAATGCCACTGCCATAAAACAGTATCAGTAATAACTGACTTTACATGGGATTTAAACCCACAGTCTGCACCACCTACTCTGGAATGTAAACCCATGCTTTTGGTTTTAAGACGTTATAGCCAGAAACAACACCTGAATCAATCAACCACTGAAACATGCTGGTTAGCTATGCATGTTTCCATAGATGAATGCAAAGACCTGGTACTTGATATCTATAGAGCTAAGACCAATTGTGCTCTTGAAAGGGTGTAAGACATTCTAGCACCATAGAAGTCTACAACCTCAATTGAACAGTGGCACAACCAGACATGATTCAAGGGAATTGGCAACAAACTAAAGTCTGTATTTCCAATCTTACTTAAGACAAAAACTTTCTTTTGGAAAGATTAGCATTTCCAAAAGCTATATGTTCAAATTTTCATTCCCAATGCAAGGCAAAGGCTTTTTTGACATCAACACACTCCTAATGTAAGTTCCAGCAGTACTTTTAGTGCAATGGGCCTCATGTAAATGGTACCTGACAACTGGATGCAAACAAACTTGGCGCATGCATTTAGGCACTAGATAAACTAGACCTGGCATTCTTAAACTGAGGGGAATGCATAGTTTACAAGATGGGCATGAAGGATTTTATCACTTTGTTTGGAAAGTGTATATAAAAGCAAAAACATGCTACACGAACAGATATGACACCAAATTGGTGACATCATACTGAAAACTCCTACTGTGCTGCATATAGTCTTTCTCAGCAGGTGCTTAATTAATAGAGTTCACATTTCTCTGGGACTCCAAAGTATTGTAGGTAGCAGTAATTGCTTTGTAATGTATGTATATTATATACACACTTTTAATATAAATCAAATGCATTTTTCAGATTTAGAATTAAAATTGACAATTGTGAGTAAAAAAACCACAGTTTTGCACTTTCTCATTTCAGTTTCAAGTTGTACTTCAATTCTGTGTTTATGAAAGTTAGAAGAAAATTTAAAACATTCACATAATTTTGCTTACCACTAAATTTACTGAAAAGTTGTGCTAACAGACAATTTGCATCAATCAAAAGAAGCAACATCAAATAGCAACCTATTTTGTGGACTGCAAAAATGATGAAAGCTATATATTCAAGATTTGTTTCTCCCTCTGTTTTATATCAAAAAAGACCTTTTTCACAGGAAGTAAACAACTTGTATCCAACCTTGATCGAAACATATCTTTAATTCCTATCTCTGGGGAAACTCAACCATCAATGGTATTTCTCCTTACCAGCCACAAAAAATCAAATCTTTTTCAATCATAATTGTGACATCGTTGCAACACACAAAAAAGTTAGTATGATATACTCACTTTCAACAACAACCAAAAAAAGGAGGGAAGCTTATTCAGACTCACACCAATCAAAGGAAAGCTTATTCTGATGCAACTGTCCACTAGATTTACAAGCAGCTTTCTTGACTTATACGGCAAGACTTCATCTCAGTCATCAGTTCTAATCTAATTCAGCCTACAAGCAATTTAGCAGTGGTAACTTGTCTTCACCTTACAGATTTTAAATTGAATTCAATTCTACCGAAGACAATTGTTTGCCACCAAAATGACTAAAAAACTCAAGAAATATAAATAGGGAAACCAGATTTAAGATTTTTTTTTATATAATGTGAAGTTTACCATAACCTTTAACCCCTCCGCATCACTTATCATCCTATGATGATGGCGAAGAGAACGCCGCTCATCCTCATATGATGATTTGCCGGCTACGGCGAAATGCGTGTATTGAAGAGAGATGTCAAAAAGGAAAGGAAGATCTCTCCCAAGCGAGCTTTAAATACATGCATTTTGCCGTAGCCGACAAATCATCATATGAGGATGAGCGGCGTTCTCTTCGCCATCATCATATGATGATAAGCGACGCGGAGGGGTTAATAAAAATCGTATATACTTCTTTCTTTAACTCTTCATATCAAGCAGTATAACAATCACACTCATTCTAGCTTCAATTTATCGTCAATACGAGTTAAAGATGTGGATACTCTGTGGAATGTACTGTAAAATGAAAATCATCAAAATTTTCCAAAAATTTTATTTACAGATTTTAACATAATAGATAAAATCAAGGTACACTAGATCAGCTGAGCTACTTTATTATAAGAAATATCGATTTCGCCTTATACAGGCATTTTCAATTTCTATGTAAAACGAAAATACAAAATGCATAAACCAACTTACCGTAATTATAAAATAAGAAAACAGAACTGACTATCTTACACTGGTTGGAAATTGAAATACAAAGCTAATAATATTTTGTGAACTTATTTATATGAACGGGAAATAAACTAAACTAAGGGGGTGGACTAACTACTCACTTGAACAAAACACTACATAATGCTATTCCTCGACTAAAACTAAACAGACGATATAGTACCAAACCAAAGGCATAAAAAGAGAAAAAACTAAAACTTGTTATTCGCTCATAGCCAGTTACTACGCAATAAGATAAAAGGCTCAAAAAAGCCTTTTATCTTATTACTCAGCAACCAGCCATGAGCGAGTAACAAGTCAAAAACAAGAAAAAATGATAAGAGACATACGACATAAATCATTTAATAGCTGGCAAAATCATAGTTTGTAGGTTTATAGACGCTCCAAGTTTATGAAACCATTTATCTTCACATATATCTAACACATCAAATGGTGGTTCTTCAACAAATATAACAGAAAAACACTGTGACAAATTAGGACGGCGTGCTAACAAAAGATTGTGATTAGATTTATAATGTTGCAGGAGAGCGGTACTATCGTTTTGGGTCGAAATATCAAATTTTTTCCAAGTGTGTCTATGGTTATTCCATCTAACCGAAAATTTATTTTTTGTCTGTCCAACGTATTGAGCATTACAATTTACACAATTAGCAACATAAATACCATAATTTCTACAATTTAACGATTGGTTAAGTTTAACTTGTCTGTTGTTTTTTTCGCATTTAATATAATTTACACTCTTTACCATGCATTCATATTTGCTAAATTTTCCACAAAGGGCGCAATTGCCACACGGGCTTGATGAACCAAGTTTTAAAATGTTTTGTTGTTTGTGGGCTAAAGTTTTGTATTTTGTTAATGTATTTGCCAGACATGCTGGTCTTTTGTATATAACATTGGCTTCTGGTTTTATGGAGCGTTCTTTGTCGGTAAGTTGTAGAAATTGTGGAGAATTTTTAGATGTATTTCACCAAATTGAAGAAGATGACCCAATTGGTTTCGTAACAAAAAATTTTACAAAACCAACAGCAGCAGGACGTACGTTTTTACACGGAAACTCATACCATCCACTTCACATCTTTAAAGGTATCATTTTTAGTGAAGCAGTGAGATTACGCAGATTAAACGAAAGACAAGAAGACTACCTAAATAGCATAAACGAATTAAAAGATAAGTGCTTAAGCTCCGGGTTTAATAAAAAAGTGACACAGAACATGATTCAAAAAGTAAGCACTTGGACAGAAAGATTTGGGCCTAACAATCAGAAAAAACAAACAGAAAAGAATCCGGTTCCATGGGCAACAGGCGTTCCACAATTTCTACAACTTAACGACAAAGAACGCTCCATAAAACCAGAAGCCAATGTTATATACAAAAGACCAGCATGTCTGGCAAATACATTAACAAAATACAAAACTTTAGCCCACAAACAACAAAACATTTTAAAACTTGGTTCATCAAGCCCGTGTGGCAATTGCGCCCTTTGTGGAAAATTTAGCAAATATGAATGCATGGTAAAGAGTGTAAATTATATTAAATGCGAAAAAAACAACAGACAAGTTAAACTTAACCAATCGTTAAATTGTAGAAATTATGGTATTTATGTTGCTAATTGTGTAAATTGTAATGCTCAATACGTTGGACAGACAAAAAATAAATTTTCGGTTAGATGGAATAACCATAGACACACTTGGAAAAAATTTGATATTTCGACCCAAAACGATAGTACCGCTCTCCTGCAACATTATAAATCTAATCACAATCTTTTGTTAGCACGCCGTCCTAATTTGTCACAGTGTTTTTCTGTTATATTTGTTGAAGAACCACCATTTGATGTGTTAGATATATGTGAAGAAAAATTTGCTCAAAATGATCACCAGCATCATACGGTACCATACAGCAATCTATTACATCATGTCAATAACCCGCGACCGGTTTCGACCTTATTGGGTCTCATCAGGCGGGTGTAAAAAACACTCAATAATAAACATGCTAAAAAAAACAAATTTGCCATTGGGTGCAAAAAAAATGCAATACAAAACAATTAATGATAAGTCTTGACAATGATCCCACACCCCTATTAGGGCTTACCGATGTGACTTGTTGTCCATGTCATGTGTGTGTGTCCTTGAGTGTGACCCCCATGATATAGGTATTGCTGTATCATATTGTTTTGTATTGCATTTTTTTTGCACCCAATGGCAAATTTGTTTTTTTTAGCATGTTTATTATTGAGTGTTTTTTACACCCGCCTGATGAGACCCAATAAGGTCGAAACCGGTCGCGGGTTATTGACATGATGTAATAGATTGCTGTATGGTACCGTATGATGCTGGTGATCATTTTGAGCAAATTTTTCTATTGTACGTTGATGCTGGAGGCAGATCCCTCTTGATAGGAGATTGCCTTGAAAATTGCTGGCTAGCAACTAGCAACTCATGTATTAATGATAAGTCTTGACAATGATCCCACACCCCTATTAGGGCTTACCGATGTGACTTGTTGTCCATGTCATGTGTGTGTGTCCTTGAGTGTGACCCCCATGATATAGGTATTGCTGTATCATATTGTTTTGTATTGCATTTTTTTTGCACCCAATGGCAAATTTGTTTTTTTTAGCATGTTTATTATTGAGTGTTTTTTACACCCGCCTGATGAGACCCAATAAGGTCGAAACCGGTCGCGGGTTATTGACATGATGTAATAGATTGCTGTATGGTACCGTATGATGCTGGTGATCATTTTGAGCAAATTTTTCTATTGTACGTTGATGCTGGAGGCAGATCCCTCTTGATAAGAGATTGCCTTGAAAATTGCTGGCTAGCAACTAGCAACTCATGTATATATGTGAAGATAAATGGTTTCATAAACTTGGAGCGTCTATAAACCTACAAACTATGATTTTGCCAGCTATTAAATGATTTATGTCGTATGTCTCTTATCATTTTTTCTTGTTTTTGACTTGTTACTCGCTCATGGCTGGTTGCTGAGTAATAAGATAAAAGGCTTTTTTGAGCCTTTTATCTTATTGCGTAGTAACTGGCTATGAGCGAATAACAAGTTTTAGTTTTTTCTCTTTTTATGCCTTTGGTTTGGTACTATATCGTCTGTTTAGTTTTAGTCGAGGAATAGCATTATGTAGTGTTTTGTTCAAGTGAGTAGTTAGTCCACCCCCTTAGTTTAGTTTATTTCCCGTTCATATAAATAAGTTCACAAAATATTATTAGCTTTGTATTTCAATTTCCAACCAGTGTAAGATAGTCAGTTCTGTTTTCTTATTTTATAATTACGGTAAGTTGGTTTATGCATTTTGTATTTTCGTTTTACATAGAAATTGAAAATGCCTGTATAAGGCGAAATCGATATTTCTTATAATAAAGTAGCTCAGCTGATCTAGTGTACCTTGATTTTATCTATTATATGATTATCAACCTGGATCGCTTCGAGCAAGTTACTTCACGGGTAGATTCCTGGTAGTATATTTACTTTTGCTGTCAGATTTTAACATATATTAATTCAATTGCATTAGTGTAAAATGAGTGTAGAAAAAAGGAAGTATAGCACAGATTATCTGTAGTGCAGCTTTACAGATGCAACTGCAAATGATCAAGTAGTACCACTATGCATCATGTTTACAAACTTTGAACAAAAATGCTTTGAGGCCAAGTCGCTTGCAGTACCATCTTTTAACAAAACACTCTGATTATCAAGACAAACCATCAACTTTTTTTCAAAGCAAGAAAGACTTTCAAAAATAATGAAAAGTGTAAGCCAGGGAAACTTTTGCCAGTCGTTAACTACTGAAGTAGTCGAAGCATCTTCTAAAATTGCTCATGATTGCTTTAGCAAAGAAACCACATAATTTAGCACAAAACATTGATAAAAACATGCACAATAAAAGCAGCCAGTCTTGTATTAGGGAAGGCTAGTAGCAGTAAGCTAGCAAAGATTTGTCCGATTCTACCATGAAAACTTGCATTGACAAGCTCACAAATGACATTGAATTCCAAGTTCTCAAAAAGATACAAACATCACCTCTTGTTGCAATTCAGTGTGAAAAGACAACTGACGTTTCCCAATTGAGTTAGCTGCTAGTGTACGATCATTACGTAGGATCTATTTTGATTGAAAAGGAAATGCTGTTCTGCAGACCTCTTGAAGCAATTGCTAAGGCACAAGATGTGTTCAAAGTTGTTGCAGCATACTCTGATGATAAAGACATAAAATGGGAGAAACTTGTGGGTATCTGCACTGATCGTACCAAAGCAATGCTTGGTTCAAGAAATGGATTTATGACTAAGATGAAGCAGAATTGTCCAAGCGCAGTTGGAACTTACTATGTAATCCACTAGGAGGCTTTGGCTTCCAAGACTTTATCTGCTGCAATGAAGGATAAGCTTGCAATAGCCATATGAGTCATCAACTTCGTCAAAGCAAGTGCTGTCAATATCAGATTATTTGCCAAGCTGTGCAAAGAAATGCATTCTACACATGACACCTTCTTGTTTCACACACTTGTTCACTGGTTATCAAAAGGTAATATGTTAGCCCATGTTTATGACCTGAGAGCAGAAGTAAAATATTATTTTCTTAAATCTCAAGGAAAACATGATCTTCTGCAGTTATTTAATACAAAAGAGTTTCAACTTTCATTGGCATATCTTGTTGACATTTTGAATCCCTTAATCATCTTAACCTACTCTCGCAAAACAAGAATACCAAGGATATAAATCACTATTATGTCAGCTTTCATAGTAAAGCTGAGGCTATGGCATTGCCAAGTTCACAAGAGAAAGGCAGCTTTATTTCCCAACCCACAGCCCTGGAAAAATACAATATAAATCTTCAAGGCCAGCTGAAGGCGAAGTGGAATCCCATCTTCAACTATTGAAACAGGAATTCGAGCATTATTTTCCAGATTTAAATAATTCCAAACTTCCAATTTAAAAGATCACAAAGAATCCCTTTCTTTTTGAAGAAAACATTCTTTCCAACGATTTGCATGATAAATTCTTGAAACTGAAATGCAACTCCATTGCAAAAGATAACTATGAGCTGTGCCTCTCAACAATTTTCAGGTACAATACGTGAATATATACAAGAATGTAGGTCAAGTAGCTCTTTGTACTCTACTCCCGTTTTCATCCACTTTGTGAAAGTGGCTTTTTTACACTTCTAAGTGTAAAGATAAAATGTCAAAACAAACTTGATTGCAAAGCCAATATGCAACGTTCTTTGTCCTCTGCAAAGCTTCAAATTAACCCCTTCCCCAACAATTTTTTAGTTAAAAACGTTTCTGTTTTAAGACTAATTTTTTTATTTTAGCTTTACAAAGAATTTTTCATGCTGATTATGAAAACAGCTTGGAATTATTGTTTTTCCCCGTTTTTGTGGTTAACTTTTTATTTCAAATATACTCTTGTAGGTATATGCAAATTAACTCATGAAAACATGGTGGTCAGTGTTCCCTTTAAACGCAAAAAAAGTGCAAATTTGCGAAATTATGTCCGGCGGATTCGCACATAAAATTCAACAGTGCGTAAAAAAAGTCCGGCGGTTTTTGGTAACTTTTTCATTTTGTTAAAATTTTTGCAATTTTGTTAGGAAAATCTTAGCCAACTGTTAAATGCATTGGAGACAGTGAAAAGAAATCCAAGTTAGGACAGATGCTCTTTCAGAGCAGTGCAACGTCTCACCCAAACATCGCACAGCTGTGACACAACAGCTAATGACGGCGACTTAAATATCGCGCACGCCTTTGCCTCACTTTTTTGCGTAACAAATTATCTCTCCAACAATTAACCTGAAGTAAAATCAATTTTTTTGTTTACTTTTTCCCAGCCGATTTCAGTCGTAGCTAAAGAACAGTAATAGCAAGCAGCTCTCAAATTTCAGTTTTAACTCAAGACATCATTTTTCGAGGGAAGTTTGAAACTAAACTTGCTTAAAATCTTTACGTTTCAACGCTAACTTTCAATCGTGCTTGTTAAGATTAAAAAGTACATAGTTCTCGCTTTCAGTTAAGCACAAAAAACACCATTTATTGAGGGATTGGTTCAGTTTTTGTACGTTACAAATAAATAAACTTCTTTTACTTGCCATTTATAAACACAAAAAATAAAAAAGAATACAACTTCTAACCAATTTGGTTTTGAATTCCCTTCAAATACTTTCCGAACAGAGATGAAAGTTTGCTTGCAATTGCAAAAACCTGCTGTTTAATTGATTACGATAAAGAAATGTAAGTTGTCTAATTATTTACCGTAATCAAGCAACAGTTAAAGTTCACAAGTAATTTTTGTTGTGTCATAGTCGTAATAATCTACCTAACATCACATTACTTCATAAAAGTTCTAGTTCTCATGCTCATGTCGGGCGTCGGCAAAGGATTCATTTTATTTACGCGCAATGTTAACCTGTCATTCCAAAGTGCTTACGAATCGCTGTTGCAAAGGCTGTAAAGTTTGAGACCAAATTTAACCACAACTAACTTACTGAAGAAAAATAGCCAGGTATTTTGCCGCCGTCTTATAACAACCGATAGGCTACCTGTTTGTGAACATTTTGGGGCTGACATAGCCACGGTAATTATTACGTCACGGAAGCGCATTGTCACAGTTTTGACTTTCCTTTCCCTGCAAATTTGTCCGGCGGTTTTCGTACATTTGCTAGCAATTTGCACTTGCGCCGGCGGTTACGCACTCACTAAAATCTTAGAGGGAACACTGATGGTGGTGCTGCAATCATGCGCTCCTCTGACGACTCTAGACTTCTCCAAGCTCACCCCTCACCTCCCTCCCCCTCACTTGTTGAGAAATAGTCATTTTCTGATAAACTGGCAGTGTGATCAGAAATATTCAAGCTTCTGAGGGAAGGTTCATATTCATTATCTTCCTCAGAACTAAACATTTGGGGTGTAAATTGTTTGAAAAGAGTACAAAAAAATGAGTGGTAATGTGGATGAAAACAACATGTGTGAAACGACAGTGGCTGCCAGAGCAATTCTAGTAACAGTGTCCTTGAAATCCCATAGCTTCACTCCGTCACCTCTGCCAGGCGTACGATTTGACAAGAATACTCGTTTCACATGTAAAATGGCTTAGAAAGGCTCAGAATCGACGAGTATATACGTCTCTGGCTGGTTTTTAAAGGTTACGTTTTAGATGAGTATACTCATCACCGACTGCAAACGAAACATTTGGTGAAAACGAGTATACTCATTTCTGCCATTGGGAGGGGTTAAGCTCTTGGTGTCCAAAAAAGTTACATTCTTCTCATCAGGAAAAGACAATCAAAAATTAATTATTGTTTTGTTTTTCATGTTTCATATTGTGATATGGTAGGACACAAATCATGAATGCTAGTGTGATTGGGAGTGCAGCTCAAAAAGTTAAAGAACCCCTGAACTAGACACTGAACAAACTACACACATATGACTTCAAAAGTTGCCAACTTCAAAAAAGCGGAAGGGCAAACCAATCTCATCCTTTATTCTTTAGACCAGGGGTATGCAAACTACAGTCCACAATGTGAAATTCCGTAGCCCACGGAAAAGATTGCAAATGCAGTGGTGATGAGTTTGTGTTCAACCAAAGTGGTGGTGAAAAAAGATCCAGTGTTTTAGATCAGAATTGATCTCTGTTAACTCAAGAGGCTGATCCTCAAAAGTTTATTTACAGCATCATGCCACTTTAGTCTGTCAACAGCATCTTCCTTTTTGGTCCAATTTCTTCTACCTGTCATGTCCATCTCATTTTTGGTCCCCACACCCCATTTTTCCTATCACTTCAAAATCCAATGTTGTTCTAAATACAGCATCATTACCCCTCCTCAAAATATGCCCACACCATTGCACTTCCTTCACTTTGGCTATTCTGTCCAAGTTACTTTCAAACCCAGCAAATTTATAAGGTCTTGACTACTCCTTTTCTCACTTAATTTAACTCCACACATTGCAAACCCAGCAAATTTATAAGGTCTTGACTACTCCTTTTCTCACTTAATTTAACTCCATACATTGCTCTTATTGCTGCATTTTCAGTTCTTTTCAAAATTACCATCTTATTCTCCTGCAGACACCATGTCTCACTCCCATACAACATTTCCAACCTCACACAACTCCAAAAAATTCATCCTTTTATTTTTAACAAAAGCTTTCTTCCATTAAGCAATTCTCCACATTTTCTAAATTTTAACCACTCAATTGTTGTTCCTGCTATCGCCACTGCTTGACTTCCATCACTGGCATTTAATCTGTCTTTCAAGTAACAAAAATTCTTCATCAGCTCTACCTGGTTTCATAAAATGTTTATTCTGCAGCTGGTTCAACAATTCTGTTCACTGCTTCAACACATCTCTCACAAATAAAACCTTTTGTCAGAGTCACAGTTACCCTCTTCATTTTAGTACATCTACCATGGACTCATTTACCACACTTTGTGAAAACGTTTTTTCAGAGATCAATACCTTTAAAGCAACAATTATATCAATTTTTTCTAATTCTATTCGTGGAGATCAATTTTGTCATGGAGATCAGTTTGAAATTATTGTTATACAGTCGAATCCGGTTAATTGCATTCCCGATAATTGCATAATCTGTTTTATCGCATAAAAATCATAAATCCCAAACCACAGTCAATCATTTGTTAAAGAAAAATTTCAGTTAATCGCATACCGGTTTATTGCATAATCTGCTTAAGTGCATACAATTGAACGGCATTTATTCGATTACTGAATAAAATTATGCAAAATTTAGCGACAAAAGCACGACTTTTAAATTCTGAACGAAAATGAACTGTTTCAATTTGCTAACAAACGCGCTGATTGCTAACATCATAAAATGAAAGGCCGCTACTGATTAGAGATCAAAAACAACATGGTGTGTGATGTGATTAATGTTCTTCAAAGACAATTACCGATTCAGAACAAAAACACATGGCTATCATTTTGCAATCACTGTTATTTGCACTGTTTTTGTTTCATTTAGCTTTTACACAGTTTGTGAGACAACATTTTGCGAGACAGAGCAATATTAAAATTTCAAAATGAGTGAAGCAGGAACAAGTAAGCATATAAAGCGCAAAGATCTATCATTGGCTGACAAAATCCTTGTCATTGATGAACTTGAAAAGAAAACATCTCAAAGTACAGTCGCCAAAAAATTTGAAATATCGCAATCACAGGTGTCGCGAATTCTTAAATCAAAAGAAAAGCTTTTTTCTCCTCATCGTAGCAACAAAAATCCAACTTGTAAAACGGCAAGAAAAAGTACCCAAGAAGACATAGAGGATGCCTTATTACAATGGTTTAAACAAGCAAAAAGCAGGGGTCTTATAATCACTGGCCCAATGTTAAGCGAGAAAGCAAAAAACTTTGGAAAAATAATGAACTTAAATTTTGATCCGTCATCCAGCTGGGTCACTCGCTGGCGAGAACACAATTTAATCGTTTTTAAGCGTAAGCATGGTGAAAAACAAGATCATAATTCTGAAACGGCTGAAAATTGGATAGCATCAGTGTGGCCAAAAATACATGAGCGCTATTTTGCCTCAGAAATTTACAACTGTGATGAAACGGGGCTTTACTTTCGTGCACTACCAGAGGGAACTTTGTGCTTTAAAAATGACAAACTCTCTGGTAGCAAGAAGTCAAAAAACGTTTGACCGTCCTACTTACTGCAAATATGGATGGTTCAGATAAGTTACGGCCATTTGTCATTGGAAAATCGGCAAATCCAGGCTGCTTCAGGGGAATAAAGAAACTCCCGGTAACTTACAAATCCAATAAAAATTCCTGGATGACTGCAACACTCTTTCAAGAATGGTTGGAATGGTTTAATGATCACTTGAGGAAACAGAGAAAAAAGTTTGTTTGCTGTTAGACAATTGTACTGCCCACAAAGTTAAAAATAATGGACTACAATTCATTGAACTTGTATTTTTGCCACCAAATACAACTTCATATATTCAACCACTTGACCAGGGCATTATTAAAAACTTCAAACACTATTACCACCGTCGAATGTTACAAAAAATTGTGCTGACAATTGATGCAGGTGAAAACTGCACTGCGACTGACGTGGTTCGATCTATTTCTGTATTAGATGCATAAAATTTTATGAGCGCTACTTGGAATGATGTGTCTGCAGACACAATTCGAAACTGCTTTTTTTGCAGTCTAACACCAGCAACACCCGATGAACATTTTCTCGGATTTACAGCCGATGAAGTTCCACCCTCATTTACGGAGGAAACATACACGCAATATGTTAATCTTGATGATGGCCTTGAAGTTACAGATGTTCAAGATGATACTGATATTTGTGCAGAAGTTTTGCATAATAAACAAGTTGAAACAGATGACGTCAATGAAGAAAGCCCTGTTGACGCAACTGCTTTGACTCCACCAAAAAATAAAAAAGTGCTCCATGCACTTGATACAATTAGGCGACGACTACAATTTAAAGGGGAGGATATGGACATATTTCTTTGCTTGGAAAAACAAATGCAGGATAGCATGCAAAATAGCATCAAACAATCAACAATTGCGTAGTATTTCACTTTAAACGAATAAATGTTTAAGCCTTAAAATTTGTGTGTTTTGTTTAGTTTTTGAGTAAGAGTAGGATGATCGCATTGCGCTTGCTTTGAAGTCTGATGTTTAGACGTTTTTTAGCGTGACGCTCGTTGCTGGTCAATTGAACTAAGCACTTCTGCATAAACGCATAATTCGCTTAATTGCATAAAAAGGTTTGTCAAATTGGCTATGCAATTAACCAGATTTCACTGTAATACTTTGCAAGTGTTGATCTCTTAACAAAAAAAATTTTCACCACCATTTTGGGTTAATATAAATTTTGACAGATTTGCTAAATAATTAAATCAGAAACTGCCAGCTAAAAAGACTGCACACCCCTGCTTTAGACTGGTAAACAAACAGGTTTTAAATGTGTAAACATAAAATAGCAATTAAGCTCATTGCTATCTTCGATCTCAGTTGAATATACTAACCAACCAAAGTCTGAAAAATACTAACATTACACATGCCCATATTTTGACAGCTTGAACAATTACAAAGATAATTTTGTTAGTGCTAGCTAAATCGTAACTGATAGACTTTTCACCCAGGATATAGGACTACAAAAAAAGCCTTGCTAAACCGTGTGATCAATTATAAACAATGCGTTTATGGCTTGAGACTCCATTTAAGCCACTACTTTATGTGGTTGTGACCTTTGTGCCCACACCTGTGAATTGCAACAAAATAGTTTTTTGATGTTAACCAGAGTGCTGCAAGAACTGGAGGTGATATGGCCATGTAGACTTGTAAAGTAGCAGATAAAAACTCAAACATGACACTAGTGTTCAACTTAAATATTTATTGATGGAAGCTTTTGTGAGCAAATGCTCACTTCTTCTGGCAAAATAAACTAAGACCAGTAAATGAACCAAAATTAATACAAATAACTATGGCAATAAACAAAACGTTAAGTATATGCACTTTGACATCACAAAGCAATAAAATAGGGATCAGAGATAACAAAAACTAGAAAAAAATGGAGAAAAGAGCAAAAATTGGAAAATGGTAAAAACTGACGTAAGTAACAACATTAGAAATAGGGAAAGTAAATACATAAGAAAAAGAAGAAATAAGTGAAAAAACAACTACTTTAGGAAGAAGCCAATTGTTTTTTTAAGTAATGTCATAAAAAGCTGAAGTCTTTGTTTAGTCCTTCATGAATGCAGTTGAATTTGGATACGAATTTTTGTTCTTCAATTTGTTGTTGTCTCTGGTTCGAGTTGTCTCTGGTTTGTTTTAATATTGATACTGGAAGATGACTGACAGAATGTCCAGCAAGATTAAAATGCTCAACAACAGATTTGTCTTTATTACCGCAGATATCACTTTTGTGTCCATTTATTTATTGTCTCATACTATTTCCAGTTTTTCTGATACGGCTTTGAGACAAAGTAAATAGGGTACAAAAATGGCACTATACAAAGTAGACATGAATATTTCTCAGATGGTAAATTTGTAACTGTTGGGTCCGATAACAATACTATTAGTCCTAATGTGTAAGCAAAGATACCCCATCTGGGAGAATTGCAGGGAAAAGTATAAGGTTGAGTTTTGTTGGAAGTCAGTAAACATTTGAAGTTGGGTGGTTGTCAGTCACCGATTGAGGGAAAACAGAAAAAAGATGTTGCATTTAAATGTCACTCTTTAAAATAGTCTGTATCCTTTTGGCAATCTGAGTTAAAAAACTAATCTACAGATGATAAGTTAAGGACTAAGTGTGTTCATTTTTTTCTGACTTGGCTTTGCATTAAATTAACATATCATTGGAAATGGATCAAGCTCTGTTGATTTGATTGTCCACAATTCAGCATCATCACCTAATTTCTGAAAGTTATTTATTTTGGCGCTGCCAAAAGAAAGTTATTTTGGCGCTGCCAAAAGAAAAATGACCACTACAAGGTTAACATCCACAGCTTTATTACCAAAACAAATAAGATATATCTTTATTGCTTTTATCAGTTTTGTAAACACTGATCTTGGTGGTATGAAAGGACTTCAGTTATTGCTTTAAAATGCTAAGCAATGATTGGCCAATTTAACCTAGCAAAATGCTTGTGTACAGAAGTCAATTTTGACAGCAAAGTTACAAGCTCAGATTTCACTTTTCCCTTATTATAAAATGTTGTGATCTGCCTTAACCCTATTAGAACTGGGCTTTTTTGTGCTTTCTATATCCAAGGGAGGGTCCATTTGACCCAAGCACTTTGGAATCTAATAACTTTTAAACCGCTTACAATAGCTTTAAATGCAGAATTTATTCTTTAATCTAATTATATATATTTGATAATGATTACATTAATAGCGTTCAAGATATTGCAAATTAAATGCACATCACTAGTTTTTCAATTTTCGACTGTAATTTAAAATAAAAAATCAGTCAGCAAATTTTCTTTTTTCATAATGGTTACACATCAATGTTGTCATTTTGCAATCGCATTTGCAGAATTTATCACTGACAGCTACCAGGTAGAAAGTTCAACAACTGATTATCAATTTGCCATTCTCCATTTTACAAGGAATGTAAACAGTCATGAGGTTTTAATAATATTTTTTTTTGTTAGACTACTTGTCTTATGCTGTCTAGTTTTTTGTAATTTTTGTCTCCTCTCTAGCTTTTTCCATTTTTATTTGTTTTTTTTTAATGTGAAACAAGATGTGAAATTGCATTTCAACAACAAAAAATTCTTTATAAAATTATTGCTCTTTTCATTTAGAAAAAAAAATACAAGCCATGCTTCTTCATCACAGACAAATATTTTTTTATCAAATCATAAATCTCATTTAAATTTAAAAATGCTTACAAATCACTTAAACCTTTTTTATTCTTTCCTCTCTCCTATGCAACGCAGTACTACGTTTTTGTAAGTCCCTCAATCCTTGTGTGCAGACTTGGCCAATTAGAATTTTTTTAGCATTTTCAAATTAGGTTAAAATTGGAATTAGAGCATTTCTGCATTTCACATATTAAAGTAAAATTGGAATTAGAGTGTCAGAACATCTTCCTTAGATTTATTTGTTCAATTATTTATCAGATGCTTTGTTTAATTTCATTCATGCGTTAATTTTGTAGTTTACCTTTAAGTTGTTTAACATCAACTCATTCTAATTTACGTTGCTGATTATTTTACCTTTTTAATCATTTTGTAGTTTCTGTGCACCATCAGCAAATTAGTAGGTGATGTAGTTTAGTTTTGCATTTTTTTAACCAGAATTAAAGATTTTGTCAGTGAAAATTGGAAATTTGCCTCTTTCAAGCCTGCAAACAATTTTGGACATTCGAGTTTTTTCAAGTTTGTAGTTGGCAAAAAGTTTAGAAAATAAATTGATTTAAAACTATTTTTGTGATTTTTCTATCTACACAGAGTCATAAGACAGTGAATCGCTACATATATTTGGTGAGAACCCAATGTGATCCAGAAAAATTAAAAATTTGAAAACTGTAATTGCAATTGAGAATTTGGAAGTCAGAAGTCAAAAATTCAATGTTAAAGAAACAAATCAATTCTATAGATATTATCGAATTGTTGGACAACCACATTTTTCCTGCCATGCCCATCTTGTAAACTTTTGTTCAGAAATATTTACACTTGGGACTTGAACACAATCGATTGTGAAGATCTGCTGCTCAACAAATCGTAGAACTTTTAATTCTGCTAATCGCTTGACGATGTGCATTCAATTGATCACTTGTTTTGGACCTGGATCTGAATTGACAGACTATCATAATTATATTCTATTATAGCCTGATTGATATTAGCTTTTCTAATACAGTTGGCTCCGCTTAACTGGATCACTTTGCACCAAGGGCTTTTGATCTAGTTAGCCAAATGATCCAGTTAGCCGAAAAGATACAGAACAGTATTAAAAAAAAGGTCAAGTTTTTTAGTCAACACAGAAGCCCAACTTAAAACAAATAATGAAATGAGAATCAATAATACAACTGTATTTATTAATCACAACAATGTACAGTATTTTTAGTTCTGCTAAAAAAACATAATATAGTCGTCTGTTTTAAGTCAGCTGCAAAGTGTTTCGGCATCATGTTTAGTTCACTGTTAAAATTTACTGAATAGTGCGTGGCATGTTTTGAGCACATGATTAGTGTTTGAGCACATGTCATGTGAAACGTGGAAACACGCGTTGTGCAAAATGTGGAATTTTACTGTGAGTTTTCATGCAAAAGCAATCCAGTGAAACAAAAAATTGATCCAGTGATCCAGAAAAGCAGCGTACTTTTACATTGAAAATGCTTATGTAATTTGGGACTTAGAAAAATGATCCAGGTACAGTAAATTCTGGCGTATAAGTCAAAAATTTGACACTGAATTTTAAGAATAAAAATTCATCCTCGACTTATACAGCGATGACGTTTTTCATGGCATGAATTCAGTTTCAACAAAACTGTTACACCTTAATTATGTATGTTCTCAAAAGACAAAACGTCAAATTTGAAATACCGGTAATTAGAATTCTTGAAAATAACACCGTCTGACAAAATCTGCTGATGATGCAGTTTATTATTGAATACCATTTCCTTAGCTACGCTTTGCCTCTTATGCCAACTGAAATATTTCTAGCAAGCGATTTGAGCCAGGGAAGGGGGTCGACCTATACGACAGGTACATATTTAAATCGGGATTTTTAGGCCAAACTTATAAACCTCGACTTATACGCCAAATTGACTTATACGCCGGAATTTACGATAACTGAATGATCCAGTTATCTGTGAGCCAGTTAAGCGGAGCCAACTGTAATAGTATTCTATTGCATATTATGTCGTTTTTTAAGTGTGATGATTCAGGTAGACTTGGTAAACTTTCTCGTCAACAATCAAACCAATTTGTAAGTTCTTCCAAATTGTTGTTTGATGGGGCTCTACCACTGACACCGGTCCGATATTCATATTCATCATTGCTTTTTTGTCCAGCACTAGTAATACGAGCACTTATTCTTATTCTACCTTGACTACAAGTACATCGAACAAATAGTATGTGCCATTGAAAGATTCCATACCATCATGCCCATGTGTCTACCTTTCCACTCCACTTTTAAGCAGCTACAATCACTAGTATGAACAGCCAGAGCACAACTTGTCAGACTAATTCCCATCCTTGTCAATCCAACCTTACATCAAGTAAGTACAATTTGGAAGTTTCAAAGACTCATCTAGATCCTTCATGAGGTTTAACGTCTTTTGCTAACTCTAGTATTTTACTAAATACAGTCCCTATGTTTTCTCAAGAGACTCCTGAGCTATGGTTTAAAGTCTTAGAAGTTTCTTTTGAAGAACAGAAAATTTTTAGTGAACTAACTCGCTTTAGATGCACTTTAATTAAACTAAAACCTTCACATCTTGAAGTTGTTACACAACCTTCACATCTTGAAGCTTCTACATATGGACCATCCACAACCATATACTGGGATGAAGAAAGTCTTGCTTTAAAATTTTGGTGCTTCTGATCAAAAACGATACGTTGCTGTGACTAAAATGAAACTTGGTAGTGACAAGCCATTGGTGCAGTTACAGAAAATGAAATCTTCATTTTACGGGAAACCATTAGATGGCGTTCTGATCGAACTCTTACGTAGCCCATTTTTGCAAGCTTTACGATCTGAAATAACATTATACCTAATTGGTGATGATATTTCGTCTGGTTTATCTGATACTAAATCGCCTAATTTACAATTTTACCGAACTGCACCTAATCAGGAATCAAACTTGTATTCTTGTGATGTGGGCCATTCTGCAGTAAATTACAGGAATATGAGAAAACCTAACTACAGCACTTATAATTCAAACAGTACTCATTACCGGAGGTGACCTGACAATTACTATTCATGTAATAGTGATTGTAGTCCTTTTAATCCCAATGACATGCCCGAGTTGTGCTGGTACCACTATAAGTATGGTCCTGTCAAAGCTAGGAAATGCCATGGAAAACCTTGTCCCATGTTCCCTTGTTTAAATGAATCAAAAAACGTGTGAGCTGGCTTGCAATCGTCACAAGTCGTAAGCCATTTTCATCTTCTAACTTGGTTTTTGTGAAGGATTCTCTATCAGACCTGGAATTTTTAATTGACTCTGGCTCCATTGTAAGTATTACTTTATTCCCTTGTCTTATGTGGATAAGAAGAACCAGCTACTTCTTGCAACCTTTTTTGCCTCAAATTTGACTAAAGTAAAGACTTATGGTAAGCATAATTTAACGATTGATATAAGCCTTAGTCAAAAAGAAATGAAATGGAACTTTATTGTTGCAGACACTACCACTGCTATTATTGGCGCAAACTTCTTATCATATTACAAGCTTGCTATTGACATTGGTGCTAAATGTCTAATAGAAACCAAAAAGCCTAACATCCATAAACTTGCTGAGCATAAATCTGAAGTGTCACATAAAACCCCTTGTAAAGTATTAATTGCTAAAGAGCAATGTCATAATACTGAAGTTTACAAACAAATGGTAATCAACAACTCTCTGTTCTTACTGCTTTTCCAACCACCCACTAATATTGAAAGTAATATTTGTCATGTCATCAAAACTAATGGTCAACCTATCCACAGTAAAGTTTGCAGATTAAGTTCTGAAATGACTAAAATTGCAAAAGAAGAAATCGACAAAAATTATTGGATGCAAAGATTATTTTACCCGAAACCAGCTCGTGGGAATCACCCATACACATAGTCAAAAAGAAGCAACCAGGTAAGTATCGTTTAACTGTTGACTTTCGTGCTCTCAATGCTGTTACAGAGCATGACTCCTATCCATTGCCGATATTAAACAATTTTGTCAATTTTCTTCATGGCTGCAAAGTATTTTCCTTAATTGATTTTAAAAGTGCCTTTCATCAGACTCCAAAGCACGCAAAATCTGTGAATAAAACTTGTACCATCACTCCTTTTGTATGGGATTATTTGCTTTTCAGACTTAGAAATTTGGCAAAGTGTTTCCAAAGATTTATCAATCAAGTTACATCCAATTTTGACTTTGTCTTCGCTTACTTAGATAATGTTCTCATTTTCATTCCAGATCATGACATGCACTAAATTTATTTGTAAATGCTACTAGAAAGATTTTCTGAGTACTCACTAATAATTAATCTGGATAAATGCAAATTCGATGTTTTGTCCTTGAATTATTTAGATCATCACATTGATGCCAGTGAAGTAAAACCTATTGCTGACAAGGTTCAGGCCATCGTAAATTTTCCTACACCTTCTAATATGCAACAGTTACAATGTTTAATTGGTATGATTGCATTTTACAAGAAGTTTATACCCAATCGTTCAAAAATTACTAGACCTATTTTTGCGTTGCTTTCACCTCATAAATATTCAAAGGCAATCGAATGGACTAAAGATGCGGAAGATGTTTTCCAAGAAATTTTAGCACATTAGCATCCTACCAGTATGGAATCATGAAAGACAATGACAAAAATTGTATAGATTCAAAAAATCACTTCAGAATACTGCTGCAATCTCACACATAGTATGCCTTGCAGAATGGATGCTGTGGTGAAAACCAGAGGAGGCCTTACAAAATATCAAAAATAATAACGTAAATGATGTTTTCTTACATTTGTGGTGCATCATTTGTTTAGTAGGTTAAGTCTCAATATATAGACGAAGGATCAAGTGCATACAACAAAAATAAAATGAACTACAAAGAGACAAAGTTTAAACACAAAGAAAAGTCATGGGTGATCTTAAACTTTTGGGCATGACTGTATTTGTTACCTCATACTGTATATCCTTCTTTAGGTCTTCCTTCATTGCAGATGCAATGACTTTGGTGATAAGAGCTGAATATTTGGTACAATGAAGCTGAAGATCTGCTAAAGGTGATCCTTTGCCATGAGCAGATATGACAGCAGGAATATGGTCAATAGTGCTGATGGCAAAATGGCAAGCAATACAGACAGCAAGCTGCAATTCAGTTGCATTTATGCTGCTGTCAATGTAAGCCCTAATGAAAAATGACCAACTGGTTTAACTTGGTTTATTGCAGCAACTTGTCCTTGAGCAGACTTTTCATGATTAGCAAAAGTACTGAGCTTGGGTTGAAGAAACTTTTGGCACAATTTGCACAAACCGTTCTCACTGCCATCTGTTGACTACTGTAGCCAATTGTACTTGGCTTCCCAAGCTGCATTATATTTTCTAGCTGAAGTTCTTTTCTGGGACGACCCATGATCTACTAGAATACATACAATTAAGAACAGAATTATTTGGACAATGTTAGTTTAATCAGTCAATTCTTTGATGAGGACACTGCAGCCAACAAAAAAGACAAGCTACAAATGTAAAATATTAAGGCTGAACTGTTGATTCTCCTTTCTCTATTGCTTATGTCACAAGCAACAGATTATAATAATTGTTATTTGTTAATCAGGCACTTGACGCACAAACTGCTTCAAACTAATAATGCCACACTGGAGCTACTGACAAAATCATTATCTAAAAGAGGCCAATAAAAATCGGCCAAATTAGGACAAAAAAACACATGTCTGAATGATTTGCCAAACATCGCAAACAGTAGTTAAAATTAGAACAATTTATCATTTTTTGTCAGAATTGTAGGCCACCTGACAACCCTTAACACAACTACAAATGCCTATAAGGTATAATATAAAACTAATGCTCAACGATTTCATAAACCAAAGATAATCCTAGTTGATCAAAAGTAATTATTTACCTACGCACTTTTCTGCTGTACTTGGATAAATTATTTGCAAACTATGTGAATCATCACAGCTAAACCTACAAACACACAAGGTACCATCCTCACACAAACTTTTACTCTTAGCAAAAAGAAATTGCCAATATAATATAAATGGAGAGTATGAAAAACTGCAGAAAGACCTTGTGGTCTTCAAGCCAGCAGTTACCTCTACATGCCATTGTGCAGTTGGTACCAGCCATAGTTTGAATTTTAATTATGAACTTTAATGCCCCTTGTTCTGCTAGGCCATACCACATGCTACATAACATTCTGAGCACTTAACTTGCTGGCTTTTGATAGTAAGTCTGACACTAATTCTACAGTTTGGGCTGCCTACAAAGTGTTAAAGCTGTGACAATGTGACTCAGTCAACTGAGTGTTATACTTGTCATGCAAGGACTAGAATTGAGCACTTAAGAGCATTACGTTGCATGTGTCATGACCAAGAAAACCAGAGTCTGTTTTAAGTTTGTGTCTCAGGTTTTAACTAGAACTTGTTTTAACTACATCTGTTGGTGATGGTCGACTTGAAGATCATTTGGCAGTTTCTCAAACTGTTTGTTTATCTTGTGTTGTCTGAGTTCAATTAGTTCTCATCATTAATCATTACCAAACTGTCAACACAGAAGCTGCTGCCATAAAAGATGCTGCAAAAAATTGAAGTAATATTTTTATGGACAAAGATTCTAACATCCAATAATTCAAATGAAATTTATAAAAATGAGATCAGTAAATGGTTACACAGACTTAGTTTATAATGGAAGCAATTTTCAGACTGCAAATTCCCAACAAACAAATAAAACTACTCATACCTGAAACTGCAACACTTTTTTCATGCAGCTTTTTCACAAGCTCTGCCACAGTAACATCATCTTCAATGCCACTAAGGCTTTGAACAGAAAATAGCTTCTTCCACATATCCACTTTGTTTGAAGATATGCTATTGTTCTTTGCAAAGCTTCAATACTGCTCAGTACAAAATTAAGCCAATAACAAATGTATAATTGCAAATGATAAGGTAGCTAAAGTTGTAATCTAAACAATGTCATATGATTATCATCATTTGACAACTCCCTACCTTGTTCTGGATAGGAACCTAGCAGAAAACCATGGAGCCTTGTGAGTTAGGCAGCTCCTCACGGACTATGCCAGAAGTCATGTAATGAGAAAGTTGCCAACATGAGTATGGCATGAAGCAAGTGTTCAATTCAT
Source organism: Trididemnum clinides (assembly GCA_963675345.1). NCBI lineage: Eukaryota > Metazoa > Chordata > Ascidiacea > Aplousobranchia > Didemnidae > Trididemnum > Trididemnum clinides. The sequence goes on from OY776297.1 coordinate 35,322,748, forward strand.
AATCATTAAAACAATATGAAAATGGTTAGCAAAGAATCAGCAGTCGCAATTTTAAACATTACATCAAATATCTTTCCTTAACCATCATTTTTTGCATTACATGACCAAAAAATCTATCTGCATCAAAATGATGACATAAAAAGTCAAGTTACATTAAGATTGGAATGAAACAGGTCTTGATATTAAAAATATAGAATGCATTGTGAAGTATGCAAAAGGTATTTTCTGAGTTTTTACACTTGGGGGAGTTAAACTACTCATATTTACAAGCCTGGTGTAAAATTTTACATTTCCTGTGACTGGAGGATAAAAATGTATCCCATCATTTTTTTGACCATAGATCAATTTGAGACTATCTTTAGCAAATCCGCCATGTATATGGACTCGTCTCTAGGTCAATCAAAACATTTGGGTGCATACCAGATCAAAAATTTAGACCAAACACTACTCTTGTCATAAAACCACTGGGTTTTGCAGAGTTCTACTGGCATCTTAGGTTTGCTATTTTTGCTGAAGGAAACAGATTTTTCAATTTCTAAAGCCAACATATCTGAGACATCATGTCACAAATCAAGCAACTAAGTAAAACTAGAGCTTCTATCAATGAGAATAGTTGAAAACTCCAACAAGAAAATCATAAAAAATGACTAATGTGTAATCATGCAGATGCAGATGGTACAAAACAGCAATTTTTAACCTGGAAAAATTTTCATCATTTAGGGGGTAAATTTCTTTCATTCTACTTTAACAATTGTCTAATTACACAACTTTTTTAGAAAATTGAAATTCTTTTACTTTCACTTTCGTAAATTTGCACTTCATTTTTGTTGAGTGACTTTTTTTGAGGTCAATAATTTCAGACCTTCAATTTTTCAGCTATCTCATGTTTGTTCAAAGACCCTAGTTTTTTGGAGATCGATGTGTAAAGCTCTAACAAAATTTGTTTTGGGGGTACATCTTGTATTTTAAATTGGTAAAGTGATAAAAAGTAGAAAGACTAATAATCACTGGTCATGAAGTAACACTGCAGACCAGGGATTTGGACGCCCTCAGCGCTGAGCCTGATGCAAATGATCAGGATTTGTTTGATGTCAACTGATGCAATGCAATTTTGAAATTGCAGGTTTAGTTTATGAGAGGAAACACTCAAGATTTGCAAGTTGTGCACTGGATGTCAGCAGATAGTATGGGACTTCGTTCCTGATGTGAACAATCAAAATTTGTAGGGTTTGTTTCTGGTTTACTGTAGCACTCAAAGTGTAAAACCACTCATGATTTTTCACTCGCATTGCATTGTGACATATTGACTTGTTTGTTTTCACTTATTCTCACTTAATCTTTTCTCTGTTTGTTTAGTTTTGAGTATCAAACAAATAATACATAACATATTTCTAAAAATACTATAAACTTTATTTTTTCAATATTTGATATGTCCTCCATTTATAACCACAGCAACCATGCAGCGAGACATACTATCAACAAGCTTATATCATCTCCAAGCGTTAACTATCCTCAAGATTACAGCAGTACTTTTTTTTGGCCTGCGCAATTGCTATTGCTTTCCTCAGTGACTCTATGCTGGTAGAATGTTAATCATCACATGCCACGAGTTTTCAATCAAACTTTAATCCAAATGTTTCCACACCAATCCAGCACATAAACACTTTTCCTCCAAGTAGTTTTTCACTAGTTTTGACATATGGCATGGAGCACCACTGGGCACAAAAACATTGCAATCATGCACTACCATGTTGATATGTAAATTGTCTTAAAGAACATCCAAGCATTTTGTGCCAAAAGTACCTGGCTGGCAAAAATATAGAACAGCGGTACTCTTTGCAGACATTGCTCCCCAAAACCATGATGCTTCTGGGATGTTTTTTAGTCTGGACCATGTAACCACAGATGTCCATTTCAGAATAAATGCTAATTCCAGAATAATGTCAAATCATAATTTTCAAATCCAAAATCTTTTCATAATTTCTAACCTGGTTTTGATAGTGATCAAATATCTGTGAATAAGCACAACAAATGCTAATTTTTAATATTTTTATTTATGGGGAGTGCCACATATACATGCACGCACACACATACATACCTTAACATAATGTTGAAAGAACAGTTTAATACCTTGATAAAAACTACTTTTGCATTAATAATTTGGTACAACATAGATTCGTCAGTGCCTGAAATGAGACACAGCTAAGCAGGGTCTTAAGCAGGTTGTAGTAACTACAGCACTTCAAAAGCTTCTTCCTGAGGCAGCAGAAAAAGCAAGAATGCACATGAATTTTAATCACTAAGCATACAGTACAGTTTCTTCCCTTCTCACATTTGTATGTGCATGAGTCATTCTATAGGACAAACAAATCATTGAATTTAATTAATGTTAAATTGGTTCCAAAATACGATCCACTTTAACCCATTTGTGCCTGGCGTCCTATATGTAGGACGCCTACTTAATTTAGGATTGCTCTTCGTATATTATATTTTTGAATATAGCTGAAGTTGGACTACATTTATGAGCAAATTTGACACATATGACAGTAGTATTTTTAAAAATTGCTTTATCAGGTGAGACGTGACGCCATTTTGAAATCGTCTGATTTCGCTTTTTTGAAAATGTTGAGAGTGCATATAGAGTTGAGCCAATAACTACGCATTTCCAAAGAAGTACTGAAAAAATTGTCAAGTGTATTTATTTATTAGTAATTCTTCTGTTTTATGGCGAATCTTAAAATTTTTCTGAACTTATAGTTTCCGAGAAATTTTATTTGAAACATTGGCGTCCTACATATAGGTCGCTAGGCACACGTGATAGCAAAATGTGCGCTGCTGCGATGTGTGTGAATATTACGGGCGCCATGGATGTAAGCAGTTTTTGAGAGGTAAACCGATACGTTTTGGTTATAAAATTTGGTGTGGAACTACACCGCTGGGATACTTGATTTGGTTTGATCCGTATTAAGGAAAATCAGCATCATCTCGACCGCAAGATAACGGATTATGGCTTGGAGGAAATCTTGTCAGCCATTTTGCAGATGTTCTAACCGGATGTGGTAGAAAGTTTTTCCACCTATGCTATGATAACTTTTTCAATAGTGTGAAACTCGTTACCATGCTAAAAGACAAATTAGTAAAAGCAACTGGTACAATTCGTGAAAACAGGACTGAAAAATGTCCACTGACCTCAAACGATGCTTTGAAAAAGCAAGGACGTGGAAAGTTTGATTTCAAAACTGACACCAAAAACGACGTCCTCGTTTGCAAATGGAATGACAATAGTGTGGTAAATTTATGCTCAAATGCTGCTGGGGTCCATCCCATATCTAAAGCCTCTCGATATTCTTCTTCTGAAAAGAAGCGGGTGCAAATTGACCAACCTTTTTTGATCAAGCTCTACAACAAACATATGGGGGGTGTCGATAGAATGGATCAAAATGTTTCAAAGTATCGAATTGGTTTGAGAGGTAAAAAGTGGTACTGGTGTCTGATTTCATCTATGCTCGATGTTTCCATCAACAATGCCTGGCAATTACAGAAAATTTGCAACAATGAAAATCCAATGGATATGCTTCAATTTCGACGATATATTGTTAGAACGTATTTGTCTCAATATGGCAAGCCGCCTGAAAAAGGAATGCGGGGAAAACCTCAAGATGTTTTATCGGATATTCGTTATGATGGATATAAGCATTGGGTAATACCGCAAAATGGACAAACAAAATGCCGCCACTGTCACATGAAAACTACAACTAGATGTGAAAAATGCGATGTTGGCCTGCACGTAAAATGCTTCAAAGATTATCATAGTCTGTAATGTCTTTTCTGTGATTTTCGTACATAGAGAACTGTTTTGAGAACTCTAAAATGCTCTTACCAATTTCATGTTTAGTAAAAACTTTGTTGTGCTTATTTGGTTACTCATCGAAATCAAGACTTCAATAAAATACGCTGATGGTTGTAACATTATAGCTTCGAGCGAAACAGACAAAGTAAGCAATAAAACCTGATTACACAACACGTACGCGTTACGCTCAGTCGCTCATGCATCTTCCACTTTGCTAACGGATTTGCCTAGCGTCCTACATGTAGGACGGCTTTTATCTCAAAAAGTACGCAAAAAGTTTTAAAAAAATCAATCGGAAAAAATTTTATACATGTTCACTAAGCAATCTTCAAGTTTTTATAAAAATATCTTAAGTATTTCAACCTTCGGCAGAAATGGGTTAAGATGAGTTGGTTCTTGAAGATTTGAAATTCTGAAATGGACATACCTATGTATAACTATCTTTGTACCTGTGACCAACTGGTCTTCTTACAACAGACTTGCAAGATGCAAACTGATGCACAGTTGACTCATCCAAAATACAACTTTTTCATTTTTCAGATGCCCAACTGAGATGAGCCTCTGCAAATATCAATCTTTTAGCTTTCACAGAAGATGCGGGTCTATGTTTTTTGGCTAATTTAAGGGCACACACCTGGGTATACACAATTTTTGAGTACATGGGGTACAAGTTAACACAGGTGCTTAAGTAAAAACACAAGCCCCTAAATATATACATCACCAGAAAGGAAATAAAAAAAGGAATCCAACTATACAAACCATTTCTCTCTACGAAAATCGAACAAAGAAAATTTATACCAGCAATTACACCAAAAAAATTATTCAACAGTTTTACAAAAAATCTTAAACGTACAAAACCACAAATAATACATTGCTCAAAGTTAATGTGAACCAAGATACATCCTAGCTACACAACATAATGGAGCCTTTTCTTTTTATAATCTTTAATTAAAAAATTATTAAATAATTTGGGAGGCAACTTTCAAATTTAAAATTTTGACTGTTCTTTTTCTTATAAAAGCACTGAAACACAAAATTTTCAAAAATGCTCCATTACTTTATAGTTTGACATCTGTACATTTTTGGAAAATTTTAGCCAAATTTGACAAGTACTTTTTTAGCAATTTTAGTACTGAAAATCACCATTTTGTGAAAATTACCTTCAAAGTTTCAATACAAAAATACCATTAAAATTACTAAAATAACTTTGAAATCTGTGAATTAATTGAACCACTGAAATGAGTATTATTGAAAAAACTCACTAAAATATTCACAGTCTCTATTATTTCAAAAATATTTATTTCCATTTGCATATAGATTGTATTTAATGATCTCTTGGCACATAGTCACCAGAAGCAGATTTCTGGGTAGTGCACAATCTTTTTCTTTGGTGCCCAGAACGTGCTGCATCAGACAATCTGCGTTTGCCTTTTGCGAGGATTGCTCTCTTTGTAAAAGTATTGGGCTCAGTGCTCAGTTTTAATTGCACCTGTACTAGTCCTTGGCAACCCACATTCCAGGACAAGACTGCCAATCTCAGAGCACATTGGACTGCAGCAGTGCCAAAATTTTTCTTTAGGGCATCTTTTCCATAGGGTTGCGTTAAATGAATCATTTTGATTTTGCGTCAGTCCTACAACAATCTCTTTAGTAAAGCCTCACCTGAAAGACGAGTGCACAATGACAGCATGTATGGCAGAAATGGTGCTGGAAGCTTGTTGTCTTTGGTTTGTGTTGAAAAACTTTGATCAGAAGATGTAAGCTGTTTTTTGCATTGCACCACTGTACACTGTCATTCATGCAAAATTTGTGTTACTCTATTGGATCATCATTATGAATTGAGTGATGCAGTCCAGCCACGTTATTAATTTTCATCTTGTTTACTGCAGATTTTATGTTTTCAGCAACTTTAGACTGAGTTACAAAATCCATGATTGACTTTCTGTAATATGTGCTCAATTTCACAAAATATTGGGAAGTCAGGCCACCTTTACCACCTTTTATTTGAGGACATTTTATTACTAAAATCCTAAATCCAGTGCCCATTCTCTTATGAATGTGATTACCACATTCAGGTTTTGTGATTTCTTTATCACCATACACACTACTTTCATTCAGCTCCTGCATGGTTTTATTGCCTCTGTCACTTAGCAAAACAGTGTATCGCATTTTATATTTTTGATATCAATCAAGACCAGATAGCTTTTGCAGCAACTGTCTCCATCCCTCAACTGGGTCCATCAAAATTTCTAAAGCATTTTCCCTCACTAATTTGTTTCTCATGTCACTGCTTGAATTCTGCTGAGCCTTTGGGGTATGGTGACAGTTGACATGTTTCACAAATCTTACTACTTCATCTAATATTTCTCTATTATCAATTGACACCACAATTCCAACACCATGACAAGATTTAAAACCTCTGTGATGCCATGTCCCATCATAGGATACAGCCACATCAATTGTGTTATCCTCTAAAACTTATGGACTGTCTTTCATAAGGCAGCATCAAAGATTTTTTGCTGCGAGTTGTAACTGATCATCAACGACAGAAGTAAATAGAAAAATTTTGGCTATGCTTGTCCCAACTACTTTGGATGATGGTTTTGGCATTCCAATAATGCTACAAAATGTAGTCATTGCCTGTCTGCTCATTTCGAGTTCTGCCATTGCAAGATTTGCTTTCACATTTACTTCATGAATGTTTTTTTTCTTCTTTGATGTACACATTTCAGTTCTTCTGTCACCTTTAGTACATTGCGAAGCTAATCCACGTGACAACCCAGAGTACTTGTTTTCATCAATACCAGTCAAAGACCCTGAAAAAATAAAAAAAATATAGCCACCGAGCATAATGAAAAAACAAAATAGCAAAAAGGTGATAAGCAAGTGTCTGAAACAACAACAATCACAACAGATAGAAACAACAAAAATAATTTTCAATTATTGTTAGTTCATTTAGTAAACCAACTTGTTTGGAGATAGCATTAACATATGATTACATGCAGTGGTTCTCAACCTTTTTGACCCCTGGGACCCCTATTGCTAAATATATTGGCTTGGGGACACCTTGTCTGTGCAACCTGCAAAAAAAGCATATGTTGAAAGAACAAACACCATTGTGATAAGGCAAATAAGATGTTTACTACTGGATCTCTAATTAATTTTTGTTAAATCTTTATGAAAGCATAACACAAGGGTTTAGTGGAATATCACAGTTTACCCAGCAAAACACAGCACAAATGATTAGACAGTTTGACCGCTGTTTGTGTCTCTTTAAAACAAGCTCATCAATACTAGGGTTATTATTGCTGAGAGCAATTCTCATGTCATTTGCAACTCTAAGGCAATTACAGTACATAGTTTTGATATTAACTAGAGCAGACATGACAGCTTCACAGAGGTATGTCGTTGGATATGAAATTAATGCTTTCAGAGCTCTCTTTGCCAATTCAGGATATTCTTGCAACATACTGCACCAAAATTCTATCAGTGAGGTGGAGCTAAACTTGGTCTTTGCAGCTTGAGAACTCTGCAATTCCAGATGTTGCTCATAAATGTTGAGCTGCTCATTGTTGTTCATCTCAGCAATAAAAGGCTACTAAATCCATGCTGAAGAAGGTTCAGATGTTGGAAAGTAATCTTCCATTTTCTTCTTGAGATTGCTTATGTAATCATCAATTAAAGCAGTCAGCCATTCGTTAGTTTCCTGATCACCAATTGTTCTATCCAACAGTAAAAACATAGCGAAATTCTGGTTTCTTACTCTCTTTTTCCATGGTGATAACTTCTTTTTGAAGGTGGAGGCCTCTGTAGCCTCTATCTAAGATTTCTTTTGTCCCTGCAGAGAATAGCTGAGCTCATTCAAAAGACTAAAAATGTCTGCCAAATAAAAGACCTTTAATTGGAGCCTGTTGTCATTAAATAATGTAGCAAGTTCCACTGACCCATGCTAACGAAGGAAGGCAGCAACTTCAGTGACAAGTTCTGCAACACGAGAAAGCACTTTTCCCTACGATAACCATCACAGTTCAGTGTGGAAAAGAAGGTACAAATGGTCCTTTCCAAGGTCATCACAAAATGCTTGAAAATAACACTGGTCTGCATTTAAATTTTTTTCTCAGACGTTGAAAGTTTTTTTAGCAGTTTTCATATCATTTTTTGCGTAGAATTCAAATATGCAATCAGTTTTGTTTAATCACGTCAAATTATCTTGCTATGAGAATTTTATTTTTTTAAGAATTTAAGTTAAAACAACTATCTAGTATGCTATACATTTATTTAAAATATCACTCTCTCAGTAAAATTTAATAGCTGGTTAAAATATAAATGGATGTAAACAAAAAGTGACTTAAACACAAGGGGGCATTTTAAAGCTTTCCTTTTATGTTGTGGAACAGAGATATATCTTTTGAGGCACCAGCAATAGTCAGCTAACATATTAATATCCCAACGGCCTTGACATCGTTCGTCCATCATACAAATGTCTTAGGTAAATGTTCACCTTGCTCTTCACTGTAATCGCCACAGTTTTCTGGGAAGTAATCCAGATCAGAATCTAGGAAATGCATCTTAGACACATTTTCACACCCAAAGCTTGTAAGTTGTGCATTAAATCATAAACCATATCTTCATAGTTTGGGCTACGTTTTTTCCCAAGAAATTTAGTGGAAAGCAAAGATATTTTGTAAAACCTCCTTCAAGACCAAGGAGTTTGGATATCATTTTCAGATCACCACAAATCCTCCACTGGTGAAGATTGTAGCACAGGGCATGAAGTACCGTGTTTTCCCGTGTATAAGAGACCCTTTTTTGGTCTAGATTTTTACTTTAAAAATAGGGGGTCTCTTATACATGGGAGTACCAGAGTTTTCCACTTAATGTGCCCCCCCTGTTAATGTACCATGGTATGTCAACTGCAAACAGGTGTCTATTAATGTATCATAGTACATTAATAGGCGCCAAAGTTTTGTTTTGTTTGAATGTCTATTGATAGGTAGATGAAGGACTAATGTGCAAATGTCAAGAGCTTATTATGCATATGAGATGTTGTGTGTCTGTGTCTATTATTATGTGTCACCCGTGAGGTCTCAGTTATATATATAGCTTGTATCACGACAGGCAAAAACAGGTTTGGATGCTGATGAATATGAAAACAGTGATGAATAAAACTTTTGAACATTGATTGTTTTTATCAACAAACATGTTATAAAAAAAAACTTTTTGAATTTTGTTGTTGATGAAAGTGTACAAAAAAATTGCAGAATATGCACATATTGTGTGTTTCCACTTAATGTACCATGGTATATTAAACTGAACTAAACTTTTTTAAAAATTTTATTATTTTACAGTTAACTTATCTGATACATTAACTGGAAAACTCCTGTAAGTCTTTTAGCACTGTATGTATATATAGGACAAATTGACCACCATAAAGTGCTCTAACACCAGCTTATCTATTTCATCATCATCATCATCATTTCATCATCATAATTTCATCATCCTTCATCAACATCAAGGTTGTAGTCTACCCTCCAAAAATGCCTGGAATTAAAAAACGTGCTTCTTATCCTGCAAATTTCAAACTAAAAGTTATTCAGTTTGCTAAAAAACATGGCAATAAAGCTGCTGCAAGAAAGTTTGGATCTCCTCCTACTGCTTGGATGATTGGGCTGTGGCGGAAACAAGAAAAAAAGACTTCTGAACTTCCAAGGACAAAGAGGGCTGCCCGAGGAAAACCTGCGACTTGGCCAAATTTGGAAAAGGCACCGAAACACTGGGTCCAATCCCAGAGGATGAGTGGATTGTCAGTGTCTACAAAGATGATCATGGACCAAGGAAGGAGGATTGCCAGGGAGATGATGGAGAGCAGTAATAAAGGAGAGGAGACAGCCAACTTCAAAGGTACACCCAACTGGTGTTTCTTGTTCAGGAAGAGAAATGGATAGAGTCTGAGGACCAGAACCAAACTTGCTCAAAAGATGCCAGCTGCCTATGAGGAGAAGATTCTCCAGTTTCACTCCTATGTGATAAACTTGAGAAAAATACAAATTTTGAGCTCAGTCAGATAGCAAATATGGATGAGGTTCCTTTCACATTTGACGTTCCTTCCAACAGAACAGTGGATCAGAAAGGGGTGAAGACAGTCACCATAAAAACCAGTGGCCATGAGAAGACCCACTACACAGTCGTCTTGGCATGCTGTGCAAATGGAACCAAACTGCCTCCAATGTTAGTCTTTAAGAGAAAGACATTACCCAAAGAGAGTCTGCCCTGTGGAGTTGTTGTTCATGTTCAAGAGAAACGGCAGATGAATCAAGATGGTATGAAACTGTGGTGGGAGAAGACTTGAATCAGAAGATCTGGAGCCCTTTTGAGAAAACCTGCTCTCCTTATCTTTGACCAGTTCAGAATTCACCTGACTGAAGAGACAAAGAAGCTGGCTGCACACTCAAAAACTCAGTTGGCTGTTATTCCTGGTGGATTAACCAGCCAGCTGCAGCCCCTTGATGTCTCCATGAACAAACCTTTCAAGAATTTGATGCGAGAGGAGTGGACAAAGTAGATGCAAGATGCCAAATCTCAACCAACTGGTAAAGTAAGAAAGCCAACCCTTGGAGAAGTCTGTAGCTGGGTCATCAAGACATGGGATGGTGTAAAGCCAGAGGTCATCATTAAATCTTTCAAGAAGTGTGGCATCTCCAATGCCATGGATGGTAAAGAGGATGATGCCATTTTTGAGCTGAGTGACTCTTCTGATGATGATGATGATAAAGAATTCGCTGGTATTACAGAAGAACTGACTTTAGTTGATATTTCTGATGAGAGTGATGAGGAATTTGATGATTTCCATGATGAATAAAGTTATTCATTACTAAAAAACTTTTTTCCAGAATTTTTGCCTAAAAATTGAAGGGGTCTCTTATACACGGGAAAATATGGTAGATATTTCAAGTCTAAGTAGAACTCTTTAAAAGCAATTGAATGAGCAATGGGAACCAAAGCAGCTTTATTGCCAATGTGTAGAAGAACTGCTTTCATGCTTCTGACAGAAGAATTCCAAAAAACAATCCCCATTCTACTGCCTTGTATTCCAAGCTCAAAGCTTTTACAAGCCCACTAGCATCATTGCAGTACACAAGCCAGTGCTGCTCATCCCTTGTAAAATACTTTCTAAACTCATCTCAATTCCAGTACCAATAAAATGTAGTTTATGGAGCTAATGAGTTGTTTTTATGGAGTCAAGATCGCAATAGCTGAGCTGATTCTTTTGACAGATACAAATCCCTTGTCAAATCATTTAGCTGACCTCAAGTTAGTAGGTTTGGCTGCTTGCAATTTGGTTTATCACAGGTGGGTTGATCTAAAGATCATTTGCACTCTCATAATTATCTGTAGACAACAAAAACTAAAATTCAGAAAAGTCCCCAAAAAGATCTGAAATGGGAATTCCAGGTCCATGCGAAAGTGGCTTAATGGCAGATGGAACACTGGAATATTTCAAACAATGCTTGTTCTTTCGATTTATACCTGTAAAGAGTGTTAAAATTAAACTATAGCATTTCAACCTAAACAAAGAACAGATATATTAAAACAAACCTTGCAAGTTTTTCATGCAAAAATAGTAATCTGTCACATGATCTTTGACTTCCCTCTCCATACCATTGGCACACCAAACGGAAGCTTCTTCATCTTTCCTTTGCTCCACCTTCTCAAGTTTTCCACACATGTTTTGCAACAAATGTGAGGTGCAAATAATTTATCTTGATCACCCAGTTTCATTCGAAAATAAGCACGGTAACATTTTTTCACAAAAGGTGTAATACTTGCTTGGCAGTTAGAGAGTGTAACTTTTCTGCAAATGTAACAAAACTGGTCAGGGTCCTATTTATATTCCTCATTATGGACTAATTCATAAACCAGTAAATCTCTTTATCTCAATAAGCTATATATAAATTTTATAAATTCCTGCACAAAGAGCAAAATGAAAAATGTTCTCTAAACTAAAGTTACAATGTGACAAACATTACATTTTAAAAAATACCCCTTGATATTAAACCATAAAAGCCGACCTTTTAGTTCCTAATAACATCTCCTACCTACCAATAAACCACTGGTAGTATTAAATCAGCATAGTAAAGGCATTCAAAATCAAAGCTAGTGCTAACGTTACATATTAGCATCAAAGGTTAGAATGTTGTTGTATACCCGACCCCTTTCGAGGGATGGGGCAGGGTGGAAAACCATGGAGCCCCAGAAGCCAGGCAACTCCCAGGGTCTGAACCAGAGATCATAAAAAGACAGAGTCGCCAAAGAGTGAGCGACGCAAAGAGCTCATAGCTGGACAGAGTAGAATGAGATAAGAGGTGTCCTGTGCGAATGTCTGCAGGCGCTGCAGGAAGAATTCTCAATTCTGCCAATCCTAGAGAAATGAGAACCTAACCAATAGCTGTGTCTGTAGCAGCAAATCACAAGAGAGGACACAGCAAGCATAATGAGGGAGCACAAGCTCCTCCGTAAAAATTGAGGGAATCTGTGTGTCAACGGATTTAGATGAGACAGTATGCCTGCAGTCCAAGAAAAGACAAGAGTGGATACGAAAGATAAGATGAGAGAGACTACATGGGATTGCAGAGGGTGAGAGTAGCGCTCCCTGACTGGCCAGCTCATCAGCCACATCGTTCCCCAAGAGTAATGAGTGTCCAGGGACCCATTGTAGCCTGATAGAACAGAACGAGAGAGAAGACAGTTCCTGCCAGACCTGCCACAGAGTTTGAGATAAGAGGAAAGATGGAGGAGAGGATAGGGTGGCAAAGACAGAATGAGAGTCAGATAGGAGGACAAGAGAAGAGAAATGGCAGACTATATGGTGCTGCCGAGACCAGCAAAGAGCATGCAGAATGGCGCAGGCTTCAGCAGAAAAACTTGAACAAACTGGGCCTGCTGAAAAGAAAAGAGTGGCCACAATGCCACAGAGGGAGCAGCTGACAAGGATGCCAGAGCTGCTCTTGCCAAAAGGAAAAGGAACAGAGCTGTCTGTCCAGAGTACCAGATCATGAGAAGGGAGAAAGTCAAGGTGGGCAAAAGCCGCACCTTGGTGAAAAAGGGGGGATCAGAACGAGAGCATGGAGTGGAAAGGGTGGACTCCAATTTAAACAAAGGCAAATTCCAAGGAGGACAGGGAGGGCAAGCAAGAATAGAGCCTCTCTAAAAGATGTAGAAGGAAGCATGAGTGGGTGAGTGGATGCAAAAGCTCTCCAGGATGATCTGCAGAGTCTTGGTTTCACTCCAAGTCTGGCCATACCTGAAATAGGGAAAGGAGGTTGGAAGACGAAAAGCCCGCTCATAGGAAAAAAAAGTAAAGTGAGTCAGAGTGACTCGTAGGGGAGGTAAAAAAGTTTCAGAGAGAAGAAGTGGGATAGGGGAGAACGAGAGGCAGTCAGTGATGGCGCAACTAGCCACTTGGTGGAGGCATTCCAATTTGGTGATATTGGTAGCGCTTAGGAAAGGAAACCATCCAGGTGAAACGCATGTGAGAAGGGGCCGAAAAAAAGATTTATACAGAACAGAGAGGGACTCCTTAGAGGGGCCCCATAAGAAAACAGAGATACAGCATACAGTCTTGAGACGTGGAAAAAACTTGGCCTTCAGCAAAGATACATGTTTAGAAAAGGAAAAAGTGCAGTCAAAGGTGACCCCAACAAAGGTTGGAGTGGGATTGAAACAAAGGTGGGAGCCAAGTAAAGGAGGTTGGGCTAGAGGTTAGCTTGGTGGGGATCCACTAAGAAGAAGGAGGCCTCACATTTTCTTGGATTGAGAAGAAGACACCAGTCCTCAGACCAGCACTCCAATCGAAACAGAGCTCCTGGTGTGACCTCCACCACAGTGAAAACCAAGGGGGAGGAGGACCAAATGGCCAAATTGTCAGCATAAAGAGAACAGCTGACGGAAGAAAGCAGAGAAGCTGGGAGATCAATAATGAAGAGAAAAGTACAGGGCCAAAAACGGATCCTTGTGCAACACCTCGATGAACTCGAAAGGAATAACCTTTGTGATTTTGATAAACCACACAAGCATGCCTATCAGTAGGGATGGGCAATTCAGAATACCGAATCCAAAAGATTCGAATCCCAAACTATCCGAATCCAATAATAGGATTCGGTGTATATCCTGCTTACAAGCTTTATCACGTTGCTTGGACACAAATTTTCTTTTTGTAAAAGTATCAATTACATGCAGTGTTACCTCTAAAATTTTAATAAGTGTATAACCATCGGCGCAAGTGCAAAATTGCTAGTAAATGTACAAAAACCACCGGACAAATTTTGGGGGACATTGCTGAACAAACTGCTACATCAGCTCAAGTAACGTATTTTAAAGTTGTAAAAAAACATGTCTGTGATTGTACAGTAGAATTTTAGTCTAATGGCTTTATTTATGACGTCAACCTGCATTTAATAATGTAATGTTTCCCTCAGCCCCTGCAGAATTTCAGTATTTCGGATACTTAAAAATTTACCTATAACGTTGATTTGCGTATAACCGCACCCTTTGTTTTTCCCTCAGTCACATTTTTTTCAATTATGGCATTTTAAACTTAGTTCAGTGCTTTTTAACCGTTTTTTTGCATGTGGCCCTCTTTCAAAACTCCGAGACACGTGGCCCGATCATTAATTTTTCTTGATTTTATAGGCGACCTCAAAAAAGTTGTCAATGCAAATTTCAGGAATGCTGTCAAAATAAAATAAAAAAACAAATCATCATGAAGATTTTCCAATTTCACTCAATAGGAAGGTTAAATAAAGTACTGGCCCAGTAAAGACCATGCTTCACTGATTGAAAATCTCTAATTTAGGCCATTATCGTCTGTCACAAACGATCTTTATTTTTTAATTTGATTAACATTTTCGCTTCCGCAATCATCGATTGATGAGCTCGTGTTTTCAGTGATTACCTCAAATTTTTTTAAATTCAGTTACAAAATTAGTTTACTAAAAAATCGATTTGTGACTTTATTTTTCATCCGATTTTCATAAAATTTTCAAAAGATCACGCTTATTTCCTCACACATCGAAAGATGTATAATTTGTGCCCTAATTCTTGGATTTATATACCCAAAAACGGTTAAAAAGACCAACAACCCAGTTGCAGACCACAAAATCTGCCGAATTCTCAGCATGTGCCAACTACACTAAAATCAAATTGAGATTACATCTTTACCACCAAACCAAACCCTTTATCATTAACACAGTCTGAAAACTACTCTTTCGGGGCATCATTTGACAAAATTTCAAGCGATAATAATAAGTTTTACTTTTTTAAATTTCCAAACTTTTTAGGGGTCTCAAAACCCCCCCAAACAAATTTGAATGGTAAGTAGATAAAAGTAAATTTAGTGCATAAAAAATATGATATGTTGCTAAATACCGATTACATTTGAAGGCTTAGGAAATTTGCTTTCCAGCAATATATAACTTTAAATAGTTTAGACTAAGTGGTATATGATATTTACTGATCAAAAACGAGTACTGTACATCATGTCAGTTCAAAACCGCCCAAAATTTTTGACTTACCTTCACTAAATTATAATTTTCAAAAAAACTACACCCTTTAAAAAGATAAAATAAATTGCAAATATTTCACCAATAAAGTTGTCATTTTGTATCAAGTTTCCAAGGAGACAAGAAGCGAAATACAAGTTTAAAAGCTAGCAGAAATTTGGCTTCTCTAAATCAAAGTTTGCTGTATCCTCCTTGTTTCTCAAGAAATGGGAAGGGTGTAAACAAGCTGCTGCTTCATTGTCAGTGACAGCATATTCTATTTAAACTTGATATTTTCTGAATCTTGAAGAAATTCCCTGTTCAAAAATACATAATGTTACACCTCCAGCAGATAATAACTGATCATATTTTAGGTACTAAATTTAACTACCAAAATTTGGTACCGATTGGTACCGGTCAAAAAAAAGGTCATGTGCCTCAGAAAATTGCAAATTGTAGAAAACCTAGGCTTTTAGGTAAGTTTTGATTGATGTATCTTGAAAGCTTATTTCCTTAGCATCATTTTGCGACCATTTCTAAAAAAATTGGTAGAAAATTAAATCTGTAGTGATCTTTGAGGTGAGGGTACTACTTTAATTTTGAAGACAACTACCCCCAGTTGGGGGGGTTCATTTGCATAAAATTTGCATATTCAAAAAAGTGTTTTTTTTTTCATTTGAAATCCCCAAGAAATGTAGATTTCAACGATATATCACACTTAATGTAAAAGTAGACAGCTGAGCAATGATTTACAAACAAGCTTGAGGTACATAATTATGATTAATTATGATTGATTATGACAGTTTTTCACGCTGCCACCTTACGGACATGTTTTTTCGCTTTTCACGCGGGAGCGAAAGAGTTAAGTCCCTACCAAGTTTATTAAGCAATATCTTATTTGCCCTGTTTTTACTATAGGCGTTCTTAAACTAAAAAGACTCCTGTTTGTTAAATTTAGCAAGTGCCTAAAAATACATCAAAGTTGTGGGAGCAGTGTTCTCTTTAAAAGCAAAAAAAAAGTGTGAAATAGCAAAATTGTGTCTGACAAATACACAATTACGCTTTTCACGTGGGAGCAAAAGAGTTAAGACGCCAGCTTGCGAGTTGAATCTTGTTTACTCTGTTACGTCTTTTGCAGCAAGAACTGGAGTTAACTGCGCATTAAAGATCTTTAAAGATAAATCTAAAAGCAAGTCCAAACAACAACTCTATTGGTGTAAGCGCAGAGTTTTCAAAGTTTCTGGGGGGAGAGAAGTATTTCAAATTACCTTTCAAGTAAATTACATGAAAATGGCTACAATTTAATATATACGCTTTTAAAAGGATCAAAACTAGAATCCACTTTTTTTGCTTCACATTTTAGGGGTTGATCAGAACTTAGAAGTCGTATTTTTTTACTTTTGGTTTTCATAATTGGCAAGAGTGAAAAGGCTATTTATTAGTATTTAACAAAAACTAAATAATTCCTTTAATAAATGGTGTTTTTTGTACTAAATTAAAACCGAGAGCTGTGCGCTTTCTTATCTTATCCAGCACTATTGAAATTGGCGTTGAAGCATAAAGAAAACAATACACATTTTAACCACTTCCAGCTTCAAACTTTCCTCAAAAAATGATGTCTTGTGTTTAACTGATGTTTGAGAGCTCTTTGGTAATATTGCTTTTTGGCTACTATTGAAATTGACTGGAAAAAGTAAAGAAAAAAACTTTTTGATTTACTTTGTGTCAATTACTTGAGAGATAATTTTCGATACAAAAGATTTTTGAATCGTCCTCACTCGCTGTTGCATCAGAATCAGGCGTTGTTTATGCAAAACGTTACACTTCTCTAAAAAAGCAATGGTTCAACCTTCATTTCTTATTCACTGTCTCTCATGTGAAACAGTTGGGTTCCAAAGATTTTAACAACTGCGAAAAAATTAACAAATACTGCCAGACTTTTTTACACATCTTGGAGTTATAACTGCAAATCCGCCGAACATGTTTACGCAAATTCACACTTTTTTTGCATTTAAAGAAAACACTCTTTGCATGCAATGATCCAAAAACTAAATTGCACACACAGGCAAAGATGTAGAAAGCTTAAATGTATTGCACTGCAATAATCTCGTTATCTGATTGTGCTTTTGTTCTTGTAAACTGGCAATAAATGCTTTCATGTTGATTGTACTAATTGCAAAAAAAAGATTCGGATTCTGGATTCGGTTCAACTATTCTAGAATATTCTAGAATAGTAAATTATTCTGAATTGCCCATCCCTACCTATCAGAAAGGAAAAATTGAGTCCAACAAGCAAAGCAAGGAGGGAGGCCAGCCAAAATAAGCATTCCTTTTCTTCCAGATGGAAGAAAAGGAATGCGAAGACCAGGAGAGATTGAAGATGTGAAGAAGAAAATCCATGCCAGAGCGAGGAAGATGCTTTAGCATGGGATAGGCAACTTTGTCTGGGCCAGTGGCAGTGGATGAGGAGAGGTTGGAGGCAGCCACAAGAAGTTCTGCGGGAGAGAAAGGAGAGCAAAAGGACAAGTGAGACTCCTCCGGGCACACGGCTCGACGGAGCTCAGAGAGGTAGCCTCTGGCTCTGCTATGCAGGGTCTTTGGCTGAGAAACGGAAAAGTGAGATCTCAGGTAAGCAGCATAGACTGAAGCCAATTCCCTGGGAGAAGAACAGTTTGGGAAGTTAGGAAAAGAGGAAGACGAGGAAAGAGAGCCAATGATAAAGCGAAGAAAAGAATGTACAGTTTTCAGGTTAGATTTGGGTGAAAGAGAAGAGCAGGTCATTTGCCATGCCTCAGCTTTGGCCTTGGTGATGACCGACAAGGCGTGTTGAGAAGCGGAGATGTAAGCCTGACGATCTTCATCACTTCTGTGAGTGGCAGCAAAAGCCTTGCGTCTTTCATTAACTGCACCTTCCACCTCAGCAGACCACCAGGCTTTAGGAAAGCGCTTGATGTGGCCAAAAGAAATGGAAGTTTTGGCTGCATTTAGTGCCAGAGAGGTGAAAAGAGCAGCAGCAGCAGAGGAAAGAGAAAGAGACGAGTATTCCTCTGCTAAAGGACAGTGAGAGTCAAAGTAGGAGACAAAGTCATCCCAACAAGCTTTCTGAAAATTGAAAGAAGGAGGATGCCTGTTGGGACAATAGGCTGGGGAGAGAGGGACGAATAGATGAATTGGTAGGTGGTCAGAAGCCAGGTCCTGAAGCACCTCCCAGGAGCAATAAAGGGCAAGAGAACAGGGAACAAAGAATATGTCAGGAGAGGAGCGACTGCCAGTGGAGCGATGGAGAAGAGTGGGTGTGTCAGGGTCATTGAGGGGGAGGAGGTCGGAAGAGATGACCCAGTAAATACTTCCTCCCCACAAGGGTCAGAAGTATCTCTTGAGTCCCAGAGGGAGTGATGGCAGTTGAAGTCCCCCAGAATGAAGAGATTTCTGGAGGAGAGAATGGAGGGAGAAAAGGAGTCAGTTCTGCCATCTGTTGGAGAGGAGCAAATAGAGGGGCATACACATTAAAAAAAGAGAGCGAGAAGGAGTTGTTAAGAGAGATGTTGACCTCTACATCATTGGAGTAGGGATCGAGTGAAGAGAGGAGGTAGAGAGTTCAGAGAAAGATAGGCCCTACCTGACAAAAATGAGGACACTACTGCTAGTGTGCATGGTATCAGGAGAGAGAATGCCAGGCCAGGAGTGGGTGCGATCAGAATGTGAAGCAGAAAATCCAGGAATCCGGAAAGAAGATGATGAGTTAAGACTGAATTCCTGAATATAGGTAAGGTCAATAGGATGGGACAAGAGAAAGTGAAGTAGTTCAGTGCTCCTGGCTTGTAGATCTCCAGCATTCCATTGGAGAACCCTGAAAGAGTCAGGAGGCATAGAAGGACAGTCAGGAGCAAGGGACAATGATGAGGGGGCAGAGGGAAAAGATACAAAATGGGCAGATGGGGGATAAGAAGTTGGAAGACGAGGGTGGGGTGGGAGTGCAGCATTAGCAGACGAAAGGCTAGATTGAACAGTGGAGATATACATGTCGAAGGAGTCTGAGGAGAGAGTTACAGTGTTATGAGTGGGGACACAGCATGGGGGGCAGCTCTCCAAGAGTGAGAACTGTCAAGAGTTCTAAAATTGGAGAGGGAGAGTTGTAAGCACCTTAGATGGGCCCATTTGGAGCAGATGCAGCATTGCACTGACTTGCTTCGCCAGGTCACATTTACAGTGCACACAGAGCAGGGAAGGATGGGGCCAGGGTTAGAATGAATGTTACCACTCATTAAGTGAAGAAGAAGAATAAGGAGATGAAAACGAGCAAAAGAAAGGCAGGAGAAAAGAGGCAACCAGTTTTAAGGAAGCTGTATGCTGCCTTTCTGCATTCGTTCATGGGGCAGTATAGCAAAAAAATGAAGAGGAGTGCCCAGGGTAACTGAGACCCTCAGAAAGTCCAACCGCAATTTTGGCCCAACCTAAACAGAGTCGGGGACCACACCACCACATTGAGGCGGCTGTTGATTGGTGCAGAGGTTAGAAACTATGACTGCAATATGTCCACTATTGGGCGTATTTAGTACAACACCCTTACCAAGCTACCAACCGATAATTAACTTTGGACCTAAATCCTTCAAAATCTAAAGCAAAACATTAACAACAGCAACAACGCAATTTATGTTGGTCCTTTTGACATCACACAACCAAAAATTGATATTTTGATCTAATCCTTTAACACATTGGCCGCAGCAAGATTTTCTAGCCACACGCTAAGCGTCTCGTCATAGTTTTGCGTAATTCGCATTTTTTCATCGACAAGCAATTTCTCCCAACGCTGTTGTTTACTATGAACTGAAATGGCTGGCAAACTGACCTGACCTCAAAACAGACTCCAAAGTAGGGCGAAATAAAGAAAAAAGTTGAAATATTTCCTTTGTAAAAGATAGGGCGTTTATCTGACACGCTGAAATGACCAAATTTATAAACTTTGCTGAAAGACGAGTATATACGTCTACCGCGTACAGAAAGGAAAATGAAAGACGTAATATTACGTCCCTCGCGGTCAATGTGTTAAGTAAATTTGTGATGTCATAAAACACCTGCTTAATGTTCACCAACACAAAACAATGCTGTTAGTTTTTCAATATGCTGGATAAAAAGTAGATTTGCAAAAAAACTAAACCTGATAGAGCAAAACTGCTTGCGTTTTTGGAATCAGCAGCAAAAATTCCATTAAAAACAGCTAACAGTTATTAACCCTCAAAAAATTTGCAGACCAGTGTAATCGGGAATTCACGGCCATGCCACGAATGAAATTCACAGCCTTTACTACAAAATTAAGAACACTTTTCAATTCAAGAGGAAGTGTCTTTCAAGCTAAGGCATATTTATGGATAGTGCAGTAATTTGATACTATATGCGGAGCAACTTGTTTTGTAAGGGCTACAAAATAGCATTGATGCCCTATCACAGCAGGTGCACCATCTGTGCATAGCAATCCCACTTTATTCCATGCTATTGAATTTTCATGAAGAAATGCATTAACAAGATTAAAGACGTCTTTAACTCTAGTTCTTTCCATCTCTTGAGAAAATAAAAACTTGTCCACAATCGTGTTTCCATTAACAAATCTCATGTATGCTACTAATTGGCTTATTGACTTGATATCTGTTGTTTCATCAAATTGAAGACTTGTTCTACTTGGGCTGTCTTGGATTTGAGCGATAAGCTGACTCAAAATGTCATTTGCTATATCTGCAATCCTGTTATTTACAGTGTCATTGGACAAGGAAACTGAGTCTATTCTTTAGGCCTCATTTTGGCCAAGTAATATTTGTGCCATTTTTACCGCACTTGGCATTATTAGTTTCACACTAGCAGTGTGAGGTACTTTTGCGTTTGCTATTGTCAAAGAAACTTCATATAAAGCATGAAGGAGTGGTTGAGAAGTTAGACAGAAGCCTAACGCAGGCAGCGTTTCACTCATATCACGTCGAGCTCTTTTTGCTTTGAACATTTTAACTGAGTTTGTAGTCTCTTTATGCGTTAGTTCCTTGTGCTTCTTCAGCTTCAAAGGCTTTAAGGAATCGTTGCCCAAAATGGTATTGCACAATGTGCACTGAGCATTGCCAAGTTTATTACCACCAATAACTTTTGTAAAACCATACTGAACGTAAGAATTGTCCCAGAAATGTATTTTTCGTCCATTTTTCTCAGCCATTAGTAAACAAAATGATAATGACCTAAGAAAGTGAAAATAATGACTAATTGAAAAGTCTTAATTGTAGTAAAATTGGCTGAATCATACAAATTCACTTTTGTGGTAATTGCATGTAAAATGTAGAAATGATATAGCAAATACTAAAAAGAAACAGGCAAAGTGATTGTCTTAAAATTCCCTCCGTTCCTTCATTGCTTAGGTTGTAAAATTCTAACCAGGCTCATAGCAACTAGCTATTAGATACCAGAGAGCTGCTGGGATAAAATCAGACACTCTGATGGTATCCCACGGCATTTGAAGTTTTCTGTTTTTTTCGTGCAGTGGGGTTGTGGATAGAGCTAAAAGAGAAAGTGTCACCACTGTAACTTATACCCAACCTCAAATGCTTTATTAAACTTTATCTCTCATTGCTAGGAATTTAATGTTTAACTCTCAATACAGAAACAACTTGTTGAATGATCATATGCTTCTCCAGAGGCGTTAGTTGCATCATTCTCACCAGAATCATCTTTGCTAACACCGTCAGTTTTCAATTACTACTTCAATGCTATTGTCTAAGCTTACATAACTGTATTTTTAATAAAAGAATCACCACTGCATAGCTTTATCCCCCTAACTATTTTTTTAATTTGGAAAAGAAAAACATCAGTCTTTTGTTTACAAAACCTTGAAACAGGTGTAGCAGTGAGATTATTTTTCTTACTCTGATCTATTGCATTATAATATGTAGTAAAAAACTAAAAATGACAGCCAATTGTATCAAACTAAAACAAATAGTTTGTTCACCCCTAGAATGATGTGATACTGCGTACGTCTGACTATAGGTAGCATGTTACTGTAAAACCACTGTTTGTTAGTCAAAATGGTGGTCGTTGTTGTTTGTGCATTTGAGGGCTAAAAGAATACAGTTTGGTATTCCTTCTGGGGACTTTCCAGATTTTTCACTGAGAACCCTCGGAATCCCTGGATACCTCTTGTTAAGAACCGCTAATTACATTTGATAGGCTGTATACAGGCCCTGTATTTTTACCTATCATCTTTGCACATGTGGAGCTTTGACATTGCTTCTTCCAGACATTCAAGATTAATTATGCAATATCCAAATGCTCCCACTGGTCCATCAAAGTAATTGTTGAGAAAAACACCAGAGCTATTTTGCTCCAATTTCTTTTGAGGTGCAGTAGGTTGTGTTGCATCTGAATCAGTTACATTAACAATGCAAACTGCAACATCTGATAACACAGAATCTGCACTATTCACACAGGTATAAACTGCTTTGCAACTTTTCTAAATTGATGTTGCTTCTTCTTCCGAGGCATACTCCAAACTCCACTAATATATTGATAAAAATTCATTAATTCACTCAATAATATCAAATATCTGTAAAATAATAATTAGTTATTCAACAGATCTACTTAGAAATAAGTGCTAATGTGAGTCATAATACCTAACTATTCTAAGCACTTGCATGACTATTAGCTGACTGCTATTACGTCATCATTTTAACCCGACCCTAATATTCCCTTGATAACTTTGCATGCTCTCAATAATTTTAATATTTACCACTGGAAACTAGTTTCTCAATACAGTTCTACCAAAATAACCAATAAATGGTGCTATTTATTTAAACTAATTGGAAGAAAATTAGATGTTAAAAATGCTTTTTAATAATTCCTGAAAACAAAAAAAATTCTCAGAGAGGGTTGCAATAAATATCATCTTCACTAAAAAGGAAATAAAGTGCTAAAAAACTGGTAGCAGATTTGAAATCTACAATAAATTTCAGCCCAAGATTGACAGAAAACAAGAAATTGATAAAAATTAAAATTTTAGGTCGGTGTGTGTCCTTAAAAATGAGTCCAAATTCCCCAATTACACAGCATTTCATATTAGACTAGCTGGCTCAGCCAGCATTGCCTGCAGGGCCTCCTTTAGTGATGTCAGGATTGAGAATGTTGGTTCAGCCAGCTGCACTAGCTTTACATATTAGGCACTGGTGTCAACAGAAATAAAAATTCTATGTTTTTCTAATCCAATTTTCATGACTCGGTTCATTCTTTTTCCTAATAAAATTTTTGATTGTAAGATCCTGGCTATGCCTTAGGTCAATGCGCTGTGTCCATTGCTTATGTGAAACCAAGTAGGTTTTGTGTTTGCCAGAGTTTCAAAGTAGGAAACAGATTTCTGATACTAAGCTATTTTTAAGCAACAGTAAAAATGTCTTCCATGTGGAGCAATTTCACACAGGCATGTTTTCTTTTCATTTCCCCTAAAATTTTCTCAAATCCCTGCTGGCTACACATTACAATGCACATTTGCTTTTCCCTGCTTGGGCATACCTAAGGAAGAGTCCTTGCTTTTCCCCAAAATTTTTCAGTTTGATCCTGGTAGCTCTATAAAGCTATCACCAACCAAAATGTAAAAAATGTTTCCAAATTTTTCATGCAATTTTATCTTGGTGGGACATGACATCACCTGTGCCAAGTTAAAACATATCAATGCAGCTGTGCCAGTTTCATAATACAAACATCTGCAAAACCAGCAACAAAAAGTTTTAAAAAATATGGGCCGGAGTTTCTGTACTTGTAATGCTAATCACATTGTTCTATCAATCAAGACTGGTAATATTCACAAAAAAAAGATGTCACAATTACTCGCACTTTCTAAAAAGTGCAAAGAGGGTAGAGTATGAAATGCATGATCAATAATAATGGAGGTGCCCAAATGGCAGTTAATTTGACGATTAAAGAAATGAGCTATTTTACCATTTGGTGGGGGCCCTTATGTGTCAAAGGAGTTAAAGTGCACCTTTGTACAAACATATGTATGATGTACACATATACAAATAGAATTGCACTTTATATATTACACTAGCCTGCTCTGGCGATATCATTTTCAGGGCCCCCTGTAGCAAAAGCTAGTTTGGATAACTAGCAATCATACGTTAACCATAAATCTTTGTGGCTACTTCTAATCAACCAAAACATTAACAAATGAATGAATCCATTTGTTAATGAACTGAGATGAACAGAAACAAATTTCAAACTAAACCAACCAAATCAGCTGAACTGACTAGAATCAAATGAACCAAATTGAATCCAAAAAAATGAATTCAATTGAATATCGTAAAAGCAAAGTCCAATGATTAGAACAATACCAAAACATGCTTAAAGCAAAATCAGAAACTTTAAATGTGCCCTAATTAACTAAACTGTACAAACAAAGAAATTAAGGAAAAGAGCTGAAAAGATAAGGTGATATAAGACAACTTAGATCAAAAACACTGTTAACATAAAATCTGGGTTTGAAACCACCACACCCCCATCAGGGTTAATGATATTGGTTCAGTCATTTCCATCAGCTTCACCCATCATGCACTTGTGTGAACAGAAACAATAAAATTGTTTTTTATGCACATCCATAATCATTGTACACATGATGGTGATCATCTTATCCTCTTGATCAAGACTGGTAATGCTTACAAAGAAAGAACGTTGCAACAAACTACCATTTATATCTTTAAAAAGTGTGAGGGAGAGGGATTGAAACACTGTCAAAACTGATAGTGGCGGCAGCCAAATGGTGGTTGTTTTTACAATTAAATATTCAATGGCAAATCTACTTTGCGATTTGGTGCAGCCCCTTTGGTTTTTATATTTGTGGTATTAAGTTATTAGGCTGTGCTATTTGCTTTCTTTCTGGCATAGCAACAAAATCAGCTATGGCTTCCCCAAATTCATTCACCATATTCCAGTAACAGCCCGTCAGGGCAAGTTATTTTCAAACAGCATACTCTCTGTAAATTTAGTTTTACAAATTGTAAGGTGTATGGTTTTATTCTGATTTTTTCCTAAACTTGGGATTTTATTACATTGCTTTATAGTATAGATATAAATAACTTAATAGACAGGTTGCCCCCAGGGCCTCATCAGTAACACCAGCATTGAGAACGTTGCTTCAGCTGGCCAAACCAGCTTTATCCATACAAACATCTGTGAGAGCAGCAACAAAAAGTGTTAAAGAATATAGACCATAGTTCCTGTACATGTAATGGTGATTATCTTGATGCATTAATGAAGACTGGTAGCACTCGAAAAGAAAGATGTCACAAGCTATCCTTTGTAACTTCTAAAGCTGTGAAGGTGTGAAACATAGTCATCAGTGATGGCAGCGTCCAAACGGTGGTGAGTTTGACAACTAAAGAAATAAGATATGTAGTGGTAGGCCTATTTCATGGTTTGGTGAAATTCCTTTTGTATTTATATTTGTGATATTAAGTTCTTTGGCTGCACTGTTTGCTTTTATTCAGCCATAGCATCAACAAGGGTCCTGCCTTTCCCCAAAGTCTTATAACCTATTCCAATAAGAGCCTATTAAGCCGTTTTCAAGCAAAAACGTTTCCTCCAATTTCAATTTTACAAATTGATGCTAGTATTGTTTTATTTTGATGTTTGCTTAAACTTGGAATTTCATTACATTCAACTTTGCCCCTAATCCAGACCTTCCTACTTGCAAATGAATATCAATGTTTTGTACTGATGCCAAGAGCCTATTAATTACAAATTAATGGGCTTTATTGTTTATGTTTGCTATCAAAACAACAGTGCATGATTTTGCCACTTGCTGTTCTCATTATACAAGGGAAGGCTGTAAAGTGAGTAGCCTGACTAAAAAGGAGTTACGACAAATCAATGAAACTTGGCATGTGTTAAAATCAATCTTTGTTGATACTGACTGCCATGTTTTTCTTTCAGTAAACTTACATTTGATAGGTAATTTTACACTTTAAAAATTAGCAGTACAAAGATTTTGAAATATAAGTAAAATTTTGCATTATGGTGAACTTGGCAATGCTTAAAGCAGATCCAGATGGGTTTTTTGACCATTTTCTCACCAAGATGAGTGTTGGATGCATTACTTCAAACCAGATACCAAACAGCAATGCATGCACTGTAAGCACTAGACTTCTCCTACTCCAAAAAAGGCTAAAGTGGTGCCATCACCAGGAAATATGAAAGCATAGAAAATCTCTCTACTGCTAATTTTTACAGTGCAACATTACTTATCTAACATAAGTTTACCTGAAGAAAAACATCACAGTTAGTATCAAGAAACATTGATTTTAACCCATACCAAGTTTCACTGCTCTGTGGTAACTCCTCAATAGTGGCAAGCATTGTCATGTCATTTAAGATTATGAGATAACATTGCTTTTTAATAGCATTCAAGACAGAAAAAAAAAGCACAATTAAAAACACTTAATTTTATAATTGCTTACTGCACCTTGATACAGCACAAAATGTTACAGAAGTACTTTTAAAAACATTTTATGTTTCTTTAAACACAATTAAGTAAAAAATATTATGGGTCATTGTACATAACCACTACATGTGTACCAAGTTTCTTAACTCCTTCGCTTCTGCGATCATGGATTGATGAGCTCGTGTTTTCAGTGTTTACCTCAAATTTTTTTAAATTCAGTTACAAAATTAGTTTACTAAAAAATCGATTTGTGACTTTATTTTTCATCCGATTTTTATAAAATTTTCAAAAGATCACGCTTATTTCCTCACGCATCAAAAGATGTATAATTTGTGCCCTAATTCTTGGATTTATATACCCAAAAACGGTTAAAAAGACCAACAATCCAGTTGCAGACCACAAAATCTGCCGAATTCTCAGCATGTGCCAACTACACTAAAATCAAATTGGGATTACATCTTTACCACCAAACCAAACTCTTTATCATTAACACAGTCTGAAAACTACTCTTTTGGGGCATCATTTGACAAAATTTCAAGCGATAATAATAAGTTTTACTTTTTTAAATTTCCAAACTTTTTAGGGGTCTCAAAACCCTCCCAAACAAATTTGAATGGTAAGTAGATAAAAGTAAATTTAGTGCATAAAAAATATGATATGTTGCTAAATACCGATTACATTTGAAGGCTTAGGAAATTTGCTTTCCAGCAATATATAACTTTAAATAGTTTAGACTAAGTGGCATATGATATTTACTGATCAAAAACGAGTACTGTACATCATGTCAGTTCAAAACCGCCCAAAATTTTTGACTTACCTTCACTAAATTATAATTTTCAAAAAAACTACACCCTTTAAAAAGATAAAATAAATTGCAAATATTTCACCAATAAAGTTGTCATTTTGTATCAAGTTTCCAAGGAGACAAGAAGCGAAATACAAGTTTAAAAGCTAGCAGAAGTTTGGCTTCTCTAAATCAAAGTTTGCTGTATCCCCCTTGTTTCTCAAGAAATGGGAAGGGTGTAAACAAGCTGCTGCTTCATTGTCAGTGACAGCATATTTTATTTAAACTTGATATTTTCTGAATCTTGAAGAAATTCCCTGTTCAAAAATACATAATGTTACATGGTTTCGGCTAACCTCTAGCAGATAATAACTGATCATATTTTAGGTACTAAATTTAACTACCAAAATTTGGTACCGATTGGTACCGGTCAAAAAAAAGGTCATGTGCCTCAGAAAATTGCAAATTGTAGAAAACCTAGGCTTTTAGGTAAGTTTTGATTGATGTATCTTGAAAGCTTATTTCCTTAGCATCATTTTGCGACCATTTCTAAAAAAATTGGTAGAAAATTACATCTGTAGTGATCTTTGAGGTGAGAGTACTACTTTAATTTTGAAGACAACTACCCCCAGTTGGGGGGGTTCATTTGCATAAAATTTGCATATTCAAAAAAGTGTTTTTTTTTTCATTTGAAATCCCCAAGAAATGTAGATTTCAACGATATATCACACTTAATGTAAAAGTAGACAGCTGAGCAATGATTTACAAACAAGCTTGAGGTACATAATTATGATTAATTATGATTGATTATGACAGTTTTTCACGCTGCCACCTTACGGACATGTTTTTTCGCTTTTCACGCGGGAGCGAAAGAGTTAAGTCCCTACCAAGTTTATTAAGCAATATCTTATTTGCCCTGTTTTTACTATAGGCGTTCTTAAACTAAAAAGACTCCTGTTTGTTAAATTTAGCAAGTGCCTAAAAATACATCAAAGTTGTGGGAGCAGTGTTCTCTTTAAAAGCAAAAAAAAAGTGTGAAATAGCAAAATTGTGTCTGACAAATACACAATTAAAATTCAACACAGCATAAAAAAAAACCTGTGGTTTTTGGTAATTTTTTCAATACGCTAAAATTTTTGCAATTTTGCAAGCAAAATCTTCAACCAGCTGTTTAATATGTACAAGACAGTAAAAAAGAATCCAAGTTAGAACCAACACTTTTTTAGAGCAGTGCAATGTTTCAGGCAAATATTCTGTGGTTGTGATGCAACAAGTGACAGCAATTGGCAAGTTAATATCACACATGTCATTGCCACAATTTTTTGCATTGCAAATTATTTCTCAAACAAATCCCTTAAAGTAAAATCAATTTTTTTTTCTTTACTTCTACCCAGCGAATTTCAATAATAGCTAAAAAGTAGTAATAGCAAGCAGCAAAAGTTTGAAAGTGGAGTTTGTTGAATTCTATATGTTTTCTTTACGTTTCAATGCTAACTTTAATCGTGTTTGCTAAGATTTAAAAAAAGCACATAGCTCTCAGTTTCAGTTTAGCACAAAAAACAGCATTTTTTGAGGGAATGGTTCAGTTTTTTACATTACAAATAAATAGCCTTCTCTTACTTGTCATTTATGAAAACTTTAAGTAAAAAAGATACCGATACGTCTTCCAACCAATTTTGGTTTTAAATCCCCTCTAAAAATGTTTCTTTTAACAAAATGTAGCTGACAGATAGGTGCTGTGATAGCTTACCAGTCGTCAGTGAAATAAGCCTTAAAACTTGGAAGAAAAAAATGTAAATCATAGTTTCAACCTCTTCAAAAACATTCTATGTTGAAATCTAGCCATTTTTATTTTAATTGCTTGAAAGATATATTATCATAAAATTTGCCTATGTTGTAATAGGATTTTTTTAAAAATGTCATTCTCAATTGACCATTCCAAAGCTGTGTGTTTGATTTGACATAAGGTGTAGGCCCTACTATCCAATCCGATTTACCATTGCAAAGCCAAATTGTTAAATAGTTAGAACAGAAACTCTTCAATTGCGTACAAAAAACTTTTGCTATTGCGCAGGCACGGCTATTGCATTCTTTTGCATTTACCTGTACACTGTGGCACTGAGTATAGTAAGCAGTTTCCAAACATTTTTTTTCACAAAGTGCAGCTCCCTCGTAAATGCAGTAAAGCTGTGGCTTTAAATGAAGAATAAACCTTAATATTTTTTGCAGTCATACCTTACAGTGAAACCCTACAATTTTATGTGTAGTTACAAATATTAGCATTTCAATTTTTTTACTAGACTTAAAAGCTATGTTTACCAAACTCATAAATATTTGCATCCATGAATTTCTCTTTTTCTTTTGGTCAATTTCAAATGTATTTCACAAAGATAAAATTTTATCTATGAAACATTTGCAACCTCTTTTCATGGATTCAGTAAATGGTTAATTAAAACTCAACAAGTGAAAAAATTTTTAGTTAGCTAGCTATGTTACCACAACTATGAATGAGGGTTCTCTAAACAAGCTTTAGAAGTGCCTCAAGCCTACCATTACTTCCACCACAATACTCTTTACAAAGAAAGCAAGACATACTACTACATACTACTGCTACATTGTACAAAAATCTTATCGTTCTTCTTTGAAGTTACACAGCTTTGGCCCTCAAACACCTTCCGATGTTAAATTACAAGTTTACATGCAATTGCAAACCCTGTTGTTTAATTGATTGTGATAGAGAAATGTAACTTGTTTAGTTATTTACCCACAATCAAGCAACAATTAAAGTTTGCAAGTAATTTTTGTTTTTGTACCATAATTGTGGTAACCTACCTAACATCCCATTATTTCATAAAAGTCATTTTTCTCATGCTCAAGTTGGGCATTGGCAAAGGATTAATTTTATTCACACACATTGTTAACTTGCCATTCAATTTGTCATTTGCCAACTGACAAATCACTATTGCAAAGGTCTTGAAGTTTGAGAGATCAAATTTAACCTAAAATAACTTATTAAAGAGAAATAGCCAGGTATTTTGCCATTGCCACCACCTTTTAGTAACCAAGAAGCTACCTGTTTGTGAACATTGTGGGGATGACAAAATCATGCTAGTTATTACATCACTAAAGCACATTGTCACAGTTTTGCCTCTCTTTTCCAGCAAATTTTAAAAACTCGATGCTGATGCCGATAAAATCATTACTTCAATTGATTTTTGGGTAATCTTCAAAGGTCTTTGACGTGCACTTTACTTGAGTCCATGCTGTGAAAGAGATAGCAGGGTAAACAAGATGCAACTAGCAAGCTGGTGTCTTGATCAGATGAAAAAATAAAAATCATTTATGACTAATGGTCACTAGATCAGTGATTTTCAATTGGCGGACCATAGCTTTCACTGGGCCAAACTTTATTTAGTCATCACATCAAGTAAAATTGGAAAACTTTTTCTTGACTACCTGCTTTTATAGTTGATTGAACAACACCCTTGAAATTTACATTGATAGCTTTTTGAGGTCACTCATAAAAATAGAAATATATAACCAGGGCACATGCTTCCATGCATTTCAAGATTGAACCACATGCCAAAAACAATTCAAAAGCACTGAACTAGATAAAGAGTGCTATAATTGAACAAAATGCATTTGAAGAAAAAACAAAAAATGCTGTCACACAGAAAACCACATGATGGGTAAACCTTACGATATGCAACGTTAGCTTAGCATATGCACTGAATAAACAGAGTAGGCTACCACAAATATCTATTTTTACACCTTCAAAAAATGTTACTATGGCTGGTGTAATGGTTTGTTCAACAATGTCTGCCAAAATTTGTCCAGCGGCTTTCATATATTTGCTAGCAATTTTGCACTTACGCCAGTGGTTACACACTTACCAAAATCTTAAAGGAAACACTGAGAAGGAGGGCACCAAAATGAATGATAAGTAATTTTAGGATTAAACAAAGCCATTAAATTACGACCATTACCTACCACTTTTTTGGGTACTTGTGGGTTATCTGTCACCACTTTTTTTCACCAGGTATTAAATTACTATTATTTAACTGTATATATAATGTTTAAGCCTAAAATGAGTTTGGAAGGCAGTGTACACTGAAGGGGCAGGCCCGGTATGTAAATGTATGGGGCAGTGTACACTGGAAGGGAGTGTACAGGGTTAGGTTTATTAAATTAAAAAAAAGTGGTGACAGATAACCCATAAGTACCCTTTTTTGTTACTGTAGGCGAATTTGTATGACCTAAAGCATTTGAGTGTGCACAGGTCGCTTAGTTTGGCATAAATGCAGCCATGCAATAGTTAAGTTATTGCAATAGCAAGATTTCCATTAATAATGTTGAGGTTAACAATAACAAAACAACCAGATGCACCAGCCTCACCTAATTGCAAAAGAAATTGCTACAAAATTTAAATGATATGTAGCTAGACACTAATATTTTGTTACAAAAGATTAAACTGGACCATCTTCATTCTTCCTGCTCATTTTCTTGGGGGGATCACTAACTTTTTTGCTTGGAGTTGGCTGCATTTTAAAATTTTTACAGACTTCATTTCTAGATAAATCTTTTTGAAAATTAAAATAGGTAATGCCAAAGATCCATGCAATCAAGTATAGCAAAATGTACCACCAAAGTACTCTTAGTTTTTCTAAAAATTACAATTTTGTGAAATCCAGGTGCCAAAATTTTAAGTGTTTCTAATCATTAAACTACACTTCACAAAACATTTAGAAACTTCATGTTTTGATAAAGGTTTTTGAAAATGTAGACAGATGATACCAAAAAACCGTCCTGGTGAGGAAAAGTAGTCAAAATGTACCTCAGAACTAGATTTGTCCAACAATTTCAAGTTTCCTACGTCAAGTAGAACAATTGTTCAACTAAAAATGAAACATGATGTATGGCAACCAATTTTTGATCAACTGTTGTAAAACAATAAACAATTGCTAGCCTTAACTAATAGTAATGGTAGTAGTTATTCAGTTTTCATCCAGTGTTGTACCTTTAGCAGAGATGGCCAGATTTACCCCATTTCTTCTGCAATTGCTCACACTCCGTCCCTCCACTTGTCTCGTCTCAGGGCATCCTCCTTCTTCAAACCAACTTTCTCTGTCTCCTCTTCCACTTGCTTCTTCCAGGTCTTCTTTGATTGTCCTTGCTTTCTCTTGCCAGTCACTTCAAGATTTAGAGCAGCCCTCAAAACACTATTGTCATCCCTCCTTAGTACATGTCCATACCATCTAACTCCATTTGCTGTTGCTAACTGGTCTATCGTTTCCTTCAACCCCAACATGTCCATCTGTTCTTCAGTCGTCTTCCTGTCTACCACTTTCTGACCACACATGGCTCCCACCATAGCTCTCTCCGTTCTCCTCAAAATTGCTTTTTCATTTTCTTTTAGACACCATGTCTCACTTCCATACAGTATTGCTGATCTTACACAACAACGATAGAGTTTACCTTTCGTCTTCAGAGGAAACCTATTTCCAAGCAACAACTCTCCACATTTCCTGAATCTTACCCAGCCGATTCCTACTCTTGCTGTGACTGCCGCTTCACAACCACCACTAGCATTTAGTCTGTCTCCCAAATAACAAAATCCATTCACTGTCTCCACTTCATTACACAACTTCTTGATCGAATCCATTGTCCCTTCCATTATTCCTTTACATTTCAAGCAAACAAAATGCATTGCCAACCCAGCGCTAGCTCTCTTTATTTTCGCACATTTGCCATGAACCCAGTTTTCACATTTTGTGCACAACACTGAGTTGACCATGACTCTCCTCACACAAACTCCACAAGGATCTATCTTGTTTTTGTATAGTTCGCCTTCTGATCCGCTTACCATCAATTTTGTTTTTCTCGTGTTGACCTTCTGTTTGTATTGATTCTTATTTTCTTCTGATGGGAACCTGCACAGCTCTTTAAATGCCGCCTTCTTTCTTGTCATGGTATCCTTGACCTCTTCATTCCACCACCACATGTCTCCTTGATCTCTCCTAGACTTCTTCTTTCCATACACTTCATCACATACCTTTAGAACACCATCCTTAAAAGTTTCCCACAAATCAGACGCATCTGTGCTCACTAGTTCTTACTCTTTTTTCAAATCTCACTCTTGTTCAGTTTTCATTCAACTTCCAAACCTTTTTTCTTATGATTCGTTCCTTTCTCACACCCTTTTTTAGAACCTTTTTATCTAGATCTACTACCACCAGCCTGTGCTAAAGTTCCCATGGAATCACTTTTACATCGCTTATATACTTTCTGTATTTTTCCCCCACAAGCACAAAATCAATTTCTGTTTCACACCCACCGCCACTATAAATGATTTTCCTTTTTTCTGTCTTTTTAAGCCAAGTACAGTATTTGCCATGCACAGCTCTCTTTCATCACAAAACTCCAGCAATCTTCTTCCTTCTGCATTTCTTTTTCCAACACCATTCCCCAGTGTACACCTTCAAAACCCTCAGCATATTTCCCCACATGTCCATAAAAATCCCCTAAAGAAACAATGATTTCACTACAACTTCCTAAGTCCCACTTGCTCCCCATTTCATCATAAAAATGAACTTTCTCTGCATCTGGTCTTCCACTTTGTGGCCCATATGCACATATTGTGCGCATCACTTCTCTACCTAGAGTTAGCACAATCACCATTACTCTTTCACTGTTTCTTCTTAAACTTCCACAATGTTTCCAGATATTTCCTCTTTCACCAAAATTCCAACCCCTCCAAATCCTGCATCATTTCCTGACCACCGCAGTTTATACCTTCGGCCCAAAGTACCCACAAAACGAGCTCCTTGGCCTTTCCATCTTACTTCCTGGATGCAACACACATCAACTTTTCTCTTCCTCAGTTCTTCACAGACTTCCGTTTTCCTTCCACAAAGACTTACCACATTTAATGTACCAAATCTTATCCCATGACATTCAAATTTAAACCCGGAGATTCTTTGCACCCCCTGTCCTTTTAAGAGCTGCCGAGGACTGGGGCCATTTGTATATTTTTTCTGGTCATGGAGATTTGTTGGAGCAAAATTTTTTCTACAGGGAGCATGCCCTTGCTTACCCCCAACCTCAGTTTTCTGTCATGAGTGGTCCAACCAAGCAATTAAGCTGGCAACCCCACCATTAACAGTCAGTCTGCAATTGGTAGGTACCCAATAGTCGCCTCTTACGACATGCTGGGTAAACAGCTTCACTATTCTGCAAACCGGTGAAACACTGCAAAATAAAAGTCACATACTGCTGGAAAGCAAATTTACTAAACTTTCAAAGGATCTGTAATTGTCAGTACCCTATTATAATCTTTATGTATTGAGCTTACCTGTTTTTACTCAGCTTACAACTTTTTGGGAGGGGTAAAAAGTTACAACTATAACAAAGTACAGTTTATCAGTACAAAACTGATAGTAATACTACATATCATATACCATCGAAATCACCTTGAAATACTCTTTAATTTGGTGAAAAACTTTGAAAATTAGTTGAGAGATGAGGTCACAAATTAGTTCTTAAGTAAACTGATTTTGAAAAAACGTTGCAGTGTAAAAAAAAATTTTCGTATTGTGATTTCTGGCAGCAAAACACTGTGTTGATCGTAACAGACAACTCTATTGTGACATCATAGAGCAAGTTTTAAGCATGAAAGAGAAAAAGAAAAGCATTGCTTGGAAGGCCTAAAATGCTTAAACAAAGACTTGCTCATTGCATTGTCAAATGAGCTTAAATTTTTGTAGAGTTGATTTCATTGAAATCAGCATTGCAGCCAGCAGGGTGCAATACATAACCAAGGATGCTGCAATAACAAAATAATGTCCCAATAAAACTAGCACCACCAAGAATACGTCTTTTATGTAATGCAAAACAAAATTGGGGCAAAACAATATTAATTGCCTTTTTTATTGGGCTCATGATTAAGTGGTATTATGTCCCAATTTTGTTTTGCATTACATAAATGACGTATTCTTGGTGGTGTTAGTTTCATTGGGACATTATTTTGTCATTTCAGTATCATCAGTTATGTATAACACCCTGCTGGCCACAATGCTTAATTGTTGTTTTTTTCATGTTTTACAAATAGCAATAATGAGGTGAAATCATTTCAGTGTAAAGATACTGATTTTGCAAAACGTATATATCCTACTGATATGATTGTGATGTTGTTGGCCTTATATGCCACCCGCTTGTGAGAGGGTATTAATTACCTCAAGTTTCAAGTTTGTTTAGGCAACAGTTCTAAGTTGAAACAATTTTTCTTAAGAGTTATGGAATTTGCAATGATTGTGATGTCATAGACCCTTTACTACACTCACTTGGGGGTGGTGATCAATTGTTCGAAGTTTCATGTTTTTGCAACCAGTGTTTTGAATTTAACACCATTGTGCTATAGAGGTATCTTATTTACAGATGTTTGGATGTAATTATGTTGTCCTGGACTTCTTGCCAATCCATCTGGGGATGATGATCAATCATTTTAAACTTTACGTTTTTGCAACCAATACTTTTAAATGTAACATTTTGTTACTGAAAAGGTACCAATTTTATACATATTTTCATGTGGATTTGAAGTCATTGCAATATCATAGACCAGTGGTTCTGAATCACAGAAGCAAATTCAGATTTGATGAGAGGTGAACAAAGACTTGCAGAAAAACCACTTTTAATAAGAAAAGGTCTTCTGGTTTGTTTTGGGACAAAACTGGGAAAATTGATGGTTACAAAAAAACGATGCCACTAACAAAGCAATCAAATGTTTTGCTATTTGTGTTCATTGTGTGGTGAATATAGTGAATGCAGGCAGTGTTGGCATTCAAAAGTTGTATGAACAGGTTTTATCAAAAAAAAGTTGATGAAAGTTCCAACACTACTTGGTGGAGACTTTTTTTGAGATTGAGATTTTCAAAATGGAATTCATGCTGAAATATTTTCAACCACCTCAATGACCCCTCTAAATGTAGGGGAAGTGAAGGGTAACTTTAGAGAAGGCAGAGAAGGCAGTAAAATAAAAAGGTTGGGAAACACTGTCATGGACTATTCTTGCTACCCCCACCTGAAGGGGATAACCAATTGCTTTGCAAAATTGTCCTTTTCTTCTAAGCTTGTTACAAATTGCATCCAAAGAGTGGCTTGCGTCCACTACAGCAACATGTATTTTTGACTGTTCAAGTTTCCTTTTTTGTGACCAGTAGCCTACTTATTGATTTTAGCATTTCACACAAATTTTGATATGACTATGATATCACTGCAACATCATAGGCTCCTTATCATACCCATGTGGGGCAATGATTTATTGTTCAGATGTTTGTTTTTGTGACCAATACTTTGGGTTTTAACACTTTTTTACTAAAAAGATGACCATTTGCACAAATTTTGATGTGGTCATGATGTCACTGTCATGTCATAGGCCTCTTTTAACACGCATTTGGAAATAATGATCAATGATCTTAAGTTTGATGTGTTTGTGAACAGTGCTTTTTAATTTAACACCTTGTCCCTAAAAAGGTACCAATTTTACCCATATCTTGATGTGTCTATGACGTTGCTGTGACACCTTCTTAACAAAGTGGCTATTTTAAACAAATTTTGGTAAGGTAATGACATCACTGCGACGTCACAGACTTCTTTGGAGATGATGATTAATCATTTGAAGTTATATGCACTTACAACCAATACTTTCAATTGTTGAGATCTTTTTACTAACAAAGTACTTGTTTTACACAAATTTTGATGAGATTATAACATCACTGTGACGTCAGAGGCTCCTTATGACACTAACATGAAGTCATTGATCAACTGCTGCACGTTGCCTAGTTTTACAACCAGTCCTTTTGAACTAAAAACAAGTTTTATAACTGATGTTATAAAAACACTAGAGACAATAAAGAAACAAACAGTATTTCACTTGCATCCAATCCAATTGCCACTGGAAAGCGTAGTTCTTCCCATTTGTCACATGATCACCTCCTATCAAGTAGACCGGATTATCCACTGAATTAATAATAAACTTTGGTTTTCCTTAGTATTCTTTTAATTAGTTTTGAAAAGGACAGTTGTAAAAAAATCATGACACTATACAAATTTAAAACTCACAGGTGATTCTCAAGTTTTACTCAGCAACGTAAAACAATTCTCAAATAATATCCTCTACTGTTTATTGCAAAAAAAATGCTGAACAGTTATAATTTATTTTCTGTACCTATTAAGTTGCAATAATGTTGCCCAGTAGCAAGTAAGTAAACACTGTGGGACAAAATTCCAGATACACAATAATTATGGTCTCAAACAGCGATAGTGCTAAACAGGCATATTAGACATGGTAGGCATAGTACAGGCATGATAGACATAGTAGGCATAGTATAAGCTTCAAGCAGGTTTCTTCACACACAATTTTGTTGCTTTCCTAGAAACAATTTTGTTTTGCTGCTGTTGGAATTGAGGGCTGTTATGTTGTATCTAGTTCCTCTAAGCCTCAAACCTAGATTATTTGAGCTACTTTTCCACACATGCAAGACTTATTATCATGCAATCACGCACTGCCATAAATGCTTTAAAACAATGCATTTAGTGTATAATCATTGGAACATTTTTCTATGCCTAATTACCTTTTGTGCGATTAATTTCATGTAAGGATACCAGTTTTAGTTCATAATTGCACGATTAGTGGTAACATCAAAGGAATCAAAAGTAAACTAAACCTGGTTCAAAAGTAAACTAAACAACTTCTGTTTATCCACCTTGTACAATTACTCAAAAGTGATACACAATAAACTCATAGTGCTGTTGAGGGTAGACCGGTGCATTTTGTGTACAGTCCTATGTAAGATATTGGGCTAGCCAGGAGCCATGTAAAGTGTCTTATAATGGCAAATACATAATACTTTTTCCAGGATCAATGACAACAATCTAAACCAATGCCTGCATTATGCTAGCCATTACTGACTTATGCACATGCACATCTACCTTACTATTACTGTCTATTATGTCTGTACTATGCTTACTATGCATGTACTATGTCTACTATGGCAATACTATGCCTACTATACCTGCACTAAGCCTACTATGCCTATTCATAACCATTCTTCAAATAGAATGGACAAGAGTATATATAAACAAATACCAGTTGATTCTATTGTATGATTAGATTTGGTCAGGCAACAGGCTTGATTTATCTTTGCGAGAATAACAAACCAAAGTTTAAACTAAGCACAATACTACAAATGAGAATCAGAACCATAATGTTAAAGATCTTAAAAAGGTGAAGTAGAGTGATTGCAAAGTGGCAACTTGACAGAGCAAGAATAGATAAACCTTAGATTTCCTTTTTAGCAGCAGCAGGCAGTATTATTTTTAGGCAGTGGCTATTTTGCCGTCGACGGCAATTTACCCTCAGAGACTATTTTGCCGTGAGTTGTTTGTGATTGGTCAATCTTAATGACGTACTAAACATGTGACTTTTGGTCGTCTCTGATTGGTCAATTTTAAAAACCAAAAAGAAATTTTGCACCCCCAGGTCTCTATCCCCCACCCTGCACACTCCCTTGCAGTGTACACTGCCCCGTACATTTACATACCGGGCCTGCCCCTTCAGTGTACACTGCCTTTCTTTTCAAGCCCTGGCCAGCTGAGATTCGAACCCGATACCTTGGTATCTCAAGTCCAGCACTCTATCCACTACACCACAGAGTCACTGGTGCGATAATAGCAAATTTGGCTATATAAACACACGTGAATGATCACGGCAAAATAGATTCCAAGGGCAAATTGCCGTCGACGGCGAAATAGCCACTGCCTTATTTTTATTCAGATTAAAGTCTAGCATCAATGACATTACATAATAACAGTAAACATAAAAAGATATGCACGTGAAAAAATGGATATACATTAAAATATGCCTCATTTTATCTGAAGATAATAGAAAAGCATTGCAAGTTGGTATTGCATTGCAGCATGGTCACTGCACCTAAAAAGAAAATTAGCATAGCAAAAAGAAAAGCAGCTACAATAACCTAAAACTATTTTCAGATGAAAGAAAAAGCTTTAAGTAATAATCGCAAATGTTGACTTTAGAACTAATAATCTAATCTGAAGGGGATCACTTTGTTGACTTGGTTATAATTTTGATAAAAAGGGGGAGACTGACAACCCAACTTGGGAGACTGGGTGGTAGATTTTTTTGGCACATTTGTACCAAAAAATTGTGCCAAAATTTTCAGGTGTCCCAAAACAATTGGGCTAAAATTTTTGGCACATTAAGTTTTAGCACATTTTTTATGCTTGGTATCTAGGATAATGTAATAGAACTTAGCATTAGCTGTCAGTCAGTGAATACTCTTGGTTCTTAGTTAGCTTTAATCTCAGGTATTTTCCTCTAGCAGAAAACAGCACAAGGGCCTACTGAAAGTTTAATGGTGATAGCCTAATGGTGAATGCTACCTGTACAGTGTAGGCACTAGACAGTAGCCTATCTGATAAAGCATAAGTACGAGTATGGCTATAAAAAGATGCAGTGTGGGTGTTATAAACAATTCATTATTTCTGTCCATTATGCTTCTTCAAGAAATAACAATTCCCCAGCACAGCTTTCACAATACTGCATATTGCATAGAAATTGGTGGTTTGTTATTCTTTTGTGCCAACATCTTTGGCACAATAAGTTTTAGCACATTTTTCATGTTGGGTATCTAGGATAATGTAATAGAACTTTGCATTAGCTGTCAGACAGTGAATACTCTTGGTTCTTAGTAAGCTCTAATCTCAGGTATTTCCCTTTAGCAGAAAACAGCACAAGGGCCTACCAAAAGCTTATGGTGATAGGCTAATGGTGAATGTTACCTGTACAGTGTAGGCACTAGACAGTAGCCTATCTGATAAGGCCTAAGTACAGGTAAGACTATGAAAAGATGCAGAGTATGGGTGTTGTAACCAATTCAATATTACTGTCCATTATGCTTCTTTAAGAAATAACAATTCTTCTGGACAGGTTTCACAAAACTGAATTTTGCATAGGAATTGGTTGCTTGTTATTCTTTTTAATATTTTTGTACAGTAGACACTGCTTAATATGACCACCTTGGGACCAGACCATTTTGGTCATAATATCCAAATGGTTATAAAAACTGAAGCCGCCATAACCGCTCCTGAATAGACGCCATAAGCCAAAAGAAGTCCAAATACTGTCAAATTCATTGTTTACATAAAGTAACAGTGTGACGTTGGCAGTAAAACAAAGTACAGTACTTTAACACTACAAGTGACGATAAAATTTAGTACGGTGTGTAACAATATGTTGAAAAGGCAAAGTTATAAGTGTGTGGCGGGAAAAATACTGCACTGTAACAAGAAAGATAGAGAAAATGTTGGTCATACTATCCGAAATTTGGTTATATTAAACAGAGAATTTTAAATGGAGAAATTCCAGACCGTACCAAATTGGTCATAATAAGTGGCTGGTCATATTATCCATGGTCATAATAAGCAGCGCCTACTGTACCAGGTGCAACTTCAGTGTAAAGTATAGGTTATGTTATGCATCATAAAAAATCTTTCTTTGAATGAGATAATTTCAAATTCAAAAATAGTTTGTCTGGAGGAAATTGTGTATTTTGTGAAGACATTCGAAGCTTGACAATTAATGAGCTGCTCCAGCATTCACTGAAGTCTCACTACTCAAAAAGAGTGACATGCACAATTAACAATAAACCTGGTATATGTACAATACATGTTATATGGTCATAAATTGCTAAAGACCAAATTGGAAAGTGTGATTTCACCACTCTGACCATTCTTGTACTGGTTCATTAAATGCTCCATATTGTATCTGGTGCACTACATTAATTAATCAGCATCTGCAAATGATTTAACTTCATACTAGATTATTAATTCTCAAGTTTATGTGGTACTTATGTGGTTGCTTTTTTAATGTCCTTAAATAATGTTAGGAATTAAAGTGTACCTGTTTGTTCTCTGTAGGGATATTTAGTTGTCATTTTTTGAAAGTATTTCTTAAATTGTGGTTTTCTGAAAGCATAATTCGATTAGTCTATCGAGCATTAGGTTAACACCACAGAATATGACTAAAGATGAGGCTGTGAATTAGAAGACCTATTTGTAAAAACATAGCCTTTCAATGCAGATTATATTAGTAGGCTCAACTGTATGGAATGAGGTGCCTGGCATTAGAGAGCATCATTCCCTAAAACCTGCATTTACCAAAACCATCATTAAGGAACAAAAGCTATATTAGTTTTCTTCTGATTTATGGCTTAATTTAGATACACCTGACATGACTTAAAATAAATCTAAATATACGTTGCATGAAATTAGAAAAGAAAAAGATGATTGGCTGATCATTATGTTGTTGTTGTTGTTGTTGAACATTTGGCATTACAAGTACTTACTTAAGATGACAAAATTCCTACACAAACAGCTAAATATTTGATTTTAAACATATTTTGTTTTGATATAACCTTGATTACTATTATAGGTTAGAGTGTACCATGCAGGAAAAGATGCACCAATCTTTTAAAAGCAGAGAGAAAATCTGGGCATTACCACTAACCAAGTTGCAAAATGTATGTATTAATAATTTAACCTTCAAACGTCACATAGCTGCTAACTATATTTGTATACTTTGGTACACAGTACACTTGGAATTCAAAAATCTTTAGTAAAAGGAAGAGCCAAAATCGTTTATTTCTTACAAGGACAATTTGAAATCAAAGTAATGTCATTGTCAGCTTGCACTACTTCATATCCAGTTTTTTGTTTTAAGATGTTAAAAGCTAACATATCAGTTCAACATGAAAACATTCTTTCATCAAATAAAGTGATCTTGATTAGCATTTTATTTGCATGTTATAGTTGGGTGTAGTTAAAAAATTGATTACTCACACTTACTTGAAATTGCCTCCAAATTTGTTGTTGTAAATCAAAGTAAAATTTTATGTCTTCTCTTCCCTGCTTGGCAGTGGTTTAACATGCTGGCGGTGTCTCTGCCACTATCTATTTGTTTTCAAGGGTGCACTTGGTAAAGGCACTTTATGACGATTTCCTCTTCTTGGCGGACTCTCAAACAAGCAGCAAATTCAACAAAGATGAGAAATACAATTAAGTGGAATTATGGAAACAATCTATAGTTGCTTTTCAGTGGATGAAAGCTAAAAAGACAAATGAATAGCCAAAAGTCCCCCATTGAGACAACCTTATTGTGGTTTGGGTGACAGAGAATACTGTGAATTGACACATCTTCAAATCCATGGTTTCTTCAAAATAGGCTTGCTCCTCTAGCAGTGTGGCTGCCCCTCAGATGCCCTTGGGAAAGGGTAGCAAACAACAATTCACATTTTAGAAATCCATTTTATCTTTATTGACAAAGATGGCCAGATTCACTTCAGTTCTGTGCAATCAAGGTCACACAATTTCTTCTTTTTGCCTGATTGGGGCATCCTCCTTTTTTAATCTAATCATTGTCATATCCACCTGCACTCAATGCCACTTTCTTTTCTTCTTATTCTGGTACCACATGTTTGCCACTATTGCAAATTACTACTACACAAAGCATCACTGTTGGAAATTGCTATTGTACATAACTAATGTTTTATGTTGAGCCATTTTCTAACGCTCAAACTATGCAGTGTGTTTTCCTTTCCTCTACACGTTTATTAGTGCTTGTCCACCTAGTGTGACATTACCCACTCTATACCTTATATGCTGACAGGTTGCATGAATATTTCCATGATATCCACTGCAACTGCAAAGTCACAAGGTTCTTTTTTACATTTCATAAAGACGTTATATTTTATATTGTTTAGTTTGTTGTAGTACAACAATGTGTTACTGGTTGAAGGTAATTTCTTCTCTTTTTGCAGCAGCATGTAAGTTGGTATGACTTACTCTCCTGTAGTCGCAAGGGTCA
The DNA here is from genome assembly GCA_963675345.1 of Trididemnum clinides. Taxonomy (NCBI): domain Eukaryota; kingdom Metazoa; phylum Chordata; class Ascidiacea; order Aplousobranchia; family Didemnidae; genus Trididemnum; species Trididemnum clinides. The sequence continues at coordinate 35,366,317 of OY776297.1, forward strand.
CCAATTAACTCAGAATGCAAAGAAAACCAATTGGATAATCTATAGCCTAACATTCATTGCATGAGTAATTTCTTTTTAATTAGCTACTAAGCCTAAATCTTATCATTTGATAAAAACTTGAACTCAATTCTTCTTTACATAATGTACTCAAATTATAATAGTGTAACTTAATGGATTTTGCTTTAATGGATTTCGCTTAATCTGCTGTGATCAGGGAGCATCTTGACTCGATAACCAAAAGGTTTCTTGATGCTCCCAGGCTTTTGCTACAAGTGTTTTTTTTTGTGTATTATTAATCAGGTTATTGTGTCGGTGCACAAAGCAATATCAAATAAATTCTCTCTCTCTCTCTCTCTCTGTTACCATCTGCAGCATCGTTTTCAAAGACCACATAATAATGCACGATAGCAGAAGTTGCTTCAATACAGTATAGTTGAAAGCATGACAAAACAAAATTTATCAAACTATGACCATCATGATACCGCAAATGAATATTTGCATTATCAGCAATTTGGTATTTTAACTTCAAAATGCAACATTTTTGTAGGTGGGTTGTGATTAGTGCCTTTGATGGAGTCATGCCAGCTGCCTAAAGGAAAAACAGACAATTGAACCTACTGCTAGCTATTTTTGCATTAGTTCTAGGGAGAAGAGTAGTTTATTTTCAGTAGTTGTTTCTTTCAATTCAGGTTTCTACAAACGCTTTCTTTAATTGAATTTGTCTTTAACTAGGCTTCATGCGTATAAGGACACTAAGCAGTTTTGAAAAATCATACTCCTGTGTTTATTGCTGCTTTTGTTGTTTTTCATTGCAATACAAATCAATTGTTTTTGGTTATATTTTTGGTATAAGTTTTGTTAACTGAAAGCAGTTACTGAAATGTAGTCAGGCAACGACTTATGCTCTGAAAGAAATATTTTATTGTTTAGTTGTGTAATTTGTTTTAAAGAGAAATTGACATTTCTGTGCACTGGTTTTACAGCCTCTTACCCTGAACAAGGCATCTGCAAAACTGATATGTAACTTTTTCACAAATACCCTATGATATGTGTGAAGTTTACGCATTGGTTCAAAAAAATTCAATTCTTATTGCACCCACTCCAGGCCATTTACCATATTTATTTGATTGAAATGCAACCTTTGGAAAGCTGCTTTACATGGTTTGCCCCCTTGCAAAATTCTGGACTTTGTTACAGAAGATACCAGCTATAAACTTATTTTCTTTTGGTAGTCGTTAAGAAAAAGAAACTGTCTCACCACTAGACTTTTGCTTAAAGACTTACGTTTTGCTTGGCCTAAACCAGCAGTTCTCAATTCATTCTTAAGCCTGCACCCCGCCCTGAAGGAAAAATCATTTTTTGCACCCATTGCATCATTTGATGTAATGTTTTTTGTATTATCATTGCTGATATCAATAGTCGCAAGTCCCCAAAACAAGAAATTAAACAAAGAATTTAAAGAATAAAAACAAACAAAATGTTTGTATGAATTTAAACAAAACACAATGAGTCAAGTACAAAGAAGCTTATCTACTAGTTTTTTCTTGCCTTTTGATGTCTAAAAGTTTTTCGTATTGTGGTTGTCAATTACTCAAAGCAACACGTAACCCATTTTCCACAATTCCAACCAATTTCAATACTTGATTTTTAAGTAAACCAGGGAAGAAAGCCCAGCTTCACACAGATAAGTAGTCAGGAAACGAAAGAGAACTGCCAGTGCTTTTGCTATTAACTTTGAATGTTTCCAGTCCTGCACTCCAAAACCATAGACTCAAAGTCCATTTTTATGTTTTGACTTTCCTTCACATCGATGAGATCCTCCGAGCAACTCTTGTCATTAGGAAGCTTATCCACCTTAAACATAAATGGATCGACTATCCAACTTTCCATGACGTTCAATTCACCAGCAGAAAAGTAATTGTCAAAGAATGCACTGAGAAATTCCGTATGTGCGACAATTTCCAACTGCACGTTTCTCTGCAAGCTAGCACCACCTTTGACAACTATTTTATCAACAAAAGGGAAGTTTGCCAGGTTTCTACCCCAAACCTAATGAGGCCAAAGAGGCAGTTTGCCAATAAAAGATTTTGGTTTCTTGGACACTTTCACCATATTCATTCTTTTTCTTTGTAGTGATAAGTTCAGGTCATTGACGTGGAGAAAATATCAGCAAGACACACTGTCATTTGAATAAATTCAACAGATTTGAAGTAAACAAGCAAGCCACTGTCGCAACCTTCCAAAAAGCGTTTGATTTCTTTTCAAAGTTGCAAAAACCTGTTCACTACCCGACCCTGCAACAATTATCTTACTTCAGCGTGGAAGAAAAAACATGGTTGTCATTTTGACTGACATCTTGGCAGAGTGACAGAAACAATTGGTGATCCAAAGCAAGACCTCTGACGTAATTTACGATTTTCACACAGAAGTTAAGGGTATCCTTCAGACATGGAGGTAGTGTTATCAAGGCAAGAGCCTGTCAATGAAGTAGACAAACTGTTGCTTTTAACTCTGGTATCTCCTTTTTCAGCCTAGCAGCAAAACCAGAACACTTGCCCAACATAGCTCATCATCAGTGCGAATAGAACCAATCACTTTTAAATCAAGATTGTGCTCATTAAAAAATCCTTTGACTAGTTTGAATACATCCTTGTTGTTGTTGTTGTTGGTTACCCGACCCCTTCCGAGGGATGGGGGCATGGTAGAAGACCATGGAGCCCCAAAAGCCAGCCAACTCCCCTGGGTCTGGACCAGAGGTCGTAAAGAGACAGAGAGTCGCCAAAGAGTGAGTGGCACAAAGAGTCCGTAGCTGGACAGTGCAGAATAAGATGAGAGATGTCCTGGGACGAGTTTCCACAGGCGCTGCAGGAAGGATTCTCAATTCTGCCAATCCTGGAGAGATAGGAACCTAAAAGAAGGCTGTGTCCATTGCAGCGAAGACGAGAGAGGACACAGTGAGCATGACGAGGGAGCACAAGTTCCTCGGTGGAAATTGAGGAAACCTGAGTGTCAAAGAACTTTGATGAGACAGTACGCCTCCAGTCCAAGATAAGACGAGAGTGGATACGAGAGGTAAGAGGAGAGAGACTACAAGGGATAGCAGAGAGCACAAGTTGCGCTCCCCGTCTGGCTAGCTCATCAGCTGTGTCGTTCCCCGGGAGAAACGAGTGTCCAGGGACCCATTGTAGCCTGATAGAACAGGAGAGAGAGGACAGTTCCTGCCAGATCTGCCACAAAGTTTGAGATAAGAGGAAAGATGGACCAGAGGACAGGGTGGCGAGGACAGAACGAGAGTCAGATAATAGCAGAAGAGAAGAAAAATGGCAGACTTTATGGTGTTGCCGAGACCAGCAAAGAGCGTGCAGAATGGTGCAGGCTTCAGCAGAAAAACGTGAGCATACTGGGCCTGCCGAAAAGCAAAGAGTGGCCTCAGTGCCACAGAGGGAGCAGTTGGCAAGAACGCCGGAGCCACCCTTGCCAAAAGGAAAAGGAACAGAGCCGTCTGTCCAAAGCACCAGATCATGAGGGGGAGAGAGTCAAGGTGGGCGAGAGCCACACCTTGGCGAGAGTGAAGGGGATCAGAGCAAAAGCATGGAGTGGAAAGGGTGGACTCGACCGTGAACGAGGGAAGATTCCAGGAGGACAGGGAAGGCAAGCAACAAGAGCCTCCCTAGAACAAGTAGAAGGAAGCATGAACGGGTGAGTGGACGCAAAAGCTCTCCAGGACGATCTGCATAGTCTTGGTTTCACTCCAAATCTGGACAAACCTGAAATAGGAAAAGAGGTTGGAAGACGAAAAGCCTGCTCATAAGATAAAAGAGTGAAGTGAGTCAGAGTGACTCGTAGGGGAAGTAAAGAAGCCTCGGAGAGTATTAAAGGGATAGGGGACAACGAGAGGCAGCCGGTGATGGCGCGACAGGACGCTCAGTGGAGGCGTTCCAATTTGATGATATTGGTAGCGCTTAGGAAAGGAAACCATCTGAGTGAAGCGTAAGTGAGAAGAAGCCGAAGAAAAGATTTATACAGAACAAAAAGGGACTCCTTAGAGGGGCCCCATGAGGAAGCAGAGATACAGCATAAGGCCTTGAGATGTGGAAAAAACTTGGCCTTCAGCGAAGATACATGCTTAGAAAAGGAAAGAGTGCGGTCGAAGGTGACCCCAACAAAGGTTGAAGTGGGGTTGAAACGGAGGCGGGAGTCGAGTAGGAGGAGGTTGGGCTGGAGGTGAGCTTGGTGGGAATCCACTGAGAAGGAGGCCTCACATTTGCTCGGATTGAGAGGAAGACACCAATGCTCCGACCAGTGCTCCAATCAAAACAGAGTTCTTTGTGTGGCCTCCACCACAGTGGGGACCAAGGGGAAAAAGGACCAAATGGCCAGATCATCAGCATAAAGAGAGCAGCTAACAGAAGAAGACAGAGAGGCCAGAAGATCATTAATGAAGAGAGAGAAAGGTACAGGGCCAAGAACGGATCCTTGCGAAACACCTCGACAAACTTGAAAGGAGCGACTTTTGTGATTTTGATGAACCACAGAAGCGCACCTATCACAAAGGAAAGATTGAGTCCAACGAGCAAAGCAAGGAGGGAGGCCAGCCAAAATGAGTTTGTGGAAAAGGGCAGGATGCCAGACTGAGTCAAAAGCTTTAGAGAAATCAATAGTAGACAGAATCGTCCAAGAGCCCGGCCTGGGTTTGTTAAACCCATCCGAAATGGACTGAGAAAGATACAGAATTTGATCGAGTGTAGACCGACCACGGCAGAAACCGACCTGGTGGGGAGAGAGAATGGAATTAGATTCCAGAAAGAAGAGAAGACGGGATAGAATGATGCGTTCAAACAGCTTTGATACGCAGGAGGTGAGAGAGATAGGCCAGAAAGAAGCGAGAGAGTCAAGAGGCTTTCCCATCTTGTGAATGGGAATAATGGAAGATGTCTTCCAGATGGAAGGAAAGGAATGTGAAGACCAGGAAAGGTTGAAGATGTGAAGAAGAAAATCCATACCAGAGCGAGGAAGGTGCTTTAGCATGGGATAGGCAACTTTGTGATCGTGGATGAGGAGAGGTTGGAGGCAGCCGCAAGAAATTTCACAGGAGAGAAAGGAGAGCAAAAGGATGAGTGAGACTCCCCACAGGGTACGTGGCTCGGCGGAGCTTAGTGAGGTAACCTCTGGCTCTGCTACACAGGGCCTTTGGCTGAGAAACGGAAAAGTGAGACCTCAGGTAAGCGGCATAAACCAAAGCCGATTCCCTAGGAAAAGAAAGGGTAGGAAAGTTAGGAGAGGAGGAAGACAAGGAAGGAGAGCCAGCGATAAAGCAAAGAAGAGAGTGCACAGATTTAGGGTTAGACCTAGGTGAAAGAGAAGAGCAAGTCATCTGCCATGCCTCAGCCTTGGCCTTGGTGATGACTGACGAGGCGCGTCGAGAAGCAGAGATGTAAGCCTGGCGATCTTCATCACTTCTGTGAGTGGCAGCAAAAGCCTTGCGTCTTTTACTAACCACTTCTTCCACCTCAGCAGACCACCAGGCTTTAGGATGGCATTTGATGTGGCCAAAAGGAATGGAAGATTTGGCCGCATTCAGTGCCAGAGAGGTAAAGAGAGCAGCAGCAGAGGAAAGAGATGAGTATTCCTCTGCTGAAGGACAGTGAGAGTCAAAATAAGAGGCAAAGCCATCCCAGCAAGCTTTCTGAAAATTGAAGGAAGGGGGACGCTTGTTGGGGCGATAGACCGGAGAGAGAGGGATTGATAGAAGAATTGGTAGATGGTCAGAACCCAGGTCCTAAAGCACCTCCCTGGAACAAGAAAAAGCAAGAGTAGAAGGAGCAAAGGAGATGTCAGGAGAGGAGCGACTGCCAGAGGAGCGATGGAGAAGAGTGGGTGTGTCAGGGTCATTGAGGGGGAGGAGGGCAGAAGAGATGACCCAGTCAAATACTTCCTCCCTGCGGGGGTCGGAAGTACCTTTTGAGTCTCAGTGGGGGTGATGGCAATTGAAGTCCCCCAGAATGAAGAGATTTCTGGAGGAGGGAAGAATGGAGGGAGAGAAGGAATTGGTTCTGCCATCCGTTGGGGAGGAGCAAATAGGGGGGGCATACACATTAACAAATGACATCGAGGAGTTGTTAAGAGAGATGTTGACCCTACATAATCAGAGTAGGGATCGAGCAAAGAGAGGAGGTGGAAAGTTCAGAAAAGGATAGGCCCTGCCTGACGAAGATGACAACGCTGCCGCTGGTGTGCGTGGCATCAGGAGAGAGAATGCCAGACTGGGAGTGGGTGCGATCAGAACACAGAGCAGAGAATCCAGGAATTTGGAAAGAGGAAGATGAGTTAAAATTGGATTCCTGGATGCAGACATGGTCAAGGTCGACAGGATGGGATGAAAGAAAGTGAAGTAGTTCAGTGCTCCTGGCACGGAGACCTCCAGCATTCCATTGAAGAACCCTGAGAGAGTCAGGAAGAGGAGTGGAGGCATAGAAGGATGGCCAGGAGCAAGGGACAGTGGTGAGGGGGCAGAGGAAGGGGATATAGAATGGGCAGAAGGAGAACAGGAGGTTTGGAGATGAGGGTGACGCATGAGTGCAGCATCAGAAGAGGGGGGGCCAGATTGTACAGTGGAGGTATACATGCCAGAGGAGTCCGAAGAGAGTGTCACAGTGTTACGGCAGGGGGGGGGCAGCTCCAAGAGTGAGAGCTGCCAAGAGCTCTGAATTTGGACAGGGAAAGTTGTGATCACCTTAGATGGACCCATTTGGAGCAGGTGCAGCATTGCACTGACTTGCCCCGCTAGGTCACATTTCCAGCGCACACAGAGCAAGGAAAGATGGGGCCAGGGTTAGGATGAACGTTACCGCTCATCACGAGAAGGAGGAGACAAAGACGGGCAAGAGTAGGGCAGGAGAAAAGAAAAATTGAAAACAGGCGACCGATTTTGTAGATGCTGTGTGCTGCCCTTCTGCGGTCATTCAGGGGGCAGCATAGCAAAAAAAATGAAGGGGAGTGCCTGGGGTAACTGGAACCCTCAGGAAGGCCAACAGCCATTTTGACCCAACCCAAACGGGGTTGGGGATCGCACCACCATGTTGAGGCAGCTGTTGATTGGTGCAGGAATACATCCTTCACAGATGTTGTCCTTGGTAGTGGTTCACAAAACAAAAACTCTTCCTCAGCTTTCTTTTCCTTGATGTAACGAACAAAGCAAATTAACTGACAGTAATTGGATACATCTGTAGACTTATTTAGTTGAAACGGGATTTTTAGTGGAGAAGCTTTCAAATCTAAGATTAGTTGATGCTGCCCCCTGAATGACCACAGAAGGGCAGCACATAGCCTCTTTGAAATTGGTCACCCTTTTTCTCTCTTCTCCTGCCTCCATCTTGCCCATGTTCTCATTATTCCTCTCTTAATGGGAGGCAACTTTCATCCTAACCCTGGCCTCATCTTTCCCTGTTCAGTGTGAACTAGAAATGTGACCTGGAGGGGTAGGTCGTTGTGATGCTGCCCCTGCTCCAAATGGGTCCATTCAAGATGCTCACTTCTTTCTTCCAGATCTAATACTCTAGGCAACTCCTGGAGCTGCCCTCCCTGCTGCATCCTTGCTTATTTTGGAGATCCCAAACCTACCAACACTGTGACTTCTTCCTCAAACTCCTCCAGCTTGTATACCTCCACTGTGCTACTTGGCCCACCTAGTCCCCTGCTGTCAATGCAACACTTTCCCCACTCTCACCTTAGTACCTGAAAGTCTTGTTTGTCCTTTTGCTCCCCCTTTTCCCCGATTGAACTTGTTGCGACTGCCACAAACTTCTCCTCATCCACTGCCACTGGCCCAGACAAAGTTGCCTATCCCATGCTAAAGTACCTTCCTTGCTCTGGCATGGATTTTCTCCTACACATTTTAACCTTTCCTGATCTTCGCATTCCTTTTCTTCCATCTGGAAGACATCTTCTATTATTCCCATTCTTAAGATAGGAAAGCCTCTCAACTCTCCTGCTTCCTTCTGAGCTATCTCTCTCACTTTCTGCATCTCAAAGCTTTTTGAATGCATCATTTTATCACGTCTGCTCTTCTTTCTGGAGTCTAATTCCATTCTCAATCTACTTTAGATCAAATTTTGTCACTTTTTCAGTCCATTTCGGATGGGTTTAACAAACCCATGCCAAGCTCTCGAAGGATTCTTGCTACAATTGACTTCTCAAAAGCTTTCGACTCTGTCTGACATCTTGCCCTTTTCCACAAACTCATTTTGGCTGGCCTACCTCTTTGCTTTGTTTGTTGGACTCAATCTTTCCTTTCTGATAGACACGCTTGTGTGGTTTATCAAAATCACAAAAGTTATTCCTGTCGAGCCAGTCAAGGTGTTGGGCAAGAATTTGTTTTTGGCCCTGTACCTTTCTCTCTTTTCATCAGTAATCTACCTGCTTCTCTGCCTTCTTCCATCACCTGCTTTCTTTATGCTGATGATCTAGCCATTTGGTTCTCCTCCCCTTCAGTCCCTACGGCAGTGGAGACCATGCGAGGAGCTCTCATTTGATTCAAGAGCTGGTCTGAATACTGGTGTTTTTCTCTCAATCCAAGTAAATGTGAGGCCTTATTTTTCAGTGGATTCCCACCAAGCTAACCTCCAGCCCCACCTTCTCTCATTCAACTCTCACCTCTATTTCAATCCCATTCCAACTTTCCTTATGGTCACCTTCGAGCTTTGACTGCACTCTTTCTTTTTTTAAACATGTATCTTTGCTGAAAGCTAACTTTTTTCCTCATCTCTGCTTCCTCATGGGGCCCCTCTAATGAGCCCCCATCTTGCGTATTAAGCTGTTTTTCATCCCCTTCTCACTAATGCTTCACTCAAATGGTTTCCTTTCTTAAGCATTACCAAATTGGAATGCCCTTGCTGGGTGGCTAGTCGCACCATCTCCAGCTGCCTCTCGTCTTCTTTATCCCACTTCTCCTCTCTGAGGCATCTCTATCTCCGCATACAAGTCACTTTGACCTATTTTCTTATTTCATGAACAAGTCATTTGTCTCCCAACCTCCTTTCCAATTACAGATTTGGCCAAACTTGGAGTGAAACCAAGACTCTACAGATCTTCCTGAATAGCTTTTGCATCCACTCACCTACTCAAGCTTCCTTCTACTTCTCCTAGGAAGGTTCTCCTTGCTTGTCCTCCCTGTCCTCCTTGGAACCTATTGTCCTTCACTGCAGAGTCAACCATTTCTTTTCTATCCTGCCACTCTGATCTCTCTCGCCAAGGTGCAGCTCTCGCTCACCTCGACTCTCTCCCACCTCACAATCTGATGGTCTGGACATATGGCTCTGTTCCTTTTCCTTTTGGGAGAGGCGGCTCTGGCATACTTGCCAACTGCTCTCCTGTGGTACTGACGCCATTTTTTCCTTTCCAGCAGGCCTAGTATGGTAAAGTTTTGCTGCTGAAGCCTGCGCCATTCTGGAAGGTGTCTGCTGGTTTCGGCAGCACCAACAAGTCTACCATTTCTCTTTTCCTCTCTGACTCTCACTCTGTCCTTGCCATCTTGTCTTATGCTCTGTCTTTCCTTTTTCCCTCAATCTCTTTGGCAGGAACTGTCTTCTCTCTCCTCCTGTTCTATCAGACTACAATAGGTCCCTAGACACTTGCAATTCCTGGGAAACCATACGGCTGATGAGCTGGCCAGACAGGGAGCACTACTCATGCCCTCTGCAGTCCTATGCAGTCTCTCTCCTCTTATCTCTTGTATCCACTCTTCTCTTTTCTCAGACGGGAGACATACCGTCTCATCAAAATTCTATGTCACACATGTATCTTCAATTTCCACTGAGGAACTTGTGCTCCATTGTCATGCTCGCTGTGTCCTCTCTTGAGGCATTCCATTACAATACAACAAATCAATCCAACCACTATGTCACAGAATTATTTGAAATTAAAATAGATCATACAACACAAAAATTGAAATCAATTTTTAAAAAATCATCAAAATCGATCAAGTGGTTTGCAAGATATCAGCATTTGTATTTCGGGCCCTCACTAGGTGGCGCTCTTCGTTTGCTAAACAATTTTTTACTTTACAGGCATTTGTTAAAGAAAAGTGGATAAAGTGGTAGTTTTATCATTTTCGGGAGTGCATCCAAAAAATGCACTAGTTTTACCTTAAAGTTGTTATTTAAAAAGATATAAGCAACTTTTTAGTTTTTAGAGAGATGATAAAATGCCCTGAAAAGCACATGAGGGAGACAAGGTGTGAAAAAAACTTGTTGTTGTTTGCTTATTTAATAACTGAATTTTCTGATTTTAAATTCTTTTCTGATGACAATTCAGTCCTTTTCCACATAATAGCTTTGCAAAATTCACATGATGTCTATCAGAATTATCATTTTTTTGGAATTCACACATTTCAGCTTAACAATATTCTGAACAAACAATTTTATAATGAAATATTTTCATTCTAGATCTTTTTCATAATTGTAGAATGTGAAATGAAACAAACATCTTAAGCACTTTGCAATTAAGGCCAATTAAAGTAGAGCAATACAAGTGTTATCGTAATAAAAGGTCAACCATTCTTTGAAAAAAAGATTTTTTGTAAGATAGAAAGCATATGACTACACTAGTTTGAAACTAGTCAGTAGTTATATTAGCATTTATCACAACACATTGTAGTTTGACACTGAGTTAATTTTTCCTAGAAATAAATTATTGCAACCATCCTGGTAAACCATGGATTCAGTCTATCAATAACCCTATTGATTGCTGGTTTGTAGTTTACATCACATAAACTGTAAGAAAAAAATCCTACTCTTAATCAAACATCTTTGCATCACAGAAAATTATACAGCCACACAAATTAATGCATGCTCATTTTATTTAGGCATGTGATTAAGGCACACTGATGTTTAAGTGGTAGACATACCAGCTGGTGCGGTGCTTGATCACATTTCCCATACAAACAGAATATCTGATGTCAAATAATTTTATGTTTCATCTTGAGTAGCCTAGGTTTTTAGGCTATTTTAAGCATGTTGATTAAGTTTTTTACCAATATATATGGAATCACAAAAATATATTGCGTTTGAACTTTTTTTGCAAAATAATGGTGTGTGCTTTTAAGCAGTACTAAATTTGCGTTTTCTTCCAAGTTTTGTGTTTTATTTATGCGTTATCATGAAAAGCAATTCTCTTCACCCTTAGAATGTTGCTTATTTAGTTTAAGTTTCTCCTCATCAATGATTAATCTGAAATTCACATTTCCAAACAATAGATATTTTTTATCAAAACAGCACAATTGTTTCTATCTGCAAAATGTATACAAAACTGCACATATTTATGGTAGTAATCATTAAAAAGAACGAAATTGCACCCAAATGTGCAAGTTCTAAACTTTGGAAAAAAACACAAATCAAATCATTTAGCATTGAAAACAATTGTAGCATGATTCAATATGGTTTTGGTCGGAATCAAGAATCACATATTTTAAGCTTGTGGTGCGAATAGCTACAGCAGCGAAAACCAATTGTGGTTGCTTGATTTTGCACAACACATGGGACAAAGGCACCCAGCAAAGGTCTTCATGCGAAGGCCAATAAAAATATTTGTATGGTCCACGGGGGTGAAGGAAGTTGATATGGATATCATTTTCCAGGAAATCAATTTCAACCACAAGCCCAATCCCAATCGATTCTTGACACAAAAAATTGTGAATTCCACAAAAACTAGAATCATTTGACACTCATTTAAATTTCAGCTTCCCAATTCCATAAGATTCAAAATGGTGAAATGATCTTGTGCCTGGCACAGTGCTAGCTAAAGCATACCTTCTCTGTAAATGATCTCAAACATGTTGAAGAGCTTCCTAGGAAAATAAAAAAAAGTTAACATTTCTAATTTGGTTAGAACAAAATTCATAAGCTGCTTCTGTTGAGAGAATTTGATTAGCAGTGGATTGCTTTAAACTTGCTTGAGTGAGTGCTCGTTTTACCATTCCTCCAACACCATCACATGGAGACTTGCTATGACTCATCGCAAAAATGATGCAAAAATGATGACCAGGATGCATCCAAACTAAAATCTTGAACAGGATATGTCAAATTCAAAAAATTTTTGTAATTTTTATACTGACCACTGCAACCATCAGAGAAGTATTCCAAGCGGCTAATTGAAAGGAAAGTTTTCCTTCATGTGACTTGTGAGCAATTGCTCAACAGCGTATACAAAACCAGTGACATGATAAAGGTCTTCAGACAAAAAACAGAAGCTTATCACTTTTAGTGATTCATCAACATCCCTGACATACACCACCACTGGATGCAGAGTGCATTGGTCTTTGTTCCAGTGGAATCCTTGAACTTCATCTTGCACAACAAAAGAATAGTTTTTGGAAAAATCAACCAGAATGATTGCAGTATCAAAATGAATTGATTCTTTTCTGTTTTTCAAATATTGAGCCTGGCTTTTAGCAATAAAAGAATGAGAAGTTAATTTGTCCAGTTGGGATACAGCAAATTCAATAAATTCATCTGTCGAAAGTGTTGGTGTGTTCAGAGTTGTTCTGTCAGTAGATTGCCATTGTTTGAATATTACTTCAAAGATTTCCTACAAGCAGTTCAGTTGTTGCATTTTAGAGACCAATGCTGATTTTGCAAGGCAGCCAGGGCATTGATAAACCATGCAGTTTTTATCACTTATGTCACAAACAATTGCTTTCACCATTTCTTTGTAATCCAATTGACAAGCAGTAGCCACCAGTTTAGCATTTTGGTGAATTTTGCAAACACAAACAGCATGACTGCCAGATGAACCGAGTAAAACACACCAATTAGGCCACAGATTGCCAAATTCAGAAAAACTTATCTTGATGTTTGAGTGGATGTTTCTGAATTCAATAGCACTTTTTAATTACATAACAAAAGGCGTTTTTGTTGATGAATTTTATAACCAACACTGACAACATCTTTAGTACCTGCCAAAGCTTGTCAAACAGTGTGAAGTGTACACTGAAAAAAGTGGGCTGTCTCTTCAATACTCCATGATGCAGGATTGCAGGTTTGCATGTTGATATTTGAACTTAATCAGAATGTGACATTGTAGTTTGAAATTTTGATTTTAGCTCATTCATTAGTTGATTAAGATCTTGAGCGGCAACTGCATCTGAGTTTGTGCATGGTTTGTCTTCAAATGAAATATTCAGTTTTGGGTTTTGGCAACTTTAGAAAAACTTTCATTTAGATTCTGTGCAACACTTGATAACTTTCGCTTTACAAGAGGCTGTCTTTGATGCATTGCCTTTCCATGCATATTCATAGGAGACTCCCCAAGCATTTGCAATACAGTACTAACCATTTATTTGGGTGTATTGCCTAAAACTTCTGCATGCTCCCAATCACTTCCAGCAATGCTTAAGTCACTCTCAGATGCAACGAAACTTTTAGAACTGATGACACCGGACCCAGTATTTGTTGGTTTTATTGCAGCTTTGTTTGCTTTGTTCCAGCAAGAGACACATAGTTTTTTCCAGGATTAGGAAACTGGAAATCAAAAGCTTTGCCAATTCTAATGTGATTACACGAGAACCTTTAGGTTTTTTGTGTTTATGAATTTCAAAAATATAACAGCAGGTTTTGCGAACAATTTTCAAAAATTTTGTAATATAATAGGCATGATGATGCAAACAAATGTGCTTTGAAGAAATAACTTCATTTAGTAAATTTGTTTTAGATCTGTAAGCTACCAATTCAATTTCAGATTTGGATAAGGAAGACAACAAAATCAGACCTGGTTTTCTTGAGTACCAACTTTCATGGCAATTAGTATTACTAAGCAATCCAATCAAACAAGATTCCATGATAAATTATTCAGAACAATAACAAACTTACTAATGGACATTAATGGTTTACCTTGCATGCTATCTAACTAAACAAAAATCTGCAAAAAACACACTTATTTGACTGTGACTTAACTTTAACTAGCTGTCAACTACAACCTTACTTGCAAATAATGCTGACAAAAAGTTAACCTAGTCTAGCCTGCTTGGATGACTACCAACTGTACTGTGCAAAAATAAGAATAATTTTCACCATGCTGTTACTTGATTATAAATTGCATATGAGGTAATTGTTCGACTATGTGGTAATTAGTGATGCAAGCTGACAATTGTGATACATCTTCTATGACATATTAATGACAATTATGATGTAATAAACTTTAGTATAATTCAACAGCAGGCTATGCAATATACAGGGTGTCCCAAAAAAATGTATACATGCTATATTCACCGGTGACAAGAACTTATTATACCGCGCTGACAAGAAAAATGTCAAGATGCCAAGTTTTACTTTTAAAAAAATGGTTCACTTCTTCCTTTTATCATGATATAAAAACTTATCTGGATAAAAATATGCAAAACAGATGGCTTGAAGGAAGAGGTACAGTTGAATTTCTATCTAGTTCACCAGATTTGACACCAGTGAACTTCTTTGTGAGAGAGTTTCTAAAAAACCATGTTTACAGCAGGAAACCTGAAGCATTTACTAAAATGAGAGCAGCAAATGAAAAAGTATGTGCTCAAAAATCGGAGCAAATGTTGTTGAACATTTCTAGGTCCATTTCTTCAAGATATTTAGAAACGTATTGAACAGAACGGCAACCAGTTTGAGCACTTTTATGAACTCGTCATTATGTAGACATTCTGAAATGGCCCCAAGTGTCTTTTTTTTTATTACAAACCAATTTGATATGTTTTTGTATATTTTACTCTTAAATTCTTTAACTTTCTTTCTATTGTATCAATTTATCTACAAGTCAAAATCAATAACTTAATAAAGTTATGACGATTCAAAGAGTGTATTCATTTTTTTGGGACACCCTGTATATATCTAAATAAAGTTGTTCCAGTATTACACTTATTTTTTAAAAAGGATAAAATTGTCATCACAAATAAGGTTGTTTTTGGAAAATATGCTTAAGGAATGAGAAAACAACAGCTTAATTTTTTTTGTACCTCATGTCCCACATGGGGATTTTGAGGCATTTTGTAGCACATCCAAAACTGCAAATAACTTTTTAAACAGTAGTTTTGCTCAAAAATTAATGCATTTTTTGAATTCTGCATCCTCCAGCATGGTAAATTTGACACTTTAATCACCTTTCTAGCCCTCAAGTTACCCATAAAACAAAACATTAGTTAAGCGAACAAAGGGGGCCACCTAGTGATGGCCCAAATTGCAAATAATCATATCTCGAAAATCACTTAAACGATTTTCAAAATTTTCTTTTGTTTTGTTTCATTTTGAAAGAACATCAACATATTAAAATTGCAACAAAATGTGATGACCCATGGTTGCATTTTTTTTAATTTGTTGTATTACAGTATAATAGAATCCCACTCTTGTCTTTGCTACAACAGACATAGCCTATTGCTGAGCTCTTATCTCTCTAGGATTGGCAGAATTGGGATCCCTTCTTGCAGAGCCTGTGGACACCCATCCCAGGACACCTCTCATTTCAATCTGCACTGTCCAGCTACAGACTGTTTGTACTGCTCACTCTTTGGCGACTTTTTTACAACCTCTGCTCCAGGGCTCTAGGCCATGGAGAGTTGCTTGGCTTCTGAGGCTCCATGGTCTCCAGCCATGCTCTTATCCCTCAGAAGGAATTGGGTAGCAACAACAACATGCTCTGTTTGACCAAAACTTGTGGTAATTTTATGCTTATTATGCGCTCTCAGTTACAATTGCATCAGTGTTTCATTAGCAAAGTATGCAAGAGAACAACATTTATATTAGTCGTCATAGTCAATTTATTAGTCATAGACTTAAACCATCATTTTGGCATATTTGTGGCAAAGTAAATGAGCCAAAATAAAAACGTCTAATGATAGGGGGCTGTAGGGATGATTTCTGGCAAATAGTCGCTGAAATAGACAACTCATTGTTCCTGAGGGAGGGCACATACAATAGCCCTCCTCCATACTCTATTGGTTGCAGCTAATCTCATTCAAATTTGTGAGCCCTGTTTGACTAAAACTGGTGGCAATTTTATGCCATCATTACGCGCTCTCTGCTGCAATTACATCAGGGTTTCATGAAGTATGCAAGAGAACAAAGTTTTTATCGATTGCCACAGTCATTTTGGCACATTTGTGGTAAAATAAATGTGCCAAATTAAACGTGCCAAAATGAAATGAGCCAAAATATAATGTGACAAAATGAAATTTTCGGCACAATGAGCCAAAAAAATTTGCTACTCCTATTGTAACTTGAAACTCTTTGTGAACACCAAAACTGTTGGGCTTTCAAGAACTTTTTTGCTTTAAGATGATGGAAAATTTGATGGCATATCCATTAACATTAGATGACTAGTAAGTGGGGTTATAAATTTACCAATATTTCATGTGTGTGTGTGTGTGAGGCACAATGCTTTGTTATAGTGTGGTGAATAAAGCAATTTCGAACTAACAAACTGATTTTCTTTATTTCAAAAAGAATCCTGTTCCATACTACAGGGCCTCTGCATTTTAATGTTTGTTGGATAGTTTTTAGTCTGCAAAATTGAGGGTATACTTAGTTTGAATGTAGTTCTAAAACTACCCTTATTGCTAAAAGACTTTGATCCAAAGAATCACCAAAAGCAGGCAAAAAAAATTGTTAAAATATTTGTGCTTAAATTTAGCAGTTTAGAGCTGTCCAATTTGCTCTATAGTTAAGGTAATAGTACTGTGTTACTGTGGAATGGCAATAAATTGATTGCTTGATGTGAGATTACCATATACAGATGAATTCAATTAATTGCATAACGGATCGTTGCACAATATGTTTTATTGCATAAGAGTTGTAAATCCCAAACCTATTTGTTTGTTTATACTAATTTCGGATAAACGCATAGTCCACTTCATCGCACAAAATAGTTTGTCAACTTGACTATGCAGTTAGGGATTTGACTGTATAAATAAATTTTTATTGTTACTTTTTGTAGCTTTTGCCTTAATGTCTTGTTGCCATGGCACTAAGACATTATGCACAATTGAATATAACTATTTGCTAGAGAACTGTATAGCATAAGCAGAAATTTTTTATTAAGGTAAGGTCACTAGCCATCTCTGCCAACATTGCCAAGCAGGCTTTCGCTTTGTTATGTCGGTTTAGTAACATTGATTTAGCCAGCTCAGCAGCCTTCTGTCAAACCATATTTTAAGACCACAAGCAATAGTTATGTAGTAATGGAGACAGTGCCCTTATACCATAAACCCCAATCACAGTTGGAGTACTTTGAATATAGAGAGATATGAAAAACCCTCTACAATTTCACAAATTCTATTTATACCTTTAAATAAGTGTAGAACAAATATGAACACGGCAATGGCTTTTGTTAAAAATCAGTTATTTGGTAATATGCATGTTTCACAACTTGGTGCAACTCCCTTGCAAATATAATTAACAGTAAAGAAACAAACAAATCACTAGAATAAATACGATCCTACTTGTGACCTTTTTGTTGTTTCTTATGCAGCACGCTTGCAAGGGAATCACTAGTTAGTGCATTGGGTTATTCCACCTACAGCACAAAGTACAAGCAATGCAGCCAAACACTCGATATTGAGTCAAATAGCAATGCAGGTCAGTCAGTAAAAAGACAATCAAACTAACAATATTCAATGACATTTTATGCCAAAGTGTAACAGTCCCACTGAACTAATAAAATATTTAAAGTTGAGACACTTCGAATTGGTGTAGTGGTTAAAGTGTCTGCTTTGCAGTTTGTAGATCTGGAGTTCATTCTCTTTATAGAGTCACGACAAAAGACTTTGAAAAATGGTATCCACAGCTTTACTGCTTGGCACTTGACATTTAGGGGATGTTGTGGAGAACAAGCTGACAAGTTTGCTTGTTGTGTCCTTGAGCAAGGCACTTAATGGGATGTCCCCACCTTTATGTGGAAGACAGGTGGCCCAGGCACCTTGGAAATGACAACTCTCACCCAATCCCAAGTGAGTGCAAACATGTTGTCCAAAAGATAGCAATACAATTTGCTTTTCTTATGAGTCAACGATAAGCATGGACAACACAACAAAAATTAATTACTCCTCACTAAAGTGAACACTAAATGCTGAGAAAATTCAATTGCATTATTAAGGAGTAAAATAACATATCAACTGGTTTTTTCATAATACCCCATACTTTTTGATGGAAGCTGCCATCATTTACAAACCTATTAGTTCCTCTTTCAATAAAGGTTTCAACTGCATTTGTACAATTAGTATTTTTTGAGGAAATGGAAAAGACAACCTTTACATTCAATCATCAAATGTGACATAACCTTAACCCTTTAACTGTTTAAGGATCACATGATTCTAACTCATAACATTTAAAACAATTCTGTAATTGCTAGATAACGATGAAATGATTGGCAGATTTGAGAAAAGTGGTTATTACATCATAATGTACATAACAATTAACAATGAAGTAGCATATGTGCTATACTAATCCTTGAAGGGTAAAATGACAAAATCAAATATTGTAAATTTGGTAAATCAAGAGCTAGCTTTAAGCACTAAGGCATTTTCCTCTATCGATGGATGCAAAGTTAAAAACAATTTACTTCCCATTGTGATGTCACACACCTTTTTATGACACTCACTCCAGAAAGATGATCAATCTTTTCAAGTTTCATGTATGCCCTGTACAATTAGAAAAGAAATAAAAGACAAAGGCCCAAAAAATGTTTAAAAAATTGACCTACTGGTATAAGAAAAAGTAACCATGTGTGTTTGGACAGGTTTAAAAGTTGCCTCCCTAAATGCTTTGCCCTCTCTTTCCCCAAAAATAGTGCTTGCTTATGCTAGAGGATTGCTTTGCAATTGCATTTATGTTCTCAACTCCCAAGTCAATATGGAAACAATAGAAATGATAAAATAGCTATAAATTTAGCCAACGAAAACAACAACTGAAATCAATGTAATCTTTTTTGTTTTACAAACTGGCATCACTTCCAGTCTGCCACAATAGCACTATACACGATAGAGCCCAAAGCATCGCAATTTGTTTGCAATAGAATTCGGTAGTTTATTCTCTTAAAATTACATCAAAAAAACAAGCCTGTCCTACCACAACGTTATCACATACTAAGTTACAAACTGTCCCTGGTCAATCTAACTACCCTAAACAGTGGCCTAGTGTTTCCACGCCTTTCCATCCACGGGCGCAATGGTAATGCTTTGCACCACCTCAGCACAACATACTCTTGCTCCGTGCTTAGTGCTCACGTGTTTACAGCTTTTTTTATTGCAACAGCATGAACAGAGTTTCCACATATTATTAAACTTTCTAGCTCTTCTTTCTTGGTTACAACCAAAGTTTAGTGCGCCTTCGTCTTTATCTCCCCTATACCGACTTCCAGAGACGTTGCAGCCGCCCCCCAAACCCCCCAATTGGGGGGGCCCAGGCCAACTTTGGGGGCCCAAGTTAGTCTGAAATTGCTTTTTGGCTACGTGACTATTTTCAGTTCAGCAGACTTGTTTACAACCGATTTAAACTGTAGGAAGAAATTGGCTTGTGACATCATAAGTGAATGCAACGTCATTTTATCTCGCAGAATCTAGAATATTTCGATTGATTTTCTGGTAGAATCTTGAATATTCAATTGACGTAACAATGCCGTTGTTACGCAACAATCATAGAATGGTCTGGAATTCTGTTTGGCTATAAATACCGGGACAATATATATACACTGCAGAGTGCAGATAAAGTATTTTATTGACATTGTATAGAATGAAACGTTCAAAAAGTGGTGCTCAAAAGAGAAAAGAAGCAGCCACTGCTCGAGATGCTGTAGCGAAATTGCCCAAGATGACAGATTTTTTCAAGATTACTGAGCAGAGTAGACCTGGCACTAGTACCGAGAGGGATGAAGAAAACTATAGTGTACAAGAAAAAAAAGACTATGACGATCAGCATCAAAGTGATTGTGAATTTCCAGAAAATGTAAGTTGTGATTTACCTGCCAATACGCAACCTTCAATATCAAAAATAACTGAATCTCAATTTACCCCTATCCCTGATGACCCATGTAAATGGTCTGAAAGTATTTCTGATGCTCAACGATGTGATATAGTAAAGCGTGGACCACATCAACTAATAATGAATTTTCCATATAATAACACAACTCCAAGGCGACGTTTTTCCTCCAACCATTATAAACATGTGTTACCTAATGGTGAAAGTGTTTCACGATCGTGGCTAGTTTATTCTGGGGAATCAGATCAAGTTTTTTGCTTTTGTTGTAAGCTATTTGGAAAAACACTAAGCCCCTTTTGTAGTGGTATAAATACATGGGAGGGTTTTTCGAAAAAACTGAAAGACCATGAAAACGGCATTTCCCACCAAGAATGCTACAGTCAATGGATGTTGCTAGCTGAAGGGATAAGAAATTCATCCACTATCGACAAACGCGAGATGAATATTTTTTTCAATGAAAGACGTTTTTGGAGAAATGTTTTAGAGAGACTTATCGACATTGCCTTGTTTCTATCGGAAAGGAATCTTGCTTTTAGAGGATCTGAAGAAGTCTTAGGATCTCCTCACAATGGAAATTTTCTGGGTATATTTGAGCTTTTGGCAAGAAGAGATCCGATCCTAAAAGAGCTTCAAGACAGAATCAAGAATAAAAACACTAAAGATCACTATTTGAGTCCTACCATACAAAATGAACTAATTGAATTGCTAGCGACAGAAGTTGAAAAAGAAAATTTACAGCAATTGAAATTGGCAATATATTTTTCTATAATTTTGGACTGCACTCCAGATATGTCACATCATGAACAAATGTCTGTCATTCTCCGTTATGTACTATGTAATGAAGAAGCTGCTGTTGTTAAAGAAACGTTTTTTGGCTACTTGAGAATAAGTGACAGTACTGGGAAAGGCTTGTTGGACGCTTTCTTAGAAAAAGCGACCGAACTGCAACTCGAATTGTCTGATTGTCGAGGTCAGTCATATGATAATGGTGCTAACATGAAAGGAAAACATTCTGGGGTCCAAGCAAGAATGCTAAACATCAATCCCAAAGCTGTTTACGTGCCCTGTGCAAACCATACCCTTAACTTTTTTGTTTTTGTTTTATTTTACATTTTTATCCTCCATTCACGAGAAAGCGAATTGTATCGCTATACTTTGGACGGGAAGTCCGCACTCGCTTGGGAGTTGCCTTTTTCGAGGTTTATGGGCCACCTGTCTTCCACATAAAGGTGGGGCGTCCCGTTAAGTGCCTTGCCCAAGGACACAACAAGCGAACTTGCCGGCTTGTTCTCCACAACCTCCCATAAATGCCGAGCGCCAAGCAGGAAAGCTGCGGATGCCATTTTTTAAAGTCTTTTGGTATGACTCGACAAGGGGATTAAACCCCAGGTCTACCGACTGCGAAGCGGACGCTCTAACCACTACCCTTAACTTAGTTGTTGTTGACAGTGCTAATTCATCGACGGAAGCATTGACATTTTTTGGAGTACTTACAAGGTTGTATGTGCTGTTTTCTTCCTCTGCTCAGCGTTGGGAAATTTTGAAGAAACATGTGGAGCTGTCCATAAAGTCACAATCTGATACTCGTTGGGAAAGCAGAATTAAATGCATCAAACCTCTTCGACACAATTTAAAAGAGGTGTTGCTGGCACTGAAAGACTTGGAAGCCATTTCCATAGAAAGAAAAGATGGAAGAGCTGCCTCAGAAACAAAATCGTTGATAGCTCATTTATCAAAATGGAGTTTTCTTTTGTCGGTGTTTATTTGGTATGATATCCTATTCCAAGTCAATAAAGCAAGCAAGATTCTTCAATCGTATGTAGTCTTCCTTCATACAATGGAAACGGAAATCCAAACAACTGAAAAGTTTTTGCAAAACTATCGCACAACGGGTTATGACAGTGCCGCAACATCTGCTGTTGAAATAGCACAGGAATTGGATATTGATCCTTCTTTTCCTCCGTCAAGAAGTGGAAAGAAAAGAAGATTGTTTGATTACCAAGGTGAAGAGGAACAACGAGCTACTCCTGAACTGAAATTTCAAAGCAACTTTTTCTATCCATTAGTAGACCAGGCTATTATGTCAATAAAGGAGCGCTTTAATTTGTTACGTGAGGTTTCTTCCGCCTTTTCGTTTTTGTACACACGAGACAAACTTTTGCTTGTGCAACAAGAAAATGCTCTTCTTACTTGCTGTAAAGAGTTCCAAAAGAAGTTCGGTGACATTGATTCTGATGAAATGAGCCCTGAGCTACAGCGGTTTGTTTTAATTTTACAAAAAAAACGCAATCTCAATACGGCTCAAGACTTTCTGAACTATCTTCTAACGACTCATTTATTTGAATTGTATCCGAATGTGTACATCGCACTTCGAATCTTACTAACTTGCCCCGTGACTGTTGCCAGCGCTGAAAGAAGCTTCAGCAAACTGAAACTGATCAAAACTTTTAATAGAACGTCTATGACAGACAGTAGACTATCTTCATTTGCCATGTTGTCAATCGAAAATGACTGCGCCCGATCTCTTGATTATGACAATGTCATAACAGCATTTGCGAACAAAAAGGTTCGCTCCAGACTATTTAAATGATACTGTGTTTTTATAACTTTTTCATGTTTTTCAGTGTCATTGCTTTCGTTTCGCAGTGTCTGCATAAATGTCCTACTGAACTCTGGCATCGGTGCCGAATTTTTTATGACTTGCACCTTCGGTATCGGCATGCTTTATTCTGACATTAGCCTGTTTACTTATGTACAAATTGTGGTGTATTTTCTTAATGCAGCTTTTCAATTTTACACCTCTAAAGTGATATGACCTGTGCGCAGGGGCTCTTGCGCTTACTCTGGGGGGGCCCGAAGTTGGAGTGCTACGGGACTGCCGACTTCGTCTATATCGCTCCTATTTAGACGAGCGCAGACGTTGCCGATGCGGGCGCTGCTTTGTTCACCGAATGACTTTTTCTGCGTTTAGAACGCCGCGTGAAAGAACTAGTAGAAGCGGCGCAGATGACAAAAGGCTTGCACAGGCTTGCGTCAAAAGAGTTAGGGATATACTGTATAATGCAAAGTCAATTAAAAGAACTTGTTAAGATCAGTTATATAGAAGACATTGATGCGGTTAGAGCGAAACTGGTGAAAATTAAATCGAATCAGGAATTCATCAGCGAAAAGTTAGATCAGTTTGATGCTGATAAAAGCAATATGTGAAAGGCAAAGAAAAGCAAACAGAGAAGCTAAAAAGCTAAAAAATAACTCAGTTGATCTGAAAACGCAAGTCGACATCAAAGCAAACAAGATTAGAGAGTTAGAGTGATAAGAAGAACGGCAAAATTTAGAATTTCATGATGTGCTACTTAAAAAAGAATAAGATGTAACTGTTCCGCCAATCTTCATGTAGTTTTTCTCAGCGATTTAACATCATGAAGCATAGTTTCTTGAGAATGTGACGCAAAAACTTTATAAGCAATCTACTGCAAAATTCATTGATATTGTGACAAAAAAATTAAGTGATCTCGTGTTATTTTGTAAGCAGTTTTAGTAAATAT
The DNA here is from genome assembly GCA_963675345.1 of Trididemnum clinides. Lineage (NCBI taxonomy): Eukaryota > Metazoa > Chordata > Ascidiacea > Aplousobranchia > Didemnidae > Trididemnum > Trididemnum clinides. The sequence continues at coordinate 35,389,859 of OY776297.1, forward strand.
AGCTTCAAATTAGACCCGTACTGCGAACCGAGCAATTGACCCTACTGAGGAGTACCGATGTGGAAACGCTTTGTCCGATTTCGGTGTGTTGGTGTTGTTGAGTGGTTCCCATAGCACGCCTGATTCCAAGAACAAATACATTTTCAAATCATAAACACAACGTCGACCACGCGAATGTTGACTTGCGACGAATTTTTTCAAAAATATTTTTAATGCGTTTTTATTTTTATGCCTTTTTATATGCTTGTTTATTAGGTCACTTGGCCGTACGTCAGACGGAACTACGCCTGGCCATACGGCTTAGTCACCTGGTATTATTTCATGATATGTAGCTATGTATATACCTTTAAGACCAGTTTCAGGCCACCGAATGGTTTACAATAATGATATACAATAACAAGCGCGCGAACAGAGCGAAAATGTTTATGAGTCACCCACAGTGTTCTATTTCAGCGAAATATTGATGATCCAAAGTTTGTATCTCGTAGGGTCGCCATAATCACTTCTCGCGGAAAAATGACATTGCTGTCAACGTAAAGATTGGCAGCTCCTTTGATGAGCTAGTTATCAAGCATTTTTGGGTATCGGGTGTGTAGAAGATAAATCCTTTGAGCAATAACGTGCTGACTGAACCCAATCGCTGGGAACTAGCAGTCACAAGGAGGAAGGCACGACAGCAAAACTTTATTCCACCAATTTACGCGGTTGTGGTAACAATCGAATTACGTCCGTCCGTCACGAAACCCAACCATGAAAGAGAGCACAATATCTCCGACCACATGGTCTGTAACAAAATCTGCACGCGACACCAGGATTTAGGTCGCTGCACACGTCTATGTAAACAGGACACTGCACACGTCACATTAACAAAACAAATAACGGATAAACAACCTCATGGCGGGAAAGGCAAGCGGATCACCGAGCTACCAAGAGAAGACAAAAATAAACATTATCTATCCCTAATAAAAAAATAAAAATATGTGTGTGTGATTTTAGACGCATACAATAATAACACACGAATGCACATAGTAAAAACTAGAATCACACACAACAGCCGAAAGCAAACTAACAAAAAAAATAAAAAAAGGACAAAAAGATGTTTGGCATGGTAGCTTGATGAAGAGCGAGGCGCGACACGCTACAGGTGTATATACATAGCTACATATTGTTATAGCTTGATTGTTTGTTTCCGTTTCGACTTGCATTGCGCGAATTCTTGTTGAAATTTCTAGTTGTTCCTGGGGGCAGTAATTGTTTGGTTGTTAACTTTGCGTGGATAGAAAATGCGACGCTTTGCTAATGTGGGATTTTTCATTCTACTTTATTGGGTGCTCAGAATCTCCAACTTTGGTCGTCTCTATACTCGTGCACGTAAAACAAAACATACATATGAATAATACAAACCGAATTATTATGTTACGTAAACTACATTGAATTCAAAAAATGTTATAGTTGCTTGTTATCCTTTAGTTAAATTTCTGCATCAACATTGATTCTTGTAATGGCGAATTGAAATGCTGCGCTTTAAATGCGTGTGAGCATGGGCCATTGTGTGTGTGTGTGCGCGCCAACGTGCTCGTCGCTACTTGGATAGTGAAGAAGTAAGCATTGGAATGTGTTGTTTTTCGTGCTTGGTGATGCGAAGTTGCATTATTATTAGTAGTGTGGTTTTCTGGGCAGCAGCGTGCGAGTAGAACTGTTTTTTTTTATTTTACTGAGAGATTATTATTATTGCCACAATTCTTTCACTCCAAGCATGGGTTTTTCCATCTCGGATTTTAGCAATCCTAATGGGAGTAACATATTTGCAGGCGAGTACAGTAAAAACAACAGACCAAAATAACGATAAAAATTGGACCTGTCATTTTGTACAGGCAACACATTTAAAGCTTCTGCATAATCTACCGGTGCACATTTGTAATGTGCCTATAACAATCAAGAAACTAATTGATTTACTTGTGCACTGGTACTTCTTAAGGTGTAGTTTTTACGTGAATAAAGCGTGTGATTAATGCTCAAAGTTACTACTTTCCCTGAAATGTGTTGTTCTCTGAAACGAATGCCTTCGTACAAAAAGCCGACGGACCATATTTGTCCCACTTTACGGGTGTCATTAATAAGAAATTCTACAAAGGGCCTTGGAGAAAAGGTGTTGTTGTATACCGGAGAGAGCAGAACTATCTCTTGCACTGGTTGGCAATGAATCTCGGTAAGTACATCGCCCGCTGTAATTGCGGCTTTTTTTCGACCAGTAAGCACAGATAGGATCTCTCCCGGATACTGTTTTGCCATAACAAAAAATAAGGTCGTAAAAAGGTACTGTAGCTGGTATTCCACAAAGTGGATGTAGCTTGTAAGGTTACACAGCTTTTCTGCTATTGTCTCTGAAGTGTCATTCACGAATCGGGATACTATCGCTTGCTGGGAGTAATGCGTTGTGTAGTTTCTCTTAAATGGAGATAAAACATTATGGTGTGCTATTGCTTTGATTTCGGTGCAGTTGTCGGGAATGAGCAGTATTCCTTTCGGTTCACATATTTTCTTCGTGCCACAATATTGAATTGCTTTGGCAGGACAGGTAATTTGAGTTTGCACAGACACATGCAGATGAGGTATTTATATTCTATAGAGGGTTTTCTCGTGGTAGTGTAGCCAAAGATCATGCGTTCCCACATCATCCGTTTGGGGACAGAATACCGGGTGAGTCAGAAGTAACCGGGCAGTCCAAACTACACAAGTTATAAAAATCCAATTTATTATTACATGTACATAATCAAACGAAGTGAATGCTCAAAACGTTGACCGTCTTCTTCAATGCATTTTGCAGTCCTTCAAACGACAGAATAGCAAACACTTTGGCATAAGCCTTCACTAATTTTTGTGCAAGAATTCACTATCATTGCCACGAGTTCATCTTTCGTTCTCGACTCTTTGGCATACACTGAATTCTTTAACACACCCCAAAGAAAGAATTCAGGAGGAGTAAGGTCTGGAGAGCGACAATACTCGATGGAACTGCGACGACCAATCCATCTGTTTTGAAAGCTGTCGTTGAGCTTCTGGCATTCAGATCACTTAAATTTACAATTGTAAGATGTGTTCACGTGACCTTTTTCTTAAATTGACGATATGTAAGATGTGTTTACATGACCTTCTTCATTGTCAGTGAGTTTACACCAAGAAATCAACCGACTGATTGATGTAAACGCATTTCAGTACTCTTAGATCACGAATGTCATGACTGCCCAGTTACTTCTGACTCACACTGTACTTTAGGAGGAGGAGTCCATATGAATAGACGTGATCCTACCTTGCATGGTCCTTTGCTTATTTCGTACACCGACATTGAATTCATGGCGCTGTTCATCCGTTTTTTATCGGGTGTTATATTGCAATGATTTTTGTTAGCATCGCATTATTTACTAACCCTTTCTGTTCGTGAGGCCATGAATATTGATAGTGGACTTCATTTCTAGTTATCCACGTGTTGGTTGCGTGCTTGATCAGGGGCCCTATCCCGGTTGCTTAAAATGCTCGTGACCAGAAATGGCAAAGATGTCGGCAAGGGGATACTCCTGCTAAAGTAGAGGAGTTGTGAGTCTTGCTGCCAAAAAAACAGAAAACTGTACTCAATGCGATTGTATAGCTATGGCAAACAAGAACAGGTATCTTGATGAGTGCGTCTAAGGAGCTTCAAATTTTTGCTTTACGTGTGTGTATGACTTCTTGTCGATGCCGAAGACGTGGGCGTGTTAATGGCACAACATATTCTGAGTGAGCCATATTGGGATAGCATAAAGTGAAGTGTTGGGTCAAAGGATAATTTACAATAACGCGCGCAAATAGAGCAAGAATGTTTATGAGTCACCCACCATACTTGATGCGTTGGTGTTGCTGAGTGGTTCCATCAGCACGTCTGACTCCAAGAACAAATATATTTTCAAATCATAAACACAACGTTGAATACGCGAATCTTGACTTGCGATGAATTTTTTCAAAAATATTTTTAATTCGTTTTAACTTTTATGCCTTTTTTATATGCTTGTTTACTAAGTCACTTGGCCGTACGTCAGACGGAACTACGCCTGGCCATACGGCTAATCACTCAGTATTATTTCATGATATGTAGCTATGTATATACCTTTAAGACCAGTTTTTGGTGATTTTGGTATTGAGGTCACCGAATGGTTTACAATAATGATGTACAATAACGAGCGTGCGAACAGAGCGGAAATGTTTATGAGTCATCTACAATGTTCTATTTCAGCGAAACATTGATGATCCAAAGTTTGTATCTCGTAAGGTCGCCATAGAAAATTATAACTGGGCTTCTTGCGGACTACTTATAAAGCCTTTCCTTTGTTATGCTGTCTTTCTTTGTTCTTTGCTATGTGGTTAAATAAGGCCACATGTTTGACTCATATATGTGACAGGTGCATCTGCTCATATATATAGTGACCACGTGTATTTTCGCTATTCTTGTCAAAGCGTAAACGTGGCAAAACGAGTAGTGAATTGTCGTTTCAATCTGATTATTCTTCGGATTTCGGTTTGGAACTGCGTGTTGGTTCCCTTTCTTGATCGTCATTAAGACTACGTGGCAGCCTTTATTGCCGAGAATTTTCGTTGCGCGCACGCTGGGAGAAGCTGCGCATATTTATAAATAAAAGCTGCCAGAAAACTGTTCTTATTTGACGAAGTAGAAACGATCCATATTGTTGTGAACCAAGGCCGACAAGTTGATGCCTGGTTATTTTTCAACCGCGGTTATTTTTCCACCGTTTCCGCTTCCACTTCCACATCTATCGCTTCCGCTTCTACAAACAAAAAACGAAAAAACGACCGTTGACAATTTTTTTTAACTTTTGTGGGTCTGTAGCTTGCCTTCTCCTATACTTCATCATTTTGAGAAGACAAAAACCTTCATTTATTGCTATTACTTTACCTACTTCGCTTAAGCTTGTTGTTCCGAACTACTCTGTGTTTCTTTTTCTTAGATATTGAAACTTGTGTTGAATGTAGAACAATGCTTTTCAATCTTTTTGTCATCGCGGAACCCCTAATGTACTTCTGCGTTTGTCACGGAACCCCCACTAACAAAAATTTAGAAATCACAAATTGCTTGCAAGAAAATCAAATATTTCGTTACTACAATTCAAAAAATAATTAAACACTTCAACAAACAGACAGTTATTACAAGTTCCTTCACTACTTACAACTTAATGCTTAATGCTTCTCAGTTAACTTAATGCTTCTCAGATCTGAACCTTATGACCACATATTACAGCTCTCGACAATAATCTGTCGTCATAACAACAAATTACACCGTATAGCGCTGATTTTTCCTCTCCATCCTCAACTGACTTTGAGTTAACTTTAACTCTAATCATCATTACGAACTTTCTATTCGTCCCCAAAACACGTATTGACTCTAGTCTTTGTGAATAGTGAAGTGTAAAATTTCTGTCGTATATATATTATATACCTGTAAAGCGAGCAAAATTGACTGCACCAATCAACAGCCGGCTCAACGCGGTTATGCGGTCCAATCCCGTTTGGGTCGGATTAAAATGGCTGTTGGCCTTCCCGAGGGTAGCAGTTACCCCGGGCCCTTCCCTCACACAAACCATTTTTTTGCTGTGCAGCCCCTGAACAACCGCAGAAGGGTAGCACGCAACCTCTTTAAAATCGGTCGCTTGTCTTCTCTCTTCTCCTGCCTTTCTCTTGTTCGTCTTCCCATTCTTCTCCTTCTCCTGATGAGCGGCAACGTTCATTCTAACCCTTGTCCCGTCTTTCCCTATTCAGTGTGCGCTGGAAATGTGACCTGGCGGGGTAGATCAGTGCAATGCTGCACATGCTCTAATTGGGTTCATTTCATGTGCTCACTACTCTCCTTTTCTAGATTGAAAACTCTTGGCAGCTCTCACTCCTGGAGCTGCCCTCCCTGCTGCGTCCCTGCTTTTTTTTTGGATTCCACACCTACCAGCAATGTGACTTCCTCCTCGAACTTTTCCAGCTGGTATACCTCCAATGCTCAATCTGGCCCTCTTCTGCTAATGCAGCACTCCCACCCCACCCTCGCTTTCAAACTTCTTATCCTTTTTCCGCCCACTTTTTATCTTTTCCCTCTGCGCCCTCACCACCGCCTCATGCTCCTAGCTGTTTCTCTTTACCTCCTACTTCTTCTTCTCCTCCCTAACTCCCTCAGGGTTCTTCAATGGAATGCTGGGGGCCTCCAAGCGAGGAGTACTGAACTGCTACACTTTATTTCGTCTCATCCCGTCGACCTTATTTGTATCCCGGAATCTAACCTTAATTCATCTTCCTCTTTCTGGATCCCTGGATTCTCTGCTCTACGATCCGAAGGCACCCACTCCCGATCTAGTATTTTTTCTATTGATATCACAAACGCTAGCGGTGGTGTGATCTTCGTCAGGCAGGGCTTATCCTTCTCTGAGCTTTCTACCTGCTGTCTTTCTTCGCTAGACCCCTGCTCTGATTATGTAAAGGTCAACATTCCTCTAAACGAATCCTTCTTGCTCTCATTTCTTAATGTTTATGCTCCCCCTATTCGCTCTTCTCCGAAGGATAGCAGAACCAATTTCTTTTCTCCCTCCATTCTTCCCTCCTATGCGGAAGCGGTGGAGTTTTTGCGCTTCCGCTTTTGCTTCCTCCGAAAAAGGACCGCTTCCACATCCCTGGTTATAAGGAAACCAAAATATAGCTTATCAAACTAAAGATTTGTTAATACAATTGATTAGCTGACTGTCATTGCACTACATCCATGGTTACTGCAGCAAGCCAATTGCTTGCACAACGCAGATAATGCAACTGATTGCAAGGCTCGAAGGCACAAGAGTAGTATATAATATCATTTTCGACCCCTTTTTTGTGGTGCAGTTGTGGTGCACTACGTCATTTCCGAACGTGATTTCCGAACGTGTTGATACGTCATTTCCGAACGTGTTGATACATGAACATGAAATACATTGTAACAGCTTGTAAATACAACGTGTAACAACTTGAAAACAAATGGTAACCTTACCAAGACAACTTGAAAACAAATGGTAATACAACTTAAACAAATATATTTGTTTTTAGGAATGGTTTTATTTGTTTGAGTTCTTTTTAGGAATGCTTTGAAAATGTTCTTGTTTTAGGAATGATTATATTTGTTTTTGGAAATGATTTTATTTGTTTGATTTGTTTTTGAAAATGTTGTTTCTTGTATTTAGGAATGATTAGGTATATTTGTTTTTAGGAATGGTTTTATTTGTTTGAGTTCTTTTTAGGAATGCTTTGAAAATGTTGTTGTTTTTGGAAATGGTTTTATTTCTTTTTGGAAATGATTTCATTTATTTTTTGAAAATGTCCTAATTGGTTGGACCCTTGCTTCAGAATACCCCCACTTCAAAAGTTCTCCAATTGATTTCACTTTTCAACTCGTTTACGGTTTTTTGTCTTATTGTAAGCACAACTGCTGTAAAACAGAAACATTAACTTTAGGTCGTGACTGAAGCCTTTGATACTAAATTATAACTACTTCCTTTTGAGCGTAAGCGTCAATCGCGCATAATCATTCACTTCTGGAAATTGTTTATAACATCACAGAGCCTCTGATCGATTTCTCCTTTTTGATTCCCTAGAATGTTGTTTCTTTACTCTTCTAGATGTGTTTATTGGAGGTATTTTCCTTACTCGTGATATTTCTGCAGTTGGTTGGAATTAATTTACATCTATTTCAGTAGAACTAGGTAGGTAATGGATTCAGTCTTTCTTCAGTCTTTTTGTCAATAATTTTGTGACCACACATGGCTCTCATCATAGCTCTCTCCACTCTCCATAAAATTGCGTTATCATTTTCTTTTAAACACCATACCTCACTTAAATCACTACTGTTTACATCGTAAAATCGAAAAGATTTAGTTTTAATTGTGTGCAAATCATAAAACATTCATCTCAAATTTACATTCATTTTTCATACAACTAGAAGCCAAAATTGTATCGTATCACCACACTGTTTTAAAATTTTTCTGAAATTTAGCAACTTTTAAACTCATTAACACGAAATTTTTACTACCTTTCAAAGTCTACTTAACTCACCTACATAGAAACAAGCACAACTTTTAACATTATTCGTAGAACATTAACACAAAATTCATAGTTTTCAAAGTCTCCTCAACTCACCTACATAGAAATAAGCAATGGCGTAGTGGTTAGAAACCGACGCGATGGCGTAGTGGTTAGAGCGTTCGCTTCGCAGTCGGTAGACCTGGGGTTCATTCCCCTTGTCGAGTCATACCAAAAGACTTTAAAAAATGCTATCTATAGCTTCCCTGCTTGGCGCTCGGCATTTATGGGAGGTTGTGGAGAACAAGCCGGCAAGTTCGCTTGTTGTGTTCTTGGGCAAGGCACTTAACGGGATGCCCCCGTCTTTATGTGGAAAACAGGTGGCCCATAAATCTCGAAAAAGGCAACTCCCAAGCGAGTGCGGACTTCCCGTCCAAAGTATAGCGATACAATTCGCTTTCTCGTGAATGGAGGATAAAAATGGCAAATAAAACAAAAACAAAAACAAAGCACAACTTTTGACATTATTCGTAGAACATTAACACAAAATTCATAGTTTTCAAAGTCTCCTCAACTCACCTACATAGAAACAAGCACAACTTTTGACATTATTCGTATAACATTAACACAAAATTCATAGTTTTCAAAATCTCCTCAACTCACCTACATAGAAATAAGCACAACTTTTGACATTATTCGTATAACATTAACACAAAATTCATAGTTTTCAAAGTCTCCTCAACTCACCTACATAGAAACAAGCACAACTTTTGACATTATTCGTATAACATTAACACAAAATTCATAGTTTTCAAAGTCTCCTCAACTCACCTACATAGAAATAAGCACAACTTTTGACATTATTCGTATAACATTAACATAAAATTCAGGGTTTTTACAGTTTCCTCAGCTCACCTACATAGAAATAAGCACAACTTTGACATTATTCGTAGAACATTAACATAAAATTCAGGGTTTTCACAGTCTATCTAGCTCACCTACATAGAAATAAGCACAACTTTTAACAACATTTCAAGGACATTAACACAAAATTCATAGTTTACAACATTTACGTTATTACAGCTAGTCGTTAGTTTAGAGGAAAATAACCAATAGTTTTCTAGATTATCAGATTTGTTGGAGAAAAATCACAGGCAGTGACGTTGTGAGTTTGGTGAAAGAAACACTATCAAATTTGACACAATTTCAGTCAAAAACTTGTACCGCTAGCCGTTAGTTTTACACTATTTAAATTAAAATTTCAGTAGATTGACCAGACCTTTGAGTGAAATGTAGAATTGCTTCAGATATGACAGTGAGGTAGTTAAAATTTTAGTACAGTGGTGGAAACATTTTGAAAAAATCAGAACAGTGAAGTTTGTTTCAATTCAGCAGTTTTTAATCACTACTATCATTAAACCAAGAAGATTGAACCTTTATTGTGTTTGGAGACTACTTCAATAATTGTTCAACTTTTACTTGTAAACATTCACCATGCATCTAATTTATAATATCTTTTCATATGACAACTAGAAAACAAAATTAAATCTTATTATAAAACTGTTTTCAGTAAAAACTATCAAATTCTTAAGCCACCAACATAAAATTCATATTTTTCAAAGTCAAGAAATCAGCTAAGATTACTATCAACAAAAATCTGATGCAAACGGAAACATCAACATCACGTCAACAAGCCTTTAACCAATCACAATCGATGTAGAAATTCAAAAATAGTAGTTTCCTTCAACCCCAGCATATTCATCTGTTCTTCAATCTTTTTGTCAATAATTGTCTGACCACACATGGTTTTCACCATAACTCTCTCTGCTCTCTTTAAAATTGCGTTTTCATTTTCTTTTAAACACCATACCTCACTTAAATCACTACTGTTTACATCGCAAAACCGAGAAGATTTAGCTTTAATTGTGTGCAAATCATAAAACATTCATCTCAAATTCGCATTCATTTTTCATACAACTAGAAGCCAAAATTGTATTGTATCACCACACTGTTTTAAGATTTTTTCCGAAATTTAGCAACTTTTAAACTCATTAACACGAAATTTTTACTACCTTTCAAAGTCTACTTAACTCACCTACGTAGAAATAAGCATAACTTTTAACATTATTTGTAGGACATTAACATAAAATTCATATTTTCCACAGTTTACTTAGCTCACCTACGTAGAAATAAACCAAACTTTAAACATTATTTGTAGGACATTAACACAAAATTCATGGTTTTCACAGTCTAATTAGCTCATCTACGTAGAAATAAGCACAACTTTTCACATTATTTCAAGGACATTAACACAAAATTCATGGTTTTCACAGTCTAATTAGCTCATCTACATAGAAATAAGCACAACTTTTCACATTATTTCAAGGACATTAACACAAAATTCATGGTTTTCACAGTCTAATTAGCTCATCTACATAGAAATAACCACAACTTTAGCATTTTTGTAGAACATCAATAAAACAAAACACAAAAATTATTGTTTATTCTTATTAAAATGAGTATTCACCCTCTACTGCAAATAGAAATTATTGACCCAATTCTTTAATTTTTCGTTGTTTGATAAAAACCACAAACAGAAAACTTCAAAACCAATCTGACTCTGTGCTATCACCAATCTAAAACTCATTGCTTTAACAAAAATTCTCAACTTATCCGTTAATTTGTAAGCACTTGAGCAAACATACTTACGTATTGTGACAAGTCGTCTTAGCTGATCTAAGACTTTTGTTTCGTACAATTAAACTCTTGCACTAAGTTTTGATCTATTTGAAACCGTTATTTGTAATTCACAACTTTCAACTCGCATCATATTGTCTCCCGTATAGGTAAATCAAGAATTTTACCTAAATCCTGGCAAAATTACATTAAGTGGTATCTATTATACGCTTCTTATACGTAATCACTGCTACGCACGTTTGCAATTTCAGATTAGACCAAGTTGATTCATTACAAAATCTCTTACTATCTATTTTTATCAAACAACTTCAATGCTACTGTATCAAGTATAACTCACACACCATAAATTAGTTACAAAATGTAAAATCTGAGCTTACAAAACCAACTGCTAAACGTTTTTCCACTAGCTTTCTCAAATCTAATCCTCTGTTAGAAGCGAACAAACTTTGATAGTAGCATCAACATAAACTTACAGTTGTCTTTCTAAGTGACCTCATTAGTAATTGCTGTGACCAACACACAAAAGTTTTGAATGTAATCTCGTGAAAGTCTTGACTAACTTTCTGACAAGCCACTTTCCATTCTTAAAACAATTTTTCCTCACAATCAACTGTTTCAATGCTTTTAACACCTCAAAATCTAAACGTATAAATATTTTCTGAACTTTACCTTCATATCTTCACCGAGTATTGACTCGCATAAAAAATCTGAAATCATGACCCATTATTTTCAAATTTCATTCAAGTTTTTTAATCAACAAACACCAAACTCGCAATTTGATAACTTCTAAACTCATTCATTTGCACAACGAACCTTTCAAACTTATCGTTTATTTTCAAGAAGCACAACCACAATTTCTGATATTGCTGTACATGACTCTGAAGCGGAAATAATTCTTATTTCTCAACCTATGAAAATTATATAGCCTCGTTCTGATCGATTCGTTTTTGGTTTATTGTTTTAATCTTACTTATTTCATCATCTTGATATTGATTTATTCAAAAAAATATTTTCCATTAATTGCTGTAAAAGTTTTATCTCTTCACCTCCATCCAAGATTGAACTCGCTATTTGCACCATTTCAAAGTAAAACTTTTCATGATTTATCGATACGAAAAACTCAGACTAATCACTGTCAACAGACATACACTCCGCACATACTAACAAATTTGCATTGAATTACTTTAAAATTACCCGTTTAGGTAGAAATCTGCACAGTACGATTTATTCTTTCCAATCAAAATTACTATTTGTAACACTATTTCGTTGTGATTATGATAAAAAGTATAACAATCCATACAAACTTTTTTACCAACATGCAACTTTAAAGCTATTTTCATTACATCCACCAAGCTTCAAGCTTAAATTTCTAACACTGTTATACGTAGGCTAATTGATGTGCAAAATATCTTAGTTATATTCAATCATCATTTAACTTCCTCGTTGAATTTACTTTTACCCTACACCTCATTGTGCAACAAAGATCAACAACAAACAATTTAATTTCGCCTAATTTACACCAACGTTTTACGTCATTACACTTGAATTCATATCAAAATTTTATAAACCTAATATTCATTGGTTAAAAATGCAGTGGGAGACTAACATTTCTAATGACTTTTTAGATTTATTCACTTGTTAAAATTTTCACCAAATATTGAACACGTTGAGACAACAATCATAAAAAGATTTTTATCTGAAGCCCTCGCAAAATATTTGAGAGGAAGATCACTAAGCTACCTTGTGTGCGATCAATGTATTGTTTTCTGATTTTAAGTTATCATCACAACTCAGTTCAATGGTAAACCAGTGGACAAATATTTTTCAATCATCACGCATTTTCGCATTATTTTTGCACTATGTAATACTTTTGCTGTATGTTTATTCAAAAAATTCTATCTTATAGTGTTTTCAAACTTAAATTTCTTTACTGTGTATTCACATTATTACCACTGTACATAGTAGTAAAATACAACTTTACCTCAACTACTCTAAAAAGTTTATGTATCCAGTCTAATATTTGACACTACAGATTACCGAAACAACATCAATTTTGATTATCTTACAAGTTATTTTATGCAACTAAAAATCAAACATACAAATATGGTAGTAGTTAGAGCGTATTAGACCTGGGTTTGATTTCTTTGTCAAAGACTTTTAAGTGATTACAGCTTAGTGTTCAGTATGAAAGACCGACCAGTTTGCTTGTTTCATTGTGTTTTACACTACAGATAAGCAATGGGTTCGGTGTACCAGCTGCAAACTTATAGGAATGAATGAAACTTATATCGCCACTACACGTAATTTCAAAAACCACCTGTCTTCAATCCACACCTAAATCATTTTATTACTACTTTTCATCTCCTATTTTGTTTTATTTATTTGCAGTACAAATTGATATCTTTCTAGTGATTGTCTCTAACATATTGTTGCATAACATCCAGGTTACATCAATTTTGTGTGTGGGAAAACTTCCTAGTTTACAACTCGTGGCCATTAGTCTAAGAGTAATTGATAATATTACCTTGACAGATATTGTTCTTGCAGCTGAGAAAGTAACTTTTCACTAAACTTTTTGAGAGCATACTACAAATTTGATTGGAGTTATCACATGATGTTCACTTTGAGAAAGGTTTGTGGTGCATAGAGACGGGTTATTCTGAACAATTAAATCAATCTTATTTCTAAATTAATCTTTGCTGATACTTAAAACTGCAAGCGACTTTAATAAATGAATGGTTTTATTCGTGAAACATCTAAAATTTCAAACGTTTTTGACCTTTTCAAGAATTAAAATCTGTAAATGCGATGTAATAATTTGATAAAAATAATAAATTTGATAATAATACTGCACCAATCAACAGCCGCCTCAACGTGGTGGTGCGGTCCCCGGCCCCGTTTGGGTTGGGTCGAAATGGCTGTTGGCCCTCCCGAGGGTCCCAGTTACCCCAGGCACTCCCCATTCATTTTTTCGCTATGCTGCCCCCTGAACGACCGCAAAAGGGCAGTACACAGCATCTTTAAAATCGGTCGCCTGTTCTTACTTTTTCTTCTCTCCTGCCCTACTCTTGCCCTCCTGCCCTACTCTTGCCCTCCTTCGTCTCCTCATTCTTCTTCTTCTCGTGATGAGCGGTAACGTTCATCCTAACCCTGGCCCCATCTTTCCTTGCTCTGTGTGCGCTGGAAATGTGACCTGGCGGGGCAAGTCAGTGCAATGCTGCGCTTGCTCCAAATGGGTCCATCTAAGGTGCTCACAACTTTCTTTATCTAACTTCAGAGTTCTTGGCAGCTCTCACTCTTGGAGCTGCCCCCCCTGCCGTAACACTGTGACTCCCCCCTCCTCGGACTCCTCCGGCACGTATACCTCCACTGTGGAATCCGGCCCCCCCTCTGCTAATGCTGCACTCTTGCCCCACCCTCGTCTCCAAACTTCTTATCCCCCATCTGCCCATTCTATATCTCCTTCCCCTGCCCTTCCACCACCGTCCCTTGCTCCTGGCTATACTTCTGCACCTCCTGCCTCCTCTTCTCCCCCTGACTCTCTCAGAGTTCTTCAATGGAATGCTGGAGGTCTTCGAGCCAGAAGCACTGAACTACTTCACTTTCTTTCATCCCATCCTGTCGACCTTATCTGCATTCAGGAATCCAATCTAAACTCATCTTCCTCTTTCTGGATTCCTGGATTCTCTGTTCTGCGTTCCGATCGTACTCATTCCCGGTCTGGCATTCTCTCTTCTGATGCCTCGCATGTCAGTGGCGGCGTTGTCATTTTCGTCAGACAGGGCCTATCCTTTTCTGAACTTTCTACCACCTCTCTTTCTTTGCTCGATCCCTACTCTGATTATGTAGGGGTCAACATCTCTCTAAACAACTCCTCCTCGGTGTCATTTCTTAATGTGTATGCCCCCCCTATTCGCTCCTCCCCAACGGATGGCAGAACCGATTCCTTCTCTCCCTCAATTCTTCCCTCCTCCAGAAATCTCTTCATTCTGGGGGACTTTAATTGCCATCACCCGCTTTGGGACTCAAGAGGTACTGCCGACCCCCGTGGGGAGGAAGTATTCGACTGGGTCATCTCCTCTGACCTCCCCCTCAATGACCCTGACACACCCACTCTTCTCCATCGCTCCTCTGGCAGTCGCTCCTCTCCTGACATCTCCTTTGCTCCTTCTACTCTTGCTTTTTCTTGCTCCTGGGAGGTGCTTCAGGACCTGGGTTCTGACCATCTACCAATTCTTCTATCTATCCCTCTCTCTCCGGTCTTTCACCCCAACAAGCGCCCCCCTTCCTTCAATTTTCAGAAAGCTCGCTGGGATGGCTTTGCCTCCTACTTTGACTCTCACTGTCCTACTGCAGAGGAATACTCGTCTCTTTCTCTTTCCTCTGCAGCTGCTTTCTTTACCTCTCTGGCAATGAATGCGGCCAAATCTTCCATTCCTTTCGGCCACATCAAATGCCCTCCTAAAGCCTGGTGGTCTGCTGAGGTGGAAGAAGCGGTTGGTGAAAGACGCAAGGCTTTCGCTACTGCTCACAGAAGTGATGAAGATCGCCAGGCTTACATCTCCGCCTCTCAACGTGCCTCGTCGGTCATTGCCAAGGCCAAGGCTGAGGCATGGCAGACGACCTGCACTTCTCTTTCACCTAAATCTAATCCTAAATCTGTGCACTCTCTTCTTCGCTCTATTGCTGGCTCTCCTTCCTCGTCTTCCTCCTCTCCTAACTTTCCTAACTGTTCCTCTCCCAGGGAATCGGCTTTGGTTTATGCCGCTTACCTGAGGTCTCACTTTTCCGTGTCTCAGCCAAAGGCCCTGCACAGCAGAGCCAGAGGCTACCTCACTAAGCTCCGCCGAGCTACGTGCTCTGTGGGGAGTCTCACTCGTCCTTTTGCTCTCCTTTCTCTCCCGCATAATTTCTTGCGGCTGCCTCCAACCTCTCCTCATCCACTGCCACTGGCCCAGACAAAGTTGCCTATCCCATGCTAAAGCATCTTCCTCGCTCTGGCATGAATTTTCTTCTTCACATTTTCAATCTTTCTTGGTCTTCACATTCCTTTCCTTCCATCTGGAAGACATCTTCCATTATTCCCATACATAAGATGGGAATGCCTCTCGACTCTCCTGCTTCCTTCCGGCCTATCTCTCTCACCTCCTGCGTATCAAAGCTGTTTGAATGCATCATACTATCCCGTCTTCTCTTCTTTCTGGAATCTAATTCCATTCTCTCTCCCCGCCAGGCCGGTTTCCGCCCTGGACGGTCTACACTTGATCAAATTCTGTACCTTTCTCAGTCCGTTTCGGATGGGTTTAACAAACCCAGGCCGGGCTCTCAGACGATCCTGTCTACTATCGATTTCTCTAAAGCTTTTGAGTCTGTCTGGCACCCCGCTCTTTTCCACAAACTCATTTCGGCTGGCCTCCCTCCTTGCTTTGCTCGTTGGACTCAATCTTTCCTTTCTGATAGGCGCGCTTCTGTGGTTTATCAAAATCACAAAAGCCGCTCCTTTCGAGTCCGTCGAGGTGTTCCACAAGGATCCGTTCTTGGCCCTGTACTTTTCTCTCTCTTCATCAATGATCTTCCGGCTTCTCTGCCTTCTTCCGTCAGCTGCTCTCTTTATGCTGACGATCTGGCCATTTGATGCTCCTCCCCCTTGGTTCCCACTGCGATGGTGGTCTCACAAGGAGCTCTGTTTCGATTGGAGTGCTGGTCGGAGTACTGGTGTCTTCCTCTCAATCCGAGCAAATGTGAGGCCTCCTTCTTTTCAGTGGATCCCCACTAGGCTAACCTCCAGCCCAACCTCCTCCTACTCGGCTCCCGCCTCCGTTTTAATCCCACTCCAACTTTTCTTGGGGTCACCTTCGACCGCACTCTTTCCTTTTCTAGGCATGTATCTTCGCTGAAGCCCAAGTTTTTCCCACGTCTCAAGGCCTTACGCTGTATCTCTGCTTCCTCATGGGGCCCCTCTAAGGAGTCCCTCTCTGTTCTGTATAAATCATTTCTTCGGTCCCTTCTCACTTACGCTTCACTCAGATGGTTTCCTTTCCTAAGCGCTACCAATGTCACCAAATTGGAACGCCTTCACCGAACGGCCAGTCGCGCCATCACCGACTGCCTCTCGTCGTCCCCCATCCCTCTACTACTCACCGAGGCTTCTTTACCTCCCCTACGAGTCACTCTGACTCACTTCACTCTTTTTTCTCATGAGCGGGCTCTTCGTCTCCCAACCTCCTTTCCCATCTCAGGTTTGTCCAGACTAGGAGTGAAACCAAGACTATGCAGATCGTCCTGGAGAGCTTTTGCGTCCACTCACCCGCTCATGCTTCCTTCTACTTGTTCTGGGGATGCTCTTGTTGCTTGCCTTCTCTGTCCTCCTTGGAATCTTCCCTCGTTCACGGTCGAGTCCACCCTTTCCACTCCATGCTTTTGCTCTGATCCCCCTCACTCTCGCCAAGGTGCGGCTCTCGCCCACCTTGACTCTTTTTCCCCTCATGATCTGGTGCTTTGGACAGACGGCTCTGTTCCTTTTCCTTTTGGCAAGGGCGGCTCCGGCGTTCTTGCCAACTGCTCTCTCTGTGGCACTGAGGCCACTCTTTCCTTTTCGGCAGGCCCAGTATGTTCAAGTTTTTCCGCTGAAGTCTGCACCATTCTGCACGCTCTTTGCCGGTCTCGGCAACACCATAAAGTCTGCCATTTTTTTTGTCTTCTTCTCCTGTCTGACTCTCGTTCTGTCCTCGCCACCCTGTCCTCTGGTCCACCTTTCCTGTTATCTCAAACTCTGTGGCAGATCTGGCAGGAACTGTCCTTCTTCTCCTCCTGTTCTATCAGGCTACAATGGGTCCCCGGACACTCGTTTCTCCCGGGGAACGACACAGCTGATGAGCTTGCCAGACGGGGAGCGCTGCTTGCGCCCTCCACAATCCCTTGTAGTCTCTCTCCTCTTATCTCTCGTATCCACTCTCGTCTTATCTCGGACTGGAGGCGTACTGTCTCATCAAAGTTCTTTGACACACAGGTTCCCTCAATTTCCACTGAGGAACTTGTGCTCCCTCGTCATGCTCACTGTGTCCTCTCTCGTCTTCGCTGCAATGGACACAGCCTTCTTTTAGGTTCCTATCTCTCCAGGATTGGCAGAATCGAGAATTCTTCTTGCAGCGCCTGTGGACACTCGTCCCAGGACATCTCTCATCTCATTCTGCACTGTCCAGCTACGGACTCTTTGCGCCGCTCACTCTTTGGCGACTCTCTGTCTCTTTATGACCTCTGGTTCAGACCCTGGGGAGTTGGCCGGCTTCTGGGGCTCCATGGTCTTCCGCCATGCCCCCATCCCTCGGAAGGGGTCGGGTAAACAACAACAACAACAACATGTGATAATTTCAAATAATGAAGATATACAGTGTGTCCAAAAAATCGATACCGTTGCAAATGTCCACGTATTTTCCATCATTTTTCTACAAAAAATCTGTACTGTTCAAAATATCCACGTATTTTCCATCATTTTTTCACAAAGAATTTGATTCTCATTTCCCATATACATAACTGACATTTCATATTCTGTAGTTTATTCAATAAAAATGATTGATTCAAGTGACTACACGGTTGAATATAGAGTTCACGCCGCTTCATTTTTTATTGCAAGTGAGCAAACTAGACATGCCATGAAACTTGTTAGAGACAGACTGCGTGTGTTATATGATATTGAACCACCAGAACATCGCATAATCAAGGCTTGGAGTAACAAGTTATTGGAGACTGGTAGTATGATTGACAGACCAAGAAGTGGAAGACCAACTGAACGTAAGATGCAATCGATGATGTGGAGAAAGATGTCAAAGATGAATGAAGAGACTATCCAACAAACTTGATATTCCAAAGTGATACGTAGATATTTTGAACAGTACGAATTTTTTGTGAAACAATTTTGAAAACTATGAATTTTGTGTTAATGTCCTACGAATAATGTCAAAAGTTGTGCTTGTTTCTATGTAGGTGAGTTGAGGAGACTTTGAAAACTATGAATTTTGTGTTAATGTTCTACGAATAATGTCAAAAGTTGTGCTTATTTCTATGTAGGTGAGTTAAGTAGACTTTGAAAGGTAGTAAAAATTTCGTGTTAATGAGTTTAAAAGTTGCTAAATTTCAGAAAAATTTTAAAACAGTGTGGTGATACGATACAATTTTGGCTTCTAGTTGTATGAAAAATGAATGTAAATTTGAGATGAATGTTTTATGATTTGCACACAATTAAAACTAAATCTTTTCGATTTTACGATGTAAACAGTAGTGATTTAAGTGAGGTATGGTGTTTAAAAGAAAATGATAACGCAATTTTATGGAGAGTGGAGAGAGCTATGATGAGAGCCATGTGTGGTCACAAAATTATTGACAAAAAGACTGAAGAAAGACTGAATCCATTACCTACCTAGTTCTACTGAAATAGATGTAAATTAATTCCAACCAACTGCAGAAATATCACGAGTAAGGAAAATACCTCCAATAAACACATCTAGAAGAGTAAAGAAACAACATTCTAGGGAATCAAAAAGGAGAAATCGATCAGAGGCTCTGTGATGTTATAAACAATTTCCAGAAGTGAATGATTATGCGCGATTGACGCTTACGCTCAAAAGGAAGTAGTTATAATTTAGTATCAAAGGCTTCAGTCACGACCTAAAGTTAATGTTTCTGTTTTACAGCAGTTGTGCTTACAATAAGACAAAAAACCGTAAACGAGTTGAAAAGTGAAATCAATTGGAGAACTTTTGAAGTGGGGGTATTCTGAAGCAAGGGTCCAACCAATTAGGACATTTTCAAAAAATAAATGAAATCATTTCCAAAAAGAAATAAAACCATTTCCAAAAACAACAACATTTTCAAAGCATTCCTAAAAAGAACTCAAACAAATAAAACCATTCCTAAAAACAAATATACCTAATCATTCCTAAATACAAGAAACAACATTTTCAAAAACAAATCAAACAAATAAAATCATTTCCAAAAACAAATATAATCATTCCTAAAACAAGAACATTTTCAAAGCATTCCTAAAAAGAACTCAAACAAATAAAACCATTCCTAAAAAGAACTCAAACAAATAAGAATTCAAATAAAGCATTTTCGATTGTAAATCCAAACAACGTTACAAGTAAAACGTACCTCCAAGTTCATGTATCAACACGTTCGGAAATGACGTATCAGCACGTTCGGAAATGATGTATCAACACGTTCGGAAATGACGTAGCCGCACGTTCGGAAATGACGTAGTGCACCACAATTCCACCACAAAAAAGGGGTCGAAATGAGATTATATACTGCTCACAAGCAAACTACGCATTAGCAAATTAGGCACGCGAATTGTTGTAGTAGCAACATTTGCTGCCCGTATTACTAATGTTACTAGCCCTACAAAACAACTCGACTGGTTCCGTGCTAATCAATGACAGTACGCTTGACGTGGGAATCAGAGAGTTGAAACCTGT
This sequence comes from Trididemnum clinides, assembly GCA_963675345.1. Classification (NCBI taxonomy): domain Eukaryota; kingdom Metazoa; phylum Chordata; class Ascidiacea; order Aplousobranchia; family Didemnidae; genus Trididemnum; species Trididemnum clinides. Next base: position 35,410,099 of record OY776297.1, read on the forward strand.
TGTTGCCGCACCATAAAATTGAAACATCAACTGCTCCATCAAAGATTGAAGCTGTATCAACCAGCAAGAGATAAAGGGCGTATTCGACATTTTTTAAAACTGTCAAACGGACGTACGCTAGAAGACGCCAGAAGGAGTGAAGCGACACCCCTGCAACGGAGGTGCAGATTTTTGTGATATTTGTATAAATGCGGACTGCTCGAGAAGGCCTAACGCGTTGTTAGCCGGAAAATTTAAATCGTTTTTTCCTGCTCCTTAAGTTGAAACTATTTGGCTTTCTGTATATTTAAGTGTTTTGTTAAACATATTACATGTACCTGTTTATTAGATGATTTTGTTTGTGAGTGATATCGCTAGTAAGTAGCGGGCTAAAGCATACCGCAGTGGTTGGGGTGTGTGACCGAGGCATCGGTTCACCTAGGCTCGATTAGGGCATCTGGGGAGGAGCATCGGTTACTCCGGTCGCTTTAACTGGTGGAGGTAAGTTTGAACGTGAGGTACGTCGTCAAAAAAGATATGTTGTTGTCCGCATTGGAAAACTTGGTCAAGAGCTCTCATCGTGTACGGATAGGCGAAAAATTTTGCTTTGCTGGGACAAGCTTGAAAATTTGGGCGAAGACGTGAGCAAATTTCATCAGTTGTTTAGTGGTAATGAAGACACTGCTGGGTCTGCTGATGTGAAGAACAAGGTGGGAATCGTCTTTAAAAGTCGAAGGCTAAAATGTCAGAATAGAATGAACCAAATGGTAGAACAGCCTCATTCCAAAGCCCAGCCAGAGGATAGCGTGTCCAACGCAGGCACGGTCCTTTCTAAGAGTTCTGCTTGTGCTTTGACTCAAGTTGATTTAGAACTTCAGCGAGAGCAACTTCAAATCGAGGCTAAAAAGACTTAAGCGCAAATGCAAGTACAGATGTAAGTTTAAGCGCAGCAAATGCAAACAAAAATGCAAGCCAAGAAAGCCAAATTTGAACTGAGGGATGCTAAAGTGAGGGTGGAACAGCGAAGGCAAGAACTTTTCGCTAGAAGCAGTTTTAGAGAGAGCTCCTGGATCAGCTACAAAAATATACTTCCCAGCAAGAAATTCTACTTAGGCACTGTACCTGACGTGGCCGTCATTTTTGGACGAAGCAAGAAGGTGGATGATCAAGTTTTAGCCTCTCAAAGTTGGGAGACTGAAGTAGGTATTCGGGGCCGCTGGTGGCATGCCGCGCTCGATTGAGCTCTTGCGTGTGGTTGCCTGTGGGGGAACCGCGTTGTCCGAACCTTGGCGCTCTGCTCAACCCGGAAATTGTTTACTGCTTTCTGCTGCGAATAACCTTTTTACGCAAAACACCCTCCCCCGTTCTTGCACAAGATAGTTTGTCTGTTGATTAGCCGGTAAAGGTTCGTGGCCGCCCCGATCGAAGGTACCACCAAGATTCAAGTGTGCCTTCGCTCAAAGTCCAAGGCCGAGCAAAGTATTACCGCAACGTAAGGCTGGTTTGCATGTGCCTGGACGTGTGCATGATATGAATGACGTTGTCGTGAGTCGGTACCCGCAGTGTGGTGACATCAGAGAGGCGTTTCAAGCCAATGTCCACCACCCGAGAAGAAACACCAAATCTCGGGAGAATTACAAGACGGCTACTAAAACGAATTGGATAGGGATGCTAGCAATGGCAGGAATTTTGGTTCCTCGCCTTCATCTGGTAATTCGAGTGCAGAGCAGCAAAGCTGCTTTTTTGATTGTCAGAATTGTAAAACCTTTACGGATAAAGCGGCGTTGATTGGCTATGATGGCGCTAACTTGCCCTTCATATTCTGAAAAGATGAGAAGGGTACAAAAAAGTCTATTTTGGCTAAAGGAAGAACACTTTTTCATTTATCAACCTTGGAAGCAACTTTTATCAAAATGCTTAAGCCAAAGCTTTGTCGTCAGAGAGAATTCGTCTACACGCTAAAATTACGTCATTGATTTGGACTCGACGAAACGTCCAATTGTCTACCAATCAGAACGTTCCGACATTTTCACCAACTTCAATCGCTATAAATACCTCGCCATTAACACCAGGCTTCATTCTAGCGACAACTCCTGAAGAGAGCTAGACGAAAACGTTGAAGTTTTCACTTATTCTTTTTAAAAGAATACAATTAAATGGTGGAAATCAAAACCTTCATATTCTTTAAAAATTCTATTAATGCATTAATAGATAGTTGTCTCTTTGAGGGCGCTCGTCTCACTCTGCTGCAAGCAGTTTGTGCAAGAACAGCTGCTCAAATGATTGCTAATTTAACATCTGACATGCATGGCTTATCGGAAAAAGACAAAATAGAAATGTCTTTAGAAAGATTGTCACAGCAATTTGGTGCCCGTGGCGGGTTCCTCTGAGAGCCTGTAATTAGGAAGTATCGCTATGGCAATAAATTGGTCTGTTTGTCTGCGAATATTATGAAAAAATGTAAAAATCAATGTCTTAGGTATGCTTGAGCGTATAACTAGCATGACAAATTAGAAGGTAGTTTTGTTTTGAATTTGGCTAAAAGGCTTCCCTTTCAAGTCAAACAAAGGTATTTAGAATTTCTTCTCGATGAATACGGTAGCACAAGTGAGCCCACTTATCAAAGTTTGGTCGAATGTGTACAACCTGAAGAACTATGTGAATCGACTGATTTTGAAATAATGTTGTAGGGTAGATCACAGAACCATCAGGAGAATAAAAAGTTTGATAAAAACAAAACCACGTGTAGAGTAAGGCAGACCACGGCGAAACCGAACGAGTCGCACCCTTTGGCAAAATTATCGGATGGTGCTGCTGTTTACCGTGCAGGTGACAGCCGGAGCCCGAGGGGTGGTGATTCTGGAAATGCGCCATTGTGCATTAGTTGTTCTTTAAGTGGTGTGGATGAATACCACTGGTTGTCAAGCTGTAAAGACTTTTTGCAGTTAAACCCCAAAGACCGTAGGGAAGTCGTAATGAATTTTGGGAAGTACTTGAATTGTTTGCGCGATCATTTTGTGAAAGATTATGATGCGGTAATGTTTGTAATAAAAAGCAATTTTTCTCCTACACGATTACTTTGTTGATATTGCGCATAGACCGCCTGAAACGAGTGCTGAACCCGGAGTAACTATGCGTAGTGTCAAAACGGAGAGCGTGAAAGCGGCGTATAATCCTGTGACTGCCGCACGTGTGGTGAACCCCAGAATTGGCCACTCAAAGTTGGTGTAGTGCCAACATGGTTCGGGGTGTCAGCTGACGTTGATCGCCAGTAGCTTGGTAGAGGATCTAGGACTAGACCCATTTGACATCGGGTCCTTTAAGTTGAATACGTTCGTTCGCGAAAAAAATACTTTTGCTAATTTGGTTAAGTTCAATGTTCAGTCTATAAAAACTAAAGAGTTATTTTGTGAGGTGACTGCGGCCGTTATCTCTCCTTGGATAGATGACGTTGAAACTTTGCCGCATAAGCAGGACTCGAGCAATTTGCAACATTTTGACGGTGTAAAACTCTTTACTCTCAACAGTTGTAATACTGTGGACTCTATTACTGGCAATGATAATGCATTTTTAATGTATGCGATGGAAGAGCGCATGGGAGGAAGTCGAGATAAGCCTCCTGCTATATTCACCCCCTGGGTTGGATGGCTTCTGAGGGAAGATCGCCCTTATATTTCAGGGCTACTGACACTCTTAGAGTGCGAACTTGTGTGGCTAATGACGATCTGTCACAGCGTAAGCTTGACCTGAAAGCTCGTGATAGGGAAATTTCTGCATTAATAGGTCAGCTTAGGGACATGGTTGTGCAGGACAAAGTTTTAGATTTATCTCGTACTGATCTAATTGCCAAAGATTTGGTAGAGCCTAATGTTAGGCTGTGCGATGATCATTTTTAAATTTCTGCCATTGAAAGCTGATGTTGAACTGCCCAATAATTTGGCGCTTGCGAGAGACAGAGCTATTACTCTGAGAAAAAAGGTTTCAAAGCAGCATGATCTATGCAAATTTCTTGTGGAAACTAAGCAAAACTTGAAATCTAAAAGCTATATTAAAAAGGCTAGTGAGTCTGTTTATGATAGTGGGCGTGAGTGGTATTTTCCATATTTTGTTACGTTGCAGGCCAAGAAACACACTGTTTTTGACGGAAAGTTCGAATACAAAGGGGTATGCGTTAATGACGTCATTGTGATCGGTTCTGACTTGTTAAACTCGCTTGTTCATGTGTTGGCTAGGCTCTGCAAAGGTAAATACGCTTTGATGGCTGACATCACAAAACGCTTTTTTCAAATTGAATTACCTGTGGCACAAAGAGATTTATGTCGCTTTATTGTGATTCGAAAACGATAATGTCCATAAGGGAAAGTTAGTTCCTTTTCGTTTTTGCGTGCATTTTTGGGATATAAAAAGTAGCCTGTATATTGATTGCTTAGCAATTAAAAAGATGGTGGAACAAAACTCTGGCAAAGCCAATGATTTGGCGCTTGGTACTGCGTCAAAGAACATGTATGTTGATGACTTTATTTTTTTGGGGGATGGCCGTAACGATGTGCAACTAATTGGCAATGAGGCGATCGCTTTGTTTTGTAGTCGCTGATTCGAATTGGTAAAACGGAGTGTGAACAAAGAATCTGTAAATGTGTTGGTAAAAATGGATAGCGAATTACTGACGTCATCCATTCGCGAAGTTGATTCGGAGACGAATAATGCCATTATGCCGTCAGCTAAAACTTTAGACTGTGTGTGGGTAACGGAGTCTGACGGACTGCGCATCCAGTGCTCACTAAAGTCTCTGATAAAGAATCCTCGTGAAAGCATGCTTAGCCAACTTGGACAAAACTTTGATCCTTTAGAATTTGGCACTCCATTTTTTTCTGAAATTGGGTCTGATCTTGCAACAGTTGGCTATAGAACAGTTTGATTGGGATAAAGAGGTGTTGGAAAGTGTTGTGAAAGAATGGTAAGCGTGGCTTCACTTGTTAGAAATGTTGAAAGATTTTTCGCTGTCAATATGGTATTTTTTGAATGCTGGTTTGAGCAGTCCTGGCGACGACGTTGAGTTCTAGTTGCGTGATGCTTCAAATGTAATAATTCCTTCTGTCGTCTATTTACGCAGATTAGTGAATGGTATACCAGTCGTGTCGTTTGTTTTTGGTAAATGTAACATTGTGTTGGCTAATCAGTATTCGAGACCCATTGCTGGGAAGGAGCTCATCGCAGCTTTGAACACAGCGAAGCCATTAGAGCAAGTCCCTGATGCATTGGAGATACCTAATTGCAGTAATTTTTTCTGGTGCGATTCCGGTACGGTGCTACAATGGCTTAAGAACCTTGACTTACGTTTGAATAAGTTCATTATGCGAAGAGTTTACCACATCTTGATGTTGTCTAGCGAGAATGAATGGCGCTTTTGTCCTGGTAAATTGAATGCAGCTGACGTGAGTTTGCGACCGGATCTCATGCGTAAAGCAGAAGCACGTGATTTGTGGATAAACGGCTCATCACTGTTGCAACAATATGCAGCAGTGCCATTGGTAGAAAATCCCAGTTGGAGCACGTAGAATAAATTAGTATGGAAGTAGTGGTATCGACGACGTTGATAAACTGATTGAGAGTGCACCTAATTTATATACCCTGCAAAAAAAGAGTAGGTTATTTGATTGCCTTTGTCGACTGGTTCCAATGCTGTAAAGTGAGAAAAAATGATTTTGTAAAGCCGGTTCTCAACAATGAAAGAGCGACACCCATTAGACAACTCATGTCTGACTTACTGCTGCCACGCCTTGCTGTACATGAAAAGCCCTTTTTCCATTCCGGTATAAATTACCTTGGCTTTCTAAATTTTGCAGAGGGAAGCAACAATAAGGCACGGGGGCTCCCGTTTACATGCATGGCATCTCGGGCTTTCCATGTCGAGTTGGTAACATTGTTGTCACTGGATGATTTTTTGCTTGCCTTTACTCGATTTATAAACTTGCGTGGACAGGTTAATACGATCTATTCAGATAATGCAAGCACGTTCCAGGCCGGTCAAAAAGCTCCCTGACTTCATTAAATTCACGGACTTTCACACTTTCTTAAGAAAAGGTATAAATTGGGAATTTATACCCTGTATGCTCCGGCGCAAGGTAACACCTGAAAGGCAGTGGTGAAACAGTTTAAGATTGTTATTTTTCACATTTTGGATACCGCGATGCATAAACCAAATTTGTTGAATTGTTGACGTACTTTGGGAGTGCAATTAGGATTGTAAATGAAAAACCCTTGGTACCACTAAATGACGGCCCTTGAGATTTCACTGCAATCACTCCAGCTTCACTTTTAACTTACTTAGACTCACATGTAACAGTTGTTCAACCACATGACCGAGACATGCTCAGAAGGAATTATCACCTTAATCTGTCTCCCTTCCAGAAATCCTGGGAAAAGTGAATAGCCTTCTATTTACCTTGGCTGTAGGGGCGGAAAAAGTGATTGAAAGTACCCGAAAATTTAAAACCTGGACAGCTGGTGGTTATGGGCTCGTTAGAGGATATATCCAAACGTAGGAGGCATAAGCTTGGGAGGATAGAGGAGGTGATTCCCCAAATCAGGAATGGGAAACCCACAGTGAGACGGGCCAAGATGGCCGTAATAAAACTGGAGAAAACCACAGGGGAGGTCAAAATTAAGTACGTCTTGCAGGATGTCTCTTGTCTAGCTTCTGTGAAAAATGCGCAACTGGTAGCGCACCTAAGGCGTGCCCAAACGACAGCTGTGGCCTGCTTCCCTGTAAAGATTGAAATGTGTAACGTATTAAGTCGATTGCAATTAAGTGCTGTGCTCGTATAATCAACCAGGTTTCTTTTTTTTCTCTTGTGTTTTGCTTGCATGCTTAAAGCTTGTGTCGCTGTTATGTATCATGTTCGTATTTGCTTTAGCAAAGTGTATTAGACACCGCAGATGTATGTCTTAACAAAAAATCGATTGGCTTCATTTGTTGTTGTAATTATGCCATTGATGCGTCATAATTAGGGACCGCTATGTTCCGCCGATCGCCACGTAGTTTTTCTCAGTTATTTGAGTTCATAAAGCACAGTCGCTCGAGAATGTGACGCAAAGATTTCTTAAGCAATTTACTGCAAAATTTATTGATTTTGTGATAAAGAGATTAAGTAATTTCTTGTTGTTTTGTCAGAAGTTTACGTAAATATAGCTTCAAATTATACCCCTTCAGCGAACCGGGCAATTAAAAACCGGCGCGATAGATTATGGTTAGATCATCCACTTCGTAGTCGGTAGACCTGGGGTTCATTTCCTAAGTCGAGTCATACCAACAGACTTTAAAAGATGGTAATCACGGCTTTCCTGCTTGGCGCTCAGCATAAAAAAGGGATAGTGTGGAGAACAAGCCAGCAAGCTTGCTTGTTGTATCCTTGGGTAAGACATTTAACGGGACGCCTCCATCTTTATGTTTTAAAATTTTTAAAAGGTTTACTTTTTTTACAATTTGCAATTTTATGAGGTCTAGCACCAAACTTGTTTTTTTGGCCGGTACCGAAGATAATTTAGGGTTTATCATACCGGTATAAGCTAGTTTTTTTATCAATCAGAGCTTAGCCTAAAATATGTATTAAGATATATTTTTGGAAAGGAAATTTCTTAAACTTTTAGATAATATAAAGCTTAAAACTAATATTTTATTGCTAAAGATGAAACAGGACCATTTTTACACCCCTGCTTTTTTGTTTGGGAAACCAGATTATCACCCAAAGTACCCTACCTTGCAAAATCTTTAAAAAGTATCTGATATACACTAACTCCGTAAAAACTTAATACAAGGCGAAGAAAAGAGTCGTGTAAACGGATAAACATGATTTCAAGTTTGGAAAGGGAGTACTTTTTGTGTGATTTGCATTTTCTAAGATCCAGCTATCTAATTTTGACTGTTTTGGGCCGATACTAAAGATAACTACAGATATCATGTTTCGTGAATCATTATAGAATAACTCTTAACCTAAACCACGCAACAATATTAATTTTTTGAAAGCAAATTTCTTAAACTTTTAGATGATATGTCGTTTGAGGGGAAAATTTTGTTGCTACAGATGATACAGGACCATGTTGACCCCTATCTTTTTTGTAGGGTGGTCACCAATTTTTTTGCTTTCAATGTTTTTAGAGTCGGCTATCTATTAGATATTCCACAGACTTCATTTTTAGATCAATCTTTCCGAAAACGTAAATACAAACAGCCAAATAACCATGGATATCAGGAAAAATAGCCAAAATGTACCAACGGAATTAGTTTTTCTACAAATTGCAATTTTCTGTAGTACAATCGGAAAACGTTTCAACAAAAAATGAAAAATTGTGAATGCATACCATTTTTTGTCAGGCATTATAAAGTAATTTTAAGCCTCAACTATTTGAAATTATATATTTCTGAAAAGTTTATTTCCTGAGCTTTTCAAATATATTAACAGCTGTCAGGTTATTACATTGTTTATGTATCAAATTTACTTGTTAATAAAGGATTACCAAATTTTAGGGGATGGTAAAATTTTTGACTGCAGGTAATATAGGTCAAATTTTTTCGGAATGAAAACAAATAGTTAAGGAAAAAATAAAACATTATCGGAATTACCTTGAAATAACCTTCAATTCAAAAATAAATTGTTGAAATCGGTAAAAATAAAGTCACAAATCAATTTTTAATTAAACTAATTTTTTCAACTTATGAAAAAAATCATCATATATATATTTCCGATAGTGTAGCGATTGGAACGTATTATCCTGTTTGCAGCATAAGAATTAAAACTCATACCTCTACTAACATAGCACGTGATCACCAGTATCATACATTGATTTATTGAATTATAGAGGCAATCTACGCGCTTTATATGCATGTTCACACGAATGACGTGGTTATTTCATAAAGTAATAGTATTGCAAATAATTACATAAAAGCCTCCTCCCATAATTTGACGAGACCATCTCTGGACGCATTTCGTCCGTTTGGACTCATCAGCAAGGCCCGTTTTGTCATCACCAAAAACCAAAACCCCATATTTGCAATAATGTGAAAATGTAGTATCATTCTATTACCAATTCCTTTGCGCACATCACACGCATGGGCACGCTATCACTTTGGTACGGGGATCCCATCCGTATTGAAGATACAGTGTACCACTCAATGAGTTTATAGTAAGCGAGATCTATTTAAAACCCTTACCTCTATGAGCAAAGCACGTGAACACCATAATTGTATCATACATCGATTTATTGAGTTATAAAGGCAATCTACTCGCTCTGTATGCATGTTCACACGAATGACGTGGTAATTTCACCAAGTAAAGGTATTGCAAATAATAAAATCCCCCTCCCAGAAGCCCATAATTTGACAAGATCATCTCTGGACGCGTTTTGTCGGTTTGAACTCATCAGCAAGGCCCGTTTCGTCATCACCAAAAATCAAAACCCCATATTTGCCATAATATGAAAATGTAGTACCATTCTATTACAAATTCTTTCGCACACATCCCGCGCATGGTGCATGCTATCACTTTAGTATGGGGATCCCATTCGTATCGAAGATGCAGTGTACCACTCAATAAGTTTGTAGTAAGCGAGATCTATTTAAAACCCTTACCTCTATAAACATAGCACGTGATCACTATAACCGTGTCATAAATCGATTTATTGAGTTATAAAGACAATCTACTCGCTCTATATGCATGTTTACACAAATGATGGGCTTTGGGGAAGGGGGCTTTTATTATTTGCAATACCTTTACTTGGTGAAATTACCACGTCATTCGTGTGAACATGCATACAGAGCGAGTAGATTGCCTTTATAACTCAATAAATCGATGTATGATACAATTATGGTGTTCACGTGCTTTGCTCATAGAGGTAAGGGTTTTAAATAGATCTCGCTTACTATAAACTCATTGAGTGGTACACTGTATCTTCAATACGGATGGGATCCCCGTACCAAAGTGATAGCGTGCCCATGCGTGTGATGTGTGCAAAGGAATTGGTAATAGAATGATACTACATTTTCACATTATTGCAAATATGGGGTTTTGGTTTTTGGTGATGACAAAACGGGCCTTGCTGATGAGTCCAAACGGACGAAATGCGTCCAGAGATGGTCTCGTCAAATTATGGGAGGAGGCTTTTATGTAATTATTTGCAATACTATTACTTTATGAAATAACCACGTCATTCGTGTGAACATGTATATAAAGCGCGTAGATTGCCTCTATAATTCAATAAATTGAGAATTAGATACCATAACTATATTGGTTCCCCTGCTTGATTGTCATTAAGACTGCGTGGCAGCCTTTATCGCCGAGAATTTTTGTTCTGCGCATGCTGAGAAGAGCTGCGTATATTTATAAATAAAAGTTCCAAGAAAACTATTCTTGTTTGACGAAGCAGAAAGAATCCGTAGAGCTGATATTATTAGCCCTACAAAACATCTCGTCTGGTTCGGTGCTAATCAACGACGGTACGCTTGACGCGGAAATCAGTGGGTTGAAACCTGGTGTTGCCGGCTTGCTGCACGAGTAATCAATATCGTTGTTCAAATTAGTCGGTTGCTGGGTGTAAATATTGGCAAAAACAATATAGCAATTGCGCACAGGCTTGCACAAACCCTACTCAGAGACCCACATAAACAATTTGGAACTACGGTTGATAATGGTTTATCTGCAAAGCAAACACAAAGCAATGATTTCTAGAACATCGGGATCGATAACTTAATTGGATATTTGCCATTAAAAGGGTTACTTTATAAATTCCAACAAAAATGAAATATTATTACTAAATTGCTGATTTTGTCTAGGTTATGAGGTAGTTCAATTGTTGCAGAATATAAATATTCTGCATGGAGTGCGCTCATTTTAACGTCGATTACAGTCAGATGCCTGCTGTTGCCCAACAATCCATTGTAGAGCAAGGGGGGGCATCTGACTGTTTTATTCGAGTTGAAATGAACGCACTCACTGTAGCGACTAGTCACTTCTATCATGAAAGCTACTGAACGTAGATGGCGATCCACATATAAAGCCAAGTATTGTTGGCGACTTTCTGCTTGTGGTTTGTAGTTGAAGTTGATGACGTTGCTACACAATTCCCCTTCTGAAGCACGTGCAGCTAGCGGAGACGTGCGAAGGAACGGAGGAGGTTTCTGAGGTCGCAACACGCTTTCCCCACCAACGTTGAGAGAGGGAGGCTTGCCAGCCCGAGTAAGTAAGATTCCCGCCAACTTCAATTGGAAGGTGGTCTTGACGTTAGGGCTCGGCGACTCGACGATGGCTTGTGCTGCTTGACTGAAGATGCTGCTGTCCAACTACATCGGAGGAGATGTAGCATCACGTTGGGGTCACCATTGTAGCGCAACGGCGGGCATCTGACTGTTATTCGAGTTATAATGAGTGCACTCCGTGTGGCGACTAGTCACTTCTATCATGATAGCTACTGAACATAGATGGCGTTCCATATATAAAGCCAAGTATTGTTGGCGACTTTCTACTTGTGGTTTGTAGTTGAAGTTGCTGACGTTGCTGCACCGGTTACTAAGGAGAGCGCAACGTAAATTTTGAAGAATAAATTTGTCTAAAAAATGACCTGATCTGATTGTAACAAAGAATTTGTGTAAAAAATCAACTGCATTAGCAAACAGATACAGTGATATATGTTTTGCATTTAAATTTTGTAGGAGAGTCGCAACCTTTAAAAGCTTTGTGTACATTTTAAAATCTCTTGCAACATCTTGCTACACGATGTAGCTAAGCATTGCTCAAGTCGAGTTTTATATGCTACTAGCAGAGGTACCCGGCGTTGCCCGGGTATAGGATAAAAAAGCAACGTCAGTATATGCAATTGATCAGATCATGTAAGTTATCCTGGTGATTACTATTCTGACAACACTTTCTTTTTAACCCCTAGAAACTGTTGTCACGTAATATTTGCATTATCGGAGGCTAATCACCTTGAAGAGGAAACAGGTTACAATATCATACCTCAACAGTTACATTAGCATAACCATATTCTATGTAAAGGTGAAGATTATTTGCTTAAAGTTTTGTTTGTAAATCTTGTTATTCAATACAGATAATAAAAAGCGACATACACTTCATTTTTAATTCCTTTATCATTACTACTCATAACAATAGGTATTTGAATTTTCAAGGGGGCTTTCTCCCCCCTTTTTGCCCCCTAATATAGTCGTAGGAGGCTGAAATTTTGGGAAACTTTTTAATTTAGTGTCTTATACATATGGTTTAAATTTCATCTAAATCAGATATATTTGAATTTTCAAAGGGAGGTTCTGCCCCCCATAGCTCCCTTAGGGGAGCACTTAAAGGTTCGAGACCACTTCCACAGTATTCCTTGGAAAATTTTACATGACAATACACTTTTACTTATTTTTTGAAGCTTCTTTAACTTTTCTCTCTATAGGTATTTGAATTTTCAAGGGGGCTTTCTGCCCCCTAATATAGTCGAAAAAGGCTGAAAGATTTACCCGTCGTTGATCGGGTAAAATGTAAAGACTGATTAAATTTTTACATTGAATAACCATATTTTAATGTGTTTTCATGATTTTTATTTCATCGTACAACAGTACAAAAAGGCCTCTAGTAGAGCCCCATAGGCTCGTAGCCCCCCATAGACGAATCTGATCGAAATGAAAATACCGTACTTGGCAGATTTACCCGTCGTTGATCGGGTAAAATGTAAAGACTGATTAAGTTTTTACATTGAACAACCATATTTTAATGTGTTTTCATGATTTTTATTTCATCGTACAACAGTACAAATAGGCCTATAGTAGAGCCCCATAGGCTCGTAGCCCCCCATAGACGAATCTGATCGAAATGAAAATACTGTACTTGGCTTCCCTGGAAAAAGTTATTTTAACCCGATCTACGACGGGTAAATCTGCTAGGGATTTTTAAATGTACAGTCTTTCTCACAACCATCTAATTTGGATTTTTATTTGTCACAAATTTTTTTCTGTTTGTGGTACCTAACAAAAACTTTAAATTTTTAAGGGGGCTTTCTGCCCCCTAATATTGTCGAAAAAGGCTGAAATTTTGGAAAGCTCTCTAATTTAGTGTCTTCTACATATGATTTAAATTTCATCAAAATTGAATATATTTGAATTTTCAAAGGGGGGTTCTGCCCCCCATAGCTCCCTTAGGGGGGCACTTAGAGGTTCGAAACTACTTCCATTGTCTTCCTCGGAAAATTTTACATAAGAATACACTTTTAGTTTTTATGTAAAATTTAATCCCCCAAACCTAAATACGCAATTCGATTAGAATCGAAGAGTTATCTGAGACCCTCCTGTGGAAAAAGGGCCGTAGCTCCCTTGGGGGGCGAGGTACGAACTTGGAAATAGGCCCATTGACTCCGCTGGAAAAAAATACATCGGAATGCATGTTTTATTTTTTTCTAGGTGCTCCTAATTTTTTTTCCATAAGGAACAGACAAACAGACTGACAGACAGACAAACAAACAGACTTTGGATTTTATATATTAGATTTGCTTGCTTAATGCCCATTCAAACAGATCTATATCAAACAAAAACATATCAGGAAGAAAAAGTAGAGCAAAAGTTATTTAAGTAAAATATTGACTTGCAAAGTAAAATTTAGCTTTAGAATTTATTGTGAAGTTGTAGCGACTGACTATAATGACATCACCGCTATGTATGTATATAAACAGTCTGCTCTGCCTTTTTCTATCTTTAGTCGATAGTCTTCTTCAGTCGTTCGAGTTTCTCTCCGATAAAGTAATCGTGTTAATAAAAGTGTGGAAGTTCTACATTGTGTAAGCAAGGTGCGGTTCAAGAACAAACAGTAAAAAGACGTGGTAAACAGCAACAGTACCAGCCGTCAGAGCTACTTATCCATCCGCTCCTGTGGCTCCGTCCTACAGCCTACGACCTATAACTACCGTCTATCGCTATAGTGGTGACCCCGACCAGCAACAAGAAAAGAAGTAGCATCATACCAAAGCCACTGAATCAACAAACTCAACTTTACAAGACAACAAAGACAGTATTGTATATTATTTTTATTTTGGATTTGATTTCCGCCCTAAAACAGCTAGACCAAGCCTTCCTAACTTCAATCTCACCTACCAGCACCCCTATCCACGCCCAACATCCCATTCCACACCCCTTAAATTTGGGACACGGCAAGATAGCTTTGCCATACCTCCAGCGCACATGGCCTCTCAAATTGACGATGAGCCGTCAACCACCTTGCCCCTGTCGCACATATTGCCAGAGTTTTGGCCGTTTAATGTCTCGGGGTACTTTAGCACATTTAAAATGATGTTCAGCCATAACGGGATTACCGAAAAGTTCCCAAATACTCTGCCCTCATCCAAACCCTGAGCGAGCACGAACAAACACTTACCAAAGTAGCTGATATCCTGCAAAACTTGAACCAGGACAAACCATATACTCGACTGAAAACATTTATTCTCGCACGCCTTTGTAACAAAAGTGAAAAATCACCCCACATCATCTTAAAACAGTGCACTAAAGGCGGCGACACTATAACCGAATTTCTTATTCGCATCAAAGTTGCCCTTGGACATACTATGAATCACACTCTTGAATCGTCATCGACGTAATCCGCCATCATCTCTTGGAGGCCGTCAACCCCCAGGTAAGATCAACCTATATCACTATGAATCAGCTAGCCTTGATCAACTGGCTCAGCACGCAGACGGCCTCATCGATCGCTTGAAACAGGGCCATAGGTCATAGCCCACTCCTTACCTTGTGGAGAAACAGCCTTCTAATCAAAGTCTCATAAACGAGTTGCTAGAATCACGCTTGGGTTTGCTGCAAAGAAGTGTCAGTGAGCTTTCACAAAGCGAAAACCACTCCATAGCTATGCCACTTCATGCCACCCAAGTCTCATCTTAGGGCTTTCAACACCACCACAACAGATCTTTCAATCGAAATTCGTCTCCTTAATTACGTCGGCGTGGTCAACCACGGCTTTGCTATTACCACGGCCACTTTAGCAACCTCGCTCGGAAATGTGAAGAATCCTCTTGCCCCCGAGGAGCTCCTTCTCCCCAACTTCGCATTTACTCAACATTTTCTCTCTCGCTAACCAATCTTCTAACCACAACTTATTTTTAATCATTGCCAACGTTTCCACGGCTTGCTTTCTGATCGATACCGGCGCCGTTGTTTTCATTTTCTTTTCGGCGTGGTTGGATCGTCACCGTCTGCAACCAGCCACAACACACTCCCTTCAAACACTGGGTAAAGGCCTTCTCTCAATTTTTGGCTGCTTGCACACCTCAGTTTCATACGCCTGTTTAGTCACGATTTCTGTGTCTGCGATATAAAGTTTGGCATCCTGGGTACGGACTTCTTATCGCGTCACAAGCTGATTGTTGATGTCACCCATTGACTACTGACTGAGTCCATAGAGGTAGAGAGATGCTTTCCCTCTTCCGAGTTAAAACCGGATTCTAGCTTCAGGATCCAAACCAAGGACAAGACAAACCCCAAAATATTAAACTTGCTCCAGAAAACCATTGACTTGCCATAATTTGCGGCGGCAAGAGGTTTTTGACCCTTGCCGCCGCAATAGAGAAGTTAAGTATTCAGTCGTGGCCGCAGTAGAAACATCTACTAAAGAGCCGGTATTTACCAGAACACGTCGTCTCAGCCCCGAAAAGTTTAGAGCATTGCGAAATGAGTTAAAGCGCTTTTGTGATCAGGTTGTTCTCAAAAATGGCCACAGCGCTTGAATATCCCCAATCGTAGTGGTTTGTAAAAAGTCAGGAACGTGGAGACTTTGCACCGACTTTACAAACTTAAACAAAATACTTCAAACACGAAAATATGCCTACCTTATATCATTGAATTTACTGCATCAGCACATGGGTGCTTCATCTTTTCAAGCCTTGACATTTCCGATTACTATTACAACATACCGATCAAGCCTGAAGATAAACTCAAACTTATTATCACAATCCCTTTGGGTAACTGCAGTGTCTGTCTACTATGCCTAGATCAGACAGGATACAGATTTAACTATATACAAAATTTATTATTTACATCCAACCACACATTATCTAACTCAAGACTACCCACAATACACTCAGTGTTTCCACGTAAAACATCAATGCAATAAATGGCATTATTAGCTTACTACATATATACACTACAGCAACTATTCCTTCAATTACCTACCCGTGGCTTGGCTATTAACTCCACTTATTTTTAGCAGCGAATGAATGATACATTGGCGGAAATTTTCCAAGTATTTTGTTACCTAGATGACGTAGTAGTGATGTCCCCCAATCCTACTGATCACGAGAGGACCTTGAATCAAGTGTTTACCCGACTGCGTGATCACAGCTTGGTGGTCAAGCGAGATAAGTGTGTTTTCGGCGTTAACAGCTTATCGTATTTGGGTTTCAAGGTGTCTGAACAGGGGTTTTCTCCCTTGCCCACAAAAATCAGCTATAAATAGTTTTCCTCTGCCCGCACCAAGCGCCAATTAAAATCGTATCTTGGGATGTATCAGTACTACAGCAAATCTGTACCCAACTACGCCAAGTTTCTCCAACCCCTCCATCTTTTTTCGCTTCTGCCTCACTAATCGACCTTCAGCTTGGACCGAAGACCCCAAGTCCCTCTTCAATAAAAGTAAAACTGCCCTCGCTGAATCAACTCTTTTGGTTTTCCTAATCCCCTTGCGACCACAGGACTTATTGTTGATGCCTATGTTTTTGCATCGGCGCCACCTTGCTACAAGTAGACAATGGCCTATGTCAGCGTTTTGGTCATTGGCGTTTTGGTTGAAAAGCTTAACGGAATCACAAAAATCATGGTCCGCTTTTGAGCGAGAGTTGTACACTTGCTACGCATCCATCAAACACTTCCAATACCTATTGGATGCAAAAGAATTTATTCTCAAAACAGATCACCGCCCTATTGTCGACAAGTTTCGTAGCAATACTTTAGCAACATCTCCTCGCCAGCAACAATACTTTGATTACATTGCATAAATGACCAACATGTGGCAGGGATTTCTAACGTCGCCGACGCTTTGTCCCGTCCACCTGAACACACCGAGTTTGACTTCAACGCCACTTTACCTGAAGAATCCAGCATAGATTATCTACGCATCGCTATCTCCCAAAGAGGAGATCCTGAGATCGAACGCTTACACCAGAGTGAATCAATTGATGCCCCTCGTTAAAAGTAACTTTTGTACTTTTTGCTGATCACGGTATTAGCCTGTTGTGCGATACAAGTCACGGCCGCCTGCGCCCTATTATTCATTCTAACATGCGCTTCGACGTGTTCCACTTGTATCATTCTTGGTTACACCCTGGCGCCAACACCTGTATCAAACTCATTAGTCACCGTTTTGTCTGGCATGGGATGAGGCGAGACATACGTCAATGGGCTAGAGAATGTCAAGCTTGCGCAGCAGTAAAATCCAACGTCACAACATTGCCCCTTTTGTCAACGTCACCCCACCACCACGTGGTCGCTTCACCAACGTGTATGTAGACATAACCGGACCGTTGGGAAACAACAAGGGTTACAACTATCTTCTCGTAATAATCGACAAGTCCACCTTTTGTGAATGTCGTTCCTCTTCCAAACATTTCAGCTAAGGAATGTGTCAATGCATTCATAAGGCATTGGATCACGTTGTTTGGTACCCCCGAGCACATATTTACTGACCGCGGCATCCAATTAACCTTACCTCTCTAGCTCAACATGTGCACAACAACACCATGCCACAGCTTATCACCCACAAGCCCAGGGGCAGATCGAACGTCTTCACAGAATCTTAAAGAATTGCTTAAGATGTCAAGATAATGCAAATGAGTGGTATGACAACCTGCTGTGGGCATTGATGGCTCTGCGCAACAGCTCCAAAGAATACCTTGGCAAATTTTTCCCACTAATTTTGTGCTTGGTCACCCCATACGACTCCCCGGGGAATTCTTTTTCGTTAATAACCACGACGACCTGAAGCTGTTCCTGATGGTTTTGTCAGCAAGTTTGGACATAATGTCACGTCTTTACGTTTCATGCCACCCCGTCAAGCAGATGGAGCCTCCTACCTGAACAAGAATTTGTTTTCACCTGCTACAACCCCCGCCTATGTACGAGTGGACTCTCATCGTTATTCCTTGCAACCGACATGTACATATCAAAGCCACTTCAAAGTGCTTGCAAAATTTTCCAAATATTTTAAACTCAACACGTGGCATGGCATAAACAACGTTTCTATTGATCGTATTAAAACAGCTCACCTCCCCAGTGCCTCTTCCCCAGTCGTTACAACGACCAGAAGCAGAGTCGTACGTCCCCCCGCAAAGCTTTACGACTACTGTTTGTAAGGTGGTTGTCTTTTGTTTTTTGGTGTGCACTGTACATACCGTTCGTTTTGTATCGCTGCTAGTAGAAAACAGACGTCACTGGACGCAGCGTCAGCTTACTGCCTTGCGATGGCTATCAAGGCTGGTTTCGTCGTAGCGCGCGCGGTGGCACTGAGCCGGGGATTCTGTCGACATTGCAACTGATGTAGTCCTAGTCGCGCATGTTTACCCCCACCTTTGCGACTCAATTTACCATGTATATACCGACGCGATGGTGTGATGATTAGAGCGTCTGCTTCGCAGCCGGTAGACTTGGGGTTCATTTCCCTTGTCGAGTCGTACCAAAAGACTTTAAAAAATGGTATCCATAGCTCCCCTGCTTGGCGCTCGGCATTTAGGGAGGTTGTGGAGAACAAGCCGGCAAGTTCGCTTGTTGTGTCCTCGGGCAAGGCACTTAACGGGACGCCCCCGCCTTTATGTGCAAGACAGGTGGCCCAGACACATTGAAAATGGCAACTCCCTAGCGAATGCGGACGTCCCGTCTAAAATATAGCGATACAATTTGCTTTCTCGTGAATGGAGTATGGAGGATAAATATGGACAATACAAAAACAAAAAAAATGTGCTGTAGGAAGGACTGTAGCGACTGACTATTATGACATCACCGATTCGTATGCATATAAATTGTCTGCTCTGCCTTTTTCTTTCTTTAGTCGTTCGAATTTTTCTCGGATGAAGTAATCGTGTTAATAGACCAATTGCACGTGACGTCATCACCATCTGTGGCACTCTTAAAAGTTTTGTTGGAGGACTAAAAGCGCATTGTTTGATCAGAATTTCAATGGAGGCTTTAGTTAGTAGTTCATTTTTTAAACATTTTATCGCTTAAAGTTGCAATTTTTTTCGGAAATCGCAAAGATCGATAAGGCAGCTAAATATTAGGACATTAAGTGTAAGCGAATGTGCTGAAAACAAAATTTTTCAGTTATATTTGGTAAGCTGACCTAGGGCAGTAAGATTAGCAATTATTTAATAAGAAATTTTCAATAATCGCACTTAGGCAGTTACGTTGACATGAGTCCAGGAAATACCGACAAAATAGGGATTGTGTAAAGAACCCAGAGTAGTTGAAGTAACTGCAACTTAACTTCTTTTAAAAAAATATTTCGGCACCTTTGAAAATACGATTTAACTTAATGTCCCCCAAATGCGCGCTTTTGGTAAACCTTTAAGTGTTTTTTACTAAAAAGGCATTGATTTGCCCCATAGTGGAACAAATTGGTTCATCAGTTCTCTCAAAAATTAAATCGCGAAACAAGATCAACCTCGCAATACCCCTAAAAACTGGCTTATTTCATGGGCATAACATTTTTTGTAGATGAGGAGGAGGCACTTTTGTCTCAAGACATGATTGAAAACTTTTTTGAAGATTAATTTTTTTGCGAGACGTTTCGGCGATATTCAGCTCCAAATAAGCGAAAAGACCACTTTTTACGTATATTTTCAAAGATTCTGTGGGGTGGGAGGTTGAAAGCATTTTTGTTTTACAACAAAGTTAAAAACCTCTTTATGCGAAAAATCATACTATTTGGAATTGACTTCTTTGCCATTTTTAGCTCTAAACAAAAATGAAGATTTTTTCCACGCATTTTTCCACCCATTTTTAATAATTCTGTGGGGCAAAAGGGATTTATATGTCTAAACAAAGTTGAAGGCTTTTAATAAAGCTTTAGTCATCGACCATTTCATTGTACTCTTTTACAAAGAATAGGTGAAAAGTCTAACGTTTTCGTCTAGCTCTTTTCAGGAGTTATCGCTAGAATGAAGCCTGGTATTTGATGGCGAGCTAGACGAAAACGATAGAGTTTTCACCTATTCTTTGTAAAAGAGTACAATGAAATGGTCGATGACTAAAGCTTTATTAAAATTTTGTATCACTTTTCATCTTTTGAAGGCTCTTGTCAAAAATCATCTTTTTTGAGCGATTTTTTTGCTCCGTGCAATCAAAGTTTAAGGTCTTTTTTGGAAATTAACCTTGCCCAAGTGAGTTCTTTGCCTATTTTGGAAATTCATGGAAACGGGAGGGCTGACAATATTTTGGAGGGGGCCGTGCACTTATTTTTTTACATTGATGGTATATTTAAATGGGAAGTGTAGCAAAAGTGCATGACCTCCCCAACCAAATTTTCACGTAACGAGTCGGAGAACCTAGCTTCTTAGATTATCTGTAAATTTATATCAGTAATTCAATGCAGAGAGCTTCTACACGTGATCTGTGGCATTCTGCTATGTTTTTGGTATTGTAACAGTTAGCGGTCAAATTTTACACTTTCTCTGCTCTAAATCTCACAAAAACATTGAATTAATCAATATGAAGTTATTGTCAACTACATAAATGCAAACCAAAATTGAAGAAAAGAAAAAGGATAAATCGTTAAACATAATTGAACTAAAAAACTTTAATGTGAGACCTTTGAAACAGCAAGTTTACCAGCTCTTCAAATTAAATTCAGAGATCACACCGCGACCAAGATTGCTGAGAGTAGGGAGCCTATATTTTAAACCAACCTATATCTAATTATTGTGAGCTTCACATCTTTGCTATTTGCATTGAAACCAATCTGGGCTCAATCCATAGACCCATCAAAGTGACATTCCGCGCAAAAATTAAATTAGTAAGAACAATTTAAGAGGGGAGGTAGAAGAAACCGAGGCCCTTGTATAGCATTGACGTAGACAACACGAAACAAAAAATGTTGATTATGTTAATTCCTTTTGGTGCACCTGCTCACCACTGGCTAAACATAAGCTCTTGTAAACACGATAGGTGCCTTCAATATATTGTTCTGTGCCTGTTAAATTTTATTTATTCGTTTTCATTCCATTTCATTCGATAGCACACGGTTTTCAAAAAGTTTTCTTTTACAGACGGAAGAAGTTTCCTAGACTCTTTCACACTAGTCAATTCAATTTAAAATGATTTTACAACGAGAAAGCAACACCAATATCCAACAAATCAGCCGCAGGCTGCTTAAAGCGAGTGAATCACGTGACAGTGTACCAATTACATTTAACAAATAACGAATAAAGATTTTAGAACGCTGGTTCGACTCTACTGTTTATACAAATTAAAAACGAAGAAATAATACATTGACACAACGTAACAGATCACACGTAAGCTCTTTCAAGGTGGAGTTATCGCTCACTGCGCAGCGAGAAGTTACGCTCAACATAACTGAATTTTAATTAGGAAAAGTACTGGTAGAGTATGATCAAGCCAAATACATGATATGCTCAAAAGAAAAACAAACCCATGCACCATTCAATAACACAAGTTTTTAATAAACAATATGAATACAAAACTATTCTATTTAATTTGACAATATTTGTATCTTTAAATGTAGCAGCAGAAAAAAGTATAAAATGTATGCGAATGTGGTGGTCCTTATTTAGACTTTTTATGTTCAACTTCGATAATGAAAAAGAAAAATTAATCAATAAAAACAAAAATCAAAGTGATCTTTTTTGTTTTTCAGTGGTCTTGGGCAAATTAATCTACTCCGCTACAGCTGCATGATTAATCATCTGGAATCAGATAAAGTCAATGATTGAATGCATTCATTGCTGAAAGTCATGGAATCACGATGACATCAATTCTGGTAGACCCTGCAAAGTTACATCTATCAGCTTTGCTTTTCAACGATATTTACACCGCAAAAACAATAAAGCTTTTTAAAAATCTGCAGTTTTCAAAAGTTAACTACTCAGTGACTCAGCATGTCATCCAAACAGGTCATAATTAATCGGTTACATAAATAATCTATTAAAAGATAGAGACTAAGTCATAGGCACTGTGGAAAATATGTTCCTTTGAACAAGAGCCTGCTGACTGAACCCCAGTAGCTAGGAACTATGGCAGTCATAAGTAAGGAAGCACGACAGTAATGTTTTTATTGCATTGATGTTTAGACTACAATTAATTCAGATGTGGCAGACAATCAAAATCACGTCCGTCCACCACGAAGTCCAGCGATGAAAGAGGTTGCGGCAGATAACTAGAACACGTCCGACTGCCACAACGACCAACAACGAAAGAGAGCAGAAAATATCCGACCGCATGGTCGGCAACAAAATACTGCACTCGTCACCAAAAACTAGGCGGCTGCACACGTCTATGTAAACCCGGTCACTGCGCACGTCACATGAATAAAAACAATAGACAACAGAAGACGGCGGGAAAGGCAAGTCGATCAACAAGCTACCATGACAAGAAAAATAAATAAACATCATCTAGCCCTAATAAAAAAAAAGAAAAATTAATGAGTGTGATTTTAGACACATGCAATAATAATAAACGAATACGCGGAGCAATACCAAACGCAATAAACTCTTGTCACACCGCGACGGGTGGATTAAAAATAATCTGTAAAACTTCACGCTGCTGTGCTTAACTAGTCTATGTAGGGGACCTCGCGCCAATAAGCCAGCGCGGACAATCACTCCAGTCGTCAACTACAGGGACTATTATTTAAACCGATCATCATAAGTACATAATAGATATCAGTCCACGGCTAGATTGCCGGAAAGTCATACAGGCTGAGATCCCTGACGTAAAGTTACATCGCCAGGCGTGCGAACTATAGGAGCACGATATGCTTTAAGCGGAGATAGCCGAGCGGCTACAACCTGACGGTAAATACTTCGTCAGTAAAATCGTAGGATAGAGCAGCAATGGTGAACTGGCTGGATGTCAAACTGGGGGCGCGTAAAGTTGCAAAATAGCAAACACAGCTCTTATAGTAAACAACTAGAATCACACACATCGGCGTGAGCAAAGTGCTAAGCCACCAAAAGCAAACTAAAAAATATAAAAAAAAGGACCGAAAGATGTTTGGCATGGCAGCTCGATGAAGTGCGGGATGTGACACGCAATACAATTTCTTCTCAAGCACGCTCAACCAGCGGAGACGTGCAAAAGGACGAAAGAAGGTATTGTCGTCGATCTCGGGCTTGTCTTCCTGGCATCCACAAGGTAAAAAGCAGCAGCACAGGATTTGTGTACGGTACGCTGGACAAAAAAGTACAAACACGCATCAATACAGCACATAGACGTTATATACAGATGTTTACAAAATAGTGGAGCGTGGCAGTGATAAGGAATATGAAGTCATAAGTAGGAGGCAGCTCCTGACTAGGGCTAATATAAAAATAAACAAAAATGGAACCCCTAAAAAATGAAGCATAAAACATAACATGTGCATTATTTGAAATTATTGCTGATTAATGTAATTTATTACGTCACATTTACAGATTTTAATTCTTGAAAAGGGCTTTTCAAAAGCCAAAAACATTCAAAATTTTAGATGTTTTACGAATTAAAATGACTCTTCATCTATTAAAGTTGCCTGCGGTAACAGCAGTGTGGATTTTGAGATCTTATTAACAAATATACAAGATTAATTTGGAAATATGATTGATTTAGTTGTTCAGAATAATACCAAAACCATCTCTATGCTATGCTTTGTCATGCAGCAGAAATGTTTCTCGATGTGAGCATCACGTGATAACCCCAACTCATGCCGCGTTTATTCCACATCTCAATCAAATTTGTTGTATGACCTCAAAAAATTTAATGAAAATGCAAAAAGTCAAGAATTGTTTTCTCAGCTGTAAGAACAATATATAGTTAGCAATTACTCTTAGAAAATCAATGGCCATAAATTGTAAACTAGGAAGTTATTAAGCTTTCTCATATGTAAAATTGATGTACGTGAGTTGCAAAGTGAACCAGGATATTATGAAACTTCTACACAATATGCTAAAGGTATTCGATTGAAACAAAATGTGGTTAGAGAGATATCACAGACAATCTGTACTGCAAACAAATGAAAATCGGCAAACAAAATAGGAGATGAAAAGAAGTAATAGGAAGATTTATGTTTTTGGTGTGGATTAGCAAATTATTTGACAGGTGGTATGTCTTTAAAATTACGTGGGTTAACAATACAGAGTGGTAAGTTTCATTCATGCCTGTGAGGTTACGCTTTGTTTGCAGATCTTTAATTAGACTGATCCATCACAAAAACTATAAACTGCTGGAACCCATCACCTATCTGCAGTGCAAAAAATCCGTTAAGCACTTTTTCCAAGGAAACAAGCGAACTGGCCGGCTTTTTCTCCAAACGAAATCTTTTATGCTGAGCACTAAGCTGTAATCAGTGTTTTAAAAGTCTTTGGTATTATTGACAAGGAAATCAAACCCAGGTCTAATGACTGTGAGGCGAACGCTCTAACTACTACCACGCCAGAATAATTTGCGTTTGGTAATTGGGAAAAGGCTTATAGCCTATCGTCACAAGTTTGACTTTTACAGTAGTTTCATAATAGCGTAAAAAAACTTTGTAATTAAAACCTGAGAGAAATTGATGATATCGTTTTGTTTCGGTGATATGTAGTGTCGAGAGTAACAAATATTAGCCTTGCTGTAGGAAATTACATAAAACTTTTTATCAAAAACCAACGCACAAATTCAAAATTTAGCGGCTTCTTTGGTTCAAAAGTTAATTATTTTCCTATTCGAAAGACTAAGAGATATTTATATCTTGAAAACGAAATAAGGCACTCATAATAATTTTTTCTAGGATAAAAGCGAACCAATACATCACTCATGTTTCTGCTAAAACAAAAAGATATACGAGGTAACAATATTGGAAAATAGACACCGTATGTAAGCGCAAACGTTAAGTGATCACTAAAAAAGACGAAGGAATGCGTGGCTCACGTTTCTACAAAAACAAAACAAAACGTGAGATAGCAATATTGGAAATAGACGCACATAGGTAAGGGAAAAAGTTTCATGATTACTACAAAGCGTTTAGTAACTAACATTTACCTGTTTTTTGCACTACAATTGACATCCTCTCCATACTCTATTATTCAGCAGGTCACACCTGCCTGTCTTTTGCGCTGCAACCTACATCCTTTCCCAACCTCAGTATTAGGCAGTTCACATCTGCCTAGGCTTACTATATTTCTGTGATTAAAAAACGGGACGCTTGAGGACAAAACTACTATGAGTGACGGGGCATAGTTCGGACTTAGTGGTTGCAATACAGCTGTCGACCTTTTTTTTTGGAAGACACCATTACTCCGGGCGCAATTTGCCTTAAATTCCACCCACAAGAGGGGTGTCCTCCAAAAAAAAAAGTCAACACCTGCTTTGCTGCCTCTTTTTTGTGCCCCTCACTGCCCAAAAGGTCAT
Source organism: Trididemnum clinides (assembly GCA_963675345.1). Classification (NCBI taxonomy): domain Eukaryota; kingdom Metazoa; phylum Chordata; class Ascidiacea; order Aplousobranchia; family Didemnidae; genus Trididemnum; species Trididemnum clinides. The sequence continues at coordinate 35,435,711 of OY776297.1, forward strand.
CAAGCTAGGATTCCATGTCATCATGCCTTTACTTACCGGGGCTAACGTTTAAATATCGTAGTTCTAGCTATGCTGGCTGACTGAATGAAAAACCGGGACGTATGAAAAGCCTACATCTGCCTGTCTTTCCATCAACAACCTACTTCCTCTCTCTACTACATCAACTAACAAATGATGACGTTTTGTTGTAGCTATAGTCATTTTTTTTTATGAAAAAACGATCACTTTTCCATAAAATGGGTATTCACACATCACTCAAAGTAAAAAAGACGTTTTTTTCCCATAAAAAATTATTTTCTTCTGTTTTTTCTTCTCATTTTATGGGAATTATTCCAATTGTAGGAAATAAGATCCTTCGAGCAATAACGTGCTGACTGAATCCCAATTGCTGGGAACTATGGCAGTCACAAGGAAGAAAGCACTACAGCAATATTTTATTCCATCAATTCGCGCAAGCTGTGGCAGATAATCAAAAATCACGTCCTTCTGCCACGATGATCAACAACGTACGAGAAACATGACAGACAACCAGAACACGTCCGTCTGCCACGGCGATCGACGAAGAAAGAGAGCACAATATCTCCGACCACATGGTCGGTAACAAAATCTGCACGCGACACCAGGAATTAGATCGCTGCACACGTCTATGTAAACAGGACACTGCACACGTCACACCAACAAAAATAACGGATAAACAACCTAATGGCGGGAAAGGCAAGCCGATCACCGAGCTACCAAGAGAAGACAAAAATATACATAATCTAGCCCTAATAAAAAAGAAAAATAAATGTGTGTGATTTTAGACGCATACAATAACAATAAACAATACGCGTTGCAATATCACGGCTAGGTTGCCGGAAAGCCATGCAGGCTAGATTCCTGGCGTGAGGTTACATCGCCAGGCGTGCGAACTATAGGAGCACGATGTACTTTAAACGGAGATAGCCGAGCGGCTACAAACCTGACGGTATGTACTTCGTCAGTTAATATTACAGTAAAATCATAGGGTAAAACAGCAAAGGTGCGCGAGCTGGGCGTCAAACTGGGGACGCACAAAGTTGCAAATTAGCAAACACAGCTCTTACAGTAAACAACTAGAATCACACACATCAGTGGGAGCAAAGTGCTAAGCCACTGAAAGCAAACTAATAAAAAAAATGTAAAGAAAGACAAAAAGATGTTTGGCATGGCAGCTCGATGAAGTGCGAGGCGCGACACGCTACACAATCAAAAGGGAGAGAAGGTTGTACAGTTAACTTTTAATTAGGCTGCTATTCTTACAGGTTTACAGTTTGAAGATTGAAAACAAGAAAATAATATGCTGTAAGCTACAGCTGGTTTAGAAACTTATCGGAAACTCGCTATTATTTTCAGTAAAAAAACCAGAGCCAGTATACTGCTGTACATATTTTAATTAGGACGTTTCGCTAAACACTGCTAGCATTGTCAACCAAAATAGTGCAACTGATTACTTTAAAATTTGATAAACTACGGTCAAGTGTAACATTTATGACGTGACAATTCAATTATGAAAAAAGAAAACAATAGCTATTACATACTTTAGGGTCAAAGTTGTTTCGTGTTAAATTAGTGAGACAATGACTAGGAATAAAAATAAAACAAAATTTACACATTAAAAAGGTATAGTGGGTGTGAATATATAACTTTGACCCTAAAGTATGTAATAGCTATTGTTTTCTTTTTTCATAATTGAATTGTCACGTCATAAATGTTACACTTGACCGTAGTTTATCAAATTTTAAAGAGAGAGAGAGAGAATTTATTTGATTTGCTTTGCGCACCGACACAATAATCAGATTGATAATACACACAAAAAAAAATCATTAGTAGCAAAAGCCAGGGAGCATCGAGGAACCTTTCGGTTATCGAGTCGAGATACTCCCTGATCTCAGCAGATTGAGATATAAGCGAGATGTATTAAGTGACGCTTATAATTTGAGTACATTATGTAAAAAAAAAAGAGTTGAGTTCAAGTTTTTATCAAATGATAAAAAAAAATAAAAATAGAAAAAAAAAGGAAACGGAACAAACAATAACCATAAATATTCTTTACACAATCAAAAGCTTTTGCAAGCGTTAATATTCATTTATTAACTTTAGTTTATACGCTTTTTTAAAAGAAACCCAGTGCATGCTTTTTAATTCGGATTCAAGGTTACCCCACAGCTTTGAACCTCTGTGAGAAAATAGTTTTTGGCTAAATAATTTATTTATTCGGGGGCGGTAGTAAGTAGTCGAATTAATTAATCTCGTTTCATGTTGATGAATAGTATTTAACTTACGAAAAGAATGGTAAAAGTTTTTAGGTAATTGACTATGATGGAGTTGATACATAAATTTAGCTAACTCAAGTTGATATATGTCTTCTACTTTTAATACTTGAAGTTCTTTATACATTTGTGAAGTTGGCGTATATAAGTTTCGAAACAATATTATTCTCAAAATTTTATTAAGCCTTACTCGAATTATTTCTTGTGAAGTTTTATTTGCTGTTGCCCACGCAGTAATTCCATATTGAATTCTGCTGTATACAAGACTATAGTATAGCATGCAAAGGGTTTCTCTTGAAACAAAATTGCGCAATCTGTAAAAGAGTCCTGTACATCTGGCAAGCTGCGTAGACAAATAATTTATTTGCGACGTCCATTTGAGATTGTCGTCAATGAATAACCCAAGGTATTTAACAGTATGCACTCTATTAATAGTAATACCGTTAAGAGCTACTTTAAAATTACAATGACAAGTTTTAAGGGGTTGCTTGTTTATTAACATGTAGTTAGTTTTTGAAAAATTTAGGGATAGCTTATTTTGACAGAGCCAGGAGTTAACTTTTTTGAGTTCTATTTGAACTTTGTGTTCCAGGTTTTTTAGATTGTTATCAGCCATCATCAAGCAGGTGTCATCGGCAAACAATGTGGTGTCAAAATTGGAAATCAACGAAATGTCATTAATGTATAACAAAAAAAGTAGCGGCCCAAGGCAAGATCCCTGGGGTACCCCACATGATACTTTAGTATATGAAGACATAAATTTACGTACATTAGTATATTGATATCTATTTTTTAAGTAGCTGGTTAATAAATCCAGAGGTTTACCACGAATTCCAAAGTTACGATACAATTTATCTAAAAGAATGTCATGATCAATCGTATCAAAAGCCTTTGATAAATCCAAAAACAAACAGCATGTATATAAATTTTGATCAATATTGTTTATAAACTTGTCATATATTGAGTTGATTGCGAATATAGTTGAAGAATTTTTCCGAAAGCCAAACTGATTTTCACAGAGCAGTTCATTTTTTTCAATAAAATTAATGATGCGGGAGTAAATTAATTTTTCTAAAATTTTATCAAATTGTGATAAAATTGATATGGGACGATAATTAGAAGCTTCCTTACGATCACCCTTTTTAAAAATTGGAATAACTTCAGCAATTTTCAAGCAGTTTGGGTAGACGCCTTTACTAAAGCAATCGTTTATCAATTTGCAAAGAAAAGGAGATATTACTGATTTACTAATTTTTATAAATTTAGTTTCGGCGTAGGTATACCTGGTTGCTTTTGAATCTTTAAACGAGTCGATAATATTATTTATTTCGTTTGGATACGTTGGAGTTAAGAAAAAAGAATTGATTATGCCTGTCGGCGCTGTTGCATTCGTATCCATGTCAACTTCGGGAATGGTTTCAGCCATTTTTTTCCCTATGTTGGCAAAGTATGCATTGAGATTTTCAGAAATAGTAGCAGGATTAGTTATCATCTCACCTGTTTTTGTGTTGAGTTGGTTAATGTCAACTTGTTGTGAAGGTTTTAAGTTTACTAATTCATTCACTATTTTCCAGATTTTACCGCTATTACTTTTGTTCTCAATTATCAATTCATTATAGTATTTTTGTTTCGCTTTTTCAATCGTTCGATTTAAAACATTACGATACGTTTTATAGTTTTTGTATTTTGTTTCGTCATATGTTTTACAAATCGATTTGTACAACTTATGTTTGGTTTTAATTGAACAGAGAAGACTAGAGGATAACCATGGTTTAGTCTTTAGTTTCCTTTCTTTCCTGGTAGCTAATTTACGCGGGGCGTGTTTATTTATCACACTCGTAAAAGAGTTAATAAATTGTTCGAATTGATTATGGATTGTAGAGTCAAATGACGATAAAGATGCATTTAGAGTTTGGTTTAAGTCTTCGATAAAGTGTTCAGCTTTAAAATTTTTCATATCTCGTTTCCATACTTGGCGAGCGTTGTTTTTGAAATGCTTTACACAAGGAATTAAAGCGAAAACAGGATAGTGATCAGAAATGTCGCTAATTGCTATGCCTGGCATAAGCTGGTTATTTAGGTTGTTGGAATAGATATGGTCCAGTAATGACTTTGAATTTTTGCTCACTCTTGTTGGTTGATTTATTAGACACTTTACCGCGCTGCCTATTAAATCATCCGCATATGTTTTGATGCGATTGTTAGATTTTATTTTAATTAGGTCAATGTTGAAGTCTCCTAACACGTAGAATTCAGATTTTTTAGAATTAAGTTCATGAAAGATGTTCGTCAATGCTCTGGAAAATAGCTCAATTTGCTCCACTGTTTGGACAGGATGGCGGTAAACAACGCCTACAATTAGTTTTTTTTTGTTAATTTCTATTTCTATCCATAAATTTTCAACCGAAGACAAATCAATGTTAACAGTAGGTTTTAAATTATAAGAAATAGAACTTTTTACATAAATTCCAACACCGCCAGCAGACGTATGACTATTACGGTGAATAAATTGGTAGCCATCTAGTTCAATATTACTGTAAATCATATTTTCTTTAAGTTTGGTCTCAGATACTGCAACTACATCAGGTTTACGGTTTAAATCAGTAAGGTAGTGCGATAATTTGTCAATATTTTTTTGTAAACTTCTCACATTAAAGTAAATCATGAACAAGTGATTAGATTTATTTTTTGAGCAGAGCAAATTATTAATAGAGTTATGATCGTCATAGTAATCACTTGGCATAGAATATAAATCGTTATAATCTAGCTCTGCATCTACATCAGGTAAATTATTTGATACGTTTGGATTTTCAGTTTCAATGGTGTTAACAATGGTGCTAGCACAACCGAAAATTGGTGGCAAACCAGGGCTTTGATCGACATGTGTTTGATTGCAGCAAAACGAGTTTGAAGAATTCTTGTAATTGCTATTTACAAAAAATTGATCGCAATCAACACAGTTTCTGTAACCTAAACTGTTGTTGCATTGATTGACACCTGCTTTGCAACTGTTAGTTACAGAGGCGTAATTTTGATTTAATTTACAGTTTCCACTACTATTATCAGTAACATCATAAAAGGTCACGTCGTTTTCGTTGTCAGCATGGGATTTATCAGTAGGCAATCTGATAAGCTTTTCAGCAGCTGCATTGCACTCATGGTTGTTGTCAAAGATTGCGCAATGATGTACAGGTCCATTGTTATCATCAACACAGTCATTTTTTAATTTATAAGAGGCCATAATTTAACAGAAAAAAAAAACGATCTTGATAAGCAATTTGAATACGAAAAACATTATTTAAAGTCAGATTTCGCTGAGCATTCAATATTAAATTTCAATGGGGTATAATTAAGTTTATCAAAATCTATGTCCATTCCATATTTAAATAAGTCGTCAGGTGAATCGATTGTTAGCCAATTTCCCGTACCTGTGTCTCTTTCATTGTTGGTGATCGTTCCTGCTTCCCGTGCTGACCGCTTCATACGTATTTTTCCGTTGATGGTATGAAAGAGAATAAATTTATTTTTAGCAACTTCTTTTACATATTTTAACATTTTTGCTCGCAAGGAAGTCAAATCTTCCGTAAGATAAACACCATTGAAGTTGGGATGAACTTTCAATTTTGATTTTTTGTACATAAATTCCATTCTTTTTTTGTATGAAGCGAAGCGCACAATCACAGGCCGTGGTTTCGCTTTTGGACCTTTCTTTTTTTTGCCAAGTCGATGTACCCTCTGAATATCCAGCTCAGGGTTGAGCTCAACATTCAGGGCTTTGGCCACATTTGTTACAACTTCTTCACCATCATCCCTTTCATCATTTCTTTCAGCAACTCCAAGGATTCTAATATTCTCTCGTCTACCGTATTGTTCAAGTTCGTCTACTTTAAAAAACGTTGTGTTGACAATTTGTTTTAGTTTTTCATTTTCAGTTTTGATTTCCTCATACTTCAGTTTGCTTTCTTCTACTTCTTCTTTTAAGTATTCGACTTCTTCAACTAGTTTTTTAATTGTTAGGTTAATTTCAGTAAGTTGTTGTCTGTCCTCGTCGTTAAAACCTGAACTCAATTCATTTCGATTTGTTCTGTTTTTTGGGCTCATATTGCCAGATCAGTGCAAAAAAAAACACGTCCGTTCGCTACAACTGCAGAGTTAGAATGAGTAAAGTAATTAGTTGCACTATTTTGGTTGACAATGCTAGCAGTGTTTAGCGAAACGTCCTAATTAAAATATGTACAGCAGTATACTGGCTCTGTTTTTTTTTTTTTTTTTTTACTGAGAATCGTCAAGAGATCCCAATCGCTATTATTTGTTTTGCTCATTGTTGCTGGATGCAATTGATTTTTCATGCTTGCCCGAATTATTCTTATTTATTTTTTTCTCGTGGCTACAATAATCCTGCATAATTGAATACCGGTATGTGTTTATTTTCTTTTCTACGGACAGATTTTTGTTGATTTGCAGAAGAACTAAGGGACGTTATTGAACACATCACTGACTAAGCGCTGCACATGTGTACCCAATAACTGGTAACACGGTTGTCATAGAATTGTTTACAACCAAAATCGCTGTTGTCAAGAACAGTGGTCTTTGGGACTTTATAGGGCAATTAGGCTACGTCTAACAGGCGAACCAATCGTAATTTGTGTAGCGTGAAGCTCCTAATTGGATCCTTCTATGGGATCTTGTTTACTATTGTGTCATGACAACATGGAAGCAGTCACCAAGTACAATTAAGAGGCTTATAAACTGTGCAAATAAGCAATAGTGGGCAATGTAAGAGTAGCAAAAGTAATAGTAGGTGATATAGTCGTAATAATTTTGTTTACGTCCAAAACAGCATAGCTAGATACAAGAGAAACAGCAACTGACGAAAAAAGGAGAAGATGACAAAGCACATATTGGGTTGGGGTTAGAAGAAAAGCAAAAGTTCATTGATTCTAGCTCAAATAGCAGCACTAAAATACGGAAATGAAAAGTTTATACAGGCTTATGGAATTACTGAATCACAGAAATAACAAAGATCATAACAAAATATGGAACGAGTCAAACAATATATCTTGATATTAGATAATTTGGTTGGTCTTGAGATTAGCTTAGCCATTTTACAAATTTTTATGTTTTTATTTGGCAGTGGCTATTTTTTAGGCAGTGGCTATTTTGCCGTCGATGGCAATTTACCCTCAGAGACTATTTTGCCATGAGTTATTTGTGATTGGTCAATCTAAATGACGTACTAAACATGTGACTTTTGGTCGTTTCTGAGTGGTCAATTTTAAAAACAAATTAAAAAAATTTTGCACCCCCAGGTTTCTATCCCCCACCCTGTACACTCCCTTTTAGTGTACACTGCCCCGTACATTTACATACCGGGCCTGCCCCTTCAGTGTACACTGCCTTTCTTTCAATGCCCTGCCAGCTGAGATTTGAACTCGCAACCATGGTATCTCAAGACCAGCGCACTATCCACTACACCACAGTGTCACTGGCGTAATTATAGCAAATATGGCTATAAAAACACACGTAAATGACTATGACTACGAGCAAAATAGATTCCAAGGGCAAATTGTTGTTGACGGCGAAATAGCCACTGCCTATTTTTTATCAATGGCATTTTTCCCTTGGAGACTATTTCATCGTCAGACATTTTTAATTGGTCAATTTTAATGGTATATGGAACATGTGATTTTTGGTTGTTTCTGATTGGTGAGTTTCAATAACAATTTAAAAAGGTAGTGGCTATTTTGCTGTCGACGGCATTTTACCCTTGGAGACTATTTTGCTGTAATGATTCACGTGTGCTTATATTGCCATATTTGCTACATTTCAGCCACTGGCACTATGGTGTAGTGATTAGTGTGCTGGTCTTGAGATACCATGGATGTGGGTTCAAATCTCAGCTGGCAGAGCATTGAAAGAAAGGACAGTATACACTGTAGGGCCAGGCCAGGTATGTAAATGTATGGGGCAGTGTACACTGGAAGGGAGTGTACAGGGTGGGGGAGTGTGCACTAGGGGTGCAAAATTTTTTAAATCTTTTTAAAAAATTGACCAATCAGAGACAACCAAAAGTCACATGTGTAGTACGTTATCAAGATTGACCAATCACAAATAACTCATGGTAAAATAGTCTCTCAGGGTATAGTGTCGTTGATGGCAAAATAGCCACTGCCCTTTAAAAAAGACTGTGGCTATTTTGCTGTCAATGGCATTTCACCCTTGGAGGCTGTTTTGTCGTGAATTGTTTGTGATTGGTCCACTCTTAATGATGTATTGAACATATGACTTTTGGTTGTTTCTGATTGATCAATTTTGATGATTAAAAAAATTTTCACCCCCAGAGTACACTTCCCTACCCTGTGCACTCCTTCCCAGTCTACACTACTCCATATGTTTACATATCAGGCTTGGTATGTTTACGAGGCCTGCCTCCCCTTCCAGTGTACATTGTCTTTGTCTGAGTACCCTGCAAGTAAAGATTCAAATTCATAACCATAGCATTTCAAGGTAGGTGCATGATCCACTACACCACACATCACTGCCATAATATCAGCAAATATGGCCTCTTAAACATACGTGAATGGTGGTGGCAAAATTGCCTCCAAGGGTAAAATGCCATCAATGGAAAAATAGCCACTTTTTATTTTGTTAATTTAACTACTGGCATTTTTATATCTTATAAATCTTCATTTTTGTATAATAGTGTTGCCCACCACAGAAAGTAAAATAATTTTTTTCTTTAGAAAATAATATTTTGGGACACTTTGTTGAAAATTCATTTGCACTGACAGGTAATGTCAGTTGCTGCATTTTGTTTGATTTTGAAAGATTTTAACTGTGTTGGGATATTATATTTCAAAGTCAACTTTCTTAATGTAAATCTGCACAGCTATCACATGATACCAGAGATGTGATCTAGCTACTAAGTGATGTAATAAGACGACTTGAGAAAAGCTGTGTAGATGTCACGGCTTCATTATCCATCAGAAAATATCAAACTTGTAAAGGTTACAGGTAGTGGTGAAGGCCTAAGTGTTGTCAAGACAGAAGCAACTACTTGCTGACATAAATTCGCCTACTCTTTTAAAATCAAATTTGATTCAATACAAATGATGACTGGAGTGCTACAATTTGAACTATGCTGTACCAATTTTTTTAAGAAACAAAAATTTTTCTTGTATTATGCATTTTTGAATTAAAACAGTTTTTAGAACTTCTCTAACCTCTGAACAGTAACTTATTTTTATTTTATGTGCATTGTTAAACATAGTGATTCCTAAATTTTGGTATAGCTTGTGGCGTAAGTAATTAGCTTCTTTTTAATGTAAAACAATGGTTGCCTTTAAAGTTTGAATTTTGAATGCTTTGAAGATTGAAGTCAGCTGAACAGCTGATTTGGTCTATGTTCTTTTTTTTTCTTTTTTTTTAGAGCTAATAGTCATTATTTAGTTAGATAATTCAATGTTACATTTTTTAGGTTTACTAAAGAATCAGCTGTGTTGTAACTACCAATCTTAATTTTAACTCTTAACTAGCCCTTACTCTAATCCTTATCCAAACTTTTATCAAATCTAACCCTAATTTCAACCCAAAAATACTCTGCATTTTTATGTTTCAGTATTATCCAATTTTACATATCTAGAAACAGTGGTGATTCTTTAGTAAACCCTGTTTGTATTTTTTACTCATGGAAAAAACATTGTGTAGGTTGTAGTTGATGATCTTTGTGCTCAGACTCACTTCAGAGTTATCAGTACTATAGTTATAATGCATTTCTACCACAAGGAATGCAAACCTTTCAAAGAGGTTGCTGTAAAGTGCCATTCCCAAGTGTAGAAGTACGTAGTAGTACTTTGTGGCAACTCATTTGGGAATGGCACTTTATTACTATGTAGTTCTGCATTTAAAAATTAATTTTAGTTAAATAGCTACTAATGATGATATTGTAGCTTAAAATTACAAGACAATAAAACGTGGAATTCCCTGAAAATGTGAAGAGAATAAGCTTAGTAAACACTGATGTCAGTTTGATGCTTTGCTGATTAGAGTTATTAGGATTTTATTAAGGTTAATTAAGGTTAGAGTTGGTCAAGGTTATGTATACGTTTAGTTAAGGTTGTTTTCAGAATTCTGCAAAATTTCTGTATTGTGGTAAAATCTCTTTTAATCTGAAATTGGTCTTTTGAACTATTATGCTGATTGATTGCTATATTATGTCTAGAAAATAAAAGATCAAAAATTTCTTGATATATTTTTGAGTGTCAGTTGATTGTAAAAAACAATATGGTTATGGAAAACACTAAAAACAGATCTGCAGCTGTGAAATTTTGCCTTTTTTACAATTCTCTTCCAAATTTCTCACACAGGAAATCTTTTTTTTTTATTAGGTTCAAAGTTGCTCGATTGGGCACTTTGGCACCCAATTGGGCTACATTTGCGATGAAAACTTTTTACAAGCATTTGCGACGAAAATTAGCAGTGGGTGCTACAAACAAAATAATACCTAATTTGGCTACTTTTTGTCTACACTGAAAATAGCAATTAGCTTTTTTCACTAAAAACTGGATTTCCTTTCAAACTTTAATGTATTCTTTGCAACTTTTTGGTTATGGTTTAGTGCAGGGTTGCTCAAAGTTTTTGCAGTTGGGCCTCATTTCACTAATGCGAAGTCTTGACAGGGTGCAGAAAGGTTATTTTTTGGGGTTTCAACTGGTCTAAATTAGGGTTACAGTACCTGATTAGGCAAAATCACCACTGTAAACTCCAATTTTGTTACAGACAATATTCACCAGATTAGATGCAGGACGCAAAAAGTGGTTGTGCATGCTGGATGTGGGCCACAGGCTGCACTTTGGACTCCCATTCTTTAGTGGAATGGTTTCAGTAATAGTTGTTCCAGGTTTCTTTATTTATTTAAAAAAATACTTTAAAGAAAAACTGATGGAAAGTTTGTAAATACAGTTATGCCATTGGTTTGAGTTTGCATTTGTTACATCAAGCTCTTTTTTAATGGACTATAAGTAGAAGATAAGTTTTGATGAGAACAATTTTTTAGACCAGTCTACCTGTTTTTTTATAGGATTTTTGTAAGGTCACATTACTTTCATCAGTACCTAATTATCAATATGTAGGTATTTATTGATATACCTTTTGTAAAGTAAAAGTGGTCATGTTAGCAGTGTAGTAAGAAAGGAATTTATGTGGTTTTGTGAGTTTTTTAAAATTTGTAACTAACACTGCAGTAGTTAGAGCAATAAATTAGCCTTAGATGTACAGTCAAATCCGGTTAATTGCATAGCCAATTTGACAAACCTTTTTATGCAATTAAGCGAATTATGCATTTATGTGGAAGTGCTCAGTTCAATTGACCAGCGATGAGCGTCATGCTAAAAATTGTCTAAACATCAGACTTCAAAGCAAGCGCAATGCGACCATCCTACTCTTACTCAAAAACTAAACAAAACACACAAATTAAGGCTTAAACGTTTATTTGTTTAAAGTGAAATACTGCGCAATTGTTGATTGTTTGATGTTATTTTGCATGCTATCTTCCATTTGTTTTTCCAAGCAAAGAAATATGTCCATATCCTCCCCTTTAAATTGTAGTCGTCGCCTAATTGTATCAAGTGCATGGAGCACTTCTTTATTTTTTGGTGGAGTCAAAGCAGTTGCGTCAACAGGGCTTTCTTCATTGACGTCATCTGTTTCAACTTGCTTATTATGCAAAACTTCTGCACAAATATCAGTATCATCTTGAACACCTGTAACTTCAAAGCCATCATCAAGATTAACATATTGCGTGTATGTTTCCTCCGTAAATGAGGGTGGAACTTCATTGGCTGTAAATCCGAGAAAATGTTCATCGGGTGTTGCTGGTGTTAGACTGCAAAAAAAGCAGTTTTGAATTGTGTCTGCAGACACATCATTCCAAGTAGCGCTCATAAAACTTTGTGCATCCAATACAGAAATAGATCGAACCACGTCAGTCGCAGTGCAGTTTTCACCTACATCAATTGTCAGCACAATTTTTTGTAACATTCGACGGTGGTAATAGTGTTTGAAGTTTTTAATAATGCCCTGGTCAAGTGGTTGAATATATGAAGTTGTATTTGGTGGCAAAAATACAAGTTCAATGAATTGTAGTCCATTATTTTTAATTTTGTGGGCAGTACAATTGTCTAACAGCAAACAAACTTTTTTCTCTGTTTCCTCAAGTGATCATTAAACCATTCCAACCATTCTTGAAAGAGTGTTGCAGTCATCCAGGAATTTTTATTGGATTTGTAAGTTACCGGGAGTTTCTTTATTCCCCTGAAGCAGCCTGGATTTGCAGATTTTCCAATGACAAATGGCCGTAACTTATCTGAACCATCCATATTTGCAGTAAGTAGGACGGTCAAACGTTTTTTGACTTCTTGCTACCAGATAGTTTGTCATTTTTAAAGCACAAAGTTCCCTCTGGTAGTGCACGAAAGTAAAGCCCCGTTTCATCACAGTTGTAAATTTCTGAGGCAGAATAGCGCTCATGTATTTTTGGCCACACTGACGCTATCCAATTTTCAGCCACTTTAGAATCATGGTATTGTTTTTCACCATGCTTACGCTTAAAAACGATTAAATTGTGTTCTCGCCAGCGAGTGACCCAGCTGGATGACGGATCAAAATTTAAGTTCATTATTTTTCTAGTTTTTTGCTTTCTCGCTTAACATTGGGCCAGTGATAGAATTTGCGACACCTGTGATTGCGATATTCCAAATTTTTTGGCGACTGTACTTTGCGATGTTTTCTTTTCAAGTTCATCAATGACAAGGATTTTGTCAGCCAATAATAGATCTTTGCGCTTTGTATGCTTACTTGTTCCTGCTTCACTCATTTTGAAATTTTAAAATTGCTCTGTCTCGCAAACTGTATAAAAGCTAAATGAAACAAAAACAGTGCAAATAACAGTGATTGCAAAATGATAGCCATGTGTTTTTGTTCTGAATCGGTAATTGTCTTTGAAGAACATTAATCACATCACACACTGTGTTGTTTTTGATCTCTAATCAGTAGCGGCCTTTCATTTTATGATGTTAGCGATCGGTGCGTTCGTTTGCAAATTGAAACAGTTCGTTTTCATTCAGAATTTAAAAGTCATGCTTTTGTTGCTAAAATTTTGCATAATTTTATTCAGTAATCGAATAAATGCTATTCAATTCTATGCAATTAAGCAGATTATGCAATAAACCGGTATGCGATTAACTGAAATTTTTCTTTAACAAATGATTGACTGTGGTTTGGGATTTATGATCTTTATGCGATAAAATGGATTATGCAATTATCCAGTATGCAATTAACCGGATTCAACTGTAGATGAAAGCCAGAAATCTCAGAAAAACTATTAGGCTGTCATGTCTAGATAATCTCGAACTTCAGCACTTTGGAAAAAACACATCCACTAGTAATTTTGAGCCAGTCTATAACTCAATACATTGTGCTATATCCCAATATTTTGACCTGATTCTTGAGTGGGTAAAGTGTAGAAAAGAGATATCTGTTGAAACTTTTAAAATTAATTGATGAAAAAAATTTTTTGAAATTTGCAAGACCACAAATTTTTAAAATGCTTTGCCTCAAGCAGTGGTACTGCAAGTGAAGGTGTGAGACCATAAAAGTATTGGCAAACATAATTTTTTAAATCTTAGAACTCCAAATAAGTTTAGCCAAAATTGTTACAGTAGGTGCTGCTTATTATGACCACAAATAATATGACCAGCCGCTTATTATGACCAATTTGGTACAGTCTGAAATTTCTCCATTTAAAATTCTCTGTTTAATATGACCAAATTTTGGATGATATGACCAACATTTTCTCCATCTTTCTTGTTATAGTATAGTATTTTTTCCTGCCACGCACTTATAACTTTGCCTTTTCAACATATTGTTACACACTGTACTAAATTTTACCATCACTTGTAATGTTAAAGTACTGTACTTTGTTTTACTGCCAACATCACACTGTTACTTTGGGTAAACGATGAATTTGATGGTATTTGGACTTCTTGTGGCTTACGGGATTGATTCAGGAGCTGTTATGGCGGCTTCAGTTTTTATAACCATTCAGATATTATGACCAAAATGGTCTGGTCCCAAGGTGGTCATATTAAGCAGTGTCTACTGTATTGGTGTTTAGGATAATCTTGGTTTTTTTTAATAAAATTACTCATCCTGTTGTGAATGAAATAGGTTTGACAGTCTATTTATACTAATTGATGCATCACTCCTCCGTTGCAACCTTTGGGAAGTATGACCTACGTACTGACAATTGCTGTCGCACATAAATTGGTAGATGTCATTACTTCAATGAGAAGCAGGTAGTGCAATGTGAGGTTCATTGTTGAATGAACCTTGCATTTCACTACTTGCTTTTATGCAGTGCAACACAAGGAATCAATGCAAGTTCATATTCTCCAATCTGTCCTGCAAAGACATGCTCCACACAGCCACAGCTATCCTTCTTGGTCCTGCAGATCAAATAGCAGTCAATCATAAACTTCATGCTCATCAATAAGACAACACCTCTTGCAAATCTGTCTTGCATGTACGAATACACTAAAGGCATGGACACACTGCTTTTCATTGATCCAGCCATGAAACCATGTGCATAAAAATATTCAAGGCATACTTATACAAACAAAAGAAATTTGTCTAAAACCTCAAACTCTCACCCTAGCTGCTCACTCTCGAGTGGTCCCTTTTCTGACCAATCGTTTTTGATTGTCTTGCCTTCATTCTCTTTCTTGTGTTTTTGCTATACAAATTTCCATCTGCCTTCATTTTGATGTGTTTTCTTGAAAAAGTCAGACAAAAAGCTTTGAGAAAGAATGAGTCTACTGCTATGTTATTTTCAAATTCTGTAGCACCAACCAACTTTTAATGTTGTTACAGATGATCCAATTTCATAATTGTCTGACTATATGATCATGAGTTTGATCACTGTTATTTACACTCTTATCCTAATATTTGCTATAGAAAGACTATTTCATATCAATTGAAAGTTAAAAAAATCAAATCAAAAAGTCATGAATTTGAGAACTGTACATGCCATTGTTTGAAGATTATTTTGTTGTAGCAAATATTTTTTGACCAGGTTGTGTACATGAGCGACCACTAGGTTTTAGAAGTTTAAATCAAAACCACTTTTTCTTAAGCAGTTATTTTGTACATGTGAACTGAACAGTAATGGATGAAAAAGACAATGCTGAAGATCAAGAAATAACTGATGATTTGGATTGGCTTATAAATACTTTTGAAGATAGGCAGGTATGGCAAAAAGAGATCTCAAAAATTAGAACTTGTTCAACTCATGAAGCACAAGATAATTAAGGCATTGAGGGACTGCAAAATGACCTTGTGGTCTAGATGAATTCATCTCTATATGTCATTTTGGTCAGCACAAGCCATAGTTTGAACTCTTAAATGTGAGTTTTTTTTATGCAAATGTTGGCTCTGCTTGGCCTGACCACATGCTATGTAATGCTCTGTGTGACAATTCCAATGCTAAGTCCATCACACCTTAACTTCCATCAGTAATGTCAAGGTTAAAAAGAATCTACTGCTAGTTATGGGAATAGTGATAAAAAGGTAGTGTTTTTGACATAGTCGATTTTATTTTGTTTTGTTTTATTTGCCATTTTTATCCTCCATTCACGAGAAAGCGAATTGTATCGCTATACTTTGGACGGGAAGTCCGCACTTGCTTGGGAGTTGCCTTTTTCGAGGTTTATGGGCCACCTGTCTTCCACATAAAGGCGGGGGCATCCTGTTAAGTGCCTTGCTCAAGGACACAACAAGCGAACTTGCCGGCTTGTTCTCCACAACCTCCCATAAATGCTGAGCGCCAAGCAGGGAAGCTAATACTATTTCTGTTCCAGAATCAAAAGTACTGCATTTTTGATAAGAATTTAGCAGAAAAACATCAGGGGCGGAAGTGCATAGTCACTGTCTTTCCTGCAAAGTTTTTGAAGTCCCTGGCAACATCTTATTTGCTTTATTTGCAGCATGTAATTAGAAAGTGGATTTACTCACAATTGAAACAAGCTAGTTCCAGGCATAATCACAGCTAGAAGAAGTGCAAATTAACCCAAGCCAAGCACTCACAGTCAAGTTGTTACAACAATTTAGGCTATAAAAACCATAAACCAAAATATTGTGATAAAGATGCAGATAATTGTTGTGATTCCTGTAAGGTTTAACATAAAAAATCATCAATTTATTTAACTTTGTTACATTTGATGGGTGTTTTTTGAGGTTAATATCAATCAGGCTTGCAACATGACAGTTATAAAGCATTGCAACTTGCCATTGCATTTATAAAAACAGTTAACCAACTGCTCTGTCAATATTCTATTGTATCCATCGTCTCTCACAGGTAGCATATCGGTTGTTTGTTTCAAAATAACAGCAAATAAGAGGTGTGTGTGTAGCTCCTGCCAGCTGCCTTTTTTGCCTTTTATATGCTTTAATTGTACCAGACAGCAATATGATATCATAGAGCCAGTTTGAGACTTTCAAAAAAACAGAAGTATGCTTAGAAGCAGTGTTCCCTCTAAGATTTTAGTAAGTGCATAACTGCTGGCGCAAGTGTGAAATTACCCTCAAATGTATGAAAACCGCCAGACAAATATTACCGGACATTGCTGAACAAGCCGTAACACCAGCCTAAGTAACATATGCTAAAGATGTGAAAATAGATATTTCCTGTAGCCTACTGCTATTCAATTTATATGCTAAGCTAACGTTGCATACCGTAAAGTTTACTTGTAATGTTGGTTTGCGCATAACGGCATCTTTTGTTATTCCCTCAGACAATTTTTGTTTTATTGTGACGCGTTATCTAGGCCAGTGCTTTTCAATGGTTTTTGGCATGTGACCTAATTTTGAAATGCATGGAAGCATGTGCCCCAGTCATATATTTTTCTCATTTTTATGAGTGACCTCAATAAACTTATTGAAGTAAATTTCAAGGGTGTGGTCCAAATAATATATAAAAACAAGTTTTCAAGAAAAAGTTTTTCCAATTTTACTTGATATGAAGGCTAAATAAAATGCTAGCCCAGTGAAGACTGTGGTCCATTGATTGAAAATCACTGATCTAGGTGATCATCTGTCACAAGTGATCTTTATTTTTTAATCCGATCAAGTTGCCGTGTCGTGAGTTGCATCTTGTTTATTCAACTGTTTCGCAGCATGGACTCAAGTTAACTGTGTGTCAAAGACCTAAAAACAACTTCAAACAAAACTGCCATGGGCGTAAGTTTTTAAAATTTGCTGAGGAAAGAGAGGCAAAACTGACATTGCGCTTCAGTGACAAAATAAGTAGCATGATTATGTCAATCCCAAAATGTTCACAAACAGGTAGCCTTTTGGTTATTGTAAGGTGGCAGCAAAATACCTGGCTGCTTCTCTGTAATAAGTAATTAAAATTAAATTTTGTCAGCACTTTGAAATAGCAAGTTAACAATGCGTGAAATAAAGTTAATCTTTTGCCGATGCCTGACATGAGTATGAGAAGTATGACTTTTATAAAATAATGGGATGTTAGGTAGGTTACCATGATTCTGACACATGAACAAAAATTACTTGCATACTTAATTGTTGTTAGATCAAGGTAAATAATTAAACAACTTACATTTTTCTATCGCATTTCTAACTTACATTTCTATATTTTTACATTTCTCTATCACATATCAATTAAACAACAGAGTTTTGGAACTGTAAGTAAACTTTTAATATCAAATCGGAAAATATTTGATGGCCAAAGTCATGCAACTTGAAAAGAAAACTAAGATTTTTGCATGAAAAAGCTTTATGAAAAAGCAAGACGCACATTCTACTACTGCGCATAGTAGTAGAATGTGCGTCTTGCTTTTTCATAAAGTGCATCTCAGAAAGCAATGTTATTGATGAGCGACAACGAATTTCATCTCGAGTCTTGTCAACTAATTTTACAAACCACGCAGAAAAACAAGTGGGTTCAATTTTAGGAAGTTTTATCCCAGATGCAAAAAAACAGCAAATCGTCATTAATTGGCTATGTATTGTGGCCAAAGTAATGGTAGGTTTGAAGCACTTCTAAAACTTGTTTATAGAACCCTCGTTGAGAGTCGCAGTGACATAGCTGGCTAAATAACTTTTTCATTTTTATTAAGTTTTAATTAACCATTTACCGAATCTGTAAAAAGAGGTTGCAAATATTTCACAGATAAAATTTTATCTTTGTGAAATGCATTTGAAGATAGACCTAAGGAAGAAGAAAAATTCATGGCCACGAATATTCGCGAGTTTGGTAAATGCTGCTTTTAAGTCCAGAAAAAAATTGAAATGCTAATATTTGTAACTACACATAAAACTACAGAGTTTCACTGAGAGGCGCTGACTGTAAAAAATATCAAGGTTATTCATTTAGAACCAACTAGTTTTACTGCATTTGCGAGCGGGCTGCACTTCCCAGAAAAAAATTTTGGGGGACCCTGCCTACTTTACCCAGCACCACTGTGTACAGGGTAGATCTAAAAGACTGCATTAGCCACACATGCACAACTACTCTTTGTCAAAAGCTTTTTTTACTCAATGGACTAGTTTCTGTTAATTTCGACTATTTAGCAGTTTTTCTATACACTGGCAAACCGGATTGGAAAGTACACATAATGTTCAATTCAAAGACAATTTTGAAACGATCAATTGTGAATAGCATTTTTTAAAAAATCGCATAAGGTCTTGTATTACAAATTACCTTTCACACACATTTCACACAATTAAGATAAAAAAAGGCTAAATTTTACCCTAAAACATTTTTAAAAAGATTGAAACTACAATTTACATTTTTTTTGTTCACGTTCTAAGGCTTATTTTAGCCATAACTGATAAGCTGTCGCAGCACATATATGTCAGCTACTTTTTGCTAGAAAAAAAATTTGGGGGGGAATTTAAAACTAAAATTGGTTAGAAGTCATATTCTTATTTTTTGTGTTTATAAATGGCAAATGAAAAAAGTCTATTTATTTGTAACGTACAAAAACTAAATTATACCCTCCAAAAATGTGTTTTTTGTGCTAAACTGAAACCGAGAGCTATGTGGTTTTTTGTCTTAACAAGCATGATTAAAGTTAGCTTTGAAATGTAAAGAAAACATATAGAATTTACTTCAAATCTCCCTTGAAAAATGATGTCTTGTATTAAAACTGAATTGTGAAAGCTGCTTGCTACTCCTGCTCTTTGGCTACGATTGAAATCGGCTGGGAAAAAGTAAAGAAAAAAAATTTGATATTTAGGTTGATTGCTTGAGAGCTAATTTGTAATATAAAAAAGTGTGGCAATGGCATGCATGATATTTTAAGTTGCCATCACTTGCTGTTGCAACACAGCCGCATGATATTTGCATGAGATGTTGCACTGCTCTAAAAAAGCGTCTGTCTTAACTTGTATTTCTTTTCTCTGTCTCTCATGCATTGAACAGTTGGTTGAATATTTTGCCTCCAAAATCGCAAAAATTTTAACAAACTGAAAAAGTTATCAAAAACCGCCAGACTTTTTTTTACGCATTGTTGAATTTTAACTGCGAATCCACCAGACATAATTTCACAAATTCACACTTTTTTCACATTTAAAGAGAACACTGCTTGGAAGACTTAAAATGCCTAAAAAAGAGAATGTGTTTTTGCATTGTCAATTTAGCTTACATCATTAAAGAAGCTTTTTTTATCAAAAACACCTTGTTAGTATCTCCTAAACAAGGTTTTAAATTGTGTTTCTGTGACCTGTAGTTTTTTTGAGAAAATACAGAGAACAAAGTGTGCAATCAAGCAATAGCTGTGACGTGATTTTAGACCCTGAAACAATGAAGTTTTTTGAAGTAGATAAGTTGGGGGCTGGCTTTTATATGAGCAGAAATGGGTTTTCCTCTGTGAAAAATATAAATTAAAATAGGTGTGTTCAATCATGACATTAAAAGCCCGCTTATGACACTCACTCCAAGGAGTTGATCAATTGAGTGAAGTTTGATGTTTGTAATACCTCCAGTAGTTTTGGAGGAGTTGAAGGGGACGTAGGAGAGTACATATGCACTTACATATACAATATATTTGTTTGCAAAAAATGCTACAGTCTGTTTTGCCATAAACGCTCTTCAAATATTTCTGCAATGTAACATAAAATGAATCCAAAACAAACCAAAAAATATAGTACTACTTACAGTTGTTCAAGGGGAATAAGCAGAAGTAATAGAGTAGCCTACTAAATAAATATTGGCAAACTGAAGAAATAAACTAATCCTGAAAAATAATTTAAAAAAATGTTTTTCTGACTGGTTCTCTTGCAAACAGCAATTTCATTCTGGTAAATAAGAACTTCTGCGGTTGTTATGAAAGTAATAATGATGTGATAATGGGTATATACTCTATATTGGATTAAGGTAAATGATGGATTGTGAAAATGAAGTGGACAAACTCAAAAGTGTTTGTCATTTGACATGGTGGAAAGAAGCTTTTAATGTTGAACAAAGTTATTTTTGTGACAAATACAAAGAATTAAGTTTGCAAAAGCAAGATGAGGCTGGTAAGAAAAATGTGTCTTTTATATCCCTTTTGAATATGCCATTAAGGTGAAGCAGCTTTTGCTTTATTGTGAGACTGAGGTACATGGTGCAACAACCAAGAAACTTGCGTTGCAAATATCATTATAAGGGAGTTTTGCCCCCAAGTAGAAAAAGGAGCCTATCACCAAATAATTTTTGTGATCATAGAATTAAAGCCATTGCAGTGCTTGCCTCAACTTTGACTTTGTGCCCCTACACTTATTGGAAAGATCAGATAGCTTTTAAGAATTGATAAAGAGTTTGTGAGCAAGGTTGGACTCAATTCCTAGTCCCAGTACAACAATCGGCATTAGGGTCATAGAGCCAATGTTCTCATTTGTACCAACTTATTGTTACTCCTCTCAGAAATGTAAGTTAGGTGAAGGTGGTGCAGCCAGTTGAATTAATATTTCTTCCTAGACATAACTGACTGGCAACCCTGCCCGGCAATGCTGGCTGAACCGGCTAGTATTACCATAAACTAATAGTGGTCCAAACATTCATTTTTATCATTTGAAGAAAAACAACTTACAGTTTAACATGTCGTTATGTATTTTAAATTGATAAAACAATTACAATACCTTGTACGATATAAACAAGCAACTTTAAAGGTAGCTAACAGAATCAGAAAATAGGTGTTGAACCAGGCTTTACCAGCAAGTGCTAAGACAGTTGCATTTAGCCTAACCTTTAGTATGTGTGTACTGCTAATACCAGGCTATTCACTCTGTGGGAAGTCTTTGTGGAAGGAAAGCGGAAGTGTGTGAAGAACTAAGGAAGAGAAAAGTTGATGTGTGTTGCATCCAGGAAGTAAGATGGAAAGGCCAAGGAGCTCGTTTTGTGGGTGCTTTGGGACGAAGGTATAAACTGTGGTGGTCAGGAAATGATGCAGAATTTGGAGGGGTTGGAATTTTGGTGAAAGAGGAAATATCTGGAAACGTTGTGGAAGTTAGAAGAAAAAGTGACAGAGTAATCGTGATTGTGCTAACTTTAGGTAGAGAAGTGATGCGCGTAATATGTGCTTATGGGCCACAAAGTGGAAGACCAGATGCA
This sequence comes from Trididemnum clinides, assembly GCA_963675345.1. Lineage (NCBI taxonomy): Eukaryota > Metazoa > Chordata > Ascidiacea > Aplousobranchia > Didemnidae > Trididemnum > Trididemnum clinides. Next base: position 35,457,668 of record OY776297.1, read on the forward strand.
GAGAAAGTTCATTTTTATGATGAAATGGGGAGTGAGTGGGACTTGGGAAGTTGTAGTGAAGTCATTGTTTCTTTGGGGGATTTCAATGGACATGTGGGGAAATATGCTGAGGGTTTTGAAGGTGTACACGGAGGGAATGGTGTTGGGAAAAGAAATGCAGAAGGAAGAAGATTGCTGGAGTTTTGTGATGAAAAAGAGCTGTGCATGGAAAATACTTGGTTTAAAAAGACAGAAAAAAGGAAAATCATTTATAGTGGCGGTGGGTGTGAAACAGAAATTGATTTTGTGCTTGTGGGGGAAAAATATAGAAAGTATATAAGGGATGTAAAAGTGATTCCATGGGAACTTCAGCACAGGCTGGTGGTTGTAGATCTAGATAAAAAGGTTCTAAAAAAGGGTGTGAGAAAGGAACGAATCATAAGAAGAAAGGTTTGGAAGTTGAATGAAAACTGAACAAGAGTGAGATTTGAAAAAAGAGTAAAAGAACTAGTGAATGCAGATGCACCTGATTTGTGGAAAACTTTTAAGGATGGTGTTCTAAAGGCTTGTGACGAAGTGTGTGGAAAGAAGAAGTCTAGGAGAGATCAAGGAGACATGTGGTGGTGGAATGAAGAGGTCAAGGATACCATGGCAAGAAAGAAGGCGGCATTTAAAGAGCTGTGCAGGTTCCCATCAGAAGAAAATAAGAATCAATACAAACGTATAAGAAATCAAACAAGGAAAATTGTTGCTAGAGCTATGAGAATGGAAGCGAATCAGGAGTTGAATAATTTATATCATAATTCTAATAGTGTTTTCTACTTCCTTAGAAGAATGAAAAAGGAAGGGAAGGATGTGGAAGGTGCTTGAGAGGAGGAGACGAACGATTGGGTTTTATTGAAGAAGACCGGGCAAAAATTTGGAAGGAACATATGGAAAAGATCATGAATGAAGAGAACGAATGGGACCACATGGTGGAAACTGATGTAGTAGAAGGACCAGTGGAAAAAGTGGCTCATAATGAAATTGTGGAGGCAATGCAAAAGATGAAATCAGGAAAGGCAACCGGACCATCTGAAGTAAAAGTGGAAATGATAGTTGCAAGTGGTGAAATCGGGGTTAAAGGTGGAAACTGATGTAGTAGAAGGACCAGTGGAAAAAGTGGCTCATAATGAAATTGTGGAGGCAATGCAAAGGATGAAATCAGGAAAGGCAACCGGACCATCTGAAGTAAAAGTGGAAATGATAGTTGCAAGTGGTGAAATCGGGGTTAAAGTGATGATGGAACTGTGCCAGCATGTATTGGATGGTAGAGGAATGCCTGATGAGTGGAAAACTAGTGTGATTGTACCTATCTTTAAAGGAAAGGGTGATGTGATGAGCTGCGGATCATACAGAGGAGTGAAACTGCTAGAACATGCCATGAAAATCGTTGAAAGAGTGCTAGAGAGGCGAATACGAACACTAGTCAATTTGAATGAATTGCAGTTTGGATTTATGTCAGGAAAAGGAACAGTGGATGCGATATTTATTGTGAGGAGAATGCAGGAGGAATATCAAAAGAAGGACAAGAAGTTGTATATGTGTTTTGTTGACATGGAAAACGCTTTTGATAGAGTGCCAAGAAAAGTGATGGAATGGGCCATGAGAAAGAAGGGTCTATCAGAAGTAATAGTTCGGGCAGTTATGAGCCTGTATGATGGTGCAAAGACAAGAGTCAGGGTGGGATCTGCATATTCAGAGGAATTCGAAGTAAATGTTGGTGTACATCAAGGATCTGTGCTGTCGCCATTATTGTTTGCAATAGTGGTGGACGTTGTTACCGAAAATGCAAGAAGGGGTGTGGTTAACGAATTACTATATGCAGATGACCTTGTTATCATGAGTGAAGACATGGAAGACTTGAAGGAAAGGTTTTGAAATTGGAAGAATGCACTGGAAAGTAAAGGTTTAAAGGTCATCACCAGAAAAACAAAATTGATGGTAAGCGGGTCAAAAGGCAAACTATACAAAAGCAAGATAGATCCATGTGGAGTTTGTGGGAGGAGAGTCATGGTCAACTCAGTGTTGTGCACAAAATGTGAAAACTGGGTTCATGGCAAATGTGCAAAAATAAAGAAAGTTACCGCTAGGTTGGCAATGCATTTTGTTTGCTTGAAATGTAAAGGAATAATGAAAGGGACGATGGACTCAATCGAGAAGTTGTGCGATGAAGTGGAGACAGTGAATAGATTTTGTTATTTGGGAGACAGACTAAATGCTAGTGGTGGTTGTGAAGCGGCAGTCACAGCAAGAGTAAGAATCGGTTGGGTAAGATTCAGGAAATGTGGAGAGTTGTTGCTTGGAAATAGGTTTCCTCTGAAGATGAAAGGTAAAGTTTATTGTTGTTGTGTAAGATCAGCACTACTGTATGGAAGTGAGACATGGTGTCTAAAAGAAAATGAAAAAGCAATTTTAAGGAGAACGGAGAGAGCTATGGTGAGAGCCATGTGCGGTCAGAAAATTGTAGACAGAAAGACGACTGAAGAACAGATGGATATGTTAGGGTTGAAGGAAACGATAGACCGGTTAGCAACAGCAAATGGAGTTAGATGGTATGGACATGTACTGAGGAGGGATGACAATAGTGTTTTGAGGGTTGCTCTGAATCTTGAAGTGACTGGCAAGAGAAAGCGAGGACGATCGAAGAAGACCTGGAAGAAGCAAGTGGAAGAGGAGACAGAGAAAGTTGGTTTGAAGAAGGAGGATGCTCTGAGACGAGATAAGTGGAGGGACGGAGTGCAAGAAATTGCAGAAGAAATGGGGTAAATCCGGCCATCTCTGCTAAAGGGAAAACACCGGATAAAAACTGAATAACTACTACTACTACTACTGGCCACAGAAATCCACAGGACTACACTTGTGCAGCATGGACTTTGTGCTGTGGTCTTAGAAAAACACTTTTTGGCAGTTTTTCCTGCTTGGTTGCAAGCTTGTGGTAAAAATGCAGTGTATAATGTGCCACTAGTAACTGCCACTATGAAGCATGTATAAACTAAATGTAGTTTAACTCATAATCACAAAATTTTTCATATGGCAGGAAGATGAAAGTAACAACAGGCTGTTAAGTGGAGACATATTATTAGGATACGTGGACCAAAGTAGCTAAACCATTTTTTAAGGGTTACTCTTCTGCTACACAAGACATTTTATCCTCTCTCAAAATTATGAAATATCAGTAGGCTTGCATTAATTTTGTAATATCCATGATTAGTTTGTCAAAGTTTGTTATGAAGAGTACTTTTCCTCTCCATTTAATTAGTGCTAGCACTTCAGTAAAGGAGTGTAGTTCTTATTTGTGAGGAATTTGGTCATGAACCATTTTAGTGACAAAGTTCCAAGGTTTTGATTGGTGCCAAAGTAGAATAATGCTGGCATATAAACCAGCTTTTCACTTATTTTAAACCTAACTTTAAAAAGTACTGTATGATTTTTTGATTAGGAATTTTTTTGGTTAAATTGTACTAATCGTAATCTGTAGAAGAATAAGACTTTAAAAAATGGTATTCACAGCTTTTGTGCTTGGTGCTCAGCACAAAAGGGATAGTGTGGAGAACAAGCTGGCAAGCTTGCATGTTGTGTTCGTGGGCAAGGCACTTAATGGGATGCCTCCATCTTCATGTGGCCTACAGATGGTGGGGCCAAGCAGTCTACCCATTGTAGTGGCTCAGTCTAACTGGAGACTCATAAACAGAGCATGAGCTCTTGTGCAGTGCATGTACATCTCGCTGCATAATGCTCAGCACAATAGCTCAAACAATAACAACATCTTGAAAGCAAATAGCAAGTGACTATCATTTGTGAAGTATTTCAACGTTTACCACAACTTGTATTTGCTTAATTCTCTGCTGATTGCAATTGCTCTGTTTCTCCTCTTCAACTACTTTGTTATGGGGGACCCTGCTGACAGCAAACTGCTGCCACAAGTGTGCTTTTAGTTTCACAAAAAGTACAATCTCCTCCATCATGAAAAAGGTGGCAATCTTTTTATGTACAGCTATTTTGAACTAAATTAAAGCAAAGTAAAAAAAATGTAATTGCTGGGATATGTGGATAAAGTTTTGACCACCAAACGTGTTTAGTCTGAAAATTGAGAAAACTAGAAGACAAAAAGCAAGAAAAAATGTAGCAAGTTTGAGAGTGACTGGTTTAGAGTACTAATTATGGGTACTAAGTAAAATATGTAAGCATCAAATGGCATCAGGTTTTGTGAATTATTCCATATACATTGTACTCTATGTCATTAATTTTTTAACTGTTTGGCTGCTTATATGTAAACAAATACCCCTATGAAACTGTGTATTTATTTTTAACTTGTTGGTAAAGCTGTGTTCCTGTTTATAAAAATATGTTTAGTTGAAAAGTACTGAATTAAAACCCATAAAAGTATATGTCATTTTATTTGTAACATGTCTGGCTGAGCAAATGTTTATTGAAATTTTGTTTTTATTCAAATCTTGTCAGTTACTTAATTTCTAAGAAATAGGAATGCAAGTAGTGTTGTATGGTGTTGCAAGGCCACAATTGTGGCCTTTTGCATTTTACTGTAAGGCCATGATTGTGGCTCCCTGCAGCCTAATAGTTAATAATCAATAGATGACATAAATATCGATCACTTACTCAAGTAGGTCAACTCAATATTTGCAATCAGTATGCAAACATTTTGAAACAGCAACACCCTCAGATAATAGTTTTTGTAGCAATTTTGTTATCATAATTTTTTTTGATGTGAGTGATGTACAAATAAAATTTCAGTATAATGTAAGCATATTTTCTTATTTTCAGACAACTCTTGAAGACAACACGGGAATCGAAATTTTTAATCTAACTATTGGTGTGTTGTGATTTTACTATAAATTGAATTAGTGTGAATGCTAGTTACAAACTTACAGGTAACTGTAGGCTCTTAACCCTTTGGCGTTCTGTATGTTGTCTCAGTGTCACAGTAAAGCTTCTTACCAGATCACTACAGCAGGCAGGTTTTTCACTGCTAGCATGATGTTCACAATATTTGAACTTGCTCCAATAAGTACAATGTTTCCCATATTACTTACATTTGTTGTTGGTTTTTCTTTTTTATTGCTTTTAAACTTGCTTGACGATTTAGTTCAAGGTTTTTAATTGCAGAAGAATAAGACTATAGGCATGTAATATCCTTGTTATTTGAAAGAGTGTTTAGTTGACATTTTTTTGATGCATCTACAGAGATTTTCTTTTGATGGTTGTTTTTGTGAAATGTCAATTTCACGGTGCTCATTTATTGCATTTACGTAAATTCTGGATGCTTGTAGTTTTTGTTGCATTGCAGGTGGGTTTGTGATCACGTAAATAGAATAAATATGTAGCAGTTTTAGACCAGCAAAGTAGTGAACTTGTTTTCAAAGTTTTGGGATACTTTGTGGAAAGAGAGTGCAATGCATTAGGATAGAGAAATATTTTTAGAGTGAGCAATTATAAAAGTGTTGTTAAAAAGTGTGAGCAAAAGTAGTTATTAGAAATATACAATCCTTAAAGACTACTTTGATAAAGAAGACTGATGCATTTTTTGGTACTTGGACACTGTTTTTGCAATTTAGGTTTTTTGGAATTGTGGAAAAACAGAGCCCTTTTAAAATTTTTGGTTATTTTTTATTGCCAGTATAATTCTTTAGGCCACAGAAGAAAAACTTTTTGAAAAAATAAGATTTTGCAAAAAAATCATAAAAAATGATCACATTTGGCATGTCATAGTATTTGCTATTTTCTGTCAAGGTTGTTGCAGAAACTTTTTGCTAAACTTGATGTTAAGAGGTGGTCAATCAGGTTTACTGGTGCAAATGGTATGGTAGCAATAATTGCAGGAAAGATAATTGGCAAGCTGTGTGTACACATATGTTGCAAAGAGAGCATTCCACAAAAGTGCAATGCATTGAATTAAGTGATGCATTGAATTTACCTATAAATTGAATCAAGTAATATGATTTGCAATAAAAATACTCAACACTATTTTTCAGGAGTTTGGAGCAGATTGGTAAGTGGCAGATTTATCTATCTCTCTATCGAAGTTGTTCAATAAAATCGTTTCAGTTATCCCACTGAATAGTTTTAGTGGTCCCATTTAATGATTTTAGTCATCTCATTGAATTTAACCAGATTCATGAGTTGCTACTACATGCTTTTTCATATCAAAGATCATTATACACAAAAAAGTGAAGTAAGGTTGCTTTTGTTCTAATTTTAGCTGCAAAATATATTGTTGGAGGTATGTCTATTCTAATCTCAAAAAAATTCCTTTTTCAAAAATTTGTGGCCTATTTGGGTGGAGTGAAAAATGTTCCAGATTAAAAAAGTCAAGTTTAACTAAGTCGTAGTTGAGCTCCTGTACATGTTCAATTACAATTTCGGATTGGTACCTCTTGGATTGGTTAATTAGGGGTAGAGACACATTAGGGCTGCAAACTTAATTATTTTTTATTCAAGTCTGAATTAACAAGTTCAAGCATGAATTTGGCATTTTATGTTCAGCTGATTGATTTTTGTATTTAGTTTTAACAATGTTTGCAATTGAAAATCATCAGCAACTTAAGCAAAAATAAATTACTTACAGGGTACAGGGCGACATCCAATTAGTTTTCCCAAAGAGTACCAGCAGTAAATCAAGTAATCATAAAATGCAAAAGAATTGGAAATTCGTGAAAACCTGCCCAGTGGATTCGCAGTTAAAGTTTAATGTGTAAAAAAATGTTGGGTGGTTTTTTGTGATTTTTTTAGTTGAAAATGTTTGCAATTTTGCTTACAAAATCTTTGACTATTTAATCACTTCCCGCCAGAATTTTTATTGTAAGTTCAAACCCCTGCAACAGCAAATTTTAAAATTGCCTTTTTTAAGCTTTACAAAATTGCAATTTGTAGAAAAACTAATTCGTTTTGTACATTTTGGCTATTTTTCCTGATATCCATGGTTGTTTAGCTGTCTGTATCTAAGTTTTCAGAAAGATTGATCAAAAAATGGAGCCTGTGGAATTTTTGATAGATACCTGACACCAAGCAAAAAAATTGGTAATTTCTACCCCCAAAAAGGGGAGGTCAACATGGTCCTGTATCATCTTTACCAACAAAATTTTTATCCCAAACTACATATTATTAAAATGTTCAAGAAATTTCCTTTCCAAAAATATATATTGTTGCATGGTTCAGGTTAAAAGTTATTCTATAATAACTGATGAAATTGGAAAATTTTGTAGGCCTAATCTGTTTTCAGTACCGGTGAAAAACATTGAAAATTTGGATTTTTAAGCTTCACAAAAGTGCAATTTGTAGAAAAACTAATTCGTTTGGTACATTTTGGCTATTTTTCCTGATATCCATGGTTGTTTAGCTGTCTGTATCTAAGTTTTCAGAAAGATTGATCAAAAAATGAAGTCTGTGGAATTTTTGATATGTAGCCGACTCCAAAAACATTGAAAGCAAAAAACTTGGCGATCCCCCCCCAAAAAAGGTAGGGAAATCAACATAGTCCTGTATCATCTTTAGCAACAAAATTTTCCTCTCAAACTACATATCATCTGAAAGTTTAAAAAATTTCCTTTCCAAAAATATATATTGTTGCAAGGTTTAGGCTAAGAGTTATTCTATAATGATTGATGAAGCATGATACCTATAGTTATCTTTAATATCGGCCCAAAACACTCAAAATTTGATAGCTGGACCTCAGAAAATGCAAATCACACAAAAAGTACTCTCTTTTCAAATTTGAAATCATGTTTATGCGTTTACATAACTCATTTTTGTGCCCTGTATCAAGTTTCCACGGAGCTGGTGTACATCAAACACTTTTTATAGATTTTGCAAGGTAGGGTACTCTGGGTGATAATTTGGTTCCTCCAACAAAAAAGAAGGGGTGTAAAAATGGTCCTGCTTCATCTTTGTCAATAAGATATTAGTTTTAAGTTTTATATTATCTGAAAGTTGAAGAAATTTCCTTTTTAAAAATATATTATAATACATATTTTAGGCTAAGTTTTGATTGGTAAAAAGGCTAGCCTACATGATAAACCCTAAATTATCTTCGGTACCGGCCAAAAACCCCCCCAATTTTGGTGCTAGACCTCATAAAGTTGCAAATTGTGAAGAAAACACCCCTTTTAAAACCCTTAAAACATTTTTATTAAATAGCGCGGTTCTTTTATCACGTGGTATCAAGTTACCAAGGAGAAAATGCAAACAAAGCACTTTTTATTGTCTTTGACAGGTGGGCTATAATCAATCAAAATTAGCTTTCTCCCAGCAAAAAGGGGAAGGGAAAGAATAGCTTATGTTTCATCTTATGCAACAAAATAATCTATTTAAACTGCATATCATTTGAATCAAGAATAACATGTCTTTTCAAAGATAGGCAATATTAGGTGGTATAAGCAGAGTTATTATGTAATGACTGATGAAAAGGGTAGTTGCAGTAGATTCCAGGACCCCCCAAAAAGGCCAAAAATTTGGCTTCTGGGCTTCAAAAAAATTAAAAATAGTACAAAAAATTTGTCGTTTGGTAATTTTTGACATTTTATCTTAAAAGTATAATTCTTTTACATCATCTAGCGGCCATTTTCAAAAAAATTTATCCACACGCGAGGCCTGTAATATGTTTTGAACTTGGGGTAACATTGGTTTCCCCCACCAAAAAATGAAGGGGGGTAAAGATGTTTTTGTTTCATTTTGAGTCACAAGGCATTTTGAGTCACAAGGCATTTTTAGAATGCACATCACGCTAACTGGGATGAAATTTCCTTTTCAGCGATATAACATAATCGATATAATAGCCAATGGCTTAAAACCAGTGAATGATAAAAGTAAACATAATTAATGTTTTTTTTATGCAAATTAGCCGTTTTTTTGCATCTGTTACAAGGACTGCTTCATGGGAGCGAAAGAGATAAACTAAGAGCTTTCCCAACCTTTAACAGCAGTAAATTTCATTGCTGTTTACATACAGTTTCCGCACTGGCAGCAAAACATTTGCATGATATCACGCTTTCCGTTGAAGTGGCAGTAAAATTTTTGCTGTGACATTTCAACGAAGCGCAGCATAGGCCGCTCTGCGGCGTGAAGTGGCGCTCTGCGGCGTGAAGTCCACGAGAGACAGTGAAAAGGAATCTAAGTTTGGACCAATGCTTTTTTATGGCAACGCAACATCTCATGTAAATAACAGGTAGCTGTGACATAACAGTGAGTGATGGCAACTTAAATATTGCATATGTCGTTACCATGCTTCTTTTGTATTAAGAGTTATCTCTCAAGCAATTAACATAGAGCAAGATAAAAGTTTTTTTTATTGTTACTTCAAATGTAGCTACAAAGCAGTAAGAACTACCAGCCTCAAACTTCAGTGCAACACAAGATGTCATTTTTCAAGGAAGTTCAAACTGAAATTGGTTGAAATCTCTATTTTGTCTTGACATTTCAATTAAGATTTCAATCATGCTTGTTAAAACAAAAAAAGCACATGGCTCGCAGTTTAAGTTTAGCGCAAAAACACTATTTTTTGAGGGAATGGTTCAGTTTTTGAAAAATAATAAATAACCTTCTCACTTTTAGTAGCTGTGAAAAAAAGAGTATGAGTTTCAAACAATTTTAGTTTTGAGTTTGCTGAAAAAAGATTGTTTGTTTTTAAATATAATATAGCTAACAGCTATGTACTGTGATAGCTTCCCAGTCATGACTGAAATAAGCCTTCAAATGTGAAAAAGATGTGGATATTGGTATTGATCTTTATAAACATGTTCTATTTTAACACTTTTGGTGCGGAAGGACGTAAATCTACGTCTTTAGCAACAATACGTTGGGTGCGAAAGGATGTAGATTTACGTCCGAGAAAAAATTTCATCAGTTGGGTGCGGGTATCAATTCAAATGCTTCTGCAGGGACGTAAAATCTACGTCTTTGTGCTTTGTGAATGATCAACCCATGATTGATACAAAAAACTATGCCACTCATTTGACCGAGCTAGCTCTTCAGGCACCTCTGATGATGAAGCTCCACCACCCAAAGCACCTCGAAATGACCCACCAAGTCGACTTTTTGGTGGATTCAAAGCCCACCACATAAATTCGTTTCCAGCAACAGATGGAAAGAAGTATCCACAGCGAAAGTGTAGGTTGTGCACTAAAAATGGTATTTGTAAGGATACTAGATTTTATTGTAAGGAGTGTGGCATTCCACTCTGCAAAGCTCCCTGCTTTGGCGACTATCATGCAAAGAAGAAATATTTTACATGATTGTAACAGACAATAAACATCTTTGATTTTCTCACTTGTTTGACTGTTTATTTATTCGTGCTTTTGTCTTTTTGTGGACTAAGTTTAGCACTAACAGATAGTTTGCAAGTGTTTTAGAAATTAGAAAATATTGCTTTGTACGCTTTATCTCAACAACACACTGCACGCACGTATAAGCGAAAACTGTTCGCCCTGCAGACATGACGTCTCGAAAACATGACGCACCGAAAGTGTTAAAATGCAGCCTTTTTTATGTTAATTGCTTGAAAGGTAATATGTAATTCAATAGAATTTGTCTATAACCACACCTCTAGAAGATTGCAAAAAATTGCCATTCACTATATTCCATTCCAAAACTATTTTGATTCAGCATTAAGGCGCATTATCTAGTCAGTTTTACCAGTGTAAAGAAAAACCACTAAATTGTGAAAACTTAAAAAAGTTGCACACTGTTCCAAGAAAACTTCCTCTAAAGTATAATTGTGCACTTATGGCTGTTGCAGTTTTTACATCTGTCTGTACACAGTGGCACTGGGTGAAGTTAAGGGATCTCCCTAAAATTTGCCATAGAAAACAGTCCCCTCACAAATGCAGTAAAAACATGTTGTTTTAAATGAAGAATAGACCTCACTATTTTTTCAGTGAGCACCTCTGAGTAAGACTTTGCAGCTTTTACATGTAGACGCAAATATTGGTATTTCACTTTTTTACTAAACTCAAAGCTGTGTTTATCACATGCATGAATATTTGCATCCACAAATTTCTCTTTTTCCTTTACTTCAGCCAATTTTTGTATGTTTCACATAGGTAAAGATTGCATAACAATACTTGCAACCTTCTTTTATGCATTCGGTGAATAGTTAACTAAAACATAATGAGAGCAAAATAATATTTATCTTGCTATGTTACTGCAACTATCATAGAGGGTTTTGTAAACAACTTTCAGAAATATCTCAAACCCTTTTCTTTGCCATTGTTTTTGCCACAATACCTAGCCAGACAGTGGCATTCTTTTGCAACTGGGACACGTGCTTAGTAAAAATTAACTCATTTCTTTTCATGGTTGGTTTGTGAAATCAATTGACAAGACTCTGTTGAAATTTATCATCACTTATCACTAGCATATCTTTTTAAAATACGTTTAGGAAAGAAAGTAAGATACACATACTATAAAATCTTAATATATTTTTTTTCAAGAGGCTTGACTTTCCCATTTTAGATCGAAAGTTTACTTGCAATTGCAAAACTCTATTGCTGATTATGATAGAGAAATGAAACTAGTTTAATTATTTATTATAATCAACCAACAATTGAAGTTTGCAAGTAATTTTTGTTCTTGTGTCATAGTCGTGGTAACCCACCTAACATCCCATTACTTTATAATCAGACATTCTTGTGCTGAGATCAGATGTCGGGCATAGGATTGAATTTATTTACATGAACTATTGACCTGATGTTCTGAAGTGCTTAGAAGTTATTATTGCTAATGTCGTAGGGTTTGAGTGATCACATTTAACTTAAGGTTTCTCACTGATGAAAAATCTAAAATTTGAGCAATGATATGCAGGGAAATGTTTCTATTAGTGTCGGAACACCCTTGAAGTGCTATTTTAATTTTTTGAAAAATTTGCATAAATTATGCTAATTAGCATTCAAAATGGACAACTTTGTCCAAAAAATACAGCAAATACAGATTTTTGATAACTTTGTCATATAACAACGGAATTTATTGAAATTTACAGAATCGATAGACAACAGACTAATGAATATTTCCTAGTCAGAGAATTTGAAAAGATTTTACAGAAAAAAAATAGTGGCACTTTTTCGAAAAATCATGGTTTGAATGCCTAATTAATTATGCAAATCTTCAATAACTTTGTAATTATCAAATATTTTCCAAATTCGTGGCTAGCGTTTCAAGATAATCCATTGGAGAATATACAGCCAGAATTTCATGAAGCTCCTACCAATACTAAGAAAGTTATCAGCATTTTAGTATAGAAATTTCGTGAAAATCCTGAAATTGAGAAAAATGGCAAAAAGGGAGAAACTGTCATTCCTCAATCACCAAAAATCTATCAATAATCGCTGCGAAAAATCAAAATTATTTCACGAAAACTCAACATTTCTTTTTTTCTGGTCGCTTAGGTGATATCCAGGTCAGGTACAAAATGCGAAATTTTATAGAAATGACAGCAGACTTAGTCCTGACAGGTTGTGAAAGGTGTTGCTAAGGCCCATTGCTATGGAACAAATAATAGTACATGGCAACTTTTACCTCTCGTTTCGGGCAGTTATACGCTATTTTCACAAATTCTGTTTACTCAGCTGGATTGGCATTATCTCAAAATACCTAAAACCGTGGTTAGTGAAAAAACAAAAAAATAAGATCATTCCATTTTTTTGATCAGTGAGGAACCTTAAATCAACTTATTTAATAGCAACAGCCAGGTGTTCTGCCATGCCTCCAATTAGCAACTGGTAGGCTACTTACTTGTGAACTTTTTAGAGCTGATATAATCGGACTAGCCAGGGCGAGTGGAGTACAATGGTATGGGAATGTTTTGAGAAGGGATAATGGTGATGCTTTGAGAAGAGCATTAGATTTTGAAGTGGCAGGAAGAAGGGGGCGTGGGTGGCCAAATATGACCTGGAAGAGACAAGTGGAGGAGCATATTAATCAGATTGAACTAAAAAAGGAAGGTGCCATTGACATAGCAAAGTGGTATGATGGTGTGTATGAAATATCGAGAAACATAAGGTGAATCTGGTTACCTGTGTCAATGCAGACAAAACTGGATTTAAAAAAGTGGATCTCTCTTTTTGGAAGTCTCTAGTAAGCGGTCTATTTTCCCTTTTTTCTGCATAAACATGGACAGAAATGTGAAAGAGGGCGTGCTTTGTGTGAAAAGTTTAGCCTTGATCCCGGAACACCTATTTATACTTTTGAAACATTCCTTTTATGAAGCAAGTAATCAGGTAAATATCTGAATTGATCTTGGCATTCAAGTGATTGATTGGTATACAGAAATGGGAGGAAGGCATAATAAGGAGTTGCCCCAAGTGTATGGAGTCCCTGGCAATGTTCTATTTACCTTGTTTTCATCGTAGGCGTTCTTAGAAATAGATTTTTGTCCATTAAATTCAGCAAGTACTTGAAACCACATCAAATTGTGGGAGGGCGCCAAGTGATAGGTATTTTCATGAAAAAGTTATTAAATTTTAGGCAAATGACTTATTTTTTACTGTAGGTGTGTTTGTATGACCTAAAGCCTGTGGCTATGCGCATGTTGCTTGATCTTGGCACAAATGCAGTCATGCAAAAAGCAAACCAACTTGAAATGAAGCACTCATAGTCAAGTTATTGCGATAGCAGGGCCTCCATCAATAATGTCAAGGTTAAGAATATCAAATCATTTGGCTGCGCCAGCCTTATTCAATTACAAAGCAAACTACTTCAACATTTAGATTATATGCAGCTGGACAGTAATATTTTGTTGTAAAAGATTAAACAGGACCATCTTTGTTCCCCTTTTCTTTTTCTTGGGATATTTTTGAAATTGGCTGCTGTTTAACCACTTTGCGACGTTTTTTTTTTAAACTTACTATGCCACTCAGATGGTATTATTTTTATAACTTTCACTTTTTCGCATCATATTATGTTTTTTTCACTATTACGCATCTTGGAGTACTTTTGGTTTGCAGTGAATGCACATTGTGGTAAGGGACACTGTTGTCATGAGCAATGACGTACATCACAATTGTGACCTCATGAATGATGTCGCAAATGATGTCACTAATGGTATTAAAATACTGATCAGTACAGCTGCCTTGCTACAACCGAGTGAAAACTAGCCAACTGATTATTTGTATTGATGCGACATATAATGAAGTCATTCATCTCTGTGACGTTATTATGACATCAAAAATTACGTCTCAATGTAGTTCATAGCAACTGTTATTATGCTATAAAGCATTACAACAACAACAAATTGAATTAGCAAAGCACAAATACAGAGTTCAACGTCATGCATCAAAATAGTTTGTGATTCAACGATATCAGACTGTTCAAAATTAGCTCATTAGCTTGATATTGAGCAGAGTCATACTGTTCAAATTACTGTAGTCTACTGGGTGAAGTCACTTTTGGTGTGGTAATCTTTGAAGCACAATACGATACACAAGGAAACCAAACAGGTTTCACATTGAAATTGTGTTTCCTTTCAGTGGCCTTTTGATGAGTACACAGCGCATCAACGCTGTGGTTTTTCCTTTGCCGATGTTGCAGGTAAGTAGCTGGGGAAGAGCCTTCTGAGCAGGCAAGCTGGACTATCAAGGCTTCATGGACGTCCTCTACTGTGATAAGCTGGAAGTTCAGAAGATTCAAGTAAAGCTGCCACAAGTTTCAACCAAAAATCAAGCAACGTGAACCTTGTCCCAGTAAGATGAACATGTAAAAGGTAAGAATTCACAACGCACATGTCCAAAACGTAGAAGAACAGCTTCTTGTACCATTTTACACTCTTTCTCACGCATTGATAAGTGCTGGCTCGCTGATCAGATTTATCAACCCCACCCATTCCCTTGTTGTAAGACAAGACACATTGAGGTTTGAGTTCCTCTTTTTTTTAGAAAAATCCTTCGGCATTTTGTTGCGGTTCAGCCTGACTGTGGCACAAACGTTTGTTCCTGCTTGTAGTAACTGAACAAACAGACCAGGGCTGGAATACCAATTGTCCAAATATATATTGTAGCCTTTTCCTAAAAGCTCATTGTTCAGATCTAGCACCACTTTGGTGCTCACTGGTAAACCGTCATCAGTTCAATCTTGACCACAATATATTTTCATGTTCCATGTGTAGCCTCCAGCAGGACCTGAACTTTGGCAAACTTTGTATACTTTTATGCCAAACCTAGCTCTTTTGGATGGGTTATATTGTTAGAACCCAAGTCTGCCATGAAACTTCAGCAGTGATTTGTCAGTAGCAATGTTTTCATAAGGAGTAAACGTTTTTCTAAAATTTGAAATGATTGCTTCCACAACTTGCCGAATTTTGAAGAGTCTATCACTACCATCGTCATCTGCATTATTTGCAAAATGCATATTGGACAAAATTTGCAAAAAATGTCACTCGACATTACTTCTAAATAGAATGGTGTTGCTAACATAGCTTTTGTAGACCAATACAGTTTTATCACTGGTTTCTGTACAACACCCATAAGCTTACACAATCCGAAAACCACCTTTACTTCAGCACTTGATACATCCTTCCATTCTATGTCATGTCGTCTTTTGAGTGGATCACGTTTTGATGGTTTTGAAGCAGCATAGCGATTCGTTTCATCCACAATCAAGTCTATCATATCATTAGGAACAAAAGCTTGAAAGATATCAAGTATGCTGCTTAGATTTGCTTTTATTCCAGGAGTTCCAGAAAATGAATGAATATAGGGAATATTGTCTTGATTCGTCCATGTAAAACCAATGTTATCTTGCATGCTAGTACTTGACGTAGCTGGTTGACCTAATGCATCGAGACTGCTGGAACCCTCACTGTCATCTTTGCTGGGGCTTGATAGATCTGAGCTGTCAGTGAGACTACTTTCACTTGACGATCCTGAGCTAGCCAAGTCCATCTGGGTCATAGCTTGGTCAATGTCAGCTCTATGCTTCATGTTGCAGCTATATATTTTAGACAAATTTAAAATATTGGTTGTAAACTATTGATAACTAAAGTAATAAAGCATATCAAATAAATTCAATAATTCAGAAAATTTTTTGAAAAAAAATTGACACAAAATGTTATACAATATTCTGCAAAACCATTGCCATGGAGCCACTAACAAACATAAGGTAGTAGCATTCTGACACAGCAAAAATAATTACAGTATCCTAAGCTTATTTTATCCCAAAGTACCCTAACCCTACTAATTAAGAAAAAATTGGATGTACTCATGCCCATTCCCAAACAAGTGAAGTAGTAATCAGTGTGCAACTTGACATGGCTTGCCTTAGGGCGCAGTCGTGTTGATTGCTTGTGCCTTGTTTGTTCGCATACTAGCTGTTGCAGGGTGGGCTGTGCTTGGATTGTTTGGTTGACGTACTTTATTAGTTATAGTTAAAGTTGTTAGTCATTCTATTTGATTTAGACCATGTGTAATTTTAAGTTTGTTTAAACTAATAAAAAGTGATGCTAAATTAGTTTTCAACAAGGAGTGGTGCAGAGGAACAATGCTTTAACAATTTTTGAAGTATGTCCCCCTTCGTTGTCTTTTTCACCTTTTGTTTACTACTCTCTTCTGTTCTTTATGAAACTTTTTTCCTATCTCATATTTTTTGCAACATTTGTCTTTGCCTCTCAAAACCTTTCATAGACTAATAAGACAACTGTGTTTGTGCTAGCTTTTTTTGCTTGCTTTTGAACAAAATGAAGAAAAATAATTCTCCTCACAAACTTGCAAGACTATGCTGCAATGTTGCATTCATTTCAGCTTTTTTCTCCTGTTTTTGAGCGAACCAAAGCAGGAAAATCTCCCTTCTATCAACTGCACTTAATGTTACATTATCGTAGCGATTGCAACGTAAAACAATAGTTGCCGTCCTTTTGGCAAAACACATGGACATAAATATTTGTCTCCCATCTTTGAATGGAAAAGCATTTTTGACGTACATGTACGTCTCCTGTTGCAAAGTGGTTAAAATGCTTAGAGACTTCATTTTTGGTGGAATCTTTGAGAAGACTTTGATGAATAATCCAAAAGATTCATGTACTCAAAAAAGAACAGACAAAATGTACCAAAGTAATTAATTTCTAGAAATTACAATTTTGTGAAATGCAAGCACCAAAAGTTTGAGTGGTTTTAATTGCTACGCTACATTTGATAATCATTTAATGAGTTCATTTTTTGATGAAAGTTTTTGAAAACATATACAGATAAAGGCAAAAAACTGTGCTTGCGAGGAAAAGTAATGAAACATACCAAAGCATTAACTTTGTCTGACAATTGCAAGTTTGTTAGATCAAGTAAAATAATTGTTCAACTAAAAATAGAACACGACCTATTTCAACCAGCTTTTGATCAGTCATTACAAACTAATTCTTAGCCCTAGGTAATTGTAGTCATATGTTGCTGGAAAGCAAAGTTCCTAAGCTTTCAAAGGACAGCAATTGTTAGTACCTTATTATAACTTTTATGTATCAAATTTATTTGTTTTTACTCAGCTTACCACTTTTTGGAAAGGGGTAAAAGTTGCACAGCAGGTGTTAAAGTTCATCTTTTTCACTAAAGATACATGTTATATACTATCAGAATTGCCTTATAATAATCTTTAATTTGGTGAACAAAGTTTGAAAATCAGTTGAGAAATGAGGCCACAAATCAGTTTTTAAGTAGACTGATTTTGAAAAATGTTGTAATTTATAAAAAACCCATCATATTATGGTGTCTGTTAGTGAAAGATTGTTAATCATACCAGATGGCATTTTGACATCACAGAGGGAGTTGTAAGTGTGCAAGGGAAAAAATGGAGAAGCATGCCTGGAAGGCTTAAAATGCTTAAATAAAGAATTGTTCATTGCATTGTCAAATGAGTTTAAATTGTTGTAGAGTTGCAGTTATTGAAATCACCTTAATATCTTTTGAAAATGCGTTTTATGGCATTTCCAGTAGTTTTTGAGAAAATACAGCTAACAAATTGCACAATCAAGCATTAATTGTGGTGTCATCTTTTACCACAAAAGATGTAATGTTTCACAAAGTGGTAGGTTGGATGCTAGCTTTTGTTTGAGCACAAAATGGTTTTACTCTGTCAAGAAATGTAAATCAAAAAAATATCTTTCATTTTGGTGTCACAAATACTCTTATGACATTCACCCTGAAGTGGTGATAAATTACGCCAAGTTTAATGTTTGTAGCTCCAGTAGTTTCGGAGGAGTTAAAGTGCGCATACACAAGTATGTACAGACAGAATTGCGCTTTATACATGTATATTAGATAAACCTAATAGGTGGTGGCTTATGTATAAGGGGAAGAATTAGCTTTGACCAATCATAATATACTTTTGCTTCAGCATCTCTTTTGGTATACTAAACATTGGTGGAGTATTAGAATGTTGTGGGAATGCATTGTCTTAGTGGTGGGAACTTTGAGTGTGGATTTTGAGTGTTGTGTCAATTGCCTTGTCATGAATGTTATGATTACAATCTCTATGCATTGCTAAAAATATATGTTTTCATCGTGGACAAAAAATGTTTTGAACAAACTGCATATTGATGCAGCTTAGAACAATTAGGCCTGATCAATGCAGTCAAGTTCTAGGCTATGCTTTATGTAAAACCTTTAGCCACTTGTTTGGTCACCAACTGTATTGATGAGACATAAAAGGAGAAAGCTGGATTACTGTTTGCAGTTTGCTGAAAATTCATCCTTGCCCTGTAGTGTGGAACTAAAAAAAGATTGTTTTGTAAAATCTTGAGGCCAACAAAGCTGAACATTGCATTTGGAAAACGTGAAATAACTTTGAGCATGTAAAAAAGATGCTTTGAATCTTGTGTAACTTCATTCTAGAATTTGGATACAAATCCAGCATGCAAAATAAACTCAAGGAGGATATTTTGCTAATACAGTAGAAATTGCTTAATAAATCCCTCTCAGTCTCAAGTTAGTTTGGATTTATGGTAGTAAGCAGTGAATTAGTTACTTGTCATAATAAACGTGAGTATTGCAGTGTATATACAAAAATCACAAATGTTGTAGTGTATGTACAAAAAACACAAATATGGTTTTGTTTTGTTTCAACCTGTTCATTGGGTAATGTAACAGTAGCATTACTGGAGAAAATGGCATGTTTGCAAAACTTTTCTGGAGCACACCAAGGTTGATTGTTTGTACATTACACAAGATATCACTGATAACACAACAAACTCCAGTTCCAATTGGTTGGATTTAATGATATTGACAAGATGTTGGATTTAATGATATTGTAATGATCATGTAACCTTTGCCCTTACCTGTGTGTGTTTGTTTTCGAATATTGCTACCTTGTACGTCTTTTCACTTTTTTAGAAACGTGAATCATGCATTCCTTCCTTTTTCTGTAGTAAATATGTAACTTTTGCCCTTACCTATGTGCATCTGTTTCAAATATGGTTGGATGGCATTTCATTTTGTTTTTGTAGAAATGTAAGTTTTTTTGTGTTTCCAAATATTACTGTCTCATGCTTCTTTTCAATTTTGTGAAACTTAAGTCATTGCTTGTCTTTACCCCATCATTGCATTGCTTGTCTTCACCCCATAAAATCATATTCCTTGTGCCTTTTTTCATTTTTGAGATATAAATATGTAGAAATATTGCTATCAAAAAAATGTAGCGACAGAGGTGTGGCATACTGTACCGTGAGCCCACTGACCTACACTTAATTACTTAAATTCATGGGAAGTTCTTTTACGTTGAATTATTTCCTGAAGTTCTCAATTTATATGAATTTTCTGTTTTGTTTATTAAACCTTTTACCAAAAACTAACTCATGATTTCAAAATTTAGCAGCTTCTTCAGTCCAAAAGTTAATTCTATATTTTATCCAAAAGACTAAAAGATATTTATATCTCAAAAATGAAAAAAGGCACAAGGAATAATATTTCATAGGGTGAAGACAAGCTATGCACGACTCACATTTCTATGAAAATGAAAAGAACCACAAGGTAGTAATGTTTGGAAACACAAAGGAATGCATGACTCACATTTCTATGAAAACAAAACAAAACGCCATGTAACAGTATTTGAAACAGATGCACATAGGTAAGGGCAAAGGTTACATAATCACTATAGAAAGACTAACAAATGCATGACTCACATTTTTACAAAAGTGAAAAGAAGCATGAGGTAGCAATATTCGAAAACAAACACATGCAGGTAAGGACAAAGGTTACATGATCACTACAATTACCTCTGGCCAATGCGATCAGAGTTTGAAAAATTGTGGAAACATTGTACAGCGGAAAATGGTGTAATTACTTGGTAAAAATGACAAAAATGATGGAAAATAAATAAAATAATGCTGAATTGTTATGTGATATGGCATGCAAAGCAGTTTATGTACAATTTTTACTACAAGGCAGCATGTATCTGGGCTGATCAGACCATGGCATGATACACTGTGTAAAACCAAGGGCACAAAAAAGACAAGACATTGTGTTTCCAAGCTCATGTAGTTTTGGCAGGTGTGGCATTCCATCATAATACAACAAATAAAAAAAAAATGCAACCATGGGTCACCACTTTTTGTTGCAATTTTGATATGTTGATGTTCTTTCAAAATGAAACAAAACCAAAAAAAATGGGAAAATCGGTTAATTGGTTTTTGAGATATGATTATTTGCAATTTGGGCCATCACTAAGTGGTGCTCTTCATTCACTTAATTAATTTTTTGTTTTGTGGGTAAGATGAAGACCAGGAAGGTGATTAAAGTGTCAATTTTACCATTTTGGAGGATGCAGAATTCAAAAAACGCATTAGCTTTTGAGCAAAACTACTGTTTAAAAAGTTATTTGCATTTTTTTAGTTATGGGTGTGCTACAAAACGCCTCAAAATCCCCATGTGCGACATGAGGTACAAAAAAAATTAAGCTGTTGTTTTCTTATTCTTTGACCATATTCTCCAAAAACAACCTTATTTGTGGTGACAATTTTATCCTTTTTAAAAAATTAAGTGTAATACTGCAACAACTTAATTTAAATAAATATATTGCATAGCCTGCTGTTGAATTATACCAAAGTTTATTACATCATAATTGTTATTAATATGGCAGAAAAGATGCATCACAATTGTCAACTTGCATCATTAATTACCACATAATCAAACAATTGTTACCTCATATGCAATTCATAACCAAGTAACAGCATAACTTCTCACTATAGCTCTTCTGATGTAATTGAAAGTTAAAATGACCTTTATTTAGATTTTAAATCTACATAAAATTCATAAAAACTCAACGTTTCGAAAAACCAAAATCAGTTTTTCTTCGTCAGAAGTGACTAAAGTTCAAACACAGACAACGATTACATAGTAATCAACAGAATAAAAAGGAGAAAAGAAAATTATGGTAATAAACAAGTGCAGCAGCGACAACTGGCGGTCAAAAATTTAGAAATTTGTACAATCCAGGATAAAAAAATTAACAGACTGGAAAAAAGCAAAAAGTTTTCTATCTCGTATGCTCACTGAAAATGATTATCCTAAATGGTTCATACAAAAAGCATTGAAAAAAAGAAAGGCTCAAGTTCAAGCTAAGTTACAAGAAGAAGAAAGACATTTTGGATTAGTTATTTTGCCATTAGTACCTGGAATAACGTCTTTTGAAAAACCATCAAATCAAAGTGGCAACAAAACCATTACACACTGTGGGAAACATGCTGCCAAGTTTAAAAGATAAAATTAACAAATTTGATCAACACAGTGTTGTATATAAAATTCTAAGTTTAGATTGCACAAGTGGTTATATTGGTGAGATGGGTCGATCATTCAAAACACGATGCAAAGAACATCAAAGGGATGTCAAACCTGATATATTTGCCCAACTAACAAATGAGGAGTTGAAAAAGAAATCTCTAGTGAAACATGTTTGCTTAATTGGACACCGGATTGATTGGGAAAGCTCTGCAATTTTAGCTATTGAAAGTGATTATAAAAAAAGACGATTTTTAGAATCATTTTACATACACAAAACTGATTTTTCTTTTAACGATAAAATTAGCAGTTTTTATCTTGGATTGTACAAATTTATAAATTTTTGACTGCCAGTTGTTGTTGCTGCACTTGTTTATCACCATAATTTTCTTTTCTCCTTTTTGTTCTGTTGATTACTATGTAATCGTTGTCTGTGTTTGAACTTTAGTCACTTCTGACGAAAAAAAACTAATTTTTCGAAACGTTGAGTTTTTATGAATTTTATGTAGATTTAAAATCTAAATAAAGGTCATTTTAACTTTCAATTACACCAGAAGAGCTATATTGAGAAGTTAAAAGATGCCTGGTGACAAAAGCAAAATTTATAATCAAGTAACAGCATGGTGAAAATTATTCTTATTTTTGCACAGTACAGTTGGTAGTCATCCAAGCAGGCTAGACTAGGTTAACTTTTTGTCAGCATTATTTGCAAGTAAGGTTGTAGTTGACAGCTAGTTAAAGTTAAGTCACAGTCAAATAAGTGTGTTTTTTGCAGATTTTTGTTTAGTTAGATAGCATGCAAGGTAAACCATTAATGTCCATTAGTAAGTTTGTTATTGTTCTGAATAATTTATCATGGAATCTTGTTTGATTGGATTGCTTAGTAATACTAATTGCCATGAAAGTTGGTACTCAAGAAAACCAGGTCTGATTTTGTTGTCTTCCTTATCCAAATCTGAAATTGAATTGGTAGCTTACAGATCTAAAACAAATTTACTGAATGAAGTTATTTCTTCAAAGCACATTTGTTTGCATCATCATGCCTATTATATTACAAAATTTTTGAAAATTGTTTGCAAAACCTGCTGTTATATTTTTGAAATTCATAAACACAAAAAACCTAAAGGTTCTCGTGTAATCACATTAGAATTGGCAAAGCTTTTGATTTCCAGTTTCCTAATCCTGGAAAAAACTATGTGTCTCTTGCTGGAACAAAGCAAACAAAGCTGCAATAAAACCAACAAATACTGGGTCCGGTGTCATCAGTTCTAAAAGTTTCGTTGCATCTGAGAGTGACTTAAGCATTGCTGGAAGTGATTGGGAGCATGCAGAAGTTTTAGGCAATACACCCAAATAAATGGTTAGTACTGTATTGCAAATGCTTGGGGAGTCTCCTATGAATATGCATGGAAAGGCAATGCATCAAAGACAGCCTCTTGTAAAGCGAAAGTTATCAAGTGTTGCACAGAATCTAAATGAAAGTTTTTCTAAAGTTGCCAAAACCCAAAACTGAATATTTCATTTGAAGACAAACCATGCACAAACTCAGATGCAGTTGCTGCTCAAGATCTTAATCAACTAATGAATGAGCTAAAATCAAAATTTCAAACTACAATGTCACATTCTGATTAAGTTCAAATATCAACATGCAAACCTGCAATCCTGCATCATGGAGTATTGAAGAGACAGCCCACTTTTTTCAGTGTACACTTCACACTGTTTGACAAGCTTTGGCAGGTACTAAAGATGTTGTCAGTGTTGGTTATAAAATTCATCAACAAAAACGCCTTTTGTTATGTAATTAAAAAGTGCTATTGAATTCAGAAACATCCACTCAAACATCAAGATAAGTTTTTCTGAATTTGGCAATCTGTGGCCTAATTGGTGTGTTTTACTTGGTTCATCTGGCAGTCATGCTGTTTGTGTTTGCAAAATTCACCAAAATGCTAAACTGGTGGCTACTGCTTGTCAATTGGATTACAAAGAAATGGTGAAAGCAATTGTTTGTGACATAAGTGATAAAAACTGCATGGTTTATCAATGCCCTGGCTGCCTTGCAAAATCAGCATTGGTCTCTAAAATGCAACAACTGGACTGCTTGTAGGAAATCTTTGAAGTAATATTCAAACAATGGCAATCTACTGACAGAACAACTCTGAACACACCAACACTTTCGACAGATGAATTTATTGAATTTGCTGTATCCCAACTGGACAAATTAACTTCTCATTCTTTTATTGCTAAAAGCCAGGCTCAATATTTGAAAAACAGAAAAGAATCAATTCATTTTGATACTGCAATCATTCTGGTTGATTTTTCCAAAAACTATTCTTTTGTTGTGCAAGATGAAGTTCAAGGATTCCACTGGAACAAAGACAAATGCACTCTGCATCCAGTGGTGGTGTATGTCAGGGATGTTGATGAATCACTAAAAGTGATAAGCTTCTGTTTTTTGTCTGAAGACCTTAATCATGTCACTGGTTTTGTATACGCTGTTGAGCAATTGCTCACAAGTCACATGAAGGAAAACTTTCCTTTCAATTAGCCGCTTGGAATACTTCTCTGATGGTTGCAGTGGTCAGTATAAAAATTACAAAAATTTTTTGAATTTGACATATCCTGTTCAAGATTTTAGTTTGGATGCATCCTGGTCATCATTTTTGCATCATTTTTGCGATGAGTCATAGCAAGTCTCCATGTGATGGTGTTGGAGGAATGGTAAAACGAGCACTCACTCAAGCAAGTTTAAAGCAATCCACTGCTAATCAAATTCTCTCAACAGAAGCAGCTTATGAATTTTGTTCTAACCAAATTAGAAATGTTAACTTTTTTTTATTTTCCTAGGAAGCTCTTCAACATGTTTGAGATCATTTACAGAGAAGGTATGCTTTAGCTAGCACTGTGCCAGGCACAAGATCATTTCACCATTTTGAATCTTATGGAATTGGGAAGCTGAAATTTAAATGAGTGTCAAATGATTCTAGTTTTTGTGGAATTCACAATTTTTTGTGTCAAGAATCATCTTTGAATGCTGCAAATATTCCATTGATGAGCTACATTTGCTGTGTTTATGATTCCAACCGGTGGACTGGACATGTGGTTGAAATTGATTTCCTGGAAAATGATATCCATATCAACTTCCTTCACCCTCATGGACCATACAAATATTTTTATTGGCCTTCGCATGAAGACCTTTGCTGGGTGCCTTTGTCCCATGTGTTGTGCAAAATCAAGCAACCACAATTGGTTTTCGCTGCTGTAGCTATTCACACCACAAGCTTAAAATATGTGATTCTTGATTCTGACCAAAACCATATTGGATCATGCTACAATTGTTTTCAATGCTAAATGATTTGATTTGTGTTTTTTTCCAAAGTTTAGAACTTGCACATTTGGGTGCAATTTCGTTCTTTTTAATGATTACTACCATAAATATGTGCAGTTTTGTATACATTTTGCAGATAGAAACAATTGTGCTGTTTTGATAAAAAATATCTATTGTTTGGAAATGTGAATTTCAGATTAATCATTGATGAGGAGAAACTTAAACTAAATAAGCAACATTCTAAGGGTGAAGAGAATTGCTTTTCATGATAACGCATAAATAAAACACAAAACTTGGAAGAAAACGCAAATTTAGTACTGCTTAAAAGCACACACCATTATTTTGCAAAAAAAGTTCAAACGCAATATATTTTTGTGATTCCATATATATTGGTAAAAAAACTTAATCAACATGCTTAAAATAGCCTAAAAACCTAGGCTACTCAAGATGAAACATAAAATTATTTGACATCAGATATTCTGTTTGTATGGGAAATGTGATCAAGCACCGCACCAGCTGGTATGTCTACCACTTAAACATCGGTGTGCCTTAATCACATGCCTAAATAAAATGAGCATGCATTAATTTGTGTGGCTGTATAATTTTCTGTGATGCAAAGATGTTTGATTAAGAGTAGGATTTTTTTCTTACAGTTTATGTGATGTAAACTACAAACCAGCAATCAATAGGGTTATTGATAGACTGAATCCAT
This sequence comes from Trididemnum clinides, assembly GCA_963675345.1. NCBI lineage: Eukaryota > Metazoa > Chordata > Ascidiacea > Aplousobranchia > Didemnidae > Trididemnum > Trididemnum clinides. Next base: position 35,483,418 of record OY776297.1, read on the forward strand.
GGTTTACCAGGATGGTTGCAATAATTTATTTCCAGGAAAAATTAACTCAGTGTCAAACTACAATGTGTTGTGATAAATGCTAATATAACTACTGACTAGTTTCAAACTAGTGTAGTCATATGCTTTCTATCTTGCAAAAAATCTTTTTTTCAAAGAATGGTTGACCTTTTATTACGATAACACTTGTATTGCTCTACTTTAATTGGCCTTAATTGCAAAGTGCTTAAGATGTTTGTTTCATTTCACATTCTACAATTATGAAAAAGATCTAGAATGAAAATATTTCATTATAAAATTGTTTGTTCAGAATATTGTTAAGCTGAAATGTGTGAATTCCAAAAAAATGATAATTTTGATAGACACCATGTAAATCTTGCAAAGCTATTATGTGGAAAAGGACTGAATTGTCATCAGAAAAGAATTTAAAATCAGAAAATTCAGTTATTAAATAAGCAAACAACAACAAGTTTTTTTCACACCTTGTCTCCCTCATGTGCTTTTCAGGGCATTTTATCATCTCTCTAAAAACTAAAAAGTTGCTTATATCTTTTTAAATAACAACTTTAAGGTAAAACTAGTGCATTTTTTGGATGCACTCCCAAAAATGAAAAAATTGGCATTTCAACCACCTTTCTTCTTTAACAAATGCCTGTAAAGGAAAAAAATTGTTTAGCAAACGAAGAGCACCACCTAGTGAGGGCCCAAAATACAAATGCTGATATCTCGCAAACCACTTGATCGATTTTGATGATTTTTTAAAATTGATTTCAATTTTTGTGTTGTATGATCTATTTTAATTTCAAATAATTCTGTGACATAGTGGTTGGATTGATTTGTTGTATTATAATGGAATGTCTTGATGACTATAAGCTTACTCTCAGGTAAGTGTGATTATGGGCAAAGCTGTAAGCAAACAATGCAACAGTTTGGCATGGGGTAAGGTCCTAACACATAAATGATGGAAATGAGATCAAACAAATACAAAATAACTCAAAATATTGAACAATTCCAAAAGTAGTAACGCAATCGACGCATAGTCAGAACCCAGTACCATGTCGCACATTATTGCTGTTGAAGTTCAGTTATTTCTCAAGGCACATTCAGTCAAGAATGTAATCGCATGAGTGTTATATTTGATGTACTCAGAATCCAAACTGGGTGATATTCATTGATCTCGAGAGTCTTGGACATTCATGAGCGTAGTTGATTGGAACTGCAGCAATGGCTCGATAGATACAAGCAGGAGTACTTATGACTGCTGTGTAGATGTAGCTGTCACCAATTGCGGAAAATAACCAAAAAGTGGCCTTGCAGTGGCCATGGCTTTGTAGAAGGCAGCTGTGCTGATTGGTGATATTGTTGGATGTGCAGTAGACTAGGAACATTGACTGTCAGAATTTATGAAGCAGTATCATTATGTGCTCAATTAGTCAGCTACCAAAAGGTGTGGTACCATGCACACACATAAAAAAATACATGAAAAAAGTACAGGAGAAAAGCTAAAGCAGCAATTGCGCATGTTGTCATATGGTTTGAGAACAAGGCTGAAAAAAAGAAAAAATCATCACAAATGAAAGCAGTATCACAGATGTTTACTCTCTAAGCCTACGTGGCCAAACAATACATCTACCAAATCTATTTACGGTTACTTCAGCAGGCCGTTTACCTCTGTTTGCTGGTTGCAGTGTTGCAGGTGAGCAGGGGAAAGTAATTGCAAGTGTCACATTGCATTTTTCTGTTACAGCAGGCTGGGGCTGGTTGACCGGGGTAGGATCGGATACAAGCTGTATTAAGTGTGCAGCCATAACTCATTTAAATTTGGCGTTGTCAATGTGGGAAACCAAGTCTACTGTAAAATACTTGGAGTGTTTGTGTAACACACGAAAAGGGCCGTTATAGATGGGGCTGTTTTGTATGAAGACATGAGTACAGCTTTCCAGGGCTTTCTCCATGTAGATCTTCCTGAATGGGGAGTGATGGGGTTCTGTCGTTTCAAGTGAGCTTAAGTATCGAGTGAGCTGTTGTCTGTAGTTCTTTTGAGAGTGTGCATTGTCATGTTTGGCCTACAAGAGCTGACCGGGGACTCTTAGTGGCTTGCCCCTAGTGATCTCGCGAGTTGAAAAACCCAGATTCTCTTTAATGACAGCTCTCAATTCCAACAATACAAAACCGAGTTTGCTAAATCAATTAATGGGATTATCTTGGGTTTTTAGGGCGATTTTGAGGGTTTTGTGCATTTTTTCTACAAGGCTGTTTGAAGCAGGATAGTTATTCATGGTATGGGTCAATTTCGCTTTTAAAAATTTAGCAAGCTCTTGCCGTGGGGTACTAGTGAATTGATGATCACAATCGGTAGAAATAATGCTGGGTGTGCCAAAGCAGGCAACTCAATGAAGCACGAAGCTGTCTGCATAGGATTTGGCAGTGATATCTTTGAATAATATTGCTTTATAGTGATGTGTAACCCTATAGATTGCTGTAAGCAAGTACGTGTGTCCCTTTCTTGCTGGTAGGGAACCTATGAGGTCAAGATGTACGTGGGAGAAGCGTTCATCAGGAGTAGTATACCTCTGAAGAGGGGTAATGTGTCAATGATCATTTATCCATTGACGTGGGATACAAGTCTGGTCCAGTCCCTGACATCCACATGAGGTTTTGGCCAAACAAAGCGTTGCCAAATGAGCTTTTGAGAGGACTTAATGCCTGGGTGTGCCTAATCGTGCAATAAGTCAAACACTTTCCTGCCAAAGGCAATCAGTGCCAGTGGTTATGCAATATTGGTGGAGGAATTGACCAGGATGGTTAACTTGGATTTCAATAACTTTGGGGTTGAGATTTGTAAAGAGTTATCAGATTGCTGAAGAAAAGATATAGATGGGTCCAAATCCTGAACTTCTGCGAGTTCCTCTTAGTTCAGGGGAAACTGTTCTTCAAAGATCACGTTTATCTGGTCTTTGGTAGAACGGCTAAGACAATCAGTGGTCATATTTTGTTCTTCTCAGGCGTATTGGATATTTGCTGTAAAGTTTGATATGTAGTTTATGTGTCGGCATTGGCAGGAAGTGGCCTTGCACATGCTAGAGATGAACATGAAAGTAAGGGGTTTGTGGTCTGTGCAGAGGGCAAATGGGTGTCCATCTGGAAATGATTAAAATGCTTCACAGGAAGAAAGATGGCCAGTAACTCTTGGTCGAAGGTAGACGATTGGTTTTAAGCTGAAACAAGGCTTTTGGGAAAGAAAGCTATAGGTTGGTTAACGTCATCTATCATTTGTTGTATGACCATGCCCACTGCTGTATCAGAGGCGTCTGTCATGAGTTGGGTTGGAGCATTTCAAATGGGAAATGCCAGCATGGTGATGTCTGCCAGCTGCTGCTTTACTGCAATGAAGGATGTCTTGGTCACTTTATTGCACTATGTTTTTGTGGCTGTGCTTGTGAGGCAAAAGTAAGAAGTGTAAGGGTGCCAAGGTTTCTGCAGCCCCTAGGATGAAACAACAATAGAAGTTTATCATTGCCAAAAACCGCCAAAGCCCTTTTATAGTGTGTGGATGTGAAAACTCCCGAATAGCTGTTACTTTGTCTTATTGCAGAGCTACTCCCTTTTTCGCTGACTCAATGGCCTAAAAAGATGATCTCAGGTACTGCAAAAATGTATTTTTTATTGAGAATCAGGCCATAGTATTTGAGATGCTCAAAGACCAAGGTGAAATGCCGAAAATATTCTTTCATATTTTGAGAAAAAATCAGAATGTCATCAATGTAACAAAAAACAAAGTTTAATTTGCACAAAACTTCATTCATAAACTTTGACATGCAAGCTTGAGAGTTGTTCATGCCCATAGCAAGACGTTTGCATGCAAAAAGGTTGATAGGGATGCACATGTTGTCTTTATGGACTCTGGAAGGAGCAAGTTTTAGTTGATAATACGATTTGTGTAAGTCCAGGCTAGAGAATACAGTACTCCCGACCATGGCGTGGAAAAGTCTGTCAGAAAAGGGATGCGGGTGTCTGTCAACTTTAATATGCTTGTAAAAAAGACAAAAATCTTTGGTGATTCCATACTTGCTGTTCTTTTTCCACACCAGATGTACCAGACTAGCATACTCACTGTCAGAAGGGACAAGCACCCTAAGCTTTAACAGTTTGTTAGTCTCTCACTTCAGGATTGACATCTTCTCAGATGACAATCTTTGAGCACGAGAAAACATAAATGGACCTGTAATTTCAATATAGTGCTGGGTTTTGTGTTGTTGTGGTCGGGAATAATTAGACAATTTGAACAAACATGGGAAGAAGTGCAAAAGCTTTTCAGTGGAGGAGGGGATAGGCTGAGTTTGGAGAGTTTTATTGCTAGGGGCTGGTTCAACATCAGAGTCAAGATCTTCCTCAGCAGAAGTACCATTGCGTTCGAGTTCTGGGTTTTTTCCCCTCTCCCCTCAGTTGTGGTAACATTGTGCAAACATTGTTTTACGGTGTCCACAATTAAGCCATAATGCCTGAGAAAGTCCATTCCTATTACAGGAAATTGAACATTAGCTCTTGTGAACTGCCAGGAGAGCTGGCGTCCCACTCCTAGGGATAAGGTCAAGCGGACAGTTTTGAAAAGCATGACTTTGAATTTGTTGGCAGCAACATTTTTCCTTTGGCTTTGATTTGGTCGGAGGTTAAGTTCAGGGCAACAGGCTCCTGGAACTACCAGCGTCAATCATGAAATTAAGGTCATTAAGTGAGTCCCTTATAAAAAGCAAGTCAAGAGGGAAGGGTCCATCATCATTGGAAAGTGAATTGACAGTATTCCTGCTTTATGGTGAACGAAAGTCTGGTGAATAGCTAGCAGTCTGATTCTATGAACAAGGTCTTTGACCATTCTTGGTGCTGGGGCTTAACTTGCATGGTAGTAGCAGCAACCTGGCTCTCGGTTGGTAGACCTGGGAGTAAGGAAAGAGGCGAACATGTTGCAGGACTGGTGATAGTTGCTGGGATATGATGATCTGGGTACAAGTAGCAAAGGAGGTGAAAAGCTGAATGGTGTGCAAGCACTATAGTGGGTGTTGCCATTAGGCTGTGTGTGGGATGGATAGAGAGTCTGGAAAATACTCTCTTGAGCCAGTGCCATCTAGTTAAAATACTGCGCTAAGGACTCTACTTTCTTGTCTAGTGCCAGGACAGGTGACTCTGACTGAGTTTGATTCTTAGAATTGAAGATACGAGTCACACTTGTGTCCTCTGCTAAGACACAGTCTGCTCTCTTGGTGATATCATCAAGATTTTCCATGTGACATGTGAAAACTATGCAGCGAACATTTGATGGCATTTTATCCATGAACAGCTTTTCAAGTAACTTTGGTGAGTCCCGAGTCCCTAGCAACTCCCTCACGTGTGCTAATAGTTTTGTGGGGCATCGATCCCCTAAAGAAATGTGGCATAATAGTTCATTTAATTGTTCTCGTTACAAATGGAGTAGGTCGTGGTCAATGCTTGTTTGACGTGTGAATAAGGGCAATTAGGGTGTGAATCTTAAAGCACGCAACTGATTTTGACATGTTGGAGGTCAAGGGTGCCTAATGTTAGCTCAAAGCGATCTCGCTCTGAAGTTACGCGGTGCAGCTGGAAAATGTTCTCAATTGTGGTGATCCACAAATCTTGGTCGGTGTCCCAAAAAATGGGCAACTGCACTTGGTTATGTTGGCCACCATAGTAAAGGGATTCTCCCTCTGCAACACTGCTATCCCCATTAGGCAAACTATTTAGGCGTGGCCTCCTAAATGTGCAATCTTTGGAATGGTCCTGGTGTAGCTCTGCCTATGTGTGACCAAAATGCTCTTTCATGGAATTTTCATGGGCTCATTCAACGTGACTGCTGCATGTTATACGGCTTGGGCTTGTTGTGTTCTAAACTAAACTACAATACCAAGGTTTTCCTCAGTCTCTGGAAATCCCAGGTGTAAAAAAACTAGAAAAAATTGGCACACCAACACTAGGCCTAACTGCTGATGAAGCACAAATGAATCAGTTGATAATCACTGATAGATATATAAAAAGTTTCTAATTCTGATTTGGTGAAGATACTTGATGTCTTTTTCTTGTCTTTGTGAACTTGCGGGATTATGTTCTTCACTCAGGGCACCTGAAAATATAGTGATGGAGGAGCGGCATGCTGTATCGTGAGCCTATTGACCTACACTTAATTACTTAAATTCATGGAAAGTTCTTTTACGTTGAATTATTTCCTGAAGTTCTCAATTTATATGAATTTTCTGTTTTGTTTATTAAACCTTTTACCAAAAACTAACACATGATTTCAAAATTTAGCAGCTTCTTCAGTCCAAAAGTTAATTCTATATTTTATCCAAAAGACTAAAAGATATTTATATCTCAAAAATGAAAAAAGGCACAAGGAATAATATTTCATAGGGTGAAGACAAGCTATGCACGACTCACATTTCTATGAAAATGAAAAGAACCACAAGGTAGTAATGTTTGGAAACACAAAGGAATGCATGACTCACATTTCTATGAAAACAAAACAAAACGCCATGTAACAGTATTTGAAACAGATGCACATAGGTAAGGGCAAAGGTTACATAATCACTATAGAAAGACTAACAAATGCATGACTCACATTTCTACAAAAGTGAAAAGAAGCATGAGGTAGCAATATTCGAAAACAAACACATGCAGGTAAGGACAAAGGTTACATGATCATTACAATATTGACAAGACGTTGGATTTAATGGATTGACAAATCAGAATTTGAACTGATTCAAATTACATTTAGTTATTTTTTTTTCAGAAAATCTTTTTAAAATGGATATACAGGGGTGGCCATAAGTCGCTTTACTGAGTGGCCATAAGTCACTTTACCTAGTTTTAATAATAATAAACACAAAATTCCAAATGATACAACTTTTATTTAGTGATCGTACAATAATGATTTCAAAACAAAAACATGAAAACAATTACATCTTATCTTCAAAGTGTTGTTCTTCAGAATCAATACACAACTTGATTTTTCTCTATTCAAGACTTATGGCCACTCAGTAAAGCGACTTATGGCCACCCCTGTATAAAGCTAATTTTGAATTTATTAATTGTTGAATAAAATAATTTTGTCCCAAAGTAAATTGAATTTCATATGGGATTAGATTTATTACACAGCTCAACAAAAAAATATTTTTTTCCTTTTGCGATAGATCTTTCAACGATTTTATAGTATATCAGGTGCGCTGATTCCAAAAATGACTTTACTTTTGCTGAATTGGCTCTAGTTTTTGAGATAATGCAGACACAATAACTGGCTATAAAAGCTCAGATAACGGCCATATAAACTACATGTAAGAGGCAATTGTGCTGACAAGGAGATTTTTGCAATAACGGACCAGTTGTCTCATTTTTAGAAAGGTTAACAACGCAGAAAAGTCAATAATTTACCATTAGCAATCTTGGAGTCTAAAAAATTCTAATGAAAAGTTGAAATGCAGTAACTTTTACTATATTTAGGTTTTCTTGTTTTCAGTTTTAGTTGCTTTATGTTGCATGCTATGAGTTGTTCAAGAAGAAGAAGTTGTTGTAATGACCCTGACAGTTTCTGTTACACATGTGGAGAATATATTCTTAAAGAGCATAAAAGGTCTATTACAGATTTTGTTCGTAAAGTATACCGTGCTTACTTTGGAGTTAAACTTGGTGACCAAGACAAGCCATGGGCTCCACATGTTGTCTGCAAATCATGTGTTGAGCACTTACGAATGTGGACAAAAGGAAAAACTAAAAGCTTTAGATTTGGTGTGCCAATGGTGTGGCGGGAACAGAAAAACCACTTTGATGATTGTTATTTTTGTATGGTAGATTTGAAGGATTTTAATCGTCACAAGAAAAAATCATGGATTTACCCTGACTTAGAATCTGCTAGGCATCCTGTACCCCACTGTGAAGATATACCCGTGCCACAATTTAGTCATCTTCCAGAAAAACCATCAGAATGGGACTTTGTCCACCAAGCTTCAGAAAGCTCTAGTGAAAGTGATGTTTCAAGCATTTTTGAAGAAAGCTCGACCAGTCCGAAGCAGTTTAATCAGGAGGAACTGAGCGATCTCATAAGAGATCTTAATCTATCTAAAGAAGCTTCTGAAGTATTGGTATCCAGGCTTAAAGACAAGAAATGCCTTAGTGTTGGTACGAAAGTAACCTTTTACCGCACAAGGGAGAGCGACTTACTTCCGTACTATCGTTCAGAAGAAGGGCTTGTTTTCTGCTCAGATGTTGAAGGACTTCTTTTAAAAATGGGAATACCTGAATATAAACTTCAAGATTGGCGTTTATTTATAGACAGTTCAAAAAGAAGTTTGAAGGGTGTATTGCTGCACAATGGAAACAAGTATGCCTCGATTCCCATTGGCCACTCTACATTGCTCAAAGAAGAATACAACAATATTAAACGAGTGCTAGAAAAATTGAACTACTGTGACCACCAATGGTTAATATGTGTTGATTTGAAAATGGTCAACTTTTTGCTTGGTCAGCAGAGTGGTTATACTAAATATCCATGCTTTATTTGTTTGTGGGACAGCCGTGCTCGCAGTGACCACTGGGTGAAGAAGGAATGGCCTGAAAGAATTACACTAACAGTTAATGAATGTAATGTCATCAATGAGCCCCTTGTCCCAAGGGAAAAAATCATTTTGCCACCTATACACATCAAATTGGGTATAATGAAGCAGTTTGTGAAAGCTTTGCCAGTAGACGGAAATTGTTTTAATTACATTTGCAGAGTATTTCCAGGGATGAGCAATGAAAAACTAAAAGCAGGAATATTTGATGGTCCTCAAATTCGAAAGCTGATGAACGATCCAAACTTCACTGCATCTATGACTGAGAAGGAATTTGCTGCTTGGATTTCTTTTACTGTGGTTGTAAAAAACTTTTTGGGAAACAATAAAGCAAACAATTACATTCAGATAGTTGAAGATATGCTTTCAAAATTTCAAAGTTTGGGAGCAAAGATGAGCATCAAGATTCATTACCTTTTTAGTCATTTAGATAGATTTCCAGAAAATCTTGGGGAATTAAGTGAAGAGCAAGGAGAAAGATTCCATCAGGACATTAAAGTAATGGAAGAAAGGTATCAAGGACGATGGGACACCCACATGATGGCGGACTATTGTTGGAAACTTCAACGACATAAGCCATTTGCTCCTCATGCTAAAAAGTTCTACAAGAGGCGATTTGCTTTGTAGATTTGACAGAATGGTAGTTGTTAAAGCTCAGTATTTTCAAGCTTCGTTTGTTTAAATAAATAATGGCAACATACATTTATACGCTGTAATACTGGGTTTTAGTTCCAATACGTTTCTTGCAAACTAACGGTAAATATTGCTGTTGCATCCTTTTTTAGCATTGTAGTTTGCATGGATGCTTTGCATTTTTGTTTTACTGCGTTTACAAAAGAAGATCAAAGCGTACGGTATTGATTAAATAGCATTAAATGAACAACAATCCCATATAACACAGTCTAAGTAATATTTTTGCAAAAAAATGCAATTATCTCAAAAACTAGAGCCAACTAGCAAAAATGAATGTCATTTTCGAAATCTATGCACCTGATATACCCTAAAATCGATATAATATCTGTGGCAAAAATTTGTGTGTTGACCAGTGTTATTTGTGGATTTATGAAGTAAAATCTATTGTATGCACTGCTTTTTCTTTGACTTTTTCTTTGAAACATATTGTCATAGAATTTGACATTGTAGAATCAACCACTATGGGTAGTGTAGTTCACCAACTTTTAGATGTTGCTAATCTTGGTCAACAACTCCTGTCATAACTGCTTGGCCCAATTGTAAGGCGCATTAGTGATAACTACTTAGGTTTGGTATTTCTTTGTTGAATGTAATTGGAAGTTTGTGATGTAGAATTAACTAAAACCTTTTGCCATTCTAGGTTGACACACTTGCATGTAGATGCCAATAATTAGAAAAAACAATTCTGGCCTCGTTTTGAAATGTTTAATACCTAAAATATATGCCCTAAAAGAAGCATATTAAGGTGGCATTTCATTATATTGTGACAAATCAATGTAAGTACTAGATTTTAGAAATTGATGTTCGTAGTATATGTTGCAGAAGAGGAAAAATAAATTTTAACAAAAAAGGATTTCTCAAAATTGGACCAGCAGTTTTCATCAGGTATGTTTTGAAATTTTGACCATCACTAGGTGGCACTCTTCAACTGCGTAGATAAATTGGCAATGTTTGACTTACACTCAAGGTATAAAGACAAATGAAGTGGATGTACTAGTTTTCATGGTGCAAAGTTCAAAAGTAAAGCCAATTTTTGGCTACATGTTCTAGTTAAGTACCATCAGATGGGTTTACTTGGACATCACTGGCAATTTGGGCCAGTTGCAGGGAAAGAAAATATAAAGATAAAAATATTGTACTTCTGGTTGTAAGCAAGCAAAATATTTTGTTGATATGTGAGAGCATGGGCATTCTCTGGCATTACGCAAAATTCTGAGGTCATGAAAGAGGGGAAGCTCATGGTGTTGTAAAAAGGTGCACCAAATGCATTCAAATTTCTTGGGTTTCAAAATAGGCGACCATAAAATAGAAGAAAAAGGACTTAATATTTTTTAAACCATAGTTTTATTGTCTATTTGCATCACATTTACTGAACGCTTAACTTGATTTGCAAAAATTATTACCACTATTTTTAGTTATATATTTTTTTTTTATTAAATTTGTTTAAAAACGGGGTTACTTAGACCATGAAGGCAACTTTGCAACAAGGACCATTTAAATTAGTTCAGCTATATAAAGTGAATTAATGGAAAGTATTTTTCTTTATATCTCATGTGCTATTGGATAGAAGATAATTTTTGAATTTTTATCAGTTTTTTATGACTAGGCTATTTGGTTAAATTATTTTTTAGGTTTGATATTTTTGCATATTTATTTTAAATTTGTAGTTTGTATGTTTTGAATATCAATTAGGAACACTGGTGTGTCTTGAATTTGTAGGTAAATAATATGTCTCGATTTTATAAAAGAAAACCAGGTTTCAGAAAATACAAAGATTTTCATGAAATAACTGTTGAACAAGCTATAGCTGCTGTTTGGAAAGGGGCTTCTCAAAAGGAAGTGAGTGCACAGTTCAATATTTTTCAATCATTTTTAGCTTGATACTTAGAAAGCAAAAACATAGTAGATTTCTTGTTTTGTCAGAAAAAGAATCAATTTTGATTAAAAGAATACAGTTAATGTGTGATTGGGAATATACCCTTAATGGTTTAGACTTTTGTCATCTACTTAAGCAATACTTGGACAAAAAAGGAGTGTCAGAAAAAAGATTTTCAAACAATATGGCTTCTTCAGAATTTGAACACCATTTCCAAATGAATCATCTGGGACTCCTGTAAAGGTTTGCTGACCACAAAAATGGTGCAAGGCAATGGTGAATGAAAAAATCGCATGAATATTTTGACCAGCTTGAAATTGAACTGCAAAGCCTACCACCAAGATGCCTTTTCAACTATGATTAAACAAACTTATGTGATGATTTGGGTCGCAAAAAGCATTAATACAACAAGGAACGAGATACCCTGAATGTATCGTGAACAATACAAAAACCTTAACAAGCATTATGGTATGTGGATCAGCTGCAGGTGGACTTCTTGTCTTTTATGTGGTCAAAAAATCAGAAAATCTTTATAAAAATTGCGTAAAAAGTGGCCCTAGTTAGGCCAGATATGCCTGCAGTAAATCTGGATGGTTTGAAAATACAATGTTTTTGGACTGGTTTTGCAAAATGTTTATTCCTGTGGCCAAAGCAAATAAAGGTGTTGGAACTGCCTTTATTGGTGACAGCCTGTCATCTTACTTTTTTAACAATTTGCTGAGGCTTTGGCGAAACATATAATGTGAAATTCATATGCTTACCTGCAAATTCTGCAGATAAAACAAACTTCTTGACGTGGTGTTTTTTCATCAAATGAAAGTTGTTTGGAGAAAGATTTTGTCTGACTGGAAACTTCAAATGCTAAAGAGTCTACTGTTCCAAATTCTCAATTTCTCATGCTTCTAAGAAACTCATCAAGAAGCTAAAAGAAGAGATTTTGAAATTGTGAAATGCATCCTCTTAGTAGGGACAAAGTTCTTTCCAAACTACCAACTGATACTCCAAATACCACAGAGGTGTATTAAATTGTTTATGATAGTTTAATTGAAACTTTAAAATCTACTTTTAGCAAAGAAAAGTGATCCAAGAAACATAGTAAGAGAGTTGAATTTCCTCCTGGAAAAGCTATTTTGATTTCCTTGGCAACATGCAATACTTCATCAAATGACAGCTCCCTAACAGCTCCCGAACATCTATAATAGATGAGTCAAATGATGATGCTGATAGTGAAAATGAAATGAGCATCTGCAGCAACAGTAATGGAGACAAACAGTCAGCTTTGAAAGAGCCTCCTTAAACTGGTTCATTAAAAGTATCTGATTAGGTGGTGATGAAATACTCTGTTTCAGGCACTTGAGAACCAAAAAATAGTGATAATCTCATGTTGGAAAAATTACAAAAGTAATTTCTAATATAGCTTTTCAAATTGCTTTTTTGCAACCTGAGTATTCATCTACCTGCCAGCAATACCATTTGCCAACCAATAAATGCAAGGATTTTTGTGATTTCGAAAATGTTGTGAAAGTCCTGTCACAACCAACAATGACCTGTAGAAGTGGATGTGTATCTTCTTAAAAAAATATACTTACCTAAATTTCAAATGAACTGCGTATTACTTTGTTTGATATTTCCAAAGAGATTGACTATAATGTAGTTATTTCTGTACATTTTATTCACAACCCTGAACCTCAAATTTTTTTGAAGATAATTAAACAATGCCAGCATAAATGACTGTGCTATCTTCAAATATGTTTTCTGCATTTTAATGTTTTTGACATTTTATTTAAATCCTGTTGCTTAATATCTTGAAAAACCAGTGCTTTTGATAAAATTGCGAGATTGGTAAATACTGCATCATGAAGATATAAAAAGTGATGATTTACTTTGCAGTAATCTTTTTTTAAACTGCTTATTTTTGGATTTTTTTTGTCAGCAGCCATAATATTTTCTGCATCAGTAAATGCATTTAATCATTAAATTACATTTAGTTTTAGTGCATGTTTTACACTGAGTGTATTAAGCCACTGAATTTAAAGATAAACTGTTGTTTGTTTGCTTTTTTAAGTACCAATGCGTCTTGTGTTGCACATATGTCTTTCAAAGAAATTATTTCAAAATGAAAATTAGTGTTTTCTGATGCATCTTTGTATGACAATTTTTTAAAACTTTAAAATGGCCCACGTAGCTACCGCACTTTTTATCTAGAAGTTTGTGTGAGAAATAAGCCATAAGTCATTAGGAATAGCTTTAGTGGTCCAAGCTACCCCAAGCATTGGTTACCTGGGCCACTCACAAAGAATATATGTAGACAAATATTAAAAAAACTTTGCAGTAGGCTATGACTAGACAACGTGTTAGATCTTTTCAGCTCAAAATCTTGTTTATACTGTACTGCTGAACAAAACTGTGTGCTCTCAAAGTTGCTAAGGTGGTCCAAGTAACTCTATTTGACAGTAGTTATTGGGGATATCTCGTTTTCCACATGGAAATTTGGGGGGAGCTAAAATGTACTACCAAAATTTACATGTGGGAAACAAGGTATCCTTAAATTTTTTGTGTTACGTAGTTCCTGTATGGGCTTTCTTGTAATGGTGCTTTTTTAGATAAGACTTTGTAAACTATTTGAATAATGCAATTCTATCTCAAAAAAAAATTAATAGAGGCACTCTGATTTATACAATATTAAAAGTTATTATGATGCTTAATCTTTGTGATGTTACAATGCTGATCACAAAGTTTTTTTTTTAATTATATGTTATGGTATTATTGTTTAACAAAAGGTACAACTGGATAGGCTGCACTAAACTTAAAAATAATATAAGACTTATGATATGCTTGGCCAAAAATGGGCTCTATTTTGGAACTCTGTACCATGAAAAATGGTGGAATTGACACTTTACTCATCTTTTTACCTATAGTTTCAGTCAAAACTTGCAAATTTGTGTAAGCAGGTGAAAAGCATCACACGGTAATGGCAAAATTTCAAAAGCTAATGTGTTGAAAATTGCTGATCTGATTTTGATGAATCTTTTTTGTTGAGATTTATCTTTTATTTTCTACTACATGAACTTGGCTTATCAAATTCTGAAATCTAGTAGTTATGTTGGTTTGTTGAAGTATATGCAAGTATTGTGCTTACCAAATGTATTATGACTTTTTCAAAATTGTTCAAATACTGTTATGCATGTGAAAATTTGTTTTAAATACACACTTAATCTGGAAAAGTACAAAATGATAAATATGTTTCACTGTGAACATCAGCTTTGTAGATTGTATCTTACAGTACCACATTTGTCAGTTCAAGAGAAATAACAAAAAGTTATTTGTAGAGTTGATAGAGCACATAATGACTATTTCAAAAAATGCTGTTTTTCAAGAACAGAATTTTCTACAAATACTGAATATTATTTTAAAGTTGTGGTTATTGAGATAAACAGTATGTTATTGTCAATATTAGTAGAATAATTGGTACTCTGTAAAGGCAGAAGTTTGTGGTAAAGTCAAGAAAATGTCCCATGGCATATTCAAAGAATTGTTTAGCCATGTGTGTTTGTCCTTGGAGAAGTATTCGAAATGTTATCCAAAGTTTTTCCCCAAAAGTACGCAGACACAACAATATAGAACACCAGAAAAGATGTCAATTGTAGTTGCATATTATTTCCTATGCAACAAGTCAAAGTATTTTTGAATCTTCAGTTGCTCAATATTGAAAATAGTGTATTTCATGTTAGCAGCACAAATTCCAGCAGCAACTTAGCTGGGTTGCAGAACTTTACACAAACTATGCACCAAAGGAACCCAACCTTTAACTTTAAGTGATGGCAGTAGAGTGTTGTTGATGGATTGCTTGGATAGAGAAAATTTGCACATACATGTATGTCACCTTCATTCGAAAAGACATTAATGACAATTCTTTTCTACCATTAATCATCATATGTGCAGGATACATATGACATGGCTGCCACATCAGAAATGTTTGTTGCAAGAATGGCATGGGAAAAGTTGTCAATATCACAAAAACTAGTGTCATTTAGAACTTGTTTAAATCTTAAATTGATGACATCATCAGTTGCCAAGTGGTGAAATGACCTGGTACTGGGTACAGTGTTTGCAACAGCATGTCTTTTCTTCAAAAAAGATCTAGCCAGTGCAAGTTCTTTTGAAAGGTAGCATAAATTTGTGATACTGCTGGTGCTTGCTTTGGGAGACGATGGCACTGCTCATACACTGTACAGACAACAACTGATCATTCACCAGCTGCATTAAACTCTCTCATCGATTTTCTCTCTGCCATTCCACCAATTCCATCACTTGGAGTTTTTTTTATGGTTGCAAAGAAAATCAATTGCTGCAATACCAAAATCATGTTTGTGGTATTTCAAATTTAAGAATTTGTTTTTAGTTTTTTTTTAAGCACTGCATCCACCCGAAAAGTATTCAATCTACTTGATTTGCAGAAGATTGCACAAATGTATTGGGTTAATTTTTTCTGTATAGCATACACAAGGCCAGCATTGTGAATTCGGTCATCTGATATGAAGCAAAAAGAATATACTGTGAGTGTCGAGTTTTTTCAAACATTACAATGGGATGAAGAATGCACTGTTCCATGTTTCAGAGGTATCCCTGTACTTCATCTTGAATGACATGAGAGTAGTTTATGGAAAAGTAAGCTAGAATTATAGCAGTGTCAAGTTAGAGATTGGGTTTTCTATCTTTCAGGTGTTAAGCTTGATTTTTGGCAATAAACAAGTGTAACATTGAAGCATTGAATTTCACAGTGGTCATTTCACTGAAACTACCTGTGGGCAAGGTTATACTATTTAATGATGTTTGATATGTAGCTTGCCACTCCTTTAATTCAATATCATTTAGAAAGCAAGTCTAGTGGTCGTAATTTTGCAACAATGGTAGGTTTTTGTGGACAGCTTTCACAGTGATGCACCATGCAGTTGTGCTTGCTAAATCACACATCAAGATCTTCATTAAATTTTATAATCCATTTCACAAACTGTTGCTAACAGTTTAGCATTCTGTTGTATGTATGGCCACCTGAAGAATCATCAAAACACACCACTTTGGTTGCAATGCACAAAATTTGCTGCAGCCAATTTTAATATTTTATTTTGATTTCAGAATTTTGTGTAGATTTGAGATCGCAAAGTAGGAGACGTTTTGATGATAAACTTTATAAGCTAGTTTACAGCCTTTTTCACCTAGCATAAGGGAAGAACATTCATCATCTTCATGAATCATCAGTTCCAGATTAGGTTGCACATGTTGGTCAAGCAAGCACCCCATATTCTTTTTTTAGTGCATTTGCTTTTCCAAAACCATACTCTGTGCATTAAAAAATATTGTAGTTTCTTCAATGGTCCAGGAAGCTGGCTTGAGTGTCAAGATATGAATTTTATACTAACGTGTAAACTGCAGATGATGACACCGTTTTGACCTATCAGGTCTCTTCAGGTCAAAACAATAACACTGTCTGGAGTTTGCTCAATGCTCATCACTGGCCTTGTGTATTACTTCATCCCAATGTGTTGTTGCTTTTTCAAACTGTGTCTTTAGATCACTTATGATCACAGCTTTACACAAAATTCTGAAATCAAAATGAAAATATTAAAATTGGCTGCAGTAAATTTTGTGCATTGCAACCAAAGTGGTGTGTTTTGATGATTCTTCTTTTTTATCGAACTCATTTTCACCAGGCTATTATTTATACAGTTTTCAAAATTTTTTTAAAGATCTATAGGGGTGAAATAAATCTACAGTGGCAGTTATCATTACATGTCACACTTTTAACGCAATTTGACAAATGAGTTCTGGTAACTTAAAATGTACGACCTAAAATAGATCAATCAAATTGCAGATTGGCTGATGATCAGGTATCGCCAGGTTCATAAAATAATCAAAGGATATCACATCCATATTTAGCAATAATTAAAATCATTACTGGTTCTTTGGTAGTTTGTGATCACTCTCAAACAATTTGATATCATCAATTCAAAATTGTTAAAGGTTTCAAGTTAGAAGATTGCCTATTAATCTAGACCAGCAACTCCTATTGTCTTCTTCCTTCATGTAATCAAAATGTGGGTGATGCCATAGCAGAGATTGACCATCATTGTGGCTTTACAAAGATCAAGCATCACATAACTTCTAATATTACAGGGATTAATCAAAGTCAATGCATTTATTTTGCATTGGAAATGTGTAATGGGATTGTTTGCTCAAGAGTGCCTACCAGATCCAGGGTGGTAAAAGAAAAACTTTCATCCCAGCTTTCTGGAAGAAGAAACATCTTGCCAAACAAAGAAAAAAATGGCATTGTTCAAATAGTACACAAGCTCATTTAAACAAGTACCATTACAAGAAAGCACGTACAGGAACTACTGAACACAAAAAAGTTTAGGAATATCTCGTTTCCCACAAGGAAATTTTGGGTTGTTTTTAGCTCCCCAAAAATTGTAGAAACCTCATAACTATTTAACAAAAATCTATAGCCAAAATTGGCTCTATTTTTGAACTTTGCATCATGAAAACTAGTAGAATTGACACTTTATTTGTCATTATATCTTGAATGTAAGTTAAAAATTGATAACTCGTTTAAGCAGTTGAAGAGTGCCATTTAGTGGAGGTCAAAATTGCAAAAGCTAGCATTGTGAAAAATGTTAATCCAATTTTGAGAAATCATTTTTTTGAGATTCAATTGTTCATGCTACAACATGTATTGCAACTATCACTTTTTTAAACTAATTGTTTTATAAATTTATGGAATTACAATGGAATGTCTCTAAAGTGCAGCAAGCTCACAAGTCATTGTAAAAGCCCTCCAAGTTTGGATTTAAATGTAGCTGCATAGCCGAATTTGTTTTTTGATCATAGTTCCTCTTACATTTGTGCCTGTGCTTTTTTAGCTTTTCACATCTGTACTTTTCATTGTACTTTATATAGCTTGTGCTATTTTTTGACCAATTTCATTTGTTGGTGTGGCATTGGTAATGTAAACTCAAATACTCGCTCACAATTTTATAGTGTTCTTTAATATATGTTTTGCTATGATAACTACTGCCCTGTTTAACTTTAAAAAGATTAGCAGTTTTTGATTAATAAAAATCATTATGCTTTAGATAATGGTGTTTTCCTCTGAATTTTCTTGCTTTGATAGAAGTAGCGAGAACCAAAGTCCTAGAATGAAGTAATTTCTAGAAAGTGATTATTGAAGTACTCTGATCAGAAAGATGATTTTGTATAGGGAAATTTTTCTTCCATATTTTAATCAGCCAAACCAATACTACAGGCACTACGTTTTTGAACACAAGAAAGTTGATGTGGCAAAAACTAACAAAAAAGAATACTGAAGCTTTTCATCCTCTCTCAGGCATTTTATCAAGGCAATATCTGAAATCTTTGAAACTTTGAAACTGAAGTCTACTATCAAAAACTATACCAGTAAGTTGCTTAAAATACATGAAGTTTTGCTTGATAAATTTAAAAGATGAACTGAAATTCATCACCTCACTCTTTTTAAGAGCTTTCGCGAGGTGATGTCACTCAAGATCCAACCAAGCTCTATGCTACAAAACTATCTCAAAATCAAAAAATTAAAGTTTGTTTGATGAAAGTAACAGTGTAGCAGTATTGAATTCTGATAGCCACTGTGAAAAGTTAGATTTAATAGTTAATGACCCAACTATATTTAAAAAAATTAAATTTAATCTTGATAGTAATGTACTCAAGATTGCAAGTCTTCCCCTAGGATTAAAAAACCCAGTAGTATTTAATATTACCTTTCAATGTAAATTAAACTGTTAGTTGATCTTGTCACCTATTTAAGCTTGTTTCCTTCAGATTGTCTGCCTGACCATCTTAACAGTAAAGCTAAAATTCCTAGAAGCAAATGTTTCCTTAGACTTGTCACCTCCATGGTCAATATGCCTAAACATAATCTTGCTAGGTGGCTTGATTTTTTTTATGAAACCTTATATTTTAGATAATTTCCCTTTATCTTCACGACTTTTATGAACAAGATTAAAGAAATGTTTGCAAATGATGGTAAAATAGTGAGTTATTCACATGGAACAAAATTGATGCTGCATATGTTACATGGAGAGGTGCAGTGGCAAAACGATGCCACTATTGATACAAGTATTCAGCTCTGTGGAATTTAAATTTACCTTCAAAACTTCAGATTTCTATTGCCCTGATGAAGTTTCCTAGAGGGGACAGAATGCTGTGATGTTTTTTTTATTGGTTTTAGTTATTTTAACTTTCTTATGTTCAATAAACTACTTACTATATTGGTTTGGGTGATCAGAATTTGCTAGAAAGATGAGTGGTCTGAACTGACTGTTGCTTGCTTTTTGTGTGATCAGCTTGATTGCTTTCGATAATTATAATCGTAAGCACTCTTCTGTACCAAGTTTTGATTTTTCAATTGATGAACAATTATTTCTGCACAAAACTTGGGTACCATGTATACAATACATGCCAAACAAGCCCCATAAAGTCAAGACGAAACATTTTATCATGGGACATGCTTCTTACATGACCAAACTAATGCAGCTGAAATCTTTCAATACGAAGAAGCAGCAGCTTGCCTTAATGAGATTTTTAAATTTTAATGTTAAAAATTGTATTTTTTGGTGATACACTTCCAACTCTTCTAGAAATTCCATTTTTAGAGGGTAGGTGTACTTGTGATTGCAATGTTTTAATCAGTAGCAATGATTCATGGCCAATGATAAGGATAGGAACAAACACCAACTTAGAGATCAAAATCATGGCATTTTTATTTAGCTTGTGTTTCATGACATCTGAATATTGCAGCTCAGACATTATTGCACTTGCTTTTTTTGATTCACATGTTGAGTTATTTATTTTGCTTATTATCACTTGCAAAGGTGACTCCACAATACTTGAGCCTTTGCATTGCTTCAAAGTTTCTTTGCAAACCTACAGATCTATCTGATCAAGGTTTCTAGAAAAGTAGAGGCTTCAGTTTTTATCTTGTTTTTAACTCAGCACTATCACAAGTAGCTGCAAAATAATTAAGTGCATGTCGGAGATCAAATTTTGAAGGTGGCAAAAGAGCTACATCATCTGCAAAACGTTAACATAAAAGAAAAATTTCAAGAGCACATTTTGTTGTCAGCAGGGTGGCCCATGGCTCTGTGGTCAATGTAGAGAAACAGACAGAGAGGAGACTGTTAAGAATGTAGCAAATAAAAAGTTGAAAAATCTTTTCTCATGTTGCATCGCATGTCATGCTGAACAAAAAGGTCTGTGTTTGAGTTGGAGCTTGTTTGGATAGTAAGCTTTGCTCTGCTCCTTAAGTTGTTCCTCTTTTGAGTTGCACTGACACACATGCTACATGCTTAGAGGGCAAATGGGGACAGTGCAAATTCAAAATACTGTTGGAGTTCATAAACGTTCTTGCTTTATTAGAGATGTTGATTGTAAGTGGCCAGTCACAAGAATTAACTTATGCTGCACGAAATGATAATTAAATGGAAAAAATGTGCATTGTTGGCAACCAACAATATGAGCTTGACTTAACTGATACGCTATTCAAAAGGTTATTCATTCTTACCAATAAGACCATACTAAATTTGTTTGTTGGCCCCAATTTGACTGATCTACCTGGTAGACTGCTCAGTCATACTAGGTTCTGTTATGGACAGATAAGCCATTTTGTCTTTTTCAAGGACACAACAATTGAATTTTCCAGGTTGTTTCAAACTATCTTTCAGTAGCAAATGATATAAATACCATTATTAAGAATTCTTTTGTATGACCTAGACAAGGTTTAAAAATTTAGCATCGCAAGCATAAAAGTTAGTTTTAAAATGCTCTTTGAAGATGATGATATTGAACTTTATGATGAAACAATTGATGATGATGATGATGAAAGAATTCTTCTTGAGCATAACACTCATATGAATGATGCTGAAGAAGGAGATCGTTATGATTTACAGCAGCGGATCAATAGGGTGGGTTATCTGCCAAGTTTATGTGAGCTGTGAAAGATTTTTGTGTTTGTAATCAAAGCTATAATTGAAGGAAAGGTAAGCACCAAAAGTAGACAGTTTTTAATTACTTTTGGAGTGTTAATGCTGGTACCAATGGTAAATTTAAAAACAATACCAGTACCAAACTCATTTTTCTTTAGTGAATTTGGTATTTTATTTTTGTATGAGGCATTACATATTTTGACAACATATTGGGTTGACATTGCCAATTCACAAAAAATAGAGTCAAACGGAATTTGACTTGGACCAAGGTTACACACAAACAAAAAACGTTTTTGTATTAGCTTAGTTTGGGTTAGTGGTTAAATGCAGCTCTTAGTTTTATTGTTTTCTGGTTATATTGTTCATGCATCACATCTAATTATAAATTATGTAATACCTGATCAAAATAAAGCATGTTGCGTGCAGTATGGTGGAGCAGAATCAATACTTTCACTGAAGTTCACATTTTAGATCAAATTTCAATGAGCTACTGCTTGCTTTCAATCAAGGCTTTGATATTTTGTCTGTGACTACTCACATTTGTCCTGGTTGAGGATGGGTAGTACCTTGTAGAACTTGTGGTGTCAGCACCCTCACTTTTTGTGGCAGAGTTTTCATTGATTTTCAGTGATGCAGAATACATTGTCCCTCTGTGTTGTCACAGTATGAACCATAGAAAGCTGGATGCATTTTGAATAACATCATGAGGGTTGTCATTGGCTGCCTGAGTCTACCCCAATAGACCTCTAGTGAAATTTGATGGTTTGGCTCCCACAGTTGCAGAGGTAACACGTTATGACTCTGATGGTAAAACAACTCAGGCAGATTATAGACAACTCTTTAATAATCTGGTTATAGTGGGCCAACAAGTTTTGAGTTACAGCAGTTGCCCGCCCAGCACATCTTTGTTTGTTGTACTATGACATACCTTGCATCTAACTGCACAATTTTTGATGTTTGACCATTCATACAGGAGAAGATCAGTTAACCACAATTCACTGCATCACCAGACGTCACAGTACTTGCTGGCTTTAATTGACTCAAACCACATGTTCTACAAACTTGGGTTACTTTAAATCATTTTCAAACTGGAGTAAGATTTTGACTGGTATACGTTCTTTTGTGGTCAGTGATCATCTCTATCATGTAAATGTAACAAAGTCCAACAAACTGCTCACTACATTCTTTCTAATTGCTCTATCTGTATGGACGGTCTTTTGGTGGCAAAGATCGGAAGAAATAACATAAACAATATTAGAGTGAAATTCTGCCTCTTTTGTTTTGCAATAAAGTAATCATAATGAGAGTGAGAATTTTATAATAATAAAGTAGTCAAACATGAACATTCAGGAAGCACCAGACCAGTATTGCCATTATTGGGCTCTTTAGTGATGCGTATCAGGGAACCAAACCTTTAAGATGTAGACCTTCTATCTGTAGCAAGTACGACTTGACCAATAAAGTGTTTTGAACTTGTTTGTATGGTCACAAACAAATCTGATAAGAATAAATTATGCAAATGTGTTTAAAACACTGTTTATACTTCTCAACAGCCTTTTATGGAGTTGCTCATGTAATTTTTCTGAGAAGCTTAATGCTTCAAGAAGTGCCATTTACCATCTTGCCTTATCTTCATAAAACTTTAGATAACATCTAACTCATTGGTAAAGAAATAAGAATAAAAGAAGTTATGAAACTCTGATTAGCTATGGTATATTTGTTGTGTCTTTGAAAGATCTTAATGAACAGGATGTCTTGGGCATAGTATACCAAGTTCCATGTCACATTTCAAGTATATTTACCAAAGTTAAACAAAAGAAGATAATTTACAAACACAAAAGGGCTGTTGAATTTCTACGACAAAAATAAATCTAATGATACAAACCACTGCTACTATTTACTTTTAATTAATGTGAGCAGCTTGTAATAAAAAACGTTTTCTATTTAACCTGTAGAGCGTCAGCAACGACATATGGCGTTTTTATATGTTTTACCTCAAATGACAGCTACGACATATGTCGTTTTGCAAACTTAATCATTATTTGCGTCTGCTTCAAGCAACATATGTCGCTTGCATTTATAAATTATGTTATTAGCGACACTTTGCAACTATTTGGCAACTATTAATATAAATAGTCAGTAAAAAATCACAAAAAGCAATTAAAAATAAATTTTACAAAAAAGTTGATTTTCTCCAAAAAAAATGTGACGTTTTGGAATGCACCTGCTTCTACATAAGTGACGCTTTACAGGTTAAGAGCAATTCATGTTTTTTGGTTGGCTCAACAGACGATGGCACTCTGTTACACTTTTGCTAATCTTGTTGCTGATATAATTAGCAAATGCTTGGCGTAAGTGGCAGTTCACAATTCTTTGAGTCTCTTTGGTTGAAAGAACTGTGAGTGTTAGAATTTGTCTAATTGACCCTAGATACAACAGAAATGTTACCAATCTTTGCTCTCAGTCAATTATTTGCAAAATTATGTGTTCTAAAAAAAACAAATTTTCTTCCTTCATGTTGTTGATGCAAAGATGAATTTTTTTGTGAGCAGTCATCCATATAGATACAAAATACACAACCAAATTTTAACAAAAAACAAAGCCTTACATTTGGCAGAGGTACTAGAAAATTATTTTGAGATTAGTTAAGACCAGCCAATATAGCTATGGTTGGCATAGGTTTTTGTTTGATTGCTATTGTTTGAAAATATGATGATTTGGTGTTAAAGCTGTGCTAATTATCTCTAGTGTTTATTTGTTGGGGATGCATGATGTTTTGATTTTACAAACTTTGTTGTTGTTGTTGTTTATCCAACCCCTTCCGAGGGATTGGGGCATGGCGGAAGACCATGGAGCCCCAGAAACCAAGCAACTCCCCAGGGTCTGGACCAGAGGTCGTAAAGAGACAGAGAGTCGCCAAAGAGTGAGCAGCGCAAAGAGTCCATAACTGGACAGTGCAGAATAAGATGAGAGATGTCCTGGGACGAGTGTCCACAGGTGCTGCAGGAAGAATTCTCGATTCTGCCAATCCTAGTAAGATAAGAACCTAAGAGAAGGCTGTGTCCATTGCAGTGAAGACAAGAGAGGACACAGCGAGTATGACAAGGGAGCACGAGTTTCTCGGTGGAAATTGAGGGAACCTGTGTGTCCAAGAACTTCGATGAAACAGTACACCTTCAGCTCGAGATAAGACGAGAGTGGATACGAGAGTTAAGAGGAGAGAGACTACAAGGGATAGCAGAGGGCACAAGTAGCACACCCCGTCTGGCCAGCTCATCAGCTGCATTGTTCCCTAGCAGAAATGAATGTCTGGGGACCCATTGTAGTCTAATAGAACAGAAGGAGAGAGAAGACAGTTCCTGCCAGATCTACCACAAAGTTTGAGATAAGAGGAAAGATGGAGGAGAGGACAGAGTGGCAAGGACAGAACGAGAGTCAGATAGTAGGAAAAGAGAAAAGGCAGACTTTATGGTGCTGCCTAGACCAGCAAAGAGCGTGCAGAATGGCGCAGGCTTCAGTGAAGAAACTTGAACATACTGAGCCTGCCGAAAAGGAAAGAGTGGCCTCAGTGCCACAGAAAGAGCAGTTGGCAAGAACGCCACAGCCGCCTTTGCCAAAAGGAAAAGGAACAGAGCCGTCTGTTCAAAGCACCAGATCATGAGGGGGAGAGAGTCAAGGTGGGCAAGAGCCACACCTTGGTGGGAAAGAGGGGGATCAGAGCAAAAGCATGGAGAGGAAAGGGTGGACTTCACCGTAAACAAAGGAAGATTCCAAGGAGGACAGGGAAGGCGAGCAAGAAGAGCCTCCCTAGAACAAGTAGAAGGAAGCATGAGCGGGTGAGTGGACGCAAAAGCTCTCCAGGACGATCTGCATAGTCTTGATTTCACTCCAAATCTGGACAAACCTGAAATGGAACAGGAGGTTGGGAGACGAAGAGCCTGCTCATAAGATAAAAGAATGAAATGAGTCTGGGTGACTTGTAGGGGAGATAAAGAAGCCTTGGAGAGAAGTAGGGGAATAGGGGAGGACGAGAGGCAACTGGTGATGGCATGACTGGCTGCTCGGTGGAGGCATTCCAATTTGGTGAAATTGGTAGCGCTTAGGAAAGGAAACCATCCGGGTGAAGTGTAAGTGAGAAGGGATCAAAGAAATGATATATACAGAACAGAAAGGGAGAGGGACTCCTTAGAGAGGCCCCATGAGGAAGCAGAGATACAGCATAAGGCCTTGAGATGTGGAAAAAACTTGGCCTTCAGCGAAGATACATGCTTAGAAAAGGAAAGAGTGCGGTCGAAGGAGACCCCGAGAAAAGTTGGAGTGGGGTTGAAATGAAGGTGGGAGCCGAGTAGGAGGAGGTTGGGCTGGAGGTTAGCTTGGTGGGGATCCACTGAAAAGAATGAGGCCTCACATTTGCTCGGATTGAGAGGAAGACACCAGTGCTCAGACCAGTGCTCCAATCGAAACAGAGCTCCTGGTGTGGTCTCCACCACAGTGGGAACCGAGGGGGAGGAGCACCAAATGGCCAGATCGTCAGCATAAAGAGAGCAGCTAACAGAAGAAGGCAGAGAGGCCAGAAGATCATTAATGAAAAGAGAGAAAAGTACAGGGCCAAGAACGGACCCTTGTGGAACACCTTGATGGACTCGAAAGGAACGGCTTTTGTGATTTTGATGAACCACAGAAGTGCGCCTATCAGAAAGGAAAGATTGAGTCCAACAAGCAAAGCAAGGAGGAAGGCCAGTCGAAATCAGTTTGTGGAAAAGGGCGGGATGCCAGACAGAGTCAAAAGCTTTAGAGAAATTGATAGTAGACAGGATCGTTCAAGAGCCCAGCCTGGGTTTGTTAAACTCATCTGAAATGAACTGAGAAAGGTACAGAATTTGATCTAGAGTAGATCATCCAGGGCAGAAACCGGCCTGACGGGGAGAGAGAATGGAATTAGATTCCAGAAAGAAGAGAAGACGGGATAGAATGATGCGTTCAAAAAGCTTTGATACACAGGAGGTGGGAGAGATATGCTGGAAGGAAGCAGGAGAGTCGAGAGGCATTCCCATCTTATGTATGGGAATAATTGAAGATGTCTTCCAGATGGAAGAAAAGGAATGCAAAGACCAGGAAAGATTGAAGATGTGAAGAAGAAAATCCATGCCAGAGCGAGGAAGGTGCTTTAGCATCGGGTAGGCAACTTTGTCTGGGCCAGTGGCAGTGGAGGAGGAGAGGTTGGAGGCATCCGCAAAAAACTTCATTGTAGAGAATAAAGATTCACAATATTGTTTTGTGTGGAATGCAGGAATGAGGTGTACTCTGGTCTTTTTGAATTTTGGGTGTTTACTCTTTGGAACCTGTCACCAGAACTATACTGTAGAGTGGCATTGGCTGAAATTTTTTTTAGAGCTATATCTTTTTGCATTTTGGTCAGTTTCACTTCTACAGCAGATGTGCATGTAATAAACAGTTAGCAAACTTTGAAGTTGACTTCTGATGATTAAGAGTTTGGGCGCTGTGCACAGTGCTATCGTTACATTGCTGACACTGTATTTTGATTTACAGTTGTATCAACTCTTTATCTTGCTTTGGCAGCAACTAATAAAAGTAACACAAACATAACAGGAAACTGGAGAAGATGGAATGATTCCAATGAAATTGGACTCTGGTATACAAAGAAGGCAAGCTGTTCAAAGTATTCTTCCAAGGACTCTGGACTCACTCCATGTGCAAAATGGATGGTAGATAACACTATTGAGCACTTTTCAATTAGCCTACTGATTGGCAAACGCGTGCTTTCTCACATTCAGGCTTGTACTGAAGTTGAAAGTCATAGAATTTTGGGGAATGACTGCTTAAAATATCACTAAATGAGATACAGGTATTTGTTACGTTGTTATACATCTGTGGTGAATTTGGTTGATAAACAGTTATGTTGAGACTTTCTAGTATGTCCAATGGGAAATTGCCTTATAGTGATGCAAGAGGCTAGCGATGCAGTTAGCAAACTGCAGACAGTGACCCTTTTTCGACCTATCAGGTCTCTTCAGTGCAGTTGGTGACTGACAAGAAGCTAGAGGCTTTAATAAAGCATAGCTTAGACCGCTACACTTGTGTGATCTATACTGGATCCACTTTGGTGGAAGGTCTGTCAGTACTCTGCGAAGCCATATCTCTAACTGCCTGAAGAGGTTACCAACTGCACTGAAGAGACCCAATAGGTTGAAACAGTGTCACTGTCTGCAGTTTGCTAAGTGCATTGCTAGCTTCTTGCATTACTCTAACGAGCTTGTTACCACTGGGCTGTGACAGCACTATTGTTCTAGCAGTTGCTAGACTCAGTGCACCTGCAACAACTGCCACTCATTCACGAGTGATACGGCTTTGCAGAGTACTGACAGACCTTCCACCAAAGTGGATTTAGAATAGACCCCACAGGTGTGGCAGTCTAAGCTATGCTTTATTAAAAGCCTCTAGCTTCTTGTCAGCCACCAACTGCACTGAAGGGACCTAATAGGTCGACACAGTGTTACTGTCTGCAGTTTGCTTAGGAAATTACCTAATTTTCACAAACAATCCCCAGGAACGACTTTCATGATATTGTAAGATTTTTAATCTAAAAATAACAGCCAGACAACGTGTTAAAAACATACTGCAAACATTTTGGCCCTCAACTGGTGCCATTTTCAATGCAAATAATGTACCTCAAACAGGTTGACTAGCAACTATGCCTTGGTGACACAAAAATGAACACACAAGAAGCGATGGTCACATGTTAAATGAATGGAAAGGAAAGGATTTGGAGTCTAAATTTAAACTAGATTTCAATTGCTGAATGTAAAGAGATTCTAGAATGAGGAGTTTGGATTTGTCAGGAGAGCTGATGAGAATTTGCGGGTTTTTGAAGTCAACTCTGTGGTTTGGATTTGATTGTAAATGGTTACACACTTCCGAGTTGAGACTAGTCTGGTGCTCATCCAGGCATTTTACTAAATTTTGGCATGTTTGGCCAATATAGAAAGAACCTCAAGAACCATTTAACCGGTATACTACATTGCTTCTTAATAACTGGAGTTGGGGGTCTTTGAAGTGTAGTTGTTGCTTGAGATTTTTGGTAACATGGGGGAATCTGAACATGGTATCTGGTAAATGCTTGTAAATGAATTCTTTTTCAACATGATGAGAGATATTTCCTAGGTAAGGTAACTTGAATATAAAATATTTGGAGGGATTCTTTTGAACAAAGGAAGTCCGAGGAGCAAACTTTTTGTTAAGAAATTGCCTGATGCATTTATCGATGAAGCTAGATGGATATTCATTTCATGAAAGTGTGTTTTTGATGAAACAAAATTTTTTATCAATTTGAGAATAGGAATTGCAGATATAATAGGAACAATGAAGAAGGGAGTTTACTAGATTTTTGCTTGTAATGAAGAGGGGAAAAGCTAGAAAATTTTGTACAGTGGCCAGTACATGTGGGTTTGTGATAGGTGCTAGTTTTAATTCCTTTGTCAGTTTTTTCAATGGGAACATCAAGAAAAGCCAGAGAGTTGTGCGATTTTACTTTCTTGGTAAACTGATTTTGACTGTGCACACTGTTATGATTATGAAGAAATACATCAATAGAAAAGGTATTAGTAAAAGTAGCAAAACAATCATCAACATAGCAACAAAAGAACTTTGGTTGATGGTCCAGGGGCGTGTGTTCAATCACTTTATCAATTACATAATTCATCATGACTGTTATTTTTGGATTAAGGTTATTAGTTTTTTCCAACTATACCGTGTGCCGAAGTATATTGGCAGCCATTATGTAAAATTTTTGTTTTCTGACTTACAGCCCACAAGATAAGCTCATCTTCAAAATTATTTTCAACTAAAACTTGCAGTTATTTGCACAATATGTGGCCGAAAAATTCATAATCAAGTTTTGGTTTTTCATTGATGTTGAATTAAAATACATAGTAAATTCCATACCATATCTCGGGAAAGATAAATTTTTTTTCTATTTCCAAAGACTCTATGATAGAGTCGTATTGCAGGTAATGGAGCAATTTTTTGGAAAGAGAAGAAACATGACAATGGATATTTTTTTTACTTTTTTGGTGTTGGCAAAGCAACTTAAAAATGAGAAAACCGGTCTTGTCAGCACTGTCAATAAGCCAAAAGAGATCTGATTCCATCTGCAAAAGTAACACAGCAGCATTTCTCAAGCAAGCGTTAAAAACTGGTGACTTGGCCACATTGACCACTTACCAGTGCAAGTCATGAACGAAGGTGTGCATCCTCAATGCTGTTCACATGGCAGCAACTGTGGAAACAATTGGGAAAAGAAAACCAGATACAGTAAGACCAATGCACAGTGGATATTGTGAATCTAATGGCTCAGCAGTATTATGTAAAAGCAAACTCTCACCATTGGATGGTTGCTGTTTTTTATAAAATTTTAAATCTGGCCAACATAAATGCATACATTTTATACTGAGAGCAAACAATGAAGAAAATTTTTGGAAGAAACTTTATGTTTAAATCGTTCAGTAAACTGTGACAAACTTACATGAAAAATAAGATGGTTTTTGTTTTTACGACACCACTGCTTGCATGCAGCAGTCAGAACTTTGGAGGTGAACAAAATCAATTCAAGATTGTAGTCAATTGCTGGCAAAATTATGTCAAGCTTGATTGTTTTTTTAATTGCTAGTTTTTTAAAGGTTTTGTCAAAATGTAAAAATGTTTTTTTGATTTGACCCAATCTAATGCACACTTGTGCCGAAGCCGAACTCAAAAATAATACATTTTTGGAAATTGTATTGGTGTAACATCTTGGCTCTTGTGTGATGTACTCCTCTTTAGGGTCATGATCAATTTTTCCTGGTTTATTATACTTCTTTTATCTTGTAGACGAGTAGAAACATGCATGAGCACCATTGCATTTTAAGTCACAATGGCAAGATCATGAAGAATACTTTTTGGCAGTATTTTTAGGCTGAATAAATAGCACCACAACCATTGTTTATGGTGTCACCATAATTGTTAAAAAATCACTTTTTGCCTGTACTCTTAAAAAGTGCTGACTGAAAATTACTCTGAAAGAAACTATGAAAAATAATACATTGGTATTTTTTGATTTATAGATAGTAATATTATTGTTAAGGCAGGATGCAAATATCTCATATGTAGCAGTTTTTGTAGCATGCTGATGCTCTTGTGTTTTAGCTGTATAATGCGATAGAACAGTAAAAACCTATGAATTGATTTTTTTGCAAATTTTTCAATATTGCTTAATATTTTTAATATCTAGGCCAATAAAGAATTGGAAAAGGAAGATTTAGTGAAAGATGAGAGAAAGCGAAAGGTTGATTTTAAAGTTGATTTGGTTTCTGAAATTCAACCTCTATCAGAATGCTTTCAATCTTCAAGTTCAACTCATTGTGAAAAACAGTGCAGGTAATTTAAACAAGTTATGTTATAGTGGTATGGTCTTTAGTTGCTTTTATCCTTAGAGAGTTTAAGCCAACTGCAAATGTTTTAGGGCTATCATTGAAATGTTTTAGTGTTAATGCAGACTTTTATGCAAGGGCATTTATGCAATTTCTTTATAGTCTTTGCTTATTGCTTGATAAAAATTACAGCTATGTGTGTGTTTATTTTTTATCTTTACTACTTTTTTTAAGTTGTTCAGTACTTAACTAGACAATGCATAGGCTGTATTCAGTGTCACGATATTGGCTGATTTAGATAAATTAGAAATACCAGTAGATCAAAGTTTTTGTTTTTGATACTTTATGTAAAAACTTGATTGCTGTACTCATTATTTGTTAGTATCGGTGGTGGTGCATTGTTGACAGTGTCATAAATTTGGGAGAATACCTGCTATTTGACAGGCTCTTTTATGACTCAAAACTTTCTGCAAATCAATGACTCAGTAATTTTAGTAGTTACTCCCATCTGCGATTTTTAGCTTACATGAATTGCACCTAGAGCTTTAAAATATGTGAATGAAAAATTTATTGGGTAACTAAGCTTATTAATGGCACTGATAAAGCACAAGTTGAAGTTTACTATGACATCATAGAAAAGTGGCATCTTCCAAGTAATATAAAATCTCTTGTCTTTGCCATGACATCTAGGAAAGATGCTGCAAAACTCTTCTAAGAAAATTAGAGGACAAAAATTTTTTTTGATTCCATCACTACACAAACAAGTTGATAATTTTTAAAATTGGAAATGTGAGGAAAACTTTGGCAAAAAAGATACAGATATAGAAAATATTTTCTCATCATTTAAAAAAATCATGAGGTAAAAATAGAATCACATAGTTTCAAGGATCAGATTTGCCTAAATTGTGTAAAACAGCCCATGAAGTTGCCTTTTTGCCAATAAGATCATACTAAGCTATGTTGAATATTTCATAGAATCGAGTCCAAGGAGTTTTTTAGGACGTCTATTTCTTGATGCACTTTTTATGATACTTGATAGCTATAAGAAACACAATATTGGAAAGAACGAAAATGGGCCAAAATTATGTCAAACGACATGATAAAAGGTGTTGGGGTCAACATTTTGCCAAAAAGTATGAAACAATGTTTGAAATTTGTCCTTTAAGATAGCTGAGTCACTTAGGTAGTCTCATATTCAAATTCTTTTTTGCCAAACTCATTTTCAAGTCTTCAAAACAAAATTAGTGCAAGCGATTTTGCAATAGTTAAATTACTTAAATAATGTTTAATCAATAAAATGAGGAGAACGAATCTAATACATCAGATAGAAGAGGAATGATGAGTTTGGTAGATAGTGAAGTAACCTTACAGTCTTTGAGTCAGCAGTAATTTTTACATATGATTGCAGTCAGTGCGAGCTGTCGTTTGAACCCAAAACGTGAGCCTAAAAGCAAACACCATTTTCTTTTGGTCATGTTGCATGCAACATAATGACTTTCAATGGCAAACTACACACTCAGTCAATCATGCCATGCTACAAACAAAATAATATAAATAAAATATAGATGACTTATAATAATTACTATAATTATTGCAATAAAGATAAACTCTTTGCTACATAGCTTTTTTTATATAAAATATAATTTTTAGATTACAACTGCTTTCAGGCGTCCAAAAAAAATTTGTGCCAACGATTTTGGAAAACAACTTTAATTCTCTATGAAAGCAATCAACGTTACAAAATATTTGTCACTGAGGCTAGCTCTCTTAGGTTTCAAAATGTTCTTTTCCATTGAAATCGTTGTTCTTACTGCAGTTCTGAGCAGAGTTGGCATGTTACGATTGCTTGAAAGAACTATTGGAAAAATGATAGTTTTTCAATCCCTTTTGAGGCTTCTTCTTCTTCTTTCGGCTTCTCCCTATTCGGGGTCGCCACAGCGCGAAAGTATTTTCCACTTCTCCCGGTCGACTTCGTCTCCTTCCTTAGCTCCAACCCTTTCCATGTCTTCTCTTGCCAAATCCATCCACCTTCTCCTTGGCCTTCCTCTTTTCCTTCTACCTGGCACCGCCATCTCCATCATCGTTTTTCCCACGTAGCCTTCTTCTCTCCTTTTCACGTGGCCATACCAGCGTAGCCTTGCATTACGAAGTTTGTCTCCTAGCTTTGCGATCTATTCTTTTGAGAATTTATTATTTCTTTATTTATAGATTTTTAATTTTTTATTTTAATTTATTTATAGATTTTAATTATATTTTAATAAATAATATTTTTTAATAATAATAATATTTTTTAATAATAATTTTTAATAAATAATAATATTTTAATAATATTTTATTAATATTTTAATTTATAGATTTTAATTTATTAAAATCTATTCTTCTTCCATTGAGGCTATTCTTCTAAAATTTGTGTAGAATTATTTTGCATTTTACTTTTTCTGAAATAGTTTGCACAATGCTCCAAAGAAATTCTCTGGTTTATGTTTAGCATCAGACGAAGAGCTGCTGCTGCTGCTATTACCATCATGTAAAAAGAAATGCAAGTTGTTTTTATGTAACTCTAGCAGCCAAAAAAAGCAATAAGCTCTAAGCTGTATCTTGAAGTATGTTCCATCGATTGCATGGCAAGACTGCCTTCAAGCAAAATTGTTCAGTTTTTTTATAACTTACAGCAAAAAGTTTAACTCCTAAAATTTTGTATTATTTTTTAAATTTAGCTTTACAGTTTGTTAAATTTTGGTTTACTGAGAGGACATCATACTATTTTATGCCAAGTAGTAATCTATGAATTTTCGTTCAAGTTGTAATCTATGAATTTTCATTCAAGAATCAATTAAATACAGTTTTTGGCAAACTCAGTTACTTGTACTAGGCTGATGTTAGCATCGGATGATGTGCATAACAAGGTTTAAATTGCCAGTTATGATTTTTATGGATTAGTTTAAGCCCACTTTATAATTTTGGTTGGGCTGAGCAAGTAATTTTGTGTGTAACTACAGCTGTTGTTGTTGTTACCTGACCCCTTGTGAGGGATGGGGGCATGGCAGAAGACCATGGAGCCCCAGAAACCGAGCAACTTCCCAGGGTCTGGACCAGAGGTCAAAAAGAGACACAGAGTCACCAAAGAGTGAGCGGCGCAAACAATCCATAACTGGACAGTGCAGAATAAGACAAGAGGTGTCCTGGGACGAGTGTCCACAAGCACTGCAGGAATGATTCTCGATTCTGCCAATCCTGAAGAGCTTAACAGAAAGCTGTGTCCATTGCAGCATAGACGAGAGAGGACACAGCAAGTGTAATGAGGGAGCATGAGTTCCTCGGTGGAAATTGAGGAAACCTGAGTGTCAAAGAATTTAGATGAGACAGTACGCTACCAGTCTGAGAAAAGACAAGAGTGGATATGAGAGACAAGAGGAGAGAGACTACAAGGGATAGCAGAGAGCGCAAGTAGTGCTCCCTGTCTGGCCAGCTCATCAGTTGCATTGTTTCCTGGGAGAAACAAGTGTCCAAGGACTTATTGTAGCCTGATAGAACAGGAGGAGAGAAAGGACAGTTCCTGCCAGATCTGCCAAAAAGTTTGTGATAGAAGGAAAGACGGAGGAGAGGACAGAACGAGAATCAGGTAGGTAGAGAAGAGAAGAGAAATGGCAGACTTGATGGTGCTGCCTAGACCAGCAAAAAGCATGCAGAATGGCACAGGCTTTAGCAGAAAAACGTGAACATACTGGGCCTGCTGAAAAGGAAAGAGTGGTTTCAATGCCACAGAGAAAGCAGTTGGCAAGTATGCCGGAGCTGCCTTTGCCAAAAGGAAAAGAAGCAGAGCTGTCTGTCCAGACCACCATATCATGAGGGGGGAGAGAGTCGAAATGAGCAAGAGCTGCACTATAGCGAGTGAGAGGAAGATCGGAGCAAAAGCATGAGGACGAAAGGGTGGACTCCACAATGAAGAAAGGCCCTGCAGAATTTCAATATTTTGGATACTTAAAATTTGCCTATAACATTGATTTGTGTATAACCGCACTCTTTGTTTTTCCCTCAGTCGTATTTTTTCAATTATGGCATGTTAAACCTAGTTCACTGCTTTTCAACGATTTTTTGCATGTGGCTCGTTTTCAAAATGCACAGAAACACGTGGCCTAATCACTAATTTTTCTTGATTTTATAGGCAACCTCAAAAAAGTTGTCAATGTAAATTTCAGGAATACTGTCCAAATAAAATAAAACAAATCATCAAGAAGATTTTCCAACTTCCTCGATCAGAGTACTGGCCTCATAAAGATCGTGGTTTGCCAGTTGAAAATGTCTGATTTGGGCCATCATCATCATCTGTCACAAACAATCTTTTATTTTTTAATTCGATTAAGACGCCAGCTTGTGAGTTGTATCTTGTTTACTCTGTTAAGTCATTTGCAGCAAAAACTGGAGTTAACTGCATGTTCAAGATCTTTAAAGATAACTTAAAAACAGGTCCAAACAACTCTATAGGTGTAAGTGCAGAGTTTTCAAAATTTTTCAGGGGAGACAAGAGGCAAGTTGTGTTTTGATGACAACTGTGACATTTTGCTTCGATGACGTACTAATTTGCATACATGTGTCAGCCCTAAAAAAGATTTACAAGTTGCCTTAAAGGGAGAAGATAAAGATTTTTGTACGATGTAGTAGTCATACTGTTTGTGTCTTGCTTTCTTTCTTAAAGGGATCTCAGAAAGCAATATTGTTGATATGCGATAACAAATTTCACCAGAGTCTTGTCAGCTACTTTCACAAACCACACACAAAAACAAACAAATTAATTTTAAGGAAGTTTTGTCCCAAATGCGAAAAAATAGCAAAACCTTGTTGACTGGCTTGGTATTGTGGCAAAAGTAGTGGTAGTTTTGAGACACTGCTAAAGCTTGATCATGGGACCCTTGATGATAATCGTGGTTACATGGCTGGCTAATTTTTTTTTGCTCATAATAAGTTTTCGTTACCCATTGACCAAATGCTTGAAAAGAGTTTGCAAATATTTGATTTGTGAAATTCTATTTTTGTCAAAAGCATTCAAAACTTGATCGAAGTAAAGGAAACAGAGAAATTCATGGACATGAAAGTGCACAGGTCTGGTAAATGCATTATCAAGTCTAGTAAAAAATTGAAAAGCTGATGTTTGTAACCACGTGTTTAACTACAAGGTCTCACTTAGAGGCGCCTACAGCAAAAAAAGGAAGGTTTATTTATTTAGAACCACGTAGTTTTACTGCATGTGAGGAGGGCTGCCCTTCTTAGAAAACAATTTTCTGAGGACCTCACCTACTTTACCCGCCGCCTCTGTACTGGCAAATGTAAAAGACTGCTATAGCCGTGTGCACACAATTACACTTTTAAAGGAAGATCTTTTCCTGCAGTGCAAAACTTTCTGTAAGATTTGGCTAATTAGTAATTTTTCTTCATACTGGTAAGTGTGATTAGATGACACACCTTAATATTGAATCAAAAGAAAGGTTTGCAACGGTCAATGGGGAACCGCAGTTTTTTACAGTCCCCTAAAGTTGTAGGCAAATTTTACTGTATTTTAATTTATCTTTCAAGTAATTTACATAAAAAATGGCTACAATTCGAAAGGAAGCAGGAGAGTCGAGAGACATTCCCATCTTGTGGATGGAAATGATAGAAGATATCTTCTAGATGGAAGGAAAGGAATGCAAAGTCCAGGAAAGATCGAAGAAGAAAATCCATGTCAGAGTGAGGAAGATGCTGTAGCATGGGTTAGGCAACTTTGTCTGGGCCAGTGGCAGTGAAGGAGGAAAGATTGGAGACAGCCACAAGAAATTCAGTGGGAGAGAAAGAAGAGCAAAAGGATGAGTGAGACTCTTCCAGGCACGTGGGTTGGCAAAGCTCAGAAAGGTAGCCTCTGGCTCTGGTATGCAGGGCCTTTGGCTGAGAAACAGAAAAATGGGATCTTAGGAAGGCGGCATAGACCGAAGTCAACTCCCTGGAAGAAGAACAGTTAGGGAAGTTAGAAGAGGAGGAAGATGAGGAAGAGGAACCAGCTACAGAATGAAGAAGAGAGTAAACAAATTTAGGGTTAGATTTTGGCGAAAGAGAAGAACAAGTCATCTGCCATGTCTCAGCCTTGGCCTTGGCAATGACAGACGAGGCACATCGGGAAGTGGAGATGTAAGCCTGGCAATCTTCATCACTTCTGTAAGCCACAGTGAAAGCCTTGCATCTTTTATTAACCACTTCTTTCACTTCAGCAGACCACCGGGCTGTAGGTTGGCATTTGATGCGGCCAAAAGGAATGAAGAATTTGGCCACATTCAGTGCCAAAGAGGTAAAGAGAGCAGTGGCAGAGGAAAGAGACAAGTATTCCTCTGCAGAAGGACAGTGAGAGTCAAAGTAGAAGGCAAAGTCATCCCAGCAAACTTTCTGAAAATTGAAGGATGAGGGATGCTCATTGGGGCAAAAGATTCAAGAGAGAGAGAAACAGTTAGAAGAATTGGCAGGTGATCAGAACCCTGAAGCAGGTCCTGAAGCATTTTCCAGAGGAGCGATGGAGAAGGGTAGGTGTGTCAGGGTCATTGAGGGGGAAGAGGTCAGAAGAGATGACCCATTCAAATACTTCTTCCCCGTGGGGGTTGGGTGTATCTCTTGAGTCCCAGAGGGAGTGATGGCATTTGAAGACCCCAAAATGAAGAGATTTCTGGAGGAGAGAAGAATGGAGGGAGAAAAGGAGTCAGTTCTGCCATCTGTTGGAGAAGAGCAAATAGGGTGAGCATACACATTAAAAAATGATAGTGAGGAGGAGTTGTTAAGAGAGATGTTGACCCCTACATAATCAGAGTAGGGATCAAGCGAAAAAAGAGAGGAGGTAGAAAGTTCACAGAAAGATAAGTCCTGCCTGACAAAAATGATGACACCGCCACTAGTGTGTGTGGCATCACAAGAGAGAATGCCAGACCGGGAGTGAGCGCAATCAGAATGCAGAGAAGAGAAACCAGGAATCCAAAATGAGGAAAATAGATTAAGATTGGATTTTTGGATACAGATAAGGTCAATGGGATGGGACGAAAGAAAGTGAAGCAGTTCAATGCTTCTGGCTCGAAGACCTTCTGCATTCCATTGAAGAACCCTGAGGGTGTCAGGGGAGAGAGGAAGCAGGAGGCACAGAAGGGCAGCCAGGAACAAGAGGCGGTGGTGGAGGAGCAGAGGGAGAAAAAGATACAAAATGGGCCGAAGGGGAGATAAGAGCTTTGAAGACAGGGGTGGGGCAAGAGTACTGCATTAGCAGAGGCAGGACCAAATTGTACAGTTTAAGTATACATGCCAGAAGAGTCTGGGGAGGAAGTCACAGTGTTACAAGAGGAGACGAAGCAGGGGGAGCAGCTCCAGGAGTGAGAGCTGCCAAGAGTTCTGAATTTGGAGAGGGATAGTTGTGAGCACCTTAGATAGACCCATTTGGAGCAGGTGCAGCATTGCACTGTCTTGCCCCGCCAGGCCACATTTCCATTACACACAGAGCAAGGAAAGATGGGGCTATGGTTGGAACGAATGTTACTGTTCATCAAGAGGTATAGAAGAATTAGAAGACGAAGGCAAGCAAGAGAAAGGCAGGAGAAAATAGAAGACTGGTGACCAATTTTAGAAAAGCTGTATGCTGCTCTATTGCAGTCGTTCAGAAGGCAGCATGGTGAAAAAATGAAGGGGAGTGCTTTGGGTAACTGGGACCCTCAGGAAGGCCAACAGCCATTTTGACCCAACCCAAATGGGGTCAGGGATCGCACCACCTTGTTGAGGCAGTTGTTGATTGGTGCAGGTAGCTGCAGCTAGTTTGGGCCTATGAAGTAACATGTAACAAAATAAGTTTGCTGCTTTTGTTTTATTTGCCCCAGAAATGTGGCCCTGCTTGGTTCTTGCTGATGATGAGACGACATAAGATTTGCTAATGCTATAATGCCAACTAATGGCAAATAGTTTAGCAGTTGTTCATGGTTAAGATTGGGTTTTATGCAATAACTGCTGGGCTTTACTTTTCAGTTGTTCATGGTTAAGATTGGGTTTTATGCAATAACTTCTGGGCTTTACTTTTCTAAGTGTTTATTAAATTTGCTGGTAGAGCCTGAACCTTTGTGTCAATTCCTTTTCTAGGTTTTGGTAACTACTTTCAAAAGTTATTTGTTGTTTTAATTGTAGTCAACTGACCATTGCAATTAGTTGATTCATCAGTGTTAAAAATATCGGTTGCTACTCTAGAGGCTTCAAGTGTTATAGGAATGAATGAGCGCTTGGTTCATAACAATGATGTAACACTGAAAAAATTGAAAGCAATTCATCTGAAGTAAACACCGATAACAATAAATGTGAGGTGTATTAAGTAGTTTACAAGAAGTTACTTATATTGAACAAAATTGAACAGTACTTTGGACAAAAACCAAGATGCCAAAATTTTTGCCAAAATGTTGATGACACCTTTGCCATTTTCAACCAGGATTTTGACTGTGACAGCTTTCATTTGGCAGTGAATTCTTTACATTGTTGCCTGACATACACTTTTGAAAAAAGAAGTTAATTGCAAACTTACCTTTTTAGACGTCCTGATTGAGACAGCTGTTTTAGAATTCTGTACATTCATGAATTGCAAAGCAACATTTACTGGACAGTATACACGATGTAATTTTTTTGGTCATGCAAAACAAAAGACTAACCTTATTGGAGCCCTAGAGTACAGGGTTCTGTCTACACTAAATTCAGATTACCACAAGAGCTGGACATTATTAACACTTTCACTGCCAAACCACGTAAATCTATGTTTTAACGTTACAACAGTTGAGTGCCAAGTCATGTAGATCTACGGTTTTGGGTTGATCACATCGGTTGAGTGCCAAGCTCCAACCTTTGCTACTGCAGAACTGTAGATCTATGTTGTGAGCTAAAAGCAAATTGCATGTGGTCTTTGCGTGCTCGGTGTGTGGTGGTCACGTGTGATTCATTACTAAATAGAGCATTTATTTTCAAGAACAGAACATTGATGATGCAATTTTATTTTACGGTTGTTGTGGTAGTTACGTTAGAGTAAAACAGGACTTGAAATAGCATTTGGTGCTTTATGTTGCTATAAATTACTTTTATTTTTATTTTAATTTACTTTACTTTTATTTAGAAAAGCTTAAATTTACTTATTAGTTTATAACCGCTATGGATGCTTTCACAACTAGTGATATTATAATGAATTGTGATTTGGATGACAGTGATATCGATTTCAGTGGTGATGACTTTGATATTCAGACAAGCAATTTGGAGAGTGATGATGATGCTGTTCAAGCTGCATCATCTGCACAACTGCTTACATCTCAGACCAGAGAAGCAGCCCGGTTGGTGCCCAGCTGGGAAGCAACCGCCAGCAACAGTGTTCATGGGGATACAAGATCCTACCAATTCGCAACTCGCAGTAAAAACGTCTGGCACGCAACATTAATGCAGGCAATGAAGTGCTTGCAGTGAAAGTGTTAAAAATATATTTTGCAAAATGACTACCCAGACAGTGTTATTCAAGAAAATGTGTTCTAATTATTACCAAATTGAGTGTGTTCAAGATTTCCAAATTCACATAGTCTAGTTAGAACTCCCTTGGATTGGTAACACTTCTCTTAAATTCCTGAAGCAAATCAAAACTGCAGTGAGTAATTGCTGCAGAGTAACTGAACTTTAGTTTATATTCTCCACCAAATCCTTTCTAAATGCAATCACAAGAATACCATGCCTACCCTTCAATGAAACAATGTTATACAGTGGTAACTCAAGATACGAATTTAATTTGTTCCTTGACCTCACTTTTACATCAATTTGCTCATATCTCAAAGCAATTATCCCCATTGAAATTAATTGAAATACCATTTATCTGTTCCAGCCGCCAAAATACCATCACGGTTGTTTTTGTTATGTATTTTTGAATAAGAAAAATGTATTTATAATTACAATATTGTACTGCCTTGCTAATTTGCATGCCTTGCTCATGTTTTTCTATGTTCTGATGTTTTAATTTAATAGACATCATCTTTTGAGCACTGACCTTTACACTCACCTTCTTTGAATTCAAGATTATAAAAAGAAATGTGATAAAGTACACTACTGTAATTGCATAAAAACCACAAAACGTGATCACAACTTATCAAAGATGCTTTGACAGTGAGGCAAACAAGCACACTGACTGAGGTGCAGGAGTGGTAAAATGCAAGATGCAGAAAACTGGGTTATGTGCTGCTGGCTAACCCACTGACCTGGTTGCTCGTCTCTCAAATGTTTCTCGTATTTCAAAGCAAAAAACCACTCAGTTGACAGCTCGTATCTCAAAAATCTTATGTCGAGGCACTTGTATCTTGAGGTAACACTGTATATGAATATGTGTGCTGCTGTGACTGCTAATACATTAGTTGCACATCCTAACAACTACAGAACCGAATCAACCAATCTGTACCCGAATCAATCAAGACTTGGCATGAAGAAAGAAAGACAAGTACCTTCATGAAAATGCAGGATTATTCCTTTTTTTACCCAACAGTAACTCGGCAATCAAACAGCATTAACTTGAAATTTAATGACAGTCAATCCTTAGTCTTGACAACTGCTTGACTGTTTTTTCATGTAGCCACCATAAAAGCAACTTTTATCAACAACAACCTGAATCATCCTGCCAAAAAATAATTTGTCTGCACTGCAATTGGTCCACTTGCAGCTTGGACTTCAGATGCTGGTAAAACTTAACAATTTGAAACTGTTGAATATAAAGAGTAATGTTTTCTTTTCTCTTCTTCATTTTGGCAATAACTTCTGACAAGAGCTAAAAGAAAACGTTCAAGTTTCACTCATTACTCAGAAGAGTGCTATGAATCCGTCCTTCCAAGGTTTATGTAAAGCTGTTATAAAAATGTTTTTTAAGACTGCAAATTTAATTTCAGAATCTTATGGCCTTTTTGAACCTGCTTTAGTTTTTTTCTATCTACTATCTGATTCAGCTCTTTGTTTGTTTGGTAAACACTTAATTTACGTGGTTTAAACTTGCAACTCTGAGCAGTGGTCAAGATCTTGACAATTTTTTAAATACTTAATATCGATCAGAGGAAAACAAGGCTAGATATAAAAATATCAAAAATTGAACATCGAAAGTAGTTGCCAATTCTATGAGGAAAGAAGCTGAAAAAGAGTTAACAAAATTGAACGAAAAATCTAATATTTTTACACTGGTGAAGTTTATGAAAAAAGATAGGACAGATATTGAAGGAGGTAGATACATGAGCAAAAAAGACAGAAAGTTAGGTTTCAGCAAAAAAGACAGAAAAATAATATTAAAAAATCACATGGAGGAGATCATGAACAAAAAGAATGATTGGTATTATGTGACAGAAGGTAGTATGGTAGAGGGACCTACTAAAAATGTTATTTACGAAGAAATGATGATAGCAATAAAAGTGATGAAACCAGGAAAGGCAGCTGGATCTTCTGAAGTATGTGCAAAGATGATATCTGCTAGTGGAGA
Organism: Trididemnum clinides; assembly: GCA_963675345.1. Lineage (NCBI taxonomy): Eukaryota > Metazoa > Chordata > Ascidiacea > Aplousobranchia > Didemnidae > Trididemnum > Trididemnum clinides. The sequence goes on from OY776297.1 coordinate 35,525,555, forward strand.
AGTAAGGGTTAGTGTGATGGTGGAGCTTTGCCAACGCATGTCAGATGGGAAAGGAATGCCAGATGAATGGCAAACAAGTGTGCTGGTACCAATTTTCAAGGGAAAGGGAGATTTTTGAAGTTGCAATATTTAAAGAGGAGTAAAGCTGTTAGAGCATGCCATAAAGATCGCTGAGAGAGTGCTGAAGAGAAGAATTCTAGAATTAGTAAGTATTGATTCAATACAGTTTCGTTTTATGCCTGGAAGAGGAATGACAGACACATTGTTTGTAGTGTGAAGAATGCAAGAGGAATATAGGGATAAGAAGAAAAAGTTGTGCATGTGTTTTGTGGATATTGAGAAGGCATTTGATAGAGTTCCAAGAAAGGTGATGAAGTGGGCAATGAGAAAGAAGGTTCACCAGAAGTAATTTTAAGAGCAGTGATGAGCCTCTATCACGGGGCAAAAACAAAAGTTTGAGTTGGATCTGAGTTATCTCAGGAATTTTTGATATAAGTTGGTGTACATCAAGGATTTGTGTTGTCGCCACTGATTTTTGCGATTGCAGTAGATGTAATCTCAGAGGATGCAAGAGAAGGATTGATGAATGAAATTTTGTATGTGGATGACTTGGTTTTTATGAATGAAAGTATATAGAATTTGAAAAAGAAGTTTTTAAAATTGAAAGAAACGTTTGAATGCAAAAACCTGAAGGTGAACCGCAAGAAAATCAAAGTAATGGTGAGCAGTTTGAAAGGTGAGGTACTCAGTAGTAAAGTTAATCCATGTGCCAAATGCGGCTACAGGGTAATGGCAAATTCGGTGATGTGTACAAAGTGCTGTAAATGGGTTCATGGTAGATGCACAAAAATGATAAGGTGACTTCAACTCTAGCAAAAGGTTTTGTTTGTGAACTATGTGTTGATACAAAGAGAGGAATTGTGGAACCAGGTGAGGAAATATCATTTTTTGGCCAGGTTGACTTTGTGAAGAATTTTTGTTATTTGGGGGACAGGTTAAATGCCAATGGTGGAAGTTAGGCAGCGGTAACAGCAAGAACAAGAATTGGATGGATAAAATTTAAAGAATGTGGGAGTTACTTTATGGGAGAAAGTTTTTGTTGAAAATGAAAGAAAGGATTCATCAGAGTTTCATAAGATCAGCAATGCTATGTGTAAGCGAGACGTGGTGTCTAAGGGAGAATGAGATGGCAATTTTGAGAAAAACTGAAAAAGCAATGATGAGAACAATGTGTGGAGTTAGCTGATTTAAAAAAGAAGGAGCCAAGAACTTATGAGTTTGCTATGCTTAAAAGATACTTTGGCTGGACTAGCCACGGCAAGTGGAGTATGATGGTATGGACATGTTTTGAGAAGGGATAATAGTGATGTTATGAAAACAGCATTGGATTTTGAAGTGGCAGGAAGAAGGGGGCGTGGGCAGTCAAATATGACGTGGAAGAGACAAGTGGAGGAGCATATCAATCAGATTGGACTGGAAAGGGAGGATGCCATTGACAGAGTGAAGTGGCATAATGGTGTTTACAAACTGTCGAGAAGCACAAGGTGAATTTAGCCACCTGCGTTAACACAGACAAAACCGGATTTAAAAAACTGGATTTCTCTCTCTCTCTCTCTCTAATATCTCGAGCTAGTTTAGCTACTTTACATTTTTGCTTTTTACAAGCTCAAAATGTACTCTCTGTGTTTCCTCTTTTGCTGCTTGTTCAGAGAGAAAACTTTGGTGAAGAGATATATTTCCTCTTAAAAAGTGCTAGAAAGCATAGCAATCTCTATCAATTTAATGCAATTATTGATATTCTAAATGTTTTCACATTCTAAATGGCCTCAACCAGTAAAATTACACTACTTATTTTTTTGATTAAATTTGCAAATAATCTATAAGTATGCCATGCAAATATTACACCAAAAATTGTAAACATATTAAATATGAAATAGCAGAAACTAGAGTTTTCATTCTCGAAGCTTCTCGTCTGACACTTTTCAAGAGAATCCATCACAAATAGAGTGAAAAGGTGAAGTGAGTCACTTATATAGAGACACAATTGACGAAAAAGAAACAAGGGGAAAAAAGCTACATTGTGATTGATTAAAGAAGCGACCAATTGAAGGAGTGGAAACTAATGTGTAATTTTTAGACCATAAATGAATTCTTTTTGTTTGCATAAATTTGGTTTGGATGTTTTGATGTATGTGGCTTCAAGGCTGGAAAGATGAAAAGAAGTATGGCCACAGGCAAGAATAGAAAATTTTTTATCATTATATTCACATGCGCATGTAGGATTTTGTAAAAGATGTCCAATAGCAGAAAAGGAAGTTTCAGTTTTAAGGCTTCTGATTGGCTTGCAAGAGTAAGCCAATGTGCTTTGGTCCTGAGAAATATGCTCCTGGAGAATGGTTTTAGGCATGTGCTGCTTGATCCTCCATTGTAGTCTTTGAGAAGTACGACCCACGTACTGACTATCGCAGTGGCACAAAAATTGATAAACAATGTTGCTTTGATGTAAAGCAGGTAGTACATCCTTTTTGGCTGCAGGCAGAAGTTGTCTGATGGTGTAGACAATGCATGGTTCAACTGCAAAGTAACAGCGTTTGACAGCTGTTTTGATTCGCATTTTGTACCTCATCAAAACATTGTCCAGCCATGGCAAGTGAAGATAAACTGTGCATTTCTTCGGACCTAATTGCGTTGGTCTGTGAAACTGATTTATTTTCTTGGCTATGACAGTGTTGATTACAGCTTCTGGATAACCGTTGTTGATAAGGATTGTACAAATGTTGGAAAGTTCATTTTGAAGAGTAGATTTTGATCAGATGACTAGAGCTCTGTGGACAAGAGTTGAAATCAAATTGGTCTTCCGTTTCATGGGGCAAAAAGAATTTCAGCAAATGTATTGGCCAGTGAAAGTTGGCTTTCTGTAGATAGATGTAACAAATTCGTGATCCTTCTTTTTTACCAGGACGTCGAGAAGGGGCAAAGTTCGACTGCATTCCTTTTCAAAAGTAAAACCAAGTGATGGATGGAGAGAATTTAGATGGGAGAAAAACTTATTACATTTGCCTTTGCTGTTGAAACCGCACAGGTATCATTGACGTATCAATAATACATCACAGGTTTGTTGACTCTTATGAAAACAAAGCTTTGTGATATTCAACAAAAATGTTGGCAAGAGATGGGCCAAGAGGTGAACCCGTGGTAATGCCATCAGTCTGTCTGTGCATTCTATTGTTGAAACTGAATTCAACGGAGGAAGTAGCTGTTTGGATCAGCTCAGTGAAAACTGCATGAGGAAAAGGAGGCAGAGTAAGCTCACCATTATACAGAGTATCAGCGCAGATTTTTCAATGGTTTTTGCAAGTGGAACATTAGTAAAAAGGCTATAGACATCATAGGAGCAAAGAAAGGCAGATGGAGGAAAGTTAAAAGTTTTGACTTTGTCAGCAAAAGTAAAGGAATCGGAAATACAGTGGGTAGAATAAAGTAAAAGAACAGGATCAATAACTAATGTAAGCCATTGTGCTAATTGATGCTGTGCTGAGCCAGTCATTGACAATATAGGATGTAAGGGTACATCTTGCTTGTGAATTTTTGGGAAACCATACATTCGGGGCCGTTGTAAACCAGTTGTTTGAATCCTGCTCTAAATCTTGAATGGAAGAAGGCCTTCTTTCTTGAGTTGAAGCAACCGTCTTTGAACACTAGCTTCAATCTTCGCAGTGTTGTGAAATTCGGAAGAAGGGCCAAGATTTTCAAATTTAGAGTTGTCTTGTAAAACAAAATCCATTTTTGAAATGTAATCACTCATTATTCATAATGACAATTCCAGAACCCTTGTCAGGTTTAGTGACATGGATATTGTCATTGGATCTGAGGGATCTGGCTGCCTAGATGCACTCTTAAAATAGGAAAGTCATCAATGTCAATTGGATTAGTGCAGTAAGCATGAGGGAGGTCGCTCAATCTGGCTTTCAGGACTGAAAATTGCTCAGAGGAATGAGGGACATGATGAAGCAATTGACCAATGAGCACCTCAAATTCGGCAAAGATCTCTTTTCGTTGAACATTGTGAGGTGGTAAACAAAAATTCAGTCCATGGGAAAGAACAAATTCTTCCGTTGTGGAGAGTTTATAATTAAAGAGATTGATAATAGTGTCCTTGTTTGGTTTGGCCATGTTGCCAGATCGTTGTTGAAAAAGAAGTTTGAGTTTTCATTCATTTTTGATTGAAAGTTCTCGTTCGTTCTGTTTGTCAATGGTGGCTATATATCTGCTCTGGGGTTGTCATAATGAATAAAAGGGATGACATTTAAAAAATGCATTTTATTTTACAAGACATCTCTATATTTGGAAATCTTTGATTTTCTTTATATTAGTGTATCTAGCCCTTCAGTAGTTTTCTATCTTTGCTCTTTGCTGCAGTTTGACACTACACTTTATTTATCTCAGACACCAATAGCAATATTCCAAAAACGTCAAAACAAAACACACACACACAAGCAATCAATTACACCCATATGGTTTTCTCCCGCTAAAAGAATCAATTGGTGCAACCAGCATTAGCTAAATAAATCTGTACAGTGGCATTATACGATTACTCCCAACAAACATTGAAAAAGGAATTGAAAGATGTGCTACATGCCTAGAATTTTTGAGGTACTGCATTGGAGATGAGGGATTGTAGGCAGTAGGCACAGGCCTACTTGACGAGCATTTTGAAAAGAATGCAACAAATGAGGATGCAAAGAATCAGGCACTTGCTCCGTCAGCTTTTTAAAAAAAATTAGTGTAGTAGACTGTTGTTTTGCCATAGCACGGCAGCGAGAGCAATCACACAAAACTCTTTTAGGCCCATACCCATTCAATACTACAGTAAGAGTGGTCACCAATATCACTATTAACTTGAAAGCACATTATTCTCATGCGAAGGAATTATATTGTCTTACATTACACCAACACAGTACATTATCCTTATTTAAATACTGTTTTATTCACACTTATTCAATTATGAAAAAAATAGTGAACTGAAACTGCTAAGCCACACCTACAATTTTACATTTTGGTGACCTTTCAATACGTATTTGCTTTTAGTTTAGTCAACTATAGGCTGCTAAAGCAACACTATCTTCAAATTAAAGTTTGTACATGAATTATGATGTTGTATGTAACTTGTGTATAAAACAGGGTTGCGAAGGTGCAGCCAAAATCGCCTGGCTTCAATTCCGCTCTTTGCAAAAAATGGTTAACCAAACAGCCTACAAAAATACAGGGTGTCTGAAAAGTTGCTGTGCAGTAGAAAATATTTTTAACAATGGCTGTTTTTGTGATGCAATATTTAGGTGCTAATAAGAAAACAAGGTAGTCATTATAACAACAACTAGTCCTTTATTAAATATCCAAATTAATATCCAAGGTTAGAGCTGTACGTTTGTAATTGAAAACATTACACATCAGGATAAATTAATAAAACCACTACAGCTATTTTGCCAAGCGGCTCATCAAGTGGCAATTGGCTACAACATTATTATTATCTTTATTTAGTCAAAAATGAAATATTTTCTGTATGCACTTCGACGCTTGTCGTTGTCATTTGGTCAGGCACCCAAACTCAATCCAGACCAGCACAAATCAAAGCCAGGGCTGAGGGTCTCTCCTTTTACCACCCCGAGCTGCTGTGCTGCCCAGATTAGATGTTGGAAGTGGTGGTGTTAAGCCAACATTGAGTTGCATCATCCAAAACCTGCAGACCTGCATTTGCAATTCAATGATGGAGTGATGGAGCAAGACCCCATTTGTACATGGACAAGTGAAAACATCCTCCACCAGTCCGCAGGCGATTGAGTCTTACCCAAGATGTTCTGGGCAGACTCATTTCAAGTGGCCTAGAAGTGGTCCTGGGAATGAAAGCACAAACCCTTGAAGTACTCTCCAAGTAGTCCATGTTCATTTATGTTTCATCCACTGCTTCACACAGATGTCCAGTTTAGACAAACTACCTAATAGTTTCCATGCAGCAGGTTCAAATGGGCATCTTGATCTAAGTCTCCCCAGGTGTGCATCCTGCTGCCCAACCAACTGCCTGTGCAGTGCATGGTCGGGATCATGGATAGCATGATTTGCCAAGAAAAGTATTGCTCCTAATTGGCGTAGCCCAGCTGGCTGGATACCTGCAAGAACAGGCAAGTCCTCCATTGGTATGGGATGCAAGCATCAAGTGACAATGTGCAAAGCATCATTGAGAATGCTGTTAATGAGACGAGTAGGCATACTGTGACACCAAACTGGTGCATGGTACTCAGCCTTAAAGTAGACCAAGGAAAGAACAGAGGTGTGCAATGTCTTGGCACCTGCACTCCATTCAGATCCCGCAAGTCACCTCAACAGCACAACTCAAGTGGAGAGTTTTTTGCTCAAAGCCTTAAGATGGTGGTAGAAAGTAAGCGACCTATCCAGCTTTACCCCAAGATATGTTGGGAATGGACAGGGTGGCAATAGGTTGCCATTGTTATAAACATTAGGCTCACGTTTGGCCTATCTGTTGTTGAGATGAAAGGCCACCGTCATCATTTTTGTATTGCTGAGCTTTAGCCTCCAAGTCAGAAGATAACCTGAAAGTTTAGTGATGTCTTGGCTTAGAGTGTCCTCCACAGTCTTACAATCTCGAGAAACATACAGCAATGCTAAGTCATCAGCATATGCATAATTCAACGCTGATTAATTATAAATATTTATTAATGCTTTTAAAAATTCTCCAGTCCCTTAAAGCATGTATAGAACCTGTTTTTTGTGCTTACAACATGCAAAGAAAAATATTTTTAGATTTTGTAAGGAACTTATTTCAATTTGCTACCTCACCAATCTGATATCGGTATCCTAGGCTATATATTGGTCTGGTAGCTGAGTAAATTGGCTTGCCGGCTATATATTGCTATATATTGCCAGCAGCTAGGCTATAGCTTCTAGCCTAAGCTAACGCCTGGTTATACAGTAGCTTAGGCCCACTGTACTTTCTATTGCACTAAAGTTTCTGTGATAAACTACTTGTTTGAAGTCCTTTTTTGTACAATCAATTTGAGCTATCACATAATTATTCTATCTTAGTGCTTCTAGGTTGTATGCTAAGTTTTTATATCAACTTTGGTAAATCGGTACCAAGACTGCAAACTTGCAACTGTGACTGGTTTGCTCATTTATTTCTCTCCTAGCATGCTTGTTTTCATTAGTTACGTCAAAGTCATGAATTTGAGTACATAAATCTCACAAAATATTGAAGTTAATGACAAATCACACATAGATTTTAAAATGCTCCAAGCAAAAAACTAGCTCAAAATTATTAAAACTATCAGCACAGTGAGAAATTGGTAATTGCTGTATGGTAAATAGCATAAAATTTAAACACGTAAATTGAACAATAAAGAACCAAACAATTAGCTATACTGACAACTCTACACTTCGTCACATAAGTAATTATCTATTCAGCATATCCAAACAAATAATTTCATTTTATAGTATTAAAGTGTTACCCACAAGACAGCAGACCATTATGATGAAAAAATAAGATTAAAACGCAGGCTGTTTGTAGGCTATATATCAATATAGTAAAAAACATTTTAACACAGTGAGCAATGGTATCAGTTATATACGTGGTAAAATCATTTTATTAACATTTATTTTGATTTCGTTCTTTTATCAAGTAGTGCCAGGTATTGCAGATACCTAACATTTATTTTGGCATTTAGTATGTGCAGCCATTTGGTTTCATAGGCATTTAAGTTTTCAAATTCAGGCTTTACGACAAAGATAAAAAAAACATTGAGCTATACCAGGCTTGCCAGTAAAGACTGCCTTATGATGTTTATCATAATGTATTAGGGCTGAATTATCATCACTTTCAGAGTAGCAAAATCTGTTTCATAGTACTTGATGTTTAGTCCAACATTGTGAGAAAGATGTGATTGCTTGATCAACATAGTAATTATCACAGTTTTTACAGCAAACTGTATAGATACCATAATCTTTGCAGTTTAACATTTGTGTCAAACAACATTCTTTATTAGCTCTGTGGATGTGTTTCATCAGTGGGACCATAAAATTATGTGAGCCATGATTACCACATAGTGCACATCTACCACAGGGCCCAGATATTCCCCCATCCATGCCCTCATGAGGACCAAATGAAAGCTTCTATAGCATGTGACCAGATTGCCCAATGTCTGTGAGCGCTTGTATGCAAGCTAAGTTAATCTCTGAACCAAAGATTATGGTGTGTCGAATAATCAAAGATGTAAAAATCCTTATTGTTAACTATTCCAACTACCATAAAATCATGGAAAAAACACTAAATAAAGTCGATGTTCTACAATTCACTCCACAAATTATGCATAAATGATTTGAAGTTAATAAATGCAGGTGTGAAAATCTCATCATTTTGTTATTTAAAAAAGGAGTCATATCGAAAACTTTACTTTGTCATGGCACAGGATTTCGAGTTAAGAAAAACTGTTATGTAAAGGTAACTGGAGAGTTGGCTATAATACTTTGCATGCTCTAGCCCAGCATATGCATACTCCTCTTTCAAGACTCACAAGCTTCAACCAGATTACCTATTGAATGCTCAAATTACTGATATACCAGTGGGACTGTTGCTATCAGCTGGACTTATTCTTACATCAAGGTTTACTGCAATCATGAAATCAATTAGTATTGCAGAGATACCACTTACTATCTACTGAAACTAGATCAATATAAATCAAGCCACGTGGATATTCAAAACAAGCTTACCAACAAAGACCGTTCATTATGGCAGCAGATGTTGTTTCACTCTACCCCAACATCAACAGAAATATGCTTAGAAATACCCTCACAACAGCTTTGAATTCTCAATCAAAATTTTGCAAACTGGGTCAAAGTCTTTTTTTGTGAAGTTAATCATGCTTACTCTAAAGTCGGTTATTGCACAACTTGGACAGAATTTCTATAAACAATTCAATGGCATAATTACTGGTGATAATGATTCAGTCTCCCCAGCTAACACAGCTATGCATTTTGTTATAACTCCGACACTCCTTACTCTAAAAAAAGCAATTATTTATAAAAGATTCAGACATCATTTTTATTGAAATTGGGGAAAACTCAATGCAAAATATAATCAAAGCAATAGATAATAGCCTCGGAAATGTTGGGACTTCAAAGCACCACCAAATTGTTCAATAGCAAATGCACAGATCAACCAGTTGAATTTTTGAACATTCTCCACAAACACTCATCGGACTCACCATTTAAATTTGTCACCTGAAATTTTGTCAAAAAAACTGCTATTGACAGGTCTTTTATTAATGGAACTTTATACCACCCTGTATGGGTATTTCAATCAATTGTGGTATCTGAAGCAATTTTTATGTGTCATATATGTGAAGACAAAACTGATTATTATACTAGCCTGGAACATCTAAAAAACAAATGTTTCAAATCTAAAATTCCTAAAACTCTTACATCAAAGATAATTGAGCAGGGCAAGTCTTGGGTGGATAGATTTCATTCGATTAACAATAAGGTAAAATAGAAAATTTAGCTTAAAAAAACATTATGCAGTACCATACAGCAATTTATTGCATTATGTCAATAACCTGCAACCAGTTTCGACCTTATTGGGTCTCATCATGCAGGTGTAAAAAACAATTATTCTACACCCCTATTAGTGCTTACCATTGTGACTTGTTGTCCATGTCATGGATGTGTGTCCTTAAATGATACCTCCATGATACAGGTGTTGCTGTATTATATTGTTTTGTATTGCATCTTTTTGTTTTTGCATCCAATGGCAAATTTGTCCTTTTTTCAGGATGTTTATTATTGAGTGTTTTCTACACCCGCCAGATGAGACCCAATAAGATCAAAACCAGCTGTTAATTATTGACATGATGTACTAAATCGCTGTGTAGATCACCTTGAAAATTGCTAATTAGCAACTAGCAACTTCTATATTTTGTTAACAATAACAAATTAAAGGAAAGTAAGCAGAAAACAATCATATGGGCTACCCAGTTTTCAAAACTACTGCAATCCAGCTAGATGAAAAAATGACCACAATCCAATGTAATGCTTGCATACAAGCGCTCACAGACATTGGGCAATCTGGTCACATGCTATAGAAGCTTTCATTTGGTCCTCATGAGGGCATGGATGGGGGAATATCTGGGCCCTGTGGTAGATGTGCACTATGTGGTAATCATGGCTCACATAATTTTATGGTCCCACTGATGAAACACATCCACAGAGCTAATAAAGAATGTTGTTTGACACAAATGTTAAACTGCAAAGATTATGGTATCTATACAGTTTGCTGTAAAAACTGTGATAATTACTATGTTGATCAAGCAATCACATCTTTCTCACAATGTTGGACTAAACATCAAGTACTATGAAACAGATTTTGCTACTCTGAAAGTGATGATAATTCAGCCCTAATACATTATGATAAACATCATAAGGCAGTCTTTACTGGCAAGCCTGGTATAGCTCAATGTTTTTTTTATCTTTGTTGTAAAGCCTGAATTTGAAAACTTAAATGCCTATGAAACCAAATGGCTGCACATACTAAATGCCAAAATAAATGTTAGGTATCTGCAATACCTGGCACTACTTGATAAAAGAACGAAATCAAAATAAATGTTAATAAAATGATTTTACCACGTATATAACTGATACCATTGCTCACTGTGTTAAAATGTTTTTTACTATATTGATATATAGCCTACAAACAGCCTGCGTTTTAATCTTATTTTTTCATCATAATGGTCTGCTGTCTTGTGGGTAACACTTTAATACTATAAAATGAAATTATTTGTTTGGATATGCTGAATAGATAATTACTTATGTGACGGAGTGTAGAGTTGTCAGTATAGCTAATTGTTTGGTTCTTTATATTTGGTTGTTTTTATTCTCTTACAGCATTGAAGATGCTAATTCAGTGAAATGCATTTGTTTTAGTGTATTTTAAAGTTTTAATAAAATTTGAGCTGATTTAGTTAATCCAATCATACCTTATAATTGGAATGGAACAAAGTAGGGTTTTCAAACATTTTCTAGCTACAATTTTTCAGTTGATTTTATAGGTGTGATATTTTTTCAGATAAGAATATGGCATGAGCAGAGTTCAATTTTGTCCAGTTGATTACAAAAAAAAGGGTCATGAATTAAAAAAAGGTGGAAACATTTAAACATTGAAAAAGAAAATTGTTTTCTATGACAAAATGACAAAACGGAAAAAATCGTTGATTTTGTAAAGTTGATTTTCGAAAGAGTCATGAAGTAAACAATAGGAGGAGCAACAAATTTTGCATTATTTATTGTTGAAAATCTTTGATGTACTTGTATGAGAAACTTGCTTGATTATCCTAAAAATTTTTTTTGCATACCCTAATTTGAGAACCCCTGAACTAAGGTTTTTGTGCAGGAAAACCAGTGTCAATGCAGTTCTTATGAACTATTTTGTAATTGGGGTTCCATGACACTTGTAAAATTGCATTAAGGATTCCACGACAGTGAAAAGGTTGAAGAGCACAATGCTAGCATTGATGTTGCAGCTGTCCTACAATGCAAAACAAACATTTTTGTCCTCAGCCTTGCTTTTTTGTGCATAAGTTGCACCTGTAATTTCTGCAGAATCTGCTTGTAGAAAAGATGCAAGTTAAAGATGCATAAATATGTTAAGGGTTACCATAGCTTTGAAATAAGCTGTTTGAGCCATAAGCTTTTCATGACGATCTCATCAGTGGCGGTATCATGTCAAAAGGGAAGATCTGGAGTGAATAAGTCTTTTATGTGAATAATTTGGACGTTAGACAATCAAGACAAGCCAATGATCGCGCTAGTATTGCAAAGCATGCCAAAGAAAGATTTTGCAATTGCAAAAGTTAGAGAAGGCGCAGCAGGAGGCCAAATGCCACGATTATCGAAAGAGTTTGAGAGTGTAAACAAACTCTTTCTGTCTGCATAACACCGAGCGTTGGTGTTGATATAAGTAGCCTCTAGGAGATTGAGATGGAAAGAGCTGCATGCTGCGGCGAGGATTGAAAACCGCTTATAATCATAGTTTAATGCGCATCAATCATTATCTAAAAGATGCTGACCAATGGCGGAGTCACAATCCGGTTTGGTGTCGATTCGTTTGCATGATCTGTGTGGTTGAGATCAGCGTGGACAAGTCAATTGCTGTCTTAACCATTGCAGAACATGTTGCTTGATGCGATCCTGTAGTCGTTGAGATGTTTGCCCTACGTACCGACTATCACATTAGCACTTGTATTTATATATGACAAAACTTTTCTGAATGGCAGGTAGAATATCCTTGCGGGCCACAGGCAGCATGCGCTTAGATGTAAAGACCAAGCGGGTGCTGACGAAACCATAGCAGCTTTCCACAGCGGTTTTGACTTCTTTTTCCAAGTTTGTAGATGGCTTACCTATCCAAAGGACCCTCAAGTACACAGGACACATTTCACAGCCAAATCGCTTAAGGGTGGAGAACTGAGCAATTTTCTTGGTGATCTGAGTGTTGATGATGTTTTTAGGATAGCCATTGTCCAGTAATATCTTCTTGATCCGTTCTATTTCTTCATTGAGACTACGCTTGATACAAATCATTAGAGCTCGATGCACCAATGTAGATATTAGACTTATTTTGCGTTTGAGAGGACTAAAGGACTCCCAACGCAAATACTGGCCAGTGAAAGTGGGTTTCCAGTATACACTGGTCTCCAAGCCAACATCTGTTCTTTCGACATAGACATCAAGAAACAGTAGACATTTTCCTTTCTCTTTTTCAAAGGTGAATTTGAGGTATGGATGAAGGCAGTTGAGTTTGGTCAAAAATTCATCTGCTTCAGCTTTGTGATCGAAGATGGCAAACATGTCGTCAACATATCTGAAGTATGTTGGAGACTTTTGCGTTTGAGAAAATAACTTTTCTTCATAATAATCAACAAAGATGTTGGCCAAAGCCGGACCAAGTGGTGATCCCATAGCTACTCCGTCTGTTTGCTTGTACATGGTGTTATTGAAGCTGAACTCAACTGAGGATGTAGCGCTCTTTATCAATTCAATGTAGCGCTCTTCATCAATTCAATACTGTATCACTTTTTCACAAAAAATAAGCTTTTTGTTGCTATGAATGTTTTTAAAGTATGACTAAGAGGAGCAGAACAGTTGAAATTTTTCTGGGGATGTCAAAGAGGAGAGAACAACTAAAGTTGCCAATGGTATTTAATGGGTTAAGAGAGAAACTGACCAAACACACATTGAAAGACAGGATAATCATGCCATGGGAGAAGATATTAATAGAAGAAATACGTAAAAGCAATTTTGTTTGGAAGAAACAACTTTGTGTAGCCATGGAGGAAGGTGGAACTGTATTAAACATTGACTCGAATGATGTTTGCTCGATTTTATTTTTGAACATATGGTGTTTAAATTAGCATTACTTACTTGTTGAACAACTAATTTCTTAAATATTTTGCAGACTTATTGATATATCTGAAGGCTGCTCTGTGCAAAATTTCATAAAATGTGGTTATCGTGTTGTAAAGATATTACTTGTTAAAAAGTGTCTCGCCTTTTTCGGACGCCTAACATGTCTGCACATTTTAATTATACCATTATTTTTTAGATACAAATCCAGAGCCAATGATAACCCTAAAGATGAAGTTGAAAAAAGAGACAATAAAATGGTAAATCAAAACGAGAAAGAAGTGGAAAAAAAAGATGAAGAAGTTGTTATTGATTCTGAAATGCTGATAGTTGAAAAAGCTGGAAAATTTAAATATGTTGTTGGTAATAAACAACTCCCACTTACAATCAATCAGCCCCCTGAGATGGCAAATAAAAAAATTACTGAATCATTACCTTCTATTAATTGTCATCAGAAATCTACTTCAATTCGACGTGGTCAATTTATCTCAGCAAGAAAGCCAACATTTGCTCTATTTTCTGAAAGCAGCAAGCCAAAAGTACGTTTATAAACAAGCAAAGTTCTTTATGTGTTATTCATACTGTAAAGCACAATTCTGTATTTATACTTCTTTATTACTACTGAGTGTGAAAGTATAAAAGGTGGCATGATTGATCACAGCTATAGGGTGGGTGATGGAAAAAGGTTATCATCAAAACTATATTTTCTGAAATTTATCAATGTAGAAAGGCAGTTTTTAGTTTGAACAAAAACTTGCCATCAACACATCAATTTGCAACAAAGTAGCAACAATGAGAAGTTTGTTAAGGGTATAAAATTTTAATTATTGTGCACTTATTGAGTGAGCGAGACCAGTCGTGAAAAGGTGAAGTGAGTCACTTATATAGAGACACAATTGACGAAAAAGAAACAAGGGGAAAAAAGCTACATTGTGATTGATTAAAGAAGCGACCAATTGAAGGAGTGGAAACTAATGTGTAATTTTTAGACCATAAATGAATTCTTTTTGTTTGCATAAATTTGGTTTGGATGTTTTGATGTATGTGGCTTCAAGGCTGGAAAGATGAAAAGAAGTATGGCCACAGGCAAGAATAGAAAATTTTTTATCATTATATTCACATGCGCATGTAGGATTTTGTAAAAGATGTCCAATAGCAGAAAAGGAAGTTTCAGTTTTAAGGCTTCTGATTGGCTTGCAAGAGTAAGCCAATGTGCTTTGGTCCTGAGAAATATGCTCCTGGAGAATGGTTTTAGGCATGTGCTGCTTGATCCTCCATTGTAGTCTTTGAGAAGTACGACCCACGTACTGACTATCGCAGTGGCACAAAAATTGATAAACAATGTTGCTTTGATGTAAAGCAGGTAGTACATCCTTTTTGGCTGCAGGCAGAAGTTGTCTGATGGTGTAGACAATGCATGGTTCAACTGCAAAGTAACAGCGTTTGACAGCTGTTTTGATTTGCATTTCATACCTTGCATTTGCTGAAATTCTTTTTGCCCCATGAAACGGAAGACCAATTTGATTTCAACTCTTGTCCACAGAGCTCTAGTCATCTGATCAAAATCTACTCTTCAAAATGAACTTTCCAACATTTGTACAATCCTTATCAACAACGGTTATCCAGAAGCTGTAATCAACACTGTCATAGCCAAGAAAATAAATCAGTTTCACAGACCAACGCAATTAGGTCCGAAGAAATGCCCAGTTTATCTTCACTTGTCATGGCTGAGCAATGTTTTGATGAGGTACGAAATGCGAATCAAAACAGCTGTCAAACGCTGTTACTTTGCAGTTGAACCATGCATTGTCTACACCATCAGACAACTTCTGCCTGCAGCCAAAAAGGATGTACTACCTGCTTTACATCAAAGCAACATTGTTTATCAATTTTTGTGCCACTGCAATAGGTGGTATGTGGGTCGTACTTCTCAAAGACTACAACGGAGGATCAAGCAGCACATCCCTTGTTTCTTTTTCGTCAATTGTGTCTCTATATAAGTGACTCACTTCACCTTTTCACTCTATTTCTGATGGATTCTCTTGAAAACTGTCAGACAAAAAGCTATATAAGAATAATCTATATAATGACAAAAATCTATATCAGTAACTCACTTCACCTTTTCACTCTATTTTTGATGGATTCTCTTGAAAAGTGTCAGACGAAAAGCTTTGAGAATGAATACTCTACCTTCTGCAATTTTTAGTAATCAATTTGAGAAAATCAATGAAATTTAAAGTTTAAAGAAGAATTTAAAGAAACTATCTTTTAGGTGTGAAATGTTGCCCTAAGAGTTGTTTGAAAGTAGCTTAATAGATTTTTTAAGATTAAGAAATTTAAAGGTTGAGAGAATTTCCCTTTTTGCACCCAGGGTAGAGAGAAAAAATTTTGAAATTTAAAAAAAGGTTTTTTATAGTTACTTTTGGGTTAAAAACTGTTCCCAAAAGTAGTGTTAAGTAGTTGACCCCTAAAACTGAGGTGGCTACTTTATAGGAAAGGTCACAAATATGTCAAGTCTCAGCAAAGCTCATAAGCCTTAATTACTGTTAAGGATATGATGTTAACTTTGTTGTGAAAAGATGCAGAAGATGTACTTTCCAATGACTATTAACATAACTATTTTTGTGAGAAAGTGGTCTAAAAGGATAGCACATTTAGTGTGCTACCAAGCAAAATAAAATATTTTTTATAATCTTTAATAGTAAATATTTCAAAAGCAAGTGATGATCACAAACACTTAGCATCCCATCATTATAGATTTTATAGATTACAAACGTTTACCTTGTCTGGTCTATTTAATGTTTTGTTGAGGTTTATAAGTTCGTAATTACCTTTGGTAATGTTTTTTGCGTGGATGTTTTACAGTAAAATGTCTAGATGCTGCAATAGCACTGAAAACGTGCTAGCAAAATTAGTTGACAAGCATGTGATTTTAGTTTTAGCATAGTAGCTGATGAAAAGAAACAAATCAAATATGATGTGTGTTGATTTTTTTTGTTTGAGCAAAAATTTTTCACACAAAAATTAGTATTATTCAAACCAATAGTTACCACTTATTAACTGCGGCAAAAATACTGTCTCAATCTATTTATGTCACACAAACTGCTTTTAACAAACTCCTCATTATAACTTTGTTGAAATGTTTCATCAGCTTGGAATAAATTTTCTGGTGAGTTACTGTAGACTGACACATCTTTTTAAGCCTGTAATAGAACTGCTGAGAAAGCTTGTGTTATCATCTTTATGCAGTGCTAAACTGTGTGACCATTTCATTGATCATTGGTTTCAACTTTTTTGTGCAAAGCTATTTGAGATCTGTAAAGTTCCAAATTACCAGTGGTTCAACAATAATGATTAAATTTAAATCAATTAGTTTGCATTTGGGGAAACTGGGGTATGTATCACTTGCCAGTGGTAACAGGTTAAATTCTGAGACTTTCAATGTACTTAAATTTACTTGATTTGCATAGAGTATACTATTTCAGTTAAAGTCGTTGATACATCTGCTTAAAGATTTTACGTTATGTCAGTTTAAAAATTAATAATCAAGTGCTAAAATAATTTTTTGTTTTAGCTACAGATTTGTAATTTTTTGGTGTAGTTATTCATAATCATTCTAGTAGCAAATTGAAGCTGCACATCTTGCATTCTTTTCAATTTAATGTGCATGGTATTGTTGAAAGATTAATAGAGGATATTGGGACAGTGTCAAGAAAACAGGCAGAGATCACCAGTGCAACAACATGTTTGTGTTGTAACAGATCTCAGTGAAGCTATCAGAAAATGGACAGGAGTGAAAACGACTTCATTGTTTGGTTGTTTTTGTAGCATCATGCTTTCATGAATTCTCAATAACTTATTGTGATTACGTTAAACATGGTATACAAAATTCAATAATAAAAGGATGAGGCAAAATAAAATTTATGACGTAGAAAGTCTGCAAAAATGCAGCAATAAATTGTCATATGTGGCAATGACCAAAACTTCCCAATTTGAATGCAGCAAATTGACCATACGTGACAATTGAAATTTGTTGTTGAAAAGGCAAGATATGCCTGACCTCCAAACAAAAACTCAATGAAGCTGCCCAAATCACAGTATTAGTTAAAATCACACTTGAAGGCAAGTTGTCCAACTATCCTCTCGAGGTGATGCACCTGATTATCGTTTTATACTTTGTTGACGGCTATATATGCCATTATGTTCTTAGTTCTTTGCAATGCAACATGATATATTATTGAATAATATTAGTAAGTTTATGGTTATGCCAGGAGTAAAGACAATGATGTAACATTGGTTATTGTTGGATATTCTCCTCAAGAAAGCCTGTCATGAGCAAAAAGTGAAGGCAGATAGAATCAAGATGTGGAGATTCAACAAACAAATTAGCAAAAAGTATTGAAAGACAAGGCAAGAAAGATTTGTACTTACAGAAAATTTTGAATGGAATAAGATCAATAGCAAAATCATAAAGAAAGTAAGTGGAGTGCTAGCATACTGGCAGAAAAGAAACTTGGTGGTGGAATGGTGATGTGGTAAAGAAGACCTTGAATGGTAACGAGAATTATAAAAAATGGAGATCTGAGAGGAATTAAAAGCAAGAGCAGTATATGATAAGTACAAAAATAAAACTAAGAGAGAGGTTACCTGAGCCATGCATAAAGAAGTAAGAGAAGCAAAAAAATTGAGGGCATGAAAATGAAAAAAAGAATGAGACATATTTATCACATGGCAAAAACAAAGGTCATGTGCAAGAAGAGATGTTGTCAGTAGACCTTGCATGAAAGCTAAAGATGGACAGTTTAAGATACAGTTGGTTGCCAGGTTAAAGTTGTGGAAGGAATATTGTAAAAAACTGCTAAATCAAGATAATGTGTGGGACAACCCCTTGCAAATAAAGCGAAACATAGGACCTATGGAAGAAATAATCGTCGTGAAAAATGCAATGTATAAATGAAAAAGGTAAAGCTGGGCTAAGTGATGAGTGATCCAATGGGTTGTTCAACCTTGAATTTACTTTTGCAAAATCTGGAATGACCAGGATAAATGAGAAAAAAATTGCCTATGAGTTGGACAAAGAGAGTGCTAAAACCATTGTACTAAAAAAAAAGTGACAACAAAGAAACTGTACCTGCTACAGAAGTTTGAAAATGCTTAAGTATCCAATAAAAGTTATGAATGAGTTTTTGAGAAGAAAATTTAAAAGACTGTTTAAAATTTAAAAGACTTTAAAAAAGGTGATAGATATGTATGGAGAAGTTGAGACGTTAGTGAAACTTGAAGGAAAAATGTCAGCATGGTTTTATGTGAAAGTTTTGGTACATCATGTAGTAAATGTTGGTACTGCTATACAACATTTCGCATGCCTAATTTGCTGAGGCATAGTTTTCTTGTGCTTTCGGGCCTTGCAATCAGTTGCATTGTTTTCAGTTGTGTTGTCTGTGTTGTGCAAGCAACTAATGAATCTTTAGTTTGCTAAGCTATATTTTAGTTTTCTTATAACGTTTTATTTTACAGCTATTTTATATGGTTGCTAACTGTGATAAGTGCTTTATTATTGAATAAAGCCAGGTATCAGTTTGTCGACCTTGGTTCATTACACATCACAATTAGATACTTGAACCGATTGTTGCAGATGCTTTAAATATTGATTTGGTAAAAATAATGAAAGAATGGTAGAATGCAGACGATTTAGTTATTGTTGTAGAAAATGAACGAGAAGCAGAATTATGTTAAATTGAGAAAGACATAAGAAAACAAGGGGTCGAAAGTTAATATCAATAAAACGGAAGGAATAGAATTTGGAACAAAATCATTTATGAGATGGCCAGTGTTGCTGTTGGCTTGTGTAGAATATGTTTCAAGAGAGTTATGAGAAACTATTTAATACCTAAAATGCAAATGCTGGGCATGTAAAAGACATGTAAATATCAAAGAAAGGTTGATGAGTGGAAGGAATGATGAATGTGATGGATACAGAGAAAGTCAAAATGCTAGTTCTGCTCTGCAAGAGACACCCACAAACTCCTAAACAAAAAAAGACTGGCAGTGTTAAATATACTTTTTACTTTTAGACTCAAAAAAACAAAACATTGCAGTAAGTTAACAAGAATACCCTGGAACGAAGATCAGAAAGCATAAAAGAAATGTACAGTTTTTAAGAGTTAAAAAATAAAAATTAGAGCAGTGAAAGAAAATGCAAGGAATAATAAAAGTGTAGTGAAAAATAAATAAATTAGAACATACACATCCACAAGTCATCTCCTATTTATCTCCTCAGATTGTAGAGACTTGATGTTTGTACCTGCTGGCAAGGTTCACTGTTTTTTGCAGCTTTTTTGCCAAGAACAACTGTTATGGGTATGAACTCCTAGTTTTCTTTGCTTAATTTCTTTTACCAGCTCTGTCCTCCTCTTCTATGATCTACCAATTTTTTTTCATAAAAAAATTTTTTTCTTGCCATGATTGATGCTGTACCTTTAGTCATTCTTCCTACATGCCCATACTACTTCAGTTGTTGGCTTTTCATAACTTTCATAGTACTTGCAATTTCATTTGTCTCTCAGTCACACCCACTTCTGATCTTATCCTTTAGAGTTTTTCCACATATTATTTGGAGCATCTCATTTTCAGTTGTTTGCAACCTGTTCTTACTCTCGACTCTTATAGCACAGCTTTTTGCTCCATGACACATTGCACTTCTCACACAAATTTTGTACCCTTTCATTCTTTAAGATAGCCCCCTTCCACACAAAATACCAGACAGCCCCTTGGATTTATTCTATCCAGCTCTTAATGTAAGCACTACTGAATCGTTCATTCTTCCATCTATTCTTAGTACATTCCCCAAGTAGCAGAAGTTTTTCACTACTTCAAGTGTTTCTCCATCTAGAGTTACTTTCTTTTGGGGACTCTTCTGAACAACTTTTTGGCAGCTTATTCATTTGAAATTTTTTACATGCAACAAACTTTCTTGTATTCTGGTGCATTTTTTATGAACTCATTTGGTACATGCAGTGCACTTAATAGAGTTGCAATTCAATCTTTTTGTGGAAAACTGCACAGAGATCAATCTTAGCTACAGATGGAGTTTTCTGCACACTATGAAAAGCCTTTGTTTTGCTTACATTTATCTTTAAGCCTTTGTTGTTTAGGGTCTTTTTCCATTTGCCATACTTCTCTTCTACTTTTGACCACCTGTCACCAAGCAGGACCAAATCAATCAGAATACCTTCTCTAACATCTTTTGTTATTTCATCCAACACCACAACAAATAAAAGAGAGCTGAGGACCGATTTGTAGTGGATCCCAACATTGACATTAAACCATTCTGATCTTCCATCCTCCAACCTCACAGGTGATTTGACTCTATTGTACATTTTCATAATTTCTTTTACCTCCGTTTCCACAATGCCTTTTCTTCCTAGAACCTACCACATTACCACAGCCAAAAGCTTTTCCCAGATCAACAAAAACCATATAAAGCTTTTTACTGGCCAGCTCATATTTTCTGTCATCTGTCACACCAAAAAAAATTGCATCTACTGAGTCTTTTCCGAAAAAAAATCCCATTTGCATCTCGTCCCATTTTTCTAAATCGTTATTCAAATATTTTTTCATATTCCTTCATTTTATGCTCCAGCAGTTTGACACTTTTGTATTTTCTGCATGACCTTGTGTCATCTTTTCCCTTATGAAGTGGTGTCAATTAACTCTTTCTCCAACTGTCAGACATTTTCTGGCCCTCCTGCATCAGTTATTTTTCTAGGGCCTGCTGCCTTTTTTTGTCATCATGCAACACAATGCATTTTCCACATCTTTCTCAAATACAATTGCTCCAACAAATCCGCATGACCAGAAAAATAAACAAATGGCCCCCAGTTTCCAGCAGCCATTAAATGAAAAACTAGTGTGATTGTACCTATGTTTAAAGGAAAGGGTGATGTGTTGAGCTGTGGATCATACGAAGGAGTGAAACTGCTAGAGCATGCCATGAAAAATGTTGAAAGGGTACTAGAGAGGTGAATGCAAACAATAGTCAATTTGAATAAAATGCAGTTTGGGTTTATGCCAGGAAAAGGAATAGTGGATGCATTGCTTCATTGTGAGGTTTTGTAATCACACCAATTCTTAGTGTGAATGGCACTGATTGAAGGTTTTGTAATTAGACAAATACAACAGAGCATATTTAGAGTAATGTGATGGTCGATAGCAATTAACTATCAGTGCCATAAAGCTGTAAAACACTTTACAACTTTTCTTGTGGAATCTTGCCATATTCTTTTTTGAGATCTATGGAAAAAGTTTTTCATAATCTGAACACTTCTCAAAACTTGTGGCAAGATAAAGGTTTGGCCGCTGTGCTTCTGCTAGCATAAAATCTGCTTAACATGTCTTCCAGTTTGTTCTCAGTTATTTCACGCCATTGTTGTTTTAAGGCACTCTGCATATATTATTCAAGGTAGACTGGGAGGTGCAATGTGTATCTATTAGTGCCACTCCAGCTATACTTGTCATTTGACCCACACAAGTTAACCTGTGGATCTCTTTTCTGTTCAGAGCTTTTAACGGTCTGGCGAGAATTTCTTATCACCTGAAGCTTTTCCTGTTTTCAATGATATAACGGTAAAGGAAAATTCATCTATGGTGATGTTACTTCCTGGCAGAAATTGTGGCTGCTGTGTGTTTGCTTCTGTTATGTGTGTGACAAGGCTCAAAAGATCATGAAAATATTCTCTTCATCTGCACAGCCTGTCCTCTTTCATATTCAGATTTTTATCCACTTGGTTCATTGGTGGGCCCTGTAGAGTTTGATCTTTCTTCACTGAAGACTATGTGTTGCTTGCCAGAATGTATTATTTGCTAATTTATAATCTGATTTGTACTATATTCCAAAACGTTTCTTGCCTTGAAATTTACCTGCAGTTTTCTTGCCTTGAATCATCAAGGTTGTAAATAAGGTAACTTTTGCTGCAGCCTAGATTGGAAAGCAATTGTTCTTGCTCAAATAATTTTTTGAATTAAAAAAATCAGCTTGTTAAAAGTCATTAATCTTGAAAATTACTGTTATCAAATTTTTAAAGATTTGTGTTGGTTTTTTGTTAGAATGAGCTTTTGCTATAATATTTTACATACATTTTGCAAAACATTGACACATTAGTATGTTGTATTTGTTTTTAGATTTGTGTTAAGACTTTCTCCTATTCTGAAGAAACAAAAAAAATGATCAAAGAACGAGCTGCCTTGAAAAAACAGCTGGAAGTTGAAAATGCAAAGAGGTTAGCATTTTTGACCATTCAATCTGTCAGCTATTTATCTGTGACGTGTTAGGAAAGTAAATAAGGAGACACAAAATTGATTTTTATTTAAAGTTTTGAACCATTTTTTATGCACGAGTCTATTTTGAATTAGTGATTATACATGAGAGGTAGTGTTGCCAGATGTGTTAATTTTCTCAAAATTTGGCTATTATTAATTTTTGACACGTATAATTTGGCAAATGGCAATTTTGTTTCAAACATTTTTTGGAGAGTTTAATGAAATTTTAATTGAATGTTTGAGTTCTACTTTTATTATGCTGGTAATAGTTTAAAAAAAGTTGAAACTTGAAAAAGTTGCATCAAAAAATTAAGCAATTGGATCTACATATAGGTCTTACTTGTACAATTCATAATCTGTTAAAGCAAGGCTGGAAGTGGGGTTCAAATCCACACCCATACCAATTACTTGAACATTGGGTGTTGGCTTATAGGTGTCTCGTGAAACATGTCTTAACTGGAGCCACCATCTTAATCACTCTGAATGTCCCTACTCAATGGATGATACTACTAATTCTTCTGTTTGCACTAAGGAAAGCACATCATTTTGCTGTGCTTTACCAGTTTTGAAAAATAGTGAGGCTGTTTACCCAACATGTCGTAAGAGGTGATTATTGGGTACCTATCAATTGCAGTGTGACTATTAGTGGTGGGGTTACCAACTTAATTGCTTGATTGAACCACTCATGTCAGAAAACTGAGGTTAGATGTAAGCAAGGGCATGCTACCCGAGAAGAATTTTGCTCCAACAAATCCCCATGACCAGAAAAATAAACATATGGCCCCCAGTTCCCAGCAGCCATTAAATGGGCTGGGGGTGCAAAGAATATCCAAGTTTAAACCTGAATGTCATGGGTTAAGATTTGGTACTATAAATGTGGGAAGTCTTTGTGGAAGGAAAGCAGAAGTTTGTGAAGAACTGAGAAAGAGAAGAGTGCATGTGTGCTGCATGCAAGAAGTAAGATGGAAAGGCCAAGGAGCTCATTTTGTAGGTACTTCAAGACAAAGATATAAACTGTGGTGGTCAGAAAAAGATGCAGGATTGGAGGGGTTGGAATTTTGGTGAAGGAGGAAATGCGGAAGTTAGAAGAAAAGGTGACAGAGTAATGGCAATTGTGCTAACTTAAGGTAGAGAAGTGATGTGAATAATATGTACGTATGGGCCACAAAGCAGAAGACAAGACACAGAAAGTTCGTTTTTATGATGAAATGGCAAGAGCGTGAGATCAAGGAAGTTTTAGTGAAATCATCGTTTCTTTATGGGATTTCAATGGACATGTGGGGAAAAGTGCTGAGGGTTTTGAAGGTGTATACTGGAAAATGATATTGGGAAAAGAAATGCAGAAGGAAGAAGATTGTTGGAGTTCTGTGATGAAAAAGAGCTGTGCGTGGCAAACACATGGTTTTATAAGGCAGAGAAAAGGAAAATCACTTATAGAGCTAGTAGATGTAAAAGAGAAATTGATTTTGTGCTTGTGGGAGAAAAAATGCAGAAATTAAATAAGGAATGTGAGATTCCACGGGAACTTCAGCATAGGCTGGTGGTCATAGATCTGTATAAAAAGGCTCTAAAAAGAATTGTGAGAAAGGAACGGATCATAAGAAGAAAGATTTGGAAGTTGAATGAAAACCAAACAAGAGTAAGATTTGAAAAAAGAGTAAAAGAACTAGTAAGCATAGACATGCCTGATTTGTGGAAAACTTTCAAGGATGGTGCTCTTAAGGCATGCGATGAGATGTGTGGAAAGAAGAAGTCTAGGAGAGATCGAGGAGACATGTGGTGGTGGAATGAGGAGGTTAAGGATACCATAGCAAGAAAGAAGACAGCATTTAAAGAGCTGTGCAGGCTTCCATCAGAAGAAAATAAGATACAAACGTTTGAGAAATCAAACCAGAAAAATTGTTGCTAGAGTTATGAGAATGGAAGCTAATCAGTAGTTGAATGATTTATATCAGAATTCTAGCAGCGTTTTCTGCTTCCTTAGAAGAATGAAAAAGGAAGGGATGGATGTGGAAGGAGGAAGGTGCTTAAGAGGAAGAGATAAACAATTGGGTTTTATTGAAGAAGACAGGGTGAAAATTTGGAAGGAACACATGGAAAAGAATCATGAATGAAGAGAACGAATGGGACCGCATGGTGGAAACTGATGTAGTAGAAGGGCCAGTGGAAAAAGTGGCTTGCAATGAAATTGTGGAAGCAATGCAAAAGATAAAACCATGCAAGGCAACTGGACCATTTGAAGTAAGTGTGGAGATGATAGTTGCAAGTGACGAAATTGGGGTTAAAGTGATGATGGAACTGTGTTAGCATGTATTGCATGGTAGAGGAATGCTTGATGAGTGGAAAACTAGTGTGATTGTACCTATGTTTAAAGGAAAGGGTGATGTGCTGAGCTGTGGATCATACGAAGGAGTGAAACTGCTAGAGCATGCCATGAAAAATGTTGAAAGGGTACTAGAGAGGTGAATGCAAACAATAGTCAATTTAAATAAAATGCAGTTTGGGTTTATGCCAGGAAAAGGAACAGTAGATGCAATATTCATTGTGAGGAGAATGCAGGAGAAATAGCAAAAGAAGGACAAGAAGTTGTATATGGGTTTTGTTGACATGGGAAAAGCTTTTGATAGAGTGCCAAGAAAAGTGATGGAATGAGCAATATGAAAAAAGGGTGTATCAAAAGTAATAGTTAAGGTAGTTATGGGCTTGTATGATGGTGCAAAGACATGAGTGAGGATGTGACCTATTCAGCATATTCAAAGGAATTTTAAGTAAAAGTGGGTGTATATCAAGGATTTGTGCTGTCGCCATTATTGTTTGCTATAGTTGTTACAGAAAATGCAAGAAGGGGTGTGGTTAATGAATATACTGTATGCAGATGACCTTGTTCTCATGAGTGAAACCATAGAAGACGTAAAGGAAAAATTTTGGAATTGGAAGGATGCACTGGAACGTAGAGGTTTGAAGGTCAACACCAGAAAGACAAAAAGTAATAGTAAACTGTCAGAAGGAAAATTATTCAAAAGCAAGATAGATCCATGTGGAGTTTGTGGGAGGAGATTAATGGCCAATTCAGTGTTGTGCACAAAATTGAAAAACTGGATTCATAGCAGCTGTGCAAAAATAAAGAGAGTTACTGCTAGGTTGGCAATGCATTTTATTTGCTCAAAATCTAAAGGAATAATGGAAGGAGTGGTGGAATGGTGGAAGTTGTGCAGTAAAGTGGATACAGTGAATGTACTTTGTTATTTCGGAGACACACTAAATTCTAGTGGTGGTTGTGAAGTGGCAGTTACAGCAAGAGTAAGATTCATGAAACGTGGAGAGTTATTGCTTGCAAATAGGTTTCCTCTGAGGATAAAAGGTAAAGTTTATCATTGTTGCATAAGATCAGCAATACTGAATGGAAGCGAGGCATGGTGTTTAAAAGAAAATGAAAAGCAATTTTAAGGAGAACAGAGAAAGCCATGTTTAGTAAGAAAGTTGTTGACAGAAAGACGACTGAAGAAGAGACGGACATGTTGGGATTGAAAGAAACTATAGAACTGTTAGCAACAGCTAATGGAGTTGGATGGTATAGAAATGTACTGAGGAGGGATGACAATAGTGTTTTCAGGGTTTTTCTGGATCTTGAAGTGAGTGGAAGAAAAAGCAAGGACGACTGAAGAAGACCTGGAAGAAGCAAGTGGAGGAGGAGGGACAGGGAAGATTGGTTTGAAGAAGGAGGATGCCCTGAATTGAGCAAAGTGGAGAGACGGAGTGCAAGCAATCACAGAAGGAAGGGGGTAAATCCGGCCATCTGTGCTAAGGGGACAACATCGGATAAACACGGAATAACTACTACATTGTATTGATAAATACCCATTATCACATTTATTGCTGTTATGACAAGAATTTGAGTAATTTGGTTGATATGAATGTGGATTTGTATTCCACTTTTTTACCATGTTGCAAACAGTTGTGAGTTATAAGGTCAAGAGGTTGTTGTTGTTGTTTACCCGACCCGTTTCAAGGGATGGGAACATGGCAGAAGACCACAAAGCCCCAGAAGCTGGGCGACTCCCCAGGGTTTGGATAGACCTGATACAAGGCTTGATGTGGTGGCATAGGTATGTTTTCCACAGTGAAGCACAACTGAAATCCATTCAACAAAATTTCTTGTTTTATTGCCTCCACACTTTTTTGCACCTCGCATGCAGAATCATCCAGGTTTGTGGTCCAGAACAAGAGCAGAACATGTTGTTGTTGTTGTTGTTACCCGACCCCTTCCGAGGGATGGGGGCATGGTAGAAGACCATGGAGCCCCAGATGTCGGGCAACTCGCCAGGGTCTGGACCAGAGGTCGTAAAGAGACAGAGAGTCGCCAAAGAGTGAGTGGCACAATCAGTCCGTAACTGGACAGTGCAGAATGAGATGAGAGGTGTCTTGGGACGAGTGTCCACAAGCACTGCAGGAATGATTCTCGATTCTGCCAATCCTGGAGAGATAGGAACCTAAAAGAAGGCTGTGTCCATTGCAGCGAAGACAAGAGAGGACACAGCGAGCATGACGAGGGAGCACAAGTTCCTCAGTGGAAATTGAGGAAACCTGAGTGTCAAAGAACTTCAATGAGACAGTACGCCTCCAGTCCAAGATAAGACGAGAGTGGATACGAGAGGCAAGAGGAGAGAGACTACAAGGGATAGCAGAGAGCACAAGTTGCACTCCCCGTCTGGCTAGTTCATTGGTCGCATCGTTCCCCAGGAGAAACGAGTGTCTGGGGACCCATTGTAGCCTGATGGAACAGGAGAGAGAAGACAGTTCCTGCCAGATCTACCACAAAGTTTGAGATAAGAGGAAAGATGGAGGAGAGGACAGGGTGGCGAGGACAGAACGAGAGTCAGATAATAGCAGAAGAGAAGAGAAATAGCAGACTTTATGGTGCTGCCTAGACCAGCAAAGAGCGTGCAGAATGGCGCAGGCTTCAGCAGAAAAACGTGAGCATACTGGGCCTGCCGAAAAGGAAAGAGTGGCCTCAGTGCCACAAAGAGAGAGCAGTTGACAAGAATGCTGGAGCCACCCTTATCAAAAGGAAAAGAGTCGTCTGTTCAAAGCACCAGATCATGAGGGGGAGAGAGTCAAGGTTGGCGAGAGCCGCACCTTGGCAAGAAAAGGGGGATCAGAGTGAGAGCATGGAGAGGAAAGGGTGGACTTTACCGTGAAGGAAGGCAGATTCCAAGGAGGACAGGGAAGGCGAGCAAGAAGAGCCTCCCTAGAACAAGTAGAAGGAAGCATGAGCAGGTGAGTGGACGCAAAAGCTTTCCAGGAGATCTGCATAGTCTTGGTTTCACTCCAAGTCTGGCCAAACCTGAAATAGGAAAAGAGGTTGGGAGACGAAGAGCCTGCTCATAAGATAAAAGAATGAAATGAGTCTGAGTGACTCGTAGGGGAGGTAGAGAAGCCTCGGTGAGAAGTAGAGGGATAGGGGAGGACAAGAGGCAGCCGGTGATGGTGTGACTGGTCACTCAGTGGAGGCGTTCCAATTTGGTAAGATTGGTAGCGCTTAGGAAAGGAAACCATCCGGGTGAATCTTAAGTGAGAAGGGACCGAAGAAAAGATTTAAAAAGAACAGAAAGGGAGAGGGACTCCTTAGAGGGGCCCCATGAGGAAGCAGAGATACAGCATAGGGCCTTGAGACGTGGAAAGAATTTGGCCTTCAGCGAAAATACATGCTTAGAAAAGAAAAGAGTGCGGTTGAAGGAGACCCCGAGAAAAGTTGGAATTGGATTGAATTGAAGGCGGGAGCCAAGTAGGAGGAGGTTGGGCTGGAGGTTAGCTTGGTGGGGATCCACTGAAAAGAATGAGGCTTCACATTTGCTCGGATTGAGAGGAAGACACCAGTGCTCCAATCAAAACAGAGCTCCTGGTGTGGCCTCCATCACAGTGAGGATCAAGGGGGAGGAGGACCAAATGGCCAAATCATCAGCGTAAAGAGAGCAGCTGATGGAAGAAGGCAGAGAGGCCAGAAGATCATTAATGAAGAGAGAGAAAAGTACAGGGCCAAGAACGGATCCTTGCAGAACACCTCAACGTACTCGAAAGGAGCAGCTTTTGTAATTTTGAAAGACCACACAAGCACGCTTATCAGAAAGGAAAGATTGAGTCCAACGAGCAAAGCAAGGAGGGAGGCCAGTCAAAATAAGTTTGTGGAAAAGGGCAGGATGCTAGACAGAGTCAAAAGCTTTAGAGAAATTGATAGTAGACAGAATCGTCCAAGAGCCCAGCCTGGGTTTGTTAAACCCATCTGAAATGAACTGAGAAAGGTACAGAATTTGATCGAGTGTAGACCGACCAGGGCAGAAACCGACCTGGCGAGGAGAGAGAATGGAATTAGATTCCAGAAAGAAGAGAAGACGGGATGGAATGATGCATTCAAACAGCTTTGATATGCAGGAGGTGGGAGAGATAGGCCAGAAAGAAGCAGGAGAGTCGAGAGGCATTCCCATCTAGTGAAGACAACGAAGAAAGAGAATGCAAATTCTTTCTCAGTATGGGCTATCTGATACCTCTCCCGAGCACGTGCCCTTGTCAGGGCAGACTCCATTTGTCGTAAGGAGTGGCATCAGGTTGCTCCAGCTGAATGTTGAAGGTATCACAAAGGCCAAAATCTCCATCATCAAACATCTGGCCGATACCCATGATGCTACTGCCATCCTCCTACAAGAGACGCATGCAGATGACACCATCCGCTTAAAGATCGCTGGTTATGACCTGGCTGCCCACACCAACAGCACCACCCACGGAACTGCTACTTTTGTGCGTAGTTCTGCCAGTTGGACATACATGGATTCCTGCAGAGAAGATGACGATTTAGAATGGATTATTGTGAAAATCGAAGGAGTGTCTGTCATGAATGTGTATAAACCGCCAAACACACGTCTTCAGGAAAGCTCCATACCTTGCCTGGAGGCTCCGGTTATGTATGTTGGTGACTTTAATTCACATAGTGTTAAGTGGGGGTATAATTCAACTAATAGTGACGGCCAAGTTTTAGAGAACTGGGCTTCTACATCCAATGCCCGCTTGATCTTTGACCCCAAACAACCGGACAGCTTTAGATCTCCACGATGGGGTACCACAACTAATCCGGACCTGGCTTTTGTCAATCTGGAGGGCCCCTTACCTTGCCGACTTGTGCTGGACCCCTTTCCGCGCTCACAACACCGCCCGTCGCTCATCTCCCCTATAAACCCTGTCCAACCAACACAAACTATTCCACTAAAAAGATGGAACTTTCGTAAGGCGAACTGGCCGCTCTTTAAAAACATTCTGGACCAAGAAACTGACAATCTACCTCACCCTGAAACATGCAATGTCAACGAAGCGTACAATATGATGTGCAAAGTTATGCAAAACTCTGCCAAGCAAAGCATACCACGTGGACGAAGAAAATCTTACATTTCGACTTGGGATCAGGAAAGTCAAAAGAAGTATAATGAGTTTGTTAATGCGCAGAGTCCCACAGAAGCTAATTGCAAAGCAAGCGACCTTATAGACCATCTTAACCAAAATCGCAGACAACGTTGGGAAGAGGCTGTTGAAAGCATTGATTTCTCCCACTCCAGCCGCTTGGCTTGGCAAACATTCAACAGACTCACCGGACGCTCCAACAGACCAAAAAAATGTCCTGTTTCCCCCAACGCCATTGCAGACCAATTGCTCTGTAATGGTCGCTACAAGAATGTGGATAAGGAAACAACTCGAGCAGTAAAACAAGAAATCAAACAGCTTTGGTCAACTCCCACAAGCAATACGGAGCTATCATCCCCATTCACCACACGCGAGCTAGAAACTGCAATTGGCCAGGTAAAATGCGGGAAAGCAATGGGCCCAGATAAAATCCCTCCTGAATTCTTGAAACATAGTGGTGGTAACTTCCGGAATTGGCTGAGAAGATTCTTTTCACAGTGCCTTCAACGACTTGTCATTCCTAAGATCTGGAGAAAAGCTTCAGTAGTAGCAATCCTCAAACCAAAAAAACCTGTTGACGATCCAAAAAGTTACAGACCGATCTCCCTTTTATGTGTCCCTTTCAAGGTTCTTGAACGACTTCTGCTTACACGGCTAGAACCTATCGTAGAGCCGGCCCTGCCAGCAACACAAGCAGGTTTTCGATCCGGTCGCTCTACAGTTGATCAAATCGTTCATCTGACTGATGATATTGAAAATGGGTTTGAAGAACGTAAAAAAGCTGGCCTGGTATTGGTTGATTTGACCGCTGCCTATGACACAGTATGGCATAGCGGCCTCACTTTAAAAATGCTTCATGTGATCCCTGATCGTCATATGGTTCGTTTCCTGTGTGAGCTGCTCTCCAATAGACGCTTTACACTCCAGACAAGTGATGGCCGATTGAGTCGCCCACGCCCTTTGAAAAATGGCGTTCCACAGGGTTCCACTCTTTCACCCCTGCTGTTTAACATCTACATCAGCGACTTGCCTCACACCCAGTCCCAACAGTATGGATATGCTGATGACCTGGCCCTACTATATGTGGACAAAGACTGGAAGAAAATAGAGAAAACGCTGGAGTCAGATATGATGAACATCTCTACCTACTTGGATAAATGGAGACTGAAACTCAGCACAGCAAAGACAACAACAACCGCCTTCCATCTCAACAATAGGGAAGCTAACAGACATCTAAAGATCTTTGTCAGGGGATCACTGCTGCCACACCAGAGCCATCCCACATATCTGGGAGTCAAACTTGACCGGCAACTCACTTATCGGCAACACTTGGAAGGCCTACGCTCCAAAGTTTCTGCTAGAAATAGTCTGATTAGATGCTTGGCAGGAACCTCATGGGGTGCTAAAACATCGACACTCCGCATTAGCGCTTTGGCGGTAGCATACAGTGCAGCAGAATACGCAGCTCCCGCTTGGTGTCGAAGCAAGCATACAAGGAAATTGGACGTTGCCCTTAATGATACAATGCGCATCATTACTGGATGCCTCCAACCCACTCCAACGGAAAGTCTCCCAGTGCTGGCAGGTATACCTCCACCTAACCTGCGCAGAGTGGAGCTTACCTCCAAGTTTGTGAACAAAATTGCTGCTTCTGAACACCATCCTCTGCACTCCCGCATCCCCTCTACCCCAGGAAATTTTCTACCCAGGCAACGGCTCCTCTCCCGACAACCTTTCACCCGTCATGCAGCGCTATTACATGGTATACCACAGTTCAACATCATGGAATCCTGGATGAACATCTGGAGCTCTGCGCGTTCCCGCCTTGTCGAATTTGGTTTGTCACCTGCAAACAAACTCCCCCCAGGGTCAGATCTCTCCCGCAAGGAGTGGTCTACCCTGAATCGTCTTCGAACAGGAGTCGGACGTTTCAACTACTGCTTATCTAAGTGGGGTTTAAGATCATCATCTAGTTGCAGTTGTGGTCCAATTGACCAAACTGCGGACCACGTCATAGTCTGTCCCTTAAACCCAGCTCCAAGTGGCAAAAGGGGCCTCATGCAATTAGATGAACCAACCCGAAGATGGCTGAAAGAACTCCCTTCGTTTTAAATCTTCATACGAACGACGATCTAGTGAATGGGAATAATGGAAGATGTCTTCCAGATGGAAGAAAAGGAATGTGAAGACCAGGAAAGGTTGAAGATGTGAAGAAGAAAATCCATGCCAGAGCGAGGAAGGTGCTTTAGCATGGGATAGGCAACTTTGTCTGGGCCAGTGGCAGTGGAGGAGGAGAGGTTGGAGGCATTTGCAAGAAATTCCGCAGGAGAGAAAGGAGAGCAAAAGGATGAGTGAGACTCCACAGGGCATGTGGCTCAGCGGAGCTTAGTGAGGTAGCCTCTGGCTCTGCTACGCATGGCCTTTGGCTGAGACACGGAAAAGTGAGACCTCAGGTAAGCGGCATAAACCGAAGCCGATTCCCTAGGAAAAGAAAGGGTAGGAAAGTTAGGAGAGGAGGAAGACAAGGAAGGAGAGCCAGCGATAAAGCAAAGAAGAGAGTGCACAGATTTAGGGTTAGACCTAGGTGAAAGAGAAGAGCAAGTTGTCTGCCATGCCTTAGCCTTGGCCTTGGCAATGACTGACGAGGTGCGTCGAGAAGCGGAGATGTAAGCCTGTCGATCTTCATCACTTCTGTGAGCGGCAGCAAAAGCCTTGCGTCTTTCACTAATCGCTTCTTCCACCTCAGCAGACCACCAAGCTTTAGGAGGGCATTTGATGCGGCCAAAAGTAATGGAAGATTTGGCTGCATTCAGTGCCGAGAGGTAAAGAGAGCAGCAGCAGAGGAAAGAGAAAGAGATGAGTATTCCTCTGCTGAAGGACAGTGAGAGTCAAAGTAGGAGGCAAAGCCATCCCAGCAAGCTTTCTGAAAATTGAAGGAAGGGGGACGCTCGTTGGGGCGATAGACTGGAGAGAGAGGGACAGATAGAAGAATTGGTAGATGATCAAAACCCAGGTCCTGAAGCACCTCCCTGGAACAAGAAAGAGCAAGAGTAGAAGGAGCAAAGGAGATGTCAGGAGAGGAGCGACTGCCAGAGGAGCGATGGAGAAGAGCGGGTGTGTCAGGGTCATTGAGGGGGAGGAGGGCAGAAGAGATGACCCAGTCAAATACTTCCTCCCTGCAGGGGTTGGAAGTACCTTTTGAGTCTCAGTGGGGGTGATGGCAATTGAAGTCCCCCAGAATGAAGAGATTTCTGAAGGAGGGAAGAATAGAGGGAGAAAAGGAGTTGGTTCTGCCATTCGTTGGGGAGGAGCAAATAGGGGGGGCATACACATTAAGAAATGACATCAAGGAGGAGTTGTTAAAAGAGATGTTGACCCCTACATAATCAGAGTAGGGATCGAGCAAAGAGAGGAGGTGGAAAGTTCAGAAAAGGATAGGCCCTGCCTGACGAAGATGACAACGATGCCGCTGGCGTATGTGGCATCAGGAGAGAGAATGCCAGACCGGGAGTGAGTGCGATCAGAACGCAAAGCAGAGAATCCAGGAATCTGGAAAGAGGAAGATGAGTTTAGATTGGATTCCTGGATGCAGATAAAGTCAACTGGATGGGATGAGAGAAAGTAAAGTAGTTCAGTGCTCCTGGCATGGAGACCTCCAGCATTCCATTGAAGAACTCTGAGAGAGTCAGGGGAGGAGAGGAGGCAGGAGGCGTAGAAGGATGGCCAGGAGCAAGGGACGGTGGTGAAGGGGCAGAGGAAGGGGATATAGAATGGGCAGAAGGAGAATAGGAGGTTTGGAGATGAGGGTGATGCGTGAGTGCAGCATCAGTAGAGGGGGGGCCAGATTGTACAGTGGAGGTATACATGTCAGAGAAGTCCGAAGAGAGTGTCACAGTGTTACGGCAGGGGGGCAGCTCCAAGAGTGAGAGCTGCCAAGAGCTCTGAAATTGGACAGGGAAAGTTGTGAGCACCTTAGATGGACCCATTTGGAGCAGGTGCAGCATTGCACTGACTTGCCCTGCCGGGTCACATTTCCAGCGCACACAGAGCAAGGAAAGATGGGGCCAGGGTTAGAATGAACATTACCGCTGATCAGGAGAATGAGGAGACGAAGACGGGCAAGAGTAGGGCAGGAGAAAAGAAAAATTGAAAACAGGCGACCGATTTTGTAGATGCTGTGTGCTGCCCTTCTGCGGTCATTCAGGGGGCAGCATAGCAAAAAAATGAAGGGGAGTGCCTGGGGTAACTGGGATCCTTGGGAAGGCCAACAGCCATTTTGACCCAACCCAAATGAGGTCGGGGACCGCACCACCACATTGAGGCAGTTGTTGATTGGTGGAGTTGCATTTATGTCGCTTATTAAGCTTGCATTTATGTCGCTTAATAAGTCACTGATTATCGCATGATTGCTATGTAGAGTTGCAGTTGAAGACATGTTGTTGCTGCAAATGTGCTATTAAAGCGAAGTACTGTATTTGAAGTTGGCTATGTTCTGCACTTTTGTTGAGATTGCAGAGCAACAATTCTTTGCAGATCTGGTGCTCTTTGTGTTTTCTGACAATTGTGTTTGCTTGGGAACCAAACAAAACTTTGCTGCTGCTAATTTTTATAATTTTTTGGTGCACCAAAGTACATTGTATGAATTAGTTCTGTTGCAATTTTTCTTGAAGTTTATCAGTGCTAGTATTGTTGATTACGTGCTAACTTTTGCAAACTGCAGGTAGTATTACTAGCAAAATCAAAAACTTGTAGTGTTGGTTAGTAATAACAACAAAACATTTTGTATTGGAATAATGGAATGGCAGTTGTTTTCATGGGTTTGGAATCACTTAGTAGCAGGCTAAACTATCATCGTGGGCAAACACTTTGGGTCTTGTTGTGCCTACAGAGACGAGAAGCTTTCTTGCAGCAGTTCTTGGACAAGTAAAAGAGCATGCAAATAAACTAAGATTTTCAATACATTAGAAGTTGTCAAATAAAGTCATAGCCTCAACAAGCAACTGTTTTGCTAAGGTTTTAGTTTTGGTTTAAGCATTTTGATTAATTATTTCACTGCTTTGTGACATCACATCACCTACCACATGCACAATTTGAAGACCTGCATTTGGCATTGTCTGGACAAGTTAACCAATAAAAGTTTCTGTGATAGACTTGTTGCAATCACAAGAATCTGTGATTGTGAATTTCCATGATAGACTTAGTGTAATGACAAGAATCTTTAGTTGTTCGTCAAGTATGTTTTTTAAATAATTAAAAAAAAATTTAGTGTGTCTTTTAAACCAACTGTCTGACTGCAAACTTTTTGAGAACTTGCTGTCTTAAGTACCTGACGACTAGTCTACTAACTAGACTAACATAAATCTTCTAAATAAATAGCAAATATACATTCTTTTCTGTGTGGCTTTTTTTTTAATATTGTCACCATTGGAGATCAATTTTCTCTTTCCCAATCTATGTTTTGTGTCTTTCTTTGTCAGGTTCATTCCATTATATCTTGCTTTCCACAGTTAATAAATCTTTGTTTCCATTTACCTTTTGTCCTTTTTCCAAATTTTCCAGTGTTCAATCGCAAAACTCTTTGATAAACATGCTGTACAACTCTTCACATGTCCTAATCAATAAAATCTTGCTTTCCTTTATCACCTAGTTTTGGTTTATGAGTCGTTCTTTATACTGGTTGTGAATCTTATTTTATCTAATCACTTAAATAAGGGCTTTGACATTTTGAGCTCCATCTCTTGATTCTTGGTTATCAATAATGCTTCTAAGCCAACATTATAGCTGGCCTAATCACAGACTTGAAGATTTTATCTTTTGTTTTAGCTGGTATCTTTTTACAGCATATTACTCCAGTTACCTTTTTCCATTACACCAACCCTTGCATATTCTCTTAATTTTACTTCCACAGTCACCATTTTCTTGAATAGTTTATCCCAAATGCCTAAACTTATTCATTCTATTTTAAACTGCGCTATTGCATTTTGCTCTCATTTTGCAATTCTTTTCAATAACACACATGTACTTTGTGTTGCTTCAATTTTCATTCCATCACATATGTCTATTTCTCCAGGTTTTCTTCAACTATATCTTTGTTTTCAAAACCTATTACTAAGCAATCCATAAACATCGCTAACTATGGTGCTATTTTTGTGATGCGACCATTAACAACAAGATACTGTATGTGTTTGCATTGAAAAGTTAAATCTCAAACTACATAACCTACTACCATAACAAGTAGTTCAACTAAGTCTATATAGCTTCCAACCATGTAGGCCGAATAAACTGATGGAAGTAAACATGAACACAAACTACTTTGTTTGCTCTATCTGTATAAAAATTAGTGATATTCTGTCATATATATACCAAACATAAAATTCATCACCTACAATTTTTCATAATGTTTGGAGCTTGTGACGTAAATTCCAAATTACACAAATCACAAGAGTGGCAGAGTAATCTCAGTAAGTACATATTCTGGCAGGGATCAGAGTTGGAGGTTTGGTTAAGACATTCTTATTTGGTGACGTTGGTAGCACAGAGAAAAACCATTCAGGTAAAGTGTGAGTAGTACAGAGAGAAAGAAAGTATGTTGTCTTATCAGTGCTCTAATTTGACCAAGGCTCCTATGGTCTTCAGAGCTGCAGAAACAGAGGTAGAAGAACATCAGAGGCTAGTAGTTCCCAACCATGCTCTTAAACACCAGGCTAGATCATCACTGTAGAGAAACTAGCTGACGGAAGAAGGAAATTTTTTGAAGAAAAGATAACTGATCAGGACCAAGCACAGATTTTTGCAAAATCTCTAAGGCAGGTACCAGCCTGACAGAAAGATGAAATGGAGTTGGACTTGAGAAAGAAGAGTACGCAAAATGGAATGATACACTTATACACCTTTGAGATATGGGTGGTGAGAGAAATGGGCCATGAGGAATCAAGACTGTTATTATTCCCTTATTGGCAGTGGTGCTGGTAGGGCAATTTGTGAATAGCCCTAAGCTGCAAATATATAAGTGGCCACATTGTTTAGCCCTTACGTTTTTTCATTGCAATCTCCACTGCAGTTTTAAGTTAGAAAGTTGTAAATGGTCACATTGGATACTCGTATCTTTCTATTCTGCTACAGATACGTAGCCAGTTTTGTAACAGTGTGTTTACTAATCACAATGTTCATTGTGTTTACTTAACTTCCAAGATATATGCTTCTAGTATCTTGGTAACAGTTACGCCTTTTCACATGATAATTGGGTGTTTCCTTCTTTCGGCTGCACTTGGGGCATTGAAAATTGAAGATTCACTGTGAGCATTTTTTATGCCTTCCATCAGACTCTCTGTTATGTAATTTAGGTGCAGTTTCTTGTGGGTTTTGAGATGCTAACGAGGGCAAGGTGATACCCAACCCTTGTTCTTTTTAGTTTTCAAGCAATTTTTGTGTTTTTCCATTTCCTTCCATCATGCCACTGGTACTAGCTAGCATAATAAATCAATGTAAAGATGAGAATGTGGTTGTGCACCTGAGGTAGGAAAGTGCTTCAACATAGGGTAAGGAACTCTGTCTAAACTGACAGCATTGAATGAGGAAAAAGTAGTGACAACCTTGTGGATTAGTCGTGTAGATTTTAGCTGTGCTGACTGTAGAAGGAAGAGTAATTTCAGTGTCACCTATTCTTAATATACTTAGAAGATGAATAAGAAACCACAAGAAAACAAACAAATCTTTATGATATGACAGTCGGTTTTAGTAGCTGTCCTATTTGAGTTAAAGTGAAACTCTAATCAATTTGACTATTTTGCTGACGTAGTCGATTGGCATTCAGTAGTATGAATTAAAATGGCATTGAACTTAGAATCTGTCAACAATAAAACCAACTTATTTACCCTAAAAATTTTGTCCTAACGTATGTTCTCTAGGAAGAAAAAGGAAGAACTGATGGCAAGAGAAGAAGCAAATGAGATTTGGAAGTCGTGGGTTGATAAAAAGGATGATGAGAGGAAGCAAAAGCGCAGAGACAAGATGGAAGAAAACAGGAGGAAGGAAGAATTGGAAAGGAAGGTGGTGCCTTGGTGTCTGCTGAGAAAATCTTTTATGTGTCAATTTGTGAACTTGACTTTAGGATCGGGATGAGGCAGAAGAAGCATTTAAATCTTGGCTGAAGCAGAAATCAATTCAGGCTCATTGGGATCGAATCGTTCAACAGCAGCAACAATTGGAACAAAATGAAGGGTATTACACAAGGTTAGACGTTATTCATGGTTTATTCATTGCTTATGAGGTCATAGCTACCTTTGTTAGTCTTAAGTAAAATGGATCACTATGATAAGTTGACTGCTCGGCCACACTGACTTTCTTCCATATGAAAATGAAGGAATTTTGTTAAGTGCTTTTTCTAAGGATCTAGCAAGCAAAGTAGCTGGCTTTTTTATGTTACTCCTTTCACCCTAAGCGTCAAAGCAGGAAGGCTGTGAATACCATTTTTAAATTTTTGATATGACTTGACTAGAAAATTGCACCCAGGTCTATTGACCACAGTTGGATCAATTGCAGTTTGTAATTAAGCTGAATGTGCTTAATTGCATTTTCATTGAATTGCATTTATGATTATAGTTGAGACTTTTTGGTTTATGTCATAGTAATGTAATTGTAATTTGCGTATAATTTTCAATTCCATTGACAATGATACTCGAAAAATGATATGCATGACGTTGTATAACAACATTTCTGTAAGATGTGTAGTGGCGACTTAAACATTGCATTGCCAGAAAGGCAATTACAAATGTTTTATTCAAAAGACTGGTGTTGTCAGCATTGTGTTCAGATGAGATTAAAAGAAAGCATTGTTTTATTGTGTTTAAGTGCGTGCTTAGTGCTTCAAAGTGTGTCTAAACAGCTACAACAAAATTAAATAAAATAACTAGTAATAATACTCTGTGTCAGAGTATATAACGATAGTTACTGTCTGAAAAATAAGAAAACTAAAGAGATTTTTCTTTAAAAAATATCAGGTTATAAGAAAAAGAAAAGATCTTTCTAGAATTTGCAATCAAAAACTTGAGAAAAGGGACCAAAGCACACAAAAAAAAGATCTTTAAAATGATAAAGAAAAACTAAAATCTCTCCCTTTCAAATTCATCTTTTTGTGCCACTGGTAATTAGCAGTCACACATATATCATTGAGCCCTTGATATTAGGGTGGAGTGAAAAATAAAAATTTTTGAATTTCAAAAAGTGGTATTGATATATGTCCCCAAATATCAAATGATATACTTCTATCATGATTTTGGGTTCTTGTACCCTCTAGTGGCCATGCAATTTCATCGAATGAGCTGAAAATAGCCAATTTTGCCATATCTCACTAACCGCTTATGCTAGGAAGCTAGTTTTTGGCTTAAAAGTTGCAGAAGTAGCACATTCCTATCTTTATTAAAGAGAACTTTCTCTCAAAAATGTTCAGAAAAAAAGTTACAGGCAAATAACCGATTTTTGAACATAGAATGAAATACTAATGCAGTGGGTGTCCTTGTATAAGAACGACTGATGTTTTGTCTAGCTATTTCCCACCCTCACTTGTTACACCTAATTTTAAGTGGTTGAAATTTATTGAATCTAGTCCTCTTCTTAATTTCAACAATTTGAAAACATGGTGAATACATATTAAACTAAGGAGCACCCACTGTATGTCACATAAAATCTAATCACAGTGGTGTTTAGCGCTTTATGGTATGTAGAACAAATTACTTTTTAAAAACTGATAACATCTGAAAAATTAAAGCTATAAGTGTCTCATCACTATTGGCTGTGACACTGGTCCAGTATTACAGTGCCTGTACAGTTAATCAATCTTTTTATGTCAATTTCATTATTATTCTTCACAAACTGCAGTCTTGTTTTGTATTGAAGAATTGCATCAGTGCTCGGGATTTTAGATTTTGTCTGATTAGACCATCTCTGCACTCAAAGCCAGTTACACGAGCTGATGCCTCAATTACAGCTTTTACATGTCTTTCCACTGCCTGATTGTGGCAAGGGTGGTTTAATTTCAGAGGAGAGTTTCTAAGGTTGTCCAATTCAAGATCTGTCAAACATTTGATTGCTGGAGGTTGCTGAATATCATGGAAGTTTAAGTTAACAATCTGGTGAAAAGATTTTGCCTTGATGTTGATCACTGGAATTTGAAACAATCTGATGTTCATATCAATTTGGATATTATGAGAATGAGGTTCATTCATGTAACCACCTGCAAAATCATCAATTGGAATGTGACATTGAAAAACAGAGTTTCGCAAAGCTGCAATTTTGTTGACTGCTAATCTTTGAAGATTTTCATCGTTGTCACCTAGCATTCCCAGTAAAACATTTTTGGGATGCGCAAAATATGCATTTCTCTGAAGCACATTGAGTGCAACAGTGCGAATTTGCGCATTGGGCAGCTTTGTTACACAATTTACAATATTAAAGAAATTCTTTGCACCATCCACAATTGTATGTTTCTTCTTGATTTCGAACCATGATGGAAAATATACTTCCATACAGAACTGCACAAGATGCTTCAGATTTGTTGATGGCTTACTCTGTGACACAAAAAACCTCAATATGCGGCATGCCAATGTCAACCATCTTGAATGAACGATTGGCCCCACCTCTAAATACTGAAGGTCTGGTTCAACTGAACCAATCATAATAGCTGTGCACATTTGATAAGCATATTTTTGGTCTGTGCTTAAGTCGTCCATGATACACTGAGGCAATTCTGGAAAATGAGGGTTTATGATTCTTTTGAATTGAACAACAGGCCATTCAGAAACAGAGCCATCTAATTTTGAGCCAATCGGGCCGCTAAAGCTGTCTGGACTCTTTGTAGTTCCATCTAGTTCGGTAAAAACATGTCGTAAAGGAAGCTCATTGGTATGAAGTAAGCAGATGGCCCATTGGAGTGGTCTTTGTACGAGCTCTTCCATTGCACGAATGCAGCCATTAAATTGTCCTGTCATTAACGCAGTGCCGTCTGATCCCAATATCATTAAGTTTCTGCAGAGTTCAGTGTCAGAAATATAGTCAAATATTTCTTTAGCCAAAACACGACCTTTTCCATTTGGGGATGACAAGTGTGTGAGGTAGTATCCTTCAGGTTCTCCCACTAATACATAATGTTCCTCCAGCTCTGTTGTTATGAAGGATTTGCCTGTTGGTGCTTTAGCCATCATTAGGGTTGCATCCTTTCGTCCATCAAAGTAGAGCCCATTTATTAGTTTGAAGTTTTCCATTTCTTTTTCTTGTATTTCTTTTCTGCATCGTTCTCTTTCTCTTCGTAACTTGCTACGGTCAATTACAAATGTATTATTTTCTTGATCAATCATTCCAATGTCTTGTAATGCGCAGGTTGCAACAGCTGCTCCTGCACGGTCTGACAAGTTATACCATTCGCATGCTCTTGCCAAGTTGGTCCATTTCACACGATTTTGATTTGCTGATTGAGCATCTTCCATGAAAGTTGAATGATGACCAGACAATACTGACTCCACTGACTCTGCATCAGTTGAGTGAAAGCCAATCTGCTCAGCTGTTGTGTTAGTATCATCATCTTGCACAATTTTCGACTGTCGTCTGAATCTTTTATCAGCAAAAGATAATGGTAGAACTTCACCCAAACATTTAGCCTTGCGTTCTCCTTTTTGATCTTCTAAAAATGCATAATCATCAGAAGACATTCTTAAGCCATATTGAGCTTCATATTGTCGTCTTTGTTGATCATCGTGGCAAAAAATGTCAAAAAGTTTATCAGCATCTATGAAGAAAACACTTTCAAGCTCTTTGTATCGGTCCGATTTTTTGGATATTTTGTTAAATCACGAAATTCTACCATCAGTTGTTGGACTCTTTGTGCAATAGTCAACTCATGCAGAGAATAAACATTGCACCACACCCATCTATCGTGAAGTTCTTTTGCAACAATTCGAGCTGTATCTAATTTCCTGAAGTGATTGAAGCTTAGCACACGCTCAATGACTTCCCACTTTGTTGGCAGTATTCCAGATAGAAAATTATCAGAACTTTGGAAAACTTCTCCACCATGCAGTTTTTTGCTAGCAACAGTTGACTTAGATCTTTTTCTTGTTAACATGGTAGTGTAGTAGGCCTAATGCTACAGTTACAATAATGATTGAATTTACTGTATATAGAATATCTGCAATAAAATAGGTTGATTAGGTTATTTTATCACCAAGGCTAATTTATATTTTTGCAATTGATTTCTTTCAAAGTCTATATTGATTTTTTAGGAAACTAATGTATATTTTTAATAAATTGACTACAAATAGTGCTTGGAGTTTAATTTTATACTAAATTTAGAGTTCAATGCAACAGCGCATAATGCTTTTGCTTACCAGATATCGTGATGATTATGAAGACTAAACCTTGCTAACATTTGCTAAAAGTTATGAATAGCATACTAATGACTGAAATAAATGATACCAAGCAAGATTTTAGCCAGCTATAATAAAATTGGAACTGGACAATAGTTTACTAATAATAGCAGATTTTTAGCAATTTTTTTATGCTTGATCATAGATTGGACACCAATGCTTTTGCGAAGCAGGTCAATAATCGGTTATTTGCCTGTAACTTTTTTTCTGAACATTTTTGAGAGAAAGTTCTCTTTAATAAAGATAGGAATGTGCTACTTCTGCAACTTTTAAGCCAAAAACTAGCTTCCTAGCATAAGCGGTTAGTGAGATATGGCAAAATTGGCTATTTTCAGCTCATTCGATGAAATTGCATGGCCACTAGAGGGTACAAGAACCCAAAATCATGATAGAAGTATATCATTTGATATTTGGGGACATATATCAATACCACTTTTTGAAATTCAAAAATTTTTATTTTTCACTCCACCCTACTTGATATAGTTATTGAGATCACTAGTAGGTAGCCTATTTTATTTTGTAAATAAATAATGCAAGATGTAATTTGTGATGAAGATGTATAATTTAGTATATTTTTCAGAGTAATTGTAATGCAATTGAAAAATTTGGAAAAATAATTGTATTTGTAAATGCAATTGAACTGAAATTGTATAATTGATCCAAATCTGTTGAAATTATTGATGATTGAAAATGAGCTGCTACTTTCTTTTTTCACCTGATCTCAACTGGGTTTGCTGTGCATATTAAGATATTTTTCTCGTGTCCTGCATCTATCCAAATAAGAATGAAGAATAAATGAAAAGGTTAGGAAGTCGTAGCTAGTCTGGAAAATAGAGAGGAGGAGGATCATTGGAACATTTTAAGAATCCAACTGTTGATTAGCAAACTTTTTTTTTTATAATGTTTTTAGAATCAACATTTTTATATTTGTTGGTTCAAATTTTGAATTTTTGCTTTCCTAAGCTTTGCTTTACAACATAATGATGTTTATTAATAATTATTTAGTGTCTTTTGTGCTTTTGAATGTCATTTTTTGAAAGTCTGGTGTATATTAAATTAAGTGGTTAATCCTTCACTTGCAATGAAATCTCTGCCTTCAGATCTTTCACAGCATTTGGTGGATTTTTTGAGCATGCAATACAATGAAAAAATAGATAGCAGTGGAAGTAATATAATTGGTGTATAAAGCAAAATCGGATTTTGGCAATAAACAAAAGTTTGGAAGTCTGAAAATTTTTAAAAGAGCACCTTAATTTTAAGTGCCTATATAAGTTTTTGCTTGTTTTATATCTTGAGAGGGACAAGGAGCAATATCCCCTTCTCCAAATACGATATTAGTAGTGATTGTGTTGGTATCTCACCAGGAGGGCTGCCATTGGTCGTACAGTTGTCTTTTGTTGTGACACCCATTAAAGCAGAAGGAAAAATTATGTTAGATATTTTAACGAAATTGACAAGTAACGACAAGGGACACCAATTGGTAGTCTATTTTGCAATCAACTTTTTGTCAAATACAATACTTTCATTTTCTTAGATGAAAACTCTTCATCGAATCAATGTTAAATTTAGGTGATCAGAAGCAAGAAAATTTCCCTTTTTTGTTTTGTTGTGATCTGACCCCTTCCTTGGGATAAAGGCAGAGGGAAAACTATGGAGTTTCAGAATCTGTATAACTCTCCTTAGACCAGACCAAAGGTCGTAAATAGAGAAATGGTTGCCAAAGAGCATGCATGACAGGGCAGCATAGAATAAGATGGAAAACATCCTGTCTCAGATGATCAAAAGCGCTGCACTAAGAATTTTCAGTTTTATGGTGCTAAAATTCCATAGAAAGGTGCGTCTTTTGTAGCAAAGACAAAAGTAATCACATTGAGCATTGCTAGAAACCACTAGTTCTTTAGTGG
Organism: Trididemnum clinides; assembly: GCA_963675345.1. NCBI lineage: Eukaryota > Metazoa > Chordata > Ascidiacea > Aplousobranchia > Didemnidae > Trididemnum > Trididemnum clinides. The sequence continues at coordinate 35,570,103 of OY776297.1, forward strand.
ATTGAGGGAAACTTGTGTGAGGAAAAATTTTCATGAGACAATATGCTTCTAGTCTGAAAGAAGAGATAAGTGGAAATGAGAAGTGGAAGGAGAGAAAGAATACAAGGGGCTAAAGATGTTTGAAGTAGCCATCCTTGTCTGGCCAGCTCATTTGTCGTATCATTACTAGGAAGGAATGATTGGCTGGAAGCCCATTGCAATCTAATAGTAAAAGAAAAGGATAGGGTGGATAGTTTCTGTGATTGGTGCCAGAGAGTGTGATAAAGAAAAATAGTGGATGAGAAAAGAGGAGTGCACACTTGTTGGTGTTACCTAGACCAGCAGAGAACTCCCAGGATAGTGCAGGCTCCTGCAAGAAAATTTGAATAAACTGGGCCAGATGAATAGGAAACTGTAACGTTAATGCTCACAAGGTAAGCAGTTGGCAATTCTGCTGAAGTCTCCTTTTCCAAAAAAAAAATAGGCCAAACAGTCTCTCCAAGTCATGAGATCGTGATTTGGAAGTGAGTTGAGTCAGGCGAGTGGAACTTTCTGACTAAAAAATGAAGGCCACAGCAAAAGTTTGGACTAGAAAAAATGAGTACCATTCTAAAACCAGGCTAGTTTTAAGGTGGAAAGGAGGGCAGAAAAAAAGAATCTCCGTGGAGGAAGAAGGAGACAGCATAAACTGGTGAGTGATCCCTAAGTCTTTTTAGGAAAACTTGGAAAGTTTTAATTTTACTTTCTGTTGAGCCAAACTTGAAATAAGAAAAAATAATGGTAAACCAGGGGCCTACTCATAGAAAGACTGGGTGAAGCAAGTCAGTGTGGCTCCCAAAGGAGCTAGAGAAGAGTGATAGGAGAAAATGAGAGTTTGCCTGTAATGGCACTAGTAGCCGCTCAGTGAATATGTTCCAACTTGGTAACGTTGGTGGCATGCAAAAACTTAAACCACCCTGGTGAAGCATCAAAAAAGGAACGGCCATAAAACAACTTTACAATAAAGAGATTACTTGAAAGGGGCCTCACAAAGAAGCACAGATGCTGGGTAGAACCTTAAATCAAAGAAAGAACTTGGCCTTCAGCAAAGACACATTGTAAGAAAAAACGTGTGTAGTCCTAGATGACGCCAAGAAAGGTAGGAGTGCCTTTGAAGCAGATAGGAGAGCTAAGCAAGGAGAGGTGGGACTGAAGATTACCCTTGTGTGGATTATCCAGAAAAAATGCTTCACATTTGCCCAGTTTGAAAGGAAAATGTCAGTGCTCTAGGCAAACCAGGGTTCTCTATGCAGACTCCACCGCTGGAGGAGAACCAGATAATTGCATGAAGAGAGGAGCTGATGGAGGAAGCAAGAGAAGCAGGGAGAACATTGGGGAAAGGAGAGAACAACCCAAATTCTTTTGGAACACTTTAACAGACTCAAAGCATGCAATTTTGATGATTTTGAAACAACATTCAATTGCCCTTATCAGAAAGGAAGAATTGAGTCCATCAAACAAAGCAAGAGGGAAGACCAGTGCTAATGAGCTTGTGAAAAGGAGTAAGATGCCAGCCAGAGTCATGCCTTGAAAAAATCAATTGTGGCAAATGTTGTCAAAGAACAGCTAGGGTTTATGGAACCCATCCAAAATGGACTGAAACAAAAAAAATTTGATTTAAGAGTACACCAACCAGCTTGGAAACCAATCTGACAGGGAGAAAATGGAGTTCTGCTCCAGACAGAAGAGTAGTCGTGATAGTATGATGCTTTTAAAAAGCTTTAAGAAGTAGGAGGTGAGAGAGATGGGTCGGAAGAAATCTGAGGAGTTAAAAGGTTTTTCCATCTTACGGATGAAAATAATAGGAAAAGGCTTTCAGATGAAAGAAAAAGAATGCAAACGCCAAACTTAGAAATGCAAAGAAGGAAGATCATGCTGGATCAAGGAAGCAGCATCAGAATGGGGAAAGGAACTTCGTCCAGGCCAGTAGCATTGGATTAGATGAGGTTGGTGTAAGGCATCAGAAATTCACTGGAAGTAAAGGGAGAACAGCAAGAGGAATGAGTTTCTTTAGGCAGGTGATCTGACAGAGCTCAGACATGTAGCTTCTGCTTGAAACAAAGAAAAGTGAGACGTCAAGTAGTTGGTCAAAACTAATGCCGACTTTCTGGGAGAAGATCAATTAGGAAAGCTAGGAGTAAACAAAGAAGAAGAATCAGCCACAGATTAAAGAAGAGTATAGACTAATTTAGGATCAGATCTTGCAAGAAAAAGAGAGAAGCAAGTTTCATGCCATGTCTAATCCCTGGTTTTGGCAGTGATAGAGAAAAGAAAGAGAAGAGTATTCCTCTGGTAGTATCTGATGGGTCATTTGGTGAAGACTGTGGCAGTGCTGTCAAGGAGTGGATGATTGTCATATATTATGGGGGAGTTTGTGTGGGGGTATTGTTTAATATTATTTGTTAATATCTGCAATGTCAGGTCACTAAATATTGGTTGTCATCAAATTCCCTGAGGCTTAAATATTTAGAATGTTTATATGAAAGAATTGCCTGAGGCATTTGAAAAGCAAAAACTTTTTTTACAACTTTGATAAACGAAGGGGGGAAAGAATGCATTTTAGATGCTGACTAGTGGAGCTATCAGACACCATAAGATTAGGTTTGTATGAGAGCTGGTAAAAGCTTTTGTGAGATGTTATTGTTCAATATTTGTTATCTCAAATTCACGAATCTGTTTGGTGATTAAATTAGGCTTGTCTGCAATCTATTCAAAGTTTCGTTTATTTGTAAAGACACTAACTATCAATAGTGAGATACTGTATAACCGGTGCAATGGTTTAGTAGTTAGAGCATCCACTTCGCAGTTGGTAGGCCTGGAGTTCATTTCCCAATTCAAGTCATACCAAAAAACTTTAAAAAATGGTATTCACAGCTTCACTTCGCAGTTGGTAGACCTGGAGTTCATTTCCCAAGTCAGTCATACCAAAAAACTTTAAAAATGATATTCACAGCCTCCCTGTTTGGCACTCAGCATAATAACGATAGTGTGGGGAATAAGCTGGAAAGCTTGCTTGTTGTGTCCTTGGGCAAGGCACTTAACAGGATACCTTCATTTTTATGTGGCATGCAGGCAGTGGGGCCAAGCAGTCTAACAGTCTTGGTTGCCCAGTCTAACTGAAGACTCGCAAACAGAGCATGAGTGCTCACACAGTGTATGTACATCTTCCTGCATAATGCTCAGAATGAATAGCTCAAACGACAAAGAAGAATAATAGTAAGATATGATCAAAACATTGCAACACACTATCTTTTTATTTTTAGATGAAAGATTTTCTATCGTGAGATCAAACACCTTCTACTTGGGATCTATATAGAACAAGTTTTTTGATAGCTATAGAAAACAGTTTTCTCAGAAGCATATTGCATCATGGGGACATTGCATTCTGTTGTGCAATTCAGAAGCAATTGCCAAAAAGTGATAACAGTGAATCTTAATTGGACTCGTAGAACATGTCTGCATCCAGAGATATTAGAAAAACAGTTCCAAAATAATGCTGCATCAGAAACATTGCAGCCTTCCGCAGTCATTGTAAAAAGAGGAAAAGTGTTATTTTTCCCCTAACAATTAACCAAAGTCGTGGCTATACTGATAGATAATATACTTTAAACCTTCTTTTGACATAAAGTCGACACAAAAGACTACGTGCTGCTCTTGTTCTGGACCACAAGCATGCCACATGCAATCAAAGGCTTCCTCAAACTCTTGAAAGAGCCAGCAAAAAAAACATAAAATCGGTTTTATTAAAATTTGAAAGTAAATTTTGCTGAAAAACCAACTGTGCACCTGATGAGTGATAGGCAGGAAGCTTTGTGAGAAGCAAAAAGTACTGGCATGATAAAGGCTTGAAATTGCCATCATTTCCACAAACGAACCTGCCTAACTGGCCTACAAATCAAATGGCATCTAAAACCTGTGCACGCTAGTTATGTGTTTATTGTAAATAAGGGCACTGTATACAATTAATGTTGTGATCATTTTAACTTTAGTCAAGAAATGCATGTGCACAGATTGTTAAAAACTACAGCATGTTTTTAAAAAATGACACTGCAAAAAAGTTGAATAATTTTTCATTTTTGAAGTATACTACTTGCTATTTAAAAACAACATTTTACAGGCAATGTAAAACAAAGTTTAAATGTTTGATCGTAAAATTTAGGCTAGAATTGTGTCAGGCTTCAATTATAACACATGCTTTAGATGTCATTTAGCTCGTAAGGCAAACTTGCACTCGGTGTGAAAAATTGTCAACAAGTTTGCTGCATTTCTCTTCTGGAGTTTCTCTGATTGTTTTAGCAATCTTTTTTATATCAGTAATTAACCAGAGGTTATTCTGGTATACAGTGTTATTTAAAAAACCTGTAAATATATGTTAGGTGGACTCATGTTGGGGCTGTGAGTAGTCCATTCATTATCAGTTGTACTGCTGATGATGTGTCCTGGAAAATGTTGCATTGAAGCTATGAGGTGTTGCACCATTCTGTCAACATCTGTCATTTTTCTCAAAACTCTAAAATTTTGAAAAGATACCATTGCATCATTCTCTTGTTGATTGCAACTGCTTTTTCTGCATCATCTTTGAACCAGTAATGCCCAATAATGCTGTGATGGGTAATGGCACACCAGGCTGTACATTTAATGTTCAGAAGTGGGTCTCTCTGCTGCTTCATCAGGAACTTCACTGTCAACACATAGTTCTTAAGAGTTTATTTGACCACCAAAGCAAAAGTGAACCTTGTCAGAAAACCTGCTTCATAGAGAAAAATTTCATTTCCTTCCAGTTGATTTGCAAATCATCAGGCCATTCACACCCGTTTTTTATGTCTTTATCTGTCAATGCTGGTTTGGTTTGGTTTGGATCTTTAGGGGTAAAGATTTAGATCTTTTTTCAGTATGGTTTTAAGTGATCCAATCTTGATCCCTAACTCTTGGCTTCTTCTATGCAATAACTTTCTTGGACTTTGCCTGGCTGACTTGCTTACTTGGTCGATGTTTGCCTGGAAACGTATTGATTTCGGCCTGCCTGGATGAGTTGATTTGTTTGCACTTTTTGAGTTTAAGTTACAAGCTGCTTCATTTTACTAAATTTCTTTACCCACAAATAAATAGTCTTTTTTCTTGGAGCATTTTTGCATCTTAAATAAGTTTTTAACTCTCATTGAACTCGTAAAAATGACGTATATTTGAAGTGTTTTTCTGCTGAATAAGTTTTCTATTCAGTTGACCAAGTCATTCTCTAAATCAAAATTATTTTTGCAATTTACCTTATTTCAGCTATATTTTCTAAAAAAATAAAACGAATCAGATCAGTATCTCAAAAAATTATGCAACCTTGGGCAGATGTTATTTTTTTAAGGGGGACTATGGGGAATTTGCAAAAGAGACGCGTTTAGCATGCTAAGATCGATGTTATGTGACAGGCTGAATACTCGCGCAAAAATAAATCTGTCACAATTTTTTTTCTTTTTTTTGTTGCCATGGTAACCAAGATGTTTCCTTTGCCATGGCAACAGACGAGGAAACTTTGGCATGCATATCTCGGCCCCTGCACGATGGAATTAAAGGGTTTTGGTGCATCTTGATCGTCGAACACTACTCTACGCAATCACGTAGCAACTAGTACATAAATTTAAGCTGTCATAATATACTGGGGTTTGTCAAAAATACCATTTTTTTCAGTGAAATTTTCACATATTTTCCAACAAAAATATTTATAGCAAAAAAAGTACAATAGTTAGCCCATTTTCACTTCGTCATTGCATTCATAAGTCTATTAGCTAGCTCTATGCAAAATTTTATAAAGATTGACCGTACGAATTCAGAATTATAAATGCCAAAAACTTTATAGTCATCATAAAATTGCGATTTTGAGAAAATCCATCTAAAAGTGCACAATCAATCATAATTAATCATCATAAAATACCAAAGTTTGTTTGTGAATCATTACTCAGGTGTTTACTTCTACATCAAGTGTAATATATCGTCGAAAAAAAATTTTTTTTGAATATGTAAATTTTATGTAAATTAGCCCCCCCACAACAGGTGCTGAGTTGTCTTCAAAGTTAAAGTACCCTTTCCTCAAAGATCACTACAGATTTTATTTTTCTACCAATTTTTATAGAAATGGTCGCTAGATGATGCTAAGGACATAAGCTTTCAAGGTACATCAATCAAAACTTACCTAAAATCCTAGGTTTTCTACAATTTGCAACTTTCTGAGGGCCATGACCTTTTTGTTACCAGTACTGGCCAGTACCAAATTTTGTTGGTTAAATTTAGTGCCTACAATATGATCAGTCATTATCTGCTACAGGTTATTCTAAACCATGTAACATTACGTATTTTTAAAACAGAAATTTATTCAAGATTCAGAAAATATCAAGTTTAAATAGAATATGCTGTCACTAACAATAAAACAGCAGCTTGTTTACACTCTTCCCATTTTTTGAGAAACAAGGGGAATACAGCAAACTTTGATTTAGAGAAGCCAAACTTCTGCTAGCTTTTAAACTTGTATTTCAGTTTTTGTCTCCTTGGAAACTTGATACAAAATGTCAATTTTAGTGGTAAAATGTTTGCAATTTATTTTGTCTTTTTGAAGGGTGTAGTTTTTGTAAAAATTATAATTTAGTGAAGGTAAGTCAAAAAATTTTTGGGGCTTTTGAACTGATCTGATGTGCAGTACCCATTTTTGATCAGTAAAATATCATATACCGCTTAGCTTAAACTATTTAAAGTTATATATTGCTGAAAAGAAAATTTCCTAAGCTTTCAAATGAGACCTGGATTTAGCAACATATCATATTTTTTACGCACTAAATCTACTTTTTTTACTTACTGTACAAATTTGTTTGGGGGGTTTTGAGACCCCTGAAAAATTTGAAAATTTTAATAGCTAAATTTTATTTATATTGCTTAAAATTTTGTCAAATGATGCCCCAAAAGAGTAGTTTTCAGACTGTGTTAATGATAAAGGGTTTGGTTTGGTGGTAAACCAGGTATCTTGATTTGAATTCAAGGTAGTTGGCTCTTGCACGTGTCTGCTGAAAATTTTACAATTTTTGTCGTCTGCAACTGGGTTCTTGGTCTTTTTAACCGTTTTGGGGTGTGAAAATCAAAGAATTAGAACACAAATTGTACATCTTTCGATGCGTGAGGAATTTAAAGATACAATTTTTGTTAAAAAAATATTATGGCCAAAATTTTCGAAAAATGATAAAATGAACCCCATATTTTCCCTTAAGCACCCTGTACTTCAATAACATTTACACTTTTAAATTCTGTAAATAATAAAATTCTATCATATAGTATAACATGTTGTTTTTTTTTTGAGAATTTATGTTTTTGTTTTGAAGTCAGTCATTCAAATGAAGATGAATTGTTCTTTTCACAATCACCTTCTCTGGTTTAATGCGATACTAGTCAGCACATCACGAAAAGCAAGATGAGTGCCCAGAAAAGGCTAATCTGCAAAAACATTGTAACAGTTCACTATCTTTTGACTCCTTGTTCAGATAGAATAACCACAAATGGTTGAAACAAATTTATTTTTAAAACAGCTTTTTCCAACTCAAAACTCGAAAGAATCAAAAAGATGCTAAACTAAACTACATCACCTACTGATTTGCCAACGAGTGAGCAAGAAAACTACAAGGTGATTAAAAAGGCAAAATAATCAATATGTAAATTAAGGTCTGATGTTACACAACTTAACGGTAAAGTGTACAAAATTAATGCATGAATAAGTTTAAACAAAACATTCACTAAAATTAATGAACCAATCTAAAAAATCCATAAAAAGTAATTCCAACAACATGAAAAATGTTCTGTAATAAAATTCTATAGAAACACCATTGGTATTCGTCAAAAAGGGCATTCAGAATTTAAAGTGCTGTGTTACTCCAACAAAAAGTCTTGTTCAAAAGGAGTGTGTTGTGGCAGACAGTAAAGTGTAGAGCCTGTAAATCACAGGAAAAAAAACAACTTGACTTTACTTACAGCTACTTGAAATCATTCATTGAGCATTGACTTTTTCATTCTAAATACGTTTGTATGATATCAGAAAACAAAAATCACAATACTATTGCTATTTTTGATGTTGTGCCTAAAAGTTATATTTTTCATTTCACTTAATGCACTTACATCACTAAAGGTAATCTGCACTACGACAGGTCTCTTATTGAATGTTTAGTTAGAGTTCACGCTTGACAGGTGTTGTTGAGCATAATTTTGTTTTTTGTTTATGGATGCTGGCAAACCACAAACAAGAATTAAAGTGTATGTAGGTAAGTTCAAAATGTTTGATAAGAACAAGGTATACTTTTTGTTTTATCACCATCTACAAAAATTTTGGATTGGAGCTGATGATGGAGAATAATGACGGAACAAGGGTATTTATTGGTCATAATTAAACTCCTGTTGAATGTTTTGCTAAAAACACAAATATAAAGTATTAAGCAAAACGTTTCTGATCAACATCTTAACTTTACAGTGTTTAAAACTTTAATGTGTGTTCACAAAACAAAACAGGCTGTAAGCTTTTTATCACCAATTTACACCTATTTTCCCTGAAGAACGATGCATACTGTGAGCTAGAGAAGGAAATTCCCATAATACTGGTGATAAACGAATGCTGTTTGTCACAGCTGCAATGTCCACATGTCAATTGTCACTGGTTACCAAGGACAATGTAAAACTGTTTTGTGGAAAAATATGTATAAGTTTGTCATTTTTTTTTATTTAAGTTGCTTTAAAGACTATAAACAATGTTTTTTTTGCATTAATTTTTATAATAATGAGGCTATTAGTTCCACAGTTGAATGTCAACTTTGGTTAATTAGCACGATCTAATGCTTGAATTCTACACGTTTTAGTGCTAGACCTGCCTAGTAAAACCTTATGAAACTTTTATAGCTTATAAAAGATATAAATCAAAGCCAACAGCATTTGACATTTTAAAATCTTGTGTACTACTGTATCACCAAGTTCTTGTGCATAAAGTATTTCTTATGCAAATAGTCTTGCATATGTTTTTAGCCACTCCCAATCAAAACCAACATCAAATGGGGCGCCACAATAAGAGCGAACCAAATCACTTGACCTGGCTTTGAAAGCAGAAACCTAGTTGGAGTAATGGGGTATGTGATGGAGCAATTGACCAATCAGTTCCTCAAACTCAGTAGAAAGTTATTCTCTTTCCACGTTGTTAGGTGGTAGGTAGAAATTGAGCCCGTGGGACCACACAAATCTTTTAGTCTTGGAAAACTTGTAATCGGAGATGTTAGTGATGATGTTTTTTTGGATTTGCTACATTGAAAAAGAACATCTAGTTTGCATTCGTTTTTCAGCAAATTCTCACTTTCTTTGCTTGTGTCAATGGTGGCAATGTACCAAGATTGAATCAAGTGGGAGGAAGATAAGAATTGTCTGACTTCCAATCAAAGAGCATAAGATTTGTTCTTGAGATTGGTTGTTAGGCATTGACTTTTCTCTAGCTCATTACATATGAAAACATATACTATGGCTGCAAAATGTTATATGATGAGGTTCAAAAGTCAGATCAAGACTTCTTCAGTTTCAGTACCACCAACCAACTTTTCAAACTTAAAAATCTTGAAAAAAATTTTCCAGGATACTTTACACCTGCATTAAAGACTAAATTTGAAAACTACTATTGTATTATGAACACTAAATGTGACAGAACTTTTAGCTTTATTCAATTCTAAGTCATTACAATTTCATATATATCACTGCTATTTCTGATTTTAATACAAAAAATGTGACCTAGTGACCAAATGTTTTTTCAAGTTCAAGTCTTCCTCCCTGACTGGTAAGTTGTCGAGGGGGATCTGAGATCAGAGGCAGCTCTTTTTCATATCTTTGCAGTGGGCTTGTGAGAGCTTAGCAGTGCCCATCACCTCCCCAAGCTCGTTGCCACCTTTCTGTCACATAAAGATGGAGGCATCCCATTAAGTGTCTTGCCCAAGGACACACAAGCAAACTTGCCAGCTTGTTCTCCACACTATCCCTTTTTGTCGAGCTCCAAGCAGAGAAGTTGTAAATACCATTTCTATGTCTTCGGGTATGACTCGACCTGGAAAACGAACTCCAGGTCTGCCAGCTGCAAAGCAGATTTTTTTTAATTATTTTTTCCAGCAAGTAATAAATCTAACAGTTTTGTTGCATTCAATTCAAAATATTCTAACCTAAGACGATTTTGTGAACCATTTTCAAACTTAAGTTTAACTTTTGTTACTGCTCAGTAGCCTTAAAATTTTTTAGGAACTCTATGCATATTTAGGAAATTTACTTTAGGAACTCTATGCATATATTAGGAACACAAAATTTACTTCAGCCATTTTTGAAATTTAATTTCCCTTCAATACAAAATATTCTGTAAAAGCCTGTTCAATTGAAAATCGCTCTACTTACTTGGAGGAGCAAAACTATCTGATAATGGAGGTGTTGCATCACCATCAAAAAAGATGTAGATTTGATAGTCTTATCTGATAAAAGAAATGTTTTAACGATTATTGATCACATTAATAATCTGTAATTTTGTTTTACATAGGTATGTACACTGAAAGATGATAACAGTTGTGAGTTTGATTCTTAATATGATGTAAAAACACTTGCATAAGAAATACTTCATGTACAAAAACTTGGTGAAAAGACAAGGTAAGCAAGATTCTTTTCAAAGTCAAAGACTGTTGGCTCTGATTTATATCTTTTATGAGGTTTTACTAGGCAGGTCTAGCACTAAAACGTGTAGAATTCAAGCATTAGATCGTGCTAATTAACCAAAGTTGAAATTAAACTGTGGAACTAATAGCCTCATTATTATAAAAATTAATGCAAAAAAAACAATGTTTATAGTCTTTAAAGCAAGCAACTTTAATTGATACAGATCAAAAATATAATATATAAAGCACAATTTTGTTTGTGTGTCCCGTCCTCCCTCACAACTTTAAAAACTTCTGCTTATGCTTCCATGCACTTCATAGAATAAATGAATAAATTTTTTTGAAATCTTTTGCTGTTTCAATTGAGAGTAAGTCCAGTTTCGAAGTAAGTTTATGCTGATGGCAGGGCAAGCAACACGTAGCCAGAGACTCCAGAATGTCAATATATGTCTTTGCTTTATTAGCCACATTCTGGTTTTTGTTCAATTACAAAAGGTTAGCAATTTTTTTGAAAAAGGGATGCAAATCTATGATATTTCAAATATAATAAACATTGAAAGACCAGACATTTCACTAACTGTTTGCAATTTACTTCAACATTTTCAGTCCATGACTGCTTCTGTAGAAAGAAGTTTTTCTATGCTGCAAAAATTGTTAGCCAACAACAGAAGCTTTAAGATCAAAAATGTAAAACTGTGCATGATTTTACACTTCAATTTTTGCACCTGGTAATTGCAGAGTTGGTTGCTAATGTAAGGCTTGCATATTGCAAGTTTTATTGAGGATTTGTGTGATTTCGTTAATTAAATGTTTGCTATAATATAAAAACACCAGAAACTTTAATTTATTCAGTTAGAATTTTTTCTAGATCAATAAAGTCAATTTTTTTGAAATTTTGAATAATTTTTTTAGTTTTTAGGTCAATAAAAAGTTGCCCTACTTATAGCATAAGTGAGGATTCTAATTTCGGGAAAGGTGAGGGCAATGCCAATTTTGAATTCAAACAAAGCCAATCCAACCAAGTATGAAAACTTATTTTGGAGGTCAACGTTTTGAAAGTTAAGAATTTTGCCCATATTTGTGTTCTAACGTGCATGATCATTTTTTTCTTAGAGATCAACATTTTGAACGCTCTGTCATTATGTTTATGGATGCATTGCCTTTTACTTCCTCTTTAATTACACAAAGCACGGTTAGAACTTGGCAAGATTTTTATCACCTCTCCAGGTGAATATCACAAAGGGGTTTGTGACATCATGATGATGTCACAATAGAATAATTTTGATTTTAAATTTGCGTTTCTTGATGAAGGAAAATGCTTGCGTACTTAAAAAAGCCAGCACCTCATTTACCAAATTTTAACAATTTCATTTCTTAGTTGTTTAAAATGACATCATAATTGACGACTGATTGCAAAAGTTGTTTTTATCATTTTCTCGTAAAATACTGACAGTGCAAGCACAGTTGAAACCTTTATTGAGAGAGGAAATAACAGGCTGTTTGTTCATGACGCCATCTTCCATCAAAAAGTAAGCAGTGTTTTTAGAAAAACAATTAATTTATTGTTGTATTCCTTGCTTGATATTACAAATAATTTATTTCTTTACCTCCATTTAGTGTTTGCTTTATTGAAAAAGAATCAGTTGTAAGAGTCTCAACCTTAAGTGCATTTTTAATTCGGCAGAAGAGCTCACACTTTGGCTTAAAAAGGTTATTGAGTATTGTTACTTCAATTATGTTTTTACTAACTGACCTGGATTACTACTTGACTCAATATTCAGTGTGTGACTATGTCATCTTTTCTTTTTCACTGTAAGTAAAATAACCAAATGCACATACCACTCGCAATTTTCTTGGAAGTATGTCGCATAGGAAGCAACAAAAAGATCAGGACTGGGGACATCATTAATGCTAATAATTTCTTTATTTCTTTACTGCTTATTATTTTCTCTTGTGGAGTTTCACCAAGTCGTGAAATATGCTTGCCACTAAACTGATTTCTGTTATCGCAAAACAAAAGCCATTATGATGCCCCTTTCCAACTTTATGTTTGTTTTCCTACACTTATTTGAAGGAACGAATAAAATTTGTGAAATCATAGAGAGCTTTTAAAACCTTTCTTAATTCAAAGTAATTGCACTACAATTGAGATTACTGGTATAGGGGGCGATGTTCTAATTGGTACCAATTTATCGTTTATAGTCTTACTGTTTGATTGAAGCCAGCTGATCCGATCTTACTTACCTGATGTAAATGACTGGTAGCCACGCCAGCTGAGCCAGCTAGTTCACATATATTTTTCTTCAAAATATTTTTATGTTGTCCTTGGTAACCAGTGACAATTGGTATGTGTATATCGCAGCTGTGGCAGATAGCATTCCTTTGTCATGTGTATATCGCAGCTGTGGCAAACAGCATTCATTTGTCACCAGTGTTATGGGAATTTCCTTCTCTAGCTCACAGTGTGCATCGTTCTTCAGGGAAAATAGGTGTAAATTGGTGATAAAAAGCTTACAGCCTGTTTTGTTTTGTGAACACACATTAAAGTTTTAAACACTGTAAAGTTAAGATGTTGATCAGAAACGTTTTGCTTAATACTTTATATTTGTGTTTTTAGCAAAACATTCAACAGGAGTTTAATTAAGACCAATTGAATGTTTGGTTAAAGTTCATGCTTGATAGATGTTGTATAGCATAATTTTGGTTACTTTTTGTTCGTGGTTGCTAGCAAACCAGCTTTATAAAATTTGAATTGGAAAAATGTTAAAAGTGACGAAATTGAAGTTAAATAAGACTTATATTTCTTTAGTGTAGATATGCTACGCTGAAACAGGTGCTAAAGAAACTATTGATAAAGATTTTGGTGTAAAATGTAATGTGCGGATCACAAACGTGAAGTTTAATGGAGGCTGTAAGACTAAAGGTGTTTGAAACGGCTGTTTTGAGGAAATACAGAGAGTAAAGCAGACAGACAGGTTGACAAATGCAGAGGTCTTATGTTTTGTGAATAAAACACTAAAACTATTAAGCGAGATCAGGATAGGAAAAAAAATGGGTTAGACTTATTTAAAGAGATGAATGTTTTTGTTAAGAACAGTTTTCGAGAGAAGAATGAAAGACATCCAAGAAGAATAAAGATGATGGAAAATGCAATTACAATCCTAAAAAGTTACAGATGGATCAAAAGAAGAGCTAATGATTGAGAAAAGTGACGGAGTAAATTAATAAGAGACCTTTTTCAGTGCAGATTACCTTTAATGATGTAGGTGTTCTAAGTGGAATGGGAAATGTTAACATCAAAAATAATGATGGTATTGTAATTTTTGTTTTCTTATGTTGTACAAAACGTTTTTCGAATAGCAAAGTCCATGCTCAATGAATCATTTTAAGTAAAAGTTAAAAATTCTTGAAAGTAGTTTCTAACAATTTGTGCACATGTATTTCTTGACTAAAGTTAAAATGATCACAACGTGAATTGCACATAGTGCTTTCACTTACAATAAACACATAACTAGTGTGATACAAGTCTAGGAACAGTTTATTTTCAATGTGCAGTTTTCCGACACCATTCGATTTGTAGGCCAGTTAGGCAGGTTTGTTTGTGGAAATGATGGCAATTTCAAGCCTTTATCATGCCAGTACTTTTTGCTTCTCACAAAGCTTCCTGCCTAACACTTAACAGGTGCACGGTTGTTTTTTTCAGCAAAATTCACTTTCTATTTCAATAAAACCGATTTTATGTTTTTTTTGCTGGCTCTTTCAAGAGTTTGAGGAAGCCTTTGATTGCTCGTGATTATCCTATGACAAATATCATTATTTTGGTTTTTCAAACAGTGGTAATTATTGACCATATACAAGGCTTGATGTGGTGGCATAGGTATGTTTTCCACAGTGAAGCGCAACTGAAATCCATTCAACAGAATTTCTTGTTTTATTGCATCCACACTTTTTTGCACCTCACATGCAGAATTATCCAGGTTTGTGGTCCAGAACAAGAGCAGAACATGTTGTTGTTGTTGTTGTTACCCGACCCCTTCCGAGGGATGGGGGCATGGTAGAAGACCATGGAGCCCCAGAAGTCGGGCAACTCGCCAGGGTCTGGACCAGAGGTCAAAAAGAGACAGAGAGTTGCCAAAGAGTGAGCGGCGCAATCAGTCCATAACTGGACAGTGCAGAATAAGACAAGAGGTGTCCTGGGACGAGTGTCCACAAGCACTGCAGGAATGATTCTCGATTCTGCCAATCCTGAAGAGCTTAACAGAAAGCTGTGTCCATTGCAGCATAGACGAGAGAGGACACAGCAAGTGTAATGAGGGAGCATGAGTTCCTCGGTGGAAATTGAGGAAACCTGAGTGTCAAAGAATTTAGATGAGACAGTACGCTACCAGTCTGAGAAAAGACAAGAGTGGATATGAGAGGCAAGAGGAGAGAGACTACAAGGGATTGCAGAGAGCGCAAGTAGTGCTCCCTGTCTGGCCAGCTCTTCAACCACGTGGTTACCCAGAAGAAACAAGTGTCTGGAGACCCATTGTAGCCTAATAGAACAGGAGGAGAGAAAGGACAGTTTCTGCCAGATCTGCCAAAAAGTTTGTGATAGAAGGAAAGATGTAGGAGAGGACAGAACGAGAATCAGGTAGGTAGAGAAGAGAAGAGAAATGGCAGACTTGATGGTGCTGCCTAGACCAGCAAAAAGCATGCAGAATGGCACAGGCTTTAGCAGAAAAATGTGAACATACTGGGCCTGCTGAAAAGGAAAGAGTGGTTTCAATGCCACAGAGAAAGCAGTTGGCAAGTATGCCGGAGCTGCCTTTGCCAAAAGGAAAAGAAGCAAAGCTGTCTGTCCAGACCACCATATCATGAGGGGGGAGAGAGTCAAAATGAGTGAGACCCACACCTTAGCGAGTGAGAGGGAGATCAGAGTGGGAGCATGGAGAGGAAACGGTGGACTCCACAATGAAGGAAAGCAGATTCCAAGGAGGAAAGGGAGGGCAAGCAAGGAGAGCCCTTCTAGGAGAGATAGGAGGAGACATGAGCAGGTGAGTGGACGCAAAAGCTCTCTAGGATGATCTGCAGAGTCTTGGTTTCATTTCAAGTCTGGCCAAACCTGAAATGGAAAAGGAGGTTGGGAGACGAAGAGCCCGCTCATAAGATGAAAGAGTAAAATGAGTCAGGGTGACTAAAGGGAAGGTAAAGAAGTCTCATAGAGAAGAAGTGGGATAGGGGAGGACAAGAGGCAGGTGGTGATGGCACAACTAGCCGTTCGGTGGAGGCATTCAAATTTGGTGATTTTGGTAATGCTTAAGAAAGGAAACCATCTGGGTGAAGGATATGTGAGAAGGGGCCAAAGAAAAGCTTTATACAGAAGAGAGAGAGGGACTCCTTAGAGGGGCCCCAAGAGGAAGCAGAGATACAGCATAAGGCCTTGAGACGTGGAAAGAATTTGGCCTTCAGCGAAGATACATGTGTAGAAAAAGAAAGAATGCAGTCAAAGGTGACCCCAAAAAAAGTTGGAGTAGGATTGAATCGGAGGCAAAAGCTCAATAAAAGGAGGTTGGGCTGGAGGTTAGCTTGGTGGGGGCCAACTAAAAAGAATTAGGCCTCACATTTGCTCAGATTGAGAGGAAGACACCAGTACTTGTGTGGCCAGCGCTCCAATCAAAACAGAGCTCCTTGTGTGGCCTCCACTGCAGAGGGCACCAAGGGAGAGGAGGACCAAATGGCCAGATCATCAGCATAAAGAGAGCAGCTGACAGAACAAGCAGAGAGGCCGGAAGATCATTAATGAAAAGAGAGAAAAGAACAGGGTCAAGAACAGATCCTTACAGAACACCTCAATGAACTCAAAAGAAGCGACTTTTGTGATTTTGATAAATGACACAAGCGCATCTATCAGGAAGGAAAGATTGAGTCCAACAAGCAAAGCAAGGAGGGAGGCCGGCCGAAATGAGTTTATGGAAAAGGGCAGAATGCCAGACAGAATCAAAAGCTTTGGAGAAATCAATGGTAGAGAGGATCGTTCAAGAGCCTGGCCTGGGTTTGTTAAACCCATCCGAAACGGACTGAGAAAGGAACAGAATTTGATCTAGAGTAGACCGTCCAGGACAGAAACCGGCCTGGTGGGGAGAGAGAATGGAATTAGATTCCAGAAAGAAGAGTAGACTGGATAGAATGATGCATTTAAAAAGCTTTGATATGCAGAAGGTGAGAGAGATAGGCTGAAAGGAAGCAGGAGAGTCGAGAGACATTCCCATCTTGTGGATGGGAATAATTGAAGATGGTTTCTAGATGGAAGGAAAGGAATGCAAAGTCCAGGAAAGATTGATGAAGAAAATCCATGCAAGAGCGAGGAAGATGCTTTAGCATGGGTTAGGCAACTTTGTCTTGGTCAGTGGCAGTGAAGGAGGAAAGATTGGAGGCAGCCACAAGAAATTCAGTGGGAGAGAAAGAAGAGCAAAAGGATGAGTGAGACTCTTCCAGGCACGTGGGTTGGCAAAGCTCAGAAAGGTAGCCTCTGGCTCTGGTATGCAGGGCCTTTGGCTGAGAAACAGAAAAATGGGATCTTAGGAAGGCGGCATAGACCGAAGTCAACTCCCTGGAAGAAGAACAGTTAGGGAAGTTAGAAGAGGAGGAAGATGAGGAAGAGGAACCAGCTACAGAATGAAGAAGAGAGTAAACAAATTTAGGGTTAGATTTTGGCGAAAGAGAAGAACAAGTCATCTGCCATGTCTCAGCCTTGGCCTTGGCAATGACAGACGAGGCACATCGGGAAGTGGAGATGTAAGCCTGGCAATCTTCATCACTTCTGTAAGCCACAGTGAAAGCCTTGCATCTTTTATTAACCACTTCTTTCACTTCAGCAGACCACCGGGCTGTAGGTTGGCATTTGATGCGGCCAGAAGGAATGAAGAATTTGGCCACATTCAGTGCCAAGGAGGTAAAGAGAGCAGTGGCAGAGAAAAGAGACGAGTATTCCTCTGCAGAAGGACAGTGAGAGTCAAAGTAGAAGGCAAAGTCATCCCAGCAAACTTTCTGAAAATTGAAGGATGAGGGACGCTCGTTGGGGCGAAAGACCAGAGAGAGAGAGAGAAACAGTTAGAAGAATTGGCAGATGATCAGAACCCCAAAGCAGGTCCTGAAGCACCTCCCAGGAGCAGGAAAGAGCAAGAAAGGAGGGAGCAAAGAAAGTGTCAGGGGAGGAGCAACTTCCAGAGGAGCAATGGAGAAGGGTAGGTGTGTCAGGATCATTGAAAGGGAGCAGGTCAGAAGAGATGACCCAGTTGAATACTTTCTCCCCCGTGGGGTTGGGTGTACCTCTTGACTCCCAGAGGGGGTGATGGCAATTAACGTTCCCCAAATGAAGGGATTTCTGGGGGAGGAAAAATGGAGGGAGAAAAGGAAGCGGTTCTGTCATCCGTCATAGAAGAGCGAATAGGGTGAGCATACACATTAAAAAATGATAGTGAGGAGGAGTTGTTAAGAGAGACGTTGACTCCTACATAATCAGAGTAGGGATCAAGCAAAGAAAGAAAGAGAGGAGGTAGAAAGTTCAGAGAAAGATAAGCCCTGCCTGACAAAAATGATGATGCCACAGCTAGCATACGTGGGATCACGAGAGAGAATGCCAGACCGGGAGTGAGTGCGATCACAATGCGGAGAAGAGAAACCAGGAATCCGAAAAGAAGAAGATGAGTTAAGATTGGATTTCTGTCATCATTCCTGTTAATCATCTACGTTTGTGGCCCAGAACAAGAGCAGCACATTCTTTTGTATCGGCTTTAAGTCGAAAGAAGGTATAGAGTATATTTCCCATCAGCATAGCCACGACTTTGGTTAGTTGTTGGGGGAAAAACAACACTTTTCCTCTTTTCACAATGACCGTGGTAGGCTGCAATGTTCCTGATGCAGCCATGTTTCACAAGTCCAATTAATATTCATTGTTGTCACGACTTTTTGGCAATTGCTTTTGCTTTATTGTTTGTAAAATGGGAATTGCACAGCAGGATGCAATGTTGTATAATAGAATTAGACGCTATGATGCAAAACGCTTCTTAGAAAACTGTTTTATATAGTTCTCAGAAAATCTTTTATCTAAAAGTAAAAGTCGTTTATCTTAAAAAGAAGATTGTATCGCAATGTTTTGATCATATCTCACTATCGATAGCTAGTGTCTTTGCAAATAAACAAACCCTGAACAGATTGAAGACAGCCCTGGTTTTTTCATCAAACGGATTTGCTGTTTTGAGATAACATATATAACACCCGCTTACCAATCTCCCACAAACCTTGTCCTATGATGTTAGATGGCGACACCTGCCAGATACCCCACACAAACTCTATCAAGCAATGATTACTCTAGATAAGGTCCCTCTGAAACAATGGCAACGCCTTTTCCCCAAACCTCACAAAAATTTGTGCTTAGCCGATGAATTACAAATTAACAGTGTAACAGCAGCCTATGAAATCAGTCTTTGGAACACTAAGGCTGCTGAGACAGATGTATAGCCGAATTTGCGCTCACTCCAAAATCTCACACTTCCAGCCGATGTTATGAAATTATACTGTATTGAAGTGGTTATTGACGTGGTAGAGGGTAAAAAGTACGGTTATCTGTAACATGGAGATAAATTTCCAAATGAAGCTCACACAAGAGAGATCAGACTACGGGTTCAGTTATAACACAAGTTATTGTCAAATTCCGGTTTAATAATTTAGATATTAAACAATCGATGTTAAGAAAAACCAGCGACATAAGTAGGTAACAAAAAACAAGTATTACAATTGAGCTTACCGGACTATGACGGAACCGATCCAAAATATATACAGCACGTTCAGTAAATTGTAATCCAAGCAACAATGACACTCTCCAACGGTTATTTTACACAATGCTTCCGACAGTTATTTCACACAAATATTTCGACCGTTCTCCCAGTTGTGAATCTTAACTATACTGGTTCACATACATTTTTATGACTTGTCTTTGAATTAAGCACACTTAAACTTTGGAATACTCGGGGAAAAAAGGCTCAAATTGTGATTACTAGCAGCACGACGTGATGAACTGAGTCTCAGACTTGTATCGAAAGACAGCGGGTTTAAAACTCAGAACATTGCATATAAAATTTGAACGTGTAAATTCAACAAAAAGTTTTGAAATAATTTTATTTGATTTGCAAATGTCTCAGTCAATTTGTTTAATCTTATCTCACTACCCAAATCTGGTGTCTTTACAAACAATAACATCGAAAAAACCTCTCACACACCTTCCGCAAACCTAATCGCAAGACCTCTGATAGTTATGTTAAATCAATTTCTTAGTTTCTTTACAAGTTTGACTTTGTCACCAAACAGATTCGCGATTTTGAGATAACAAATATTAAACAGTAACATCTCGGAATAGCTTTTTCCAACCCTCCCACAAATCTAATCTTATGATGTCTGATAGCGCCACTTGTCAGCATCTAAAGCACATTCTTTCCTCTTTTATTTTGAAAGTCGTAAAAAAATAAGTTTTCGCTTTTGAAATTCCTCGGACAGTTCTTCCAAATAAACGTTCTAAATGTTTTCGCCTCACGGAATTTTATCACAATGTTTAGTGACCTAACTTTACAAATAATATTAAACGATACCCCCACAAAAAATACACAAACCCTCTCACAAAGCTTACCCTATGATGTATGATAGCCATCAGCTTTGCTACAGCAGCTCCACATAGTTCTGTCACAACCTTGTCCAAATGACCCATCATATAGCCAACTACTTCCCCTGTAGGAGGACAGTGGAAATCGAAGTAGACAGCAGAGTCATTCCAATAAACTTCTGGAAACTGAGGGATGACGCTTATTGGAATGGGAGAGCGGAGAAAGAGGCACCTTGCAAAGAGTAGGGAGATAGTCACTACTCTGGTTTTGAATCACCTTCCGGAATCAGAAGAGGCCATGAGAAGTAAGAGCGAAAGAGTGCTCGGTGAAAAGCGGCTGCCAGAGTAGGGATTTCTGGTTAATTAAGTTGATTAAACTTTTCGTTTACAAATTTACAAATTCCTAATGCACTCCATAGCCTATAGAAACAAAAATAGTTCATAATGCGAAGTGCAAAATGATTTACAACACGTCCGGTTCGATTGGTGAAGCAGCCCAAATAAGTTGCTTTTTTTTTGATAGGGAAAGAGTGATCTGCGATCGTTCGTTTCGTTCTTGGCTGCGTAGAAAGAATGACGTTGCTCGAAAAAGGAAAGAAGTTGAGCACCTTTCTAGAAGGAGAAGTGAACGGGAGATACGAAGAACTCGGAAGGCAGATAAGCTGATAAATTCTCTGCGTCAAACCAGTGCGCTGAAATATTATTCAGTCTAATTTTTTGCATTTTACATTTCATGTTTTCTATCCCTCGGCAAGGGCAGTACAATCAATTAATGTCATGCTATATTTGAAGGCTGTTTATTGTGTGCACTGTTGTGTAGCTCTTATGTGTTGGTATGCTTGAAACGTAATCCCCTTCATACTGTACAAGCACAACAATGTCACATCTAACATAAATTTTTCAATTTGTAAGTCTTATGGAAATGCATTAACTATAGTTTGTTTATCGTAGATTTGTAAGAAAAGTTTGTTAGTATAACATAAAAAATTGGTTTGAAACTAACTTATTGTATTATGTGCCACTTTAGGCCAACATTATAAACTTGACAATTGATCCTATTGTTTAGTCTAGTGCTATGATTTATTTTGATTACAATAAGTAGTACCGTAATCCATGTAAGATAATTTATCTGCTTGTGATAAACTGCTGTCTGGGCAAAAGCTATTAAACTAGAAAAATATAACCATTGCCGTTTTTTTTAATTTAAATACATATGGTTCTTTTTATGTCACAGCGATTTTTAGAACACAATTTTGGTTTCACTTTCGATTGGTTTCACCAGTTCAACCTGTTTTTTCAAGCTTTGTTAGCTGTGGTGGATTTTTTTGAGGTTCTTCAGTCAGTTTAATATCCAGCTCTTTTAGCCAAGACAGTATCTTTTGAAACTTGTACAGCTACATGTAGTGGGGCCTAGCAAAGGCCAAAACCACTACAGTGATAAGCACATTTTTTCCTGTAGAATGATTCTGAAGAATTTCGGGGTTATTCAGTCTGCTAATTACGTTAAGTCTGTTCGGCAAGAAAGGATCATAAAAGTGGTGAGAAAAGCTGGTCCATTTGGTTATTTTGTTAACAGCAAAGTTAATATTATTTTTGATTTCATGCTTATTGAACATCTACGTAAAATCAAAGATCGAATATAGCTCGTAGTTTTTGTTTGTGAATATAGATTCAAAAACTGCTGCAAACGCTTTTCAACAATAGCATGTGTAGAATTTACGCTTCGTTTCCCATGCTATCGGGAAGCACCATTAGAATCAGGTGAATAAAACCAAAGATTGATCTAGTTATAACATGTATCAAATTCGGATGATATTCCCCGGTCAATAAGGAAAGGAAAGCATGAATTTAACAATTTCAATTGTTAAAAAATTTACCTGTTAGTAAAAGCAGTAGCATATTCGTTTTTCCACCCAATGTTTCTAGTTTGCGTTGTTGTGCAAGCACATGGCTAAAAATTAAATTGAAGAATTTTGGTACCGACCAGCGAGAGATTAAGCTAAGACACGCAACCTATCAAGTAATAGCACTTGTGATTGAAACTATTTTTGTAATCTTTTTTTTTTGTAAATAACATAACAAAAATCTAGCTTGATCTAGCAGAAAATAAGGCTAATATAAATTAAATTATATGACTCCTGATACTTTTATTCAGCCGCAATAAAATCTCCGTTGCTGGTTACTTACTTAGTGTTGTTGTTTCACTTAGCTGTACAACCAAGTACCCTATTTTCGATGTTGCTAAGTCTTTAATAATGGCTAATGGTGTGTGTTTTCTAATTACCAAACTGAAGATTTTGCTTTATCGAATCTTTGCTTGTGTTTCGTAGCAAAATCAGGATGCTTACATTTCTATTTGTGTGGCTTCTTGCCAAGTGTAACGCAAGTGATTAGCCTACGAAGAGCAAAAATCTGGAGATGTGATATCTCAGTACTACTGTCGATATGTATTCAAATTACCCACTAAATCGCTTAAATATTTTTGGCAAAGTGTTACGTCAACAAGCACAAAACTAGAAGCAACAATTCATGTTTATCGAAAACTCGTGAAGAAACTTTATTAACAAATTGCAGCTGCTTTAAAAAAGTGCTGTACCGTACGTGCAATATTATAATATCGTAGTCTACGGTTGAATGTTGATTAAATGATTGTCAACCGTGATTTTTGTTGCCACTGTGTTTGGTGTGCAGTTTACAGTGTATGAGCTAGACTATTTTGTCATGTGTGGCTGAGGGTATCCAGACAATTCAAAGTGGTCAATGATTGTGTTTAGCTATATCCTCCATAATGTGATCGTAGGGCATATAATAGAGCATATTGTTACAAACGTGGTCGATTTTGAATTGTCGTAGAATCGCGGCTGAGTCATCGCTCATTAAAAAGCTCGTCCGCTAAAAAGAAATTTTATACTCCGTTATAATTACTGATAGTTTTATTTGATACGTTGAGGAATCACTTAGTGTGAACTATTGAGAAACTATGTTTAATCTTACTCCTGTCACAGCTGTTCCAGATCAAATTTAGTGTTTGCGAATACCGAAGGTGATTTACTTTTTAGACCAGCGGTTCCCAAACTGGGCGCCGCGAAAGTTGTTGCATTTGTCGCTGTCAAGTTCGCTCTGTACCTCGAAATTTTACTATGGAAAAAATATTGTCTGGAAGAGTTGCTCGTAAACAGATTACGTAGTCACGCGTAACAATGTAATATATTGTGTAACAATTGCCCGTTCAGTTTCATTAACCTGTGTGAAGTGTAAATTCGGCTGAAATTTTTGTCCACCTTTGAGGAGATAATGATGAAAGACAGCGCTTCTCTGGGTATTCTACCTGGTAATGGTAAAATTGTAATTATATTCTATTCTCTATTTTTGCCCGGATGTTGGGGTGAATCATAAGAAATCCCTCATTGGCTGTTTACAATTGGATTAGCATTGGCATGATCTGATGAAGTGTAGCACGTGCCTTTTCGATAATTATAAATTAAGCGAGCACATTTTTCAAAATTTTCTGACGTTTTCTTTTCCACCAAGGATTTGTCGAATCAGCTCTCATACTGTTAAGATTCCGGAAATAAAGAAGGTTGGTTGAATTTTCTTTATAATGTTTGTGGGTTTCTAAATTCACCTTGGAACTACCTTAGAACTATCTGGCTACAGCTTGCGTAGAATTATCTGTTTGCTTTCTCTGTACGTGTCGCCTGCCTATACAGGGCTATATGTCCTACGTCAAAGGGACAGAGTAGGGTACTAACTGCTGTTAGGTGACCGCCGCTGTAATCTACTGTTAGTGGGTCATACACCATATTATACCAGAAGGCCATATATTTGCTGCTTTCTTTACAAATAATTACAGTGCAAAAGTTATTAACAACTGGTTATAATTTTACAGCTTGTTAATATTAATATTTTTTACGGCAACCACACGATTGTAGAAAATAACACTTTCCGTTGTGTCAAACAATATCTGCAGTAAAGTAGAATCAGTTGCTCAGAAACAAAGCTGTTCCACTCTCAAACAATACCATTTGTAGGAGGATCGTTAAAATTTGGGATGATATTAGTGATCAGCTAGCTGGTAGCGAAAATGCGTGGAAATGAGTTCAGCTTAAAGTTAGATGAGGCAACAACCAGTACCTGTGATAAAGATGCTTATTTGATTTGTTACGTACACTTTATTGATGACGACGACAACATCGTTCAAGATTTTATGTGAGGTTTTATTGTAGCAAGGTGGCTTTCCAAAGGCAAAGTTCTTTTACGTGTGTACAAAGTGAGAAACAAACTTCCTATTTTTAAAAGAAAACCATGCACTTGCTACTATCTTTGAGGATCAAGTTTTCCCGGCTGAGCGTATTTCTGTGATATTTTTGCAAAATTAAATCAATTAAACATCTCACTTCAAGGAAAAATACTCAACTTTCTGCAACTCCAAGACAAAATTTAAGCCTTTAGAAGAAAACTACAGTTGTGAAAAACTGATTTGTTGATAACTAACGAGCAATGTGATAGCTTTCCACTTCTAAAATCCCATTTAAACTCGCAATCTGCCAATTTTTCCCTGCAGAATACCGGTGAGTGTGATATGAAGATTGTGATGTGTTCGCATTTGGATGCTCTAATCTCGCATTTTGAGAAATATTTTTCTGAAGACATGGAGAAGTGCAGTTGGATAAATCTTTTTGTTGATAATGCAAATGCCCCTCAGGGGTTTACATCTCTGGAAGCTGAACAATTTATCGATCTTCTAATCTCACTTTAAAAAGTGTTTACAACCCTAATTCTCTCATTTCATTTTGGGTTAAGGCTCGAGCTGAATTTCCACTTGTAGGCTGTAAAACTTCTGTGAACTTTTGTGAAGCTGGTTTTTCTGCGGCAGCAGTAGGCTAATCAAGTCGAAGTACCGCAACAGGATGGACATTGAATGCGAGATGCGTGTTGCCTGCACCAATCAACAGCCGCCTCAACGTGGTGGTGCGGTCCCCGGCCCCGTTTGGGTTGGGTCGAAATGGCTGTTGGCCTTCCCGAGGGTCCCAGTTACCCCGGGCACTCCCCATTCATTTTTTCGCTATGCTGCCCCCTGAACGACCGCAGAAGGGCAGCACACAGCATCTTTAAAATCGGTCGCCTGTTCTTACTTTTTCTTCTCTCCTGCCCTACTCTTGCCCTCCTTCGTCTCCTCATTCTTCTTCTTCTCCTGATGAGCGGTAACGTTCATCCTAACCCTGGCCCCATCTTTCCTTGCTCTGTGTGCGCTGGAAATGTGACCTGGCGGGGCAAGTCAGTGCAATGCTGCGCTTGCTCCAAATGGGTCCATCTAAGGTGCTCACAACTTTCTTTATCTAACTTCAGAGCTCTTGGCAGCTCTCACTCTTGGAGCTGCCCCCCCTGCCGTAACACTGTGACTCCCCCCTCCTCGGACTCCTCCGGCACGTATACCTCCACTGTGGAATCTGGCCCCCCCTCTGCTAATGCTGCACTCATGCCCCACCCTCGTCTCCAAACTTCTTATCCCCCATCTGCCCATTCTATATCTCCTTCCCCTGCCCTTCCACCACCGTCCCTTGCTCCTGGCTATACTTCTGCACCTCCTGCCTCCTCTTCTCCCCCTGACTCTCTCAGGGTTCTTCAATGGAATGCTGGAGGTCTTCGAGCCAGGAGCACTGAACTACTTCACTTTCTTTCATCCCATCCTGTCGACCTTATCTGCATTCAGGAATCCAATCTAAACTCCTCTTCCTCTTTCCGGATTCCTGGATTCTCTGTTCTGCGTTCTGATCGTACTCACTCCCGGTCTGGCATTCTCTCTTCTGATGCCTCGCATGCCAGTGGCGGCGTTGTCATTTTCGTCAGACAGGGCCTATCCTTTTCTGAACTTTCTATCACCTCTCTTTCTTCGCTCGATCCCTACTCTGATTATGTAGGGGTCAACATCTCTCTAAACAACTCCTCCTCGGTGTCATTTCTTAATGTGTATGTCCCCCCTATTCGCTCCTCCCCAACGGATGGCAGAACCGATTCCTTCTCTCCCTCAATTCTTCCCTCCTCCAGATATCTCTTCATTCTGGGGGACTTCAATTGCCATCACCCGCTTTGGGACTCAAGAGGTACTTCCGACCCCCGTGGGGAGGAAGTATTCGACTGGGTCATCTCCTCAGACCTCCTCCCCCTCAATGACCCTGACACACCCACCCTTCTCCATCGCTCCTCTGGCAGTCGCTCCTCTCCTGGCATCTCCTTTGCTCCTTCTACTCTTGCTTTTTCTTGCTCCTGGGAGGTGCTTCAGGACCTGGGTTCTGACCACCTACCAATTCTTCTATCTATCCCTCTCTCTCCGGTCTTTCACCCCAACGAGCGCCCCCCTTCCTTCAATTTTCAGAAAGCTCGCTGGGATGACTTTGCCTCCTACTTTGACTCTCACTGTCCTACTGCAGAGGAATACTCGTCTCTTTCTCTTTCCTCTGCAGCTGCTCTCTTTACCTCTCGGCAATGAATGCGGCCAAATCTTTCATTCCTTTCGGCCGCATCAAACGCCCTCCTAAAGCCTGGTGGTCTGCTGAGGTGGAAGAAGCGGTTGGTGAAAGACGCAAGGCTTTCGCTACTGCTCACAGAAGTGATGAAGATTGCCAGGCTTACATCTCCGCCTCTCGACGTGCCTCGTCGGTCATTGCCAAGGCCAAGGCTGAGGCATGGCAGACGACCTGCACTTCTCTTTCACCTAAATTTAATCCTAAATCTGTGCACTCTCTTCTTTGCTCTATTGCTGGCTCATCTTCCTCGTCTTCTTCCTCTCCTAACTTTCCTAACTGTTCCTCTCCCAGGGAATCGGCTTCGGTTTATGCCGCTTACCTGAGGTCTCACTTTTCCGTGTCTCAGCCAAAGGCCCTGCGCAGCAGAGCCAGAGGCTACCTCACTGAGCTCCGCCGAGCTACGTGCTCTGTGGAGTCTCACTCGTCCTTTTGCTCTCCTTTCTCTCCCGCATAATTTCTTGCGGCTGCCTCCAACCTCTCCTCATCCACTGCCACTGGCCCAGACAAAGTTGCCTATCCCATGCTAAAGCATCTTCCTCGCTCTGGCATGGATTTTCTTCATCACATCTTCAATCTTTCTTGGTCTTCACATTCCTTTCCTTCCATCTGGAAACCATCTTCAATTATTCCCATCCACAAGATGGGAATGTCTCTCGACTCTCCTGCTTCCTTCCGACCTATCTCTCTCACCTTCTGCGTATCAAAGCTGTTTGAACGCATCATACTATCCCGTCTACTCTTCTTTCTGGAATCTAATTCCATTCTCTCTCCCCGCCAGGCCGGTTTCCGCCCTGGACGGTCTACACTTGATCAAATTCTGTACCTTTCTCAGTCCATTTCGGATGGGTTTAACAAACCCAGGCCGGGCTCTCAGACGATCCTGTCTACTATCGATTTCTCTAAAGCTTTTGACTCTGTCTGGCACCCCGCCCTTTTCCACAAACTTATTTCGGCTGGCCTCCCTCCTTGCTTTGCTCGTTGGACTCAATCTTTCCTTTCTGACAGGCGCGCTTGTATGGTTTACCAAAATCACAAAAGCCGTTCCTTTCGAGTCCGTCGAGGTGTTCCGCAAGGATCCGTTCTTGGCCCTGTACTTTTCTCCCTCTTCATCAATGATCTTCTGGCTTCTCTGCCTTCTTCCGTCAGCTGCTCTCTTTACGCTGACGATCTGGCCATTTGGTCCTCCTCCCCCTTGGTCCCCTCTGCGGTGGAGGCCACACAAGGAGCTCTGTTTCGATTGGAGCGCTGGTCTGAGTACTGGTGTCTTCCTCTCAATCCGAGCAAATGTGAGGCCTCCTTCTTTTCAGTGGATCCCCACCAGGCTAACCTCCAGCCCAACCTCCTCCTACTCGGCTCCCGCCTCCGTTTTAATCCCACTCCAACTTTTCTTGGGGTCACCTTCGACCGCACTCTTTCCTTTTCTAGGCATGTATCTTCGCTGAAGGCCAAATTTTTCCCACGTCTCAAGGCCTTACGCTGTATCTCTGCTTCTTCTTGGGGCCTCTCTAAGGAGTCCCTCTCTGTTTTGTATAAATCTTTTCTTCGGTCCCTTCTCACTTACGCTTCACCCGGATGGTTTCCTTTCCTAAGCGCTACCCATTTTACCAAATTGGAACGCCTCCACCGAGCGGCCAGTCGCGCCATCACCGGCTGCCTCTCGTCGTCCCCCATCCCTCTACTACTCACCGAGGCTTCTCTACCTCCCCTACGAGTCACTCTGACTCACTTCACTCTTTTTTCTCATGAGCGGGCTCTTCGTCTCCCAACCTCCTTTCCCATCTCAGGTTTGGCTAGACTAGGAGTGAAACCAAGACTATGCAGATCGTCCTGGAAAGCTTTTGCGTCCACTCACCCGCTCATGCTTCCTTCTACTTGTTCTAGGGATGCTCTTGTTGCTTGCCTTCTCTGTCCTCCTTGGAATCTTCCCTCGTTCACGGTCGAGTCCACCCTTTCCTCTCCATGCTTTTGCTCTGATCCCCCTCACTCTCGCCAAGGTGCGGCTCTCGCCCACCTTGACTCTCTTCCTCCTCATGATCTGGTACTCTGGACAGACGGCTCTGTTCCTTTTCCTTTTGGCAAGGGCGGCTCCGGCGTTCTTGCCAACTGCTCTCTCTGTGGCACTGAGGCCACTCTTTCCTTTTCGGCAGGCCCAGTTTGTTCCAATTTTTCCGCTGAAGCCTGCGCCATTCTGCACGCTTTTTGCTGGTCTCGGCAACACCATAAAGTCTGCCATTTTTCTTGTCTTCTTCTCCTGTCTGACTCTCGTTCTGTCCTCGCCACCCTGTCCTCTCCTCCACCTTTCCTGTTATCTCAAACTCTGTGGCAGATCTGGCAGGAACTGTCCTTCTTCTCCTCCTGTTCTATCAGGCTACAATGGGTCCCCGGACACTCGTTTCTCCTGGGGAACGACACAGCTGATGAGCTTGCCAGACGGGGAGCGCTGCTTGCGCCCTCCGCAATCCCTTGTAGTCTCTCTCTTCTTGCCTCTCGTATCCACTCTCGTCTTATCTCGGACTGGAGACGTACTGTCTCTTCAAAGTTCTTTGACACACAGGTTCCCTCAATTTCCACTGAGGAACTTGTGCTCCCTCGTCATGCTCGCTGTGTCCTCTCTCGTCTTCGCTGCAATGGACACAGCCTTCTTTTAGGTTCCTATCTCTCCAGGATTGGCAGAATCGAGAATTCTTCTTGCAGCGCCTGTGGACACTCGTCCCAGGACATCTCTCATCTCATTCTGCACTGTCCAGCTACGGACTCTTTGCGCCGCTCACTCTTTGGCGACTCTCTGTCTCTTTACGACCTCTGGTCCAGACCCTGGGGAGTTGCCCGACTTCTGGGGCTCCATGGTCTTCTACCATGCCCCCATCCCTCGGAAGGGGTCGGGTAAACAACAACAACAACAACAGATGCGTGTTGCAACATCAAACATTGCACCGCGCTTTGATAAAATGTGCTTAGAGCAACAAGCTCACCGCTCACATTAAATGTTTTTCAGTATTTTGCATTTTGAAGAATAAACATGATTTAAATACAATTTTTTGGTAAAACTTAAAATTTGCTAATTTTGGCTTCATTTCGGCGCCGTGAATATTGATAAGTTTTCAAAGAGCGCCGTTAACAAAAAAGTTTGGGAACCCCTGTTTTAGACTATTGATAGTTTTCGCAACTATTTATAAAAGTCAGCTGGTAAGTGTTTACAGCAAAAGTAAATATACTACCAGGAATCTACCCATGAAGTAACTTGCTCGAAGCGATCCAGGTTGATAATCACATAATAGATAAAATCAAGATACACTAGATCTGCTGAGCTGGAAATGCTCAGCAGATCTAGTGTATCTTGATTTTATCTGGTAAGTGTTTTTGATGTTCCATCTCGACAGTCGCTGATGCGAGCATGACGTCTCCGGCAAGTCTTTACGTGGGTGTACAACACGGGGCATTTCTTTCTGTGTGTAGCGATAGTGGTTGGGGATTGTTATTTCTCGTAGGCTAAGTTTGTTATTCCTCAGAAAGTACAATCAGGCTGGGCCTTGTTGGACATTCAAACTACCGGTACCGGCACGATGGTGTAGTGGTTAGAGCGTCTGCTTTGCAGTCGGTAGACTAGGGGTTCATTCCCCTTGTCGAGTCATACCAAAAGACTTTAAAAAATGGTATCCACAGCTTCCCTGCTTGGCGCTTGGCATTTATGGGAGATTGTGGAGAACAAGCCGGCAAGTTCACTTGTTGTGTCTTTGGGCAAGGCACTTAACGGGACGCCCCCGCCTTTATGTGGAAAACAGGTGGCCCAGACATCACGGAAATGGCAACTCCCAAGCGAGTGCGGACTTCCCGTCCAAAATATAGCGATGCAATTCGCTTTCTCGTGAATTGAGAATAAATATGAACAATACAAAAACAAAAAAAGCTGTTTAAATTCAGCTTGTAGTGGTCTTATCAAATGAAGCATGTAGGGTGAAGCGGCACATCTGCTTTTTTCCCTGTTAAAATTTGGCGTTCGTTCAGATGCCATTGAACTTAGCGCAGCACAATGCAACATAGCTATACGTGCCGTTACATAGGGCATGGACTCTTATATAATGTATTCACTGGAACAAAAATTAAAAATCGTTTTTGAGAGGCCAAGTGCAGAGGCAATAAAACGCACCTTAAATATGCATTAGCGAAACGGTTGGCACAGCATGCTGATGGTAAAAGTACAGAGGAGCTTGTTAATTTTGAGCTGTAGAGGTGTTAGTTTGATGTCTTATCAAACAAGTGTAGCCATAAGCCTCAGAAGTCCAGGGTGTTAGCCTATCACTCTTAAAGTCTGCGAAAGTGGGAAAACGGCACACCTGTTTTTTTCTGTTGAAATTTGATATTTGTATGGATACCATTGAATTTACTGAAGTATGACGCAATGTAGCTGCACGTGCCGTTGCTCTGGACTTCGGTGCTGAGCAGACTAGAAAAAACTGAGAAGACCAGAAAAAGCACAAAAATCATTTTTTAAGATCGTATTTTACGTAGGCTTACATTAGTGTAAAGTTTAATTTGATGGTGAAATGGATGCAATTGAGTCATGAACGAATTGCCTAGAAATATTTTTCTTACAGTTTGGTTAACAGCCAAATGAATAATATTCACGGAATGGGGGTAAAATAAATGAGTGGTGGTCCACTTTACCCCGTTAGTAAACTATTTTTATGTTTATAGTTTCACGACTAAATTAGGTGATAAATATTTTATAGTTTTTTGTTAGAGAATGCTTCGCAACCGCAAAAAGACATCCACTTATCAATTGTGGACCAAAGAAGCTAGGTCCATGGCTATTTGGGTTGTTCCGTCAATCGCCGTGTAGTTTTTCTCAGCGATTTGACTTCATAAAGGGTAATCGTTTGAGAATGTGACACAAAGAATTCATCAGCAACTTCCTGTAGAATATAATAATGTTGTCATAAAGAAATTAAGTGATCTGGTGTTACCGGTATATTGTTAAGAGTTTAAGTAAATTATAGCTTCAGATTTAGACCTCTACAGCAAGCCGAACAATAGGCCCCTACTGAGAAGTATTACTGTAGTAAACTGCTTTGATCGGGCTTCCTGCGGACTATTTCTAAAACCTTTCCTTTGTTGTATTGTCTTTTTTTGTTCTTTGCCCTGTGGTTGTTTGACTCATATATATGACGCGTGCATCTACTCATACATACACACACACACATATATACTCTCCACGTGTATTTTTACCATTCTTTGTCAAAACGTGAACGTGGCGAAACAAGTAGTGAATTATCGTTTCAATCTGATTACGCTTCGGATTTGTGTTAGAAACTGCGTGTTGATTCCCCTTCTTGATTGTTGTTAAGACTGTGTGGCAGTCTTTATTGCCGAGGAATTTTCGTTCTGCGCACACTGGTCGGAGCTGCGCATATTTGTAAATAAAAATTCCAAGAAAACTTCAACCGTTTCCTGTTTTTGTTTGATAAAGCGGAAAGGATCCGTAGTGCTAATATTACTAGCCCTACAAAACAACTTGATTAGTTCAGTGCTAACGGTACGCTTGGCGCGGGAATCAGTGAGTTGAAACCTGGTGTTGCCGCACCATAAAATTGAAACAAAAACTGCTTCATACAAGATTGATGCTGTATCAACCAGCAAGAGATCAAAAGCGTATTCGACATTTTTCAAAACCGTCAAGTGAACGTACGTCAGGAGGGGCGAAGCGACACCCCTACAACGGAGGTACGGTACTGATTTTTGTTATATTTCTTTATATTTAAGCTGTAGGAAATAAGATCCTTTGAGCAATAACGTGCTGACTGAACCCAATCGCTGGGAACTAGCAGTCACAAGGAGGAAGGCACGACAGCAAAACTTTATTCCACCAATTTACGCGGTTGTGGTAACAATTGAATTACGTCCGTCCGTCACGAAATCCAACAATGAAAGAGAGCACAATATCTCCGACCACATGGTCGGTAACAAAATCTGCACGCGACACCAGGAATTAGGTCGCTGCACACGTCACATTAACAAAAAATAAGGGATAAACAACCTCATGGCGGGAAAGGCAAGCCGATCACCGAGCTACCAAGAGAAGATAAAAATAAACATAATCTAGCCCTAATAAAAAAAAGAAAAATAAATGTGTGTGATTTTAGACGCATACAATAACAATATGCGTTGCAATATCACGGCTAGGTTGCCGGAAAGCCATGCAGGCTAGATTCCTGGCGTGAGGTTACATCGCCAGGCATGCGAACTATAGGAGCACGATGTACTTTAAACGGAGATAGCCGAGCGGCTACAAACCTGACGGTAGATACTTCGTCAGTTAACATTACTTCATCAGCAAAATCATAGGGTAAAGCAGCAAAGGTGCGCGAGCTGGGTGTCAAACTGGAAACGCACAAAGTTGCAAATTAGCAAACACAGCTCTTACATTAAACAACTAGAATCACACACATCAGTGGGAGCAAGGTGCCAAGCCACTGAAGCCACTAAAACTAATAAAAAAATTAAAAAAAGACAAAAAGATGTTTGGCATGGCAGCTCGATGAAGTGCGAGGCGCGACACGCTACAAAGCCTTTGGTTGGACATATTTACGTGCTTACCAGGTTATTTTCTTTGTGAGTGATGTCGCTAGTAGGTAGCGGGCTAAAGCATACTTCAGCGGTCGGCGGGTGTGTGACCGAGGGGTTGGTTCTCCTGGACTGGACTAGGGCATTTGGGGAGGAGCAGCAGCAGTTACCCGGTAGTAACGTTGCTTCCACTTATGGAGGTAAGTTTAAATTTGATGTACGTTGTCAAAAAAGGAATTTTCTTGCCCGCATTGAGCAACTTGGTCGAGTGCTCTCATTGTGTACCGGTAGGCAAGAAGTTTCGCTTTGCTGGGATAAGCTCGAAAATTTGGGCAAAGACGTAAGCAAATTTCATCAATTGTTAATTGATAATGGATGCACTGTTGTGCCTGCTGATGTGGGGGACAAGGTAAGGCTTTGACCGGCACGATGGTGTAGTGGTTAGAGCGTTCGCCTCGTAGTCGGTAGACCTGGGGTTCATCCCCTAAGTCGAGTCATACCAAAAGACTTTAAAAAATGGTATTCACAGCTTCCCTGCTTGGCGCTCAGCATGTAAAAGGGATAGTGTGGAGAACAAGCCGGCAAGCTTGCTTGTGTCCTTGGGCAAGGCACTTAACGGGACGCCTCCACCTTTATGTGGCAGACAGGTGGCCCTCCCGTACTTCACCGAGTTACAATTATGAAGTTGCTAACCCAGCATGTCAGACGACTCTTGGGTACCCACCAGTGGCAGTCCGCCTTGTTGGTGGTGGGGCTACCAGTCACTGAAGACTGGTTCGAAATGGGCTGCCATCTTTCCCCTAGCCTAATTCGAATTAGGTTGACGGCATGAGTCCGAATTGCGGTTCATGCCGTACCTCCATCCCAAGGAAGAGGAGGGGTAAACAAACAAACAAAGGTAAGGCTCACCTTTTAAGTTTATGAGCTAAAATGTCGGGATAGGATGAATCAAATGATAGAGCAGCTAGAGAATAGCGTCTCCAATGTAGGCACGGCCCTTCTAAAAGTTCTGCTAACGCTTTGACCCAAGTTGAGTTAGAGTTGCAGCGGAAGGAACTTCAAATCGAGGCTAAAAAGGCGCAACCGCAAGCCGAATTTAAACTGATGGCGGAACAGCGCAGGCAAGAAATTTTGACCAGGAGCAGTTTTAGGGAGGGGTCCCGAATCAATTACAAAAGTAGACTTTTCACCAGAAAGTCCTACAGGCACTGAACCGGATGTGACCACTATTTTTCAACGTAGCAAGAAGGTGGACAATCAAGTTGTAGTCTCTCAAACTGGGGAGACTGATGTAAGTCTCGGGGCCGCTGGTGACATGTTGCACACGGTTGAGCTCTTGCGTGTGGTTGCCTGTGGAGGGACCGCGTTGTCTAAACCTTGGGGCTCCAAAACAAATTTGAATAATGATATTTCCAATCCAGCTGCTTAACCAGGAAATAGTTTACTGCCTTCTACTTCGACTAACTTTTTTATGCAGGAGCACCCCCCTGTTCTTGAATGAGATGGTTTGTATGCTACAGTAGTGGAGCTGGTGAAGGTTCGGGGCTGC
Organism: Trididemnum clinides; assembly: GCA_963675345.1. Classification (NCBI taxonomy): domain Eukaryota; kingdom Metazoa; phylum Chordata; class Ascidiacea; order Aplousobranchia; family Didemnidae; genus Trididemnum; species Trididemnum clinides. The sequence continues at coordinate 35,605,077 of OY776297.1, forward strand.
TCTGATTAAAGGTACCACCAGGATTCGATCAGGGTTTAAGGCCGAGCAATGTATTACCGCAACGTAGGGCTAATTCGCTATGTGTCTGGACGTGTGTGTGATGTAAATGATGTTGTCGTGAGTCATTATCCGCAGCGTGGTGACAACAGAGAGTGCGTTTCAAGCCGATGTCCACCACCAGAGGAGAAGCACCAAACCTCGGGAGAATTACAAGACGGCTGTCACTACGAATTGGTTAGGTCAGGGTTACGACATGCTCTGATCTTATGATCTCACGACATGCTCACGCAGCATGTCGTAAAAGGCGACTTTTGGAAACCCACCAATGGCAGCCCACCTTGTTGGTGGTGGGGCTACCAGTCATTCATGACTGGTTCGAAATGGACTGCAACCTTTCCCCTAGCCTAAATTAAATTAGGTTAACGACGTGAACCTAAATTACCGTTCATGCCGTACCTTCAGTCTATGGAAGAAGAGGGGTAATCACTACAACATTTGGCTAGGGATGCTAGCAATCGCAGAAATACTCGTTACTCGCCTTCATCTGGTAATTCGAGCGCAGAGCAGCAAAACTGTTTTTTGAGTATCAGAATTGTAAAAACCCTTATGGATAAAATGGCGTGGATTGATTGTGATGGCGCTAACTCGCCCTTCATATTCTTTAAAAATCGTATTAACACGTTAACTTTTTCGCTCCCGCGAAAATAGCGAAAAAAATTCCATAAAGTGGCAGTGCGAAAAACTGTCATAATTAATCATAATTATGTACCTCAAGTTTGTTTGTAGATCATTACTCATCTGTTTACTTCTACATTAAGTGTGATATATCGTTGAAATCTACATTTCTTGAGGATTTCAAATAGAAAAAAAAAATTTTTTTTTTGAATATGCAAATTTTATGCAAATAACCCCCCAATTGGGGGGTAGTTGTCTTCAAAATTAAAGTAGTACCCTCACCTCAAAGATCACTACAAATTTTATTTTCTACCAATTTTTTTAGAAATGGTCGCAAAATGATGCTAAGGAAATAAGTTTTTAAGGTACATCAATTAAAACTTACCTAAAATCCTAAGTTTTCTACAATTTGCAATTTTCTGAGGCACATGACGTTTTTTTTGACCGGTACCGACTGGTACCAAATTTTGGTAGTTAAATTCAGTACCTACAATATGATCAGTCATTATCTGCTACAGGTTATTCTAAACCATCTAACATTAGGTATTTTTGAAACAGGAATTTCTTCAAGATTCAGAAAATATCAAGTTTAAATAGAATATGCTGTCACTAACAATAAAACAGCAGCTTGTTTACACCCTTCCCATTTTTTGAGAAACAAGGGGGATACAGCAAACTTTGATTTAGAGAAGCCAAACTTCTGCTAGCTTTTAAACTTGTATTTCAGTTTTTGTCTCCTTGGAAACTTGATACAAAATGACAACTTTATTGGTAAAATATTTGCAATTTATTTTATCTTTTTATAGGGTGTAGTTTTTGTAAAAATTATAATTTAGTGAAGGCGAGTCAAAAAATTCTTGGGGATTTTGAACTGACATGATGTACAGTACTCATTTTTGGTAAATATCATATACCACTTAGTCTAAACTATTTAAAGTTATATATTGCTGGAAAGCAAATTTCCTAAGCTTTCAAATGTAATCGGTATTTAGCAACATATCATATTTTTTACGCACTAAATCTACTTTTATCTACTTACCATTCAAATTTGTTTGGGGGGTTTTGAGACCCCTAAAAAATTTGGAAATTTAAAACAGTAAATTTTATTATTATCGCTTGAAATTTTGTCAAATGATGCCCCGAAAGAGTAGTTTTCAGACTGTGTTAATGATAAAGGGTTTGGTTTGGTGGTAAAGATGTAATCTCAATTTGATTTTAGCGTAGTTGGCACGTGCTGAGAATTTGGCCGATTTTGTCGTCTGCAACTGGGTTCTTGGTCTTTTTAACCGTTTTGGGTATAAAAATCCAAGAATTAGGGCACAAATTGTACATCTTCCAATGCGTGAGGAAATAAGCGTGATCTTTTGAAAATTTTATGAAAATCGGATGAAAAATAAAGTCACAAATCGATTTTTTAGTAAACTAATTTTGTAACTCAATTTAAAAAAATTTGAGGTAAACACTGAAAACACGAGATCATCAATCGATGATCGCGGGAGCGAAAGAGTTAATGGATAGTGGTCCCATTGAGCGCGCTTGTCTTACTCTGATGCAGACAGCTTGTGCTAGAACAGCTGCACAAATGATAGCTAATTTTACATCGGAGACGCGTGGCTTATCGGAAAAAGATAAAAATATCTTTAGAAAAGTTGTCACAGCGATTTTCTGTTTCTGGCGGGTTCCTCTGGGAGCCTAAAATTGGGAAGTATCGCTATGGTAATAAATTGGCCTCTTCGTCTGCGAATATTACAATGTCTTGGTATGCTAGAGCGTATAGTTAGTGTGACAAATTTATGAAGGTAGTTTTGTTTTGAATTTGGCTAAAAGGCTAAAACTTTGCCGCATAAGCAGGACTCGAGCAATTTGCAGCATTTTGAGGGTGTAAAACTTTTACTGTCGACAGTTGTAATACTTTGGACTCTATTATTGGCAATGATTATGCATTTTTAATGTGTGCAATGGAAGAGCGCTTTGGGCAAAGTCGAGATGAGCCTCCTGCTATATTCATCCCCTGGGCTGGATGGCTTCTGGGGGAAAATCGCCCTTACATGTGGGGCTACTTAGGTTCTTAAAAGTGCGAACTTGTGTGGCTAATGACGATTTGTCGCAGTATAAGCTTGACTTGGAAGCCCGTGAAAAGGGAATCTTTGCATTTAAAGGTCAGCTTAGGGAGTTGGCTGTGCAGGACGAAGCTTTGTATTTATCTCGTACTGATATAATTGCCAAAGGATTTGATAGAGCCTAATATTAAGCTGTGCAATGAAAATGTCTTTGCCATTAAAAGCTGATGTTGAACTGCCTAATACTTTGGCGCTTGCGAGTGATAGTTATTGCTCTGAGAAAAAGGCTTTAACCCTCTGAAAGGCAATTATGACAAAAGTCGTGATGAACCCCTCTTTGTCGCGCGGTGGCAATCACGACATTTTACGTGATGGTTTTTGAAGCATTTTTACTTACCTTAAAATCAGTGTTTGCTTCATTTTTCCTTTTTCATATATTATTATGACATTCCAGAGTGTTCGTTTATCACAAATAAATCATATTTAAACTTTTCACTGCACTTTTTAGCTTTCATTAAAAATATATACAGAAAAAAATTTGTTGCTTTATAAATTAAATAACTTTCCATTTTCATAATAAAATTTTGTACAAAACTTAATAAAATAAGGAGAATCTTTTATTGTAAACAAAAAGTACACTTTCCACAACTGTAATATATATCACTTCAGTATTTATCTTGAGTATGGTAAATTGGGAAACAATCCATGCAAAATGGGATTTTGCAGGAGTTTGAGGAAATCTGTCTATTTTTTAGAGATTAAGAACCTTTCCATGACTGTTTTCATAGATTATTAGAGCCATAAAAAGGGTTAAAGCAGCATGATCTATGCAAATTTCTTGTGGAAACTACGCAAAATTTGAAATCTAAAAGGCTACATTGAAAAGGCTAGTGAGTCTGTTTCTGATAGATGGCGTGAGTGGTATTTTCTATATTTTGTTATGTCGCAGGCCAAAAAACGCATTTATGACGGTAAGTCAACAGCGGTCATGCTGCGCGTGCAAAAATTTGCTGGTAGACAACAACGTAACTCCTCAGATTTAGAATTGCATATCTGAAGAGGATCAAATATTGTTTGAGCTTTCGGATCGGGGTAGCTTGTCACGCAACAATGCTACTTCATCACAGCATTTGCTCTGCAATGCTATTTAGCTCTCGACAACGACAATGAGTTAAAGCTGAAACTGATAAAAATCAACAATCAGCGTATGTTTGTGCTGTATTGTTTTCATTACCAGTATTGTTTCCACTCAATTATTTGCAACTTTTGGCTTGATGCTCAAAACCAAATTGGCCAAATACTAAATGCAACGCAAAATTTCTTCCATTAAGCTTTGTGGTAGCGTTGTTTCGCAAAGAACCATTAAAACCAACCGAAACTTTATTTGAAATATTTCTTTTAAATTTGTTCAATAACTCTTCTATTATCAGATGCAAAAATCAATGACACATCCCCTAATTCGTAGATATTCCTGTCGATTGACAATGATTAGCTCGAGTTTTTAAATGTTTTTTTTAATGTACACGTGAAAAAGTTTTGTTTCATAATCACATCAAAATGACAAAAGTTGTGAATTCAATCTTTTATAACGGTGAGTAGACAAAAGCTATTGAAGCTTGATTCAGGAAGAAGTTCTTAACTAAATAACTTACATTGTTTAAACCAATCTAAACAAACTTAACCCATTTTTATTACACATTCAGAAAATAAGTAAAATCATGCACAGCAAGAACGGTATCAATATTCAAAAAAATTTTTTCGCGCCTTTGCGGTGGCAAAAACATCTATGATAGACATTAAAGCCAATGATGTAAGTCTGTCATCCATAGTTGTTGATCGATGGAAGGTTTTGATAAGTTTACTAAAACTTCTTTCTGCACTGGCAGCAGAAATGGGGCATGTCATTACCACTCGTAAAACAATAAACAAATTTGGGTAAACTTCCAATAATTGCTTTTTGCAGATATAATTAAGAAAATCTCTTACTGTTTTAAGACTTTATTTTTGTGGATGACATGTAGAAAATGTTCCAGCTCTTCTTTTATTTCAAATGGATCGATGTCTCCCAGTTTGTCATGAAATGTTTTACAAGGATCAAAAATATTTTTTTCATTAAATGCTTGCAAGAGGTTTTCTTGGCTAAGCAAAAATTAAAAATTTCGGTCACCAAATGCGTTTGCTCAAATCGATCATTCATTGCAGCAATGGCATGATTGACCAGGAGCAAAAAAAGTTAACTTTGAATTGTGATTCTTGTGACAATTCACTGCTTTGATCTTCTGATTCGTAGTCCAACGTTCTACTTCTGTTTCTTTTTTCTCTTTTTCACAAACGCACTCTTTACACCAACATCCTCAGCAATCTCACGAGCGCTTACCATGGCGGTGTTGTAGCCATTCTATCGATAATCCTGCAAGAAAGATTGCTAGGTATAGATTTTACTTTTTGTAACATCCAATAAAATGCCGCAAGTTTGCTTGTTTTGTTAACTTGAAACAAAATATCATGCCGTATAACAATTGCCAAAATGAACTTCCATGATGAAATTACATTTATACGTCATTGGCTGTTTTCCCGTCTTGTTTTTATATGCAATAACTCTGCAATTCTTCCAGGGCATCCAGAACGTCTGACAAGTAAAATCGTAACGGTGCAATTTTTAATTGGACTTTCCCAACGGGTGGCAGATGGAGATTTGATTAAAATTTTTACATGCTTCTTCGTAATTGTCCAACGTGATATGGAAGAAGAAAACACTGTGTATAATTGAGCAAGTACGCCAAAAAACAGCAAAGCTTCAGTTGAAGATTTGGCGCAATCCACAACTACTAAATTCAATGAGTGGTTGGCACATACAGAGCTTTTGAATTGATTTCTAAAAGTCTGGATTGGACGCCTGCTTCTTTGCCTTTCATATTAGCACCATTATCACAACACTGTCCGCGACAGTCAGCAAAATTAAGACCATGTTTTTCTGCACTCTTCGTAAATGTGTCCAACAATCCTCTACCTTTACCGTCATCCACTCTCAAATATCCCAAAAAAGCCTCTTTCACTGTAACGCCATCCTCTTCGTCGCATTAAACAAATCGAAAGACAACAGCCATTTGTTCTTTGTGGAAATGTCCGGTGTGCAGTCAAGACTTAAAGCGTAATATTTTGCTTTAGTCAATGGTGTCATCAATTCTTTCTCCACTTTCTTGGCGACAATATCGATGAACTCCTTTTGAATTATGTTGCCTACATAGTGCTTTTTTGTCGTGTGTTTAATTTTCGATTTTTTAGTTCCATCAAAACTGGATCTCTTTTTGCTAGCAATTCGAAGAGTCCTAAAAAGTTGTCATTGTGAGGAGAGCCGAGTACTTCATCAGACCCTCTGAAAGCTAAATTTCTTTCAAGAAATATTACAATGTCGATTAATCGCACCAAAACATTTCTTCAAAACGTTCTTTCCGAAAGAAAGATTTCCATTTCTTGTTTGTCCACCGTTGAGTGAGATCGAATCCCTTCTCTGAGCAACATCCAATCACTGAAGCATTTTTTATGAGCAGTTCCATTTTCATGCTCTTTTAATTTTTTTGCTATACCTTCCCATGTATTACTGCCGGTACAAAATGGACTTTTAGAATTACTAAAGAGTTAGCAACAAAAGCAAAACGCTTTATTCGTTTCTTGCGAATAGATTAGCCATGACCTAGGGACAATTTTGCCATTGTTTATAACACGCCTGCAATGAAATGTTGAAATCTTTGCCTTCTAGGATTTAAGGGAAAATTTATGTCAACTTGTTGAGGCCCTCTTTTGACAATGTCACATTGCTGTGCATTTGATATAAAATCTGGCCAGCAAGCTGGGTCATTCGAAAGAGGAATGAATGAATGAAGGAATGAATGAAGTTTGCGGAAATAAATTTGATGTTTCTGATGCAACGCCAACACGTCTTGTACTTTCGTTTTGCGTTTCCATATTAGCAGTTAATGAAGAACCAGAGGGTCGCTTTTGCTCAAAGATGTCGAAATCTTCCGGCTCTGCTGGGGCTGGTAGAATAGATTTCGGATGTTGTTGTTCTGTTGCATCCTCAGCACGGGTGTCTTCACTTGGCCTATCTGCCTGTGCAACCGAAAAAGAACGCGTTAACTTTGTTAATTTCATGCTGATTGCCTTAAGATGCTGCCTCTTTTCGCTTTTGCGCGCCGCTCTTATTAATGCGCTTGCTTCATTTTGTAAACCTGATTAAGTCGCAAAATACAAACTTTGTAGGAAATAACTTTGATGAACTGCCAATGCAAAATAAGTGAAAACTAACTTTATCACTTGTTTGTTGTTATCATCAATAAAGCGAAACGAATATCTCTTCTGGTGATGAGACAGGAAATTATTTATGTAATTTACCTGCATCAACTAATATAGCAGGGATTGCGAACCTTTTTAGTTGACTGGGTCAGATTATAGATTATGCAGCTGTAAGAACGCAAACGCGGGTCATAGATTAAACACGTCTGGTGGTCTAACCCCTTCTCTGAAATTTCAAAGTCAATGAAATGTCAAGTGGGTCACTGCAATGCCTGTAATGGGTCACTCTGTGACCCGTGGTTCGCCATCCATGAACTAGAGTATACTGCAGGGGTGTGCATTTGTACAACCTGCGGCCCAAATGCAATATAACAAAGTGGATTTTTATGCCGGTCACTAGTACTAGACAGCCTGTGTGAAACGAAGGTGCAGCATGCAGTCAATCTATTTAATTGCGTTTGGCCCTTTAGTAATAAAGGTTGCACACCCCTGGTATACGACAATATGTGAAACTGGCAGTCTCATTAATCTGAAGAGGCTTTTTAGATCGAGCAAGCGAGCGTTAACTTATCGAGTTCATCCCTGGTTTTTTGATCGAAACTTTTAAATTAGACTATCTTAGCACAGTCTTCACAGACATATATACAATACACTGACACAACAGCCGTCCTTCCTTCGTTTCAACTTTACATAAACTATCTTCAAGCAGCTTTCACGAAACTTTTTTAACGTTGAACTAGAAACCTCGTCTCTCTCTATCTGTACGCAACTACAAAGCGATTGCACAACACTTCAGAGCACATTCATTACGACGTAAATTTTCCCGAGAATTTCAACGCTCAAGGGCGAAGCCATAAAGTTTAAGTGGGAAAGATCAAGACTTTATTAACGATTGGCCTTTTTCTGACCGAACCACAACTTTGCAAAATACTGTTATAGCGTCCGAACGCCCGCAATTCTCTATCGAAAGTAACGAATCATGATATTACATGCTTAATCTACCGGCTATTCAATGAGGGCAAAAACAAGAAAAGTACAAGTCAAAGGTAGAGAGATGGCTCCAACTTACTAATGCAATCTATACTGTGCCTCCCCCACAGTCCCGTAGCACTCCAACTTCGGCCCCCCCCCCAAAGTAAGCGCAAGAGCCCCTGCGCACAGGTCATATCACTTTAGAGGTGTAAAATTGAAAAGCTGCATTAAGAAAATACACCACAATTTGTACATAAGTAAACAGGCTAATGTCAGAATAAAGCATGCCGATACCGAAGGTGCAAGTCATAAAAAATTCGGCACCGATGCCAGAGTTCAGTAGGACATTTATGCAGACACTGCGAAACGAAAGCAATGACACTGAAAAACATGAAAAAGTTATAAAAACACAGTATCATTTAAATAGTCTGGAGCGAACCTTTTTGTTCGCAAATGCTGTTATGACATTGTCATAATCAAGAGATCGGGCGCAGTCATTTTCGATTGACAACATGGCTAATGAAGATAGTCTACTGTCTGTCATAGACGTTCTATTAAAAGTTTTGATCAGTTTCAATTTGCTGAAGCTTCTTTCAGCGCTGGCAACAGTCACGGGGCAAGTTAGTAAGATTCGAAGTGCGATGTACACATTCGGATACAATTCAAATAAATGAGTCGTTAGAAGATAGTTCAGAAAGTCTTGAGCCGTATTGAGATTGCATTTTTTTTGTAAAATTAAAACAAACCGCTGTAGCTCAGCGCTCATTTCATCAGAATCAATGTCACCGAACTTTTTTTGGAACTCTTTACAGCAAGTAAGAAGAGCATTTTCTTGTTGCACAAGCAAAAGTTTGTCTCGTGTGTACAAAAACGAAAAGGCGGAAGAAACCTCACGTAACAAATTAAAGCGCTCCTTTATTGACATAATAGCCTGGTCTACTAATGGATAGAAAAAGCTGCTTTTAAATTTCAGTTCAGGAGTAGCTCGTTGTTCCTCTTCACCTTGGTAATCAAACAATCTTCTTTTCTTTCCACTTCTTGACGGAGGAAAAGAAGGATCAATATCCAATTCCTGTGCTATTTCAACAGCAGATGTTGCGACACTGTCATAACCCGTTGTGCGATAGTTTTGCAAAAACTTTTCAGTTGCCTGGATTTCCGTTTCCATTGTATGAAGGAAGACTACATACGATTGAAGAATCTTGCTTGCTTTATTGACTTGGAATAGGATATCATACCAAATAAACACCGACAAAAGAAAACTCCATTTTGACAAATGAGCTATCAACGATTTTGTTTCTGAGGCAGCTCTTCCATCTTTTCTTTCTATGGAAATGGCTTCCAAGTCTTTCAGTGCCAGCAACACCTCTTTTAAATTGTATCGAAGAGGTTTGATGCATTTAATTCTGCTTTCCCAACGAGTATCAGATTGTGACTTTATGGACAGCTCCACATGTTTCTTCAAAATTTCCCAACGCTGAGCAGAGGAAGAAAACAGCACATACAATCTTGTAAGTACTCCAAAAAATGTCAATGCTTCCGTCGATGAATTAGCACTGTCAACAACAACTAAGTTAAGGGTATGGTTTGCACAGGGCACGTAAACAGCTTTGGGATTGATGTTTAGCATTCTTGCTTGGACCCCAGAATGTTTTCCTTTCATGTTAGCACCATTATCATATGACTGACCTCGACAATCAGACAATTCGAGTTGCAGTTCGGTCGCTTTTTCTAAGAAAGCGTCCAACAAGCCTTTCCCAGTACTGTCACTTATTCTTAAGTAGCCAAAAAATGTTTCTTTAACAACAGCAGCTTCTTCATTACATAGTACATAACGGAGAATGACAGACATTTGTTCATGATGTGACATATCTGGAGTGCAGTCCAAAATTATAGAAAAATATATTGCCAATTTCAATTGCTGTAAATTTTCTTTTTCAACTTCTGTCGCTAGCAATTCAATTAGTTCATTTTGTATGGTAGGACTCAAATAGTGATCTTTAGTGTTTTTATTCTTGATTCTGTCTTGAAGCTCTTTTAGGATCGGATCTCTTCTTGCCAAAAGCTCAAATATACCCAGAAAATTTCCATTGTGAGAAGATCCTAAGACTTCTTCAGATCCTCTAAAAGCAAGATTCCTTTCCGGTAGAAACAAGGCAATGTCGATAAGTCTCTCTAAAACATTTCTCCAAAAACGTCTTTCATTGAAAAAAATATTCATCTCGCGTTTGTCGATAGTGGATGAATTTCTTATCCCTTCAGCTAGCAACATCCATTGACTGCAGCATTCTTGGTGGGAAATGCCGTTTTCATGGTCTTTCAGTTTTTTCGAAAAACCCTCCCACGTATTTATACCACTACAAAAGGGGCTTAGTGTTTTTCCAAATAGCTTACAACAAAAGCAAAAAACTTGATCTGATTCCCCAGAATAAACTAGCCACGATCGTGAAACACTTTCACCATTAGGTAACACACGTTTATAATGGTTGGAGGAAAAACGTCGCCTTGGAGTTGTGTTATTATATGGAAAATTCATTATTAGTTGATGTGGTCCACGCTTTACTATATCACATCGTTGAGCATCAGAAATACTTTCAGACCATTTACATGGGTCATCAGGGATAGGGGTAAATTGAGATTCAGTTATTTTTGATATTGAAGGTTGCGTATTGGCAGGTAAATCACAACTTACATTTTCTGGAAATTCACAATCACTTTGATGCTGATCGTCATAGTCTTTTTTTTCTCGTACACTATAGTTTTCTTCATCCCTCTGGGTACTAGTGCCAGGTCTACTCTGCTCAGTAATCTTGAAAAAATCTGTCATCTTGGGCAATTTCGCTACAGCATCTCGAGCAGTGGCTGCTTCTTTTCTCTTTTGAGCACCACTTTTTGAACGTTTCATTCTATACAATGTCAATAAAATACTTTATCTGCACTCTGCAGTGTATATATATTGTCCCGGTATTTATAGCCAAACAGAATTCCAGACCATTCTATGATTGTTGCGTAACAACGGCATTGTTACGTCAATTGAATATTCAAGATTCTACCAGAAAATCAATCGAAATATTCTAGATTCTGCGAGATAAAATGACGTTGCATTCACTTATGATGTCACAAGCCAATTTCTTCCTACAGTTTAAATCGGTTGTAAACAAGTCTGCTGAACTGAAAATAGTCACGTAGCCAAGAAGCAATTTCAGACTAACTTGGGCCCCCAAAGTTGGCCTGGGCCCCCCCCCCAATTGGGGGGTTTGGAGGGCGGCTGCAACGTCTCTGCTCCCCCAACCGGGGGTTGCTTTGACACGGCACTGGATCATTACATACTACTTTCGCTAAGTACCGTATGCTAGGCATGTGCAAATATTACTGTAGAGGTAAACTGCTTGCTTTTTCGGAAGACTACAACGTGGATAACCAATATTTAAAAATAGGCCTACATTTTTGTAGCTAACCCATAAAATTTCAATTCATTTATTGCGAAACCTCATTCGCGTTTTACTTAAAAGTGTAGAAAAACAGCGCAATTTGGCATAATCTTAAGCCGTAAATCTATGCGCTTGCAAAGCATTTTCAATCATGTGATTTCGCTTTCAATGCCCAACATGCGATGGCGTCTTCATAATCCGCGCGACGCGAAAGGCCTAGGGGATCTAGGGTGGCCCTTGTCGGGTACCCCTGCTCACTTTGTGGCGCAGTCATTTTTTTTATTCGACAAGCGTTTTGGTCTAACAGCACCTAAAAGTCTGTCACTACAGTCTCTCACATTCTCGCTCGGTCTTGTGCTTTCCTTTTGGTCTTTCTCATACTTTCTGGCGCATATAGTGGGAACTTATCATTTTACCTCTCAGCCTGTTCCGGATAATGTTAGGCCCATAAGCAGTCCAGACGAGTTGGGTGGCATCAGCCATTCAGAGTTCCTTTTTGCCTCTTTTTTTGAACAGGAGGTACACAGCTGCATCAAAATATTTCGACACAATAGTCACTCCCAGTCTCGAGAGAAAGTTGTGCTTTCTTATTACATTCGTGTCAAGTAGTCTTCGTTGCGCCTTTTAAATACTTTTCGTACAGGCCCGGAGATCACAAGGCTTTCGGAGACAATAATGTGGATCTTTGAAATACTGGTGACAAATGCCTCTACGACGCAATTGACTAACAAGAATTTTCAGACTTTTTTGTACGAGCCGGATCGTGTTTATTAAGCTCCAGATCCCCTAGTCGATCTTTTTTCCACCCCTGACCTATGGTCTATACCCTTGCAGCCTACTCTGCTCTACACAGGCACAATAGTGTAGCAGCCAAAAATAATGTGTAAACTCTGTGCCCCATTTGGAGCGACACCAGGAATAATTTACGCACTACTTCAGTGATTAGTCTGTGGCATAGGTTCTTAAAGTGCTCCTTGCGGAGCCCCAGGGCTCCGCGACAGAAGTCTAGGGGCTTTGTAAGCCATTTTTTTTCTTGAGTAACATTTTTGTATGTCTTTGGTAATTTTTCTGTTCCTGATGCATATTTACGTAACATTTTCTTTTTATTAAGCCCGAATTTGAAACATTTTTAAGTACAAAACAGCATAACAATTGTTACGTGTTAATATTAATTATCTTTTAAAATTCTACATGTATATAATTTTTTTGTGGGCTTCGCGCTCAATGTTTGACCTCTTCAAGGGCTCCAAAGCATCAAAAGTCTGGGAAACCCCGGTCTAAGGTAATGTTATATCCTTTGAGTACCGGATACAATTTTCGGCCGTCAATAAGAATTAGCTAAAATGACCTTTACGCTTTGCGCTTGTTTCCCTAACAACTAGAACAAAGAACACTTGCAGGTTGTACAATTTAATGATTTCAAATAATCATCAGCCGATTTAAAGCAAAACTTCTAAAATGTCGATTAAAATGCATGAAAGCAAAATTTTTTCAGGCGCCCTTCTTGGTGTGACTCCTTGAAGCGTCAACATTTAGAAAGTTTATAGGTTAAAACAAGCAATTTTTAGTGAGCTAACCCCAATTGACTGAAATAATGAGTCAGCGCAAGGCGGGAAACCAGGCTAGCCTATTGTGAAGAGGGGTTGAGGGCAGTAAGAAATTTATCTAAATCTGAAAAAGATCTTTACAATTTATGGACTTATTTCATTGGGAGTCTTCAAAAAATTGATTTTATTAGACCTTTTGAGCATGTATGTATGACTTTAAACATGTCTAGCGAAGGAAGAAACTAGAACCACCGTACAATTTATAGTCACCACGAAAACGCTGTAACCAGACATATAGGTCTTTTGGCCTAATATGTTTAAAATAGCTCATTACCAAAGTGACTTCAATACAGTTAGAACACGTGAAGAGGGATAGCTTGAGAAAATAAAAAGTCCTCTCCAATTTGGGATTTGTAACAACAGGCTGCTGATGTCATGATAAGCGAAAAGTCATATCTCGCCTCGCAAATATTTCTTTGGGGTACGTGCTTAGGAGCGTAACCTTCTTCAGAATATACTAGTCCTCCCAGGCGTTCCGACACCGTTTCATGTAGAGGACTTTAACCAAGGCTATGTACCACACATAATAACACTATTAGAGTCAGTACAAACAAAGCAGAACAATAATATGTACTAACGGAGTCGAATGGTGCATTTGGGAATATTCAACGCAAAGCAGATTCACACAAGCGACAACCAGCCTTCTTGGCGCACGTGGTCAGAGCATGTACAGCGACATTGCCATCGCCACATTTTCTTCTTGCAGAATCCTTTGTGAATACGACGGCACTCGCGTCCAGCTGCACACGATCAAATAGTAATCAATCATTATAACTGCAATTAAGTAGCGCTGTCAGTTGCATGCCACACCTTTATAAAAAAAACTACTACAATAATTGCGTTGTCAATAGTAAGCACGACAAAATACAGAAAAAACAAATTAATGTCTAGCGTAGGCAAAAAGAATTAGTTTAATTTCAGTCTGTAGAGTTAGGAGATGCAGAAAGCTCAGCGTTGAAATTAGTCTCGTCATCAAGAGCGGGCGATTGGTCGTAATAGTAATAACCATAATCATCTTGTTCGAAAGCTGAGCACGTGTGACAACACAACTCACGAAAAAACTTGCATAGAGCCGTTCCAAGCAATATAGAACAAGGACTTTGCTTGCTGTTGCTTGTTAGAACTGCTTTCCATGAACATGCGATCATGCGACATGCAAAACAATAATACAAAATTAGATTGAACCTAAGTGATAAAATGTTGCAAGATTGTTTAAGTATTGGAACAAAAACGTTTAACTAAACGCAGAAAAGCGCGCTTAAAGCACAGAGATTTGATCGATTTAACAATGCTTTTCTATTTAGTAGGGTAAGCATGACATATTTTTTTTTGATTCGAGACATAACCCACGACTTGTTTTCTAATTACACAGTGTAAGCTACAAGAGCTTTGTCACTGCACTGCTTTGTCACGTTTTGAAAATGCGAGTTACAAGGTACTACCATTCCTTTTTCGGCAGAACAATTTTTCCGTTTTAGAAGTGGGAAAAAATCACCGTCTGAACATCTGACAGACAGACATGCACAGAAAAAAAGCTATCCTAATGCTAGAACTAGTGATGTCGCGGGCACACTGTTTTTGTTTGCAAACTGCCCTGTACAAAATACTTCTGTTGGCGTGCTGCCACGTAACTTGAAGTTTTTGTAAACGTTTAGTCCCACAGTGCACCATATACGTCAAAATTTCATATTTTATCCTTCTATAAATTATCTTCGTCAGGGTGAGTTTGATGTTGCGTACTACTATGATGACAATATCTACAGGCTTGTCTTTTAGCTTCACGAGCTGTAATGGATTTTAAAAGGCTGCTTTTGATGGTGTTATTTAAGTACTAAGGCAACTTCTTTATGACTCTCATTTCCGCCAGAGAATAAGACTTTCTTTCATGGATTCTAAAAATCTCCAGTGCCTTTCCATCAAGAAGAATATATTCATTCTTTTATCTCTCCATCTGTTATCACACCAACGCGCTTTTAAACAACTATTTTGACAGAGTTTGCTGGGGGGCAACTCCTGTCCAACGAGAGCCCTGTTAAACCTTTGGGTTACTGCAATGCACTTTATTACTAGTAATTTACCGGCCTCGTCTTGCGAGAGAAAAGCGTCTGCTTAAGAGTTTAAGTACCAGACGTTACCTATACAAAATTCTAGGGCAGTCCCTTTGTAGGTTTTTGTTTCGCGGTGAAATTTTAAGAGGGATTGGGCTTAGTTTGTTTTCCCATGCCAAACAATTGGAGAGTGTTAACATTTTGCTGACAATAAATTCTTTTTGATTTTTATGCAATGGATTTCACTCGATTGAAATAGGCAATATTGCAGTTGAGGTCCTGGCCGTTTGTCACAGACAACTATAATAGAAGAATTCATTTCCGTCGAGAGATGAATCCGTAACACAATCTTTCTCTTAATGTTTACCATCTTCTCTTCGCTCAGCATTGTCCGCAAATCCAAACTCTAATCCTCATAGATTTCGTGAGAAAGACCTGAGAGACCTTGTTTCCTCTTCTGCCAGGCACGCCACCTCAATATAAAATTCCGTTATTACCAAGTTGAATATTCATTTTTGGCATCACTTTGATAGATTTTGATTGATGGGAAGAGCAATTGAATAGTTTCCTCTCGCCTTCTCCGCCGCTGCTGAACTTTCATGTTGAACCAATCATTTGTTCAGAACTTCTACATGTATTTGAATAAGATTATATACACAGCTGGATAAGGGTCAAGTATTCTAACAAACTGGGCTGCATCCCTAACTGCTCAAGATCTATTGGCCCTGGTGGTAGTAATTAACAGCAGCTTTAACCCTTATACTCCCGGATTTTTCGAGTCGTGTTACTTCCCATACGGGTCGTTTTGACCCGCATATTATTTTCGGTATATTACACCCGAGGAGTTTGTACAAAAGGAAAATTTTTGTGTTATGAGAAATGGGGATAATCAAGCTGATAATTGTTATAAATGCAAATGCTTTGTGTATGCATCATTACAAAAATTGAACATTTAGGGTGGTTTTCAGGAGCAACAAGAAGAAACACCCAATGAGTACATCGTTCGACATTCATATAGAAGTTTATTTTAGCACAGATGACTGTAATGAACGAAAATGACAATAAGAGAATGCAAACAAATATGAAACAGTATAATTATTAGGAATAACACTTCCTGCAAATGACGACAGAGTGATCACTGCAAACATGATTGCTACAGTTTTCACAAAGAGCTTGTTTTGCGATCGGCTTTTGCAGAACACATGGAGCAGCGCTTTTGCCTGCTTGTATTTTTAGACGAAGAAGCCTGTATTTGAATCGTATCTTCGTCTTGAAGTCCAGCCAGCTCCTTTGCCAAGCTAATTAGTAGGCTCCGCCTCAATCTGTTACCACGTTTCCCAAGCAGGGTTTTCTTTATTGAGAAACATCCATATAATAAAAGCATCTAGAGCGATGATGTCCAGCATGCTATAAACTATTACCGTGGGCCATCTTCGAGTTTTTCTTTTGGAAGTAAACTATCTCACCATTTGGTCCATAATGTCTACACCGCCCTTGGTTGCGTTGTAGTACGTAATGACTTCTGGTTTCTTTTCCGGAGCCGGCGATTCAGTACCCTTATCTGAATGCATGGTACTCAGATGAGTAACCACCTTCCCTTTCTTGGGACAATAGGAAACAATCATCGCTTCTTTCTGATAGCCATAGAGTGTAGTGGATTCTTTTCTGTAATTGGTGGACACAAATTGCGCAGGGAGCTTTGTCCTGTTCTTTTGAATTGTTTCCACAATGGTGAGATTTTGCATTAGAAGTTTTCTTTCTAACTCCAAATCTGTGAAGTTATCACAGGTAATATTTCTCCCCCCCTTTTTTTAAAAGGTTCTTAGAGATTAAGCACTAATTTTGATTCTAGATTTGTTTCCCTCGGCTCACCTATTTCTTTTTCTTTATACACAACTATTTTCAGTACGTACTGTAAGGTGATGTTGAGTCGCATATTGCCCAGATGTTGATGCTATATTTTCCTGGTTTAGATGGCATGTATTGGCGGAATGTGCAACGACCACAAAACGTTACAAGTTGTTCATCTCCGTCAGATTAGGACCAGGAACAAATGCATCCAAAAGAGATTCATTCCAAATTGCAAATACATTTCTAATATGTGAAAATTTGTCTGGTGACCTGCGAGATCGTCGAGCTGCAGCATCATCAAATCGAAGGACACGTCATATGTCTTGAAAACGGTTACGCGAGATAATTTTACAAAAAATTGGTCTTCCATGTTCCACATGCCACAACTGAGAAAGATCTTTGTTGCTTGACTAATGTACACCAACTAGTAATAATGTTCCGATTACTTTTTTCAGCTCTACAACTGTAGTATCTTTCCAGTTATCTGAAAATACACTTCGACCTTCTTCATCAAGATTATTTCTGAAAAATAAACAAAAGCAATCTCCAAGTAAACCACTCGTCCTCAAGGCATATCTTGTTGGTCCAGACTTCTCTCTTATTATATTTCTTTGGCTCGTTTTAGAAGATAAAGTAGCGGTTCTGCTGCCCAGCTTTCTATACTTTTTCATTTGAAGAGCGCAGTAGTCGTGTTTGTAATGCTTTTGTCATTTGCATCTCTAGCTGCTGCATTATCATCATCATCATTATCATCGGAATCATACTCTGGATCAGAAAGAATAGTGTCTTCTTTGGTGTCATCGTCTGAAGGAATATAATCGCTGCAATCGTCATCATCCAGGTATCTGTCGCTAGTGCTTGAATCCTCATTGTTGTCAACAAAAAGTAGACTAGAAACTTTATCTGGAGTAAGATATTTGCTCATATTGACTTTATCCAAGCAAAATAACAACAGAAAGAGAAAAACTGTTTAAAGGAACAAGCAGAAGCTTAAAATATAATGATTTTCGATCTATTTTGACGTTGTTGCGACCAAGATTGACAGTGTTGCAATCAAGATTGACACTGTTGCAATCAAGATTGACACTTTTGCAATCTTGATTGACGTTATAACAACAATGATTAAAAAAGCATTAAAGAAAGAAAATACACTGTACAGGGTGTCCACAAAGTCTTTAGACAATTTTATAAATTCATTAAAAAATTTTTAAAAACGCTATCAAAATAATTTTTTTTGCATATTAATCAGTTTTTATTAAAGTTTTTTATATCACTTTTTTTTTATTTCAAAGATGAATTAGCCAAATAAAATAATTGATTTCCAATCCTTGTTAAAAATGACTACTCCACAAGAAAAAGCACAATGTGTTTCTTGGTTTATCAAAACGAGATCTGATATTGAAGCATAAAGAAATTTCATAGATAAATATGTAAAACGAGCCCAAGCACGTCAGTTGATTTGCAATTGGCATAAGCAGTTTGTGGGAACGGGAACGTTGCTACTAAAATCGAGGAGTGGATGGCCAAAAACTTCTGAAAAAGGCATCGAGCGTATTCGTCAGTCATTTAGTCGTAGCCCAACGAACTCCATCCGCTCTGCTCTTGTTCGGGCTACATGAAAGATGTTGTGTACCGCACCAAAATAAAAGACATAAGTGACCTTAAGGAAAGAATAACTGTCGCTGTGGAGACAACTGATGAAGAAATGTTAAGAAGGACGCGGATTGAAATTTAATATCGTTTAGATGTTCTCCGTGCTACAAATGGGGCTCATAGAGAAATTTATTAATGCTTTGAATAAAAACTTAACTATTTACTTGATATTATTTGATCATTTCAGAGATAGCGTTCATTAATGTTTTAAATAAAAACTTCGACCATTTAATTGATATTAAACATTTCAGACATTTCCAACGTCAGTTGTAATATCAATAAATTTTTTAAATTGTCTAAAGACTTTGTGGACACCCTGTATATTAAATGAATAAATTAAGTATTTATTGTTTCACGATTGGCTGATCTATTCAAATATCTGAGCATATTTCTGTAATAACCATTGCAGTCTTCAGAAGTAATTGTTGGGAACTTGGTATTTATTGCATTCTTAAGTTGTATTTCCGAGGTACAACGTTCTCTTATAACAGCATTCTTCCACTTCGAAAAACAGTTCTTTATTGGATTTAAGAATGGGCAATAGGGTGGTAGAAACACCGATAAAAATCCATCCCAGTTCAATATACGGCTGTGGTGTATTCTCGCATTGTCGAAAATGATTACTGGGTTTGATATTTCTTTTTCAATGGATATATTTTTGATTTCATCCAGGCAGAGTTGGAAATCCTGACCGGTTACTGCTGTATCATGCACCTTATTATATAGCATTCCATTTTTCGTCATGGCAGCCACTACCGAAATATTGCGTGATCTTGAGAATGGGACTGGCGTGGTTGCTCTTTGCCCGGCAACTGCTCTTCCTCTTTTGGGCTGAGTACTTAGAGAGAACCCCACTTCATCAACAAATATAAAATTCTCAATAGGAATTTCCTGTTCGAGGTCTCTAAAACGGATTGAATACTCAAAGCGTTGTTCAATCGTACTGCTCCTATTGCGTGCATCGGGTATCGTATCGACCTTCTTTATTGTATAACGAAAGTTTCTCAGCACCCTGTCAATAGAAGAATTGGAAACCTGGATATTATACACGTCGGCCACCTTTGCTCTTAATTGATTAAATGTTAGCAGACAATCATCATCAACCCATTGTGTAATAACACTTTTTTGAGTTTCAAAAAGCTTCGATTTTTGATCACCACCCTTCCGCGCAGCCTGGGTATCGCCAGTATTTGCATATCGCTTGGGAATCATGTGCACAGTGGTTCGCTTCACACCTGTGATTTGGCCAATATATGATATATATGATATACCTTCATCATAAAGTGAACATATTCGACGACGTATGGCACCATTCACGACATTGTTCGTTCTCCTGCGAACTATGTTCACTTCACTGTTTGCTTCATTCGCTGCATCATTATCGCCCTCTTGAGTCGTATCCTGCGTCATTGTGTTTTCTACGTGGAGATCTATCGTATTCTCCATGTTATCACCTTGAGTTTCTGCTGAACTTCGGTATTGAGACAGGGATATATTTTTTATTGTTTTATTACTAATCAAGAATAAGCTTAAAAATTTCAAAAATGGGCTGATCTGTAATGTCAAGGAAAAAATTTTTATTTAAAAAATTTTTTTATTAGCTGTCAATCTTGATTGCAACAGTGTCAATCTTGGTCGCAACAACGTCAAAATAGATCGAAAATCACTGCAACCTAAAAAATATTATTCTAGCCAAGCATTTTGACACTACTGTTCTGACTAACTATACAACAACAATAACACACCTATACTTTGTATGCAAGAACTTACAGCTAATTGTTGTGTCATCAACACCATCTCAAAACCTTTATTGCGTTCGCTTTCATACAAAGAAGGGTGGCCACTGGAATAGTCTCAACAGGAGTACTCCGTACAACATCCAGTGGCCACCCTTTTCTCATATCGTATAGCTAGCCAGTAACCTATAATTGCTACACCTTGTAACAGAAATCTATTGATAAAGTACATTGCTCACATTTCTTTCACAACTTCCTAGAAGCAAAGCTTTTTGAATGGGAAAATTACTGCAAATAAGCTAGTTTTCAATTGCTTGAGGTTTCATTGCAAAACCAAACGGATTACTTTCTAAACCAACAGCCATTCGCAGAAAAATAAAACAAAGGCTCTTTACACCATTGATAAAGCAGTTATTAGTTGTGTACAAAGAGAAGCTAAAACTAATAATATTCTTACGTAAGCATTACGTCATAGTCGTAGCTTGATCAAACTAGATCTGAATGATACAAGTTCATATACGAACAGTGCAGCTCCATTGGTAAAGCTGCCGACAGGTAATTCGTGAGTGCGGGTTCGAATCCCGCCACTGCCACCTTGCTTTTTCGTTTGTTCGTATCCTATTGCAGCCGTTATGGCAGCATAAATTGGAACTGGATGTGCCTTGCAATTTACAAAGATAAAACTTAATTCATTACATTGATAACGCAGTCTAGCAGCTATTCTACCCAGGTTTTCTGCTGTGAAACATGATAGAAAAGTTAATAGATGTGTTTTTAGAGAAAGCTTTCAATACATATAAATTTCATGTAAAACTGCTGAGAAAAATTGCATTCTTTGGCATGGGTAAATTTGACCCGGTTGCGAAGTAACGCAACTACTACACGTTACAGCAAACGTTTACATCATAAATCATTCGCTAACTTAAGAAAGCATTTCTGAAGGTTACTTTAAAGACTTGTAAAATCTCATTGCGTAAAGGTAAGTACAACGGGAATAACACACATTTAAACTTTGCTACGGGTCAAAATGACGCTTCTGGGAGTATAAGGGTCAAGCTGCCGAACCATGTCTAACTGCCTGAGCTCTATGTTGTTCTTAAGGCTTACAGTCGGGTTTAAGACGTTTAGATTCTCTTAATTCTTCTGAATATTTTTACTTTTGCTGCTGCAACAGCACAACAATCTGTGACTACCACAAAATCCAATCAAGCTATCGTTAGAAACTTGCTTCGTGGAAATGGCAAACTGTGAAAACTAAGTGATATTGTTGATGCCAAGCAATATTCTGTTTGCTATAGCAATGAGCAGCAATTACCGTTAGGCCACAGTGAACATGCGAATTATCTTCCCAAGCAATTACAAAAATAATGGATCATAAAATAAAGAATGGGCAGTATATGCAGAATATGAAATTATCCCTTCCACGTATTTCGTTCACAATGCTGAGCATGGTAGCGCAGTAATTTTGTATCACCCTGGTGCACCAAGAACTGATTGAACGGTTTAAAATGCTTGCTCGTGAATGCACCTGGAAACCTGTCATCGCTCATTATCAACAGGTTCTGAATAAAACCTACCCTTTGAAAATTGTAACATGGGGATGTGATTATCGAATGTGAGTGATAAGCCTTACTGATATCAAAATATTCATGGAGCATCAATCAAAGAGTCCAGAAAATGACAACAGGCAGGGCACTTACAATGAAGGCATAGTGCAAACTTCATCGCCAACTTCAAATGAAAGTGAAACTGAAATTGATTGCTTTTGTCAACAGCTATGTGATTCTACTGAGGACTTCACAGTGGTAAAATTTATATTACTGTCTTTTACCCTATGCCAACTCATGGTTAACTTCTACGGGAAACATTTCGGAAACCCAGTAAACATTACAGAAAAATGTAATGAAGAAAGTAAAAACATTTGTAAGAGTTGAGACTAATTATCGTAATAAAATATATTACGGAATGGCCTTTTCTTCAAGTAGTTCAAGAATACTCACGATGCGTCGATGAAAGTATTGAGGATGGATATTTGGACTTTTCATGGACCACGTGTTAAGAAAGAATGATTTGCCTGACTTTGCAATGCTAGCACCTACAGTAGATCGCCTTATATAACTGCTCAGTTCTCATTAGCATAGCGCAATTATGGTTTTGTTGTGTCTATAAAGATTTTTACGTGTTGTTGACACTCTGTGAAGGCGTATAGATTTAAGTTCATTTCTCGAAAACGGTTTTAAGTGGAAGGGTTTTTGCACTCACTCAAAGCCATGGCGTATTGTAGAAAAGATATACAAATGAGTCCAATCCATACTAGATGAGCAAAAACGTTGAAAAGGTCGGTTGATTTTGGCAAAAACATCTAATGTTTTTACATATACAGATTCTACGCATAACTTGAATCCAGGTTCTTAGTTTTATTGAAGTTGTTTTGTGGCTTAACCATTGTACTCGTGATGAATCTAATCTTAGTGGTCAACAATAATTTTGTGTTAAATCGTATAATAACGTAGAAATGTCGTGGAAGCTTCAGCATTTTATGTTGAGTTATTTTTTGTCTTTTTCATACTGTGTATTTTTTTGTACATCAAAAATCTTCCCGTGATTTAGCAGGGGTAGAATAGTGAAGCTGTTCACCCAGCATCTAATAAGAGGTGACTTTTGGGTACCAGCCTATGTTTTTAATGAAGATTGGGGACCCCTCATGTCTAAAAACTGGGGTTAAAGGTAAGCAAAGGCATGCTCTCCGTAAGAGACAAAAAGCTCCTTCAAAACTTACCTCCTGAAAAAGTTTGTTGAAGAATTGGCCCCCATTTTCGGGCAGCTCTTAAATGGGCAGGGGATGTGAAGAACCTCTGAGTTACAGAAATTTGAGATAAGATTTGAAAATTTTTGTGGAAGAGGTACGGAAGTGTGTGAACAGCTAAGAAAGAGCAGTGGATATATGCCGTCCACAAGAAGTAAGATGGAGAGGGCAAGGAGTTCGTTTTGTTAGTATCAAAGGTAGGAGATTGTGGCGTCCCTTGGGTATTCAAAAATGTGTGCCCGCTGGGTACCCCAGACAGCTGACAGAGGACCACAAGACTGAAAGAGGTCGCTGCTGCACTTAGCTTCTGGAACATCACCAGGGAGACCCTACCTTTCTGGAAAGAATCATTACTGGAGATGAAACATGGGTATACCATTTTGAACCTGAATCTAAAAGGAGATCAATGGAATGGCGTCACCCAAATTCACCAAGGACCAAAAAGTTCAAGGCCCAAAAGTCTGCTGGCAAAATTATGGCCACCGTTTTTTGGAATTCTCAAGGTGTAATCCTTGTGGATTTTTTGCTGAAAGGGGAAACCATTACCTCTGAGGTATACATTGAGACTCTTAGGAAGCTCAAAGCAAAAATTCGACATGTTCAGCCCAACTTGGACATGGCAAATGTGCTCCTCCAGCATGACAATGCACGTCCTCACACAAGCATCAGGACCATGGAGGCCATCACTTCATTTGGATGGACTGTGATACCACATCCGCCATATTCTCCTGATTTGGCACCGTCAGACTACCACCTCTTTGGTCCAATGAAAGAAGGACTCCGGGGCAACTGATATGGTAATGACAATGAGGTGAAAACTGCTGTCTTGAATTGGCTTAGACATCAACCGGCTGAGTCCTACAACACTGGTATACATGCCCTCGTTCATAGGTGGACTGCAGCTCTTGAGAGAGGTGGAGACTATGTGGAGAAGTAAAAATGTAATCCTCACACTTGTACCTTTCTTTTGATGTATAATACATGTTGCTACTATAATTTGTACATAATAAAGTTGGGTGCATTACTTTTTGAATACCCCTCGTATGTTAATGATCTCCTGAATGTCTTACTTCTGGTCAAGCTATCATGTATGCTGATGATACGAACCTATTCTTTAATAATGTTTCATATACTAAACTATGTAAAAAGGCAAATGAGGAATTGCACCAAGTTGATTCCCAACTTACTGCAAACAAGCTTACTTCAAACATTGAAAAAACTAAAGTCATAACTTTTAAAACTCATAATAGCCATCCAGTCCCACCTAATGTTGAAATCAAGCTAAATGGCAATGCATTAGATAAGGTAACATCTATTAGATTTTTAGGTGTAACAATTCACGAGCATCTAATGTGGAAATCTCACACAAAATTGCTGCTGAAAAAAATTAGAATGGGCACATACAAAAAGCAAAACTCTATCTTAACCAAAAATCACTTCAATTGCTCTATTATAGCATGATTCAAAATCACTTTCAATACTGTATTTCTTCCTGGTGTTTCAACAACAAAACACTGATTCACAGACTTCAAAACAAAACAAATAAAGTCATTCGATTAGCATTTAATGCCAAAAAAGAAGATGACATAACAGCAGTTATGAAAAAGCATAACATTATGACAATAGAACAAACAGCTCATTTAGAGATAGTTAAATTTATGCACAAATATTTTAATAACATGCTACCAGATGCATTTAATAACTTTTTTCAGCACAACTATTGAAAGTGCAATATTGGTAGGTCACAGTCAAAAGCTAAGATATTTTCAAAATTTTGCAGAATTAAACTAACCCAGCAGTCATTCAAATGCAAAGGTCCTGTGCAATGCAATAAGCTTTCTCCAGCATTAAGAAAAATAACATCTTTGAAATCTTTTATCAAACAATCAAGGCAGTTCTTTATCACTTCATGAACATTTAATCCACTGGAAATTCACAACTAGGAAATGTAACTGCTTTATGATATAGTCTTTTACAGTGCTATGGTTTCTGTGTTCTTTTTTCTGTTTTCAGATGGAACCTCTGAAGGTTGTGATAGTGAAGTGAGAACAGTTAACCACGAACGATCAATTCATAAAGACCATTGAACTACTGAAACTTCATCATTGCATATCAGTTTAGGATAATAAACTATTTTCTTTTAAGGTTACTCTGCATCAAATTAATTATTAATTGGGTTGATTAAATTTTTCGTGAACAATGCAGCTGGCGATTCCATAATGGTACTACTAACCCAAGGTAACTTCTTTTTTGTAGTAGTTATGTGTTTAATTTAGTCCTAGGTGTATGACTTAAAACTACAATCGTTGACAGGGTTTATGTGCCTTGAGACATAAAGGAGCTGTCTCTTAGCTGTCGTTGCTGCCAGGTCTTCCTTGGCCAAGGTATAGTACCTGACAGCCTCCCCTGTTAGGGTTACAACATGTCAGTTACTATTTTTATTGTATCTAGTGACACTTTGTACATATTGCAAATGCTTTTCTTTGTGTGTGTTTATCTGCTATTTTACAGGTGCGATGGCCATGCCACCATCTTCATATTTAATCTAAATTCTTTTCATGTGCATGTATTAAGATATATCGTTTTGCCAACGTCTCCTTTTTTTTGTCCATTGCTGTCAAATTTATTTTCTATGTATGCTGATTTGGGCAAAAATAAAATGACTGATTGAAAACCATTAATGAAAACTTGTGCGTTTGCTAGTTAATTGTTGATTTTAGATACAAAAAGTTGTTGTTTAGATGAGTAACAAAATTATTCAGCTTATTTCAATTGAAAAAAACACAACAAAGATGTTAAAATTATCGAGTTTGCTTCTTAGTTGATGATTTCAGATACATACAGCTGTTATGCTTGGGTGAATTTTAAAATATTCTCACTAAAGTAGTCTGAAACAACCTGTATCTAATGAGATTTAGTCAAAGATGATATACCAGTAAGTTAAAGCAAAAAATTGCAAAATGCTACTGAAATAACATGACACAAATTTAGAAAAGTGGATAAGTTCAAGTATTTGGGATAGATATTCCAGAAACAAGTGATTGTGGGAGAAAAGTTAAATGGATAATTTATGCTGATTAGTGTGTTCGGGAAAAAAGATAACTGCAGTAATATCTGATAACAAACATACCAGTTATACAAAAGGTAAAATCTACAAGCATGTGGTTGGTTCATTTACGCTTGACTTTGAAACAGTACCTACTGTACTCGTATTTATTCAAGTATAACGCGCACTTGTGTATAACGCACACCCTTGATTTTTGATTAAAAATTGGTATAAAATTTTTTCACTTTTTCTCAACTTGCACTTGTACATAACACACACCCAGACTTTTTATTTTGGTAGAAACTTTTGTGCGTTATACTGGAATAAATATGGTATAACTGATACGTTAGAGATGCAGCTTGAAGTGTTTTAACTGAAAATAAGAGTTTTTTTGGCTTTGATTGGGAGTGGCTAAGATTTAAAACCACTCAAATGAGGAATAATTTATGTTAATATAGCTTTGAAAAAAGCTGTTTGAGCCATAAGCTTTTCGTGACGCTCTCATCAGTGGCAGTATCACATCAAAAGGGAAGATCTAGAGTGAATAAGTCTTTTATGTGAATAATTTGGACGTTACGTAATCAAGACAAGCCAATGATAGCGTTTGTATTGCAAAGGGTGCAAAAGAAAGATTTTGCAATTGCAAAAGTTAGAGAAGGCCAAACGCCACGATTATTTTTCAATCCTTGCCACAGTGCACAGCTCTTTCCATCTTAATCTTTTAGAGGCTACTTATATCAAGACCCGACACCCAGTGTTATGCAGACAGAAAGAGTTTGTTTACACTCTTTCGATAATTGTGGCATTTGGCCTCCTGCTGCACCTTTTCTAACTTTCGCAATTGCAAAATCTTTCTTTCACGCGCTTTGCAATACAAACGCTATCATTGGCTTGTCTTGATTACGTAACATCCAAATTATTCACATAAAAGACTTATTCACTCTAGATCTTACCTTTTGACACGATACACCACTGATGAGAGCATCACAAAAAGCTTATGGCTCAAACAGCTTTTTTCAAAGCTATATTAAAATTCTGTACCACCAACAAGATTTTTGTGTACTTTCGCCTTCGGTACACCAAACAGCAAATAGCTGTTTTGGACAATGTGGTAAGAACTAGAGGAAAAATCAGAACTCTTAAGTTCTCTGCAGCCTTTCTCAAGGCTTGCATTTCTAAACGAGTTGCCCCTAAGTACATCATGGCTCGCATTGAACGATCACAAGCCAGGCACAGCCCAGAGATGGAACACGCTTTTCTAACAGATGATGTTGAAAAGCTAACAGAGCAATCAAGAAAACTGCAAACAATTAACCAATCACGTTGGCGGGCAGCTCGCAAATTTCTAACATTCTTCGACACAATCAGATTCTGCAGATACCTGGCACTACTTGATGAAAGAACGAAATCAAAATGGAAGAACAAAAATGAGCGATTGCTTGCTTTACTCAGACGTGACCATTTCGGCAATGCTCTCAGTGATACTACTAGGCATGTTCTGAATCTTTCAGATTATGTCTTGTCTCACGCTGAAAGTTTCGTGCTGTCGCATGGTCTTAACTTTGGGTTGCCACCCAGGCATCTGTGCAAAGAAGAAATCTTTGCCGAATTTGAGTCACTGTGGGCACAGCTTTTACATCACAGTGCCAGTTCTGTTGAACAATGCACTGCTTTGAAAGCCTGACTCGCTGACCTTGCTCATTTGTACAGTGACAGCATGATAGACTCGCGTGACTTCACAATGCACAAAGAGTGCTTTTGTGCAATCAACCGGTTACGAAAGAATGATATCATTGTCACCAAACCCAACAAAGGCTCTGGCGTTGTCCTTTTAATCAAAAGCGACTATGTCGATAAAATGAACAAGATACTTGATGATCAATCGAGATTTAGAAGACTTGGTCCGGTCTCCAGCAATGACAACACAGCCAGCATTAAATCGCGCCTTCAGAAGCGGTTGCTTGACTTAGTCAAAGCCGATCTCATGCCGAAGTAGATATATGACACAATACGACCAACTGGATCGCAAAGACCTTGAATGTATGGTTTGCCGAAAACACACAAAGAAGGCACTCCACTTCGCCCAATACTGTCTATGACAGGTTCGTCCCATCATGAACTTGGCAAGTGGTTGGCTAGCCTATTACAACCTGTGTTGGAGTGGTTTTCGTCACACTGCATATCAGATTCGTTTACGTTTGCTAAGACCATGCAAAATCTTGACATCGACCCTAATGTTTTTATGTGTTCTTTTGATGTATCCAGCTTGCTCACCAACGTTCTCCTTGATGAAACCATCAAAATCTGTTCGGAAGCCCTCTGAGGAGTCTAATTCCCGACCAGCTATTCCAAAGGATGTGTTTGTTGAATTGATGAAGAGCGCTACATTCTCAGTTGAGTTCAGCTTCAATAACATCATGTACAAGCAAACAGACAAAGTAGGTATGGGATCACCGCGTGGTCCAGCTTTGGCCAACATCTTTGTTGGATATTATGAAGAAAAGTTATTTTCTCAAACACAAAAACCTCCAACATACTTCAGATATGTTGATGACACGTTTGCCATCTTCGATCACGAAGCTGAAGCAGATGAATTTCTGACCAAACTTAACTGCCTTCATCCATCCCTCAAATTCACCTTTGAAAAAGAGAAAGGAAAATGTCCACTGTTTCTTGATGTCTACGTCGAAAGAACAGATGTTGGCTTGAAGACAGTGTATACCGGAAACCCACTTTCACTGGCCAGTATTTGCGTTGGGAGTCCTTTAGTCCTCTCAAACTCAAAATATGTCTAATATCTACATTGGTGCATCGAGCTCTAATGATTTGCACCAAGCGTAGACTCAATGAAGAAATAGAACGGATCAAGAAGATATTACTGGACAATGGCTATCCTAAAAACATCATCAACGCTCAGATCACCAAGAAAATTGCTCAGTTCTCCACCCTTAAGCGATTTGGCCCTGAAAAGTGTCCTGTGTACTTGAGGGTCCCTTGGATAGGTAAGCCATCCACAAACTTGGAAAAAGAAGTCAAAACTGCCATAGAAAGCTGCTATGGTTTCGTCAGCACCCGCTCAGTCTTTACGTCTAAGCGCATGCTGCCTGTGGCCCGCAAGGATGTTCTACCTGCCATTCAGAAAAGTTTTGTCATATATGAATACAAGTGCCACTGTGATAGTCGGTACGTAGGGCGAACATCTCAACGACTACAGGATTGCATCAAGCAACATGTTCCGCAATGGTTAAGACAGCAATTGACTCGTCCACGCCGATCTCAACCACACAGATCGTGCAAACGAATCGACACCAAACCGGATTGTGACTCTGCCATTGGTCAGCATCTTTTAGATAATGATCGATGCGCATTAAACTATGATGATAAGCGGTTTTCAATCCTCACCGCAGCACACAGCTCTTTCCATCTTAATCTCCTAGAGGCTACTTATATCAAGACTCGACGCCTGGTGTTATGCAGACAGAAAGAGTTTGTGTACACTCTCAAACTCTTTCGATAATTGTGGCATTTGGCCTCCTGCTGAGTTTTCTCTAACTTTTGCAATTGCAAAATCTTTCTTTCACGTGCTTTGCAATACAAATGCTATCATTGGCTTGTCTTGATTACGTAACATCCAAATTATTCACATAAAAGACTTATTCACTCTAGATCTTCCCTTTTGACGCGATACCGCCACTGATGAGAGCATCACAAAAAGCTTATGGCTCAAACAGCTTTTTTCAAAGCTATATTAAAATTCTGTACCACCAACAAGATTTTTGAATAATTTATGTGCAAAAACTTGGCAATAAAGTGAGGAAAGCAAGATGTTTTTCAATGCCAAATGGTGTCGGCTCTGATGTACATCTTTGTCAGCAATAAAAATGTTAATGGCTTTTACTAGGCAGGTCAAGCATTAAAACTTTTAGAATTAAAGCATTAGATCGTGTTTATCATCCAAAGTTAAAATTAAATTATAGAAACAGTAGCCTGATCATTGTGAAAATCAATACGTGAAACCCATGTTTGACGTCCTTAAAGCAATTTTAATTGAAGATCACAAATTCACATATATTTTTCTTCAAAACAGTTTTATGCTGTCCTTGGTAGTCACCAACAAATGGTATATGTCTATGACACCCAAGATGAACAGCACTTGCATGTCACAAGCGTTGTAAGGATTTCCCTCTGGCTCACAGTGTGCATTGTTCTACAGAGAAAATAGGTTTAAATTGGAAATAACATGCTTGCAATTTAAACTTTTTGTTTTGTGAACACACATAAAAGTTTTAAACATTGTAAAGTTAAAGCTTCATAGATGTTGATAGGGAACTTTTTGCTTAATACTTTCTATTTGTGTTTTTAGCAAAACATTAAATAAGAGTTCAAATATAAACCATTAAATGCTTGGTCCAAGTTCAAGCTTGAATGGTGTTGTTGAGCATATTTTTGGTTACTTTCCACTTAAACATAAGTTAAAAATTGTTTGATACACATAGAGTATAATGGTAGTTGTATAAGGACCTAAAAAATTTTGTCTTGTAAAAAAAGTAGGCTGATACCAGCTTAATTAAATTGGAATTATAAAAATGATAGTAAATATAAAATTGAGGTTAAGTAAGACTGTACGTTTAATTTTTTTTTGTGTAGGTGTGCTAGAGTGAAACAGGCACTGAAGAAACTGCCGCAGAAGATCTTGATATAAAATGTTTTAATATACTGAGTTTAAGAAAAGCTATAAAGCTGTAAGCGTCTAAAATGGGTGTTCGAAGATAGAGAGAGAAAAGCAGATAGACAGGTTGAAAAATGTAAAAGTCCCAAGCCTTGTGGATAAAACACCAAAACTATTAATCGAGATTAGAAGAAAAAAAAAAGATGAATTCGACACAATCTAAACCATAAATGTTTGTTAACAGTGTTTGAAATAAAAATGAAAAATGTCCAAGATGAAAGGTAATCATAAATGCAGTAAAAAGAGGAAAAATTCACAAAAGAATGAAGAGAAGAGCAAAAAATGAGAGAAGTGATAAAACGATGTTATAAGAAACCTGACTTGGGGCAGATTATCCTTTATGATGTAGGTGCATAAGTAAAATGAGAAACAAAAGATTTAGATGAAACATTTACATGCAACAAGAAATTAATTATTGGCAGTTAACATTCTAACATACACAGAATGTTATGGAGCAGCAAAAAGATTAAGAAACAAATGAATGCTAAAAAACAGAGCCCTAGTCACTTATCCTGGGTGAATATGGCAATACTCCAAAATAAACTCTGTTCTCAGTTTTCCAAAGCAAGATAAGAAAGTCAATGAGAAGTATTTTGCTGACAGTTGATTCTTTTTTCCAGCACATTGAAAAGTTTGAGCAAAAAATCTTTTCACCTAACTTTTACATTATCTAAGCACTGGAATATCTTTCATCTTCTCCTCCCTTTGGCTTCTCTAAGAACGTAATGCATTATGAAATGCAAGTCAATTCATAAACCATAATAGAGCTCAGTAAATGATTTCTGTTTCCACTGTGCACTCAGACACAGTAGGACCTTGACTAGCAAACTAAAGCCTGTTCACACAGAAAGCACTGGTGGAAAATTTGCGATGTCTGGCATAAAGGGTAAAAAATACAAAGCATAGCGACTTGCCACACCAATTTAGGTTATCATTTGAACAAGAGCTTACCAGTAAAACTTTTGTGCATAGCAGAAAAAAAAGTGAAGTTCAAATATTTTAACTTTTTTGCTTCCGCTTTGTAACATTGTTGATAGCATACTCCTAAAATGCTGATAAAAAGTAGAAGAATTAAACATGTTCAGGCTAATTACAAAACG
Source organism: Trididemnum clinides (assembly GCA_963675345.1). Lineage (NCBI taxonomy): Eukaryota > Metazoa > Chordata > Ascidiacea > Aplousobranchia > Didemnidae > Trididemnum > Trididemnum clinides. Next base: position 35,637,084 of record OY776297.1, read on the forward strand.
CCTATGGTAGAGCTGGATCAGATAAATGGTTTGATTGAAAAATGTTGCTTAGAGTAAGACGGCTTAATCAAATTTTTAGTTTTTCTACAAGCAGGCTAAAAATTGCTTTCATTGCAATTTAGGTCAAAGAAAGCCTACTTTTAAAGTTTTAAAACCTCTTGCTGTTTTGATGTGAAATTCAACTACTTGGTTACACAGTGCTTGTACGCTTATGAAACCAAGCTGCTTATTCAGTAACGCTTTTTCAAGCAGTTGGCTTGTGTAGGTTTGCGATTTTACTTTCACTTGTTTAGATGAACTTTGTTGGCAAGTTTAGATAATGCTTACTTTTTATGAGTGACTATCTTCAAACGCTATTTTCTTATAAAAAATTAACATCTATAGAACTAAATACAGTAGCTTACCTCATTGAAGTTAGATTGTCAAGCATACTATAGTCCACGTATCACTAGGCCTAGTCAGTATGTTCAGATACAGCATAGGCCTGCTGTAACTGCCACTACATATTGCTGATATGCTGACAATCAACTAAAACCTGATGAAAACTAGAATTTAGGGCTGGGTAGTTTAATTTTATTTCCTTCAAATCCAAGCTGCTAGTAGGCCTCGTCTATGACGCTCAAGCAGTTTAGCAGAAATAACTAGTTAGGTAGGCATTGAACATAGTAAAACAAAGCATTTAACAGTTCATCAAGGTCAACCCACAAGCAATGACTCTGCAACCAACTTGATGTAAAAGCAGACTTACATTGATTTTAATGCTCAGAGCAATAATTGTACTATGAATGAACAATGGCATATTAGGTCTATAGTAGGGCAATGAGTAAAACTATCAAAGATGGCAATAGGCTATACATTACTAACAGATTGAAGTTCAATGTTTTCATGTTACACAGTTTAAAATAAAACTAATGCTATTAAGTTTTGTATGTCATTGTGTGAAAGCAATTGTGATTGAAGTGTGTCTCGACATACCAGTTTCCAAAAATGTTGCTAATGGATAAGACAGTACTTCAAGCATTAGCCTTCCCATTGAAGCCTTCTAAATACAGCTTGTTTGGCAGTAGCATCATCGATTTACAGCAATATTGAGAAGAGGTTAGACAGCAGCCAGATGTGGTTCAGGGAGTTCAACGAAAAGAGTGCTGCATATTATAGAATACATCTAGCAAAGCTGCTAGAAGTGTTTGCAATATCATGATTACAGAATGCATAAAACACATTTGAACAGTTTAAATTGAAATAGACATATATTTTCTGATAATTGTATCATGCTGTGGAATTGTGTTCTGTTGTGTTTTTGTTTACGTTGGAGATAAATAAGCAGAAGTTTGTTATTGTACATTTTTAAAGATGTTTCAGGCAAGTAAAGAGTATTCTTATATACTTTTCAAAATATTTTCAAAGATACTGCTTTTTTAAATACTCTAAAAGTAATAGGAAGATCAAGTAAAACCCTCAACTTGCATAGTTGTTTTGCAAAGACCACAACTGGGATGTTTTGTGTGTAACATACTGTATATGCTATTTGCATTTTTTTGAAATATTACTTTTGAAAGTTTACAGTACCTTTGAGCTGCTATTTGTGTATTTCATGTAATTTAACACCTAAAAACAATATTGTAAGCTTTAGGGCATTAGATTTGTGAACTTGAGATTGTGGGTTTATCTTGGGACTTGGACTAGCAGTTTTACAGACGTGTTAACTTAAATTAAATTAAATGTAGAATGAACTAGAAATTCTTGTGCACCAGATGAAAGGCTATAAGCTGATATTATCATTTATGCTTAATGGTGACACTAGTTTTGTTCTGGCTGGTACACATATGTTGTAGCTTGTTGCTCATGTCATTTGGTATGAAATGATATCTTGTTGCTCATGTCATTTGCTATGAAATGATAAGAGTAATTATGTTGTAAAATATGAGCAGTTTCACTTGATGACCACAAATGATTTTTCAGTCCTGTTTAGATTCATTGCATTTTTAACACTCTGATTTGTGTTTTAAATTCATAAGGGACCACTGCTTTATGAGAAAATTCTTATGTTGGACTTGGACTATTAAAATGAGGTTGGACTTTGGCTTGGCTAAAAATGTCTGCAAGTTTAATGCCCTGGTAATGTTACCAATACCTGCTGAGGTAGCTTGTGATAACTAAACACTAGTAGGCATACAAATATGTGTAGAAATGAGTTGCTTCTGTAGATCTTCTAAAAAGCGTTTGTACTTTAGTTTGTTTGATTTTTATTTGGCATTAATTCAAAAATGTACGTTTTTGTCTCTTCATTATTTCTTTATTACACTTGAGAAATAGATAAAATCAAGGTACACTAGATCAGCTGAGCTACTTTATTAAATGAAAAATCGATTTTGCCCTATACAGGCATTTTCAATTTCTATGTAAAACAAAAAAACAAAATGCATAAACCAACTTACCGTAATTATAAAATAAGAAAACAGAACTGACTATCTCACACTAGTTGAAAAATAAAAATACAAAGCTGGCTAATAATATTTCGTGAACTTACTTATATGAACGGGAAATAACTAAGGGGGTTGACTAACTACTCACTCAAACAAAACACTACATAATGCTATTCCTCGACTAAAGCTAAACAGACAAAATAGTACCAAACTAAAGACATAAAGAAAGAAAAAACTAAAACTTGTTACTCGCTCATAGCTAGTTACTAAGTAATAAGATAAAAGGCTCAAAAAAATTTATGAAACAAGTGTTGCGTCATAAACAAGAAAAAATTACAAGAGACATACGACATAAATCATTTAATAGCTGGCAAAATCGTAGTTTGTAGGTTTATAGACGCTCCAAGTTTATGAAACCATTATCTTCACATATATCTAACATATCAAACAGTGGTTCTTCAACAAATATAACAGAAAAACACTGTGACAAACTAGGACGGCGTGCTAAAAAAGATTGTGATTAGATTTATAATGTTGCAGGAGAGTGGTACTATCATTTTAGGTCGAAATATCAAATTTTTTCCAAGTGTGTCTATGGCTATTCCATCTAACCGAAAATTTATTTTTTGTCTGTCCAACGTATTGAGAGCATTACAATTTACACAATTTGTTTTGTATTTTTATTTTTCAAAAATACAAAAATGTTTTGTTTTGTATTTTTGTATTTTATTTGTATTTTTATTTTTCAACCAGTGTGAGATAGTCAGTTCTGTTTTCCTATTTTATAATTATGATAAGTTGGTTTATGCATTTTGTTTTTTCGTTTTACATAGAAATTGAAAATGCCTGTATAGGGCGAAATCGATTTTTCATTTAATAAAGTAGCTCAGCAGATCTAGTGTATCTTGATTTTATCTATTATGTGATTATCAACCTGGATCGCTTCGAGCAAGTTATTTCATGGGTAGATTCCTGGTAGTATATTTACTTTTGCTGTACTTGAGAAATACATACTAATTATCAACAAAATGTATCAGATGTTTAACACATTGAGTGCTCTACGACATAATATTATGTCATTTGTTTTTTGTATAGAGTGGTTTACAACATAATATTACGTCAATTGTTTAAAACCTATTGATTAACTGCCCAATTGCTGGATTTGACGTAAATTTACGTCGTTTATAACTGCTGACAGTTTTTCCACAAATGTCTGAGCATGTCTGCATGTGTGTGTGTGTATATGTGCAAGCGATTAAAAAACTTAGTCAAATTTCTTTGATTCTTCAAGCTCTAGTGATTACGAAAAACCACCTACAAGAGTTCCAAGAACTGACTCCAGTGAAAGACCAAAGGGTGGATTTCAATGTCATAAACAAGCATTATTTCCCGCAACTGATAAAAAATTTCCACTAAGGCACTGCAGAGTTTGTCAAAAAAGTGGCATTAAAAAAGACACAAGAGTATTTTGCAAGAAGTGTAAAGTCCCACTTTTCTTAATGACATGCTTCTTGATTTATCATTCACACAAATCATTTTGAGAGGTCAAAAATTTAAATAAAAGTTATTGAATGCTTTATGTGTGCAAATTTTTTTGAAAAAAGCAATAAACCTATATACCATATTTTTCAGACCATAGGGCGCACCAAATTACAAGGTGCTTTGTCAATAAACGTCTTCTAACGTGTTCATTTTCATACATAAGGCGCATTTAATGAAACAAAACTCAATGCATTTTATTGCTACTGTGAGAAGTATACAGCTAGTTGCTAGGTATATGCTGCAATACATGCATGACGCACATGTGTGTTTATGCACATAAAAGGAAGAGAAAAATACAATGACGCACATGTGTGTTTATGCACATAAAAGGAAGAGAAAAATACACTCATGAAGGGAACGAAAATAGGTGAAGAGAAAAACACACTCGTAAAGGGAATGAGAGTAGGTAGTTTGATGGCAAGAAACAAAGATATTTGCTCTCAAGAAAGAATGAGTTGAGGTAGGTACAACTGCGTTGGTTGCGTTTATCAAAATATAAAATTTGTTTAGAGTTTGGTGACAAAGCGCAACCTGATCCACACATTAGATGCACCGAAACATAAGGTGCACATTCCATTTTTAAGAAAATTAAAAGATTATAAGTGCACCTTATGGTCCAAAAAATATGGTAGATTTTGCATGGTTTACCATGACGAACTTGTGCTTGTGAATGTCAGAATAAAAATTATTGTGTTACATGTACAAAATATATGCAAAAGTAAAAACCAAAGAAATACCCAGCACCAGCAACTATTATGTGCGATTTACATGCAGCATGCAAAGGGTTATAAGTCAAAGTGCAAGTTGTCATTAGCTTTTATTGAAATCACCATGGAAGGATAAAATCAATGCTGCTTCACTTTCCTTTTATTATGACAATTTGGGTATAGGGTATTAAAGACTTCAATTGTTTTGTTTACGTGTAAACATGTTGAAATTGTGTTATGCATTTTTTTATTTCCAAATTAACAATACAAATGAAGGTGTCCTGACAACTCAAAGTTGTGTTAGGGTTAGGTTTTAACCCCTTCCCCAACAATTTTTTAGTTAAAAACGTTTCTTTATCAGACTAATTTTTTAAATTTTAGTTCTATATAGTATTTTTCATTCTGATTATGAAAACAGTTTGGAATTATTATTTTTCCCGATTTTCGTGGTTAACTTTTTATTTTGAAAATACCCTTGTAAATCCTTTTAAAAAATCCTCTGACAACTCTTTGACTTCTCCAAGCTCTCCCCTCACCTCCCTCTTCCTCCTCACTTGTTGAGAAATAGTCATTGTCTGATGAACTGGCAGTGTCATCAGAAGTAATCGAGCTTCTGAGGGAAGGTTCATATTTGCTATCTTCCTCAGAACTAGACATCTGGGGTGTAAATTATTTGAAAAGGTTACAAAAAAATGAGTGGTAATGTGGATGAAAACAACACATGTGCGACGACAGTGGCTGCCGGAGCAAGTCTAGTTACAGTGTCCTTGAAATCCCACAGCTTCACCCTGTTGCCTCTGCCAGGTGTACGATTTGACAAGAATACTTGTTTTACATGTAGAATGGCTTAGAAAGGCTCAGAATCCACGAGTATATTATGTCTTTGGCTAGTTTTTGAAGGTTAAGTTTTAGACTAGTTTACTCGTCGCCAACCGAAAATGGAACATTTGGTGAAAACGAGTATATTCATTTCTGCCAAGGAGGGGGGTTAAATTTGACTTTGAATTTACAAAATTTCTGATTTTAAATTGTGACTTTGAATTGTCGCAGAACCACAAATTAATGATCTAAAGAACTGGCCATATTGCTTGATGTAACTATAATTCTAATTTAAACTCTAGCGACAATCTGCAAATCTATGTCATTTTTGCATTTCCTTAGTATTCATTTCCACATAGTCAAAAACGGGGCCATTTTTTAGTAGACTCAAATTGACTATCAACTGTAGCCTATGGAAAGAAGTTACAGTATTTGACAATTTCACCCATACAGTTGTTTAAAGCAGGGGTGTGCAACTGGTGGCTGCAATGTGATTTTTTTGGCTTTGGATGTTAAACCTATCCCTTGCATCTTGGAAAAACCGATCTCCAAAATAATAAGGTCCCCACATGTAAAATTTAACATAGGTATTGCTTTGAAAGTAATAACAAAAAAGGTTTCAATGCCATTTTGGATGAAAAATTCTACCAGCCATTGCTTCAAAGCTTTTTTGTGCTTAGAAACAACATGTGCAACAAACTTTGACTGGCTTGCAAAATATTTACAAAGTCTGAAAATGACCGGCCTGTAAAAAAGGTTGCACACCCCTGGTCTAAAGCAATAATTTCTGCTTGCTATTGTGTGTGTTCAAGCAAAATAAAGCATTGCAGCGTGAAGTCAAGCTAATCTAATAAAAACTCATGCCTAGTGCAGATTAGTCTCAATACAGAATCAAACTTATGTGTAACAGGCGTTTCCTGCAATTAAAAAATGAAAGTGCATATTCATGGTAACACCAACCAACTACATTAATGTACTGTGTAGACATATTTGCTTAGAGCAGAAGTTTTTCCTTTTCTGCCTTGCAAAGTGTAGCTGAAAAAAATCATGCTTTAAGTTTTTCTCCTATTGCTTTCTGTGTGAACCAGGCTTAAGGGTTGCCTAATTGTGGACATATTGAAACTCACGAGAGGGAAATACTCAACTTGTAATTGTGAGCCACAAGTTGTGAACAACAAACACTGTCAACTAAAAAACTCAAAACAATTTTTTAAAGTTGATATCCAAAAAAAAGATTATTGTCCTTAAAAATGCAGTAAAAAACTTAACTTTGAACAATATTTTTGGTAAAATCAAGAAAACTCATTTTCAAAATGTTGATTACCAAACAATAATTTACAGGTGACACACTGTGGTCAAATTTAAAAGGTTCAGATTCCCACAACACTGGTTGCACCTTCAGCAAAGAGTGAAAAATTGATTTGAACCACCATAAAAAAGTTTGCCAGCAGCTGTGGCCTGGAGAAAAGACAAATACTAAGGCTAAAATATGGATTCTGCCTTTGGTGTCTTTACTCCAACAGCAGTGGAACAAAACAGCGCTGTAAAAAATTATCCAATGCTCTTTCAGGAACAAACCAACCAGGCACTGACTTAACCATTGTTAATTAGGGTAAAACAACTCAGGGTCAGGTTGTGGCAATCATCAAAGCTTTTGATTGTGGACTAACACAGCTGGTGCTGCTGTGTCAAAGGCATTAAGTGAAAGAACAAGCTTGTTGTTTCGCTTTTAACCCATTGGCACCCACGTGTCTAAACAAGGGTTTTCAAATTTTGTATTTCTTGCTCCAGATTGCTGGCAATCATTTACTGCTTTTCTTAAAGTTACAGAAACCCTAAAAGTATCTAAATTACTTACTAGTAAGTTATAAAAATGTATTTTTTAGTTTTTATTGAACGTCATTCAAAGTGCTCTATCTGTAAGTTACATAAACTACCCATGATATCCACCCTGTGATTCGCAGATCTACTGATGTAGCATTGTTTTTAACTATCTGTTTTGCTTTGAAAAATCTAATATCTACTGCTAAGTGCCAATAATGAAATATTACACTCTTTGGCATTTTTGTTGTTTGTATGTAAGTCAGAAAGTAAATGAGTCTTGGTAGGGACGCTTGGGCACATGCATAAACAATTGGTGCAAAGTAATAAATTGCGTATTAACAGTTTTTGTTGAATTTTTTTGGCCAACTGATTGTACATGATTTGCATTGGTTGTAATTGTGTAAATTTATATAAGAATGCCAATTCACAAATTTTGAAGCAAAGCTACAAAGAATATTTCCATATTTTTGGAAAAACAAAAAATCTTCCAAAGGCATATTATATGGCCTTTTTCTGATTTTCTTTCACTTTTTATAAGAAAACAAAATTTGACTGTTCACAAAACTTTGGCAGTAGAATAGTTCTACCACTGCAGCTGACAGATAATGTCCTTTGGTTGAATTAGGCAACATGAGTGATGATGGCCATGCAATCAATGATTGTGATTTTAAACGTATCAACAATATTGGGAAAGATATTCTGAATTTGAGGTTCAAACGGGTGGTCCACCACAGTCAAAATGATTTCAATTGAAATGAGGATGAAGATCAACAGAAATCTAGTAATGACACAGGGCTGCCTAAGCCAGGATTAACCCCTTCTCAGCAGGAGAACTATATATAGGCTCTATCACTTATAGGCCAATTTAGCAGCAGAGCTATATTTAGTTACACACTTATTTTTTTGGATACTAACAAGCGGCTACGAATATATTTAATTTCACAGTGTAAAAATGATTTGCTAGTGCTTTTGAAACTTCTCGCATGTCAAGTGCTGATTTTTTCCTATCTTGAATTATCAATTACGTTACAAATAACTAACACATGGCACAGTACTGTGTCATGTGTTAGTTATTTGTTTGCATATTGACAGCATAATTTGAGGGTATATAGTAAATAGCCAGTATAGTTTTATTTTATTTATAAATTAGCTAGATTTACCCTTATCATGCCTAAAAAATTCAAAATGAATAAACAGGAAGACCTACATAGGTTACTAAATACTCTAGAAGAAATTGATCTAAATCAGGGGTTCCCAAACTTTTGTAATTCGTGGCCCAAATATTTATTTAAAAATGGTTCGTGGCTCACTACAGATTAATAGCACGAAAGCAACAAACTGTATCAACATAAAGAATTAACTATGAAACTGTAACACAAAACTAAACAAAATGTTTGCTAACTATTTATTTTTTCAATGAGATGGATGTGACTGCACTTTAGCTACAAGATTCTTAATTCTTGGCTCTGTTGACGAGAGAGCACAACGAATATCTTGTTCAACTTCAAGACGGTTCCGCTGCTTGGTCTTCACATTCAAATGTGTCGAAAAAGCAGACTCACATAGCCATGTAGAGCTGAATGGCAATAATTTTTTTAGAGCATTTTTGCTTATTTCTGGATACGACGATGCCATTCTTAGCCAGAAATCCGTGACTGGGAAAGCTTCAAACACATCTTGACTGCTGGAGTCGTTTTCATGTCAATGAATTGATCCTGCAGCCCATCTTCTACTTTCTTGGAGGAAAGTCGAAACGGATTTCTTGCAAGTGACAGGTCATCTCTACTAAGTTCGGAAAAGTATGATATGAATTCACATTCCAGTTTTTCGAGATGTTGAGCAACATTGACCTTTAGCTCATCGTTCAAATGGGAGATATCAGCCAAACTGGTAAACATTGCAAAATTACCTTTCTGCACTTTACATCTCTAGTTTGAATATTTCTCAATAAATCCATTAATCAAATCCACAAAGTGAATAATATTTTTTTCTTTTCCTTGCATTTTCACATTTAGAGTGTTCAAAGAATCAAAGATGTCTACCAAGTACGCCAAACAAGCAATGAATCTTGAATCAGAAAAGTGAACTGCTAGCTCAGGTTTTACAACATTTAAAAAAATTTTCAGCTCACCACGGGGCTCAAACACTCTGGATAAAACGTTTCCTTTTGAAGGCCACCGGACTTTTGTGTAATACAAAAGATTTATATGCTCAGATCCCATATCTTTGCAAAGTTTTCTGAATAGCCGTGTGTGTAAAGTGCTACTTTTTACAAAATTTACTATTTTGATTGTAACTTTAAGTACATCTTGCAGTCCACACGGTAAAGTTTTGGAAGCTAAAGCTTCCCGGTGAATGAAGCAATGAGTGAACAAAACGTTAGGTGTCTTCTTTTGCACAAGTGCTCTAAATCCTCATTTGGACCCGAGCATCGCTGGGGCTCCATCAGTGCACTCACCACATAAATTTTTTTCTGGCAATTCCATTTTCATTAAAAAAGTGGTCTACCTTTTCCATTACATCTGACGCCTTTGTATTGGTGTCCAGGGCACTACAAAAAAGTAATTCTTCCTTTACAGATGTGCTAACTGCGTATCAAACGAAAACCATGAGTTGAGAGACTGAAGCCACATCAACAGACTCATCGATTTGGATGAAAAACAGACCAAAAAAAGATTTATCTTTTATTTCAGTGATTATTTGTTCCTTTATGTCTTCTGACATTAACGCAATTTGTCTCTTTACTGTGTTATCAGATAAAGGAATATTTTGAAGTCTCTTTTCATACTTCTCGCCCAGTACAATTCTAGCAATGTGCAATTCTAGCAGTGCACTAGACTTAATAACAGTTTCAACATTATGAGGTTTTTTCTGCCTGGCTATTATTTGGCTAACAACAAAAGAGGCTTCAGTGAGTTTCTGATCAGTTTGTTGAAATCTGCCAGTACTGTCGAGTCTTTGACGTTTGCAGTTGGATTCCAGTCTCTTAAAATACTCCATGTTTCTGTCTTTTAGCTCAGGATGACTTCTATTCAGGTGATGGCTTAATTTACCTGGCTTCAACGACTCATTACTTAACACACGGTAGCACACAACACATTGCCCTTTTTCTATTCCTTCATCATTCAATGAAGTAAATACAAATTTTATGCAGCTGTCATTGTACTTCCTTTTAGCCATTGAACTATTTTCAGTGTTTTTAGTAATAATATAACCTGCTCTGAATACAATGACAATAAAATTACAGTCGAGCCCAAGGTTTTCAGACAAAGCAACTGTTGAAACCTTATTGTGTCAAAACAATGCCTACAATTATTATCCCGGGGATTTTTGTCCATGTCTAGTTAAGCCTTAACTAGACATTGCCTTAACCAGCAGGCCTTAATGTAAGGCCTACTGGTTGCTAAAGAGGCCGACTTGTGACAAACAGACCCTACCACGGAAATAGCCCTGTGGCCCACTGAAAATAGCCTCATGGCCTACTACTGGGCCATGGCCCACAGTTTGGGAACCCCTGATCTAAATGATGAATTTATAGATGATTTAGAATCTGAACAGGAAGGGTTAGATTCTGATGCCACATCCATAGATAGCAATGAAGTTGAACTTTTTGATGATGAAGGTGATCAGATGAATGATGAAATGGAAGTTCAAAATACTTCTCAAAACTCACCTTCTTGGACAGATCAACCACAAATTGACAGAAGTGCATTTCCATTTACTGGCAATTCTGGTGTAAATGTAAATCTTCAGAATAAAACTAATGCTATTGAAATTTTTGAATCTTTCATTGAAGGTGGAATAATTGAGCTTATTGTCAATGAAACTAGCAGATATGCTGCTAACTACATTGACAAAAAGCACCGAAGTGGCAAAATGCGACAAAAAAGTAGAGATCTTCTGTGGAAAGAGCCTACTGATCCAGGAGAAATTAAGGTTGTATTAGGCATCGTAATTCTTCAAGGCATAGTTCAAAAACCAAACATTGATTATTATCACTCAACAAATCCCTTGATTCATACCCCAATTTTTGGAAACATTATTTCAAGGGGTAGACTGAAACTGATTTTTAAATATTTGCATTTTTCCTGTTCGGAGAGGAACAATAATCCTTTGTAGAAAATAAGAACAATTCTAAATCTATTTGTTGCAAAATTCAAATCTAATTGTACCCCAGAAAGAAATATCAGCATAGATAAATCTCTTATGCTATGGAAAGGAAGGCTTTGATGGAAGAGGTTTATTCCTCTTAAGCGAGCCAGATTTGGAATAGAATCTTTTGTTCTGGCTGAAACACAAGCTGGCTATGTTTGGAATATTGGAATCTACACTGGAAAAGAAACAACTTACCCATTTTCTGTACAAAATGCTGAAAACATTACAAAACTTTCAAAAATTGTGTTGTCTCTAGCAGAAGAATTATTGAATAAAGGATATTGTAATGGAATGGACAATTACTTTGCTTTGCCAGAAATATTTGACATCTTAGTTGCAAATAAAACTGATCCTGTTGGACTGTTAGATACAATCGAAAAAACCTCTCTGCTACTGTCAACAAAACTAAATTGAAAAAAGGAGAGACTATTGCTCAGTACAAAGGAAAATTGATCCATTTGAAATGGAAAGATAAAAAAGATGTGAACATGTGAAGCACAATACGCAATAAAGAAATGAAAAAATAACAATTGCTGAAAAAGAGTGCATGAAACCTACCATTTGCATAAAATATAAAAAAAATCATATGGCTGGAGTTGATCTGATGGATCAAATAATCTCAGCTGCATCTCTTGTAAGAAAAGGGCTGAAAAAATATTAAAAAAATGGTTTTTAGATTGATTGAAATTTGTTTGCAAGATTCTCATTGCATCTATAAAAAAATGGAGGCCCCAAAACATTGCTGTATTTTAAATTGCAGTTGATTGAAAAAATTTTTGAAACTTATGCAAAAGATGTCAATTGGAAGAGAAAACCAAATGCTGTCATTTTAGGCCCATGTTCATCAAGACTAACTGGAAGGCATTTTATTGGACCAATTACCAAGGATAATGAAACAAAATCCTTCCAAAGAAAATGCGGCTATTGTGCTTTCAAAAAGAAAACAAAAACAATTTATTGGTGTGAAATTTGCAACATTCCACTTTGCATTCATCCATGTTTCAAACTCTACTATATGGTAACAAATCTACCAGAATAGATTAAGTTATAATAAGAGAGGGAGGGAGGGAGGCAGGTAAACATACACTCAAGTTACAAGTCTTGAGCACAAACACATACAAGCAAAGTGCTTGTGGATGTGAGTAACTCCCCTGTCCAATTCTTATTATAACTTTTTTGGAAAACATAAAGTGAGTAAAATATTAATTTTCTTTTTTAAGAATAAAAAACACACTCACACATATATAAATATACCATTTAAAAGCGAATCAAGCAAAAAAATTGAAAACATTTAAAAAATATAAAAATCAATAATAAAAATAAAGGATTTCATTATGTGGCGGCGGTGACTATAAAGAGGTGTATAAAGTAGCACCAAATTTGCAGTGTGAATAAATTTAGAACTAAATCTGAATTAATCAATCAAGTGGTGGAGACTATATAAAGGCATTTAAAAAAAAAAGACTTTCTGTTAAAAGTGCCGCTGAGAAGGGGTTGATCAAAACAAACCAATTACTTGGAGCAGGAACTCTTAAAATTTGCCTCTATCGCCTGGAGGTATTAAAATGAGATTTAGGGGTTGCTGAATATTTTCATTTCAGAAAAAGGGATGTACAAAAATGCACAGCAACTGTAAAGTATGGTCCACTCAAACTTACACAAACTTTTATTAGATGCATTTGGGGCACTGATTTACAACATGAAAACTCCATGAAGGAAAAGTAGGGAGTTGTGTGAAAATGACCATTACAGATAATGGCAAATATGCAGTTTCTCACTTGGCATCAAATCATGCTTTTGCCAATTGAGAAAAGATCAGTAAGACTAAAGACAATCACATGATCATTAAGATAGGTAGAAAGGGCGTCAGTAAACACTGTCACAGCGACACATCATACAGAATGCAATCAATGTGATGTTGGACTGCACCCTAGTGCTTTAAAATGTGCTAAAATTAAAACAAATCTGTAATGTGTGTTGGTAATTTTTTTGTTTTTCCCTTTTCCAAAAAAAAGTAATAAAAAAACTATTTATTCTCATTTGTAAAAGTAACCCCTGAGATATAGCACATTTATAATCATGTTTACTTGTGCTCTTTTCAGTTGACACAATAGAGATACTTTAAAATCGCAGCAAGCATTGTGTCAGTGCCTGAGTGTCCTTCCAGGGATGCACCACTCTCTGCTTTCTTGGGAGAGATATATAAAAAAATTTCTTTCGAACCATTCATATTTAACCTACAAAAATCTTTCATGTGGATTTTCCTAAAAATATCCCCATAAAATTGATGACCAGAAAGTAATGGCTTAAATCAAAACTTTTCAGAGTTCAATAAATTTAGCCAAATTAGGAAAAAAAAATTGGTGTCTAAATGATTTGCTGATCATTGGACACTGTAGATAAAATTAAAATTTGCAGTCTTTTGTGCAAAACTTTGGCCACCTGGCAACCCTGCTCTCACAGACTTCACCAGGGCAATATTTTGAAGTTAACAAAAATTTAACATCTGAAAAATAATCACATAGTAGGATTAAAGTCACTGCAACTTTTTCATCAAGTGTTTAAATGTTAAAACATACAAGCTTTATCTGATTCACTTTGTGTACTGCAGTTTAACACTTTGACTGCTAAAGATGTAATAATATGTTATTTTCCCTTTCAGTCTACCATAGATGCATAAATACATCTTTCAGGTAAGTGTAAATTCAGTCATTTCAGCATTTGGGATTATCGATAGATCTCCCAACCCTGCGTGCAAGCAGCAAAAATCAAGAAAATAACTGTGATTTTTTTAAACTGTCAAGATTTGATTATCATAATTATCTTCCTAATTATGCAGTGACATTTCAAGATGTCTGGTGTCTGTTGTCTCTAAATGGCAGGTGCTTCAAGCAGGAAAGTAAAATGCAAATTAGTAGTGCATTCTCTGTAAAAGGTCTGCCTGTTACAAGTCATATCTCAAGGTGTGATTAAATTATGAAACACAATTAACGATTGGCCATACCAACGTTTGTACACTGACAATGTAACAGTGTGTTCCTTTGGCAACAATAACAGCCATTTTCAAAAAGATTTAAATTGAAAAAAATCTGTGGAAAATAGGTCTACATCACTGTGTAAAATCATAGTCACCAATTATTCGATTGTACCTATGAATGAAAATTTAATTTAAAAAATGGGTTATTACACCAACTGACTGATCATATGCAATAGTTATAATAGTAGCTGATATCAATGCTTTTGGTTGAGAGGGGGAGAAGTTTAAACTGATGCAATATCATAGAAGACATTTTTTTCACACTTCAATTCTTAAACAAATCTTTTTCAAGATAATACAAACAAGTAATTTCATGAAGCCAAGACCAAAAAAGGGTGGAGGCTAGTATGCATTCCCCACATCTCTTCCTGATCTGCTTCATAGGTATAGTCACTTTTCCTCTATTCTGAGGTCATTGCTCATAAAGGCAGCCAAGGAACACAGTGTTACAAATATTACAACCATGAGGTTTGCACCAAGTTGTGATGTGAGCATACTACTTAATAAGTTGCTATATTGTTGTAATTGTAAAACAAAAAAGCTTCCACCCCAAACTTGGACTTTTGTGGCTCTATATTTGTGGCAAGGAATGGATAGAATTTGCAAAATGATAGAGAATTTATTTTAAACATAACAGTCAAACAACTCGTCCAAATCGTACTGCAAACGTTTTGGCCCTCAACTAGTGTCATTTTCAATGTAAATAATGAACAACAAAAAGGTTGACCATCAACTATGCTATACTGACACTAAAAATGAACACACAACAAGAAGCAATGGTGTTGCAGCAAGTATTACCTTTTCGATTCGTCATGAGTTTAAACCCGGTTTCCCTTGTTTATTACATGGCTTATGTTTGCTTTGTATCAATGTTCCCTTATTTAGCATTGTTTCTCACATGCCTTGTCCTCTATTAATAGACTTTAGATGTCACAGCCTTTTGTACTTTTGCCTTTTAATTAATCACTGTTGCTTCCCCAATATAGCTGACCATTGTTGCCCTTGAAGTCAGTTTAGAATTTGAGTAAATTACTGCTAAATTGTATTGTGAGCAGCTGTTAGTTGAACGCTTACAATCTACTGTTTGATTGTTTTTTGGGTCTGATTTCCGGTCAAGCTATAGTAGGTGAGTGCTTCAGTAAATCTACGTTTGTGTAGTTGAGTTATGTGTGTTAATTTTTTTACAGAAAATCGTACTGCATTGTATCTTAGTCTAAATTCTTCAATCTACTAGCAACTTCGTAACCCCTTTGTGCTAAATTTATTTCAATTATAATCTCTGTGTGGAAGCTGTGGTACGTGTGATTCTAGAAGACAGCATTAGGCGAGACATCAGGCCAGAAGTTTCTGTAACAATGGTCACTTAAATACGCGAAGAGGAAAAGATTTGGAGTTTAAATTGAGGTAGCCAACAAAAACACATCTTTTCAATTCAACAATAAATTCTATAAACAGCTAGATAATGTAGCCATGGGCTCTCCCATTGCACCCCAACTAGTTGATACTATAATGAACTATGTAATTGATAAAGCCATTGAAAGCATGCCCCTGGACCATCAATCAAAGTTTTGTTGTCACTACGTCAACAATTGTTTTGCAAATACCTCCTCAATTGATATACTTCTTTACAACCTTAACAGTGTGCACAATTAAGTTCGGTTTATCAAGGAAGCAAAATTGCACACCTCTCTAACTTTTTGTGATGTTCTCAACTCTTTTCTTCAATTTTGTTTTAAAAAGAACCCTCCTATGCAATATGAATATCCATCTGGCTTCATCAATAAGTGCATTGGGGAATTTCTTAAAAAAAGTTTGCTCCTCGACTTCCTTGGTTCAAAACAGTCCCATCAAATATTTTTTATTCAAATTACATTACCTATGTAATAAAAAAAATCAAAATAATCACGTACAAGAAACTACAGTAATCTCTCCCGCCATGTGGAAAAAGAACTAAAGCAACTCATTCACAAGCACTGACCAGACACCATGCTTAAATTTATCGATATCACCAAAAATCTCGAGCAACAACTTCACTTTAAAGACCCGCTTATGAAGAAGCAGCATAGTATGCTAGTTAAATTTTTCTTGTGGTTCTTTCTACATTGGTTAAATTTGCCAGAATCTGGTAAAACACCTGGATGAGCACCAGACCAGTCTCAACTCGGTAGAGTGTAACAAGGTTCCCACGATCATGGAAAATCCTGAAAAAAAAACTTTCCTGGAAAGTCATGAAAAATTGATTATAAAATTGGAAGCCATGAAATTTTGCTGGAAGCTAAAAACATTTTTAAAAAAGGTATTAGTAATACCAGTAGCAGTGACTTCGCAAATACAATTGGTTTTAATACCTTACTAAATTGATTTTTTGAATTTTAGTAGGATAATGTATGATATTTATTTGTATGACAAGTGAGGTGGTATGTAGTGTGATACACCAAGTCAGGTGGAAAAATTATAAAAATACAGTACACTGAGTCATACTCTATTCAACACTTGTATTTTCAAAGTTATAGTTATAAACCTACTTTATAGTATCAAGATTAGTTGCTTACCTATCTCCAAAAAGTCAATTATATTTGCATTCTGCAATACATTATATAATTCTATTAAAGGTAATTATCGTTGTGATATGCACCTTCATCATGCTTTTTGGATGCCATGTAACTACTGTAGGCAAAAAAATATTTTTTCTTCATCTCATGATTTAAGAGTAGATCATGCAGCAACAGCACTGTGTTGTTGATGCAAGTTTGTGTTTTTATTAGCTGAAAATTCAAAAGATAACCATTAACCAAAGCCTAATTTCAAACTTGACTGGTAACAAATGAGCCTTAACCTAAAACCAAAACCAATCTTGCTTCTGAATAGTGCGCAATTTTGTAGCTATACAAGAAGGACAATAGCCAAATCTTTTTCTCTTACATACAAAAATCTACAAACTTGATGGATCAAAACTTTCATTTTACAGGCAAGTTATAAAATAGTTACAGACAAGTACTAGTAAGTAGTAAGAATTAATTTGTTTGTAATCAGTGTTTGGTAATGGCATCCAAGCGATGTCACCTTCGTAATATTTGGTTGCCAGAACCAGGGTTTGCTGCTTGGCTGCAGAAGACAAAAGATGACAGTAATCGATACTGCAAGTTGTGCAGAAAATTGTTTGATATATCAAACATATCCCCAGATCGGTGCTGTTAAAAGCCACATGAGAAGCAAACAACATGATCAAATTATGAAGCAGAAGCCCAGTCCTTTTACACAATCAATCACTGACTTCTTTGGCAGGGCAAATAAGTCTGCGCCTACCACCAACAAATCTGGTGAATAAGTTTCATCCTATGTGCTTATTATTGAACAAACCAGTGATGTGTCAACAGTGCCAGTATCATCACCAAGCATATCTTTGATCATATCAGGGAAAGTGTTGCATGCAGAAGTTCTTTGGGTTATTAAGAGTAATAACCAGTCACTACTCATTTAGTTCTTGCAAAGATATTAGCTGTTTATTTTCTAAAATGTTTCCAGATAGTCAGATTGCACAGTCATTTTCATGTGGAGCTACAAAGTGTGCTTATTTAGCGTGTTTTGGCAGTTATCCTTATTTTCATGAGCTGCTTATGGAGAAAATTCGTGTAGTCAAATACTATACTTAATCGTTTGATGAAAGCTTGAATCAAATCTACCATAAAAAGCAAATGGATATGATAGTTAGATTCAGGACAGCAAAAGCAATAAACAGAAAGGTGCTTTAATTCATAGTTTATGGGTCATGCTACAGCAGCAGATATGTTGACTTATTTTAAACATGGAATGGCTTTACTTAACCCCACCAGTTTGCTGCAAATGTCTATGGATGGTCCCAATATAAACTGGAAGTTCTATTACAATCTTTTTCAAGAACGCAAAGGTGAAGAACTCCCAGACTTGCTAAATATATTTAGGAGTTCTTTCAATACATTTTGAAGTTGTAGTTGGCATGTTGTCCATGGAAGTTTTGAAAAGGGAGCAAAAGAACCTGGATGGAATCTTGGTAATACTCTGCATTTTCTGTGGAAAACGTTTTCATGGTACTCCTGCCAGAAGAGAAGATTTTATTCAAATTACAGGGAGTGATTAGTTTTCCTTTCGGTTTTGTCAGCAAAGATGGGTAGAAGATGTTAAGGTTGCTGAACAAGCTTTAAAAATTCAACCTCATGTCAACAAATAGGCCTATGTCAAAACTGTGAAGAGTGAAAGAAAAGCTCCAGCTTCTGCGTTTGTTTCTGTCGCATCTGCTTTGACGATACTCTAATTGAAGCTAAGCTAGAGTTTTTTGTTGCTGTGGCAAAACTGCTGTAAAAATTTTTGTTGAAGTTTCAATGAAGCTTCAATGAATCCTTTCTTGCTTTGTCTTTGAAAGATTTGTTGTTGGCTATCATGGGTCGTTTTTTAAAAAAAGAAAAAAACCGATTCGTTTAGGAAGTTATCTACTACTGATCCTGCTCACAAAAAGAACCAAAGAAAAACCCAAAGCATGTTGACATTTAGCTGCTGCTCAAGGCACTTTAAAAAAAGTAACAGAGAAAAAAGATGCAAGCGAACTAAGCATTTTATCTTTCAAAAATGATTGCATTACGTTTTTGTCTGGTATTGTAATCAAACTGTTGAAAAGATGAAGTATTCTTTGGTTCAGAGTTTGGTGATTGTCATACCACAGAAGTTGATCTCTGATTCTGCAGAGGCACAGGTTAAGTTTGAGCAGTTTTTGCTCAATGGAAAGTGGTACTTGGCAGAAGCTTGCGATGAATTTCTTACTCAGTTTAAAGGTTTTGTATTGGAAATGAAACAAAACCATCTTGCTGAGTTTTTGAGTTTCAACATGAATGCAAACAGATTTGATGAATTCTATTGGAATTACATGAAAGATGCAAAGCACGCAAAGGTGTGGGAAGTTTTTAGAATTATCTTCATGCTTTAGCATGATCAAGTTGCAGTCAAGAGAGGGTTTTCAGTCAACAGCAAGCTTTTAGTTGAAGCAAGAGAAAACCTTAGTTGCAAGTTGCTTTGTGTACAGTAGTATCAAGAGTGATGCTGACCATTTTAATGAGCTTTTTTCAACCCCTAAACTGAAAGGAAATGTTTAGGCAGCAAGAATGCGATATCAGTTGTATTTGGAAGAGCAAAGGAAACTTCATGCTAAAAGTTATAAAGCTAAAAAGAGGAAAGCTGTAGAAGATGAAATTCGTAAAGTCAAATGTAAATGAAAGTTATTGAATAAAAGCATCCAAGCTATGAGCCTAGAAGCAGACAAATTAGCTACAGAGGCAGAAGTGAAGCATAATTTTATTTTGCTTGTAAAATCAAATACTTTTGACTAAAGATTTGTGAAAGTGAAGAAAATGTGAAAAAGTTTTGTGACCAAGTAAGTGTTTTGAAAAAAAAGTTGAAGTTTACTAAATAACACTTATCTTAGTATGCTTAAGTGTCACATTGGTTCAGTATTTACAATGCCTATGCTCTATTATGACTTTTTTTTTAACTTTGATGGTTGATGTGTTTTTTCCTGGGAGAGTTGTTGATAAACTATATTTCTAACTAGCAGATTTACCCGTCGTTGATCGGGTAAAATGTAAAGACTGATTAAATTTTTACATTGAATAACCATATTTTAACTCTTTTGATCCCGCATGGGTATAATTACCGGCAAGCGATCTTAATGCGTGTGCTCCCGCGACGGTATATATACCGGCAATAACAGAAATGGCGGACATGCGCACAATTGTTTGCGTACATTTCGTTCAAGCAACAACGTTTATATATAAACCTTTCTAACATTCTGTTTGTGGTTTGTAATTGAATTTTTACATTGCATAACCATATTTTAATATAGGTTGAATAAATATAACCTCGTAGCCCCCCATAGACGTATATAAAGACTGATTAAATTTTTACATTGAATAACCATATTTTAATGTGTTTTCATGATTTTTATTTCATTGTACAGCAGTACAAATAGGCCTCTAGTAGAGCCCCATAGGCTCGTAGCCCCCCATAGACGATTCTGATCAAAATCAAAATACTGTACTTGGCAGATTTACCCGTCGTTGATCATGTAAAATGTAAAGACTGATTAAATTTTTACATTGAATAACCATATTTTAATGCGTTTTCATGATTTCTATTTCATCGTACAACAGTACAAATAGGCCTCTAGTAGAGCCCCATAGGCTCGTAGCCCCCCATAGACGATTCTGATCGAAATCAAAATACCGTAAAATAAAAATCATGACAACACATTAAAATATGGTTATTCAATGTAAAAATTTAATCAGTCTTTACATTTTACCCGATTAACGACGGGTAAATCTGCTAGTGATCCCTAAAAGTACAGTCTTGCTCATAACCATCAAATTTGGATTTTTTATTTGTCACAAATTTTTTTCTGTTTGTGGTACCTAACAAAAACTTTAGACAACTCTAGTATTTTAATATAGGTTGAATAAATATAGGCTCGTAGCCCCCCATAGACGATTCTGATCGAAATCAAAATACCGTACTTGGCTTCCCTGGAAAAAGTTATATAAGATTCATATGTTTGTTTGTATCTAAATGTCTCCAGTTTTATTCCTATAGCGGACATACAGACAGACAAACTTTTGAGTTTTATATATATAGATTATGCTTTCTGCTCAGTGCAACTACAACACCACATTATTTACATGCTTAGGAAAAAAAAGAAGTTATGGGAATTTTTATACCAGATTTACTGAGAGATGTTTTTCTGTGAGATGGTGGAATCTTTTTCTTGAGCCCTAAAACTTTTTGAGTATACATTTTTTGTTTATTTTTAATGTGGCATCTCATCTTGTTATAACTAACTTGTTCGTTTATGTTGTTCCTAGATTGCATAAAGTCATAGTTAACATCTGAAGTGCTTACTATTTCTTGATCCAGTTAAATGAGAATTGTAAGGGGCTTTTTGTAATCTAATCTTTCATATCATTGCTGGTTTGATATTATTCTATTAGGTTGTCCGGAAAATAATGGCCATTTCAGGAAGACTGTTTTGAAATTGAATTTTATCATAGAATTTTTATTATATTTCAGGTAAACATCAACATGATTATTGATTTATATGTGCTCTTTAATAATTTCTTACTTTTTTCTTTCAGAAAACGTTTTATGAGCGAATGAACCTTAATTTTGAATATGAGAAAAGAAGACTTAAGATTACTTTTCCTGCATGAGTTCAAGCTGGGTAACAATAACAAGGCCTGCATTAGTGAATAGGCGTGGTCCAATCCTGCTCCACGATAATGCGCGGCCTCATGTTGCGAGCATGACACTGCAGAAACTCACAGACTTGGGATACGAAACTTTACCACATCCTCCTTATTCTCCAGATCTTTCACCCACGGACTACCATCTTTTCAAGCATTTAGCCGCTTTTTTAAGCAACAAAACTTTCAGATCTAATGCAGAGGTTGAATCTTTTTTCAAAGATTTCTTAGCATCTAAGCCAAAGGATTTTTATCAACGAGGCATAAATGATCTTGTTGATAGATGGCAAATATGCATGGCTGTTCAAGGATCATACTTTGACTAATTTCAATGTCTAGTGTCACCTATTTGATTAATAAATTCTTTTTCTCTAAAATTGGCCATTATTTTCCGGACAACCTAATAATAACAATAATATTCCCAGCTTAGAAACAAAGCTATTTTTTATTTTTTTTTATTTTTTATTTTTTATTTTTATTTGCCATATTTATCCTCCATTCACGAGAAAGCGAATTGTATTGCTATACTTTGGACGGGAAGTCCGCACTCGCTTGGGAGTTGCCTTTTTCGAGGTGTCTGGGCCACCTGTCTTCCACATAAAGGTGGGGCGTCCCGTTAAGTGCCTTGCCCAAGGACACAACAAGCGAACTTGCCGGCTTGTTCTCCACAACCTCCCCTAAATGTCGAACGCCGAGCAGGGAAGTTGCGGATACCATTTTTTAAAGTCTTTTGGTATGACTCGACAAGGGGAATGAACCCCCGGTCTACCGACTGTGAAGCGGACGCTCTAACCACTACGCCATTGCGTCGGTTTCAAATTCTAAGTAAAATGCTCAGCTCAGAGATTGCAGGGTTAAAGACCACAAAAGAGGGCTTTTTTCTGGCTAGAAAAAATAATTATTGTCGTATTGTTTTCATAGCCTCACTGTAGTTGTTTGTGAATTTAATTGCAATGTCAAAAGTTGTTGCATGTGCTAGTTTGTGTTTTATGACAAACAGTAGCATAAGCGTAATTTAAGAAGAATTAGAAAGTTAGCTGAAACATTAAAAAATTCAAATTTAATTAAGATAGTTTGATTTAAATATACAAGAAGTGAGAAATTTAACTGAATGTCTTCTTATCAAGTATTATGTTTTTCAATGCCTTCTGAGAGTGCCATTGTAGTAGTAAGGTATGTTTAACCAGATATTATATTTCTAGATGCTAAAATTGAATGATAAGCAATGCAAGTTAAATAATATAGGCAAGTAAAAATGTTGGCACAAGGAGGAATTAACAAAAATCTAATCTCCTTACCGAAAGAGCTATTTCGGTGTGAACTGATAGATGTATTGCGTAAAAATGCTTTAATAATGGTCATGGAAAAGTTGTAAAAAAGTCATCAAAAATCATGGAATGTAGTTTTGAATATTGTGTGGGAACCCTGGTGTAACCATTTACAATCCAATCTAAGCCAAAGAGTTGACTTCAACAAACCACAGATTCTCACCAGTTCTCAGGACAAATGCAAACTCCTCATTCTGGAATTTCTACACATTCAGCAATTGAAAGCTAGTTTAAATTTAACTCTTTTCCTCCTGCAATCATCAATTGATGATCTTGTGTTTGCAGTGTTTTCCTCAAGTTTTTTTTCAAATTGAGTTACAAAATCAGTTTACAAAAAAATGGATTTGTGACTTTATTTCTCAACTGATTTTCATAAAATTTTCAAAAGATCACGCTTTTTTCCTCACGCATTGGAAAACGTAAACTTTGTGCCCTAATTTTTAAATTTTCTTACCCAAAAATGGTTAAAAAGACAAGAGCCCAGTAGCAGACGACAAAACCTTCCAATTCTCAGCGTGAGCCAACTACCTTGAATTCAAATTGAGATTACATCTTTACCACCAAACCAAAACTTTATCATTAACACAGTCTGAAAACTACTCTTTTATGGCATCATTTGACAAAATTTCAAGCAATAACGAAAAAATTCACCTATAAAATTTTCAAATCTTTTAGGGGTCTCAAAACCCCCCAAACAAATTTGTACAAGTAGAAAAAAGTAGATTTGGTTTTTTAAAAATAGGCTAAGTTGCTAAATCCTGGTATCCTTTGAAAGCTTAGGAAATTTGCTTTCCAGCAATATGTAACTCTAAATAGTTTAGGCTAAGCGGTACATGATATTTACTGATCAAAAATGGGCACTGTACATCATATCAGTTCAAAACCCCCAAAAAATTTTTAACTCACCTTTACTAAATTAGAATTTTTAGAAAAACTACACCCTACAAAAAGATAAAAATAAATTCCAAATATTTCAACACTAAAATCATCATTTTGTATCACGTTTCCAAGGAGACAAAAACTAAATTACAAGTTTAAAAGCTAGCAGAAGTTTGGCTTCTCTAAATCAAAGTTTGCTGTATCCTCCTTGTTTCTCAACAAATGGAAAGGATGTAAAAAAGCTTCTGTTTCATTGTTAGTGACAACATATTCTATTTAAACTTGATATTTTCTGAATCTTGAAGAAATTCCTGTTTCAAAAATACGTAATGTTAGATGGTTTAGGATAACCTGTAGCAGATAATGACTGATCATATTGTAGGTACTAAATTTAACCAACAAAATTTGGTACCGGCCAGTACCAGTTAACAAAAAGGTCATGGCCCTCAGAAAGTTGCAAATTGTAGAAAACCTAGGATTTTAGGTAAGTTTTGACTGATGTACCTTAAAAACTTATTTCCTTAGCATCATCTAGCAATCATTTCTATAAAAATTGGTCGAAAATAATATCTGTAGTGATCTTTGAAGTAAAGGTACTTTAACTTTGAAGACAACTCAGCACCTATTGGGGAGGCTAATTAGCATAAAATTTGCATATTCAAACAAAAAAATTAAAAAAAAAATATTTGAAATCCCCAAGAAATAAAGATTTCAACGATATACAACACTTGATGTAGAAGTAAACAGATGAGTAATGATTCACAAACAAACTTGAGGTATTTTATGATGATTAATTATGATTGTGACAAATTATGACAGTTTTTGCACTGCCACCTTATGGAAATTTTTTTCACCATCGACCTGGTGGCGAAAGAGTTAAACTCCAAATCTTTTCCTTCCCACTTATTTATCAATTCTTGTGTGTTCATTTTTTAGTGTCAGTATAGCATAGTTGATAGTTAACCTTTTTGTTGCACACTATTTGCATTGAAAATGGCTCAAGTTGAGGGCTGAAATGTTTACAGTACCTTTTTGACTGGTTGATTAGCTGTTGTTTTTGAAATAAAATTTTTTAGTTTTTTCCCGATCACATCGTGTGCCTAAGATAGAGAGTAAAACCACTCTGAATTCAAAATATGTTGCCAATGATTGGGATTATAGGATTAATGCCCTCATTTGCATCAACTCATTGTTGCTGCTCTCAGAAAGATAAGTTGGGTGAAGCTTGCAGAACCAATATTTCTAACCCAACATTCCTGATTGTTAGCCATGTGGGTAACAGAGGGAAAGATGGCTTGATACCTATGTAAAGATTGCAAACTTCATCAAGTAGATGGAACTTACATGATCTCTGAATGTACTTAGTTATTGATATGATAAAGGCATGCATCAGCTCGAACACTTGATTAGGTATTGTGTAAACATTGTATGAAAAACAGTAAAGTGTAAAAGTTAAAAAACTGTCATAGTAGTTTAAACATTCATTTATAAGTAATGTTGAAATCCAATTGATGGTTTAATTACAAAACTTGATTAGGTTTGTTTCATTGATACTGGAGCTGTGAAATGAAGACAATGGGTTGTTTGAGATGGCTGGCACATGCATTTGGTTGATTATAAGATTTCAGTGGAGAAAACAAAATTGGTAACTGCATTTGTAATGAGCAAGAAACATAACTGTTCCTGCCGAGAAACATTATTTTCCTGTCTCTTGTATAAAAAAGAAAATTAATTAGGCTCCTTACCAGTTGAGTGATGACCATGCTGTTTTGTCAATATCAAAAGCATGTGTTGTGTTCCATGAATTAATTGAGATGCTTTTATGGCCATGATTCATGGCAAAGGTGAAGTATTTATTGTATCATTTCCAAAAAGAATTTATGATTGCTAGAGGCCTTTCTTTATACAATTTACATAAAGGTATCCTGCTCGACAAGTTGCTAAATATTTGTCAAATTGAAAAACTGTGTCATGATGTTGTATGTTAAGAGGTGATGGTTTCTCATGATTGAAAAAGTCCCAACAAAGTTTTTTAAGCTTGGAATCGTTGACATGAGGTTTCAAGGCTGAATAATCACAAAAAGATAAAAGCAATCAAATTTTTTTACTGAAGACTGTATGCCAAGGTTCTCATTGTAACTAGATTGAATATCTAACATTGCAAAATCAAAGTGATTAGACCAATCTTGATTATTATTATGATTGCATAGAACTGCTTTCAGATAGCAATTATGAGAGATCAAAATTTTTGACTCCGTTTTTGAGTCCATCAACAGAGAAGCTGGTTTCACCTGGTATTTCTGGAGAGTTTATGTACACCATTTCATTTTGCTCTGTTGGTGGCATCTCATCCCTTTTCAGTCCAATATGTTTCAACATGTTCTTCCACTTGCCTTTTCCACATTATCTTTGGTTGCCCATGCCCTTTCTTCCCATCACTTTAAAATTCAGAGCTCTTCTAAATACATCATCATTATTCCTCTTCAAAACATGCCTATACCATCACATTCCACTTGTCCTGGCCGTCCATTAAAGATATCTTCCAAATCCAGCAAGTTCATATCGCCTTGGCAACTCATCCAGCATCATCCATTTTAAAAATGTGGACACTCCATTTAGGCTTAATCACTCTTGGTGTCAGAAAAAGCAAGCAAGTCTTTGTGTATATATTAACAATGATTGTTTGTGAGATTTAACTAGTGCTTGAACCATTACGGCTCATTGCAATATTCATCACATTATGACAAGTGGGTAAATATGATGTGGCAAAAACAAGTGGAAGAACATACCAATCAGATTGGACTGAAAAAGGAAGATGCCATTGATAGAACAAAATGGCATGATGGTGTTTACAAACTTTCAAGAAATATGAGGAGAATCCAGCCACCTGTGTTGATGCAGACAAAACCAGATTTAAGAAAGTGGATCTCTCTCTCGGCAAAACTCCAATTACATAAATATTAAGCTCACTTAAAACCTCATTTGCTATGGGGTAACTCACAAAGAAAACTTTGGTATGAACCTTGGACCTAATTGCTTGACAATTAATGTGCATCAAAATCCAATCTTAATGCCTCTAGTTGTATTTGACCTGGAGTGTCCCTGTTACATCATATAGGTACTGTAAATTGCGATAATTAGATTGCTTTTTTGAAGTCAAATATTTGTTAGTAAGTTTGTGCTATAAGTTTTTTTATAAAATTTCTGCATAGAAAAAGTAGCTTTTAAAGTCTTAATTTAATATTTTGATAAGAAGTCAATTTTTTACTAGTGGTTATCTCTGAGATGGTAAAGTCAATTTTTGTGTAGTACTACAAGAAAAATACTAAGAACTTTTTGAGTTTGCATTTTTTCCAATTTTTTGTTGGTATCATTATCAAAGTCACACAAAAAGATGTGCAACTATACTACAATTGCGTAGTTGCGACAAGGAGGTGCAACCCCGCCATTTTTAAGTAAAAGTATTTGTACTACCATGCAGAAGCATCTATGATAAAAAAATATCTTTTTAGTATTTAAGGTAAAATATTATGCCACTATCACATCTTACATAGAACTGCATTTATGTACACAATAATTTGAACACTACAGACTTTTTTTGTAATTTTTGAAGAACAACCGCTTAAACATTAATAATTTTTGCAAACAGCAACCAGATAAATAAATGTTACAATTGATGTTGATAAAATGCTTTTGCATGCTCTAAAATAATTTTATATTACTATTAGTTCCATAATTTTGGTATACATCACTGTCTTTATTGTCTTAGTGCAGTCGTTTTTTTTCTGTAATTTGAGTTTTATCTGGTGTTGTGATTATTCCAGTTGAGCCTAGATGTTTATGCCTTGTCCTGCTTGACTTTTTCATGTAAGTACTTTTTACATGTATGTTTAACTAGAAACTGGGGAAGGTCTGGGCACTGGTATATCCTGTAGTACATTTTTCAGCATTTAATGTTGATCTGTTTACGTGGACAATTTTTTGTTATTCTCTCCTGTAGTGTTTTTACCTGGTAATTTTTACAGTGCCCTTACTGTTAATTGGCAGTTTGGGATTTGGACTACTTTAATGTATTTTTTTATATTTTCTTCTGAAGCACTACAGGAAAGAATAATAAAAATAATTTTGCAAACAAAATTTTAAAATTGGTAGAGAAATAAGGTCACAAATCATTTCACAAAGTAAATTGATTGCATTAATTCAGCAAAAAGTTGCAATATTATAAAAGTGAGACCAGAAGTGTTATAGTGAAGGCCATTTCTTTTGAGGAGGAGTAGGATCAATTTTAAAATTAGCGTCAGGCATTCCATAGAATGCTATTCAAACTTTATTTTATTACTTTTAATTAATGGATGTTAAGGCATATAGGCTAACTGCAATCAGTTGAATAAAATACCACTTCCACGACCGGTTTCATTCCTATTAGAACTCGTCAGGTGGACTCAGGTATTGAACCGACAGTCACATGAATTGCTTCATGCGGTTTATGCCACTCTGCCATTGGTCCTTTGAACTGATGCTGTTAATTTTAAGCTTATATATGTTGCATGCTCACTACAATGAGCTTGATGCGATATATGCCTTTAATTCCCAGCCAAGCCAGTGCCTTTATTACATTATAATATGAATTATAGGAGCTGGTGTTAGCCTGTTTAAGATATTACTTTTAATTAATGGATGTTAAGGCATATAGGCAATTCATGTGACCATCGGTTCAATACCTGAGTCCACCTGACGAGTTCTAATAGGAATGAAACCAGTTGTGGAAGTGGTATTTTATTCAATTGATTGCAGTTAGCCTATATTCCTTAACATCCACTAATTAAAAGTAATATCTTAAACAGGCTAACACCAGCTCCTATAATTCGTATTCATTTTATTAGTTCATATATATTAAAGAAAATTTGGTTAAACAGATTTTTCAGAAAGTGAACATGAGTGTACACCTACTAAAAAGATAGACAAGAAAAGTTGGTTTTCAAGAGCAAATGCTACACTTGTGATCTGCACCAAATAATTCATCTAAAAAAATTGTTGTAATTGTAAAGTCAAGTTGGCACATTGGATATCAGGTATTTTTTCCCAATATGCTCTGTGCAGATATAAAATAAGTGCCACCACACCCTTGACAAAAATTTCCACAACACTTTTTAAGGACGTTGGTGGCAACCAGCTCAATAACACAAACTTTTGTCTAAATTATGAAAGAACAATTGTTAATCTACAAGTGGTTGGTATGTGTATATGTCATCAATTTTGCAGTGTCATGAGCATGCTGACCAAATCTTGCCTTAGTGCTGATGCATTTTGTTTTTTCATGAATGTATGCACTATCTAAAAGAAAAGCCAGTTGAGGCTCATTTCAATCAAATCATCACTATTTCACAATCTTTGTAGCAAATATCAGCTCCACAATAAATGATAAAATTTCATTAGCTTTAATGCTTGAGCTGTTTCTAACATTCTTTATAACAATTCAAGCGGCAGCTAGGAAAAATGTCTGGTGATAATGATGGCAGTTCTTTTGGATTTGGGATATGTAATCTGTGCTGATACAGTCCAATGCTGTCTGAATACTACCATGTGTTTTGCAATTACTAAGTTTTTTTCTTGAAACTGCCTCTATCCAAACCTAGTTTTGATTTTTATCAACAAAAATCAATAAATGGATGCAGTACCATCAATGAGGAAACATAATTGCTCCTGCATAATGGCACACAACATTTTAAAGACATATTTATTTACAGTAAACTGTAGTATCAATAGCCCTACATCTGCCTGAGCTGCAAATAAACTGGAAATTAGATGCAAATTGGTTGCATGGAATCTTATGAACTATTACTGCATCTACTGGTGCAATCAAATTTACCAAAGGGAGTCAACAACAGACCAAATCTATATTTTCAATCTGTAAGAGAAGGCAAAATTTTTTTACTTTTTTTGTAAATCAACATTTTTAAAATGTATAATTTCACATTTTCAATTTTTTGTTTTTTAGATCAACATTTTATAAACCTAATATTTATCAATTTCATATTGTTCTTTTCTTTTTTAGAGATCAACATTTATGATGCCTATTTGTCAAAACAAAGGGGAAGGTATGCTGTATAAACATCCCCTATTTTTCTCCCTGACTCCATCAACCTCGAATTTTAATACTTATTATTTTTTCTGATTAATCTTTTGGCAACTATGAAAGAAAACGTATTCTGACACTTCTCGAGCTTTTCTGATACATTAATTATTGACAGACATCTTGTTGAAAAGGTACTAGTTTAAGTGGTGTGGTAGTATGGCCTAACACTGCTTACATCTACAAAAACTAAGGTATAAGTTGGATATTGCTACCTATTACAAGGCAGAATATTGACCATCAAATAATTTGACTACACTTTGCTTTTTGACTTACAGTAAACTACTGGTACCAGTAATTACCCAAGTTTTCAAAAACAAATGCAACCTATCTTATCAAATAGCCACATCATATTCTGGCATTTAAAATTTGTGTTACTATAAGAGAAAATCCCTTTGTGAACAACAGGCATTGTCTTTAACAATAAGCCTCCAGTCAGTTCAACAAATTAGTAATTAATGATACCTAAGCAACATTTTAATTACCACTGATGATGCTTTCAGTATAAAGCATTTTGAAATAAAATGTTCACTAGTTTACTCGCTGTGATATTTCTACACAGATTAGTAAAAAAATTCTTGCTCTTATTAATATGTGGTTGATGAAATTGTTCACCTGGCATTAAATAAAAATCAAATCCTTGCGTTTGTTCTACCAGCAAGTAATAATTAGGGGAAGGTGGGGTAAGTTGAGCCATTTTTTGAACAAAAGCCTATTTCAAGAAATGTTTTGTTTTTTGAGTATTTTTTTAAATTGCATCTTAAAATATATTTATTTTTCTTCAACATAAACAAAGTTTCCTTTGCATATGTTGAAAATTTACCAAGTCATGTGCAATTGAATATAGGTCTCAAATGGCTCAACTTACCCCGTTAGTGGGGAAAGTTGAGCCAGGCAATGAGATAAGTTGATCCACATTATTCAACTCTGGTTTAAACATTTCTATCTGCAAAATACACAACATAAATTAATAGTACAATAGTTTATTTGCAATGTTGAGCAAAAAACAATAATTATTTTAAACAGCTAAACCCTTCCTTACCACTAAAAATCCTTTCATGTCAAAAATTTTACAAAAAGTGATGATTTTCAATAAAACCTCTTTCTCTCAAAACCAAACAAAGGAAGAACTTTAATTTCAATACCAAAGTTGTAATCTCATTACAAGCAACAAACACATGTCGTTGGAATAGTAAAAAAACTTTTCTTTTCCGTAATATAGGGGGTGGCTCAACTTGGACATCCTCTCAATAAACCCCACCTTCCCCTAAGTTGATCCACATTATTCAACTCTGGTTTAAACATTGCTATTCTCAAAATACACAATATAAATTATTAGTACAATAGTTTATGTACAATGTTGAGTGAAAAAAACAACTATTTAAAAAATCTAAACCCTTCCTTACAAATGAAAAACCTTTCATATCAAAAATTTTACAAAAAGTACTGATTTTCACTAAAATCTCTTTCTCTCAAAACCAAACAAAGGAAGAACTTTATTTTTGATACCAAAGTTGTAATCTCATTACAAGCAGCAAACACATGTCACTAGAACAGTGAAAAAACTTTTCTTTTCTGTAATATAGGGGGTGGCTCAACTTACCCCACCTTTCCTTACCATACATATTATTTTGGTGGCATCTTTATTTAGGCTAACGTTTTGTTGGCCAGAACAGCTGCCACTATTAAAGCAAAAATGGCAACTTGCTTTTCCCATGTTGTGGCAAATATTTATATGGCGCATGTTAAACATAAAGCCATTTCCATTGTTTACATGCCACTCACTTAGTAGAATATATATGCTAATGACACTTTTGGCATCATCAAAAAAACAAAAGGCAAATGAATTTCCCAATAACTAAACGACTTTTCACCATTCATTACATTCACTCTCGAACATGGACATGATATTCATTGGCTTTTATGGATGTAGAAGTAACAAGACACAACCATTCTCTCAACCACAGTTTTTGAAATGCCTGCCTACCCAGATCGTTACCTGCACTTCACATCACATGAAACATTAAAAACTTTACAGAAAATTGACATACCTGCCACAAAAAATCTCTAAAACAAAAAATTACACAAGCAGCTTCAAAACACTTTATTGCTCAATGGATTTTCACAAAGTTGTTCTTGTAACTTTGCCATAGAATGTTTCTTCAAGAAATGACTAGATTACATCATTTACTTGCTTCCCTTATCTTTATAGAACTTTGAATAAAACTAAATATATTGTTAATAAAATTGAGTAAAGGTAATCATACTAACTCATCTAACTATTGGTAGATTCCTTCCAGCTTCCAAAGACCCCACCAATAAAAAATATTATGCATAATATACCAAGTCCTGTGTCATGACAGCAAGTTTGCTGCTTGTTGTTTTTGTGGTTACACGCCCAGACTAGACCCATTGCACTACTTTTTTAAATTACATCTGAGTAAACTTTATGTCATAATTGACTGCAAGTTTACTTATCATGGTCAATAACAATGGGATTTGAGGTCTTAATAAGACAAACACAAGTGGGCCATTAAATTTTAAAAAACTGAAAAATCTGCTCTTTCTAAACATTTTATTACTTTAAATCATAGAATAGATTAAAATTGAACTACAATCTTAAAGACTGAGAAAAACTACTGAAAACATCTTCTCACCAAATGTTAGCTTGTCAACAAAAACTTGCATGCTATGAACAACAAAGATGGTAATACCTTATCTTCTGTGAGCAAAAAATTAAAAAGACTGTAGGACTTGCTGTAGCTCCAATGCAACTATAGCACATTCTCTTGTATCGTTGGCCAACTTCAATTTTTTCATGTAACTACGATTGCAATCCAACGTCTTTATTGATTAATCATTAGATGATCATGACTAGTACATTTTGTGTGCACAGCTACTTCCAAATTTTTTGAATACATTGCTGTTATAAACAAATTGCCATTTTTGCTCTGATGATGTTGGCTGTTGTGGCTGACAAAACGTTAGCCTAAACAAAGACACCATTAAAATAATTTGTGTGGTCATTATTACTCATTTATAGCACGAAAGCTAGGATTTAATTTTATAAATATATAAGTGCTAATCTTGTGGACAGCAGTATCTACATTACTCTTTTTGCATCATGTTATTGCAGCTCATGTTAAATTCAATGTAAATCAATCTAGCTGAAAAACAATACTTAATAAAAAATAAAATAAATGCATGAGATATTAGCATGTTTTATGTTTCTTGGAGGAACCACGTTAAGCAAATTCTACTATAGGCCTCATGTATACGATGACATTACTACAGCATGACTATGTGCTAGTAGCAAATCAAAAGTCCTGTTCTTTTTAGCAGTTCAATATCAAAATTACAATTAGCTGTTTGTAACTTTAACCTATTTTGCAACAAGAATTGCAACACTCTGAACTACTTTTTAATAATAATTTTAAGTTATCCAATTTCTATGCAATGTTTTTGAACTAAATGATTCAAGAGCAACCCTAAAGGCTGCTTTTCAGACAGAAGGTTGTTCTAAGAAAGAACCCTTCTTTGATTTTCCTCAGTCAGCAAGATGGCTACCTTCTTACATACAAAAGTATTATCTACTTGTGTAATTTTCCTTCTGATGATTTCCCCTGAATGTAATCATGACAAAAAAGCTTTGAATATAGGTTACTTCACAACCTCTAAATTTTGCTCCACAAACCAACATTTCAAAAATTAATTAAAAATGAAAAATGTTTGTAATATACTGTTCGTTGTCTCAAAAAAGTCACACGTGTAAATTATCTCAGAGGTGCAAATGGGCCAGGCAATATTACTACCAAGCACATAAATATATACAGTAAATAGCCAGGGGTTCATTTAATTATTTTCAAACTTAAATGATTTATACTGCAATCTGAAACTTTGTATTACACTGACCAAAGTTGTAAAGCAATTAATATTTTAGTCGTTTTACCTAACACATTTTCATCAATTTGGTTAAAGCTTAAAAGATATTGCTCAATGCCGAATAAAATTCAGAGGTGCTATTTGTTAAATGGTACTTTTATATGTTTAAGAAACAAAGTTAAAAGCTACAACATGTAAAAACAAATTCTTTAAAAAAACTCCAACACGTAAAGCCACAAGCAGCTTTACAATAGTAAAATAATAGAACATGCATGCAGTAAAACAAAACTTATAATGTTTATTTCAAAGGAGGACAGGGACCACAAGTGATGGAGAAACTAGGGGTTATCAACCAAATTCAGCAAAGACCAAATCAGGCTAAACAACCAGTCTTTACAGCTAGACTGTTCTCAATCTGATTCAAACCAAAAGTGCGTAATGTGCAGCCAGCAGAAATGTTTTTTGTGGCCTGGTGAAGTTGGTGTAATGGCAGAGCTTGACAATAAAAATAGGGTGCAGCAGCAATAGCCTATTAATACCTCAGCCAAATGGGTTTGGACATAAAAATAAGTTACTGTATATACCAAAGTTTTTCCTATACTGGTGAATAAAAAATATATAATTCAATGGTAATCAACCCCAATTCAGTTTAATACAACATGAATGTTGCCTTGTGACAAATATTCAAGATTCTAACATATTTTAAAAAACAGACCCCAAACCCAAGCCATGTAACAAAACTCTAAAGATCTGAGTCAAAACTTCAGCTGTGGTAACATTATTGCATGCTTAGAAAGTGCTAAAGCAAAAATATTGTTAATATAGACATCAACAAACAATGTGAATATAACAACTAACACTTTAAAGTTATGTATTCATTTTTAGTTTGGGGTAGTTTCATGTATATTAATGTAAACTAGACCAAACGTTAATTTACAGCAACAAACAGAAAAATACCCCCCTCCCACTCTGACACACCCCAAATAATTCTTTCATTGTTTCAAAAATTTTTTTGAGTCCATTTTCCTAAATCTGTTTGCCAAAGTTGCAAACAAAAACACTTAATGTTATTAATTTTTGCAGTGAAACAAGTTTATAAGTTGCTAAAATTTAGCATGCAACTAAATTTGTAGAAACTTTCTTCTAAAAACTTATAAAAATGCAAAAACCTAAAAACATCTTGCTAAAATTGCAAAGAGAAATATTTTGCTTTTAACTGATAATCATCGCTTGTAATTTCGGATTTGACAATGTGCATAAAGTAGAGCTTATTTGGATTGTTGCTCTAAACTAGCATCTGATACTAAAGGGTTAATTCAAAAATAAAAAGTTTAGGCTTTTAAATGCTATTTTCAGTAGATAAATACATATGTCAAAATTTCTAGTGTTTTAGCCTAGTGCTCAATAAAAATTCATCAGCTTTTTTCAAAATGTGGATTGATAATACTGAGCTGAAATATTTAGTTTTAATGTGAACATTCAACATACATCACTTGCTGATTTTTTGCAATCATCAGATATATCAAAATTTGCCAAATTTTTTCATGAAGATTATTTTGAAACAATATAAATTTCAAACTTTGTGGTCAACGATTTCATGATATTGATGCAGTGAATCATGCATAGACACATTAAAGACCTAGAAAGTTACTAAGCCATTACTAGTATAGTAATAAGCAGCAACCAGTAAAGAAAATTAGTCTAATAACCCTAATTTCAGCAAAAAAAAATCAAGAATAGACGTGCTTGTAGCAGATCATAAGCAGAGCCCCAGAGTCCAAAACAATCAAAAACAAAATCACATACCGTCTTGACAAGTTTTTTTGCACAAACCATCTACCAGAGTTCTTGGCATAGAGCAGCGGGTGCAGTCAGTGATGTTTGGACCAGAGCAATCTGCACAGCTCCTATGGCACCTATGTCATCAAAAAACTGGTGAAATTTTAGTAGTCAAACTTATTTTCTCATTAATGTTTTCACTGTAATTGGGAATTTGGACCAATATTGCACCATCAGAAAATGTAGTACTTAGTTACACATATTTATGTGTAATAGTGAGTGTTTCACAGGGGATAGAATGTGAGGCTGTTTACCCAGCATCTCATAACAGGCGACTTTTGGGTACAGGCCCATGTTAACTAAGGTTGGGGAGCTCTCATGTCTAAAAACTGAATTTGGAGGAAAGCAAGGGCATGCTCTCCGTAAAAACAAAACTCCAAACCTTATCTCATGAAAAAGTTTGTTAAAGAATTGGCCCTCAGTCCCCAGCAGCTCTTAAATGGGCAGGGGGTGCAAAGAATCTCTGGGTGACAGAAATTTGAGATAAGATTTGGAAATTTTTGTGGAAGAGGTACGGAAGTGTGTGAACAGCTAAGAAAGAGTAGTGGATATATGCCGTCCACGAGAAGTAAGATGGAGAGGGCAAGGAGTTTGCTTTGTTAGTATCAAAGGTAGGAAATATAAGCTGTGGTGGTCAGGAAATAATGATGGAATAGGTGTTGGAATTTTAGTGAAAGAATTTTGCAAAAAGGTCAGTTTACAAAGAGTTTACAAATTTGAACAAAAAACGAAATAACATTTTTACACTGGTGAAGTTTATGAAAAAAGATGGAAAGATATTGGAGGTAGATACATGACAGGAAAAGATAGGTCTCAGTGAAAAAGACAGGAAAAGAATATGGAAAAATCACATGGAGGAGATCATGAATAAAGAGAATGATTGGGACTAGGACCAGAAGGTAGTATGATAGAGGGACCTACTAAAAATGTTACCCATGAAGAAATGGCGATAGCAATAAAAGTGATGAAACCAGGAAAGGCAGCTGGAACCTCTAAAGTATGTGCAAATATGATATCTGCTAATGAAGAAGTAGGGGTTAGTGTGATGGTGAAACTTTGCCAACGCATGTTAGACAGAAAAGGAATACCAGATGAATGGCAAACAAGTGTGCTGGTACCAATTTTCAAGGAAAAGGGAAATGTTAGAAGTTGCAATATTTCCAGAGGAGTAAAGCTGTTAAAGCACGCCATGAAGATCGTTGAGAGAGTGCTGAAGAGAAAAATTCCAGAATTAGTAAATATTGATTCAATGCAGTTTGGTTTTATGCCTGGAAGAGAAATGATAGACGCATTGTTTGTAGTGCGAAGAATGCAAGAGGAATATAGGGATAAGAAGAAAATGTTGTACATGTGTTTTGTTGATATTGAGAAGGCATTTGATAGAGTTCCAAGAAAGGTGATGAAGTGGGCAATGAGAAAGAAAGGTTTACCAGAAGTAATTGTAAAAGTGATGGTGAGTCCTATCATGGGGCAAAAATGAAAGTTAGAGTAGGATCTGAGTTATCTAAAGAATTTTTGGTACAAGTTGGTGTGCATCAAGGATCTGTGTTATCACCACTGATTCTTGCAATTGCAGTGGATGTAATCTCGGAAAATGCAAGAGATCAATTGATAAATGAAATTTTGTATGCAAATGACTTGGTTTTAATCAGTGAAAGTATGGAGAATTTAAAAGAGAAGTTTTTTAAATGTAAAGAAGCGTTTAAAAGCAAGGGGCTGAAGGTGAACCTCAAGAAAATCAAAGTAATGGTGAGCGATTTGAAAGATGAGGTACTCAATAGTAAAGTTGATCCATGTGCCAAATGCGGCTACAGGGTGATGGCAAATTTGGTGATGTGTACAAAGTGCTGTAAATGGGTACATGGTAGATGTGCAAAAATCAAGAAGGTGACTTCAACTCTAGCAAAAGGTTTTGTTTGTGAACTATATGTTGATACAAAGAAAGAAATTGTGGAACCAGGTAAATAATTATCATTCTTTGACCAGGTTGACTTTGTGAAGAGCTTTTGCTATTTGGGGACAGGTTGAATGCCAATGGTGGAAGTGACGCAGTGGTAACAGCAAGAACGAGAGTTGGATGGATAAAATTTAGAAAATGTGGGAGTTACTTTATGGGAGAAAGTTTTTGTTGAAAATGAAAGGAAGGATTCATCAGAGTTTCATAAGATCAGCAATGCTATGTGTGAGCGAGACGTGGTGTCTAAGGGAGAATGAGATGGCAATTTAAAAAAAAACTGAAAAAGCAATGATGAGAGTAATGTGTGGAGTTAAGCTGATTGAGAAAAGAAGGAGCCAAGAACACATGGGTTTGCTAGGTTTAAAGGATAATTTGGATGGACTAGCAAGGGCGAGTGGAGTGCAATGGTATGGACATGTTTTGAGAAGGGATAATGGTGATGCTTTGAGAGTGTTGGATTTTGAAGTGGCAGGGAGAAGAGTGTGTGGGCGACTGAATATAATGTGGAAGAAACAAGTGGAGGAGCATATCAATCAAACTGGACTAAAAAGGGGATGTCATTGACAGAGTGAAGTGGCACAATGGTGTTTACGGACTGTCGAGAGGCACAAGGTGAATCCGGCCACCTGCAACAATGCAGACAAAACCGGATTTAAAAAAATGGATTTCTCTCTCTGATTTCTGTAGTATACATAAAGCAATCAAGAAAAAACACACAACTAAGTAATGGCTAATTGTAGACCAGGAAGCAGAAAAGAACCAAAATGTTTTTTAGGGGAGCAGCTCCATGAAATTACATTGGGTGTGTAAGCAAGACAAATATTCATATTCCTTAATGTGATTTGACAAGAGAAAGAGGAAAAATAATTTTATGGGCTTGTATTTTCTTATCAATTTCAGATTACAATTATGTTTGCTGAAACTCCAGGGGTTATGAGCAAGAGTTTTTGGGACAGATGCTAGAAAAAAGACAATTGTGTTTATCAAGGTATGGTAAGTGCAAGTGTAAGTTTTAAATAGAAGTAAATTTATTTTAAGCATTATCAGGAGTTCACTATCAACTGGTGCGTGCATAAATTTTCATAGCTCAAGTTTACAAATATCATTAAGTTTAGTAGATCTAATTTCTTATAACATTTTAGTAACACAACAAATTACCGTATATACCGCCCAATAAGCCGACTCGGCAAATAAGTCGAGGTCAATTTTTAGCTCAGAAAATGAGGGTTTTTACATATTACCGTCCAACAAGCTGAAGCGGAAAAATTACGTTTAACTACCATACCCTTTTTCTTTTTCCAACATTTTTTCCCAGTTATGCGTTACATTCATTAAATCATTCCATTCGCGCTTTTTTTCTTTTTACGCACCCATACATGTGCTTTAAAATGACATCATTCTATTTGCGCCTTTTTCTTTTTTACACAGTTTATAGTACATACCGAATTGAACCGACGAAGTGCTTTGTTTTAATCAGTCGCTAAATAATTATTTACAAATGTACTTTTTGTAAATACATGTTTCTTTTATTTACCATCTTTAATTAACTTCAGTTGTGAATTGACGCGAGATCGTGCTATTGTAAGATCGTAGGTGTCATTTTGCGACCAATTTTGACCTTTGGTATTTTTGGTTCAAAGCTATATTCGCCCAATTAGCCGACCCCAGAAAATTAGGTTAAAAAATTAGGTCCAGAAAATCGACTTATTAGCCGGTATATAAGATATATGCTCTACATCAGGGCTACT
This sequence comes from Trididemnum clinides, assembly GCA_963675345.1. Classification (NCBI taxonomy): domain Eukaryota; kingdom Metazoa; phylum Chordata; class Ascidiacea; order Aplousobranchia; family Didemnidae; genus Trididemnum; species Trididemnum clinides. The sequence continues at coordinate 35,676,619 of OY776297.1, forward strand.
CAATTAGTTTTAGCAAAGGTCCAGATACAAAAGTTAATAATTTGCTGAGTCCGATTCCACCAAATTTATTATAATTCACAATAGTTTAATGTAAACGCAACATGTTTAAACGCAAAGTCATTTATTGTTCTGCTCTAGCAAGTGGGAAAAATGACATTTCTGATTTCTTGTGAGTTTTTTAAATCTGGTTTTTTATTCAGTGGTTGCAAGTCTAAGACTGAGGTGTAGGTGTTGATTTGTCATATAACTGTGAAACTTGTTCTTGATGAAATTTATGTTTGAAAATGCTGACTCACAGCAATAAGTTGACCTGAACATGGTGAGAATATGTACTGCCAATTTGCTAAGAATATGAAAGTTGTTTGAAGAGTTGATTTGTGGTAGAGAATTTGAAAATTGCAGAAAGTAGAGTATTCATTCTTGAAGCTTTTCAACTGACACTTTTCAAGAGAATTCGTCAAAAATAGAGTGAAAAGGTGAAGTGAGTCACTTATATAGAGACACATTGACAAAAAAAAAAAAAAGTTCTCCCATGATTGGTATAAGAAGCGACCAATAGAAGGAGCAGAAACTAATGTGTGATTTTTAGACCATAAACGAATTCCTTTTGTTTGCATAAATTTGGTTTGGATGTTTTAATGTACGTGGCTTCAAGGATGGAAAGGTGAAAAGAAGTACGACCGCAAGCAAGAATAGAAAATTTGTTGTCATTATATTCATGTGTGCATGTAGGGTTTTGTAAAAGATGTTGTCCTATGGCAGAAAAGGAAGTTTCAGTTTTAAAGCTTCTGATTGGCTTGCAAGAGCAGACCAATGTGTTCTCTATTTCTGACGGATTCTCTTGAAAAGTGTCAGACGAAAAGCTTCGAGAATGAATACTCTACTTTCTGAAAGTTGTTTGGAGAAACTTTCTCTGACCAAAACTTCTCAGATATACAATTACAGAAAGATTCTTTCACTACAATGTTTTCTTGAAATTAAATTAGCTCCAACTGAATTTTTGCTATATCTATCCACTTGCAGATGTCTTTTGCTTCAACTGAAAATGTTGCAATGTCTGTTAATAAAAAAGGATTTTCAATGAACAGCAATAAATATTTTCCCAGAGAAAAGTTATTAAAGCATACTGCAAAATTATTTGTCAACTCATCAATAAATTGCACATATCTGTCATCTTTTCTAACTTTACAGTGCTCTAAAAGGGTCGGAAAATGGATAAGATTACTCTGAATATCATGTTTGAAAATTTTTTATTTTTTCTGAAATGCATGTATTGCAGTGATTAAATCAAATACAGTGCGTTTTTTTCTTGCAATTTCACATTCAAATTGTTAAAATGTGACATTATGCCAGTCAAAAACGCAACAATTTCCATTTTCTTATCATCTCTTACAAAGGCCAAAAATACCTTTGCCTTTGCATTGTTTTTGATCTTCAAGAAAAGTCATAACTCCTTCTTAATCCACCAAAATCTCTTCAACACTCTTCCTCTATTTAACCATCTAACATTGTTGTGCACAAGTAACTCCGTATAATGTGCATCATTTTCTGAAAGAAAATTTTGAAGTAAACAATGTTGCCTTGGGGATGTTGTTGAAAAAAGTTTATCAGCTTTATAATAGTCTTCATGACATCACGATATTTATCTCCCAGGCTGGCACACAGCACTGCTTGGTGGATAATGCAGTGGTAATCAAATCAGGATTGTCTTTGACTAATTGTCCTGCAAGTCCTTTCCCTCGAGCAAGCATTGCTGTAGCTTCATCTGTGGTAAGTGACATGGTCGACTTGATTTCAATATTTCTTGACTTCATCATGCTTATCAAAGATGCATAAATATCTTCTCCTTGAGTTTGTTTTTCAAGAGTAGTAACACCAAACAAATCCTGCATAAATTCTTTTTTACTTCCATCATAATATTAAACAAAGATTGAAAGTTGAGCATTGTGAGTCATGTCAGTTGACTCGGCAATAGCTAATGAAATACAAGGTGCATTTTTCAGTCCTTTATCCAGTTTCAGTAAAAGATCTTCAGCCAATAGTTCTGTTCTTCTCATTGCTAAAGAATCTGATAACGAAATCGGTTTTATTTTATTGATTATTTCATCACAAGGTCTTGGCCATTTGTACCATACACTTTCACAATTTCTGCATCACTGAGGGTTTTTTTATGCTTTCCTAAAATCCAAGCTATTCTTAATAAGCATTTGGTTACTTTTTCTTGGACAGTTATGGTATTAGCAAGAACCATGGTTGACTTTTTATACTGAGATTTAGGAAGACTTATTCATTTTTTCCTTTCTTCCAATCCTTGCTTATACTTCTCTTCAAATCCCCTATGTTTGTTTTCGTAAAGGCGTTTCAGATTACTGCTCTTCACAAAGGCAACATTATGACTACAAGGCAATATGAATTTGAGCTGGATGTGGGAAAAATGAAAGCATATTTTTCTATCCATTCTTCCTTGAATGCACGATTTTCATTATCAAACTTTCTTCTTTTTGTAGATGCCATTATTATCTCTTTTAGGATTAAGCTAATTTACAAGTGATTGAGTGCACTACGCTCTGCAAGTAATTAACATTATAAGTTGTGCCAACCTGCAATTGAGTACACATAGTTTTGATAAGAATTGCAATTAAAGGAAATCAAGAGCTGGGTGCAGTGAACGAAACAACATGCTTAGCAATGAAGGCTTACTGCCTGATAGCACAAACATTGATAAAGAAGGCAAGTGATGTGGAGAATAGTGAAAAAAATTAGGAAGGGCAAGAAACGACATTTCAATAAGCTACTTATAAACTTATGGTTTACAAAACAAAAATGACAACTTCAAATACTATTAAATAGACTAAGCTACTTAAAAAATCATAAAGGCTACATAGGAAGATTATGCACAACCACAACGTGTCAATTGCAAGGCTGTGCATGCCAAGTATCTGTCTGCATTGGATGCCCTTTGCAGTCATCTGGTCTATGCTACAATTGGCCTAAATACTGTACTTGTCCTGACCGTCTCATAATGCTAAAGTTATAGCTATGTTGACTATGAGTTGGTTTGAATTTATTCAACAATAATATTATTGTAGTTGTGGACAAACGTATGTTGGTGACAAAACAATTGGCTACTATAACGTCTAATGAAAATTATAGTAGCTAAGAAAACAAGCCGTAACTAAACAATTAATACTTTATAATGCTGTAAATGCCAAATGCAGCCAAAATCGAGAAATTGTTGAGGTCCATATTTAGCACTCTGAAGGTCTGAATGTGGACTGCAGTCCACCAATTGAGTAGCCCTGCTCTAAATCACTGTCTGTATAACTTGGATGTTTAATTTGGTAGCAGTAAGTTACACACAATAATGCTTATTAAATGCAAGAATAAGTCAAGCTGTAATAAAGAATACAGAGAGTTTCACAATCAATGTTGTTTCAACATTAGTGTATGATTGATACATACCCTAAAGTATTTGAGAGAAGTGACATCTTCAATTAGTATTTGGCTTATACAGGGTGTTCAAAATTTATCGTTACAATTGTTTTTGCCCACATTTATTAAATAAATCAAAATATACAAATCGAACCAAAACAAACATGTTGTTGAACAATTATTCTTTCCGAATACTTATAATTTTTTCAATATGCAATTTGTCGGCATCGATAACCTGCTGCAAACGCTTTGCAAGAATCATGAATGATTGCTTGTGGAATTTTTTCCCATTTCTTCAAGAGTGTTACCTTCAAAGCTTTTACATTTTTGTAGTAATAAGCTGAGACCTTGTTCTCCAATATGGACCAAATGCTGAAATCAAGGAGATCAAGGTCTGGAGATAAAGGAGGCCATTTTTCCTTGGAAATAAACTCGGGCATATTGCTTTGAATTGCTTAAGTGTTTGCCAGATCAACATTCTGTTCACATTTAATAATTTAGCAGTGTCCGTTGGCAACTTTCTTGACTTATACAACTCTGCAATTGCTATTCTCATTTTGAAAATTTTAGTCCTTATCTGGAAAAGGGTAAAAGTAGATATTTATCATATATTTAAATTATCATATTTAAAGTTATAGGGCATCAAACTTTGTGAATATTAAGTAAACATATGCATAAATAAAACGGTTGTAACGATATTTACTGAACACCCTGTATATATACATGAAATCCTGTTATAAATTCTTTTGGCATTTTTTTATGAATCAGCATACAATTAGTTCATGTAGTTGCATTAGCATTGTTGTTATGACATCAACAGGCTAATCAAGTAGCCAGCTTTGACTCACTGTTAAAGTCTTTTCTCAAGTAGTTTGGTGGCAGCTACATTTGAAGCAGAGCATAAATAATGAGAAACAAAATGATGAAAACTGTTTTAACTCATGAAACACAAGAAGAACAAAGCGTTAGGCAACTGAGGAGTAAACTTATAGTTTTTGAGTAAGCAATCGCCAGTACATGTCATTGCAAGTAGTGCCAACCACCATAATTTGACCTATAAATGTAAGCTTTATAGCAAATGCTGGGTTCCATTTAGCTATGTGGCATGCAACATAAGCTCTGAGTGCTTGAACTGCTGTCTTTCAATGTCAAGTCTCACTTTTAGTTTATCACGCCATGATGCTGACATTTAGGCACAAAGAAATGAATGGTTGAGCATCTCAAACTCAGAATTTAGGCAAATCCCTCTATCAGCGGTGGAAAAACAATCAATCTAAATTTGATTTAACACTCTTTTTTGCCACATGTTGCTAACTTCTGGTCAAGGAAAAACAGTGCACTTCTACCACAACTAAACAGGGAAAAGCTACAGCAGTGCAAATCAGCATGGGAATCGCCATAAATGTTATGGCAATTTCTCCTGCTTAATTTCCCAGGAGCAATACAACATGGCTATCATAAGGTTAAAATGCTTGATGCTTCTCCTATACATACGAGTTTATGCTCTCTTAGCAACTCTTTTTTCAAACTGAGCAACTACAACAAACAGACTGCTTTACCCCACCATTTGTCTGCCCCATAGAAATGAAGGTATCTCATTTGGTACTTTACCAAAGAACATGACAAGCAAACTTATTGGTATTTTCCTCACACTATTCCTTTGGTGTAAAGCATTAAGCATGGAAGATGTGTAGACTGTTTGCAAATTCTTCAGTATGACTTGACAGGAAAATTACAGTCAAATGTACTGGCTATACAGTATCCTTTAACTATTGCATCACTACACCAGTTATATGCTTAATCATTTCCACCATCAATGAACTCTAACAAATTAGCCCAACAAACTCCTTTACCTAACACATTGCCTGACAAACTTCTTCACCCAACTCTTAAACATTTTGCTTCTCGACACAAATTGTTGAAATTCTTTTAGTCTTACTGAAATCATGCTACATACACAGTTTCCCAGAACCTTAGCTTTTGAAAAATATTCCACAAAGCACTGAGTAACTTCCATACTTACTCCTTGCAAATATTCCTTTCAGTATCAATGTAATGAGCACTAGGACATGCAGTCAAACAATGTTGGTGATAACGAACATATCCCAAAGCACATGAATGACAGCGATTGGGAGATCGTGTACACGAATAACAGGAACGATCACATGGTAGACACCCACTCATCACTGAAGCATAGTATGTACCAATAGGGCAAGCAGGTCGGCAAGCATTGCCAACAAATCTAAAAGCAAACAAAGTTAAGGTAAAAGCATTTACATCTAAGTAGAGTTACACAATTTTATCTTCCAGTCACAAAAACTTTTTTGGACAATACAAGATGGAAGATAGAAGAAGATGGAAGATAGGATATAAGATGGAAGATAGGATACAATACAAGATGGAAGAAGAACATATGGATATGTTGGGGTTGAAGGAAACTATAGACCGGTTAGCAACAGCAAATGAAGTTAGATGATATGGACATGTGCTGAGGAGGGATGACGATAGTGTTTTGAGGGTTGCTCTGAATCTTGAAGTGAGTGGCAAGAGAAAGCAAGGGCGACCGAAGAAGATCTGGAAGAAGCAAGTGGAAGAGGAGACAGAGAAGATTGGTTTGAAGGAGGATGCCCTGAGGCAAGACAAGTGGAGGGACGGAGTGCGAGCAATTGCAGAAGGAATGGGGTAAATCTGGCCATCTCTGTTAAAGGGACAACACTGGATAAAAACTGAATCACTACTACTGGATAATATGCTCAGACCAGCTTTAGAGTTATTATTATAGCTGGCATTAGCAGCACTACTAAACAGAATAATTTTTTGAAATCTATTTTTCAAGACACAACAATGCAGCCCCAACAAGGTTTGAACAGGCAATACCAGGATACCTAAACACACCGGAAGTGAAATTCTACTTGTTCACTCAACAGCAGTGGAGCTACTGGCAAATTATTTTGGGTAGTAAAACTCTATAAATTTATTTTATAATACCCACTGTATTTCCAAAGTCAGGCATTCTAAAAACACTTAAAATCCAAGCAGCTACAATAGTCTTTGTAAACTACTAAATGTTCTTCCCAATAAATGTACTATGAACAAGATAGACATAACACAAAATGTAAAAAAATGCAAGTTTATCAAAACAAAAAACGCCAACAAATTAAATAGAACTATATCAAAGTACATGATAGGCAAGCAACTAAAAATATAATTAAATGTAAACAACATGAGCTATAAATTATTGCCAAATACAATAATGGCCGACACCAAAACAATAATTTAAGAGTGACTACTTAATTGTTTCTGCATGATATTTTAAGTAACAGTTATGCTGGAACTACCACTTGTAAGATTCCCAATCTGTCTTGCCTTCATGTCAGGTGCTTCTGCTGTAGCTGCATTCAGTGGTTTGAGTTAGTTCTCAGCAAACTAATCAAAAACAATTAACAAAATCAAGTCCAAATTCCACTGTCCCATATGGCATTTGTTTCAAAGTATGCAACAGTGAAGAACCAATTCTTAAGCATTTTTTACTGCTGCTACTAAGGCAGAATGCTGATTTGTGGCCATCATGATTCTGCCTTTGGCTACTTTGTCAGATGTAATGGTGGCATAACATTGCACAGCTAGCATGTTCACACCAAAACAGCATTCAGAGGGAACTGTAACACCACCCTGATCTGCCATTTCAAATAACTTGGAGTGAGCTTTAGATTTACAATATGGAACCAAGAAATCATCTTCATCAGTATTGCTTTAAAGCATGGGCATTTGCACCAACAAGTGATGCTATGTGTTTTAAACTACCAATGCTTCACTGGGTTAGAATAGTGAAGCTGCTCACCCAGCATGTCGTAAGAGGTGACATTTGGGTACCCACCAATGGCCGTCTGCGTTGTTGATGGTGGGGCTACCAGTCAGCAATTTGCATTCATAACTGGTTCACAATGGGCTGCCACTTTTCCCCCAGCCTAATTCAATTAGGTTGATGACGTGAAATTACATTGTTGTTTGTGCCATACCTTCATCCCAAGGAAGAGCAGGGGTAAACCAACTAGCCAACCAACCAATGTGTTTTAAAGCTTCTTCCATAAAAACCAATATTAGCTTCATTTTTAGGCAAATCTCCTAAAACCAATAACTGCTGCAATCAACAAATGTTTTGTTAATTATTCTACTCCAGAGTCACTTGCACTGTCAATAGTAGTGCTTTGTGATCAGTAGAAGTGTCTTCATCATTTTATTTAACTTCAAAGTTCTTAATAAATTGTGCTGTTGCAAAAGACTTCACATACAAATTTTCATTTCTACTTCATGCAGTTGTTTGATTGCTATAAAGAAATTGCCTCCATTTGCTTGTTAGTACCATCCAAAACAACCTTAAATGAGATCTAAAGTCCATTTTCCAGGCAAAAGATATCTCAATGTTACTTTTTGATGTACAAGGTGCATTCAATAAGTTTCCAGACTTTTTTGGTATGGACACTTTTATTAACCGTACACACAAAAAACTCCAGCCCCCTTCAAAGTATTCTCCTCCGACATCAATGCACTTGTTGTATCGTTCCAACAACTTCTGGAAAGCCCACTGGAAGTCTTCTTGTGTGAGTGTGTTTAGGACCCTCGTCACAGCCTCTTTCATGTCCTCAATTGTGGAATAACGATTGCCTCTGAGGTTTTCCTTGAGCTTTGGGAATAGCCAAAAGTCGCAGGGAGCAAGGTCCTGGCTGTAGGAAGGATGGGGAACCGTCTTGATGCCCATCTGGGTCAAATAGTCTGTGACGAGGATGGAGTTGTGGACTGGGGCATTGTTCTGATGGAAATGCCACTGACCTGATTCGAAGAGTTCTGGCCTCCTCCGACGGAATCTCTTCCTGAACTCCCTTAAAACTTCAATATAGTACTCCTTGTTGACTGTGATTCCAGTGGGAGCCCAGTGAATGTAGATTATGCCCATGCTGTCAAAAAAAGGGATCATCATGAGTTTCTGGGTGGACTTGCTCTGTCTGGCCTTCTTGGGTCTGGGAGATCCAGCATGCTTCCACTGGGAACTCTGTCTCTTGGTCTCTGGGTCATAACAATAGATCCAGCTTTCATTGCAGGTTACCAGGGCATCAAGAACTTGGGGATCTGAATTAATGAGCTCAACCATCTCCTTGCTGTCATTGCAACGTCTTTCTCTCTGATCTTCCCGGAGCACTCTTGGGACGAACTTCGCGCAAATCTTCCGCATCTTCAGTTCCTCACGAATGATTGTGTACAGCTCCCACACTGACATTAAACTGTGCGCTTAGTGTCTCTATAGAAACACGACGGTCCCTATTCATGAAATCGTTTATTTGGCCAATCATCTCTGATGTTCTGACTTCCCTACTCCTCCCACATCTCTCATCATCCCTCACGGACTCCCTGCCTTCCTTGAATCTCTTGTGCCACTGAAAAACTGATGATCGATTCATGCAAGATGGTCCATAAGCAGTCTGAAGCATACCATACGTTTCCATGGCAGTTTTTCCAAGTTTAAAACAGAACTTGATTGCATATCGTTCTTCTAATGTGTCCTCACGTCCAGATTGCATTTTTGAAATTCACCAGCTGTGACAATCAGGATTTAGTAAGGTGTACTCTAATTCCTACTGTAGCTATAAATTTGCACCTAAACAAGAAAAAATTGGTCAATCATCTCATAAGGAGTATAGTAACAACATACTGAAATATCTCGAGTTTACGGCAATTATAAATGCCTGTACAAAAAAAGTCTGGAAACTTATTGAATGCACCTCGTACATAAAAGACCAATTTTATCAAAGCTAACATTGTTTTGATAAAGGCTAAAAACATTTGATCAATTGAGCCAGAGTAGCCAGATTTTCGCCATTATATAAAAATTTTGTCAAAATGTAAAGGCAGTTGAAGTTGGCAGATTTCTTTTCATCTTTGAATTGATTGGCAAACACATTTCATCCCTCTTTGCAATGCCTAAAAACACAAACTGTACAGTAGGCAAATCCAAAAGTAATGATGGTACAAAGTTGCTATTTGTATTAGGAAGAATAAGGATAAATTTTGCAGAAATCAGTTTCCAGTACTCATAATGTTATAGACGCAAGGTAGGTAATAATTGTTTAACGGGTCTATCAGCCATAGCCCTTGTCTGCAACATGACTCCTCGTCTTCCTGAGCAATGCTTCTTTGCCTATTTACTTTGCTTTATACTCTCCACCAAAGTTTCAACTTTTAATAAGCATTAATAAAAACACAGTTTGACTGTATTTTTGTTAATGCTTATTACAAGTTGAATTGTTCAGACAAACTTTTCTCTCTTGACAAAAACGTGCCACAGTTTTCACCTGCCTTGTTGGGCTCAGACCTGCTGGTTCAGTGCATGTTTTCAAAACAGATTTTTTGCTGGAGCAATGCAACACTTAAAATTGTAGATGCATTTTCTACAAATATCAATAGCGTTTTTGTGGAGATTTGAACTCCTGGCTTTTCATTTCCAACTCCAGAACAATTACCATTACACTATGCAGGCTACTAATATTACACAGTAACATTGTATTAAACGGCACAGTTCCTCTTCCTAAAAAATTCGATACTGACTATAAAAATATGCAAAAACCAATGTTTGCACAGCATTTTCACACTCATAATTTTTTGTATATTGCAGAGAAATTTTACAGATTTTGTTGTGTCTTTGAACCAGGGTTTCCATTCGAAAAGGGTTTCAGAGCATAAAATGTTGGCTCAATACAAACACCTATATAAATGTGCAATAATGAATACAAGTCATGGTTAAAGTCTGAGTTGTTGTCATACCTAGTAAAAAAATGGAAAATGTGGGACTATAAATGATATACTTCTACATGCAGTAAATGCAATTCCCAGCTGCATATTTTTACACAGTAATATAGCACACCACAAAACAAAGAATGTACCAGTAAATATGCTTAAGATCACAAGGTAGTAACAAAGAATGTACCAGTAAATATGCTTAAGATCACAATGTAGTAAGTTAAGTATACTAAATAAACTGATTATAAAAAATATCTTTGCATGGAATGAGGGAACCAGAGGAAACACAAAGCTCTGATTACAGTAACTCATGCAAGAAGTAGCTTTACTTTTAGTTAAAAACCTGTGATTTAATTTTGAAATAAATTAAACAGTAATAGGATTTGGGCACCTGCATTGTTAATGAGCATGCACAAAGGAATACTCAATAATTTTACCAGTGTATAAATTTTTGTATTTAAAATCCTTCGGCCTAGTAGCACCATATTTTACATAGCCAGAAGGATGAAAATTCTTATACATAGCAAATTAATTCTAGCATATTGACGATTGTATAGCCGTGTCAACTTTAAAAGTAGCAGATAAAAACTCAAAAATGACACTTGTAGTTGACTTAAATATTTATTGTTGAGGGCTTTCATAAGCGACAGCTGCTCACTTTTTTTGGCAAAATAAATGAAGATCAATTAGTGATTTATTGGTCTGCCTTTATTTTGTTATTTTATTGGTCTTTATTTACAAATGATTTATTGGTCTTTATTTATTTTGCCTAAAGAAATGAGCATATGCTCATGAAAGCTGGCAACAATAAATATTTAAGTCAATTGCAAGAGTTATTTTTGAGTTTTTATCTGCTATATTAATTCTAAGTACTCAAGGCATGTTGTGGTGATGTTCGTGTGATATCACTGGGATTAAGAGATGCTTTTTTTAATGCTTGAGCCACCTTTAAAGGTGTATGAAACTCAATTGCGTATAAGTGCTTTGTGTACAAGCACCATGCAATGTAATTTTTCCCCAAAAATATTTTGATCATCAGCTATTTCCAGTACATGCATCTTTTTTTTGCTCACAAAATTGTTGAACATATTTTTCATATTGTGTGTAAAATCATACAGTAAGAACAAATGATCATTGCGTTTTGTAGGATGCACCACACTGTTTGATAAATTGCTGCAAGCATAAAGTTTCATTTACAATTTTCTAAACATCAAAAAGCTTATGCACAGTACTTCTAAGCAATCAAACAAAAAATGAAATCAAGGTTGCAAACCACAGAAGTCACAGTGTTGGGTGGTTGGGAACACTTAGGAGAAGCAGAGATGCAGTAAGGAGGGCAGCTTCGCAAGTGGAAGCTGCCTACAGCATTGAACTTGGAGGAAAGTAGTGAGTACCTTAGATGAACTCAATTAGAGCACGTGTAGCATTGCACCAACCTACTTCTCCAGGGCACATTTCCAGTGCACACTGAGCAGGGTAAGACTGGGCCACCATTAAGGTGAATGTTGTCACTCATCAGGAGACGCAGAATAAGAATGTGAGCAAGAAAGAAGCAGGATAAAAGAGACAGGCGACCCAGATTAGAGATACTGAGTGCTGCCTTTCAGCAGTCATTCAGAGGCCAGCAAGGCAAAATAATGATTTGATATGGAGTGTGCCTAGAGTAACTGGGACCCTTGAGAAGGCCAACGGCCATTTTAACCCACATAAATCGAGTAGAGGACCACACCACCATGTTGAGGCAGCTGTTAACTGGTGCAGTACAAATAAAGCTTGTCAAGTACCTTTACTACTAGATAGAAAAAAGCATGAAGCAGCTTTGTATCCAATTTTTTCAATTGGTAATAAACACACCAAATCTTTGTAACATTTGGAGATCAACTGCACCATAAAAGCTATGACCGTTTCGGCTGGCTTATCATTTTCTGTAGACCAAAATACCTCCCATTGGTATACTCCACTTGATAGGTTGTACAGATCTCATTAAGCAGTAATATCTCTGTCAAGTCAGAATCTCTCAGTCCTCTGTTTTAGATAGCTAGCATCAACCTTTCCAGTGTCAATATTAAAGTCAGTTAAAAGTTGCTGTAGCCTTTGTCTTAACCCCTTCAGTCATACTGTTCAATATATTGGACAATTTCTAAACTCTTGTTAATTTTCAAAATATTCTTTTAATTTATTCGATTAGCTTTGTTCAGTATTAATTTGCTATTCTAAGCAGTTAAAGTTTTTTTTTAAAAAAGTTGCTTTAGCTCAGATTTAAGTTTATTTGAAGATGGCTATTCTCTGTGAATTAAGTAAGAGTGAGTTCTATGATTGTTGTTTTTGTGTTGAAGTAAAAAGTTGCATTGTTTCTACATAAATGCAACGCGTTATTAGTAAACTGATGACTCTAGCCTTCTGTTTAATGAAAATGTACTCACAAATAGCTTTACACAACTTAAATTGGTTTTGTCCAATCTATTGGACAGCGTGATTCAAACAGTGTTTTTCCTGTCACATAGATGAAAAACTATCAATAGATTTTTTTTATAAATTTGCCCAAATTTAAAGCTATTTCAATCTAACATTTAAATAAAAACTGAAAGCCACTAATAGTTATTTATCAAAATTCTGCTTTACCTGTATGATTTGGCTTGGCGCATTGAGTTGAGCATCAGGCTTTCAAGCGAAAAGCTCTGAGTCGAGTGCTTACAGTTGCAATGCTGTGGCTTGCCTAAAAATCATACACGCTTTTTTTTGAGGACCATTTTAAAAGTGTTGAATAAGTTGTTATCCACTTTGATATTAAACCATTTTTTTCTCAGGAAAGTATTTTGTCTGTTAGGCATCAAGTTAACAATCATTGATCTTGAGTCGAACATTAGTCATTCTTTGACCAAACAGTATCCTCTTGCACTCTGAAACTGTTCAGCAGTTTATATCACTTAGATTTTAAACTATAACTTGCTAAAGTGAAATAGTCTTTTGTCAATCAGTCTTCTCTGTTTAGATGAAAGAAAAAGAATGAATTATGATGAAATCACAGCGATTCTTGATGAAAAAGATGACATTGAGGTGTTGGATAGTGAAGGCATTCTGCTGGATTCTGTATATGTGGAAATGGAATGTCTATGTAGCACAAGCAGTGAAAAGGAAAATGAAAGTGATGAATTGGAAACTCAACCTTTCCAGTCTTCCAAAAAAAGAAGAAAATCTCAAACATCATGGAAAAAAAGGCCATTCACTATAGGTGATTGCTCATGGAATTATCAACCTCATGATACTTATGATGAAGAATTATCCACACCGTATGAAATGTTTAAAGAATACTTTACGAATCCAATAATGAATGCCCTGGCAAAAAACAAACCAATATGGAGTTTTAGTAATGGTGAAAGCTTGCATACGAATGCACAAGAAATTGGAGTGTTGCTAGGTATTCACATAAAAATCGGTGCATTGAAATTTCCCAGAATTTGAATGTATTGGTCCTCCAAATTGGGAACAAGGATACTAGCAATTGCTGATGCTATGCCTGTAAATCAATTTTTTAAACTTTGATTAAATCTTCATATTGTTGATGTCAATGACAGACAAGAAAATGACAAACTTTTGAAAGTTCTGCCTTTTTTTGACAACATAAAATGCAGATGTAATAAGGTCGAGAAAGAAGGGTTTTACAGCATTGATAAAATCATGATACCTTTTACTGGTCAATTAAATATTAAGCAATATATTAAAGGCAAATTTCATCCTTGGAGGATTAAGCTTTTTTGCTATGCATTGCTGATGGGCTGGTAACCGATTTTTTAAATTACCTAAGAGCAACAACTGCTATTTCAGAAGTGCACAAGACCTCTGGTTTAGGAGCTAGTGTTGTGTTGCAACTATTAACTATTTTAACTCCACAATTTAATTTCAAGCTGGCATTTGACAACTTTTTTACAAGTCTTCCACTTATTAGATATTTAAAAAGCAAAAAATTTTGTGTTGGCACAATTTGAAACAACAGGATTGAACATTGCCCACTATCTACTGAAAGCAAGTTAAAAAGAAAGGTCGTGGCAGTCATGACTTCAAACAAGCCAATAAAGGAGTTGTAATTTTGAGATGGTTCGACAACAAATCTGTTACTCTGGCAAGTTCTTTTGTTAGTGTTGGTGAGCAAACGTTGGTAAAAAATTATCAAAATTGTGTTTATTTAAAATTATCAAACAAATGATAAAAGGATTGAACATTGCCTGCTTTTTGATTATCATTGTTTGTGACATTTATACTGCTTGAGTCATAGTGTCCAATACGTTGGACATTTGATTTCATGGACTTCAAATAAATATTTTTTTCCAAACTTGATTTTTTTGTATATTATACTAATTCTTATCATGAACAAGTCATATTTGTAAAAAAAAAATCTTAACAAAAATCCTCCGTGTCTAAAGGGGTTAAGAGCAAAATGAAGAACTAAGACAGTCACTGGTACACAGAACTGCTGCTTAGCTTCCACAAAAAAGACATAGTTATTAGTTCACAAGATTATCTTCAACTGCTTTTCTGAACTCTTATTCACCTAAGCTGCTCAATTAAAAATTTAATGAATGACTTGCACGATCCTGAATTGGTATCATCAATTTGGTCACCTTTATTACAATGATTTAGTGTAGAAATGGCAGGTCAAATGCGTTGGAGTTGCCAATACTTCAGGATGTTAATTCATTACACAAGCTTTTGCAGAATAACACAAAGTTGTAAACTTCTGTCAATGTGCTTACTTTAGGTTTATTAAATATTTTTACATTTGTTTCAATAGCAACACAAAACTTATAAAAGCAATCACAGACATATATCCTCAAACCAGATATATATTTTTCAACCACTACTGACACCATAAAACTAGGAACAGTGCCTCTGTTGTCATTACAGTAAAATGCAATAAAATTCAATCAAAAGCTCGTTTTCAATTTTAACAACACTCAAAAGCAAATTGGAATTGAACGTTTTCACCTTCAGTTTATCAAATTTCTGACTTCATCCAATTCTAGCACCTTTTATTTTGCAACTCAATAAGAATATTTTGCTTTTCAAGTAGACCAAAAAATGAAGATCCAGTACAAGAGCATTTGGCAAGCCTTTCTTTGGATCAATATTTTGGCAAACCATGACATAGTTTGGGATATGGCAGTTGATTTCAATCTGGGACTTTGAAGCTGCTCAGTATTTTGCTTCTGTTTATAATTGTGCACTAATTAATGAAAACTGTTTTGAAGTCATTATCTGAAAAATGTTTAACGTATATTTGGGTACATTGGGTGATAATTCAAGTTATCTCTTGCAATGGCATTGATTCATCAACAAAGCATTTTTTTGTCAGTGGGAAAATGAAGCATTGTCATTTTTTTCTATTGTTTTAAGATGATCTACAGCCAGTGTTGCAATATGGAATGCAGCAAGTACAAATTATTGCTTGACAATGTACTTCCTAGCAATTAGCTAGCTTAAACTTGAATAAATATACCATATTTGAAGCATTACAAATGCACAATGTAATTGTATAAATTCGAACATACACACATAATAATTGATTTATGATCTGGTGATACAGCATATGTTACATGTGGCCTATTGGTGAGATACCATTGTCAAGGGAACTTGCTTTTCCTAACCTGACACTATAACCAATTAAGGTCCTTCAGCATCTACAGGAAATTGCATTTGCTATCTGCTGATAGCCAAAGCTGTCACAGACTATCAAAGAACAAGACACAGAGCACCAAGTAATTTGGAAAAAGATGAACCTGCCAATCGAATGTAAGCTATTGTGGGGGGAGCAGTACAGTAGCATAATCCATAAAGCTTGTGATTAATTAAGAGGTCCAATAAAAAACAAGAACTGCACCATCCTAAATTTTTTAAAATTTATTTCCACTCTACAGCTTAAACTTTAGTAGATCCAGCTATTTATAATGCAGGGTGAATTATCAACTCATCAAACAATACTAAATAGTCAACAGTCAAATGCTAGGCTATACACTGAAAATGCTTGAAGTTACCTAATGAAAAAGTATTCTGTCGAATAACCATAGTTAATAAGCTGCTGACAAAACATTTTTCAACAGCAAACTGATTGCTATCTTTCAACATTAACTAGGTCTAAAAAAGCCATCACAGTAAACCACTACATTTTATTATACTATTTAAAGTCTAAACGTAGCTTATGTAGCCTACTATGTCAGCAAATACACATTGCTACTCTCAGGGGATTACTGTATTTATTCGAGTATAACACGCAAAATATTATATTGAAATAAAAATTAAAAATCTGGGTGCATGTTATATACAACTGCAAGTCAAGAAAAAGTAAAACAAAATTTTATACTGATTTTTAATCAAAAATCAGGCATGCACGTTATACACGAGTGTGCGTTATAGTCAAATAAATATAGTAGGTATGGTATGGAATAGTTTTCTGTACTCTGCACTTCAAAAAATACAGTATATCGTACTGAAATTCCATACCTTACTAAAATACCTTATGCAATAGAACCATGCAGAATTTTTTCCATAACTCAACCAACTACTTTATTTAATAGTAAAGGACATCAACTCCATGATATACCAATTAAAATTCAAAACAGCAATGATATAGATGTTATCAACTTATCATCACCAAAAAACAAAACCTGCAACAAATGAACATAATGTAAAGAAAATCGTTCAAAAGTTTTAAAAAGCCAGTTTAATCGTACGGCAAGTGAAAGGTGCAAGTGTTGCAATGCCGCAACATTATTGCCTTGATTATGTCTTCTTTAAGCCCACGTCTCAACTCATTTAGAATGTACCTTAAACTTGAAAAAGTTCTTTCAATGATGGCTTAAGCAACTGGTAATGCAAGAGTGGCATCAACAGACTCTGCTTGCTTGCCCGACCATTCAAATATGTTAGTATTCCTGGGGAAATGGGCTTGATTGTTGAAACACTTAATCATCTTAGTTACATTTTGCTCATTCTGTAGTGATTGTGATGAGCTGGCATTGCACGCACCCAAAGTGGTGAGTATTTCATCAATAATATCAATCCTGCAAGCAGGAGTAAATCCATTTTCAGATTCTGAGGATGAGTCTAGACATTCTTCATCAGTTGTATCAAATGACTCCTGCAGCATTTGCAAGTGCCTCCACAATGCTGCCAAAATGGGCTTGTGCTACTGTTTTCTGAGAATATTTTAGAAGTACCTGATACCTTGTATCAACACAAATTGCAGCCAAAAAAGTGTTAGATAACAAAGTTGCTTCTCTACATTCCATGGCATGAAGCATAGCCAATGCCAAAGAAGAAGCATTGTTCACACTCTTGCACTGCAGTTGGATTTTAGACTTCGACCACTCACTGTAGAACTCACCAGCAGTTAATTTCTTTGGCTCAATTGTGGTGGTCTTGTCATAAACTGGTTTTAACTCTTTTGCTCCTGCAAAGCAGTCCTTGAATTCTTTGTAGCAAATGCAAAAAATGGCTAATTTGCATAAAAAAACAATTAATTATGTTTATTGGAAACCTTGCACCTATATGGCAAAGCAGCATACGTGCGTAAGGGGCATTAACAATTTATTAAAATGAATATGCCAGGAAACAATAATGAGTATACCATCCAACCAATTTAGATGAGACCATCCCTGGATGCGTTTTGTCTTTTTGGACTCATCAGCTGGGCCCGTCTCGTCGCAAGCAAAAGTAACCCACTCATTAATGTTATCCTTAAAAAAAATTCCAACTACGCACATGCAGAAACACTGAGACTTCAACCGATGACATATTGTGTTGCTTAACTTGGCGGATCGACAAATTTGTTGATTTTGGCTGCATATCCACTCGGAGATCAGTTTACACACTGATCTGAAAAAGCAGATCAAACGCTACATATATAGCCTAGTGCCTTGTTTTTGTAATGCCATCACAAGTGCATTGACAATTCACAAGGTGGGAGCCAGGTGACTTTTGATAGACATGTCAAGCAAATCCATGCCAACAAATTTTCACTCTATCTCACTTTGCAGTAAACCAAGCCTCCTACAGTGAAACAGGCAAATCCATGCCAACTCTTTTCAAGTAGGGAAAAAAACTATAGATTTGAAAATTATAGGCAAAAATGGAAATTGTAAACCTTGCACCTAATTGGCAAAGCAGCATACGAGCATAAGGGGCATTAACAATTTATTAGAATGAATATGCCAGGAAACAATAATGAGTATACCATCCAACCAATTTAGTATTGTGTTGCATACGAGCACACGAGCATAAGGGGCATTAACAATTTATTAGAATGAATATGCCAGGAAACTTTGCCAATTAGGTGCAAGGTTTACAATTTCCATCTTTGCCTATAATTTTCAAATCTATAGTTTTTTCCCTACTTGAAAAGAGTTGGCATGGATTTGCCTGTTTCACTGTAGGAGGCCTGGTTTACTGCAAAGTGAGATAGAGTGAAAATTTGTTGGCATGGATTTGCTCGACACGTCTATCAAAGGTCACCTGGCTCCCACCTTGTGAATTGTCAATGCACTTGCTGCAAGCGTGATGGCATTGCAAAGACAAGGCACTAGGCTATATATGTAGTGTTTGATCTGCTTTTTCAGATCAGTGTGTCAGCCAAAATCAACAAATTTGTTGACCCGTCCTGCTAAGCAACACAATACGTCGTCGGTTGAAGTCTCAGTGCTTCTGCATGTGCGTAGTTGGAATTTTTTTTAAGGATAACATTAATGAGTGGGTTACTTTTGCTTGCGACGAGACGGGCCCAGCTGATGAGTCCAAAAAGACAAAACGCATCCAGGGATGGTCTCATCTAAATTGGTTGGATGGTATACTCATTATTGTTTCCTGGCATATTCATTTTAATAAATTGTTAATGCCCCTTACGCACGTATGCTGCTTTGCCAATTAGGTGCAAGGTTTACAATTTCCATTTTTGCCTATAATTTTCAAATAATTATGTTTACTTTTATCATTCACTGGTTTTAGGCCATTGGCTATTATATCAATTATGTTATATTGCTGAAAAGGAAATTTTGTGATTTAAAATATGCTGACTTCCAAAAAAAATTTTTTTGCCTATAAATATAATTTATGCAAATTAACCCCTCCTTTTTGGGGGAGTAAATTACTTTCAAAATAAGGTACTGCAGCTTTAAAAAATTCTAGAAACTTCATTTTTTGATGTATCTTTTCAAAAATTTAGACACATCATGCTAAAGAACCATGCTTTCGAGGAAAAATAGCCAAAATGCGCCAAGTTACTTAGTTTTCCTACAATGGTTACTTTTGTGAGACCCATAGCCACTGATATTTCAAGATCTTTGTGGGCTACAACAAAAAGATGTGTATTGGAACTGCATTTTTGATCGATCAAAATGAAATTAAGATTAAATCAAACAACGTAGTGTAATAAATTTTTGAAAAAGGGAATTTCATCCCATTTAGCGTGATGTGCATTCTAAAAACAATGCTTTGTGACTCAAAATGAAACAAAAACATCTTTACCCTCTTCCTATTTTGGTGGGGAAAACCAATGTTACCCCAAGTTCAAAAGATATTACAGGCCTTGTGTGTGGATGAATTTTTTTTGAAAATGGCCGCTAGATGATGTAAAATAATCATACTTTCGAGGTAAAATGTCAAAAATTTCTAAAGGTCAAATTTTTTTGTACTATTTTCAATTTTTTTGAAGCCCAGCAGCCAAATTTTTGGCCTTTTTGGGGGTCTTGAAATCTACTGCAATTACCCTTTTCATCAATCGTTACATAATAACTCTTTGCTTATACCACCTAATATTGCCTATCTTTGAAAAGACTGGTTCTTCCTGATTCAAATGATATGCAGTTTAAATAGATTATTTTGTTGCTTGAGGTGAAACATAAGCTACTTTTTCCCACCCCCTTTTTGCTGGCAGAAAGCTAATTTCGATTGATTATAGCCTGCCAGCCAAAGTAAATAAAAAGTGCTTTGTTTGCATTTTCTCCTTGGTAACTTGAGACAACATGGTAAAAGAATTTCGTTATTTAATAAAAATGTTTTAAGATTTTTAAAAGGTGTACTTTTTTCACAATTTGCAATTTTATTAGATCTAGCACCAAAATTGGGGGTTGGCCGATACTGAAGATAATTTAGGAATAAAAACTTTGCCTAAAATATGTATTACGATATAAAGGTTTAGTTATCAACCATTTTATTGTACTCTTTTACAATGAATAAATAAAAACTCTTAACGTTTTCGTCTAGCTCTCTTCAGGAGTTATTGCCAGAATGAAGCCTGGTGTTGATAGCGAGGTATTTATAGCGAATGAAGCTGGTGAAAATGTCAGAACATTCTGATTGGTAGACAACCAGACGTTTTGTCGAGTCCGAATCAATGACGTAATTTTAGTGTGTGGATGAATTCTTTCTGGCAACAAAGCTTTCATTGAAGTATTTTAATGAAAGTGTTTTCTAAGGTAGATAAATGAAAAAGTGTTCTTCCTTTAGCCAAAATAGAAAATTGGTTGTCATCATAGTAAGAGGCGCATTTTTCATTGAAAAATGCACTGCACTGTCCAGCTATGGACTCTTTGGCGATCCTCTGTCTCTTTACCACCTCTGGTCCAGAGCCTGGGGAGTTGCCCAGCTTCTGGGGCTCCATGGTCTTCCACCATGCCCCCATCCCTCAGAAGGGGTCGGGTAACCAACAACAACAACTTGCACAAGGTACTGGGCTTGATTTTCATCTTTGGTCAATAATCTGCAGTACTGATAAATAAGTGCCACATTGCCTTTTAGCATCATTAATAACCAGCTTTAATTACTGTACAATTAACCAGATGACCTAAAATCTGTCATTGCATTTCAAGAATCTGAATTTTTTTTAAGGACAGTTATGGGGAGATTCAGTTCCTGAAACAAAACTTTTGATGTTACAAAGTCTTTCAATTCAATTTGATCAATTGTTGGTCACTTGATTTGTATTTCTTTCAGTGGATTGTCATCAACTTGATTCTTTAATGACTAAATTACTTTTCTTTTCAAAGAGCATGGAACATCAGAATGGAAAAGCCGTATGTAATATACCAACTTTGTTGATGCCTTTGAAACTTCACGGGAGATCACATGCTGCTAAAGGTGCCACCATCAAAGCTTTGTAATACACCTGATCTGCAAATATTGCTACTTTAACAATCCTCTTGTTATAAGCTTTATTGTATTTGACTTAAAATAACTAAACTTTCAAGCTAACCACACCTTCAAGCTGCAAGTCCTTTAGCACATCCTCACATCCACCTTAAGAAATTGGGAATGGTTGACCAGAAACTTGCACATGATGTTTCAGCTTTTAATCTAATTTAATCTGCGACCTGACATGTCAACAACATTTATCTGTCAAGTTTCACGTGCAGCTCTGGTGAAGGAAGGTAGCAATGATTTTTTTAAGACAGTGACGAACTAGTTAGTACTGATGGTAATGCAGTAACAACTGGAACTGGATATACCATCGTACCAGGAGCTATCAATAAATCAAGGACAAACCATAGCAAATTTATTTACACAAAAAATGGCAAGTGGGAATACGGAACCAGGCAGAAACAGTGTGCCAATTGGATGAGTAGTTTGTAAAATATGGCCTTTGCATCTCGGCAGTGGCAATGCTGAGAGCTCTGAATTATACACGTGCAACAATGGTGCCTGTTTTGTTCATTTTGGACTCCGAGCAGTGCCCTGGAGGAAGAGCAGTATTAGGTGCTGGGGCCACAAGCATGGAGATCATTGGGTGGCTGGCAACCAAAATAGGACTGCCTTATCTGTGCAGGATTTGTCATTTGATATACCTGCATAAGTGTTGATTGTAGTAGTGCACCAACAGAAAATTTATGCGTTTCTTTGTATGAGCTGAAAACATAACAAAAATACATCACCAACATTAGGGTAAGGAGAGATGTCGAACACAAAACTGACAGACTGGGAAACTAAAGCCACAGCACTTCCATCAGGAACCAAAGTTGTAAATCCTTAGCTCTACTCCATCAGTCAACATCAACCAGGCATGTGAATCCAGAGTTTTACACCATTCGTACACATTAAGTACAGAATACACAAATCCCAAGTGTTCTCATGATGAGCTAAACCTGCTAATCAGAGTTCTACACCAAACAAAACAGGTAAGATTAAATACAAAACACATAAATTTCGAGTGTCTACATCACAGACTAAACCTGAAAATTTAGAGTCCAAACCACCAGTTGACTTTAAGCAAAAATGTGGAAATCCCAAGCATTTTCATCAACCACAAACACATGACTTTGCAATTACTGGTCTACAGCATTACCTCTAGGCTAGTGTTCTTAAACTGGGGTCCACTGACCTCCAAGGAAAAGTGTTTGTGCAGAAATGGAAAAATGAAAATGTTTGTGCAGAAACACTCCCCAAACCTATATGAATACTTTTGTCTTTTATTCTTTTTTTGAGATCGCCATCTCTTGACACTGATTTTCTTACAATTGGCTACCCAAGGCATAATTTAGATACTTTTATCTGAGAGCAAGTGGACAAGAGGCTTGCCATTCATGGACTAGGCCATAGAGGGATACATACAAGCCAAAAACTTATTTTTAGTGGTCTGGGTTAAAGAAGAAGTTTAAAACCTCCTGATCTAGACCATTTTTATAAACATAATTACCTATTAGTTGTCTTTTAAATCTTGCTGAGGGAATGGCTTTAAGCATTTTAACTTGGTTGAAGCATGGGCTCCAACAAAAAAAATGAACCAGGATGGAAAGAAGTCTTCTGCAATCAATTGCAGGATGTTCTAGACCAATGGTTCTTTTCTGTCACATTGCCTCCTTATTACTCTTGATATATCTTAATTGCCCCTGGTGCTTTTTCTTGTAATTCCTACCACGATATTCTGAAAATTACATAACAGACAAGGAAGGATGAATACATGTTTAGAAAATCAAAAGGGCTAGTTGAGGAATGAGGGCGAGTAAAAATGAATATTGCTGCATAGGGCACAGAGTGAAGTGGATAGGAACACAGTCAGGCCCAAGTGGAGAATGGTGGGATTCTCTCCAAAACATTGGAGGAAAAATCATATCCATTGGGAGATAAGGATAATGATGCCAGGCAGACAAATGAAGAACAGAAAAAGCAATGGACAGAAAATTTTAGTAAAGTTTTGGACTGGCCAGTGCCAACAGTGAAACTTATTATAGCTGGGGTGATTCACCAACAGTAATTTATGTAGTCAAAATCAGAACAGGCAAAGCTCAAGTAACAATTAACTCAGCTGGCAACAGTGGGGCTAGATGGGGAGTGGATTGCAGTGAAGTTGTTAAAGACAGGTGGTGAGCCAATAGTGATAACGCTGGCAACTTTCTCAGCTGGGTGTGGAATAAGGCACATCCTGCACAAGATTGAATGCACAATGTTATTGTACATAAGCCAAGAGAAGAATAGTGGTCTGGATGACTGACTGACAGGACAAGGTCCTTCTCTCAGTACAGAAAAGGGCATTTGATTGGGGTTTGTTGAACTAAATAAAGACTGTCGTCACTTGGTTTCTGAATTGGACTAGAGTAATTTACATTGATAAGATGTTTGTGCCGGGAAGCACTGCTAATGCTGATCTTTAATGTCAGGAATAGTTGAGCCCAGAATTTGTTCACTACAAAAGGAAATTTGATATTGACTGCTGAGCATTGTGGGCAGAGTTGGCTATTTGGAAGGAAAAGAACAGTACGAGTGTCTTGGCAGGGACCCAACAAAAGTACTGTGGCATTGCTGCAGTTGAGGCATTTAAGCTGTGGAACGATCTGTATGCTTTGAGACAGCATTTTGCAAGAACAAAAACTACTATAGGGGGTCACAGTACAACATTGAAAAATCTATGGAATTTTTAACCACCCCTATGGAATCTGGGTGAGCCAACATTTGGCCAATCTTATAGAATGAGAGCAGTGTGCCTCTGATGCCTTGTCCACACAGCTTTGCAGCATTACATGCATAGCACTTGAGGAATGTCGTGTGGTGAATGCTTGCAGGAAATTCTAAAAGTGCCTTGGACTACATTCCAAAAATAAACAGGGTAGCCACTTAGTACAACTGTGGAAAGACGTTGGTAGAGGCTGAGTTGTCATGTGCTGAAAGTGCCAAGGCTGAGTGTACGGTAGTCTTGGTGCTGTCTCCCAGATTGGCAAGTGATCCCTAGGCAAGCACTAAACGGCATGGAAATACATAATGGAAAGGAAGCTGGTACAGAATGAATTAAACCAGAAGAGGTTGATAGAAGAGCTGATGATTAAAAAAATTGATGTTGCTTCCTATGCTGCCTAAAAAATTGAGACTGATGATGATGACCTGTTTATTAATCATGATAGCCATTCTCTTGGCTGATTCTTTTTGAGATGAGCAACAATGAAATAGATACTACTCTTTGGCATCACTTACTTTTTCAATGACATGGCCATCCATAAACTCATCCTTAAAATTTAATGATCAAGCACTCTCAAAAATGCAGAAAACCACTTAAGGAAATTAACTTCTTACCCAGATGAGACGTTTATACAAGAATAAGAATAGGCTTTAGTTGCAAAATTAAAACATTTGGCAGTGGCATGCAAAGAACATCAAAAATTTTGTTTAACAAAACTTTTTTACCACTTTCCTGATAAAAAGATCAAACTCTTAGATATGTTATGACAATTTTCAGGCCGTTTTCTTAACAGGATATATTCATGCAACAAATAACTTCCTGAAAAAACATTAAACAGTTTTTGTTACGCTCATAAGCACAATTAGAAATTTTGTCTGGAGTAGTAAAGAGCATTTCCTTTTATACTACCCTCCTGAATGCTATGTTTCCACACATTCTTGTGTGTACATCTTTTTTTGCAAGTATATATTGTATGAAATTGCTGTTAAATCAGATGCAAAAGCCAGCATGGTTACTGCAATGCAACAATCTGAAAACAGCAATTTTGATACTAAATGCATTTGTTCAACCTGACACTAGATCTACCCTACCTAGACCAACAAAATGTATTTTAAGTAGGAAAAGAAACCAAATATTTAGCATCTTTGGGTATTTAAATAAAATTTTTAGCATATTTAATTTGTGAGATGTGGGCAATTTTTAACCATTGGGGCCACTGTGTAAAATACAGAGGGCTTAAAAATATAAAGATTTTTGAACATGTTTCACCTGTAGCACCTTTTCTCAAAATGGCACACTTTTAAACACCAACCACAAAGAACTTCAATACAATTTTTGAAAAATCACCTGATGGATACACTATTGATATAGAGAAGGCTGCAGAAAAAACGTTGAGGTAGAGAAAGTTATTCACGTTTTTTATAGATATTGAAAAGGAATTTATTACAATTCCAAAAAAGGAGATGCACTGGGTACTTACAAAAAAGGGTTTGCTAGAATCACTGGTCAGTGTGGGGATAAGCATGTTTCACAAATGCAAAAACGAAAGCCAGCTTTGACTCAGGAAATTAAAAAAATTTTCTGTGCAGGCAGATCTACAACAAAATATGTTGTTACACTAGACTCTGGTTAACTGGACCACTTCAGGCAGAGGGCTTTTGATCCAGTTGGCTGAATAATTCAGTTAGCTGAAAAAAATGCAGTACTGTATTTAAAAAACGATCAAGTTTTATTTAGTCATCAAAGAAAGAAAATCAAAGAAAGCTAAGTTATGAAAGAAATAATAAAACGAGAATCAATAATCAATAACGCTGTATTTATTTATCAAAATACTGTATCATTTCTGCTGAAAAAAATACAATATAGTTGTGGCACAATCTTGTTTCAGCAGGTGATCAATGACTGAGACACGTGCCGTGCAAATTATGGGATCTTACTGTAAGTTTTGATGCAAAAGTGATCCAGAAAACTGGCATACATTTACATCAAAAATGCACATGTGATTTGGGACTTACAAAAATGATCCAGCTATTTGTCAGCCATTTAAGCGAAGTCTACTGTATCACCATTATTGTTTAGTGTGATTGAGGTAAATGCAGAAAAATGCAAAATAAGTGTTAAATGAAGTTCTATATGGAGATAACTTGGATTATACCAATGAGCTAATAAAGAACTAGACAAAGTAATTTCAAAACTGAAAAATGCTTTTAAAAAGAACGGTTGATGATGAGTAAATTGAAAAGAGAAATAACAAAGAGCCAAATGGATCTATGTGGTATATGCATTGAGAAAACAAATACAACTCATTCAGTGTTACACATGAAATATGATAAATGAGTACATTGAAAATATACAAAAATGAAAAAGTAAACCCCAGTTTTAAATATTGCTAAAAAAAAGCAAGAACTGGCAGATCATTTTAAAGATTGTGTAAGGAGGGGAACCAGAAAATGTGCTTTGCTACTTGGGTGAGGAAAGTTAAGACTGGAAAACAGTAATTAAATCCTAACAGAATAGTCTATCTACACAATTTTACTCTATATCAGTAAGTGCTGAAAAGAGTCTGTTATCAATAAACAATAATAAAGTCAGCTTAGAGATTTATTTGTTGTAAGAAAAATCGATTTTGCTGATGCATCCTCGGTTTCTGCAAAAAAAATAAAAATTGCACAAAAAATATCAAATATCTTTAATCCAAAAATAACAGCCAAGCAACTTGTTATAAACATACTGTGAACGTTTCGGCCCTCAACTGGTGCCATTTTCAACGCAAATAATGTACCTCAAACAGGTTGGCTAGCAACTAGCTTCTTGTGTGTTCATTTTTGTGTCAGTATGGCCTAGTTGCTAGCCAACCTGTTTGAGGTACATTATTTGCGTTGAAAATGGCACCAGTTGAGGGCCGAAACGTTCGCAGTATGTTTATAACAAGTTGCTTGGCTGTTATTTTTGGATTAAAGTTATTAGTTTTTTCCCAACTATACCGTGTGCCGAAATATCAAATATGTTTTCACACAAATAAAGATAACTTACTAATGGTATAAACAATGTATGAAAACAGCATAGTCCTCAACTTTTTTTCAATTTAAGGCAAAAGACTAGAAAGAGTAAGTACAAAAAAATCAAAGGAGGACCAGAAAGCCTACTGCAAGAATGAAACATAAAAAAAATTAATTGATGGCTAGCATAATAAAAAAACTACAAAGGAAAGACCCAAGGAAAATATATAATCCAGAAGAAAAAACGAGAAAAAGATAGGGCAGTCCTAATCAAAGAGTACTAATAAAAACAAACATTCACTGTAAAAAAAATAACAAGCAAAAAATCACAGAATTAAAAAAAAAATATCCAACAACAACAAATTTGGACATCTAAGGTCGTTGCCAAGAATAAACCTGAAACTACCCCAGTTTATAGTAAACATAAAAGTAAAAACTACTTGTGTAAAAAACTGAAACAAGACTAATCATACAACTTAAGACCCAACTGAAAAAACACTAACACAACTCAAAAACTCTAACTACAGGAAAAAGGCTGTACTAAGGTACTAAAATCCTCAAAACTTTACAAGAAACAAAAATATTTTTTAGAACGGGGTCCATAATAACAAACAGCTATCAAATCTACAAGCCGTAAAAACTAGCTTCAACTCCTCTCAAATTATATTCAAACTCATATGATAAGTAAAATTATATAAAAATAGGTACGAGATAAATAAGATGTCTTATTACTAGGGCCATTTTTTTTGACCTAAAAAATATATTTTTGACTTTATTTTAGCAAAATTTTGACTTTATTCTGACCTAACCTTTTTGCCTATTATTTATGTCTTGTTGCACTTTTTTGATTAAAAATGTTTTATAATCCGCAATTTACATAAGTTTTTAAAGAAGAAGGTAGCCTACTTTAAACATTTTCTCAATCACTCGGTCTTGAAGCTAATGCAACAAAGTGACGAATGACGTCAAAACCTGGGATAACGAGCCATTGTGTGTACCGGTATCAATTAGTGTGTAATACAATGTTGAAAAAGGGTCTGCTATTAACAAACAGTAACAAAGTTGGCTTAGACATTTGCCATAAGAAAAATTAATTTCGCTAACGCATCCTCAGTTTCTGCAAAAATATAATAAAAATTGCACAAAAAATTAAATATTTTCAAACAAACTAATGGTAAACCAGAAAAAAGGCTGTACTAAGATAATAAAGTCTTCAAAACTTAACAAGAATTAAAATATTTATCTGCACAGGGTCTACAATAACAATAAACGGCTATCAAAACTACAGGCCATAAAACTAGCTCCGACTCCTTTCAAAATACATTCAAACTAACATGATAGGTTAAGTTATATAGAAATAGATGTGAGATAAAAGAGATGTCTAATTACTAAATACACAAAGGGCAGTATATCATAATAATGAGTGAAGGGTCATAACCTTTAGAAGCAGTTACGTAAGTGATAGATAACACACTGTGATGGGAGAGGAAATAAAGCTAAAACAGTATTTCAAAAACAAAAAAATAGTTACAAAGTCACTTAATTGAGGGCAAGAGCATTTTATTTATGTTAATAGTGGTGTTTAATTTGTCTACCCATGTGTTTTCAGAAATTGATAAAAGATGTTTGGGTGGTTGATCTACAAACGTTACAAAAAAACAATTGGCAATATCTGGTTTTGTCTGTGAGTCGATGGAAGGTGTGGTAATGATGTAATAAAGCTGCTTTATCGTCAATATTGTCGTATTTAAATTGATTCCAAATAAATCTGTGGTGGCACCAGCGTTTTGAAAATTTGTTTATGTTTTGACCAATGTATTGTTTGTGACATAAACGGCATGTAGCCACATATATGCCATAGTTTGAACAATCCAAGGTTTGCTTCAATGCAAAAATTTTACCATTGGCTGCAGTGATGGTACTAGTTTGATGTACCATAGATTTATAATGGTTGAAATGGCCGCAAAAGGCACATTTCTTGCAAAGCTGGTCAAGGAAGATTCCTTGACCAGTATTTTTAGGGGTTGAATGAGCTACCTTTTTATAATTGGTAACCATACTGGCAAGGGTAGGTGGACGCTTATACATGACGGTAGCTTGAACTAGGCTTTTCTCTTTGGCAGTAAGTTGGAGTAAATTGGAAACAGTGGATGCCCAAATCAGCATAGGATCTGTAATCTTGTTTTTATTCAATGGTTTTGGTCCAAAACGATCGGTCCATGTTTTTGCTAAATTAATGATTTTCTCCACCACTTTTTGGTTGAAATAAGAGTGTATACATTTCTTTTTTAGCCTTTCTACATCTTTAAGGTACAACTCATTTGTTTCATTTAATCTGCGTAGTCTATCAGATTCACTGAAAACAAGAAATTTGAAAATGCATAGAGAGTGGTAAGAATTGCCATTTAAAAACAATCTTTTGGTAGCTGTTTCTTTAATAAAACTATGGGTAAAAAACTCGAATTCGTTAGAATTGTCAATCATATGAAGAACATTAAGGAACTCCAAACTTTTTCCTGTTTCATTAGTGCTGACTTTTCTAAAAGTGAGTTTTAATTCGTACTCCATGCATGTATTTGTTAGTGCTTGCTCAATTTTTTCAGTTAATGCATTGCCATATGACAGCCAAATGATATCATCAATAAATCTTTTACAGAGTTGTGCTTGATTTAGTGTGTTGCTGATTTTAAGCATAATAAAGTACATTGAAATATTAGCCAACGATACCGAATTATTGTCCCCTGTAATGATGCCTTGCTTTTGTATATAAAATTTGTTTGTATATTGGATTATAATGCTGTTTAAACAGTGCATTGCAAGATTGACCGAAATATGTTGACCTCACAAATTAAACTGCTGACTAAGAGGCCTGCACTTGTCCAATTGTTGACGATGGTATGAACAGCTGGAAGGTTCTCATTGTAATATAAGGCAGCTCTAAGCCAAGTTGCCCATCTTGTAATTACAAGGTCAGGAGGAGATGGCAGACCAGCATCATGAAAATCTTTCTTGCGATCTTTGTTTTTGATTGTTGCTGCCTTGATCATTGCTATTATTTCATCAATATTTTTAAAATGAGCATGCACACACATAGTGCAGTCATGTAGTAAGTGCGCAACGCAGGTGACATGCATCAAAGAAGGGTATAATTCCTTTAATGTCTTTCCAGCCAAAGACATGTACCAAGCAGCATCAGTCAAGAACAATGAAAAATTCTCACGTTTTATTTCAAGTTGTCACAATATGTTATCCACAGTGTGCAGAATAATACTGCTATTAACATTGCTACTGCTGTCAAGTGGATGGCAATCAACAAGGAATGTCTGATTTGGGGCATCTAAGCTGCCCACAAACACACTAATATACTTTTGTTTAGCAATCTCTGCTTCATCCACAATTAAAAAAGTTTTTTTGTCATGAAGTAATTCTTGAGTTTGTTCTTTTTGGGATGCTAATTTAGCAACATATGCCCAGGCTGCAGTCTCCGAAGGCAATACTTTTCCCATTGTAGCAAACAGAGACTTTAAAGAAGAATGGTTCAGTTTATAAAGTGGGATATCTGCAGCTAAGAATGAAGAGACAACCTGTTCCTTGAAGTTTACTTGATCGAGTTGTAAAAAGATTTGCTTACTTTGGGATTTGCTCTTTGTCTCCAATTTTCTTTGGTGTTGCTTACTTTTTTGGTGGCTTTCCACAAAAAACTTTTTGTCACATTTGACTAACACATCACAAAGATTGCATCACAAGTCACAGGCAGGAGTTGCCGAAAACTCATCTGAATATTCCTGGTAAATTTGCCTAACTTCTGCTGTAGAAAATTTGGCTTGTTTAGGCATTCTTTGCTTTGCAAGCTACAACTTAAAAAGACCACATGTATAGAGCGCAAAGGTTTTATAGGAATAGATTAATTAACAATTATGTGTTTATGCATCAACAATAACGACTTCATGCATAATAAGTGCTATTTCCTTCTCAATTACCACACGCATTTTTACCATTGCAACTATTTCAGGAGTTTGAAATCAAATAGCGCAGCTCAAAAATTAAAAAAAATATAAAAAAATATAAATTTGTTCGTTTTTGTAAGGAAATTTTTGATGAAGACAAGTTTTGACTTTATGCAAAATTTTGACTTTATTTGGACTTATAAAATCTACCAAAACAAACTCCTGACCACCTGAAACGAATGTTAGTACACGTTTGATCATGTAACAAGGTTCTGAAAAAATTTTGACTTTATTGATTTTAGCAGGCCCTACTTATTACTAAATACACAAAGAGCAGTATTACATGATATAGCAAAAGGCATAACCTATTGAAGCCGTGACATAAATGGTAAAAACAATGCAATAGAATATAAGAAAAAACTAAAACAGTATTTCAAAAACAAAAATAGCTATACAATTACTTAATCAAGGGCAAGAGCATTTTATCTATCTATATTTACAGGGTGACACAAAAAAAACGGTCATCACCTAAAGTTGAATAACGTTTGAAATAATTAATCAATTCTTTCCATTTTTCCGATTTACCAATAAGTATTAATGCTATAAGAGTCTACCAAATTTGACCCTCGAGATGCCATGGACTACTGAGCAAAAGATATTTATAGTTGAGGCATACTTTCGGCAGAAGTCTATCCACGCAGCTCAATTGCAATTCAAAGAACGGTTTAGATGTCGTGAATTTCCTGTTCATTCAATGATCTACAGATGGGTCAATAAGTTCAGAACCCATGGGACTGTCCATAACCTCAATCGTAAAGTCACTAGCAGACAATCATACTCTGGACAACCGAAATCATCAAGGACACCGCAAAACGTTGCTGCAGTCAGAGACTCTGTTGTCCGCAGCCCAAGCAAGTCTGTGCGTCGGTGAAGTCAGGAGCTTGGAATCAACCGAGAGTCCGTGCGGAGAATTTTGATCGCAGATCTCAATCTGTATCCTTACAGGATACAGATTAAACAAAAGCTTACACTTGATGACATGAGGAAGCGCGTGATCATGTGCCAATGGTTTTGCGACAAGATTGACGCTGTGCCAGACTTTCTTGACAATGTCTGGTTTTTGGATGAGGCACATTTTCTGTTGTCGGGTCACGTGAACTCTAAAAACAACATCTTCTGGGGAAGCACATCCCCCGAGCACTGTCTGCAAAGGCCATTACACTCTCTAAAGTGCACTGGCTGGGTTGCCATCTCCAAACATGGCATCATTGGACCATTCTGTTTCGGGGACAACAATGAGCAGTGTGTGACAATCAACACCGAGCAATATGTCCAGGTGCTTGACAAGTTCTGGACAGCACTTGGTCGACGGAGAGAGGTCGTCAGGGTCCTCCAGTAGTTCCAGCAGGATGGTGCCACCCCCCACACCTCAAAAGAATCATTGGCATGGCTACAGCAGCGTTTTTCTGACTGACTGATCAGCCGCAGGTGTGACCCGCAGTGGTCGCCGTATTCACCGGACTTGAACCCCCCAGATTTTTATCTGTGGGGATACCTTAAGGACCGGGTCTATGCCAACAACCTCCAAAGTATCCCTGACCTGAAGGCAGCCATAAGAGCGATCCCAAGGGAGGAATGCAGGAGGGTCATCGAGAATTTTGCCCGCCAAATCCAAGTGTGCCTGCAGCACCGGGGAGCTCATTTCGAGCACATTTTTTGAGCACCAGTGAAACAAAGAGGTTTTGTAGTACAGACTTGAAATTTTCGAGTTGTCTGCTACACAGGACGTAACTAATGTAGCTGAAATTTTGTGTCAATATAAATAAAACTTTGGAAGTTATTCGAATTTTGGTGATGGCCGTTTTTTTTGTGTCACCCTGTAATTTGTCTAGCCATATGTTTTCAGAAATTGATAAAAGATGTTAACATGGTTGCTCTACAAACATTACAAAAAAACAATCGACAATGTCTGATTTTGTCTGTAGTGTTAGTCTATGGAAGATGTGGTAGTGGGGTAATAATGCTGCTTTACCATCAATGTTGTTTTTAAATTGATTTCAAATTAATCTGTGGTGGCACCAGCGTTTTGAAAATTTGTTTATGGTTTGACCAATATATTGTTAATGACATAAATGGCATGTAGCCATTTATATGCTGTAGTTTAAACAATCTAAGGTTGGTTAAATGCAAAGGTTTTCCCATTGGCTGCTGTAATGGTACTGGTTTGATGTACATAAATTTACAAGGTCTGTTCAAAAAGTTAGGAGACTTTTTTTGTAAGCACTTTTATTCATAATTAAAATACTCATTAAGCCTATTTCCTTCAAAGTAATTTCCTTGGAGAGCTACACAGCATCAGAAACATTTTTCCTCTTTTCATAACAGTGCTAGAACTATGAAACAGGAATTTTCTTTAGGTTGGTTATAGTTTTTCAACCTTGGAAAAAGAAAGAAGTCACAGATACTAAGATCTGGTGAGCATGGAGGCTGCCAAACTACAGTAATGGACTTCTTTGCCAAAAATTCTGTGATTAACAAGGCCGTGTGACAAGGTGCATTGTTGTGGTGCAGCATCCATTTGTCTTTGATGTCTGGCCTCAAAAGAGCAACACATTTCCTGAGACTTACAAGAACCTCACGTTAAAAATGTTGATTTACAGTTTGCCCTAAAGAAACAAACTCTTTGTGGATGATTTCTGTACTGTTCATAAAGCAAATGAGCATGCACTTGATTTTTAATTTGCTCATTCTTGCTTTTTTCAGCCTTTTTTGCTGTTGGCCTCTTTGGCCTTTTTTGGCGAATTTGCTGTCTGCCACTCCAAACTTTGCCTTTTTATTTTTGGACCGCACTAAGAATTCCAAGATTCAACACCTGTGATAACTTTTTTCAGAAAATCTGGGTCATGTTCAATGTGTTTAATAATATCAATGCACACGTCTTTTCTGTTATCTTTTTACTACACAGTTAAATTTTTTGGCACCAGCTTTGCAGAAATCTTTCTCATTTCCAAGTCGTTTGTCAAAACATGGTGAACAGTTAATTTGTTCAAGTTCAGTTGTTCTGCTATCAATCTGATAGTTAAGCAGTGGTCAGACTGGACAAGACTTTTGTCTCGTTTTACATTTTCATCAATTTTTGATATTGTTAATTCCTCTCCCAGGGAGTCGGCTTCAGTCTTTGCTGACTACCTGAGATCCCGCTTTTCTATCTCCCAGCCAAAGATCCTGATGCAGCAGAGCCAAAGGCAACCTTTCCAAGCCACGTGGCCTGAGAAATCTCATTCTTTTGGCTTCCCCTTCTTTCCACTAAATTTCTTGCATTTGCCACACAACTCTCCTTGCCCACTGGCCCAGACAAAGTTGCCTATTCCATGCTAAAGCATCTTTCTTGCTCTAGCATGGATTTTCTCCTTCACATTTTCAATCTTTCCTCGTCTTTGCATTCCTTCCTTTCATCTGGAAGACCCCTTCTATTATTCCCATCCATAAGATGTGAATGCCTCTCGACTCTCCTGCTTCCTTCCAGCCTATCTCTCTCACCTCCTGCATCTCAAAGCTTTTTAAATGCATCATTCTGTTGCATCTACTCTTCTTTCTGGAATCTAACTCTATTCTTTCTCTTCACCAGGCTGGTTCTCATTGTGGACAGTCTACTCTAGATCAAATTCTTTATCTTTTCCAGTCCATTTCAAATGGGTTTAACAAACTCAAGCCGAGCTCTTGGACAATTCTTGCGACTATCAACTTTTCCAAAGCTTTTGACTCTGTCTGGCACCTCACCCTTTTTCACAAACTTATTTCGACTGGTTTCCCACCTTGGACTCAATCTTTTCTTTCTCATAGGCACACTTGCGTGGTTTTTCAAAATCGCAAAAGTTGCTTCTTTTTATTATGTCAAAATGTTCTGCAAGGATCTGTTCTTGGCCCTATACTTTTCTCTCCTTTCATCAATGATCTTCCTGCTTCTCTACCTTCTTCCATGAGCTGCTCTCTTTATGCTGATGATCTGGCCATTTGGTCCTCCTCCCCTTGGTCCCTGCTGCAGTGAAGGCTACACAAGGAACTCTGATTTGACCAGAGTGCTGGTGTCTTTCTCTCAATCCAGGCAAATGTGAGGCGTCTTTTTTCTCAGTCAATCCCCAGCTCTTTTTATTTAACTTCTTCCTCCATTTTAATCCCACTCCAACTTTTCTTGGGGTCACCTTCGACCACGCTCTTTCCTTCTCTAAACATGTATCTTTGCTGAAGGCCAAGTTCTTCCCTTGTCTCAAGGCCTTATGCTGTATCTCTGCTTTCTCATGGGGCCCCTTTAAGGAGTCCCTCTCTCTCTTCTGTATAAAGCTTTCTTTGGTCCCTTCTCTCTTATGCTTTACTCAAATGCTTTCCTTTTCCAGATGTTACCAATATTACCAAATTGGAATGCCTTCACTCAGCGACCAGTTGTGCCATCTCTAGCTGCATGTCATTCCCCTCTATCCCACTTCTCTCTGAGATGTCTTTACTTCCCCTACGAGTCACCCTGACTCATTTTGCTCTGCCATCTTATGAGCAGGCTCTTTGTTTCCCAACCTTCTTTCTCATTTTAGGTTTGTCCAGACTTGAAGTGAAATTAAGACTTTGCAGATCCTCCTGGAGAGCTTTTACATCCACTCATCTGCTTGTGTTTTCTCCTGCTTCTCTTAGGGAGATTCTCTTTGTTTGCCATCTCTCTCCTCTTTGAAACCTGCCTTCTTTCACTGTGGAGTCCACCCTTTCCTCCTCATGCTCCTGCTCTGATCCCCCTCTCTGTGTTATCTAATCAGGTTTACCAGTAACCAGAAAAACCACTAAATTATGAAAACTCACAAAAAGTTGTGCAATGTGCAAAGAAAGCTTCCCATAAGTGTAATTGTATGATCTTCCCATAAGATAACGTTTCACTGTTTTTTCACATCTGGGACAAAATTCCAACAAATTAACTCATTTGTTTTTGTGCTTGATTTGTGAAATCAGATGATAGGACTCTGTTGAAATCTGTTATTGCTTATCGATAGCATTGCTTTCCAAGGCATGTTTAAGGAAGCAAGACACACATACCATAAAATCTTAATTTACTTCTTTCAAGTTGCATAGAGTTGGTCAACAAATACTTTTCAATTTTAGATCACAAATTTACTTGCAATTGCAAAACCCTGTTGTTTAATTAATTATGATTGAGAAATGTAGCTGGTTCAATAATTATTTACCATAGTCCAGCAACAAGTAAAGTTTGCAAGTAATTTTTGTTTTTGTGTCATATAGACGGTAGTCGTGATAACCCACCCAACATCCTTCATTTCATCAAAGTAACATTTCGAATGCTCATGTTGAGAATCAGCATAGCATTAATTTTATTTACATGCACTATTGACTAGACATTCTGAAATGCTTACAAATTACGGTTGCAAAGGTCATATAGTTTGAGTGACCAATTTCAACTTGACTTATCAAACAGATATGGTGAAGTATTTTGCTGCTGCCGATTAGTAATTGCTAGGCTACTTGCATGTGAACTTTTTAGGGCTGACATAATTGTGTGAATAATTATGCCACCAAAGCGCTACATCATAGTTTTACTTCTCCTTTCCTTGCAAATTTTGAAAACTTAGCACTTACGCTCATGCATATGTTGTTTAGACTTGTTCTTAAATTATCTTCCACAATCATTCACAATCTGTAAACTCAAGTTTCTGCTGCATAAGACGAAGCCATGTAAACAAAATACAACCCGCAAGCTGGCATCTTAATCAAATTAAAAAATAAATATGATTTGTGACAAATGATGGCTAGGATCAGTGATTTTTAATCGGTGGATTGTGGTCTTCACTGGAGCAGTACTTCATTTAGCCCTCACATCAAGTGAAATTGAAAAAGTTTTTCTTGATAACTTGTTTTTTTATTTTATTTGAACAGCATCCCTAAAATTTACTTCTATAGCCTTTTCTAAGGTCACTGATGAAATTAATAAAAATATAACTGGGCCACATGCTTCTGTGCATTTTAAACACAGACCACGTGCTAAAAACACTTTGAAAGCACTAAACTAGATGAAGAGTGCCACAGTAATAAATAAAGTACGTCTGAAGGAAAAACAAAGAGTGCCATTATAATGAATAAACGTAATGGGCAAACTTTTATGTATGCAAAATAATTGAACTTCTGCAAGGACTGAAAAAAATGTTATGCTATGATAGGCAAGTTGACTTCATAAATAAAGCCATTAGAATAATTCTACTGTACAATAAAAGTGAGGCAACAGTGTGCGAGTAGCTATAAATCACTATTGCACTACTGTCACTTGATGTTCATGTCAAACTTTTAGCTGCCTTTGAAAACAGTTTGGACGAAGGACCCGAGATCTGAATTGGGTATATTGACACTTTTTATTATCTTAGCATATACACTAATTAAATAGCAGTCAGTTATCAAAACTATTCTTTTTTACACCGTC
Source organism: Trididemnum clinides (assembly GCA_963675345.1). Lineage (NCBI taxonomy): Eukaryota > Metazoa > Chordata > Ascidiacea > Aplousobranchia > Didemnidae > Trididemnum > Trididemnum clinides. The sequence continues at coordinate 35,714,188 of OY776297.1, forward strand.
ATGACATGATAGTGAGGCTGGTGTAACACTTTGTTCAGCAATGTCCACCAAAATTTGTAGGGTGGTTTTTGTACATCAGCTAGTAATTTTGCATTTGTGCTGATGGATATGCACCAGCTAAAATCTCAGAAGAAAAACTAACAATGAGCTAAGTACTTACTAACTTTCATGAAAAAACAAACAAAAATGACATGCCTTAGTTTTTCTCCAATATAAATATTGAGCAAATTTTCTGTAAATAATATACTGGAATGTCTTCTTTATTAAACGTTGTAACATGAAGACCATTTAAATCTACTCCAAATGATGTATTATGTATTATGATGTCAATTTTCATAAACCAATGCAACTTTATTACACAGTCGTTTTGTTAGGTCTTGAAACATGACCATGCAAAATTTGGTCAAGACTACAAACAAAATACAGGGTGTTCCAAAAGTCTTGGGCACATTTCAAGTCCTCATTTCTGCTGATCTATGAATGGTAGTTGAATGAAACTGTTGTCATTTTAATGCTAATTTCATTGAGTTTTTTGTCATGCTGATAATTTTTTCTTATCTTTTCATGTAGCTTAAATAACTAAAATAAACTAGATCCACCAATGGCTTTCACTCAACCAGAAAAAGCGTTTTGTGTCCTTGAACTTTCAAAAACTGATTCAGCAACACTTGATGATCGCACTCTCTTGCCCTGATATCCTAGGTCTCCAGATGTCACACCTTGCAACTTCTTTTTGTGGGTTTTGTGAAAGCACTGGTCTATGCACCTCCCCCTTCCAAAAGACGTAGCTGAACTCAAGGCCGAATAACGGAAGTTGTTGCAACTTGCAACCATACACAACACAATGCTGGAACGCATTTTAGCAGAAATTTGACTATTGACTTGAAGTGTGGCGTGTGACTAACGGTGTTCACATTGAACATCTTTGAACATTCTATGAAAAACTTGAGACTGCAAGCTTTTAGAATACATCAGATGCATTGTTATTTCTTTAATAGTTTTTGACATATTCAACATCAAAATGTGCCCAAGACTTTTGGAACACCCTGTACATGGCTTGCAGGAGGACTATTAAAATTCTATGTCTAAAAACATGTTTCCTTTTGTCTGAAAAAAATGGTCCGATTCACAACAAATTGCTGTAAAGCTTCAAAAAAATAAAAAAAAATAAACAGATCATCATCTGTGCAAATAATTATTTTGTATCAAACAAATAGTAAAAATAACATTTCTCCTTCAAAGTAATCTTATTAAGCTTGAATGCAATTTTTTAACCTCTCCTGCCTCACTTTCATGCCCCCTAAAAAGAATCCTCCAGAATCACTCTAAGCCTTTTTGTCATGGTCGTGAGTAGGGTGGTCCTTAAGCACGTTTGATTTTTATGGTGCTTTACCAATAACTTGATCATTTACATTTGTGGATGCAAAACTAACATCAAAAACTTAATTAGACAATTACACTCAAACCCCATCATTCATCTAGACATTTATTGAAGATGCGCACAATGCATTTTTGTATTAAAAAATATACAAATTTGATCAGTGTATTTATTTCATACCAATCACATAAATCATGATTTTTAGTATTTTTTATAAGCAGCTATTTGGATTGGTGGTGCAGCCAACTCTTTTAATTTGTAGATGCAAATTCATGGATTGTGTATCCGTAAATTAAATTTGTGTTACATTTGAATTTTCAATTTTGGTGTTTAATGGAAGTATTTTTGGCAGCTGGTTGCAGCCTATTACAATTCCAATCAACGCTGTTTATTAACTATCCTTAAAAAAAGTATAGCAAAAAACACGCCACCAAAAAATTGGCTCTTATTCTGTAATGTTTTACTTTATTGTTTGATTATACAGATTATATAGATCTCAGTTAAGAATTTCTTTTGATGTAAGTTAAGAGCTATCCATTGACTATGAAGCTTACATATGTGGAAAAAACAAGTGATAGAACTGTACTTTAATACCAGTCATTAGTAAAAGCTCATTGAGCATAACAGCATCATTTTAGTATTTTAGCACATCTGAACAGTGTGGAAGAATCTGAAAAACATCATAAAAATGCTGATGGATAGAAAGTGTTGGAAATAGTTTTGGATTGAAAAGTACTAATGCAGAATATAAAATAGATGTGGAAAGTTGGTAACACATAAATCAGAAATGAAACTTGGTGGTGAAAGTGATGCTGTCAAGAAGGCAATAAAGACAAAAATGACAAAATATGGAGACATATGGGAAGTGAATTAGCAACAACAGCATATGTGAAGTACAGAAATAAAGTTAAGAGGGAGGTTGCAAAAACTATGAAGCAAAAAATTTTGTTGAAATAAGAATGAAAGGATGAGACACATCTATTGCATGGCAAATGAAGGTAATGCGTAAAAGAAATGTTGCTGGTAGTCCTAGCATGAGAGGTTAAGATAGATGAGGTTGATAAATAAATTAAGATAGTGGAAGAAATAATGTGAAAAGCTACTAAATGAAAAGAATTAGTGGCACAATATACTGGGATTAAAGCAAAACATAGGACCATTAAAGGAAATAACAGTTGAGAAAGCAAAAAGGCAATTAGAGCAATTTAGTTGTGCAACGACAAATGTACTTTGGCATGCCCAAAAATTGGAGAAAGAATGTGCTGGTATCTCCGTGCTAGAGAAATGTACTATCTACAGAAACCTAAAAATGCCCAAACATGCAATGAAAGTTAAAAAAAGTTTTTGAGATGCTTTGAAGAATAGTTAAAACTAATAAGATTTAAAGGGGTTTTATGCCAGGAAATGTTACAGTGGATGCAATATTTGCTATGAGACAACCACTAGAGAAATACGAAAAATCACAAGAGAATTTTATTTTGTCTTTATGGATTTAGAAAAAAAGACTTCAATTATGTTCATAAACAAGTGATTTGGTGGGCATTAAGAAGTCATGGAACCAGAAGTGGGAGGGGTGATGGAAATGCACTAGAAAGTTGAGATATCAGTGAAACTTGAGTGTGAAATGCCAGATTGGTTTCAAGTGCAAGTTGGCAGTCATCGAGATTCAGTACTTAGTCCACTGCTCTTTGCAATTGGTATGGATCCTTAAATTGATGATGTTAAAACAATAAAATAATTCTTGTATGCTGACAAATTAGTTTTTATTGGAGCAAACTGAAAGGAAGTGGAAGAGAAGTACATTAAATGGAAGAATTTTCAAGTGACAATATGCCAGTTCAATTGCAATCGCAATTCAAGAATTCCAGACTGGCAGAGTGTAATTGCACATGACCTGAGGGTGTAATTAATCTCCACACCAAAGATCTATCTATCTATCTCGTGGCAGTTGCCATTGGGGCACTGCAGATGACCTAAGAACTAGTCCTCTTCATTTTTCTCTGTCGTCCACATGTCTCACTGTTTCGCCTAGCTTTAAACCAGTCCATTCTGCGATGTTGTCTTCCCAACTCTTCTTCTGTCTTCCTCCTCTCACTGTTCCCTGTAGAACTGTCTTTGCAAGTCCCCTTCTCTTATCACGTAGCCAAACCATCTCAGTTTGAGCCGTTTGATTGTGGAGAGGAGATCTTCATAGGGACCACTAGCTTGCTTTATTCAGTTTCTGACTTCCTCATTGATGATGTGGTCTTTATACGAGATGACAAGCAATCTCCTGAAACATCTCATTTCTGAAGTCTGAACCCTTTTCTCTAACTCTGCTGTTAGGGTCCATGTTTCAAACGTATAGAGGAAAACTGAGTCTACAAGAGAGCACATTAGTCTTATCTTTGATGAGAGTTTGATGGCCTTGTCTTTCCATGTGATGTCCAACTTAGTCAGTGTTGCTGCCATCATTGCAATTCTGACTAGGACTTCAGGCTTGCACCCCTCATCTGAAACTATTGCTCTGAAGTATTTGAATTTCTTCACAGTTTCAAGCTTTTCTCCATTGGCAATATTTCATGTTGTATTCTATTATCACTATTTGCAATCAATTTTGTTTTGTTTGCACTGATTTCTATGCCGTAAGCCATGAAGGATCTGTCTAGATGCCTAATCAGGTTTTTGAGTTCTTGTTCTGAGCCTGCAAGTCCATCTATATCATCAGCAAAATGCAAGTTTGTCATTGTTGTGCCACCGATGCTTACTGTTCCTTGGTGTTCTTCAAGTGCATCCATCATAATTCTTTCAGGGAAAATATTGAAGAGTGTCAGCGAGAGCAAACATCCTTGTCCCACCCCAACTGTGGTTCAGAACCATTCTCCAATGTCCTCGTTGAGGTAAACGACATTGCTGGTTTGGTTGTAGAGGTTCTGTATGATGCGGATGGTGTTAACGTAGATGTTGCAGTGGTTCATTGTTGCCCAGAGTGCAGCATGCCTCACTCTGTCAATGCCATTCTAAAGTCTACAAATACATGATAAAGATCTTGTTGATGATGGAGATATCTCCCACACAGAATCCTGAGGTTGAATATTTGCTCAGTTGTGCTGCGTCCTGTTCTAAATCCTGCCTGCTCTTCAGCTACAATTTCTTCAGCTTTTCAGATAATCAAGCATAAAAATACCATAGATCATTAAGCATAAAACCTCAATAATCATGTGCTGAAATCGGCACAGCTAATTTACATCCCTACACCATAGATCGTCAAGCATGAAACCTTAATAATCATGTACTGAAATTGGCACATCTAATTGACGTGCTTTGGTGGCTAAGTGGTTAAGGAGATTTTTCTGGTAACATGCCATTACCAAAAGCCTGGATTCACATCCCATAGTAGCTGGTAAAAATTGTGGGTATAAATCCCACCTAAAGGCAGTTATTACTGATTCAGCTTTATGGTGGTAACACATAACTGATTTTCCTTGAGGCTAACATCACAACCGAGGGTTTGATGTTGGTCCTAGATGGATCAATCTCCCATTATACCTTAAAAATAAATGAAAAAAGGCATTACAAAGAAAATAATTACAAGAAAAATAAAACTAAAGCAATAAAAATTGCAGCAAAATCACCAAAAGAGGTAGCCCATGATGTTGTTGATCCAAGAGGAGTAAGTGGGAAGAGAGTAATGAGGAACTCTGTCCAAAGTAAAAAAAGCAATTATTAAATCTACAGGGTGTCACAAAAATAAAATTCCATAAATTCCATAACACTTTAGATATTTATGTTTTTAATGTGTCATCTTCAATTGCACATTAAGGTATTCTATTTGTTGTGTTTATTTCCAAATTTCACTCATGTTTGTGTAATCTTTGGCAATTTCAAAAATATGATAAATTTTTAGTTTTCAATACATTATTTATTCACAGTATATGCTCCATATGTCTGCCTCTACCATCAAGACATTCATTCAGCCTGACTGCAAAGTTTTCAATAACTCTCTTGCATATTTCTGCTGCAATTGCTTTAATAAATCTTGTAATAGCTGACTTTAGCTCCTCAAGTGTCATTGGTTTGTCAGCATACACATAATCCTTGGTGTATTCTCAAAAAAAGAAGTCAAGGGGATTAAGATCAGGAGAATAAGCTGCCCATAAATAATTTGCTCTTTGAGAAATCACTGTTCCCAAATTTTTGTTTCAACAATTCCAGGATTGCATTGGCAGTGTGAAGAGTAGCACTGTCTTGCATAAACCATTGCTGATTCATAGTAATCTTTCGGCAGCAACTGAGAGATGAGCAGAACTTGGAGATAATGTTGCAAAAATTTTCCTGATTTACTGTAACTGATCGGCCACCTTCATCTTCAACCCAGTATGGCCCAAATTATGGTTAAGTTTATGGCACACCATGCAGTAACTTTTAGAGAAGTGCAAAGGTCGTTGCAATAATTCCTTTGGTGGTGCAGTTCCCAAAATATGGTGTTCTTTGAGTTAATGCAACCATCAAGATGAAAGTGGGCGTCATCACTGAACCAGACTTTGTCTATCCAATCCTCGTTTTCCTCCATTTTGTCATTAAACCAATTGCACAAGTCGACTAGTGTCTTTTCATCATTTGCTGTTAGTTGGTGTTTAATCTGAAAGCAATATGAAAAGAATTTTAAATCCAGTTTCAAAATCCAGACAATGCTCGTGCTCATGCCCCACTCTTCAGATCGTCACTGAGAAGACTTTAAATGGCAGAGAAATGGACAGCACTAATGTTCTCCAGATTTCTTACATCCGTTTGTCAACCAGATCTTTCTTTGTTCAGATTATGAGCAGTTCCATTAGTTTGAAACTTCTATACAATCCTCCACACTGCCTTTTGGTCCAGAGCTGCTTTCAATCGAAAATGATGCTGATATGCTTGTTGAACTTTTACCACAAATTTGGTATTAAAGTAGAATTTTGTAAATTTTGTTTTCTCATCTGTGAGCTTCATACTCAATAGATTGCTCTCAAATTATTCTAAAAGGAATTCTTAGCTTAGATCTACAATATCTGCAAAAATGAAATAGTTCAGGTAATACACAACAGAATGAAAGGAAGTTTTTTTGTGGCATCTTTTTTGTGACACACTGCATATAAGATGTTTAAATATCAAAGAAAGGTTGATAAGTGGAATAAGTTATGTGTGTGGCAGATATATGGATGATATTAATGACGAAGATGATAAAAATATGTGAAATTGGGATGTGATGAGATTGAAGTTGTTGAAGAGTTTTGCAACCAGAGCTGGCAAGGCTGCAACATCCAGAATATGCACTGAATGGAAAAAGCTTAAAGCATTGTCATGTACACTTTGTGGCAATATGCTCTCTCGCCAACTAAAAGATAGACTACATAAGCATGTGTGAGAAGTGTAATGTGTTCTGGGTTTAAATGTTGGGCAATGAAAATGATGGACATTAGGCAAATGCAAACAATGAAAACGAGAATGATTTGAATGATGCGTGGCAAAACATTTCTAGACAAAATTGCCAACTGTAGTTTAAGATAATTAACAGATGTTGAGAATATTAATGAACAACTTAGACATTGACTGAGGTGGTTGAAAAATTTTGGCAAATGAATGTGGACTGTTTAAGTAGAGTGCAGGAGGAACCAATTGAGGAAAATGTGAGAAACAAAAAACCTAGAAAAACGGAGGATAAAATGGTGAAAAAAGACACAAAAAGAAGAAATTTGACATTTCAAGATGTTGACAATAGAAATCACTAGAAGTGTCACAGCTGATTGGTCAACCTGGATGATTTTAGATGATGGTCAGGTCTTACAACAGCAAATGGAAATGAAACAAATTGGGCTACTCCTCTCACTGTTAATGCAAGGCTGAAATTGTTGAAAGAAAAAATTTGGTAATAGAGTGATTTCGATCAGAATTGATTATCAACAAGCAGCTCATTCTCGTGATCTTAATCCTCTTGATTCCTTGTTTTAGAGGTATGCAAAGATCATGTCTATGTCGGCCTCAGGACACTTCAAGGTCTAAATCCACTATCACGAAATTTATATTAGCAATTCCAGAAGATGTGTGCAAAAGAGTTATTAAAAACTTTGCTGTCAGACCGAATAAATGTCTTGATCATAGTCATGAGCAAAATGAGTAAGCAATGCATAAAATTATGTAATGAGAATTGAAAATTAATGATATTTTTGAAATCACCACAGCTTACTCAAACCTTCAGTGAATTTTGGAATTAAACACAAGAAACAAACTGCAAAACGGTTTTACACGCTTAAAGTCACCAGTTATCTATACATGCCAATGCAGGTGTTGGTTAGAAAACCAAATGTAAGCTTGAATGAAAGCAAGGCTCTACTTGAACATGATATGCAATGTAACGTCATGAGCAATCGACTCACAGTCTTTTAATGTCAAGACTATAATGCACAGAGAAATGTGTAAAGCTGTTAACAGGAGTGAATGCAATGCTCCCAAAAGTAAAACTCAACCAAAAGTGTAATTTTACACTAGTTCGTATTACTAGCTGGCTCTGCTGGCATCACTTGCAGAGCCTCAGCCAGTAATGTTGGAGTTAAGAATATCAGTTCTGCCTGCTGAGCCGGCTTCACGCCATGTATGTTTTTTTGCATAGCCAGTTGTCATTAGAAAATTAAAAGCATCATTTTTTGAAGAAAAATCAACTAAACAAACACTATAGAAGGCTGCACAGAGCTGCCATGGTGTTTTTCAAAGTATCTGGATTCCTTGGAAATGTCCTGTTTGAAAAATGTATGCAGGATAGGTGTGCTCTGACACTGGACTTGCTCACAATTGAAACAGCCGACAATTTTGCAAACATTTTTGCATTCATTTCATAAAATGCATGAAATAAATGCTTAAATTTGAAGTTGTGCAAGACACCGAACTGATTTATATGTAATGTCAAAAATAAGGTATTAAATATTAGGCCCACTATTAATGACTTTTGGTAATTGTAGGCCTATTTGTATCATCTGAAACCTTTGTTTCTCCAAATTTCAGTTGGTCTTGGCATAGGTGCAGCCAGGGAAAGAGCAATCTAACCTGAAGCTGAGCATCTACAATTGAACTATTACAATTGCAGAACCTGCTGCAATAATCTTGAGATTAGGCAAATTGGTTCAGCTGGCCGTGCTGGCTTCACTGAATGAGAAATTGCAAGAACAGTAATGAAAAGTTTATGATTTTCTGAATTATTTTCTTTTATGGAGTTTGTAAAAATTTCCGTTCATCTTTGTTGTAAATGCGATTCAAACTCCTGTTCTGTTTTCCTTTTTTACTTAGTAACGCTTGTTTCATTTGCATAATTAACTCGTGTGCAAAACTTTGCTTTTTTGTAACATAACTAGATAACTGTGGGCTTTAGCAGGCAGACTTGTAGAGCATTTTGCTGTTGTGTGTGCAATAGTTGAAGATGGATTTAGCAATTGAAATAAGAATTTAGTAGGAAGTGATATTTTGTTAATCAGTTTTGGTGTTACTTATTGTTGTCATTTAGAGACTGTAATGAATTAACTCTGTGTTTAATTGTTTATTGTGAAGTTAATAAAAGCTTGCACAGGTACGTAAGTGTTTAATTGTGGTAGCTTGTATATTATTAATGTTTGTCCTTTTGTGCTTGCAGAGTGCAGGCTTTGCTCGCATGACATTACCCCGTTTGTAAGCTCCGTTGTGATATTGAACCGTCTGCCTGCACCTAAAGTCCCGCAGCTCATGTTATTTGGGCTTGGTAGTTCATAATTTGGTGAGTTTAGCGCATAATAATGAAATTAGATCGTCTTTATTTAAAATTATGCATTTATAGGAAACCGCTTTGTTGTAAAATTTCATTCATCAACAACAACTTTCATCTTTCTCCGTCTCAAATAACTATATTTTGTTAATAAACATCATCGTGTTGGAAGTCGTCAATTATAGAGAAGTAGAATCAGCGAGCGAGTAATCCAACGTGAACCATCTTGTAACGCCAGCGAGTGCCAAGCCCCACTCAGTACGCTGCCGTTACAGAGTTGAATAAAAAAACACTATGGGGGATGCACATAGTCATTTTATTTTCCCCTAAGTTTTTGAGTCCCTAGAAACGTTTTGCTTACCATGTTTCCAGCATAGGTGCACATTGCAATTGGACTTGCTGACCATTGAAACAGTCAGTAAGTTCACAAACTTTTATCCTTTTATATCACCATTAGCATAGAAGCATAAAATGAGTTGGGAGGAGGGTGTTAAAGTGGTTGCTGCGCACTTTTAGAAATAAGCCATTAAATATTAGACATACTAATTAGAAGTTTTTTTAGTTGTAGGCCTATTTGTGTGACATAAACCTCTGGTTGCATGTATGTTGCTTGGTCATGGCATAATTGCAACCAGGTAAAGAGTAAGCTAACCCCAAATCCACCACTTACAGTTGAGTTTTTGCAACAAATTAGGCTTTGGTTTAAGAGGATAATCCATGAACCAGGTTTTTGTGTTGAAGATGCAGATAATTCTTGTGATTTCTGCAAAATTTAACATGAAAAATTGACAACTTGTTAACTTTGCTGCACTTGTCCTAAGCTAATGACTTAGAAGTTAAGACTAATCAGATTTGCAACACAATTGTACACAGTTATTTTAACTTGCCATTACATTACTAAAAAAGAAATTTTTTAGACTTACTGGCAAGTATTGTCATTATACGTAATATGCTTTATTATTATTGTTTTTTATCAGGCTGCATATCACTTGTTTGCTTTTGAAATGATGTATGACAACTTCATGTGCAGGTGCTGCCTGCCGCACTGTTTTTAGTTTAATCATACCAGAAAGTATTGACATCATAAAGCCAGTTTGAAGTGTTCAAGAAAAAAAAGAAAAAAAGCATGCTTAAAAACATAATCACTTTTTGCATCAATTCAGTTTAAATCAAAGTAGAATTTTTTCTGTAATTGAAAGCACTTTGTTAAAATCTCCCGAAAAAGTTTTCATTGCATTTCTACGATCAGTACTTTTTGAGAACATGCAGAGGGCAAATTCTGCAATCATGTGTAAACTGTGACATCATCTTACAACCAAGTGGGGTAAAACTTTTGCAAGTTGGGGGCTGGCTTTTGTCATAAAATGAAAATCAAAAAATTATCCTTGATTATGACATCATCATATCTTGAATCCCTTTATGACAATTCCCCCTGGGAAGGGATTAATCGTACCAAACTTGAAAAAACACACATACAGAAAGATATGTGCTTTTAAGTAGAGATTACTTCAGCATAACCAAGGTTTCTTTGTATAATTTGGTATACTGCAGTTCAGTTTTTGACTATGAAACTGTTTATACAAATAACACTTGTAATTTTATTGACAAATACAGAGTAATTGCCACAAATGCCAATCATTTCTTGCCGATTATTTGTAAACTAATCAGCTTCATGATGTAATGGTTAGATCGTGCACTTTGCAGCTGGTGTGCTTGGCTTCAGTTCCCACTTTGAGTTGTACCTAGATGTTAAAAACAGTACTCCCAGTTTTCCTGCTGGCTCTTGGTGTGAAAGGGATAATGTGGAATAAAACCCTGCAAGTGTGCTTGCTGTGTCACTGAGTAAAGGCAATTAACAAGATACCTCCATTTTTCTGTGGCAGACAGGTGATGGGATCAAGTTGTCTTCACATAGTGCTGACTTACTCTCACAAAATACTTGCAAACAGAGCACATGTTCATACATAGAGAATTTGTCACTTTGTTTTGCATACCAACTTTATCAGTACATTCCCAAATTATTTGGTTATCAACGACTGCTGTATGCAAATCTAATTTGAAGACATTTAAGTTTTACTGCTTAAAAAAAAATCATATAATTATGAACAATTTAAATCATTCTTTGGTTGTTTGACTACAACGAGATATACTTAACAAAGCTGTTGTAAATTGATAAGTGGTATCAGTCTTATTTCGTTTCAACAAAACTTACATGCAAAAGATTTTTAAAGAAAAAGATTTGCTTGCATGATTTTTAAGCATTCCAAAATGAACCTTAAACCTAAAAAAACTATGTACAGTGAGCAGTAAGATTTAAGAAACCTGATAAATTCTCAAAAAAAACCTGGAAGCTTCCACAATGAACCATTCAAACCAGAGGTTCTTATATAGATAAAAAAAAACTTCTAAAAGGAATTTTAAAATCATTTTTTTTATTGGATAACACGTCTCAACTTTGTCTTACCTCAAAAAAGTTTATTTTCAATCTTTTATGATTCATAGTGAATACTATTTTTAATAAGCAGCAAAACTATTTTTTTCAATTACTGGAATCATAAAAACGATATTTAAAATTGTTTTGAAAGAAAAAAAATTAAAATTTGATTGAAATTTTTTGGTGTAAGGTGTTTAAAGTGTGCTGTTTGAGAAAAAATTGCACCACAAAAATATTTTAAAAAACATCTTTACATTTGGGGTAACTTAAACCTCTCATACAGTATTATATGCAGAGGCCCAATTGATTTAAACCAGTGGTTTCCAATCCAACTTTGTTAATTCCTGCACCCCTGAAAACATTTTACTTTGACCTTGCATCCCCTACAATTTATACTTTGTTTAAGAATAAAGGATGTGAATTCATACAACATATTTGTTAATAGAAAATATCTATTTCACTTTGCAACATAATAAGTAAACAAAAATCAGACAGGTAGAAAAGAAATATATCCAGCATTAATATTTGAATAAATTCTACAAAAACATTAGCTCTTGGTTGAACTATGTGCAAAATAGTAAAATTAAGAACTAGCTTTCAAATGTTTAGAAAAGAATTTAATTTTTTTTAATATGTCAAAAACATATGAAGAAGAAAGGATAACAGTTGAGTATACTTGACAAAAAGTATTTACTTGCTTGAAATATGTACAAAACAATAAAATCAAAAGGGTAATTTCCAAAAATTTACTACTGTATTCAATTCAGTGACTCTTGTATGTAATGTATTTAATTTATGTTACTAATGTATTTAATTCAGTGACTAATGTATTTAATTCAATAACTTTAAAAAATGGTATTCACAGCTTTCCTGCTTGGCACTCAGCAAATAGGGATAGTGTGGAGAACAAGCCAGCAAGCTTGCTTGTTGTGCCCTTGGGCAAGACACTTAACGAGATGCCTCTGTCTTTATGTGGCAGACAGGTGGTGGGGCCAAGCAGTCTACCCATCATGGTGGCCCCAGTTTAACTGAAGACTTGCAAACTGAGCATGAGCGCTAATGCAGGGTAATCTATATATACACCTTCCTGCATAAAGCTCACAACAAATAGCTGATACGATGAAGAAGTGACTCTTTTGTTTCTGTTTCTTGCTTACTTCTTCAAAACATGAAACCATGCTGCTAATAGCAACATGCATGTGTGCCTGCGTATTCACACAATTTCTAGACTTTGTCTCAACGGACAAAAGAGTGCTAAATGCTGACTTGCATAGGTATGTTGTCAAAAATGAAATGAACACAACTCATGGAGTTTCACAAAGTTTTGGAAAAATAACTAATGTCAAGCATCATAACTCTTCTAAAGCTTTATTCCAAACACATATCAAAAGCATAATTTAAGCGCAGTTCTATAAGATCTTTCAGCTTTCCATCATCTGACATTTTATCTAAACTTAAGGAGTATGGATTCATAATCCATTCTTCCACAGTTACCATCTTCCCTATGTCAAAATATCCATCAAATGACATCAGCAGCTCTTTCAAATGTGCCCCAATTTCTTCTCAAATGCTAGGAATCAAACTTGAAGATTTGTTGTGATCGACTATTTCTTTAAGTAATAAAAATTCAAATAATTCCTTCGTTTCACGTGCTGACACCACAAGTTTATCTTTGAATGCATCTAGAACTTAATAGCAATTCCAAATGTTTGTATTTTTGACTTGAAGTGATAAACTCAGATTATCCATATGAATTAATATGTCACTGAAATACACTAAGATTTTGTTGAATTCTTGCAATTGCAACCCTCAAGCAGATCATAGTGATGTTTCTCCACAAAGATTTTGATTTGCTCTCGCAGTTTGAAGAAATTGGTAAAACTCTCTCACGTGAAATCCAGCAGACTTCTGTGTGGAAAAGTAAAACTGTGTGTTCACTTCCAAAATCTTCAGGGTGACTTAAAAAAGTGATTTAGAGCATTACCCCTAATCCAGTTATTGGTCTTGCCAGAAATATGAAGAACTTTTTTCAATTTTAGAGATGAGGTTTTTGATACCAAAGCATGCCAATGAAGAAAACAGTGAGTAACTTGTGTGGAATCTAATGTTTTCTCAGTGTAGAAAATCCAGGTTTTTCCCAGCATAGCAGGAGTGCCATCAATGTAGACAGAGCCAATACTTTGAATATCTAATTGATGTTTTGCAAAGGCATCTTTTACTAACTCAAACAGATCTTTTGTTTTGGTGGTTGTGTTTAGTTCTTCACAGAAAATGTAATTCTCCCTGATGGAACCATCATGGACATACCTCACCAGTACAATAAGTTGCTGCACTGTAATAGTATCATTGGCTTTTACCTGCAATTTAACAGTGATTGCACACTTCTTCACAATCATGCAAAAAAAAAAGATTCACATATAGAAATGTCTGGAAACATACCAACATAAGCACTGGTATATTTAGGGAGGGAGCAGAGTTCAAAGAGCAATGTCCGATATTAAACAAAATTTCTGGATACAGTTGTAGACACAACAAAAATTATCAGTGTTTGATTATTGGTAGCATAAATATGTTTTGTTTTATAATGGGAAACATCTTCTATGCTGCTAGATGACTTGCCCAAAGTACTGGAGCCAAACATTTTTTCTCAACAATCTCCAGTACTCGTGATCGAGTGCTCATCAAGGCCAACAGTTCATCTCTTCAAACTCTTCCAAGCTTCTAGATGATGCTTTCACTGAGAAAAGTTTTTGGATGCATCTGTCGATGAGCGAATTACTAATAAAGTAAATCATGTAAAAATAATGTCATCTCTTTAATTAGTATGCATCTCACAGACCAGCAGCCAAAAGATGACTATTGTGAATTTCTACAGATTGCCATGATTCTTCTTGATGAAGTTTAAAGTTCCAAAATAATCAAATTTATGCCTCTGCTCTTGAACAAATTCTTTATGCCAGGTAGGATGAGCACAGTGATTTACATCATAAATGTTTGGATATTTTGAAATTAAAGGAAGAGTACAGCAAGGAAAAAAAGGGATCACGGAGGCAGCAACTTATGCAGTTCGAGTGTACTTCAAAGCTTCGATGACAAATCTCTAGCAGCATATGTTCCTTATAATGACTCTATTCCAATGAAACCATTGGACCACGGAAAAATTCATAAAGAAGTTTCATAAACAGCATCAACTAAAGTGGTGGACTATATGTGTTATCTGTTGCACAAGCTAGTTGGTCTGACTTATTCTCAATAATGATGTTTTCTCTCAAACAAAACAATTTAACCATTAGAGAATAAAGATAACAACCATCCATGAAGAGAAAAATGAATTTACCAGCAACCAATCGCAGTGATTCAAAAAACTTTGCAGCATCAATGTCACACATTTTTATCCAAAAAACTAAAGCTTCCTATTACTTACTATTAAAAAGATCCAGGTTCTTGGAAACACTATGACGGTTTTCAAACTCCCTTTATGAGTGCAGAAATATTATGAGTAAAAAATAACACTACTAAGTGCAATGTGGCACTTATTATTGACAAAAAATGACAATCAGCTCCAGTATTTCATGCAAGTCATTCAACAGCATAAAAAAATCTTTCCCAATAGCAAAAAGGCAACTTTTATGCAACAAAAGGCTGATTGAATAAACACAACAGTTTTTGTTAAGTTTATTAGCATAGTAAGAAATTGGTCTCAGGAAAGGTGTGAGAGATATATGCCACAAAGCTCTCTTTGTCGACTGCCACTGGTACAGACAAAGTCCTCAATCCTATGCTTAAGCACCTTTCTTGCTCTGGCATGGATTTTCTCCTTCACATTCACAATCTTTCCTAGTATTTACATTCTTTTCCTTCCAGCTAGGAGACATCTTCTACTATTTTTATTCACAAGATGGGAAAGCCTCTTGTATGCATCATTTTATCTTGTTTGCTCTTCTACATTAAGTGTAACTCTTATTTTTTTCCAGTTTCCACCCTGGACCCACTACTTTTGATCAAATTCTGTTCCTTTCTCAGTCCATGGATTAAAAAAACCCAAGTGGAACTCAAAAATGATTTTTGCTACAATCACCTTCTCTTAGGCTTTTGACTCTGTCTGGCATCCTGCTCTTTTCTGTAAACTTATTTCAGATGGCCTCCCTTCCTGCTTTACTTGTTAAACTCTATCTTTCCTGGTTGACAGGCGCACTTGCATGGTTTTTCAAAATCACAAAAGTCACTCCTTTCAAGTCTGCCAAGGTGTTCCACATGAATACATTCTTGGCCCTTTCTTCTCTCTCCTTTCATCAAAGATCTTCATGCTTTTCTGCCTTCTTCTGTCAGCTGTTCTCTTTGTGCTAACGTCCTGACTATCTGGACCCCCCCCTAGGTAGCTAAGCCTTATGGAGGCTACCCAAGAAGCTGTGATTTGACTGGAGCGCTGGTGTGTTCCTCTTAACCCTGAAAAATGTGAAGCCTCCTTCCCAGTTGTTCCTCAACATGCCAGTCTTCAGCCCCATCTCTTACTGCTTAAATCAACCCACAGCTTCAACTTTAATTCCAGTTTTCTTGGAGTTACTTTCAACTCCACTCTTTTCATTTTTAAATACATACCTTTGCCGAAGGCCAAGTTTTTCCCTAGTCTCAAGGCCATATGCTGTACATCTGTTTCCTAATAGAGCTTTACTAAGGAGTCCCTCACTTTTTTTGTACAAAGCTTTTCTTTGGCCCTTTCTCACTTATGCTTAACCCAAATGATTTTCTTACCATTTTCACCCAGTAGCTTGTCAGTAACACTTCCTCTCATCTTCCCCTACCCTATCTGTCTTTTCTGAGGCATATCTACCTTCCCTACGAGTCACTATGGTTCATTTTGCCCTGTCTTCTTATCAGCAGGCTCTTGGTTTCTCAACCTCCTTCCCATTTTAGGTTTGGCCACACTTGGAGTGAAACCAAGATGCTCCAGATCCTCCAGGAAAGCATTTGTGTCTACTTGCCTGCTTATGCTCTTCCCTTTTCCTCTAAGGAAGTTCTCTTCGGTTGCTCTCCCTCTTCTCCACGGAACTCACCTTCCTTCACTGTGGAGCTGACTTTTTCCTTCACATGCTCCTGCTCTGATTACCTCTTTTTTTTACTAAGGTGTATAAGTATTAAGCCAAAATCTTAAGTGTGAGCCTTATACCCTGGCTATATGTAACTGATCTGGGGCCACATTCCAAGTCTTTGTGCCAACAAAAATGTTTGCAATTCTTTATCATAGTAAATATTTTCAAACCTAGCTGTTTCAGGCTTGCTTCTTTTGAGCACAAACAAAACTTCTTGAAGATCAATGGAATAGTTGAAGAAAATTAAGAATGCACAATACCATTTGGATGACACTTGTAATGGCCATTAGCCTGCAGTGTAGCTACCAGCAGAGACTGAAAAAGTTTACCATGGCTGGCTGCTACTTTTCTTTGAATTATTTATCTCAAAGATTAGGGACTAAAAAAAGAGATAAATACAGACTTGAGTGAGTGAATGAAGAGGTAATAAAAGAATTTAGAATAAGCAAGCAGAAACAGAGCTTCTACGCTCATTACAGGTAATAAAAACACCCTGAACCTTTAGAATGGCCATGAAATCTGACATTGCAAACGGAAGATTGTGTCAAGCCTAAAAACGCTTGGGTCCGTGAAGTTGAGATAAAGACTACCTACACATATCTCAACCACCTATCAGTACTGTGTATTGCGCTTGTTTGCAAAGGTATAATTTTGGTGCCTCCCAATTTTATCCACATAACACAGTATGACTGCAAAATTTTTGCAACAAAGCAGAGCTTGTAAGGAGTTGCAAGATTTCTTGGGGTAATTGCTGCATTGACAGATCTCATGTTCTGATAATTGCTCAACATGACAAATTCACCTATACAAACTGAAAAAAATTTCACTCAACATTCAGGGAAATTGTAATGAAAGTCTTGTATTTACTGCCCTCATGGTGAAAAGGCCAGGATCAAGCCATGACTCTGTTCTGCTTCAAAATTCTGCAATATTTAACCATTTTTGATAAGAAAAGTTCAAAGATTGTTGGTCATAGGTGTCAGTGACTATCCCCCCCAAAAATGGCTGATAATCTCCATGTTAAACCCAATTACTGCAAAAGAGCAAAAATATAACATAATTCAACATAACCACGGTTTAATAAGGAGAGCATCTGGCATTTTAAAAGTAACTGCAATTCAACTGCAAAAGCTGCAAAGATTACATTCACATGCCGTGTTTATTGTATCTTTGCCAAAGATTGGGATTGCCACTGCTTGGCACTACTCCCAACTGTACATACCTCGAATGAGGGCAATGAAGAAGCTGCACCCAGTGCATCTAATGCTTTAAACCTTTGTGGTCCAATTTTTTTATTGTATCTAGCTCACCAGGTCCAAATTTTTTTGGCATAAATCACTTGCAATCAGCCCAAAAGTTGGATTTCTGCTAATTTTGGGAGGGGGGTTGTTGCCAAAATTAGCAAAAAATTCTGATTTCAGATATTTGTGGTTTTTCACTTTTCAGGCAGATTAGGGGGTCAGGCAAGTGCATTATTAGCAGCTTGTTTGTTTTCAAACGCTTTTGCAGCAAATAAGAAATTTATTTACAACAAATCACATCTTACGTAGAAGTCGTGCAACAACCACAAAAAACGATACAACCAGAATCAATAGAATGTTCATTGTCTAACTATTGTTTACAGGTCTGCTTCATATGATAATCTTTGAAACATATTTCTGGACACAGACCAGGTTTTTGCGAGCATGTTTCACAATAGTACACAGATGTTTTTCATTGTTGGCATGTGAAACATACCAAGCAGAACATGCACAGCTGGTATTTGAAATAAAATGTGGTGGTTTGCAGAGCCTTTTGTGATCATCTGCCAAACTTGGTCTGCCTCACTTTTTGGCATTACTGTTACTGGTTGTTTCAACAAGTTGTAGGACTAGATTTTTCCTGTATGCTAAGTGCTTGAGTCTCTGTAGCTCTGTTACTTTCTTGTACAGGGTAAATGAACTAACCAAACACACCTACAGTAGCCCAAAAAAAATTTGGGTACTGGAGGTAGCTAAAAAAAATTCTCCACCACCTCAGCATCTTACGAGTAAAAGAGTAAAATGCACAATAGTAGTCAGCACGATCTAGACCACCCATATGCACTTTTACATTTTGCAAGTAAAAGTACAAAATTTGTTTTTATCACCAAGGGAATCACTCACTTAATGCATGTAAAATCGCTATGTGCATAAAATTATATGGTGTCATTATGCATTACGACAAAACAGAGTAATATTTTTGCATCAGAAGCAGCTTTTTATTACTTTCTCTAAAAGTTTTCAACACCACTTCAATGCTCAATACTTTTTAGAAAATGAAGAAAACAAATTCTATGAATAAAGGTATGGTTTTTGCAAATTGATGAGTTGATTGCTGGTTTTCACTTGAGCTAAAATTCTTTTCATTTTGTCAAGAGATGCAATTGTTGAAAAAATATTTTTAGTGATTTGCTCATCTCTGTAGTTTTTATAAAAACTTTTTTTAGTGAGGGTATTACTAATTCCCTTCATAGCAAGCTTAATGTTTAAACACTTTGGTAGTTTTAAAGTTAAAACTTGCATAGACAAAATTATGCTTCAGAGTAAGGATGAAACTATGCATGTTTCAAAGTTAAATAAATTAGTATTTACCAATTCCACTGCAAGACTACATTGTTCAACAATCTGCACCTCAATCATAAAAGCTGTCCACTATGAGTTACAATAGTGTATGCCAAGTATCTTACACTAGCATAAAAAAAGCTTACATATAAGTACAAGATTTCTAAAACAAAGCAACATCAGTAATTCTCATTTACTTACAGGTACTGCTCCGTCAATATGTAAATTATGAAGAGGACCAATTAGAAAACAGAATTGTTTTAAAAATTTTGAGATTCACACAAAATAACCTAACAGCCACTGCTCAGAGCCATCTTTGTCATCATTATGAAAAAGCATCTTGCATTGAGTTAACCTCCAGATTGAAATTTAACATCTTAGATACAATAGCAGTATAAGAGCAAAATCTGATGTTTCACTACCTCTTTTAGCCACAAAAATTCAGATGGAAACGAACGTTTTCAAGGTACTAATTTAAGATAAAGAGCATGGCACTGTTTAAAATTTAAGCCATATTTGCTGTGGTGATGTGTGCACCAAAATTTCATTGGGCAAATAGGGACTCTCAGCACCCTCAGAAAACACATTATCTTGCAAATGTGGAAAAGAACAGCAAAATATACCACAAAACACGTCAGAAATGCACTTTTAGAAGAGCCTTACTCCACCGACAAACTTGCTGCCTTCAATATCAAAGCTAAAATTGTGTCAAGAACTGGGTTGACTGCACTTAAATTAACATTAAAGTTGGTGGAGAGCTCTAAGTTTAAAAACAGGTACCACAGAGCCAATACAATTTTGTTCCATTGTAGAAAAATCTTAGCCTTTATTTTTGATCTGAACTCAAAATCGATAGACCAAATATTTAATATAAGCTTTGAAAAAAAGCTGTTTTTGCCATGAGCTTTTTGTGATGTTCCATCAATGGTAGTATCACATCAAAAAGGGAAGAGCTAGTGTGAGTAAGTTCTTTTATCACAATAATTTGAATGGTAAGCAATCACAGCAAGCATTTACATAATAGCATGTGCCAAAGAAAGATTTTGCAATAGCAAAATATTAGAAGTGCAGCAAGAGGCCAAATAAGAATGCTGCAGTTATCAAAACAGTTTTAACTCTTTCTGTCTGCATAACATCTGGTGTTGAGTCTTGATATAAACAGCCTGTAATATAGTGGTTCTCAAACTTTGTATGTTGTGGCCAATATTTGATTTGTAAATCATGTGGTGGCCCACTTCTTTAACGTTTAATCCAAATTGAAAGAGAAAACCTTTTTCTTTTATTTTTAGAGATCTACTATTAACTCGTTGTTTTAAAGTCCAATTTCGGGCCTTAAAAGAAGACCTTTTATTTCGAGATTGAATTTTTTGAAGTCAGTATTTTTTCCAATATTGGAATTCAAGCTATGGCTCACCAGTTGAAAACCATGCTGTAATAGATCAAGCTGGAAAGAGCTGCATGGGGTAGCAAGGAATGAAAATCTGATCTTAATTCTCACTTCAGCATGCAGCTCTTTCCACCTTAATCTATTGGAGGCTGTTTGTATCAAGACTCAATGCCTGATGCTATTGCAGACAAAAGGAATTTGTATACTGTCTCAAACTATATTGATAAATTCTTCTTCTTTCAGCTTTTTCCTGATTAGGGGTCGCCAAAGCAGACAATCTTCATTTTTATAACATGGCATATTTGTTTTTATGGTCAGATGCCCTTCCTGCCACCAACCCTCTCCTCAGAGGGAAAACTGGGCCACCTGTCTTCCACATAAAGGTGGAGGCATCCCATTAAGTGCCTTGCCTAAGGACACAACAAGCAAACTTGCCAGCTTGTTCTCCACAACCTCCCCTAAATGCCGAGCACTAAGCACGGAGGCTGTGAATACCATTTTTAAAAGTCTTTTGATACGACTTGACAAGGGGAATAAACCCTAGGTCTAACGACTGTGAAACAGATGCCCAAACCACTACACCATCGCACTGGTAAACTGTTTTGATAAATACAGTGTTCTTATTTGGTCTCTTGCTGCATTTCACTATTGCAAATTCTCTTTCCTTGGCATGCATTAATACATAGACAGTATTGTTGGCTAGCCCTCATTTTTCTACCACCTGAATTATTGAGATAAAAAAATTTACTCCTGCTCTTCCCTTTTTGTTGTGTTACTGGTACTGGTCGAGCGTCACAAAAAGCTTATGGCAAAAACAGCTGTTTTCAAAAATATAGACAAATTCGGTTAATTGCATAGTCAATTTGCCAAGCTCTTTTATGCAATTAAGTGGATTGCACGTTTATCTGCAACTAGTATAAACACATAAATAAAGCACTGCAGAAGACAAAGTATTGTTTAATCATGCGCAACATTGTTCCAATCACATAAAATACTACAAAATCGTAGTTTGTCTAATGTTGTTTTCCATGCTCTCTAGTAATTGTTTAACCTAAAAATGTGTCCATGCCTGTGCCTTCACATTGCAGACATTGCCGAATTGTAACAAGAGTATTAAACACCTTTACTTTTTGGCAGGTAATGAGAATTCAATTGGCAGTGTTTACCGACAATTGCAAAGTACAAATGCAAATTTGTGCTCACACACTCCTAAAAAATCTGCAGCAAGATCAAAGAATTTTGCAATCATGAAAGATGCCGCCTAAAATTGATCAAAAAAATCTTGCAGCATTTTTTACAGTGCACTATGTGCTCTCACTGCACTCATAATTGATATCTGTCTTTCAAAAATGTCAAAACTTTTTGCCAAAGATGGCTTTTTTGTCACTTCATTTTGCTACTAACACTTTGGTTAATCAAATAAACAGCTTTTATTTCTATGCAATTAAATGGATTATCCAGTAAGCTGATGCAATTAACCAGACTAGTTTCTTCAAAAAAGTCATGATATGGTTTGGGATTTACAATTCTTATGCAATAAAACATATTATGTGATTATCTGATATGCAATTAACTGGATTTTTCTCTATATTAAAGTTCTATACCACCAACAAGCTACTAGGGCAAATATTCTGCAACAGAATGTTGTAATCCAAAAACGATTACTTTTTCTCATGTTGTTAACTCAAACAACAATGAGGAATTTTAATATAGCTTTGAAAAAAGCTGTTTGAGCCATAAGCTTTTTGTGACGCTCTCATCAGTGGTGGTATTGCATCAAAAGGGAAGATCTAGAGTGAATAAGTTGAATGTTAGGCAATCAAGACAAGCCAATGATAGTGCTAGTATTGCAAAGCGCGCCAAAGAAAGATTTTGCAATTGCGAAAGTTAGAGAAAATGCAGCAGGAGGGCCAAATGCCATGATTATCAAAAGAGTTTGAGAGTGTACACAAACTCTTTCTGTCTGCATAACACTGGGCATCAGGTCTTGATATAAGTAGCCTCTAGGAGATTAAGATGGAAAGAGCTGCACGCTGTGGTGAGGATTGAAAACCGCTTATCATCATAGTTTAATGCGCATTGATCATTATCTAAAAGATGCTGACCAATGGCAGAGTCACAATCCGGTTTGGTGTCAGTTCGTTTGCACAATCTATGTGGTTGAGATTGGCGTGGACGAGTCAACTGCTGTCTTAACCATTGCAGAACATGTTGCTTGATGCGATCCTGTAGTCGTTGAGATGTTCGCCCTACGTACCGACTATTGCAGTGGCACTTATATTCATCATATATGACTGAACTTTTCTGAATGGCAGGTAGAACATCCTTGCAGGACACAGGCAGCATGCACTAAGAAGTAAAGACCAAGCAGGTGCTGACAGAACCATAGCAGCTTTCCACGGCGGTTTTGACTTCTTTTTCCAAGTTTGTGGATGGCTTACCTATCCAAGGGACCCGTAAGTACACAGGACACTTTTCAGGGCCAAATCGCTTAAGGGTGGAGAACTGAGCAATTTTCTTGGTGATCTGAGTGTTGATGATGTTTTTAGAATAACTATAACAAGGAAAAAAAATTTAACTGGTGACATCGTGGATAGTATATACATGTAGCCAAACAAACCAGATATTTTTATACAAAAAAATTTACCGATGATGGCACCCATTAGATTGTCAAACATTGATATCATGAACAAATTGCCTTAAACATTTCCAAAACTGTCTTATGATTCAACTAAGATATCTACTTTGTAGTATCAACCAGGTTTACCAGTGTATGCGGCTTATTGGTGAGACTATCATAGAAAAAACACAAAGCACTTTTGTGCATTGAACACAAAAACACTTTTCTTTGCAATAATTTGCAATGAAATTAAATTTGTGCTCTGCTTTTAACGCAAAACTTTTGTGATGGATTTAAGTGCTTTTCACATCTTTTGCAAGTTGTCATACGTCTGTAAGTTAGCAGTTCTGGCAACTCCAAATTGGGTTTGGACACCTGATGTTCCACAAAATAGGTCACAAAAGATTTTCTAGCATCTGAAAAAGAAAAATATTCAACTTTTTTCCTTTCTTTAAAACTTTGGGAGGAGATCCATGTAAATCTATGTTTTTAAGATTCATAGTTTGGTACTAAACTATGTAAAAATACATGAAAAGTAAAATCTCATCAGTTGGGTATGGGAAGTCACTGTTTGCTAATATATTCAGATAGTTCTACATGATGAATATTCTGGAGTTTAAAAAAGAGATGGTTTTCCTTTCTTTTGTTATCTTCCAGTGAGCAATCGAGACACCAATGTGATGGTGTAGTGATTAGAGCACCCACTTTGCAGTTGGTAGACCTGAGGTTTATTTTCCAAGTCAAGTGATACCAAAAGACTTACAAAAATGGTATTTACAGCTTCCCTGCTTGGCATGCTGCACAAAAAGGATGTAGTGAAGAACCAACAAGCTTGCTTGTTGTGTACTTGGGCAAGACACTTAAGGAGATGCCTCCATCTTCATGTGGAAGACAGGTGGCAGGGCCAAGTAGCATGCCCAGTCTAACTGACGACTGCCAAAAAGGGCTAATGAGAAGCCCATAATTTGAGAAGCTTTTCCAAAATTAAAGATCTTGCCTATACAAAGAAGAAGAAGCAGCAATCAAGAGATTATAAAAGAGAATCAATTCTTTCTGGAACTTGAGAATTTATCAAAGAAGAAAATGTCATCTTATGCTGTCCTAATTCTTAAATCTGCTGATAATAGTATTTTAGTCACAGACAGTTTGAGCCCAGTCTTGTTTTCTGATTTTGGAGGAGATAAAGCAGTACTGAAATAGCATGGATAATTGGTTAGAATAAAAAGTTGATTATGGAATACTAGTAGTGATCACAGTATTGATGTGTGGTAGCAGTGTTGTCTTTAGATTATGAAGAACGCTCCGTGCAAAAAATAGAGGATATGCGGCTAGGCCACCATAGAGTTCTTAAAATTTTTTTTTCCAGAATTGGTAAATTTATTTAAATTTTGTTTCAAAGATAGGCCTCGCTTACAACTGATAAATCACTAGCAGCAGATGTTTTGATGGATGATTACTCAAATTTTAGTAGCTTACAACTAGATAATAATAAAGAAATGGATATTGATACAAGCGATTCTGAAATGGATATAAAAACAGGCAATGATTTGATCAGTGACAGCAATGCTGCAGCTATTGTTACAGCACAACCTAGCCATTTCTCCAGTGCGAGCAAGGAGGCAAGGTTATGTGTGGCATACTGCAAATAAACAGCCACAATTAAAGTTGTTTGCTGGGACTCAAGGCCCTTTAAATGAAGTTGATGTCATGATGTACTGTATATTACCCACATCAACACTTTAAATTAGTTTTCCATAAATCACTGATGGACCTGTTAGCAAAGGAAACAAATCAATTTGCTTTTCAGTATCTCTTGCAACAGCCACTTTCAGAAAAAGCGCATGATAAATGCTGGAAACTAGTCACATCCAAAGAAATGGAGATATTTCTTGGTTGGTATTATTGACATGTATACTAGATAAAGGGTCGTTTGTCATCCTATTGGTCAAAAGATCTACTATTGCCACCCCATTTTTTATTTGAGCATGCCCAGAGACTGGTTTCAGCCAATAACTTATTTTTTACATTTCAGTGTAATGATGAGTTAGCTCATAGTAATGATATTCTTTTTAAAATTGGACCTGTATCTGAATTTCTTACAAAAAAAACAGCGTAATTTGTACTCTCTTGATGAGTATATTTCTATTAATGAAGGGATGTTGAAATGACATGGTAGGCTGCATTTTCAAGTGTACAACAAAGATAAGCCAGTGAGGTATGAAATCATACCTTATATTCTTGCTGATTCCACAACTCATTATTGTTGAAATTTGAACATGTACCACAAAGAAAAGTTTGAGAGAAACCATTCATGCTTTACTCATGCCTCAACGCCTTGGTCTATAGCATTCATTATATATGGATAACTTTTACAATAGTGTCAAACGAAGTAAGAACTTGCTGTCTGAGAAGATTTACACGATTGGTATGTTGCGAGTCACAGACATAAACTTAAAGATGTAACAAGTACAAAAGACTTGTCTAAACATGATACAATTACAACACTGGAAAAGTGCTTGTTATGGCTTGGAAGAACAAACGTGTTGTAAAAGCCATCAGTAAACACAATGATTCAATGATGACAATTACAAGAAGGAAAAAAGGAACCCATAAGCAGATGGAGGAAGTGCAAAAGCAGCATGCATTATAGAATACCACAAATATATGTCAGGAGTGGACAGTGTACACTAGATAATTTCATATTATTCCTACTCTAGAAAAATTTGAAAATGAACAAAAAAAGTTGTCTTTTACCTTATGAAATTCACCATACATAATTGTTATATTCTATACAAGGTAAAAAGCAATTTAGCAAGGATGACTTTGTATGACTTCCACCTTTAGCTGGTAAAGAAAATGTGTCAGCCAGCCATTGAAAAGGCATCCCTTTCTAGCAATAATGACAGCAATGATGACTTTTCACCACCTAGGGTTTATCAACATAACCCTAGAAGTTGACTGCATAAAGCATCCAAAAAGCATTGTATAAAAGTATATCCAGCAACAGCTAAAAAGAAGTACCCTCAACAAGCATGCAGAATGTGGAGCATCAAACGAAGAGGCAAAAACACAAGGTTTTTGCCTCTCCATTTCCGTGCAACATGCAACGAGTGGAACATGCCATTATGCAAAATGCCTTGCTTTGGTGATTATCATTCCACCAAGGAGATTTAGTTGATTTTACTACTGCAAATAGGCTGGTGCCAAAGCACCACATTACAGAGGCCAGATTTTTACATGTAGGGGAGAGGGTAAATCCTCCAAAAATAACCTCAACCTAGCTAAATTTTATTGATATACATGACTATATGTTTTAGAGCATTTTTCTATGATTTTAATTTACAACTTGCTTTTTTTTGAAATGCATACTGCTACTCTTCCACAGCAAAGAGATTATCCTCCTTCTCCATCACCCCCACCTTTTTAATTACGCCATGCTTATTCAGATAAACTACATGCAAACTTTTAAATGTGTATCTCACTTTTTTAATCATTTACTAGACAACTGAAAATGAGTGAAAAATTGCAAGATCTCTGCTCCATAGGTACTTTTTCTAGAAACACATGTTGCTATAAAAGAGTAAACTGAGAGCTGAAAAAAGTACCCACAACTACTAATATTAAGAAAAAAATTTTACAGACGTCTAACAACAAGTTTTTGATGACTTGTAATAAATTTCTGGAAAAGTAATATTATCATCAAAAATGGTACACCAATGAGCCTTTTTACCCTCACTAGTACTTTTTTTAAACTAACAACAGATGATAGCATCAGAAAGCTTTCTTCTTCATATGTTACATGATTTTGTGTTACAGTGTGTGTTGTGGTACAACAACACAAACTTTTACACCGCGTTACTTTTTTGATCTTGTGTGCATGCACTCATCATTTTAACTCATTTCTGTCCAATTAGTGTGATAGCAAATACAATTTGACAAGCAAGTCTTTCTGGAGGTTGTCTACTCACTCAGGTAATTGTTCAATAAAATATAACTGACTTTTGCAGCAAAATAAGTAGGTTGCTGACTTTTAGGCCATTGCCATATTGTAATAAGAACAGATTGTAAATGATGTTGGTTTGCAGTACATCACAATTGTTTTGAGTGTTTCAATATCACTACAATGTGTTACGCAGTTTTTATTCAGTTTTGTTCCCTTAACAGAGTTGACCAGATTCACCCCGTTCATTCTGCAATTGTTTGCATTTTCCCCCCACCACATCCCTCATCTCAGAGCATCTTATATCTTTAAACCAATCATTTTTGTCCCTTCTGCAACTTACTTCCAGGTATTCTTTAGTCATCTGAGCTTTTCCATGCCACTTACTTCAAGACCAAGGGTAGCTCTTAAAACACTACCTTCAACCCCTTCTCAGCACAGATTTGTACCGTCCAACTTCATTTGCCTTTGCCAGCTGAACTACGCTTTCCTTTAACCCTGGCTTGTCCTTCTGTTTTTCATTAGTCCTTTTGTCTACAATTTCTCAACTGCACTTACAACATAGTTCTTATGTTTGGCAGTGCTGCAGTACTTAAAGAGCTGCCAAGACTCTTTGAATAAATGGTTTTATACTATGATATACAGGGTACAGTGTAAGTAGGTAAATAAGTTATTCTTTTGGTGCATGAAACAAATTAATCTCTTTTACATTATTTGTAATGGGAAAATACGATTCGGTTTTTGAACAAATCAGTTTTCAAACAGCCTTCCAGAATAAATTGTGTTCAAAAACCAAGGTTTGACTGTAGTTGAAAGGTTTGTAATAATTTTTTACGTTTAGGTCAGCCACGTTTGCTGAGCATCCAAAAAAAAAGAGCATGGAAAAGCAAATAAATCACTCACCCATCAATCAGGACAAAAACAGCACCACTAGAAAAATTAAACTACCAGTACCATATTGAAACCAAAGTAAAAGATTTGAAGTTTTAGGCAAACAATGATTTTTGATTAGTACATCATAGCAGTTTACATCAATCATTTAATGTCTTAAATTGTCTCATGAGAACTAGCATTTTAAAAATTCCTTTCGAATTACAAAACTTATTTGTGTAAAAAATAGTTGTAAGTATTTTCTACACAAACTAGTTTTGTTATTCAAAAGAAAACTTTTAAATGCTAGTTCTTATCAGATAATTAGACATCTGACCACCCATGTAAACTGCTATGACTTGACAATCAAGCAGCAGTGTTTGCACAAAAGTTTTACTTTATTTGCAATACAGCGCTGATAGTTGAACTTGTGGAGTTATGCTGTTTTTTTCCTGACTGATGGGAGAGTGATTTATTTACTTCTCCATACTCTTTTCGGCACATGCTTGATGCAACCACCTGAGCAAAATGTTAAGAACATTTCAACTATGATTGTTTGCTTCCCTCTACCAAAAGAATAATTTGCCTAAGCCAATCAAGATATATTGCAGTATGCCTGGTAGACAAAAAATCAGTTTTATTTGGTACTATTATAAATAAAATTAACAGGGACAAAAAGCTTTAAAGGGTTGATATATTTCCAATATATTCATTACATTTTTGATCATCACTGTTTGATTTATCAGAAATCAAAAAAATTAATTTCTAGATTTGAAACTTAATGCAAACGAAATTTTTGAGTAAATATAACTACCACAACAAATGAAGCATTTTTGCTGGTATTTTTAACAGTAGAGCAAGAACTGTACTTTGCAAATTGACTTACATGAATGATGATCGACAAGAGGTGCATCTACTACTTCTATTTTCACACGTTTTGCATATCTCATCGCACATTCTACATGTTTGTGTACCTAAACAGACAAAAAGAAACAAAAACAAAAAATATATTAATTTATTTAATATTGGTATGCCAGCATCCTCTAAATCCTTTACTACAATGCAAATCACAAGAAAAGAAGTTATCAGACTTCACTCTATTTTATTTTATGAGACAAAATAGTTTGTGACTTTACTTGATTCCAGGTAATAGCCTTGACCGCAAACTTTAACACATTCACCATCCATGACGGTAAATCCATGGTAACATGATGTGCAATTGAAAGGACCAGCATCATCACATGTACGACAACTGCTCCAGCAAGTCTACAGCAAAAAATAAATAAATAAATAAACTAAACAAATTAATAACCAGTAAAATTGAATATACTTTGCAAATACGTTCAGCTTCATGAACATACTCATTTGATTGACATGCAAGAATACATTGGCCTTGGATTGTGGACACATGCCGGCAAGAACGACATTCAAAAGAGCTAGCACCACAACAACCATCACATTCTTCATGACACTGATCTTGAGGAAAAGCTAGAAAAACACAATGCTGTGTTATCAAAAGTTAAGTAAGGATTTTTATTACCATATTTTTAAACCATAAGGTGCAACAAACTATAAGGTATAGTATCAATAAGTATCTTCTAAAGTGTTTATTTTCATACATAAGGCACATTTAATGAAACAAAAACTCAACTCATTTTATCAGTACTGTGAGAAGTGTATGGCTAGTGGCTAGGTACATGTTGCAAAACATGCGCAATGCACGTGTGTGTTTATGCAGGTAAAGTAAAAGGAATGAGAGTAGGCGAAGAGAAAAAACACACTTATAAAGGGAATGAGAGTAAGTAATTTGATCGCAAGAAAGAAAGAAGATGGTTGCTCTCAACAAAGAATGAGTTGAGGTAGGTATAATTGCATTGGTAGTGCTTATTGCAACATAAAATTTGTTCAAAGCTTGGTGACAAAGCGCAACTTGATCCACACATTAGACGCACAGGACTATAAGGCAATTTATTAATTCTGGCAATTTATTAATTTATCAAAAACGTTTTGCTTGGCAGGCACACCAAAATCCTCAGAAAGACAGTAGTACTCGGGGTGAAAATTAAACCAATATAAAAATTAAAAACTAGGCATGCTTAGACAGCTTTTAGCTTGTAACAATATTGAAGCTCATGCATAACATATTTGCTTTACTAATTTGACTACAAGTTCTTTGTTCTGCTCACCATCACTTGCTCATGCAATTTAAAGATACTTCACCTGCTATGCAGTTTTGCTGCGAATCTGATCTACCCAACAAGGTTTTCTAAAAGGTGAAGTATGTCAAGTGTGTTTACAACCATTTTTATCTCAACACCACCACAATCAGCTGAAAAATGAAGTACGTAGTGGAGATGCCAAAAGTGCCACAACTTTTGCAGAACGTGACTGATTCTCCAGCTTCCTTGTTGACACGATTTTCAACAGTTTTATTTCAACTCATTGCACAATGAAAAAAGAAACTGAGAGCACACGTCCTTGCCAAAATTTACCACACATGCAGTGAATAAAGTTGACTGAAAGCTTTACATTCAAACATACACATCAAATCAGCAATACAACTATTTGATAGTCAATAACAATTGATCGTCACTGTCATACATTCCTATAAACACTTAACAAATTTTTTTGTGAAATGCAGTCATGTGCATATATGAAACAAACAAATCAAGTGAAACTCTCTTCATCATAACTCCACAACTAATCGAAAGCTTGTTGCAAGATAAAGATTGTGTCCATTATGCTTCTACATGGACAAAAACTGCACTTGGTTTCATTCAGTTTGATATTAATTATTTCTAGGCCAAGTTTTTATTCACCTAAAAACTAACAAAAAGTGAATAAAAATTTTTAAAAATTGATTTTAATGGCCAAACAAAACTTTGGCTAATTAAATTAATGTTTCTTGAGTGTTTATATTAAAACAAACATTTGATTGACAAAAACACACAAATCCTTCATAAAGCTTGCAATATGCATGTCTTATATTATCAGTCAACTCTGCAATCACCAGGGGCAAAAATTAACATGTAAATCATTTGCTCTTTTACATTTTCACCTTTAAAGTTTCTGTCCTTGGCTGACAGTTTTTGCAGTATAGAAAAACTTCCTTCTACAGAAGCAGTTGTGGGCTTAGAATGTTAAAGTAAATTGTAAACAGTTGGTGAAATGTCTGGTCTTTCCATGTTTATTACTTAGAAATGTCATTGTTTTGTATTCTTTTTGAATGTAACAATTAATGCTCCAAGTGTTCTTCAAAATCAAGTTTTTAAATTGCTAACACTGCTTCTTTGTTGGTGTACTTGGTGTATTTTCCATTGTTTCTATAAGCCTAACTAGACATTCGTATTAGTCTTTGATTTTGGGAAGTTGAGTAGCTAAATCACTTGTCTGCAGGCTAACTTTTGATTGAGTTACTAAAATACCAGACCCTTTAAAACTTTGGGCAATCGCTTACATTTCTTTGCATAATATAAGGCAGCATTTAACCAAGTTCTCCAGATTTTCTATTTTGTAACAACCAGCTGAGGTAGGCAACCAATAAAAGCGAATTTGGCTTATCCAGTTTTGTTTTCAACTGTTGCTGATTTGACTTTTGCGATTAGCTGATAAACATCTTCAAAGTGAGATCTGATTTTTATAGAGCAATTGTGCCATAAATTTGTTCCACGAGTCACCTAAAACAGCTTAGGATAGAGATATTTTAGTGTTGCACATGCAGCCACCATATATTTTGGAGCATCAGACAATAAAAGACAGAAAGAGTTTTTGTTGATTCCAAGAGATCTAACAGCATCATCAACAGCTTGAGCAATGCTGTTACTACTTGGCACACGCGGTAGAAGTTGACAATCATGCAAACAACTAATGTGAGGTATTTATAGACTTCCAAACAGAATATTTAAATATTGCATGCCAGATAGAGTGCTCTCATTAACAACCATAAATATTTGTTTGCCACCTTCAACATTTTTTATCTGCTACAACTCATTTGTGCTTAATTGCAGCACCGTTTTTCTACAAGTAGTTTTAGACGGCAAACTGTGACCAATGTTGGGAAATAGGTTTTTGATATGCTAATCGTTTAGGTTGTACAAAAAAATATCAGCAGACAAAAATGCCATGGTTTCCTTTTCCACAAAGTCAGTGTTACTGCTCCTCAAAAACGTGTGCGAATGTATGGAATTAGTAGTCAAGATGTGCTGCCTAATACTTTTTTGTGTATGGATGTATTTTACTGACTTTCAACAAGAAAGCCTTTGTTGTAAGAAACCGTACAGCTGCACAAATTGCAATGCAATTCATTGTTGGGACTTTTCATACATTCTTCAGAGAGGTCTTGATATACAGATTGAATTTATATGCTTTGGTAACTTTAACTTTTGGCATCATATAAAGATCTAAATTATAAAGTAAAGCAAAATCTAAACAAATATGTGACATCACTCTTTTTACAGTCGATTCCACTATAAAATAGTAAAATACCATCTGCTAGTGAGCTTGCACACTGCATTTGCAAGGATAAACTATTCACGCTTCCTTGGTTTACTTCAAAATCTTCTGCTTGCTTTACTACAGTCTAGAATATTGTCATTTGCAACGTTCCATCATTGTGTAGAGAAATGCCTTGGATACATACATACATGAAATTGTGGTGGAACAATATAGCAACATACCTTAACAATATATAGCAATATATCAACAATATATACAACATACAGGCAGTCTTTATATTTTTATGTTGTAGTTTGTATGTTACATTATTAACAGCTACCGTTTTCTGTAGAAGCTCCCCGATAACTAAGGAGAGTGAAACATTAAATTTGAATAATAAATTGTTGAAAGAACGAATTGATCTGGTTGAAATATAACAACATACTAACAATGACCCAAAGCAAAAAACATAACCTGGCTAGGAAAAAATAAATAAATCTTTTAAAACTTGCAAAGATGAGAAGTGGTACAAAATTTCAATAAAGCTCTTGTTATCAACCATTTCATTGTATTCATTTAAAAAGAATAAGTGAAAACTTTACTGAGAAGCTAGACGAAAACATTAGAGTTTTCACTTATTTACTTTAAAAGAGTACAATGAAACAGTCAATAACAAAAGCTTTCTTTCAAAACTTGTTGATATTTACACTCTAGGAATGGGAAAATTTATGCAAAGACTGATCAACAACAAACTTCCACTGCATCAATCAACAGTCCCCTCAATGTGGTGGTGCAGTCCTCAACCCTGTTTGGGTTGGGTCAAAATGGCTGTTAGCCTTCCAAAAGGTCACAGTTACCCTGGGCACTCCTCTTGATTCTTTTACCATGCTGACCCCTAAAGAAAGGGCAGCACACAGCTTCTTTAAAATTTGTTGCCTGTTTTCTCTCTTCTCCTGTCCTTCCCTTGCCAGTCTTTGTCTCCTCATTCTTCTCCTTCTCTTGATGAGCAGTAACGTTCTTCCCAACCTTGGCCCCATCTATTCATGCTCAGTGTGCAGGGGAAACGTGACCTGGTGGGGCAAGTTGGTGCAATGCTGCACCTGCTCTAAATGGGTCCGTCTAAGGTGCTCGCTTCTCTCTTCTCCAAATTCAGAGCTCTTGGCAGCTCTCACTCCTGTAGCTGCCCCCCTACTGTGTCTCTATTTGTAACACTGTGACTTCCTCCCCGGACTTCTCTGGTTTGTATACCTCCACTGTACAATCTGGCTCGCTGTGCTAATGCTGCACTTTCACCCCACCCTCATCTTTAAACCTTTTATCCCTCTCTGCTCCCTCACTATTGTCCCTTGCTCCTGGCTGTCCTTTTACGCCTCCTGCTTCCGCTCCTCCAAACTCTCTCAGGGTTCTTCAATGGAATGCTGGAGGTTTTTGAGCCAGGTGCACTGAACTGCTTCACTTTCTTTTGTCCCATCCCATTGACTTTATCTGTATCCAGGAATCCAATCTTAACTCATCTTCCTCTTTCCAGATCCCTGGTTTCTCTGCTAGGCATTCTGATTGCACCCACTCCCGGTCTGGCATTCTCTCTTGTGATGCCACACATGCTAGCGGCAGCGTTGTCATTTTCGTCAGGCAGGGCTTATCTTTCTCTGAACTTTCTACCTCGTCTCTCTTTTCACTTGATCCCTACTCTGCTTTTTATGTAGGGGTCAACACCTAACTTTACAACTTCTCCTTTCTCTCATTTCTTAATGTTTATGCCTCCCTATTCGCTCTTCTCTGACAAATGGCAGAACTGACTCTTTTTCTTCCTCCAGAAATCTCTTCATTTGGGGGGGCTTCAACTGCCATCACCCCCTTTGGGACTCAAGAGGTATTTCTGACTCCTGTGGGAAGTATTCAACTAGGTTATCTCTTCTGACCTCCTCCCCCTCAATGACCCTGACAAACCTACCCTTCTACATCGCTCCTCCCCTGACATCTCCTTTGCTCCCTCCTCTCTTGCCATTTCTTGTTCCTGGGAGGTGCTTCAGGACCTGTTTCAGGGTTCTGATCACCTACCAATTCTTCTATCTGTCCACCTCTCCGGCCTTTCGCCCCAATGAGCGTCCCCCTTTCTTCAATTTTCTGAAAGCTTGCTGGGATGACTTTGCCTTGTACTTTGACTCCCACTGTCCTTCTGCAGAGGAATACTCATCTCTTTCTCTTTCCTCTGCCACTGCTCTCTGTACCTCTTTGGCACTGAATGCGGCCAAATTCTTCATTCCTTTCAGTCACATCAAACGCCATCCTAAAGCCTGGTGGTCCACTGAGGTGAAAGAAGCAGTTAGTGAAAGATGTAAGGCTTTCGCTGCTGCTCACAGAAGTGATGAAGATTGCCAGGCTTACATCTCTGCTTCTCAACGTGCTTTGTCTGTCATCACCAAGCCCAAGACTGAGGCATGGCAGACGACTTGCTCTTCTCTTTCACCCAAATTTAACCCAAAAACTGTTTACTCTCTTCTTCACTCTATTGCTGGCTCTTCTTCCTTCTCTCCTAACTTCCCTAACTGTTCCTCTCCCAAGGAGTCGGCTTCAGTCTACACCACTTACCAGAGATCCCACTTTTCCGTTTCTCGGCCAAAGCCCTGTGCAGCTGAGCCAGAGGCTACCTTTCTGAGCTCTGCCAAGCCACATGCTTTGAGGAGTCTCACTCGTCCTTTTGCTCTTCTTTCTCTCCCACTGAATTTCTTGCAGCTGTCTCCAACCTTTCCTCATCCACTGCCACTGGCCCAGACAAAGTTGCCTATCCCATGCTAAAGCATCTTCCTCGCTCTGGCATGGATTTTCTTCTTCATTACTTCAATCTTACCTGGACTTTGCATTCCTTTCCTTCTATCATTTCCATCCACAAGATGGGAATGCCTCTCGACTTTCCTGCTTCCTTCCAGCTTATCTCTCTCACCTCCTGCGTATCAAAGCTTTTCGAACGCACCATTCTATCCTGTCTACTCTTCTTTCTGGAATCTAATTCTATTCTCTCTCCCTGCCAGGCCAGTTTCCACTCTGGATGATCAAATTCTGTACTTTTCTCATTCAATCTCAGATGGGTTTAACAAACCCAGGCTGGGCTCTTGAACGATCCTCTCTACTATTGATATCTCCAAAGCTTTCAACTCTGTCTGGCATCCTGCCCTTTTCCATAAACTCATTTTGGCTAGCCTCCCTCCTTGCTTTGCTCGTTGGACTCAATCTTTTTTTCCTAATAGACACACTTGCATGGCTTTTCAAAATCACAAAATTCGTTCCTTTTGACTACGCCAAGGATGTTCTGCAAGGATCTGTTCTTGGCCCTGCACTTTTCTCTCTCTTCATCAATAATCTTCCTGCTTCTCTACCTTCTTCCGTCAGCTGCTCTCTTTATGCTGACGATCTGGCCATTTGGTCCTCCTCCCCCTCGGTCCTCACTGCAGTGGAGGCCACACAAGAAGCTCTGTTTTGATTGGAGCACTGGTGTCTTCCTTTCAATCCAAGCAAATGTAAAGCCTCCTTCTCAGTGGATCCCCACCAAGCTAACCTCCTCTTACTCAACACTCACCTCCATTTCAATCCCACTCCAACTTTTCTTGGGGTCACCTTCGACTGCACGCTTTCCTTTTCTAAAGATGTATCTTTGCTGAAGGCCAAATTCTCAACACGTCTCAAAGCCTTATGCTGTGTCTCTGCTTCCTCATGGGGCCCCTCTCTCCTCTGTATAAACCTTTTTTGGGCCCCTTTTCACATATGCCTTTCCTGGATGGTTTCCTTTCTTAAACATTACCAATATCACCAAATTTGATCACTTTCAATGAGCAGCTAGTCACGCCATCACCACTGCCTCTTATCCTCCCCTATCCCACTTCTTCTCTACCTCCCCTATGAGCCACTCTGACTTATTTCACTCTTTCATCTTATGAGCAAGCTCTTCTTCTCCCAACCTCCTTTCCCATTTCAGATTTGGCCAGACTTGGAGTGAAACCAAGACTCTGCAAATCTTCCAGGAGAGCTTTTGCATCCACTCACCCGCTCATAATTCCTTCTACCTCTCCTAGGGAGGCTCTTCTTGCCTGCCCTCCCTCTCCTCCTGGGAATCTGCTTTCCTTCACCGTGGAGTCCACCCTTTCCTCTCCATGCTCTCACTCTGATCCCCCTCTAACTTGCCAAGGTGCGGCTCTTGCTCACCTTGACTCTCTCCCCCTCTATGATTTGGTACTCTGGACTGACAGCTCAGTTCCTTTACCTTTTGGCAAAGACATCTCTGGCGTACTTGCCAACTGCTTTCTCTGTGGCACTGATGCCACTCTTTCCTTTTCAGCAGGCCCAGTATGTTCAAATTTTTCTGCTGAAGCCTGCACTATTCTGCATGCTCTTTGCTGGGTTGCAGCAGCACCAACAAGTCTGCCATTTCTCTTCTCCTCCTATCTGACTCTTGTTCTGTTCTTACCACCCTGTCCTCTCCTCCATCTTTCCTTTTACTTCAAACTTTTTGGCAGATCTGGCAAGAACCGTCTTCTCTCTCCTCCTGTTCTATTAGGCTACAGTGGGTCCTTGGACATTCATTTCTCCCAAGGAACGACTTGGCTGATGAGCTGGCCAGACGGGGAGCGCTACTTGCACCCTCTGCAATCCCTTGTAGTCTCTCTCCTCTTATCTCTTGTATCTACTCTTTTCTCAGACTGGCAGCAAACTGTCTCATCTAAATTCTTCAACACACAGGTTCCCTCGATTGCCACCCAGGAACTCATGCTCCCTTGTAGCACTCACTGTGTTTGCTCTTGTCTACACTGCAACGGACACAGCCTTCTGTTAAGTTTTTACCTTTGTAGTATTGGCAGAATCGAGAGCCCTTCCTGCCGCACCTGTGGACACTTGTCTCAGGACACCTCTCATCTTATTCTGCACTGTCTAGCTATGGACTTTTTGGCAACTCTTGGTCTCTCTACAACCTCTGGTCCAGGCCCTGGAAAGTTGCCCGACTTCTGGGGGTCCATGGTCTTCCACCTTATCCCCAACCCTCAGAAGGGGTCGGGTAATCAACAATAACAACACAAACTTCCATTTTGCTTGTAATCACAGTTCATCAAAATTCATGAAATCTATGATTATGACCCAAGACTAAATAATTTCCATATTTTTGACCACGAGTCTCTAAAACAATGTCCCAAAAAATAAATAACCATTTATAACACTACAATTAAGCAGAAAATAAATTGCAGAAAGTAAGGTGTTTATATTCTCAAAGCTTTTTGTCTAACACTTTTCATGAGAATCCATTGGAAATACAGTGAAAAAGATGAAGTGAGTCGCTTATATAGAGACACAGTCGACAAAAAGAAAAATTCTCAATCAGGATTGGTAGAAGAAGCAGCCAATAGATGGAGTAGAAACTAATGTGCAATTTTTAGGCCATACATGAATTCCTTTTGTTTGCATAAATTTGGTTTAGATGTTTTGATTTAAGTGGCTTCAAGGGTAAAGAAATGAAAAGCAGTACAGTCTTGGGCAAGAATGGAAAATTTGCCATTGTTGTATTCATGAACACATGACGAGTTTGGCAAAAGATGTTGCCCTATAACAGAAAAAGAAGTTTTAGCTTTAAGGGTTCTGATTGGCTTGCAAGAGTGGGCTAATGTGCTTCAGTGTTTAGAAGTATGTCCCTGAAGAATGGTTTTAGGTGCATGCCGCTCAATCTTCTATTTATGTTGCAGCATGTACATACAACTATTCTTCAGGGACATACTTCTTAACACTGAAGCGCATTGGTCCACTCTTGCAAGTCAATCAGAACCCTTAAAGCTAAAACTTCTTTTTCTCCGCTATAGGGCAACATCTTTTGCCAAAGTTGTCTTGTGCTCGTGAATATGATGGTAAATTTTCCATTCTTGCCTGAGGCTGTACTGCTTTTCATTTCTTTACCCTTGAAGCCACTTAAATCAAAACATCTAAACCAAATTTATGCAAACAAAAGAAATTTGTGTATGGCCTAAAAACTGCACATTAGTTTCTACTCCATCTATTGGCTGCTTCTTCTACCAATCCTGATTGAGAATTTTTCTTTTTGTCAACTGTGTCTCTATACAAGCAACTCACTTCATCTTTTTTACTGTATTTCCGATGAATTCTCTTGAAAATTGTCAAACAAAAAGCTTTGAAAATATAAATACTTTACTTTCAACAATCTTCAAATCCTGTACAACTAATCAACTCTTCAGAAAATAAATGAAAAATTTAAAAGCATGCAGTGGGCTTTTTTCATACTACATCTTAAAAAAATAAATAAATCAACAAAATACATCTCGTGTTCCTTTCTTCAGGTTTTATCTTTGATTGTAATACATATTCTTTTCCTTCCGTTCTTTTGCTATGTTTTGAAAAATGTCATATAATTCATTAAGCTACGTTATATTGTAAATTGCTTTTATTTTGCTATGTATTAAGAAGTGGGGATTAGTATGATGATATAACTTCGCTAAGTGTTGGATGGATGGTAAATAAAGAAGTTAGTCCCGATTTTCAAAGGAAAAGAAAATGTAAAAAGTTGTAATGCATACAGAAGAGTAAAGTTGTTAGAGCATGCCATGAAGGTAGTTGAAAGAATGCTGAAAATTAGTAAAGGTTGTTGAAACACAATTCAGTGTTTGTCACTGGTCAGGCACCCAAATTCTATCTGAGCCAGCACAAATCAAGGCCAGGGCCGAGGGTCTATTCTTTTACCACCCTGGGCTGCTGCACTGCCCAGATTAGATGCTGGCAGTTGTGGTGTTAAGCCAACATCGAGTTGTGTCATTCAAAACCTGCAGACCTTGTGTTCCTCTTGGTACATGGTGTAAGAGACATGAAGATATGATGTAATCTGCAGTTTGCTCAGTGGTGCCACATTCGCAATTTGGTGATGGAGCAAGACCCCATTTGTACATGGATGAGTGAAAATGCCCTACACCAGTCCGCAGGCGATTGAGCCTTGGGTAAGTTCTGGGCAGACTCATTCCAAGTGGCTTTGAACTGACCCTGGGAATGAAAGCACGGACCCTTAAATTACTCTCCAAGTAGTCTGCGTTCCATTTATGTTTCATCCACTGCTTCATGCAGATGTCCAGTATAGACAAACTACCTAATAGTTTCCACGCAGCTGGCACAAATGGTTGTCTTGATCTAAGTCTCCCCAGGTGCACATCCTGCTGCATAACCAAGTGTTCATGCAGTACATAGTCGAAATCATGGATAGCATGGTTCGCCAAGAAGAGTGTCACTCCTAATCAGCAGATCAAGCCTTTTTGAAATCAATCATCCCACTTATGTAAAAAGGCTAAGTGTTAGGCACCAAAAGTGATTCCCACGTTTGTGGTAGAAATGTGAAAAGACAAAAGGACAAAGGAAATTGCAAAATCAGTTAAGTGATTGCATCAGAAAGTGGAATCAGTGAAATTGTTTAGGTACTTGGCTGAGGCCAAGAATGCTGGTAGTGTACATGAAGTGATAACAGCAAGAAAAAGAATTGGTAGAATGCGGTTTCAAAAATGTGAGAAATCACTTAGACGAAAAAGATTTTCAGTAAAGATGACTAGACAAATCTGTTCAAGATGTGTAAGGTCATCAGTGACACACAAAGTGATTCATGATGTTTAAAGGAAAATGCAATGGCGATTTTGAAAAAATTCAGACCGATGGCAGGAATGATATGTAGTGTAAAAAGAAGGATAAACCAAAGCTATAAACTAATGGATGTGCTGAGGTTGGACGAAACATTGAAAGGCAAAAGAATGTTAAAATTTGGGTCTATTTTGTGGAGATAGCAAAGATGTGTTAAAAAAGTTGATGAACTAACTGGTAAAAGATAAAAACAAGGAATACTGCAAACAACAGCATGAAAACATCGAAAGAAAAAATCAAAAACATTTGCCTACAGATAGAAAGCCAGAAATCTGGCAAATTGAAAATAAGAGTGCACTCTATTGTAGGCATATGAAGTAAATCTGGCCCCCACCGTTCACAAGGAAAACATTAAATTAAAAAACATGTACAAATGCTAGCCACTAAAATTGGTTTGTCACTTAAAGAGAAATATTATTATACTTACCATCACAAATTTCATATTGAAAGCCTGGCTGTGGGTGACTACTGGTTCCATAAAATTTCAACCTCCATTGTAATTGTCTCATTCTGCTCACATCACTAAAAGTATAAAAACTAAAACAATTTCTGCTAGGTATCATTTCTTAAATGCATATATAATATTTTTCTATGGAGGCTGGATATTTGTCGATTTTAAACCATTTTTTCCTATGTAGCACAGGATTGGACATGCTGATTCCATGTATGTCAATTACTACACACTTGCCTTCGAACCAGACTTTTTGCTGGAGCATTGTAGCACTTTAAATTACAGATGCCCTTCCTAGTAAATACCAATGATGCTTTTATACAATTTCAACTCCAGACTTTTTGATCCAAAGCCCATAATAATAAACCACTACACCATGGCAGCTACTAGGCTAGACATTTGTCAGTACTGATATAAGATGTAAATAAAACAATGTATTGATTTGCTATTTCATCAGCTAGCATGAACAGTCAGCCATAACAAAAGATCTCTGGCCTTTATTTATAAAGAATATAAGAAAAAACTGGTGGAAATACAAAGTAATCATAATAAGAATCACAAACAAGTATAAGTGTATGATTATATTTAATTAAGCATATTCAGGTTGAACAGCATCCTTGCTTGACCTTTATCACAAAAAAGACAGTGTTAAGAAAAACTCGGCAAGTTTGCCAGTTGTGTTTCTGGGCAAGACATTTAATGGGATATCTTGTTATGTGGCAGAATGATGACGATATCAAGAGAATACTTTTTAAAGTGACCTCATCTGACAAAAATATAGCAAATTGAGCACAAACCCACACAAAGAAATTACCACAAGGCTGCAAACAAGCTAGAAAAAGTACCCAACATATTTTTTCCAAGAGCACAACAACAAAAAGCCCATAAACGTTCCACAAACATAAGGCAAACAGGTGAATGACACAAACATGACATTAAAAAAAAAACAATTTATGTTTTAGAAACGTTTGATAAAACTAAACATATTCTCAATGAAATTGGATTACAGGTATCTATGAAACCTCATTCAGTTATTGGTAAATTCCTTTTTTCTCCCAGAAAGACCCTCAATGAAAAAAATACCAAGCACAGTATTCCAAGTTCCATGTCATGACTGCAAGATTACTTAGATTGGCCAAACAAAATGAGACTTAAAGTAACAACTTCATGAACACAAGAGGGCTATTAAAGTATAAGTACTAGAGAAATATACTATTTGTAAACACCTTATTACAAAATAGATTGGAATTGAGCAAAACTGAGAAAAATTATTTAAAAAACCTTTTGACAGAAAGCTCACTTATCAGCCCACACTCTAACAACTGTGGTAAAATTTCACTTCTCTGCACAGAAATTTAACACAACAATAGAATTTGCTCTGATGCCATTATCACATATCTTTTTGTAGTTAACCTACATCAATTTGTTGACATGGCTACTATCTTTAACGATTATGTTCAAACAGATTAATTATTTGACAATCAGAACTAACAATTTTTGCGCACGTAGCCATTATGAAATGACCCAAGTTGTTTGAATAGTAACTTGTCGTTATTGCTCTAATGATGTTAGCCAATATGGGTAATGAAAGATTAGCCAAAATAAAGACACCACCAATTTAATTAGTGGGGTTATTACTCATCTACAGAACAAAAAAAGCATAAACTGTAATTTCTGTTTAATGCCAGGTGAATAACTCAATCACATATCTATGCTATAAAGCAAAGTTCTGTCTGTACATATGTATGTACAAGCACTCCTACAAAACTACTGGGTACGAACATCAACCTTAGCACGATTGATGATCTCCCCCAGTTGAGTGCCATAAGGGAGTTTGTGACATCATATTTAAAGATATTTTTATGTTTGCATTTCTTAACCAAGAAAAACCAGTTTTTGCTTAAATAAAAGCCAGTCCCCAACTTATCAATTTTAAAAAATTTTACCCGTTTAGGGTGAAACAAGATGTCACAGTCAATGCTTGATTGCTCTATGAATTTTCTCAAAAGTGCCAATAATACAAATGTGATCAAACTTTTTTGGGAGATATTGACTAGGTGCTTTTGTTAAAAACCAAAGCTATTCTTACGTAGTAATTAATGACG
Organism: Trididemnum clinides; assembly: GCA_963675345.1. Classification (NCBI taxonomy): domain Eukaryota; kingdom Metazoa; phylum Chordata; class Ascidiacea; order Aplousobranchia; family Didemnidae; genus Trididemnum; species Trididemnum clinides. The sequence continues at coordinate 35,756,891 of OY776297.1, forward strand.
GGACAGGTCCTGCTGATGAGTCCAAAAGGACAAAATGCATCCAGGGATGGTCTTGTCAAATTATGGGAGGGAGGCTTTTATTATTTGCAATACCATTACTCTGTGAAATAACCATGTCATTTGTGTGAACATGCATATAAAGCACGTAGATTGCCTCTATAACTCAATAAATCAATATATGATTTGATTATCGTGATCATGTGCTATGTCCATAGAGGTAAGGGTTTTAAATAGATCTCGCTTACTATAAACTCTCTGAGTGGTACACTGCATCTTCGATATGGATGGGATCCCTGTACCAAAGTGATAGCATGCACCACGCGTGTGATGTGTGCAAAGGAATTTGTACTTGGATAATACATTTTCATATTATTGCAAATATGGGGTTTTCGCTTTTGGTAATGATGGGACAGGCCCTGCTGATGGGTCCAAAAGGATGAAACGCGTCCAGGAATGGTCTCATCAAATTATGGAAGGGAGGTTTTTATTATTTGCAATACTATTACTCTGTGAAATAACCACGCCATTCATGAGAATATGCATATAAAGCATGTAGATTGCCTCTATAACTCAATAAATCAAAGAGAGGTTATAGTCTCTAAAAGAATATTAGCTTGCAAATCTTTTCTGAAGAGCAATATTCTATTTTGAAATGAGGATATTGGAAAAAAACTCAATCGAATGCAAATCCACTTTTAAGGCATTTGAAAATAAAATTGATTTGTTTGTAACTAAAATTCAAGCGCCAACTCTTGACCCTGAAAGTGAAGAAGTTGGTGCAACTATTGCTGGTTACATAACAAAAAAACTTGCTAAACAGTCCAAATGTTCTGCTTGCAAAATGTTCCTTAACACGAATTCTGAAATAGAATGCCAATATTTTCAATTCTTGTCTAGGGGTGGCTAAACTGCTCCCTCAGTAACTGTACCTATAACATGCACAATTTGTTTGCAGTGGCTTTATTGCATCAGATGTAATAAAGGATATCATCAAAAAAAGCATCTTATCTTGCTAAAAAGCTGCAGAAATGGTTTTGCAGAGGTACTTATGTTTATGTGTTGACTTTATATATGAAACACATTCAAATTGGGGAGTTCAATTAGTTACCAAGATTATTGTAAATGTTCACTACAACAATAGTCAAAAGATTGTGAACTCTACTACAAAGGATGACCTATTGTCTTTTAAAGAAAGGCATAGGCAAAAGTAAATTGACTTTTTATAACAATTTAATGCATGCTTAAAGCAATTAAACAAAAGTTTGGGATGCGTTTTTTGCAGTTTACTGTAAATAGGTTTTATTTCATCAACCCACAACAAAAGGCTTGAAAATGTGACATGACCGCACGTATCTTATAGATGGCCATGAGCCAACATATATGAATTCAGAAAAGTTCAAAGTCAAGGTACTTCTACAGAAAAAAATAAAAATGATGGAGGAAAATATAAGTAATAACACTGCTATAATAATTGTTTCACAGATGCTTCCAAAACACCAAGGAAAATACAGAATATACCAGAGGTTGAAGCTGACGTCCTTGCAATCTCAACATGTGCATCTGATCTGCATGTACAGAGTTGTAAAAACACCACATTAATTTCTTTTCAGACAGTTTGAGAGCACTCAAATCCACATAAGTTCAAAATTCGAAATAGTGTGGGTGTGCAGCAAGATACTAAACAAATAACAATCATGGCTGAAAGTAGTGATATTTTTACTTTTCATTGAGTACCACAGATTTGGTCATTCATCTACTAGCCTGCTGTTCATTGGCCATCAAAGATTAAACATCTTCTCAGGACCAATTTTTTTGTTTTAGAATTAATTTTATTTTAAGTTTTAGCTGGTATATTTTAGAGTCTAGCATAAAAATTCACAAAAAATGGTTTGTAAATTGAGACTTTTAAAAGTTCAGCATGCTCAAATCAAGGCTCTTCACAAGGATATTCTGAATGATTAATTGGTAACCAAATAAGATGCAGTAAGAACACAGCTCACAATGCGTGAACTTTCAGAATAGAGGCCCTTATTAAGATGCACAAAAAAACATGTCAAGGGATGAAAACATAGGGAGGAAAGCAGTTTGATAGCCTACAAGTTCTGCATGCAAGATTTAGTCTGCACTGCTTACAAACGATGCAAATGTCAGTCCAAAAATTGTAAGGTAAGATTTGGTTGATAAATTTATTTAGAAAACCTTCAAATCTAAAAAAACAGGATAACACAGGCTGTAAAAAAGATGCACATGATTTTTTCAAAAAGCATGCAAAATAGACAATTCAGCAATGGCGACAAAAGTTGTTTTTGGATTAATTTACAGTACAGCAGTTTAACTGCATGCAAATGCTATGCCTGCAGACCTGTCAATAAGCTACACAAAACGATTTGATGAGTGGTACACAGACCAGACCTTGAAACACCTCCTAAGTGTCATGCTTTGGGATGCAATGTCAAAAAATGAAAAGTCAAAAAATGTCCAAAAAGATTTGATTCTCATCGTGATTAGTGCAAAGCCTGCAGAGAAACAATGCCAGCAGAGCAAAACTTCACATTATTGAAAAAGTGCCATGTGAACACTGAAATCGAGCTAACGGAAGCGCTGCTAATCAAACACCTCAAGCCATCCCTAAACATAAAACTCGATCATTCTCAAGGAGCGAAGTTGCTTCTGCACGAGTTTCATTGGGAGGTACAGAGCTAAAAATTTACTAATTAAATCATTAGTGTCCAGTATCTTAATATCATATTAAAGTTAATTTAGAAATTGAAGCTTTATTTGTTTAGCCCTGATGAAGTCCCCGAGAGGGGATTAAAAGCTTCTGAGAATTTTGTTATGTTAATTATTCTTAAGATAATTTAATTATGTTCAAGAAAGTATTATTTTGGGTTTTTGTTTGGTTCCTCAAAACCTGGAAGAAAAGTTCCCCCTATCTAAAATAATTGGCGTAAAGGAAAATGTTGATTTCAGTGGTTTCCTCACCTGCAATGAAATTTGTGTTCTAACAATTATTTTGTATAGGAAAGCAGGAGCCGGAGTAGTCTATTGTGCCTACTTAAAGAAGTAGCCAATAAACTTCCAGCATTAAAAAGAGTACCTTGAGAGTAATTTATTTAGAACTAAAATGTTGTTATATATTTTGAGCAATCAGTGGTTTATAACGCAGTTAGCAAGCAACAAAAAATTCTTAATATGTTCATGTGTACTGTGATAAGTAAATCTTTTGTTAGCATGAATCAACAATGCTTTGATAAGACCAGACAAAAACTTGAACTTAATTCATTTTTCAGTGTAAATAACTGAAATAGTGAAAATATTAATATGACTATTTAATCAAAAACATGTCCAAAGTTTGGAACCCTTTTTAAATTTCTGGTAATGATTCTGAAAAAGCAGAGTGTCTTCTTTGTGAGAGAAGTAGCACCTCCAGATTTATTACAAGAGGTAAATCATCCAGATATTACTCTACTAAGCCTGAATGGAACCATCTGGAAAAAAGGCATGCTAGGGAATACTGCACTCTTCAAGAAAAAAGGGGGCAAGAAGAAACACCTAGTATATTTCAAATTAAACTGTCACATACTACTTTGGTGCAACCTACACGAAAAACAATGATTCAGCAAATAAGAAATCTTGATTTTAACCATTCCAAAGCAATGGAAACAACATTTGCTATTTGTAAGCATTAACTCTAAGTATGTTTCAAATATATTTACAAAAGCGTTTTGACAACAAAATTGGTTGAATTTAATGCTGAGTGCAACCAAAATTTTGTCACTATATTACACTCTCAAGTGAAAAATACAGACTAGGGGGCCTATGACATGGCCTCCCTCTTTGGTCTTAGCTGCACTTGCTTTCTAAAAAATCTCCAAAAAAAATAATAAAAATTAAACCTTAGCATGATGGCATTACAAAGATGGCATTGCAAAGACAAGGCGCTAGGCTATATATGCATTTAATCTGCTTTTTCAGATCAGAGTGTAAACTGATCTCATAGTGGATATGCAGCCAAAATCAACCAATTTGTCAACCCTCCCTTTTAAGCAATGCAATACGTCATCAGTTGAAGTCTCAGCGCTTCTGCATGTGTATAGTTGGATTTTTTTGTTTTTAAGGATAATGTTAATGAGTGGGTTACTTTTGCTTGCGACTGGACATGCCCAGCTGATGAGTCCAAAGGGACAAAATGCGTCCAGGGATGGTCTCATCTAAATTGGTTGGGTGGTATACTCATTATTGTTTCCTGGCATATCCATTTTAATAAATTGTTAATGCCCCTTACGCACGTATGCTGCTTCGCCAATTAGGTGCAACGTTTACAATTTCCATATCTTTGCCTATAATTTTCAAATCAATAAAAATTAAATAATTGAGACAAAAATTGGCAAAATCAATGCCAAATGACTTTTGATATTTTAAGGTTTCTATGCAAAATATTCTGCCCCCTTTTAGCAAATGGTGGCTGCACCACTGCTTTTAGTCATTTTCTTTCAATTTAGGTGCAACGTATACAATTTCCATATCTGTGCCTATAATTTTCAAATCAATAAAAATTAAATAATTGAGACAAAAATTGGCAAAATCAATGCCAAATGACTTTTGATATTTTAAGGTTTCTGTGCAAAATATTCTGCCCCCTTTTAGCAAATGGTGGCTGCACCACTGCTTTTAGTCATTTTCTTTCAATTTTTTTGCTTATTTTTTTTGCAGAGGTGCATAGACCTTTTTTCAAGCTGTCAATGCCACTGGTATACATGCATTTCTACCACAACCATGTAGCAGACGATGGTAAATTCCACAAAGTGGTTTTACAAAATGCACTACTAACTGGAACATTTGTGGGATAAATAAAACAATTATAGGACTAGGTATGTATTTTTATTCCTGTACTTATTTGCCTATGTCGGAACAAGAAAACATAAATCATGGACTTGTGATCTTAAATGCAACTATGAAATAGTTGTGAGTAGGTGTACCAGTTAATATCTGATTTTGGAAAACATATCAATCACTTTATTATTTTAATTTTGTATTACTGTTTCCCTTATCTTTGGTGAACAAAATATCAAGGGAAAACAGTAATCAAGACCAAAAAGAAGTATAGTGTTTCTAAATAACTTTACTCCATATCAATAAAGTGTCTGCCTCAACAAACAGTAATACAGTCAACTAAGAAATAAGTTATTGTGAAAACAAGTAATTTTGCTCATGCATCTTCAGCTTTCATAAAAAAATCAAAATAGCACTAAAAATTTACAGATAAATAAAAATGAATTATCAATAATTAAAATTGGTGACATTAAGAGAACACTATAACATATGCCTAAACTCTTAAGAACTTATACATAATACCCAAAACACTAGAAAAAAATAGAAACCAACCAGAAGAAAGTTAGAGGATTGAAAGCATACCATATGTATAATAAATACCTAATAAAAAATAAAGAGAAAATACCAAAACTAGGGAACATGAATGCAAGTAACTACAAAAGAAGATAAAATCAAGCAAGAGATACATGGAAAATAAAATTAAAGAACAAATAAACAGCAAAAAAGCAAGGGGGTTCTGATCCCAAACTATCAACAAACCAAGAACAGAGCAAAAAACACCACTCAAAAAACAAAACATAAAATTTCAATGAAAACAAAAATATAAAACTCCAGGGCCAACTGAAATAAACACTAACACCGCACAAAAATTCAACTATAGGAAAACAACTAGGCTAAGTCAATAAAATTCTAAAAACTTCATAAGATTGACAAAAGCTAATAGGGGGTCTATAATAACCTACAACTATTACCCTAAAACACAAATAATTATCTCCACCTCCTCTCAAATTATATTCAAACTAAAACGCAAGATAAAATTTCATACACATTGGTGTAAAATAAAAATGTTAAGTCTTATTACAAAATAAGCAATTTGCTCTATTGAAAAATAATTTGTAAAATTTGTTAAATTTTTGAAATTTTATTTATTTAATTTTTAAGGTTCTCTTATCTATTTTAAGTGCTGGTGGGTCATTTTCATTTATACAAAAATTTTGTGTGCACTTTTGTCCAATGTTGATTTTTAAACAGAAACTGAAGATGCATAACCAAAGTCAATTTTTCTCATATAAATAATGTCATAAAGAACTTTTTTTGCTGTTTGTTAAAAGTAGACTCTTCAATATTTCCATAGCAAACAAAATTAACTAAAGTTTGTGAATGATATGCTCTTTTGTGAATAACACCATTGTTTAATCAAAAGCAAAGAGATCAAGATCAGGGCCAATTTGGCACCCACCCAAATGGTTAAATTAGTTTTCCACTGTCCATATTTAAGGAAAGAAATTGATAAATATTTGTGAAACAATAGGCTGTTTTGTAAGACCAGTTTTGATTTAAAAGTAAAAAAGCAGGGATTAGAAGCATAATTACATATAACAAACTCCCAAGTTTTATGGAAAATAAAATTGGACAATTACCTTACCAATGAGTAAAACTTCATGCCAAGGGCGCAGATTTGCTTAAAAACAGCAAGAGGTGTACTGCGGTTGAGTACAAATCATGTGAGAAAGACATGGCCACTTTCCTTGCAATGCAAAAACCAGGACATATAAGCACAGCCAAAAAACTCGATATCATAAATATAATAATGAGATCCATCACACCAAGCCATACAATATGCTTACCGCTGAAAAGTTTATTTCTTAAAATGTAAAAGAACTATCACTTGGCCCCCCACTATCAATTTTGACTTGCTCTTCTTTTACTTGTAAGAAAAAATAAATTATAGCCAGTGAAATAATAAGTTCGTTTGTGAGTTAGACCAGTATTAATAAAACACGTTTTGGAGTATTGGTCCAGATTTACATAAAATTTTGGTATCTGCTCTCACAAATGCCTTTAAAATAAAGCTGGTGCACTTGGCTGAACCAATGTCTTTTTAACTTGGCATAATTGCTGGGTAGTCCAGCTGAGTGACGAGTAGGGCAGTATTTTATATATGCAAAATCTAGTTGATTTTACTTATTTTAGCCATACTGAAGAATGCTATGAGGTGTTTTCAAAGTTCAAAAAGCAATCCTAAGTTTATGAAATTTCCCAATTTCAGTTTTGTTGGTACAGCTTAAATTGTCACCAGACGATTAGAATGATAGTGTTTAGACTGAGAGTGTCTTAAGGCTGTTGGATGCAGGAAAAGCATGGCAAATCCTAATTTACTTTTAAAGCACATTGTTGTTGTGTGTATCAATTGTACAGGCAACAATTTTTGTCATCTACAAAAGCTTTCTAATGTTTATTTTGTTTACTACATGAAAACAACAAGTTATTTGCCAAGCTATACACCGTTTAACACTGCACAATTTCAGCTTTTTGCTTACTGAATTTTTTTTTAAATGACTGAAAAATAATGTTGTAAGTCACTTTTAAAAACATTAAAATCGTCATTTCATGTTTTGTTTACAATTTGTCCTCCTTATATGGTACTTTGTTTTCTGGTAAATACACAGTTATGGTGTTTGGTAATTATTACCCTTGATTCTATATACGGTAAGAAAAAATTACAAATACAGTATCCCTTGTGTTTTGTTTACACCATACCAGAGTGCCACCACGCTGTGCATCACCATACCAAGAAGTCTTTTTCCGCATTTTCCATTGAACACAAGTGAAATCCTTATGGCGTGTTTTTTGTGGATACTATGATCACCACAGACAGTGATACATCCATAATGGTCCCAAAACATTCTGCAGTATGGGCTGAAGTCCCTACTGCCACTTGGCCTTGACAAGAACAACATCAAATAGAATATGTAGCGAGTGAAAGGTAAATAAAAACATTTTATGTTTATTTCTTTTGTGCAGTACTTCACATTTTTTATAAGACTATTTCCATGTATTTTCATGTCTGTAGGGATGAACTTTGACGTGCTGGAACACATCCCTATCATTACATGTTATAATGGGTTTGGTATATGATAATTTTGATTTACAGTAAGGCTTTCAGAAATGTATATTTACCATATAACGAGGACGTACTGTACATACATTAGTGGAGCTATTTAGGCAAAGCACAATAAAAAATATATACACCAATAAGATTAAAACTATTAAAAAAAGATTTTCTTGGACAGTTTGATGGTGAAAATATTAGAAATTTCATATTAAAACTTCCTAAATTAGGGCACCCTCAAAACTACTCTTATTAATATCAAATAATCAATGTTTTGTAGTCAAAAAAAGTTTGTATATTCATTAATATTAACCCAATACATTATTCTGCTCAGGACGTTTTCTAAACAATAAAATCTCTGACGTGTCAATGCAAGTCAGCCACTGTAACTAACATTGCATTCTCTGCACACCTTATTTTTGCAAATTACTCATATCAAGAGCAAGTTTTCAAAGTCCCAAAATAGTACAATAACTTTGTCATTTCTTAACTAAAAAACAGCTGTCTGCATTACTTAAAAATGCAAAACGCTACCATACCTGGAACTATTGTACCAAATAAGTTCTTTTTGTAAGAAAACAAAGGCATTAAGCAAGATATCTATCATTTAATAAGGCCCCTAATTTTAATACAAAAAGAGCTGATAATTAATAAATTACATATGTTAGATAAAACTTTTAACTAAAAAAATGATGTAGAAAAGCAATGAAATCAGAAAAATACAAAGATTGGCAATGAGTAGGTTAAAAAAATTATGAAAATTGCTTTTAACACTAGAATGACCAAGCTTGTCAATTGACGCATTTGAAGTATTTAATTTCTTGTATCTCTGCCAAATATCAATATTTTCTGCTGAAACTTCTCAACATTTTATATATTACAACATCAAGGTTGTGCATTTTTTGAGGGTTTTACGACTAAAACAACAAATTTAGTTATATACCTAGAACAACCAAGCTTGTCAATTGACACACACAGCTGAAAATTTTACCTAGAGTTCACAAAAGGTTTAAAGCCTGCAGAATTACTACAACCTGAGAAAGCAGACAATGTGACAATTTGTTTTGTCTGAGAAATAATTGAATATTGAGAGTTCATAGCAGGCATTCTACTTTACTGCAGAAATGCAAGCTTGTTGAGTGATTTTGTTTGAGACTAGCATGTGCTTGCAAGGAATAGAGGAGGAAAAGCAGGCACTGCTGTGGTACAGTGAATGCTGTTGTCATCAATAACAGTGTTATATTCTATGATTTATGCAAGTTTTTAGGATATGTTGCAGGTGTTGACTTGCCATTGTCTTTTCAGATTGCTTTTAAAACATGATTTGCTAGTGATGGTGTATTCATTATATCAAGAAGTTTTACTGCTCTGCAGGCTTTATTGCGGTTACAAGATATTTTAGTAGATTGTTTGAATGGCGAAGACTGCAACAGCAAGATAGATAACACATTAGGAAACGATCTAGAAGAAGTGGAGCTTAATTCAAGTGGGGAAAAATCAGCTGTCAATTGTGCGTGCTAGCTAAGATGATTACAATGATCCACTGAATCAAGTGCTGGTAAATCAGAACTTGATTGGAAAAGACGGAACAGTCTGGCAAGCTTTGGCTGCTTCCCATGTACAATGTGGGTATTGCAACAGCAAAATGCACTGAGCATCAAGCCTGGCCCAACTGCATTTGCGACAACCAGAATTAGGGAGAACACCCCACTGTCATCCTTTTGCGTTTTATTTGATGAAGCAATACTCAGAAACATAAAAAATGCTCTGTAGCTGAGACCCATTGCACTTCTGACAAAATAAACTGGGATGTAACACTTGATGAGCTGGAAAAGTTTATTTATTGGGAGAGGGATTTTAGAACAGAGAGATTTTCCTGTGCAAAGTTTATGGAAATCAACCTAGGATTTCCAATGTTCAACAACACTCTGTTAAAAAAACGATTCAAGGAAATAATGTGATTCCTACGTTTCAATGTGAAGAGTGATAGGCATCAAAGGGTGATACATGACAAGTTTTGCTTGGCTTCTTTGTTGTGCAACCCTTTTTTTGAGAACTATCAGAAGATGTATGTACCTGGCTCTTACATTACTATTGACGAGCAATCACTGCCATCTAAGGCTATATGCAGGTTTATTCAATACATGCTAAATAAGTGGGATAAGTTTTGAATCAAGTTCTGGATGGGGGTTGAGACGGAAACAAAATATCTGTTGAATAACTTTCTGTATCTTGGGAAAGATAAGAGCAAGGACACTTCTGTAAGTCTGCCAAAATATGTTGTGACAAAACTGAGGCAACCAATTTTTAAGCATGGCTATAATGTAATTTGTGACAATTTTTTCACAATTCTTGATGTTATCCTGCATCTAGCAGATCAAAAATGCAGTGTTGTTGACACAGTCTGACAGAATTGAACAGAACTGCCAGAATTCGCCAAAAAAACTAGCTGCAGCACGAAACTTACCGTTTGTCTCCATTCAAACAGCTACCATTACTTTCTTTATATCAGTGTAAAAACAAATTGTTTTTCTTTCATTCCCATTCATGTGTTTTGCAATGTTATCTGGCACTGATCAACACCTGGATTCTCTTCTGATATACTGGAAGTCAGGCATAAGTCGTTGAAAGTTCCCCAACATGTGGTTGAAGAACTTAGAGGGACAACTCCAAGAGACAATGCTGGAAAAACAAACCTCCAGAAAAAAAAGCAAAAAGCATGTGCAAACTCAAAGTATTGTAACCAAACAATGGATTCGTGCAACACTTGCTGAAGCACAGTATGTGGTAAATGTGCTATAAAAATTTTCCCAAATTGTGTTGATTGAATGCAACCTACAAGCTGCTTATTTTTGCGAACTGTTATGGTTATGGTTTTGTAAATGACAACTTGTTGATTTATTTATTCCTTTTAAATGCTGCTAGTATCCAAAATCTGTGATTTATGTTTTGCAAATTGCTTTTTAAACTTTACATTTTTCTTGCTAATTATGTATTATATGATGTTTGATTATTTCTAAAGTGGAACAAATAACATCTCAACTTCCAGAATGCTTTCTTGACCAAACAAATGAATGAATTAAAGCTTATCTACTTTGTGCGTCAATTGATGCACTTGGTTGTTCTAGGTAGTTTGAAAGTGCAGTCATTCTAGTGTTAAAACTAAGTTTCTTGAAAAGCATCTTTGAAAGTTACCGATATCGTTGATAGCGCTTGTAATTGCGTACTTCCAGTTTCCACACTCCCATAGGATTTTCTCCCCAGTGGTGAGTAGTCATAAACTCCCATCCACTAAATCCTGCTTTTGAGCGATCAAAGTCTCTGTAATTTGGGATAATCACAATAATAATCTATCACGTAATTGCAAATACAGGTTGAATATAATACATACCTTCGTTCTAAAATCTTTGACACAGTTCCTGATGGTGAAGTAAGATAAATACTAATACCACTACGCTGAATATCAGTCAATGTCATTTCCAATACAACATGTTCTAAATATGCAATCTCATTTGCTTCATGGTGACACGCTTGAGTTTCCATAGTAACCACTACATTGTGAGCTGAATCCGCAGTTCTAGAAGTAACAACATCAAACAATTCAACAGTTATACCACCCATAGGCATGTACAAACCTGTTGACATATTGTAATGAAGTGATACACTTTTTTTGTATTGGAACTTCACTCCACAAACGTGAGACGTAAGTCCCAGCAGCTGCATCAAGAAGTCCAAAGCCAAAAACGTGAGAAACATTGAAGCCAGCCCCATTAACTACCCAATCATCAGCTTGCAGTCCATTAGCTTTGGAAGTGCGGACGATGACATGTTGAACATCTCGCCAAGTCAAATTTGAATTGGCTTGTAGCATTAAAGCAATTACCCCAGCTGCCATTGGGGCAGATGCAGACGTACCAGTGTGACCTTGAGTACAAGAGCGATGAAGATCAGTTGTTATCTGTGCAACAAAACTATTCTAAATGTAAAATTTCAGTAAAATCCTAAATAACCACAGATTTTAAAGAATAAAAAGCAAATTAACTTTGGCAAAGAGGTAAAGCAACATAAAATCCATATTGTTGTTACAGCAAGCAAGTTCGATCAATTAAAAATCATTTCAATTAGTAACTTATCTTAAATTCCAAACGTTTTTGACTTTCATAAAACCCTTTTAAGAATTAAGATCTATAATTGTGGCACAATAAAGTACAACAATATACAACAATTACAAAAAAAGACACATTATGAAGATATAATACTTCTAAAGACTGTAAAAAAATAGCCAACTTTAAAATGATAAAATGGTTGAGAGAGATAAGGTGCAATAAGTTTTGTACAGGTCATTAAAATTAAGGTTGCAGCATTACACCACAGGCAAGCACCTCAAAATTATGTCAAAAGTCCTACATGGAATGTGGTATTACATTAACACATTTCCTGCAATGGGACCCACTGGTGGGTTCCACTCTATTTCTAGCTGCTGTGATGGGACCCACCGGTGGGCCACGAAAATATTTTTACATATTTTTTAAATTTAAAAATTGAAGCATTTTTAGAATGAATTGTGATGTTCCAATGCGTGATTTTACTGGCAAAAGGTTAAATGTCCCATTGCAGCAGCTAGAAATAGAGTGGGACCCATTGCAGGAAACGTGTTAACATGAAGTACGTACAGTTGTTGCCAAAAAGTAATGAACACTTAGCAAAAATAAAGCTCCACTTGCATAGCATTGTTTATTACGACTAGAGCTGTATCAGTTTATAAGAAAAGTTTTATGAGTTTTTGCTTTATAATCTGAATTACACTTCCTCAACATGGTAAAAGAATTAATGTTATATAGTCAATTGGAGTAGGTGCAGTATGACAAAATGTGATCCTTAATTGTGCTTTTCTTGAGTCTGCTAAACTTAGATGCTCCCTTATTCTGGTGATCAAATATGCTGGGAAGACCTACTAATGTACCTGAAGTTGATATCACATGAACAAGTAAATTTGTAAACAACATTTAAGCACAGCTCGAAGGTGTTACTGATTTTAGATAAAAATATTGTCCCCCTTTATTTGTGGAATATAAAGGAATTCGCTTTACATCAAACAGTTGTAACCATAATTGAGAAAGAGCTTTCACAAAATGAATTGACCTTTCACCAGCATTTGGAATAAAAATAGGAGATAAGGTAGCACTATGTACTACTTTGTTATTCCGTTTTCTTTTGTTCTGCTTAATGAATTTTTATGCACTATTAATTTTTATGCATCACTTTGTCTTGCAACTTTTAATTTGAATTTAATGCCAAGGTGTCAGTTTCAGCAAGTACACGTCAGCATACAAGCGTGTGAGCAATCTTAAGTTTTATGTTGTGGAATTTGTTAATTTTGTTTTTATTTTATGTATTAATCTTTTGTTTTGTATTTTATTTAAATAATGATTTTGTTTGAATGTGATTAATGTTAATATACTATAACAATATATAAGTTGCCAAATATGACAAGTGAGGAAAAGAATCGCACTTTTACTTACAAGAGACAGAGCAAACACTGACATTGCTACATTAACTCAACATCGCTTACTACACTTATCTTATCAGTGGGTATATCATTGAACTTGGCTTTAAATTTGTCATATATTTTATCAAAAACCAAGTTGAATAGTTATTATAAAGTAAGCGCTTCAACTTTCTCAACTCAACTTTAAATAAATGCTGGGTGGAACAAATAGACAAAGCTTGATTAAGTAGGCACAGCTTTTGGCTTGATTTTGAAACATTAACCTGTAGAGCGTCAGCAACGACATATGTCGTTTTTAAATGTTTCACCTCAAATGACAGCTACGACATATGTCGTTTGGCAAACTTAATCATTATTTGCATCTGCCTCAAGCAACATATGTCGCTTGCATTTATAAATTATGTTATTAGCGACACTTTGCAACTATTTGACTTGCATAAGATGCTAAAAACACGTGTTACTGATTAGTGGAGGCAGTTATAAAAAAGCTTGTGAGGAATACAGTACATCAATTTTTGTGAACCCTTATCCAAAATGAGTGTGCCAAAAAAACGAAAGCTAAATGATGAAGAAATGATTTCTGTTTTGAATGATTTGAGTGAAACTGATAGTGTTAGTGAAATTGATGACTCTGATAATAACAGTTCAGAATCATTGGAGAGCTGTGATGTGTCTAGTGATGATGACGCAATTGCGTTGCCTTCTGATTGGTCTACGCAAGGGCGTGAAAGAGATCCATTCAATTTTAGTGGCCAAAGTGGTGTACAGTTTACTGTACATAATAGTGAAGAACCGTTAGAGTTCTTTGAAAAGTTTTTGATGATGAGGTTTTTGAATATTTATGCACTGAAACAAATCGTTTTGCCAAGGAATATTTTGATGAAAAATATTCCTTGGCAAAACGATTTGTTTCAGTGCTTTGTGTGTTGTTCCTTGTTTTCGTGATTGGCACTCTACATAAGTGTAAGTAAAAATGAGATATTATTGTCTTAAAGTACTATTTACTATATATTTAGCAATTCATAATATAAATAGTAAAAAATCACAAAAAGCAATTAAAAATAAATTTTACAAAAAAGTTGATTTTCTCCAAAAAAAATGTGACGTTTTGGAATGCACCTGCTTCTACATAAGTGACACTTTACAGGTTAAGACATATTGCATTAAAGATAAATAAAATGCCAGTATTATACCTTGCAAGGAAGCAAAACACGGTGTCTGTGAGAGAATGAGATGACAAATTTGAAAAAAAACTAAAAAAGCAGTGATAAGAGCAACGTGTCGAGTAAAATAAATTGAGAAAAAGTGTAGTCAAGGACTTATGGATTTGCTGGGTTTGGAAGAAACTTTAGACAGACTAGTCAAAGTGAACAAAGTTCGATACCATGGGCATGTTTTGAGAAGGGATAATGATGGTGTGCTAAGAAAAGAGTTGGATTTTGAAGTGGTTGGCAGGATAGGGTGTGGATGACTGAAGATGACTTGGACACAGCAAGTGGTTAAACAAGTTGAAAAGATTGGTCAAAAAAGGGAAGATGCCATTGACAGGTTGTAATAGCACAATGCTGTCAGTAAACTTTTGAAGATCATGAGGCACATCCAGCCATTATTGTTAAGGGAGACCACACCAGATTTAAAATATTTGATCTCGCTCTTTCTCTATTAGTGGCAAAAAGTTTGCCACACAGTTAAATCTAATTCATTTTCTTGAATTTAAAGCAAGCATGTTTTTCTAGAAATTATATTGCTTTACACAACTATAGACCGAAGGAAAGGAAACTATAGACCGGTTAGCAACAGCGAATAAAGTTAGATGGTATGGACATGTGCTGAGGAGGGATGACGATAGTGTTTTGAGGGTTGCTCTGAATCTTGAAGTGAGTGGCAAGAGAAAGCAAGGATGACCGAGGAAGACCTGGAAGAAGCAAATGGAAGAGGAGACAGAGAAGATTGGTTTGAAGAAGGAGGATGCCCTGAGACAAGACAAGTGGAGGGACCAAGTGTGAGCAATTGCAGAAGGAGTGGGGTAAATCCGGCCATCTCTGTTAAAGGGACAACACCGGATAAAAACTGAATCACTACTCACTACTACAACTGTTCAAATTTATGTTTGAAAGACAAGAACCTCAGGACTTGCAAGCAAATCAAAAGAAACAGACTTACCATTTTAAACTACAACAATTATGATTCAACACAAGAGTGAATTGTTTCAGATAAAACAAAATTTTTTGAACAAAATGATAAAACCCAATAAACACCATCCAATAATAAAGAAAAATCAATTAAACATTTTATTCAAAAGCATCAGAAAAACTAATTCAGCATGAAACGTTGTTAGCATGACTACAACATTGACACATTAAAATAGGTTGAAGTTTAATCCCATCAAATTTTGGTTAGCTTTGATGTAGTCTCACTTTTCACAATTGTATCACCCAAAGAAACTATTCCAATTATAGAAAACTATCTATTAGATGAAGACAATCCAAACACACCACCAATGGCAAAACATGTTTTTATCAAACTAATGAACCTGGCAACTCAGAAAAGTTTCTATACAATGGTGAACTATTTAAACAGATTGAGAGTGTAGCAATGGGGTCACCTTTTGAAACCATATCAGCAAACTTTTATTAGCTAGTTTGAAAAATAAGATACTTAATACTATCTACAATATGTGAATGACATTTTAGTGATCTTCAATGACAGTTTGTCAATTACAAAACTTCTGAACCTATACATAAAGAACATCATTCAAACATAGTTTCTCTTGGAAAAATCACTGCAGGTGCTCCCATTTCTGGATCTTCACATTTAAATTCAAGAAAATAAATAAAATTTAAAGACCCGTTTACAGCGATATTTAACAAATCGGATCCTTTGTTTGTTTCATTATTTTTTTATTGTTATGATTTGTTTAGCCCACTTATACATGTGCTTGAAAATTTAAACGTGCTGCTGCATGTGAGATAGGTAAGTATCAGAAAGTTTACTGAGTGTCTAGTACAACATGAAATATTGGAGGTGCAATGGCAACCTATCTTGTATTTAACGTTTGCAGCTATTAGTAAGCACCTTGTTAGGTATGCAGCAGTGTTCCAAGAATGTGAAAGAAGCAAGATATTACACTTGTTGCAGCAATAAGATCATTTTTTTTGCCACCAAATGAGGTAGGCCTGGTGGCTCAAACCCTGTTAGCAGCTTATAGACCTAATTGTAATATCATTTCAAAAGAAGCAGATTACATTATCTTGTGTGCAGGCCTACTCATAACCATACAGTATTGACTAAAAAAAATGATAGACAGCCACTTACTGTAGGCCTTGGGTAATTTTTGTCTTCAAAAGGCATTATTTTAACCAAATTTGCCCATAACATGTGGAAGTACAAGAAGTCTACTATCAGAGCTACAGCCAGGTAATTCATCTTCAGTGCTCAAATACTAATTTGTTAATGCCTCTCAAAGTGTTTTGCTGATGTTTCTCTAGTCAGCACAAAAATTATGATATGCAGCAGCAATTTCAATTGAAAAAGCATGACATCTTGTTGCCTACATCCTTTCTAAAATGTTGTTGCAAATCTGTATTAAGTAGACTTAAACCTACCACAAAATAACAAAATTTTTCATAATAATCTGTTTACTTTTGTTATCAGCTTGCCTGGTTTTAATACTGCTTTTAAGACCAAGTAAATGTTCAAAAATATAAATGATGTAGCCCCAGTTATACATTGTTATGTCAGACTGTGGTATTTTATAATTTCACACCATTGATGTCACACTGTCTACCTTTATGAAATAATGGAGAAAATAAGATAATTTCAAGGTATGGGTAAGGTAGTAAGGTATATTTAAAATGAGCATAGCAAACTGTATTTGGGTAAGATCACCTTAAAAACTATATATAGCCATCATCCCTTTTCTTGCATTTTTTCACCTCAAAAATAAGTAGCTATATATGTACTCAGGGTGTACAAACCATAAATTTCCAGTCTTGCTGGCCTCACACATTGTCGAAAAACATCAAAAGTGCATAGTTAAGCATTCATCAACTTTTGCCTGATATATCATACAGCTGGTCTTTTTAGATTTTGAAATCATTAGATCAGATATTGGTTATTTGAAAATGCATAGCTTTAGAAGGTACTAAACAATGACCAAAACTTGCACTACACCATTTATTGATGATATAGAGAATGAAAGTTGATATTGGCAGAGGACGAATTTCCATGTCTTTGAGACCCATCAATAGAGCCTTACAGAAAAAGTTTTGCAAGAAATGTTTGGTCAAAAGTTGCTGATTTGTGCAATAAACCACATCAAGGTAAGTTTGTGTATAGTGTGTTAACATCTTGAAAAGCAGTCCACTGCAATTCAAAATGGTCATTTTCCTGATTCACCTCAGTGAAAGTAATCATGAAAATGTGTAGCTGTCTTTTGGAAAAAAGCTGTTTTTTAAACAAAACAGCAGATTATCATTACTTGAGATAACTTAAAGCTGCACCAATCAACAGTCGCCTCAACGTGGTGGTGCGATCCACGGCCCTGTTTAAATTGGGTCAAAATGACTGTTGGCCTTCCTAAGGGTCCCAGCTACCCTGGGCACTCCCCTTTATTTTTTTGCTATGCTGCCCCTGAACAACTGCAGAAGGGCAGCACACAGCTTCTTTAAAATTGGTCGCTTGTTTTTTTTCTTTTTGCCTGCCCTTCTTTGTCTCCTCATTCTCCTCCTTCTCTTGATGAGCGGTAACCTTCATCCCAACCCTGGCCCCACTTTTCCTTGCTCTGTGTGCACTGGAAATGCGACCTGGCAGGGCAAGTCAGTGCAATGTTGCGCTTGTTCCAAATGGATCCATCTAAGGTGCTCACAACTTTCCCTCTCCGAATTCAGAGCTCTTGGAGCTTCCCCCCTGCCGAATCACTGTGACTCCCTCTTCAAACTTCTCCGACATGTATACCTCCACTGTGCAATCTAGCCCCGCTTCTGCTAATGCTGCTCTCTCGCTCCACCCTCATCTCCAAACTTCTTATCCCCCATCTGCCCATTCTATATCTTCTCCCTCTGCCTCTCCTCCAGCATCCCTTGCTCCTGGCTTTTCTTCTGCGCCTTCTGCCTCCACTCCCCCCTGACTCTCTCAGGGTTCTTCAATGGAATCCTGGAGGTCTTTGAGCCAGGAGCACTGAACTACTTCACTTTCTTTCATCCCATCCTGTCAACCTTATCTGCATTCAGGAATCCAATCTTAACTCATCTTCCTCTTTCCGGATTCCTGGATTTTCTGCTCTGCGTTCTGATCGTACCCACTCCCAATCTGGCATTCTGTCTTCTGATACCCCACACGCTAGTGGCGGCATTGTCCTTTTTGTCAGGCAGGGCCTATCTTTCTCTGAACTTTCTACCTCCTCTCTTTCTTTGCTTGATTCCTACTCTGATTATGTAGGGATCAACATCTCTCTAAACAACTCCTCCTCGCTGTCATTTCTTAATGTGTATGCCCCCCCCATTTACTCCTCCCCAATGGATGGCAGAACCGACTCCTTCTCTCCCTCTATTCTTCCCTCTTCCAGAAATCTCTTCATTCTGGGGGACTTCAATTGCCATCACCCCCTTTGGGACTCAAGAGTCCCTTCCCACTGCCGCCAGGAAGAAGTATTTGACTGGGTCATCTCCTCTGACCTCCTCCCCCTCAATGACCCTGACACACCCACCCTTCTCCATTGCTCCTCTGGCAGTCGCTCCTATCCTGGCATCTCCTTTGCTCCCTTCCTTTCTTGCTCTTGGGAGGTGCTACAGGACCTTGGTTCTGACCACCTACCAATTCTTCTATCTATCCCTCTCTCTCTCTGGTTTTTTGCCCCAACGAGTGCCCCCTTCCTTCAATTTTCAGAAAGCTTGCTGGGATGACTTTGCCTCCTACATTGACTCTCACTGTCCTTCAGCAAAGGAATACTCGTCTCTTTCTCTTTCCTCTGCTGCTGCTCTCTTTACCTCTCTGGCACTGAATGTGGCCAAATCTTCCATTCCTTTCGCCACATCAAATGCCCTCCTAAAGCCTGGTGGTCTGCTGAGGTGGAAAGTGCAGTTAGTGAAAGACGCAAGGCTTTTGCTGCCGCTAACAGAAGTGATGAAGATCGCCAGGCTTACATCTTTGCTTCTCGATGCGCTTCGTCAGTCATCGCCAAGGCCAAGGCTGAGGCATGGCAGACGACTTGCTCTTCTCTTTCACCTAAATCTAACCCTAAATCTGTACACTCTCTTCTTCGCTCTATCGCTGGCTCATCTTCCTTGTCTTCTTCCTCCCCTAACTTCCCAAAATGTTCTTCTCCCAGGGAATCGGCTTTGGTTTATGCCGCTTACCTGAGATCCCACTTTTCCATTTCTCAGTCAAAGGCCCTGCGTAGCAGAGCCAGAGGCTACCTCTCCGAGCTCTGCCAAGCCACGTGCTCTGTGGAGTCTCACTCGTCCTTTTGCTCTCCTTTCACTCTCCCTGAATTTCTTGCGGATGCCTCCAACCTTTCCTCCTCCACTGCCGCTGGCCCAGACAAAGTTGCCTATCCCATGCTAAAGCATCTTCCTCGCTCTGGCATGGATTTTCTTCTTCACATCTTCAATCTTTCCTGGTCTTCGCATTCCTTTCCTTCCATCTGGAAGACATCTTCTATTATTCCCATACACAAGATGGGAAAACCTCTTTACTCTCCTGCTTCCTTCCGATCTATCTCTCTCACCTCCTGCATCTCAAAACTTTTTGAATGCATCATACTATCCCATCTACTTTTTCTGGAATCTAATTCCATTTTCTCTCCCCACCAGCCTGGTTTCCACCCTGGATGGTCTACACTTCATCAAATTCTGTACCTTTCTCAGTTCATTTCAGATGGGTTTAACAAACCCAGGCCAGGCTCTTGAACGATCCTGTCTACTATCGATTTCTCTAAAGCTTTTGACTCTGTCTGGCATCCTGCCCTTTTCCACAAACTGATTTCAGCTGGCCTCCCTCCTTGCTTTGCTCGTTGGACTCAATCTTTCCTTTCTGATAAGCGCACTTCTGTGGTCTATCAAAATCACAAAAGCCGTTCCTTTCGAGTCTGTCGAGGTGTTCTGCAAGGATCCATTCTTGGCCCTGTACTTTTCTCTCTCTTCATTAATGATCTTCTGGCCTCTCTGCCTTCTTCCGTCAGCTGTTCTCTTTACGCTGATGATCTGGCCATTTGGTCCTCCTCTCCCTCGGTCCCCACTGCGGTGGAGGCCACACAAAGAGCTCTGTTTCAATTGGAGCGCTGGTCTGAGTACTGGTGCCTTGCTCTCAATCCAAACAAATGTGAGGCCTCCTTTTTCTCAGTGGATCCCCACCAGGCTAACCTCCAGCCCAACCTCCTCCTACTCGGCTCCCGCCTCCGTTTTAATCCCACTCCAACTTTTCTTGGGGTCACCTTCGACCACACTCCTTCCTTTTCTAAGCACGTATCTTTGCTGAAGGTCAAGTTCTTCCCACGTCTCAAGGCCTTACACTGTATCTCTGCTTCATCATGGGGCCTGTCTAAGGAGTCCCTCTCTCTTCTGTATAAATCTTTTCTTCGGTCCCTTTTCACTTATGCTTCACCCAGATGGTTTCCTTTCCTAAGCGCTACCCATTTTACCAAATTGGAACGCCTCCACCAAGCGGGTAGTCGCGCCAGCACCGACTGCCTCTCGTCCTCCCCTATCCCTCTGCTTCTCTCCGAGGCTTCTTTATCTCCCCTATGAGTCACCCTGACTCATTTCACTCTTTTATCTTATGAGCGGGCTCTTCGTCCTTCAACCTCCTTTCCTATTTCAGGTTTGGCCAGACTTGGAGTGAGGCCAAGACTCTGCAGATCGTCCTGGAGAGCTTTTGCGTCCACTCACCCACTCATGCTTCCTTCTACTTGTTCTAGGGAGGCTCTTGTTGCTTGCCCTCCCTTTCCTCCTTGAAAGCTGCCTTTGTTCACCATGGAGTCCACCCTTTCTACTCCATGCTCTCACTCTGATCCCCCTCTTTCTGGCCAAGGTGCAGCTCTCACCCACCTCATGATCTGGTGCTTTGGACTGACGGCTCTGTTCCTTTTCCTTTTGGCAAGGGCGGCTCCAGCGTTCCTGCCAACTGCTCAGTCTGTGGCACTGATGCCACTCTTTCCTTTTCAGTAGGCCCAGTATGCTCAAGTTTTTCTGCTGAAGCCTGCGCCATTCTGCACGCTCTTTGCTGGTCTCGGCAGCACCAACCAGTCTGCCATTTTTCTTCTCTTCTCCTCCTGTCTGACTCTCGTTCTGTCCTTGCTGCCCTGTCCTCTCCTCCATCTTTCCTTTAATCTCAAACTCTGTGGCAGATCTGGCAGGAACTGTCTTCTCTCTCCTTCTGTTCTATTAGACTACAAAGGGTCCCCAGACACTCGTTTCTCCCAGGGAATGATGCGATTGATGAGCTGGCCAGACGGGTGCACTACTTGCGCCCTCTGCAATTCCTTATAGTCTCTCTCCTCTTACCTCTCATATCTACTCTCGTCTTATCTCAGACTGGAGGCGAACTGTCTCATCGAAGTTCTTTGACACACAGGTTCCCTCGATTTTCACTGAGGAACTTGTGCTCCCTTGTCACGCTTGCTCTGTCCTCTCTCGTCTTCGCTGCAATGAACACAGCCTTCTTTTAGGTTCTTATCTTACTAGGATTGGCAGAATTGAGAATCCTTTCTGCAGCACCTGTGGACACTCGTCCCAGGACACCTCTCATCTCATTCTGCACTGTCCAGCTACAGACTCTTTGGGCCGCTCACTCTTTTGCGACTCTCTGTCTCTCTACGACCTCTGGTCCAGACCCTCGGGAGTTGCCTGGCTTATGGGGCTCCATGGTCTTCCACCATGCCCCCATCCCTCGGAAGGGGTCAGGTAAACAACAACAACAAAGAGTTCAAGACAATGCATTAAAGCTTTTTCTAAAATATTTATATTTAGTCAGTGGCTATCTTGCTGTTGACGGCATTCTATGCTTGGAATCTATTTTGCCATCAGCAGTAATGTCTCTTTAAATAAGCACATTTGCTGTAATGCACATATTGTTGTTGTGGTGTGGTGGAGAGTGCTGCTATCTTCAAATATGATGAATATGAGTAAGTCTTTGCAGGCAGGGTAGTTTGATTGATGCAGTGTATACCAAGGAGGCCCAGTATGTGAATATATGAGGGAGTGTACACTGGTGGTATATTTCGTGTGCTTAATGTGTCTTTGAAATTGACCAATCACAAACAACCAAGAATCATGTTTTTAACAAATCGTGAAATTGAGTAATTGCAAATGTTCAACGGCAAAATAGATTCAATGGGTAAAATATCCTTATATTTACTTTTTATTTAGCCTTGTATTTACCTTTTACAAAGTAAAACTTTCCAATACATTTTCTTTGTTGGTTAAATGTAAAAAGAAAGTTTGTGCAAATAAATTGTACTGAATATCATCAGTACTGTCTCATCTGCTTTCATGATGTAGGTTGTTTCACAAAGTGCACCGAATTTGGATTGGGTGAACGTTTTGTGTGCTAAAGTTTAGAAGCATGTTTTTATAATTTTTGCAAGGTGTCTTGACTACGACTAACTGTTTTTTTGTTTTATTTTGCAGAAGGCTTTAAGTAAAATTAAAATATTTGCAGAATACTGGTACTTGTTTAGTAATTGTTGCATAGGATATTGTTTCTCACTGTGCAATGAGTTTTTACATTAACATATTTTACGAAAATGAAGAATATGCAATGCAAAATTTGATGCAATGAAGTGGTTTAGCTATCCAACTGCTGCAAACATCAATAAATTGATTTTCCTGGTCTCACAGTAACACCGTCTGGCACAAGAACAAGCTGTTCCTCAGTTTGACAAGAATGTTTCCACCCAGGTGAGTTCACCATTAAAACTAAACCAATTGTTTCAAGCTTTATCATTAGTCTGCATACATTAGATTTGCAAGGAGATTCATTTCTGCCAAACATGCTTTAGAGTTTTTTGCACTGTTTGAGTCACACATTCTCCATTTTTGTAAAATGTCTTAACAATAAAAACTCATCCTGCAGTTGAAAACCACTCAATGACACAATATCCTATGCAACAATTACTAAACAAGTACCAGTTTTCTTCAAATAATTCAATTTTACATAAAGCATTCTGAAAAATAAAACAAAAAACAATGAAATGTAGTGAAGACACCTTGCAAAAAATGATAAAAACGTGCTCTTAATCTTTAACACACAAAACGTTCAGCTTATTCAAATTCGATACACTTTATGGAACACTCTATTTTAAAGCAATCTTCATTTTAGCTACACAGTAGACAGGACTTCTGCCATACAGTTAGATCATCTTAATTGACATCATCTAATCTTTCAGTCGCTTTGCTCATTTACCAAGGCAATTTTTTTTGTGAATGCAGTATGTGTAAGAATATTTAATTTTTTAGCACCTAAAAATGAGATGTTGCTGCAGTTCCCCTTGAACTGCTTGAAGCCATTTTTTTGTTTACCATCTGGCTTATGTAACTTTAGTGATGTTGCTGAAATTCTTCTCTTATGTCAGGTGGTGAAGTAGATGTGATGGACAAATTTTACCATTCTATGGCAGCCGAAGCAAAAGCTTTTTTCCAGTTAAGGAGGCTGAAACTGCAACAGGAAATTCTTGAAGCAGCACTGAGGAAAACAAGCAAATGCCATTAAGTTTTTACAGCTTGATCATAAGTGATGTGTGTTTTGGCCTGCGACTATAATTTACATTCACCTACAATGATTTGTAAATGTTTTTTGGTTTTGTTTATTTTGTTGTTTTGCATGTTGCCTTCCAAGCTTTTTCTTAACCCTTAGGCGCCCGCATGCCTCTTAAGAGGTTTGGCAGCGGGCGCCCGCTATCCTCTTATGAGCCAGAGTCAGCTGGCATCACTCCTCCTCTGAGTCCCTTTAAACACTGACTGTAAGATTTTTCTGTGATGGCATTTTGTCTTGCTTCGCCATGCTGGTTGGAGAGCTGACGTCATTTTATGACTAGGCCCGGGTATTTTGAATTTGAAAATTAGTGCGTAATTAGTATGTTATTGAATACAGCTAAGTGAGGATTAGTTGAGCGTTCGCTGATAATCTGGTGCAAATTAATTCATTTAAAATAATTTTTTTCAAAGATATTATATTTACAGTGCAAGCATATCTTTCTTATCTATGTTTTAATACATTTGTGTAAAATTTTTATTAGTTATGCCTTCTAAAAGCAATGAAACGAAAAGAGACAAACGGAAATTTTCTGAGATTGATATAAGTGAAGAACTTTCCAGAATGTCTGAGTGTAGCAGTGAAGATAATTTTGAAGTAATTTCCAACTCATCAAGTGACATTGAAATTGAAATAAATGAAAGTAGAACCGTACAAACCAACTCTTAAATATATGGCAATTTGATTAGTTTAAAATTTATATGGTTTAAAAGTAATAAAAATAGCATTTTTTTGTGCCTGGAACGATTGCTGAAATTTCCTAATGCGGGCATGTAAGGGTTAAACATGGCTTAGTTTATAGTACACTGTGCATGTTCATCTAAAGTACACATGTAAAAAACACACAGTAAGCTGCTTAGCTTTCTATCTACATCATAAAAGGCTTTGTAAAACAGTGGGTCCCTTCTTGAAACCTTGAAGGACTTTTGCACAAAAACAATATACCCACTACACAAAATTATCATTTACATACAATTGATCAACCAACTATATCTATTTGTTGCCAAGATAATACAGTAAACACCTAATTAAACAATAAACACACAAACAAAAAAAGGCATGACTAACTGGCACAATGGCATAGTGGTTAAAGCATCTGCTTTGCAGTCAGTAGATCTGGGGTTCATTTCCCAAGTCAAGTCATACCAAAAAACTTTTAAAAATGGTATTTACAACTTTCCTGCTTGGTGCTCAGCAAAATAGGGATAGTGCAGAGAACAAGCCAGCAAGCTTGCTTGTTGTGTCCTTGGGCAAGACACTTAACAACATGCCTCCATCTTTATGAAACAGACAGAGGATGGGGCCAAGCATTCTACCTGTCGTGGTGGCCCCAGTCTAACTGAAGACTTGCAAACCGAGCATGAGCGCAAATGCACTATGGCCTAATATACATCTTCCTGCTTAAAGCTCACAACAAATAGCTCATACGACAAAGAAGAAGGCATGATTTACTAAATCCATTTGCCATGTTTAAAAGCAAACTCACATACCGATACTTATTTTGCACTTGGCTAATGGGCTTTCTAAAGTCATGAGCCCCAAGTCTTGCTCCAGCAAACCACTAAAGATGTGGGTCTTGGATTGCCACCCCATCTGAACCCTATTGAATCTGCCACTAAGTAGGCTACAAGTTCAATACAACAGCATTAGCTTACACAAAGGCCTTTCTTCTTTATCCTTTGTTCTTTTTTCCAACATACGATCTACCCTATATTGCCTAGGTCTACGCCTTCTTGGGAGCAACAGCAATATGGGCTGTCTTTTCTTGTACTGGTACAGAAATGAAAAACTTAACAAAAATCACTAATTCTAGCTTCTAAATTATAAGCAGAACCTTGCTATTAGTGGCTTTAAGTTCAAACCACTGTAAAGCAGCTAAGGTGTAGCATATCCTAAACTATTGGCCTGTTTCAAATGCCAGTATAAGTCTGTATAAAGCCTTCCTCTGTCATTCCACAGCAATCAGCACATCAGCCTTAAAACATCTCAAGCAAGACTGCATTTTACTTACTGCTACTATAAAATGCAACATAAAATTAGGAGATCAAATCATAACCATTCATTACAGTGCTTAAAAATTGATTTTTTGTGCTTGAGTAAGTTTTTTTAATTATTGCTGTAAACCAAGCTTAAGTGTGTGGCAAAAAGTGACTGATACTGGCATTTTATTTATCTTCAATGCAATATCTATTAATGTTTTAAAATTAAGCCATATGCTGTGCCTACTTATTCAAGCTATGTCTACTTATTCCACCCAGCATTTATATGAAGTTGAACTGAGAAAATTTAAATGCTTATTTTATGATAATAACTATTCAACTTGGTTTTTGATAAAATATATGACAAATTTAAAGCCAAGTTCAATGATATACCCACTGATATGATAAGTGTAGTAAACGATGTTATGTTCTATTTTGATTCCAAATACTGGTGAAAGGTCAATTCATTTTGTGAAAGCTCTTTCTCAATTATGGTTACAACTGTTTGATGTAAAGCGAATTCCTTTATATTCCACAAATAAAGGGGGACAATATTTTTATCTAAAATCAGTAACACCTTCGGTCTGTGCTTAAATGTTGTTTACAAATTTACTTGTTCATGTGATATCAACTTCAGATACATTAGTAGGTCTTCCCAGCATATTTGATCACCAGAATAAGGGAGCATCTAAGTTTAGCAGACTCAAGAAAAGCACAATTAAGGATCACATTTTGTCATACTGCACCTACTTCAATTGATAATACAGTAGAAATCGTCTAAGTCGTCACCTCTAGGGGAGAATGAAAAGTGACAACTTAGGCAAAATGACGACTTAAGCGAACTGGTACAAATCATATAAAAAACATGGCAAAAACCATGAACACAACAACACTGTACACATAGTAGTTTATTTTTGTCCGAAATAATCCAAAATTGTGCTTTACTATTTATTATCTAATAATTGTTTCATTAAGTAACTATTCATTTTGTGTAGTACGCCAGAAAAATCTTTGCCATTGGTTTCGTGGAACATTACATAAAGCTGTAGTTGTTTGACCATATCCAGGGCTTCTTTTGTGGATGGGGGGAGAGGGGCTTCTTTTGAATCGTCATGGCCTTCTTCATTGGCTTCTTTGCAATGAGTCATCAAGTTTTCTCAGATTTCTTCCAAAATGCTTGTTTCTGAGACCGTCTCCCTGGTCACTACCTGTGCATCTGCTTGTGAGTACTCACCAAAACCAACTGTAGGAGAAACAAGACATAAAGTTTGCAATCTTTTCCAGGTTTCTCCAGCTTCATCATAGTCAATACCATCTACTTCACTTTCTTCACCCTGCACCATAAATTTGACTTTCTTGAAACAGTTTTGAATG
The DNA here is from genome assembly GCA_963675345.1 of Trididemnum clinides. NCBI lineage: Eukaryota > Metazoa > Chordata > Ascidiacea > Aplousobranchia > Didemnidae > Trididemnum > Trididemnum clinides. The sequence goes on from OY776297.1 coordinate 35,784,447, forward strand.
ACTTTATCAGATACTGAATTCCAAGCATTTTCTAGGATTTGCAGAGCATTCAGCAGGTTTACCTTAAACTCAGACAGTTCTTCAAAAGCCAACAAGCGCATCTCAGCCAGATTTTTTCTGTAGTAAAACTTGAGACAGCGAATAACCCCAGCATCCATGGGCTGAGTCATCGCTGTGGTGTTGGGGGGGAGAAAGACTAGTTTCACATGAGTAAGTCCTTTTATGTCCAGATGAGATGAACAATTGTCTAAAACTAAAGCAATTTTCCTTCCTTCTTTTTGCATTCTGAAGTCCAAATTCCTTAGCCATTTCTCGAACAGAACTGAGGTCATCCATGCTTTCGTATTGGAATCATACAAAACTGGAAGCTTTTTAACCCCTTTGAAACATCTAGGATTAGCATATTTTCCTATCACAAACAAAGGCAGCTTCTCCCCTGTCATACTAGCAGTGACCAGCACAGTAACTCTTTCTTTCGACATCTTCCCTCCAGCGCACTTTTGTGCTTTGAAAAGATAGGTTTTTTCAGGAAGGCATTTGAAAAACAGCCCAGTCTCATCAGCGTTGAAAATATTTTCTGCTTTGTATTCTTTCAGAAGCAAGGGTAATCTGTTTCTTTGCCAGTCGTCAGCTTCTTACTGATCTACTGAAACTGCCTCCCCATGAAGTCTCTTGCACACGATATCTTCTCTCACCTTCCATCTGCTGATCCAGTACATGTCTAGGTTCTTGTAGTTTTCATAGCCAATCTCTTTTGCGAATTCTTGGCCTTTCAACAAGAGCATTTCCCCACTGATGGGAACTTTCTGATCCCTGGCACATTTGAACCACTTCAGCAAATACTTATCTACATCCTCAAAACCATGTTTTCTTGTTCTTTTCGAGTTGCTGTTACCTCCTGCTTCGTAAGCACCAATGATCTTATCAGAATTTGCACAAATAGAGCTCGAAGTTGTCCTTTTAACCCCCACATCTTCAGCAAACTTCGTTTTATTCTTGATCTCACTATTTTGTACTTTCTTGATAATTTCATATTTTTCTTTTAAAGAGAGTCTTCAGTTTTCTGTTCATCTTAGGCATTTTGAACAATTTTAATTTGAGAAAATAGCCTACTTGTTTCACAAACTGTGAATAAATATCGTTAATCTGGCTGCACTGTTGCTTTCTAATTAGCGGTTGTTGCATAATAAGCAGCTTTGAAATTACGTGTTCAGGGTAGTTGTGCACTTTAACTAAACAATTGCAGTAGCCTACCGACTGAAACGTCCCTTTAAATTGGCTGATGATTGACGAAGTAAACAAAATTTTCTTTCAAGGGGAAGCGAAATCGGTGACGAGACAAACGAAATGACGAGTTAGCCGATGAAGACTTAGACAAATTGAGTTGTACACAAAACGCAGCAGTTTTGTTTGGGATTTTCAAAAAATGACAAGTTATGCGAAACGACGAGTTAGTCGATGACAACTTAAGCAAATTCTACTGTATAACATCATAATATAGCTTTGAAAAAAGCTGTTTGAGCCATAAGCTTTTCGTGACGCTCTCATCAGTGGCGGTATCGCATCAAAAGGGAAGATCTACAGTGAATAAGTCTTTTACGTGAATAATTTGAATGTTAGGCAATCAAGACAAGCCAATGATAGCGCTAGTATTGCAAAGCGCGTGAAAGAAAGATTTTGCAATTGCAAAAGTTAGAGAAGGCGCAGCAGAGGGCCAAATGCCATGATTATCGAAAGAGTTTGAAAGTGTACACAAACTCTTTCTGTCTGCATAACACTGAGTGTCAGGTCTTGATATAAGTAGCCTCTAGGAGATTAAGATGGAAAGAGCTGTGCGCTGTGGTGAGGATTGAAAACCGCTTATCATCATAGTTTAATGCGCATCGATCATTATCTAAAAGATGCTGACCAATGGCAGAGTCACAATCCGGTTTGGTGTCAGTTCGTTTGCACGATCTGTGTGGTTGAGATCGGCGTGGACGAGTCAATTGCTGTCTTAACCATTGCAGAACATGTTGCTTAATGCGATCCTGTAGTCGTTGAGATGTTCGCCCTATGTACCGACTATTGCAGTGGCACTTATATTCATCATATATGACTGAACTTTTCTGAATGGCAGGTAGAACATCCTTGTGGGCCACAGGCAGCATGCGCTTAGACGTAAAGACCAAGCAGGTGCTGACGGAACCATAGCAGCTTTCCACAGCGGTTTTGACTTCTTTTTCCAAGTTTGTGGATGGCTTACCTATTCAAGGGACCCACAAGTACACAGGACACTTTTCAGGGCCAAATCGCTTAAGAGTGGAGAATTGAGCAATTTTCTTGGTGATCTGAGCATTGATGATGCTTTTAGGATAGCCATTGTCTAGTAATATCTTCTTGATCCGTTCTATTTCTTCATTGAGTCTATGCTTGGTGCAAATCATTAGAGCTCGATGCACCAATGTTGATTTTAGACTTATTTTACATTTGAGAGGACTAAAGGACTCCCAATGCAAATACTGGCCAGTGAAAGTGGGTTTCCAGTATACACTGGTCACCAAGCCAACATCTGTTCTTTTGACGTAGACATCAAGAAATGGTAGGCATTTTCCTTTCTCTTTTTCAAAGGTGAATTTGAGGGATGGGTGAAGGCAGTTGAGTTTGGTCAGAAAGTCATCTGCTTCAGCTTCGTGATCAAAGATGGCAAATGTTTCATCAACATATCTGAAGTATGTTGGAGGTTTTTGTGTTTGGGAAAATAACTTTTCTTCATAATATCCAACAAAGATGTTGGCCAAAGCTGGACCACGTGGTGATCCCATACCTACTTTGTCTGTTTGCTTGTTCATGGTGTTATTAAAGCTGAACTCAACTGAGGATGTAGCACTCTTCATCAATTCAACAAACACATCCTTTGGAATGACTGGTCGGAATTTCCTTTGGAATTTCCTTTAACAAAAGCCAGCACTCAACTGACCAACTTTATAAAATTTCACTCTTTTGAGAACCAAGACGATCTTATAATTAACAATAGATTGTAAAATTAGTTTTCCTTATTTTTCCTTCTCATTACGTGCTTACCACAGAAATGCGAGTGAAAGTTTGTTCAGGAGACATTTACAAGGGGCTTCATATAACAATAAATCTCCAACAATTTAAGCTTTATTCATGATGCAACAAGCAATTTAGCCTTCCTTTAAGAATGCTTTGTTTTTAGTGCTTTTAAAAATCCCTGCTTCATCAAAATGCTGTCCATACCATTTCAGTGAAAACAGAAAAAGCAAGCAGTGGCTATTTATCCAAAGTCTATTAACACTTTCGATGCATCATGTTTTCGAGACGTCATGTCTGCAGGGCGGACAGTTTTCGCTTATACGTGCGTGCAATTTGTTGTTGAGATAAAGCGTACAAAACAATATTTTCTAATTTGCATGCATGCTTCCTTTTTTTGGCCTCTTCTCTCTCAAGCTGTATTGCACAACGTTGTTTATCGGTCAAAAACAAAGAATCTGAATCTGTTTTACCAGCCTTTTCTAGTTTGCATAGCTCTCAATCGCATAGCTCTCAACTGCGATGGGCCCGGCTGTTCAACTGGTGATTGCATTGGTACCTGAATTGTATCTGTGCCGCTGTCACTGTTGAAGCTATCACACAAGTCCAAATCATCATATTCTTCATCACTACTGTCACTGAAATCGCTAAATTCAGAATCATCATTCATAATAATCTCACTAACATTTTTAGCATCCATTTTATACGGTCTAAAAATAAAGTAAAGAATGTTCTTCTATATTGCAAATCACCACGTGCAAAACTTTACACTACAAAAGTTCATAGCGTCAATCATTCACAAAGCACAAAGACGTAGATTTTACGTCCCTGCAGAAGCATTTGAATTGATACCTGTACCCAACCAATGAAATTTTTTCTCGGACGTAAATCTACGTCCTTTCGCACCCAACGTATTGTTGCTAAAGACGTAGATTTACGTCCTTCCACAACGAAAGTGTTAATGTAAATAGCAAAGCTGATTACTCATATGCTGCCTGTCATAGTAAAATGATTTGCTACTGCCTTAACGTACTGGCTTAAATTTGTTTTTCGTATAATGCTATAAAAAGTACATCTAAAAAAATAACTAAACTGTAGACAAACTACGTTAGAATGCCTCCATGCTAAAATTCCTTCATTGTACAGTCAGGTCGCACACTCAGTACTCTTAAAAACTATTAAGATACTTAGTTACTCATAGCTAACTGAAATGAAATGCTGAGTTTCAATGCCAAATCTTGCAGGATTAGGACAAACCTATTCTCTTTTTTAGCACAAAAAGCTGGTCAATAGGTTATCTCCTTAAGCCAAAACCTAACTTAACTCTTTCGCTACCATAATCATCAATTGATGATCTCGTGTTTTCAGTGTTTCCCTCATGTTTTTTTAAATTGAGTTACAAAATTAGGTTACTAAAAAATGGATTTGTGACTATTTCTCATTTGATTTTCATAAAATTTTCAAGATCACACTTAATTCCTCACACATCGGAAGATGTAAACTTTGTGCCCTAACTCTTTGATTTTGCTACCCAAAAATGGTTGAAAAGACAAAGAGCCTAGTTGCAGACGACAAAAATTGCCAAATTCTCAGCATGAGCCAACTACCTTGAAATCAAATTGAGATTACATCTTTACCACCAAAACCTTTATCATTAACACAGTCTGAAGACTGCTCTTTTGGGGCATCATTTGACAAAATTTTAAGCAATAATGATAAAATTTACCTATTAAAATTTTCAAATCTTTTAGGGGTCTCAAAACTCCCCAAAACAAATTTGCATGGTAAGTAGAAAAGGTAGATTTACTTTTTTAAAAATATGATATGTTGCTAAATACCAGTATCCTTTGAAAGCTTAGGAAATTTGCTTTCCAGCAATATATAACTTTAAATAGTTTAGGCTAGGCGATATATGATATTTACTCATCAAAAATGAGTACTGTACATCATGTCAGCTCAAAACCCAAAAAAATTTTTTGACTTACCTTCACTAAATTACAATGTACAGAAAAACTACACCCTATAAAAAGATAAAAATAAATTTCAAATATTTCAACACTAAAATCATCATTTTGTATCAAGTTTCCAAGGAGACAGAAACTAAATTACAAGTTTAAAAGCTAGCAGAAGTTTGGCTTCTCTAAATCAAAGTTTGCTGTATCCCCTTTGTTTCTCAACAAATGGGAGGGATGTAAAAAGCTTTTGTTTCATTGTTAGTGACAACATATTCTATTTAAACTTGATATTTTCTGAATCTTGAAGAAATTCCTGTTTCAAAAATACTTGATGTTACATGGTTTAGGCTAACCTCCAGCAGATAATGACTGATCATATTGTAGGTACTAAATTTAACTAAAAAAATTTGGTACTGGTCAGTACCAGTTAACAAAAAGGTCATGGACCTCAGAAAGTTGCAAATCGTAGAAAACCTAGGATTTTAGGTAAGCTTAGACTGATGTACCTTGAAAGTTTATTTCCTTAGCATCATCTAGTGACCATTTCTAAAAAATTGATAGAAAATAAAATCTGTAGTGATTTTTGAAGGGTACCTTAACTTCAAAGACAACTCATCACCTTTTTGGCGAGCTAATTTGCATATTCAAACAAAAAAATTTGTTATCATATTTGAAATCCCCAAGAAATAGAGATTTCAATGATATATCACACTTGATGTAGAAGTAAACAAATGAGTAATGATTTACAAACAAACTTGGGGAATTTAATAATGATTATGACAAATTATGAGTTTTTTGCTCTGCCACCTTGAGGACATTTTTTTTGCAATGCATGCAGGAGCAACAGAGTTAATAAAAAAAATGAAGCGTACATGCTGGATTCTGGGTCACTTTAATTTCAATAGGCTGCATTTATGACAAGAATAAGTTACATACACCCAACCAGAGCCTGCAACTTTTATAACTACGTCCACAAATATGAATAGCTTTGCAAAAACTTTTTAGAAACGGATTCATAACTCTTTTTAGTAATGAGTGAAAACTTAAACGTTTTCATGTGGCTAAGCAAATGACAGAATGAGGCAGAGAAGAAAAGTGATGCTATTTATAGTCTGTGAGACTATCAAAAAATTGCATTTTGCCATTGTCCAAAATACCAATTGCTAGTTGACCAATTGTAGTGCATAGACAAATTCTTTTTGGTAACAAAGTGCAGGTTGTTTGATTTGATGAAGGTAGATTCGAGAATGGCTGGATGGAAGGAAGATCTAGCAATAGCCAGCACTTTGAATTGATTGTCATAGTAAGTGATAACACGGTTCTGATTTTCAAGTAAATGTCTAATTTCCAAATCACATTCAAGGGGAGAAAAAGAAAACCAGCATTTTCACAAAGGTATTTGTCTTTCTTTCTTTATGCCAAGTCTGATTGATTTAGGTACATGTTACATCCAACACTAGTCACTAACCCTCAGACACATTTGCAACAAATAAACTGATTCTCAGAAAATGCAGCTGACCAGCAGATAACGCTATCTGCAATGACTGCTTGATGCATAAGTGCATCTGTAGCTAGGCATGATGGTGCCATTAGATACACATGTGTATCAAGTGGCAGTAAAAGGACTACATACCTCGAGGTAGCTAACTTGCTATATACAAATCAGACATCACTTCAACTGCAAAACATACTATTGGTTGAGTACCAAACTACTCTATTGGGCAACGTTTCATAAAACCCTGTCTGTGTAGTCATCCCCAACAAACTTTACTATTTTCAAGCTCTTATCAATTTCGTCAAACCCAGGCATTAATGCCATAGGAAAGCCAGCACAAAAAGCCTTTCTTTGGTACAACACAAAACAAAACATAACCCATTGGGTGGGTGAATGCCAGGCTTGCGTAAAGAGCAAAATTCAATGCCATAATCAGGCACCAATTCATCAGGTACTTCCTCCACCAAGTGAATGCTAAATCCACATCTATGTTGACATTACATGACCACCAAGCAATAGTAGAAGTTTTAATTACCTTTAGAAATTGACCACTTTAACCTTTATGCCACATGCTTGTATTAGTAAAAATTTCTGTTAAAGAATGCATTGATGCCTTTACTCAACCTTGGGCTGCATGGGCTTGCTGTCCTCAGCATATCTACACTGATGACAGAACCTAATTTATTTCAGTCACCCAGAGGGAGATGAGTCAATACTTAGGTGCATAATTATACTCTGCGACTTCCTACCATCTTGAAGCTCAAGGTATCATTGAAAGATTTCATGGAACAATTATTTAGTGGCACAAAATTTCAAAATAGCTTTGAAAAAAGCTTTTAAAAATGAATTCACGACTCTTTTCAAAAATAAGTGCAAACATAAAACGTTTGTGTCAGGCTCCCATCTGTAGTTAATGACAGGATGAGAAGAAAGCAGGTCTATTTATAGTTGGCAAGTATAACGAAAAGTTGAATTTCACTGTTGTCCGAATCCAAGAGCTAGTGGACCAATTGCAGTGTTAAATAAATTCTTTTTGGTGGCAAAGTCCATAGTGCCAGATTATGGTGAAACACAACTTTTCAATAGTCTCACTGACAACAAACAGTGATAATTTCTTCTCTGCCTCATTCTGGCATTAACTTCTGATAAGAGCCAGATGAAAACGCTCACGTTTTAACTTATTACCGAAAAGAGTTATGAATCTATTTCCAAAAGCTTTTTTCAAAGCTATTTAATTGAACCTTGAAAATGAGCCTCACTTTCTATGGAAGTCCAGACAATTGGTATGACCTAACTCCATTGGTCCTACTGGCACTAAGAAACGCACCTAAGCAGAATCTCTCTAATTTTTCTCTTGCCAAATCATTGTTTGGAGATTCAGTTTGCTTGTGTAGAGAGTTTTTGGAGAGTAGGACCTCAATACTTGTTTTGAACCAGGCTCAGATTTTGTTTGAAGTTTTTTTCATATTATAACATCCTGGCACTATTTTTAAACCTATAGACCCACAAATAACATTTCTTGGATTCTCTTTTTGCAGTTGAGACCACAAGGTCTACCTAAGTGTTGGTAGCCATAAACCACAGCTTAACTTTGTATACAAGGGTTGATACAAAATTACACTGGTCTACACGAAAATTCTGGCATGAACTTTTGCAACTGATTTAGGGTAATTTGGGGTCGCTGATTTCAAATCTGTAATTTTTTTTTTTTTCTAACGCATCAGAATTTTGAAATACAAAATTCTCACTTACAATGCAAAATTCAGACTTTTGCCCTGTGAAATCATTCAAACAAGTCAATATTCTAAAATAATGTCTTGTATTATAGTTGCTCAATGAATATTCATTAAGACTAGCAATAATTGCAAATAAAACCATCACCATAGTGTAATATAGTAGAGTCAAAACTACATCATTAAATACTGACAGAATGCAAGAAGATAGCTTTTTGTGTTGCCATTACGATACACGTTTTCACTGAAACACTACTTGCAGTTTAAATGCAAATTACGGACCAACAAATTTTCTCTTTAAAGACTTTTTTTGCTGGAAACCACTAAGACATCTCTTTTTAAACTTCAGCAGTAGTCTGCCATTACATGGCTGTCCCATGGATATTGATAGCATTCCCCCATTGTTTAATATCGTGATAAAATCGCTATTCCTGTTCTTCACTTACATTACCAAGGTTTTGAGAAAATTTGTCTGCATCGCTTTTTAAATAGTGGAGCTTGATACGTTGCAACCCATTTATTTAAAACTTGACAGTAACTCTTAGCAGGTCTTTGTAATTTTCAGCTTTCTTGTTCCAAGGAAATTTTTAGTCACTTCTGTCAGAGCTTTCCAAGCTTGAGTTTCTTTGAAATTCATCAAGGCCACAAAACTTGAATCGTTTATCAACTGTCTGATTTGAGGTCTACTGAAGATCCCAGCTTTTAGCTTTTCTTCACTTAGTCCAGGGCAAGTATAACAGATATATTTGAAACAACCTCTATGAAAGTCTAAAGCCTTAACAAATTGTTTTGGAAGTCCAAGTTTAATGTGTAAAGGAGGAAGAATGATTTTTTCTGGTTCAAGCAAAGCCTGAATGATGATGTTTTTATTCCCAGATTTTAAGCTGTTACTTGCAGGCCCCACATGTTTGACCCAATGTTGAGATTTAGCTCTAAAACTCCAATAGCACAGAAAACATGAATGCTTTGTATATCCCATCCCTGGTGTCCAAACAAATAGTCCACCATTTTGAAATCTACACAAATTAGCCAGCGATGCTCATAATATTTTAATTTGTGTAGTACAAGTTTCGTATTTTCATATTTTCTTTTTAGAGTTACAGAATCCAATTGGAATTGAGCCAAACTTGTCTCCATTGTAAAGTTAAACACATTTTAGGCTTTGCTTTGAACTGTCAATAAAAAGTCTCCATTCTTCAGGTTTGTACTCAGGCAAACCCAGATGTAGAAGAAGGTAATGTATAACATTGCAAAACACCAAACCATCGTCAAAAGTAAAATACTTCAATAGCTCTTCTTTCCCCCTTCTGATAAAATATCACACTGGTGCCTGGATGACGGAGGTTCTTTTCTTGGAACCTTGATGCCAACAATTGTGCAGACTGCTTGGGCAAATACAGATCTCTTACCAGACTGTTCAACCACAGTTGATTAAAGGCGAATGTCTATCCAAACTAGATTCTGACATCTGGAATTCGCTGTCTTCTTGCTGATCATGTGATTAATCTGATGAGGATGCAGAGTAGGCTGGCCCATTTTCCTTAACGTCTTTAAAATTTTTTGTCAATTTGAAAAAGTGTTCCCTTTTGCTTACTGATATTTGCAAGCAAAAAATTTTTGTTGAGTTTTGACCTTTGACCCTGGTTCACCCAACATGATATGCAGAATTTTTCTTAAAATTGGTCAAATTCAAAGTGTGTAGCTGTATCTGATCAGGAGATTTTCCAAACTTTGACTTCATAATTTTGATGTCATTTTCTTTTTAGACTTCTGCTTAGAATATCTTTACTCTGCTTCAAGTCTGAATGATGTCAAATAGTGTAGGTTTGGTTTGATATTTTAGTTGATTCTGCAGCCAGCTAAAGTGCTGGAGTTGTCTTTTTCCAGCATTTAGCATCAGTTCACAAGTTGGTGAGCAAAGAAAAAGCTTCTAGGCAATGGCTTTCTTTCCTGTGAATTGGAAATAACAGTTGAGGATTTACTTGATGCTTAGTGTACAATGTAGGCTATCCAGCATATCTTGGAACTTTTGGTGTAAGAATGAGATGAGAGCAGTCATTATTGGTAAGCACAAAGCTTGAAATAGGACCAATAGATCTGCCAACAAAAGTTGTTAAAAATATGAAATAACTGTATATGAGCAATAGGCGTACCAATAACTTTGATTGTTCTGTTTCTTACAGAGAAAAATTGTCAGGTGTTTGATGAATAACTCCCAAATTAATTTGTGTAAAATGACAACTAGGTAAAAAGGAAAGCTAAAGATATGGCTTTTTGATGAATGTGTTGTAAATGATATCAGAGAAGCTAAACCACCAACAAGCAAAACTGTGTACCTGCATTTTCGATACTTACACTCTAAACTGCAAGAAAAACAGCCTGGAACATCTTCTCTGCGTAACTCTGCTAAAGTTGCAGTTGAAAATGTGAAGCAAGGGTGGAAAGCTGGCATCCCAACAAAATCTAATAACAATCTCATTGACATGATCTTAAAAATTCATAAAAATTGGACAGTTTTGTTTAAGCAACGATTAAAAACCCAGCAACAACTGACAAAAGAGATGCCTTTTCAAAAGAAATGAAGAAAACATTTTGGGCCACTAAACCAAATTGTGAAAAGGGATTAAATGAGGAAGATAGAAAATTTTTGGAGAATATGAAAGGCAGTAGAGAAGGTGGAGTTTCATCATTGGATAGGGTAACAGTGACTAAAAACAAATGAAAAATGGAAAAGGTTTTGCAGTTGAAAAAAAGAAAGTACAATTAACAAAGAAAAATAGATTATGCAATGAAATCATTCATTACTGCTGAACAGGAAAAAAATAGTACATCAAATGATGCTGGTCAAGAGGACGCTGACTTTCATTTACTTGAAACATCTAACAAAAGAAACAACTGCAAGAAAAGCAACCTGCTGTTAATCTAAATCGTGATCCCACCCAGTGGAGTAAAACAGTCAGTCTTGTGGCAGATAAACATCATATAAGCCACAGAGGACTAAAAGAAGTAATGTTTGCTGTTGTTAGCTCTGGTGGTGGTAACATCAATGAATTGTCTTTGTCAAAAGAAACAGTGCATAGACACTGTAATAGCATGCGAGAGCAAAGAGCCAAGTGCATAGATGAGAAAAACCTTAAAACAGTTCATGATTCAGAAAGCAACAGATATTTGCTACACTGGGATGGAAAAATGCTGCTGAGCATAAAACATGTAGGAACATCCAAAGAAGTTATTGCTATTCTCTTGACTGCAACTCATAAAAAAAGTGAAATTTTACTCAAGATTGAAAATTTAGATCAAGGACATAGCACAGCTGCTGAGCTAATTAATATAATTTTGGACACTTTAGGCAACTGTAACATTGGGAAACATCTAATCATTGGTTTAGCGTTTGATACAACTTCTATCAACACAGGAATTCATAAAGAAGTAACTCTATGCTTGGAAAGAGCATTTGGCAATAATCTTTTGCAACTGGCTTGTTGACATCATGTGCTGGAACTCTTATGTGGAGCGACTGCTTTTTTGACTTATAGTACAACAAAATCACCAAATGAAGCAGCTTTTCATATCTTTCTTGACCAATGGACTAGTCTTGATAAACTGCACAAAGCAAAAAGTAGGAAAGAAAAGACTGAATGTGAAAATGTCATTGATTTTTGCCAACTGCACTCGTTAATGATGCCACCAAAAAAGACTATCAAGAAATTTCAGAGCTGACTGTCGTTTTTCTTGGTGAGTATGTTTTTCTTATTTAGATGCCTCTACATGTAGAAACAATATCATATTATGTGGTTACTGTGGTAATTAGTGTACTGATAGATTTAAGATAATGTAATGTTGCATGTAATATTGCAGGAGGAAAGCTGGCAGATGAAAAACAATTTAGAATAAAGGCACCTGGAGCAAGGCATCACGCTTGCTGAATGTCGAAAGTGATCTACACTATTGAAATTGCCATGTTGCAGCACCAATTGAAAAATGACACAACAGAATGTCTATTAATGAAAATTGTGGATCTTGCAAAGTTTCTATGCCTGGACTATGTCAAGCCATGGTCGAGAGCAACTCTGCCCTTTCAAGACCCAATTGAGGATTTAAATTTGTACAAAATGTTGCTCACCAACATAATTGAACACAAATCTGAGGGATTCTGACAGCTAAGCCAAGTTGTTGTAGGTAAATTTGAAAACCACTTTTGGTATTTGACAGAGCGTTTGGTCATCCTTTCACTATGCAGCAATGCTAGTATTCAGCAAAAACAAAGTACGGCTAGAGCCATGAAAAGATATGACAAAAAATTTTCTTTCAAAAGTGCTGTGCAGCAGATGCCTTTGATAACACCTTCCACTCAGCTGAAAGATTTAATTGGTCCAGAGTCATGGTTACTTTTCAAACTTATCAATGAACAACCAGTGTTTTTGTCAAAACTGGCTTCTCTCTGGGAGAAAGATAAGGACTACATTCGCATCAAATCGTGACTTCTTCATCTAAAAGTAGTTATGATTCTTCTGAAAGAGCACTTGGACTTGTCACAGACTACCATCAGTCTGTGGAAACAAAATCACAAACTCAAAAACAATTTTTTTATGAGGTAGTGAAACACATTCGTGAAAAACAAAAGTCTCTTGTTGAAACCAAACGCAGAACGTTGTACCAAAAAGATCATGTCTAAAATGTGGTAAAATTCAATGACTTCGTGTGTGTAATATATCTGCCAGTGTATAGGGAATTGCTTAAGTAAACCAAATTTGCTTGGCAAAAGTTTAGATTACTGCTCGTATCATGTTCACCATCGTATTGAAGAGTAATAGAAGATGGTGGTTGAGCAGTTTTGGTGATAGGCAAAATTCAATATTTTTAAAACTTTCAGACTATGTGAACCAGGGTCAAACGTAAAAATTTTTTTGTAAAACTTTGTGTCAGAGATACATTTACCAAAAGGAACAATATCACCAACTGACAAAAGAATTATAAAAAACTTTTTTTTTTCAACATTTTGGGCCAGCCTAATGCAGAGTCTTCATCATCAATTTGAGGGAGATGTGTAAACATAGGAACAGGAATTCAATCACTATGTAAACTACGTTGCATAGCAGAATCCAAATTTGGATATTGGATTAAGTGTATATTTTTTCGACTATATCCCTTCATATTAACCAAGCAAAATATCAGTCATGACTTTTTTGTTTCCCCCAGATTATTGGTATTCCAAATTGCAACTGAACTTTTTTCCTTGGGTCCAAAATCTCAAAGTCTTAACACAGGTCTTCCAAGCTTTATGAGGAGCCAAGCTTTTGTCCCGGTTTCCTAATTTCACTTGCACATAACCAAAATAAGCCTTTTGTGCAAAGTGAGTAATATTGCGTTTTTGGCTCGCTAACATAAAACAAACACATATATATTGGAAAATGTTAGGGTCATTGGTGCACTTTTTTCTTTCACTGCAAAAAGATATTTTAACAATAACTTTCTATATCAGTAAGGTATATCAAGGCGATCTGAAGCAACAAGTAAAATTTATATTATCCACCAACTAGAACTTTAGAATCACTGAGTAATAGACCAGTAACAGTTGCTTTGCTCAACTAGATCAACTGCTCAGTCTCTGATCATATTGACTGATACAACCTTTCTATCAACATAGAAAATTTATCGGTTTTGCTACAACAAAACATGGTCTAACTAGCCCATGAACAAAGCACAATATGTGTGAAATGTCCACAAGACATATAGAAAAACGAATGTAGGTTAAATAAACTTAAATTTATTATTTCAAACCTTGTTTTTGCGTAGATCAGCATAAAGCTGTTGCACTTATGAATGAGTTGCATTAGCACAATCCCACGATCCGGGGCTGTATGCTCTTGAGATAAAGCCCAGAAAAGCATTCAAGATAAAATGGATTAGTAGAACAAAAAGACTATATAATCGTCTTAAAATTTGGAAATATATGATGGTCTACTTTTGGATGCTGCAGATGTTGATAATAAAGTATTGGTACTTGAGGTAAAAGTACAAGGGTTTGCACTTTCTTTTATTCATTAACATGAAACTTACGTAATGTAACAGAAGTAATCATGAACATTTAAACAAACAGCAATTAAAATACATTTGTGGTTTCTCTCAAAATGTCTTGCTGAAATACAAAGGTGCTAAAACATAAAGGTGTGAGTAGCTACAAAACCTGACGTGATAGAGAAAATCTAAGCTCAAATTCGGGTTCAGCGACCTCAAATTAACAAAAACAGCTAGTCAGAACCAATGCCAGAGAAAAAAAATTTTTTGTAGACCAGTGTAATTGATCAGAACCCCAAGTACTTTTTGCTTGACATCAAGAGCCACCTCAATACGATTTTGGTAAATCCTTTCAAAATTGAGCATATAAGCTTGGCAACTCTCAACGATAAAATCCTGCTTGACACATCACTATTACAATAAAAACATTTATTTTTCTCCAATAGACCATTGCTGTTGACCAGCACAGCTGTCTCCAGATGCTTTTTATTACAACTTGTGTTGGTTGGCCTATTTACATGCTTGCTAAATGTTTAAATCACAACCAACATACAAAACGTAATTGCAATACCTTACATTTAGAACACGCTTCAATGAATTATAAGTTTGATTCATTGATTCAATAGCATTGAAACAAGGCTTTCAATGTTTCAAATTGCAATGACAAAGTATGATTTCCTTTAGGCTCATTTAAAATGAGTGCTTAGCTGAAGTGGTCAGCACGTAAGTGTTTACAACCACGTTCACTCATCAATTTCTTGACATCAAAACAAATTATGCTGCAGTGCATTGGGTCAACTTATCATGATCAGTGGCGCAGCCAAGATTTCTTCGAAGGGGGGCCAAAGTTTTTGAATAACACAGCCCAGGTGCAGTGGTAAACCCCTCAGGATTTAGTCACAATTAGAATATCAAGGTTTTTCTCTCCAGGAGATCAGGTGTGTACAGTTTTTAAACCAAACATAAAGTTTAATGCAATTGTACACACAAAAACATTTTGCCTTTACACAGCTGCACCAAAAACATTTACTGATACAAACTAATTGGTAATGATGATAGGTGACCAAAAAAATTTACTGGTGCTGCTTGTCAAAATTCAACTCAATTGAAAATCAGCCTACGTATTTTACATAAAAATTCATCAATCACACGTTCAAAATTAATGATAAGGTCGTGGGAATATACAGCAATGCCAATCTATCAAAACGATTTTCTTTCACCTGCACCAATCAACAGTCGCCTCAACGTGGTGGTGCGATCCCCGGCCCTGTTTAAATTGGGTCAAAATGACTGTTGGCCTTCCCAAGGGTCCCAGCTACCCTGGGCACTCCCCTTTATTTTTTTGCTATGCTGCCCCTGAACAACTGCAGAAGGGCAGCACACAGCTTCTTTAAAATTGGTCGCTTGTTTTTTTTCTTTTTGCCTGCCCTTCTTTGTCTCCTCATTCTCTTCCTTCTCTTGATGAGCGGTAACCTTCATCCCAACCCTGGCCCCACTTTTCCTTG
Source organism: Trididemnum clinides (assembly GCA_963675345.1). Lineage (NCBI taxonomy): Eukaryota > Metazoa > Chordata > Ascidiacea > Aplousobranchia > Didemnidae > Trididemnum > Trididemnum clinides. Next base: position 35,800,186 of record OY776297.1, read on the forward strand.
CTCTGTGTGCACTGGAAATGCGACCTGGCAGGGCAAGTCAGTGCAATGTTGCGCTTGTTCCAAATGGATCCATCTAAGGTGCTCACAACTTTCCCTCTCCGAATTCAGAGCTCTTGGCAGCTCTCACTCTTGGAGCTTCCCCCCCTACCGAATCACTGTGACTCCCTCTTCAAACTTCTCCGACATGTATACCTCCACTGTGCAATCTAGCCCCGCTTCTGCTAATGCTGCTCTCTTGCTCCACCCTCATCTCCAAACTTCTTATCCCCCATCTGCCCATTTTATATCTTCTCCCTCTGCCTCTCCTCCAGCATCTCTTGCTCCTGGCTTTTCTTCTGCGCCTTCTGCCTCCACTCCCCCCTGACTCTCTCAGGGTTCTTCAATGGAATCCTGGAGGTCTTTGAGCCAGGAGCACTGAACTACTTCACTTTCTTTCATCCCATCCTGTCAACCTTATCTGCATTCAGGAATCCAATCTTAACTCATCTTCCTCTTTCCGGATTCCTGGATTTTCTGCTCTGCGTTCTGATCGTACCCACTCCCAATCTGGCATTCTGTCTTCTGATACCCCACACGCTAGTGGCGGCATTGTCCTTTTTGTCAGGCAGGGCCTATCTTTCTCTGAACTTTCTACCTCCTCTCTTTCTTTGCTTGATTCCTACTCTGATTATGTAGGGATCAACATCTCTCTAAACAACTCCTCCTCGCTGTCATTTCTTAATGTGTATGCCCCCCCCATTTACTCCTCCCCAATGGATGGCAGAACCGACTCCTTCTCTCCCTCTATTCTTCCCTCTTCCAGAAATCTCTTCATTCTGGGGGACTTCAATTGCCATCACCCCCTTTGGGACTCAAGAGTCCCTTCCCACTGCCGCCAGGAAGAAGTATTTGACTGGGTCATCTCCTCTGACCTCCTCCCCCTCAATGACCCTGACACACCCACCCTTCTCCATTGCTCCTCTGGCAGTCGCTCCTATCCTGACATCTCCTTTGCTCCCTTCCTTTCTTGCTCTTGGGAGGTGCTACAGGACCTTGGTTCTGACCACCTACCAATTCTTCTATCTATCCCTCTCTCTCTCTGGTTTTTTGCCCCAACGAGTGCCCCCTTCCTTCAATTTTCAGAAAGCTTGCTGGGATGACTTTGCCTCCTACATTGACTCTCACTGTCCTTCAGCAAAGGAATACTCGTCTCTTTCTCTTTCCTCTGCTGCTGCTCTCTTTACCTCTCTGGCACTGAATGTGGCCAAATCTTCCATTCCTTTCGCCACATCAAATGCCCTCCTAAAGCCTGGTGGTCTGCTGAGGTGGAAAGTGCAGTTAGTGAAAGACGCAAGGCTTTTGCTGCCGCTAACAGAAGTGATGAAGATCGCCAGGCTTACATCTTTGCTTCTCGATGCGCTTCGTCAGTCATCGCCAAGGCCAAGGCTGAGGCATGGCAGACGACTTGCTCTTCTCTTTCACCTAAATCTAACCCTAAATCTGTACAATCTCTTCTTCGCTCTATCGCTGGCTCATCTTCCTTGTCTTCTTCCTCTCCTAACTTCCCAAAATGTTCTTCTCCCAGGGAATCGGCTTTGGTTTATGCCACTTACCTGAGATCCCACTTTTCCATTTCTCAGTCAAAGGCCCTGCGTAGCAGAGCCAGAGGCTACCTCTCTGAGCTCTGCCAAGCCACGTGCTCTGTGGAGTCTCACTCGTCCTTTTGCTCTCCTTTCACTCTCCCTGAATTTCTTGCAGATGCCTCCAACCTTTCCTCCTCCACTGCCACTGGCCCAGACAAAGTTGCCTATCCCATGCTAAAGCATCTTCCTCGCTCTGGCATGGATTTTCTTCTTCATATCTTCAATCTTTCCTGGTCTTCGCATTCCTTTCCTTCCATCTGGAAGACATCTTCTATTATTCCCATACACAAGATGGGAAAACCTCTTTACTTTCCTGCTTCCTTCCGATCTATCTCTCTCACCTCCTGCATCTCAAAACTTTTTGAATGCATCATACTATCCCATCTACTTTTTCTGGAATCTAATTCCATTTTCTCTCCCCACCAGCCTGGTTTCCACCCTGGATGGTCTACACTTCATCAAATTCTGTACCTTTCTCAGTTCATTTCAGATGGGTTTAACAAACCCAGGCCAGGCTCTTGAACGATCCTGTCTACTATCGATTTCTCTAAAGCTTTTGACTCTGTCTGGCATCCTGCCCTTTTCCACAAACTGATTTCAGCTGGCCTCCCTCCTTGCTTTGCTCGTTGGACTCAATCTTTCCTTTCTGATAAGCGCACTTCTGTGGTCTATCAAAATCACAAAAGTCGTTCCTTTCGAGTCTGTCGAGGTGTTCTGCAAGGATCCATTCTTGGCCCTGTACTTTTCTCTCTCTTCATTAATGATCTTCTGGCCTCTCTGCCTTCTTCCGTCAGCTGTTCTCTTTATGCTGATGATCTGGCCATTTGGTCCTCCTCTCCCTCGGTCCCCACTGCGGTGGAGGCCACACAAAGAGCTCTGTTTCAATTGGAGCGCTGGTCTGAGTACTGGTGCCTTGCTCTCAATCCAAACAAATGTGAGGCCTCCTTTTTCTCAGTGGATCCCCACCAGGCTAACCTCCAGCCCAACCTCCTCCTACTCGGCTCCCGCCTCCGTTTTAATCCCACTCCAACTTTTCTTGGGGTCACCTTTAACCACATTCTTTCTTATTCAAAGCATGTATCTTTGCTGAAGGTCAAGTTCTTCCCACGTCTCAAGGCCTTACACTGTATCTCTGCTTCATCATGGGGCCTGTCTAAGGAGTCCCTCTCTCTTCTGTATAAATCTTTTCTTCGGTCCCTTTTCACTTATGCTTCACCCAGATGGTTTCCTTTCCTAAGCACCACCAATTTCACCAAATTGGAATGCCTCCACCAAGCGGGTAGTCGCGCCAGCACCGACTGCCTCTCGTCCTCCCCTATCCCTCTGCTTCTCTCCGAGGCTTCTTTATCTCCCCTATGAGTCACCCTGACTCATTTCACTCTTTTATCTTATGAGCGGGCTCTTCGTCCTTCAACCTCCTTTCCTATTTCAGGTTTGGCCAAACATGAAGTGAGGCCAAGACTCTGCAGATCGTCCTGGAGAGCTTTTGCGTCCACTCACTCACTCATGCTTCCTTCTACTTGTTCTAGGGAGGCTCTTGTTGCTTGCCCTCCCTTTCCTCCTTGAAAGCTGCCTTTGTTCACCATGGAGTCCACCCTTTCTACTCCATGCTCTCGCTCTGATCCCCCTCTTTCTGGCCAAGGTGCAGCTCTCACCCACCTTGATTCTCTCCCTCTCATGATCTGGTGCTTTGGACTGACGGCTCTGTTCCTTTTCCTTTTGGCAAAGACGACTCTGGCATACTTGCCAACTGCTCAGTCTGTGGCACTGATGCCACTCTTTCCTTTTCAGTAGGCCCAGTATACTCAAGTTTTTCTGCTGAAGCCTGCACCATTCTGCACGCTCTTTGCTGGTCTCGGCAGCACCAACCAGTCTGCCATTTTTCTTCTCTTCTCCTCCTGTCTGACTCTCGTTCTGTCCTTGCTGCCCTGTCCTCTCCTCCATCTTTCCTTTAATCTCAAACTCTGTGGCAGATCTGGCAGGAACTGTCTTCTCTCTCCTTCTGTTCTATTAGACTACAAAGGGTCCCCAGACACTCGTTTCTCCCAGGGAATGATGCGATTGATGAGCTGGCCAGACGGGTGCACTACTTGCGCCCTCTGCAATTCCTTATAGTCTCTCTCCTCTTACCTGTCGTATCCACTCATGTCTTATCTTGGTACTATCTCATCAAAGTTCTTTGACACACAGGTTCCCTCGATTTTCACTGAGGAACTTGTGCTCCCTCGTCATGCTTGCTGTGTCCTCTCTCGTCTTCGCTGCAATGAACACAGCCTTCTTTTAGGTTCTTATCTTACTAGGATTGGCAGACTTGAGAATCCTTTCTGCAGCGCCTGTGGACACTCATCCCAGGACACCTCTCATCTCATTCTGCACTGTTCAGCTACAGACTCTTTGGGCTGCTCACTCTTTGGCAACTATCTGTCTCTCTACGACCTCTGGTCCAGACCGTGGAGAGTTGCCCAGCTTCTGGGGCTCCATGGTCTTCCGCCATGCCCCCATCCCTCAGAAGGGGTCAGGTACACAACAACTGCTTCTTTCACTGCAAATAGGTTTTTAAATATCTCAGAGCACTAAAAAACGCTCATAAACTGTTTTAGAATGTTTTTCATCAAAAGCACCTCGTTAATATCTCTGGAGAAAGCTTCTAATGGCATTTTTATGGTCAGTACTTAATGAGAAAAAACAGAGAGCAAATTCTGCAATCAAGCATCTGCTGTGACGTCATTTTAAACCCCAAAGAGTTGAAATTTTTGTGTTGGGGGCTGACTTTCATTTTAGCATGGAACATTTTCTCTCTGTCAAGAAAAACAAACTTTAAAATATTTTTTTGATTTTCACGTCATGAACCTCCTTAGGTCACTCAGTCAATGGAGGTGATCAATTGCGCCCAATTTGGTGTTTGTACACCTAGTAGTTTTGGATGAGTTAAAACAATACACAGAGAAGATTTGAGCTTTATAGTACACATAATCACGCAACAAGCAAAGTTTGCCAGTATTTTTTTTTTGCATTTCCTTGTAACCTACCTAGGACCTCATTATTTTATAACAGTTACATCAGCCATGCTTATGTTGGCATACACTTAAACTTAAATCTATTTACATGTACTGTCAATCTGATATTTGGAAACGGTTATTGATTATGCCACTAAATGTTTGAGTTTGAGAGAGCACATTTAAGTTACAACAAATTATTAAATTCTTACTAAAACAACACTAATTGACATTGCTTTCAATAATCTAATCACTATAAACTAAAATAATAATCAGATCTTTCACTGCTGCTGACTTCTAGTCAGTAGGCCAATAACCGGTTTGTAAACTTTAAAGCTGAGATGATCATAGTAACTATTACATCACGAAAATGTATCATCAGTTAGCCCCTCCAGATAATTTTAAAAACTTGGCACCCGTAAACAAATTTATATCATAAATGTATTTTGAAAATTTTTTAAAAATATGCATAATATATGCATCCACATAAAAAAATTTATAGTTTTAGCCAAGATGCTTGAATGATTTTCATTATTGCAGAACTCTTAATTTTAACACAATCATTGTGGATGTTACTTCATTGAAAGCAACCTGTAAACAATTCAAACTAACTTGAAACTTCATTAAAAGCAACTTGCAATATATTCAAAAAAGTATTCAACCTCATTTTCACAAAAAGTGTTGAAAAAATGGCAAAACAAATTCTTGAGTAATGACGAAAAGCAAGTTGACGAGTCATGTGCTGGCTTTTATTTGGGCAAAACAATTGCTTTCCTTTATCAACAAACACAAACCTAAATAGTATTTCCGTTTGTGAAGTCATCATGAGGTCACCAATCCTCTTATAAATGCTCATCTCGAGGTAGTAACTACCATGCAAAGTATCATGCTTGCTTTGTACTATAGTATAAATATATACATATTAGTTGCATAACACATGCATTTTATCACCAATTTACATATTTTACAAGATTGTAAAGTAATCCTCGAAAAAATGTATTTTTGATACATTTAAATGTACAGAGATGATGCTAGTGAACAAACGAAAATCATCGTGATGAAAAAACTTTGACAAGTGTAGAAAAAAAATGCCCTATGAAAAGCAAACGAGTGTTAGTGGTGGAAATTTTTAAGGAATGATGGCACATAGGAGAATGAAATTGTTAGAGCATGCTATGAATATCTTTGAAATAATACCAAATGAGAGAATGCAAGGTTTGTTGAATGTAATGGCATCACAAATTGGTTTTACACTACACAAAGAAACAACAAATGCATTGCTAGTGGTGCAAAAAGTGCATAAAGAATACAACGATAAAATAACAATGGAATATGTGTTTTGTGGACATTAAAAAGGGTCATAAAAGTTTCCAGAAAGGTTCATTACAAATAACTGTAAGAACAGTCATATATATATATATATATATATATATATCAAGAAACAAAAATAGTAGGATCAGATTTAATTAAATAATTTTGGGTGCAAGTCAGTGTGCAATAAGAACCAGTGCTGTCTTCAAAGGTTGCCACAACTGTGATTGATGCAATTGCTAAGTACCCAAAGAAAAGCTTGATAAATGAAATTTTATATGCAGATGACTTGGTTCTGATAAGTAAAAAGTAAAGAAGATTTAAAAATAAGATAACAACAGTTACCTTGCAAAGATAAAAGCGAATAGTGTTAAAAGAGATAACAATGAGCTAAGTTGATCCATAAACCATAAGTGAAAACAGGGTGATGGTGAATTTAGTGCTGTGCAAAAATGTAGTGAACGAGCAGATTGAAATGCACAGAAATAAAATGAGCATCCTTAACTTAAGAAAAAAGTTACGAATTCAAAAAATGTGTTGAACAATAAGTTAATAGCTATTTTGTAGTTAGGTGAAGTCACTAAATGTTTTTTAACTGAGGAATGGGTTGAATGTGTAGTGAATGTACACAATATCAGCAAGGCTAAGAGCTTCTTAAATTACTATTGGCGATGAAATACCTTGATTACATGATAACACTGTACAAATTTAAAATGATCAAGTTAAGAGAGTGACAAAAGACAATTATTGACAGCAATATCATGCTTACATCATAGTATGAGGCACCCCTTTTTACCATGACTGAGTAAACTAAGTTTTATCTGTCATCCTCCACATTATTCCTGTTGCTGAGCATAAAGCAAGAGAATTGTGAATATCATTTTTGAAGTCTTTGGCATGACTAGACAAAAAAATTGAACCCAGGGTCTGCCAGCTACAACACAGATGCTCTAAACACCACACCATCTGGCCAAACCAAATATAGGTGGAAGAAAAAAATTTGGATTAAAGAAGAAGAAGCATACAAGCAAAAATATGAGCAACATCTTTCTTATACCAATTCACAGGAACAAAATTACATTGTAAAAATAGATCTTTCCCTTTCTGTCAGAGCAGATGCCACAAATCAAAGTTTACCATTTTGACTACATATAAAAAAATTGCTACAACAGCTTTAACAAGCTTTTCAAATAAATGCATATGATGTTTAAGGAAAGAACCTATGTTGTTTGTCATGCATGGAGAAATATAAAGTGAGTTTAGGAGAATAGTTGAAAAGTTAGAAGAATAGTTCAATAGTTGAAATTTAAAATCCTTAGGAGAAACAACCAATCTTGAAGAATTTCATCTTGGCATACTAATAACTTGAATAACTGATATAGATCACACAGCATATCTGTTGACTTCATTTGGATTGCGCCATGCCATTTCAGTTGCTAATTGTAATGAGTGATTGACTTGAAAAATGTAGTTATTCTAACTGTTTTCATACATTTTTCTTCTTTGGGGTTCAATTAGTTTAAAAATTTTTATTATTACTCAAAACTTTAAATCCTGTTAAGATTAATCAATGTTTGTAAGCTTGCAATTATGTCACAATTATTACCCATCAAATGTTGTTTGTTAGTTACAGCAGAAATACAAGACTCATTTTACATTTGTCTGAGGAAGTTGTAGTTAACATTTGTTTTGCTGTTAACAACATAACTTTTTCAACTATAAATGTACTTTTTCTACCAAAATTTCATTGATCAACCAATTAAAAAAAATTATTGTTTTTAAATGCTTCCATCTCAAAGAGACTGCAACATAAAAACAAATTCAATTGCAGTGCATTACCCAAGAAACAGCATGTACTGACATTTAAAACATTCAACTATGCCTGCTGGTGGCCACCGAAATTTAGTTTACCAACCAGCATTATTTAATTATTCTATCCAACAATCAATTTCAAAAGCTGCTACCATTGTGTTTTAAGAACTTTAGCTAAATCTGTATCTAAAACAAATTTAAAGGACAAAGTCAAGTTGCTATACACAGAAAGTAAGTGTGTAAGCTAGTTGCTTATTTGTTTTCAATTTATTTAACCAATAATAGTTGGCAACTGTTGATATTAGGTGATTAGTTGTTGTCTTTCATGGACTCAGGTGACACCTAAGCTACACGAACCATTGGTTTAGAGGTGCACAAATAAGACAATGTGCAGGGGGATACAAAGTGCACACTAAATGCCAAACACCCACAGAATAGAATAAAATGGATGGATAACAAAGTGGTTCTAATATAACAAATATTCAGTACATTCATTTCTGTAAATCATGAAATATAGAGAATAGTACTAAAAGTGGTCTTGATTGCCAGACGGTTCTACACCATTCTAGTTTTAAAATTTACTTCAGTATTTGCAGCCAAAAATGAAAACGGGATTCAAATGATAAAAATTATGCACCAGCACCAGACTAATAGCAAGTAAAAAATATAATACATCCAGGGCACTCACAACTTTTCCTTCATGAGAGTCCCCACTGCTGTATGTTGAGGCAAGAGTAGATGCACAGCTTTCCAAATACCATGGTCGCTTCCCAAACTGAGATACACTGTATTAAAACATGCATGCAACAGAGCATGCAAAACAATAATCAAAATAATATACATGCAATATGAAAAAACGTAACTAGTTTTACTTGCCTAATTGAAAGAACATTATTGGTTCTGATTCATACAAAGACTTGCTATACTTTTCCAGTAATAACAGATTTGATTTGCTGAAAAAGTGTCGTAAAGTAAATATAACACAGTAGCGCAATTTTACACAATGACAAAATGAGTTGAGTCATACATTTCATCTATTCAACACAAGAAAACTTTTACAGCAAAGATGTCCAAAGTATGGTCAATGCACAAAGGTTTTACACCTCGCAACTAGCATCATTAATATTGTCAGCATGAAAATTTGAGTTAAAAATGTTGATCCTTACCTATAAAAAAATTCTGATCTTGAAAATAGCCAAAAAAATAATCACAGGCTTTAAAAATGCTAATCCCCAAAAAAGATCTCCCAAAGAGATTTTTAAAATCGATTTGCAATTTGTTTATGCTAAAAACAATTGTCTTCAAAAAGTTAATCCTCCGAAAAAAAAGGTTTTCAAAAACTCTAAAACAACACATACATTTCAGATCAAAGAAATATGGTCCATGCCTAAAAAACTTTGAGCACCTCTGTTTCATAAACTATATTAGAACATTTGTGTTCAAACTTGCTTAAAAGTTACTACTACCGCAAGCATATTGCCTTTCCAACAAAAGTAGGAAAATGTTCTGCTAAGTGCTTTTTACAAGAATGCCATTGCATAGCCATTCTAAGTGTTGAATGCATGATGATTGCCACCAAGAACAACACTACAACCTATACAACCATGTTGCTGATAAAAGCTACATTAAATACCAAAACAATAAACATAAAAAAAACATTCAACTTTCACAAACATCTACCGCAATGCCAATATAAGTAAAATAAAACAAAAACACTTGAGCATAAAAAAAAAAGTCAAACCATTACAAACATCATGAATGCATTATCTAAAACAGTGATTCCTGAAATGGGTTCCACAAAACCCTACCGTTCCAGGAGCTACTAACTAGTTTTAAAGTAAAATAAGCTAAATATGTTTGTGTTTGGGTGTCAGACGCAAGAGAATAATGTTATCAATAACTCAGGGTTCCCACACAATTTTCAAAACTAAATTCCACGACTTTCCATGATTTTCTATGACTTTTTTTATGACTTTTCCATGACAATTACTAAAGCATTTTTACACATTTCTAAATACATTTATTGGTTCAAAGTGAAATACCTCTTTTGGTAACGAGATCAAATTCTTCTCAATTGCTCCTTGTGCCAACATTTTCACTTGCCAATATTATTTAACTTGCATTGCTTTATCATTCAATTTCAACATTTAAAAATATAATATCTGCTTAAACACACCTTACTACCACAACGGTACTCTCACAAGGCATTGATAAAACACAATACTTGATAAAAAAATAACATAATACTTGATAAGAAGATATTCAGTTAAATTTCATATTTCTGGCATATTTAACTCAAACTACCTTACCTAAATTTGAATCTTTTATTGTTTTAGTTAACTGTCAAAGTCTTCTTAAACTACTGGTATGTTTAGGCTACTATTTGTTATAAAATGCAAACTAGCATATGAAACAACCCTTGACATTGTGTTTAAATTCACTATCAGATTCTTTGTTAGCAGTGACCAGTCAATTACAAAGACCGTAGAATGAACCTTTACTGTTTTTTATCAGAACTATTTTCAAGTTATTTTATGTTTCTTGTGTTTTTGTTCAACAAAAGTTTTAATGCTGTAAATATTTGTGTATAGATCCTGATGAGGGCGATATGTAGCGCCAAAAACGTTTGAATTTTCTAAATATATTATATTATTATGTTTAACGGTGTATTGCTAGTAGCAATAATAGCAACTTGGATACTAAAAGTCACCTCTCTACCGAAATTGTATTAATTGTGGTGAAACTATGAAAACAATATGACAATAATTATTTCTTCTAGCCAGAAAAAAGTCCTCTTTTGTGGTCTTTAACCCTGCAATCTTTGAGCTAAAAATAACTGTTTTTAAGCTGGAATATTATTGTTGTTAGAATAATATCAAACCAACAATGATATGAAAAACTAGATTACAAAAAGCCCCTTTACAGTTCTCATTTAACTGGATCAACAAATAGTGAGCACTTTTGATGTTAACTATGACTTTACGCAATCTAGGTACAACACGAATGAATAGGTTAGTTATAACAACATCAAATACCACATTAAAAATTAACAAAAAACATATATACAAAAAATTTTAGGTTTTTTTTTGTAAGTTTTCAACCAAAAGTTTGCTGTTGACTGAAAACCCTCTCGCGACTGCAACTTGATCATGCTAAAGCATGAAGATAATTCTAAAAACTTCCCACACCTTTGCGTGCTTTGCATCTTTCATGTAATTCCAAAAGAATTCATCCAATCTGTCTGCATTCACGTTGAAACTCAGCAAGATGGTTTTGTTTCATTTCCAATACAAAACCTTTGAACTGAGTAAGAAATTCATCGCAAGCTTCTACTAAACACCACTTTCTGTTGAGCAAAATCTGCAAAAGCTGCTCAAACTTAACCTGTGCTTCTGCAGAAGCAGAGATCAACTTCTGTGGTATGACAATCACCAAACTCTGAACCAAAGAATACTTCATCTTTTCAACAGTTTGATTACAATACCAGACAAAAACGTAATGCAATCGTTTTTGAAAGATAAGATACACAGTTTGCTTGCAGCTTTTTTCTCTGTTACTTTTTTTAAAGTGCTTCGAGCAGCACAGCTAAATGTCAACATGCTTTGGGTTTTTCTTTGGTTCTTTTTGTGAGCAGGGTCATTAGTAGATAACTTCTTACACGTATCAGTTTTTTCTTTTTTTAAAAAACAACCCATGATAGCCAACAACAAATCTTTCAAAGACAAAGCAAGAAAGGATTCATTGGAGCTTTGATTTGAAACTTCAACAAAAATTCTTGCAGCGGTCTTGCCACAGCAACAAAAAACTCTAGCTTAGCTTCAATTAGAGTATCATCACATGCAGATTCAACAGAAACAAAAGCAGAAGCTGGAGCTTTTCTTTCACTCTTCACAGTTTTGACATAGGCCTATTTATTGACATGAGGCCAAATTTTTAAAGCCCGTTCAGCAACCTTAACATCTTCTACCCATCTATGCTGACAAAACTGAAAGGGAAACTAATCACTGCCTGTAATTTGAATAAAATCTTCTCTTCTGGCAGGAGTACCATGAAAACGTTTTCCACAGAAAACGCAAAGTATTGCCAAGATTCCATCTAGATTCGTTTGCTTCCTTTTTAAATCTTGCATAGACAACATGCCAACTACAACTTCAAAATATATTGAAAGAACTGCTAAATATATTTAGCAAGTCTGGGAGTTCTTCACCTTTGCATTCTTGAAAAAGATTGTAATAGAACTTCCAGTTCGCATGGGGACCATCCATAGATATTTGCACCAAACCAGTGGGGTTAAGTAAAGCCATTCCATGTTTAAAACGAGTCAACATATCTGCTGCTGTAGCATGACCCATAAACTATGAATTAAAGCACCTTTCTGTTTATTGCTTTTGCTGTCCTGAATCTAACTATCATATCCATTTGCTTTTTATGGTTGATTTGATTCAAGCTTTCATCAAACGATTAAGTATAGTACTTGACTGCACAAAGTTACTCTATAAGCAGCTCATGAAAATAAGGATAACTGTCAAAACATGCTAAATAAGCACACTTTGTAGCTCCACATGAAAATGACATTACAACCTTTAAGAAATAACATTTCTAAAACCATTTCATAAATTCAGCACATCAACATTAACCCAAGTGCTTAGCTCTTTCCAGAAATCTTGCTTTCATGTTGTTTTCCTTTAATTCCAAACCCTTCATCATACAGTTAATTTGTTCTTCACTACTTTCTTCAACTTTTTGTCTATGCCTATCACCATCAGCCAATGTTGCAACTCAGAGGGTACTGCTTTCACATTTTCTAAATATTTTGTTGTTTTTACCAACCAATACAAAATCAATCTTGGTTTTATCTTAACCCATACTGTACATCGTTTTTCTCTGCTTTTTTTTGCAAACCATGTGTTTGATCCACACAATCCTTTCACCACATCTATTTCCACTATGCACACCCTCAAAACCATCAATCTGTCTCCTAACATGTCCACTGAAGTTCCACAGATCAAGAAACATTTAACCAGGGTTTTGCAAATCCCACTCATTCAATTTGGAACCACAATTTTTATAGTCTGATACTTAATATTAAAAAGAAGTATGAAGAAAAGAATAAAGCTAAAATGTTGGTGCACATTTCATTACCTTTTGCATATACACTAAAAGCATCATCAGTTAAAAAAATAGTTATCTAAGATTAGACTAAATTACTCAGTGTATTTAAAGCTAACTGTAGTACTATGTAAATTTAGCGAGATTATCATAATTAAAACCTCAGTTAGTGATAAAATATGACAGCTGCAGAGATATTCTTTCTACCAAAAAGGAAACCTGACAGTTTTTAATCCAAAATCTTCAAACAAATTTCGATTTATTTTGGTACACAGCTCTCGCTATACCTGCAAATGCTTCAAATTTGAAGATCGCCAAGCTTTATTGCAAAATGCTAAAGTTATGTACAAACTGAATAGTACCAAGCTCAATTCAAGAGCATGCACCAAATCAATCAAGAATCAGATGGTGCAAAGCATTTTATGCTAATCCAAACCACAAGATCTCCTGAAATACTTGATTACAACAACAGCAGAAAACTATTAACCAAAAAAACATTACTTACTTATAATTTCAATCACAAATGACTCTACAGGGTGTTTCAGAACCCATTTTGAAATAGGTGTGGTATGAGTTGTACTAAATCAATGATGCAATAATCATTATATTTTTGTTTTAGCTAACCTATAATTTTATCTATGCAATAAAATATGGCGAGATTTACAAATGAACAGCACATAAAAGTGATTAAATTTTGGCTTCAAAAAAAGAAGTGTTGTTTAAGTTCAATGTGCCTATCGAGCATACTTTCACTCTGGTCCAGACCCTGGGGAGTTGCCCGGCTTCTGGGGCTCCATGGTCTTCCGCCATGCCCCCATCCCTCGGAAGGGGTCGGGTAAACAACAACAACAATAACAGCATACTTTCAAGCATCAAAACCACCCCAAAGAAAAACCATTTCAAGAATAGTTTGAAAATTACAAAAGATGATCTATTAGTGATTTGCACTAATAAAATAGTGGCAGACCAAAATCAGGAATTTGGATGGGTAGCAATTGAATGGTTTGGAGTCATTAGGTCACACTTCTTTGAAGATGTAAATGATAACACTGTCACAGTCAATCAAGTTATCTTTCAAGAAATGATTGAAACTTTCTACCTACCACAGTTGTGAGTTCTTGCAAGAGAAGAAATAGTAATGTCACCATGAAGAGACAATGGCTTCAACAAGATGGGGCTCCCCCCCCCCCCCCCCCATGCAGCTAATGAAACAGGAAGACTTCTTCACCATCTTTTTCCTCAGTAATTGATTTACCTTCACAAGGATGTTGAATAGCCTCCTTATTCTCCAGATTTAATTCTGCCAGATTTTTTCCTCATGGGGTTATCTCAAAGACAGAATTTATGCAAGTTTAAAACCTCAAAACTTTGCCCAATTAAAAAATAACATCCATTGTGAGATAAGAAACACTGACAGTGAACTATTCCCTAAAGTAATGAATAACATTGCAACCTGCATGCAGGTCATTGAGCTTCAAGATGCTTATGTTGACCATGTATGTGAATTCACTTTTACATATTCATTGGTTATTTAAGTACTTTCTTAAAACGATTTTGCAACAGTTTTTAAACTATTTCATTTTTCTCAAATTTAGACAACCTGTAAACAAACGCTGGTGTTTCTAAAATGAATACTTTTTTAAAACACTCTTTACATGGAACATGACAACCAACTTATTTGTTTTTAAGCATAATTATTGAAGAAAGAAACTGCATAGCAACACTAAACAACTTTTCATCGCTGGCAACTTATTTGCACGTTCACGGTAGGCTACATTAAACTGGACGTTTTCAGCTTACATTAAGCCCTTGTCAAAGCATCTAAAATATCTAGGTATAAGAACTCAATTATTGTGTAGAAGTAAAATCATAATATCAATTTAGGCTTAGGGCGTGGGCTGCCTCAACAGGTCAAATTATATGCAAAAATTCGAAGTCCTAGTCATTACAACCAAATTCAATTGATTGTGACAAGCTAACAAAATATTATTTAAATAGTCTTAGCATAAAGTTGTCTCAAAGCAACTTCTATACCTAGAAAAAAACAGAAACAGAGGATGCCAAGACGAGGTCCTATTGAGGGTAAAGACGAAATTCTCTTTTAACCAAATTGCATATTTAGCAAACGTTATCGTTAAATTGGGGTCAAACGACAAAATGTATGGACGACAAAAGGTTTGACGAACTTTGAACATGAAGGTGGTCCCATCATTATCAAAATAGCAAAAAAAGGGTAATGAAGAACTTTTAACTCGTTTTTGTGGTGAAGATGTTTCTGCAAGAGAGGCTAAATATCATACCACTTGTTGAATGAGGTACTCTGTTCCAACAAAATGGCAAAGTGACAATATTCTGTCAAAGCAGCATCAAAATGAAATGGACAAAGCCCATGCTGTTTGTATTGCTAAACTTTGTGAAGTGATTGACAAGAGAAATAATTATCGGTAAAAAGGTCATGAAAATGAATGATCTTTGCAGTTTGTACAGAACACATCTGTCAGAACCACCATTTGCAAACCCTAATTATCGGTCAGAGAAGATCACATCAATATTAAATACCTACAAGGTCTACAGCAACAAATCTGTTTCGTTAGTCTTGGTAAAATTCGAAGTCAATATCAGTCAGATCTCGTATTTAGTAACAAAACTGATCTTTCAGAAGCTCTTAAGCATGGGTATCTATTGGGGTGTTCAGATAAGATTAAGGATGTAGCCATCTTTCTGCACAAAATGATCAAAAAAGCTTTCAAAAAAGTGGAAAAATTACCTTGGCCACCAACTGCATCATGCCCAACAACTAAAAACTCTGCCCCAAACAATTTGCAACACTCCTTGCACATTCTCATTAGTGGGAAAGCTGAGAGATCAGAATCAGAGAGAACAGAGCTTCTTGTTTCATCTATTGTTCTGGACCAGTGTCAGGCAGCAACTAATGGCCTGTGAAAACTACCAAAACACATTCTGGTTTGCAAGACTTTACGCAATCTTTCCTTGAGTGCCAAACTGAGCATATTAATGAACAAATTGGGTCATTCAGAAAATTACTCCTTTTTTTTAGAACTTGAAACCACACTGGCAAAGGCTTTTGAAGAGGCTCATACCATACTAACACCCCAACAAATACTAAATCATCATCGCCCATAATTATTTCTCAGCAACTTTGATCAATTTGTCAATGACCATTCTGGTGCAGGTTCAATTCACACCTACCACGAGATAATGTTACAAAGTATTTCTTTTGAGCCTGCTACTGATGAGAACATGACAGATAACCAGGCAGGAAGTCTGCTATCTTTGTAAAGGACAGGGGCATGCCCTCTGAAATCCTTGGCAAACAATACCCTACCTCCATGCAATATGAATAAAAGGGACAGTCCAAAAATGACAATTTCTCACCTAACATTGGTAGAATATGAAGATGCTCTGTCAAAGTCGATGTTGAAGTATCTTCTGCAGTGTTTCTGCCGATTGCATAGCAACACTGTATCTCAGCATGTACCTGAGTGGACAGGCTTTATATCTGAAACTGGTAAAATTCCAAAGCGCCTTACCACAATAGACTATTATCTAACCTTTAATCATCCTATAACAGACTATTCCACTGTACAAGAATGCCTTAGAGTAACAAAAAATGCATTACAAGAGGTCGGTCAGAAATACTCTGTCCCAACATTTGATTTTGGCATGTGCATGAAGGCTTACTCTATTATTTGGAAGAATCCAGACTTCCATGATGACCACACTGTAATGATAGTATTCTTTCATTTGATCTGTGCATACCTAAAAATGATTGGCAAATAAATGAATGAATCCAGATTAGCTAATGTGCCGTTGGAAGTGGGGGCTATGTCTGTTGGTTCCATGAATGGTATGATGTCTGGCAAAAACTACAGTCATGCAATAAGTTGTCACAAAATCATGCCTGGAAAGACTGCTTCTTCACAGATATTTGGAAACTAGACGTTTAAAATGCCAAGCAGGTGATTTGCTACAAGCAATAGATCATATTATTAACAAGAAAACTTGGATGCTGCCATACAAAATGAAGCACTTACTAATTTTCTTGGAGGAATATTCTGTAATCAGGGAACAGGTCCGTGGTGGAAGCCTTCGTAAAACTGCCCAATTTTGGCTGACATACATGAATCATGTTTTATTGGTCTTTTCCTTGCTGTATGCTGTGAAAATCAATGATTACTACTTACCTGTATGGTGCTTGTTTAAGTAAAACGGTGAATCTATTGTTCATCTTTGATGGTCAAAATTATGCCAGATATCTCTGCTATTTCCCGTTGTTCTTGATCAACAATGAGAAAAATCACCTAGGCACCACCGAATTACTCAAAATAGGTGCAATAAGTGTGGCAAGGCCATTCATACCAGCAAACAGGTTTGCAGTGGAAAAAAACATTAATGAAACATTTATGTGACATGCCAAATCTCAAGCAGGCCTGAGCAGGCAGGTGCCAGCATTTCAGGTCTCCTGAATAACTATGAAGCTTATCATCGTTGGGCACAAACAGCCCACAAAAGATCGAGATATGTTGAAGTAATGCTCCAAATGGCAAATATCTCTGATGATGGTAGGGGCAGAAAACACCATAATACTCAGCCATCACAAGTAAAAAAAGTGAAAAAGCAACAACTGCTACAGTAAAAGCAATTCAAAATTTTATGGACCCATTCCAAGTAAAGATAGATGATAAACTTTACCGCATTTTATCTGGTGTTGCAGTACCACTTAACATAGAATCAGACATCATGAATGCTGAATTGCCTGGCATTGCTGCAAAGGAAGCTTTTATATCTGATAGGTTGCACAAGAATGAGCAGTTCTTTGAGCCATTCAAAAGGCTGAACCAAAAACATTTGCGGAAATGAGGAAAGCATCAGTTTAGTACAAGCAGCAAGCAAATGTTACATTTCAATTGTTACTGCTTTCACAAGAACAATCAGAAAAGATTGATATGAGAGAACTGATGAAATGTCCAATCATGCCAGTGACCTCATCAATTGGTTCTCCCTACAGCTACCTTTTGAAGATAGATTAGAGCATACGATTTACTTATCTCACAAAAGAATGGATGACTTTACCATGCCATCACATGCAAAAACGTTGAACGTTGAAAATGAGAATGCAATTTTCTAATGCATGAAAGAAGTGCCAGCAACATTTAAACAGATAAGCAAAAAATATATATGATGTCAGTATCTTGGGATAGCCTCATCTTGTATTTAGCACTGACATGTACAAGGAAAATTCTATCAAGAGCTTGGAAAGGACAAGTCGTGGTAGTGGTCAAAAACGCATTACAAAACGACTTGAAAACTGGAAGTTATTTTTTAGCACTGACTCTAACAAACAGAAGCTTGTGAGATTGCTTCTAAAGGTGTGAAGCAGTGATGATTTCGGGAGAAAACTTCAAAACAAAAAGGTTATTTCCACCTGTGAAGAGAAGACCCACCTACTTAAAGACAATGGAGCATCAGTGATGATGAGAGAGATTCCCAAGTTGGAGTCTGATCAAGAGCAAACAGACACAAGGGTTGTTCAATATTGCTCCTATGCAGCCAATGAAGAACATAACTATGTTTGAGTCAGAAACGCAGATAGTAATATTTTCTTCATTCTACTTTATTATGCATCAAATATAAACATCACTCTCCTGTTTGGCACAGGCTCCAGATACAGGACAAGGTTGATAAATATCTCTGAACTAGCACATGACTTTGCGCCTTTTTACTGTGATCCTCTGCTGAGTCTGGGTGCTTTTTCAAGGTATGACACAACCAGTGTTTTCAAAAGCATTGGAAAGGTGAAGCTGATAAAATTCCTTCAAAAGAAACCACTTTATCAGGCTGTTTTCCAAAACCTTGGAAAGTCATGGGATGTGTCAAAAAATCTTTTTCTTCAACGGGAAGAATTCGCATGTTCCATGTACAAGCCCACAGGTAGCCATTTAAGTGTTGATGATTTTTACTATGAAATGGTTTTAAAGAAATGCTGTGGCAAAGAAAATTAACTGAATACAAAAAAGAGCATCAAATGGTCATCCCTTCCAGCCCCTAAAGCCTGCTTAAGAAAACACATAAAAAGAGTGAACTACCGGGTGGCAATCCGGAAATAAGCCCATATTCCCAGTAGCAGTAGTAGTAGTAGTACCTGGCATCATCATCATCATCATCATACATTTTTTAAATGTCATCAAAGAAAATTAAATACTATCAATATAAATAAAATCAATTAATCTTACATAAAAGCTAGCAGTTTTACACTGTATAATTTAAAGAAATTATACCTTTTTACAAAGATGATGCCATAATTCATGTTTTTATAAAATTTGTTTTCTTGGATTTCTTAGTAATAGACCATTAAAGAGTAGAAACGTGACTAAAAGCTGTTACAAACAACATTAACTCTTTCGCTACCATGATCATCAATTGATGATCTCGTGTTTTCAGTGTTTCCCTCATGTTTTTTTAAATTGAGTTACAAAATTAGGTTACTAAAAAATGGATTTGTGACTATTTCTCATCTGATTTTCATAAAATTTTCAAAAGATCACACTTAATTCCTCACACATCGGAAGATGTAAACTTTGTGCCCTAACTCTTTGATTTTCCTACCCAAAAATGGTTAAAAAAACAAAAGGCTTGTGTGTGTGTTTACCTCTCCTCTTCCTTGGGATGGAGGTACGGCATGAACGGTAATTCAGGTTCATGCCATCAACCTAATTGATATCAGGCTAGGGGAAGATGGCAGCTCATTTCGAACCAGTCTTGAGTGACTGGTAGCCCCACCACCAACAAGGCAGACCGCCACTGGTGGGTACCCAAGAGTCGTCTGACATGCTGGGTTAGCAACTTCACAATTATAATCTGGTGAAGCACAGGTGGGGCCACCTGTCTGCCACATAAAGGTGGAGGCGTCCCATTAAGTGCCTTGCCCAAGGACACAACAAGCAAGCTTGCCGGCTTGTTCTCCACGCTATCCCTTTTTTATGCTGAGCACCAAGCAGGGAAGCTGTGAATACCATTTTTTTTAAAGTCTTTTGGTATGACTCGACTTAGGGAATGAACCCCACGTCTACCGACTACAATGTGGATGC
Organism: Trididemnum clinides; assembly: GCA_963675345.1. NCBI lineage: Eukaryota > Metazoa > Chordata > Ascidiacea > Aplousobranchia > Didemnidae > Trididemnum > Trididemnum clinides. Next base: position 35,820,145 of record OY776297.1, read on the forward strand.
TCTAACCACTGCACCATCGCGCCGGTACAAAGAGCCTAGTTGCAGACGACAAAAATTGCCAAATTCTCAGCATGAGCCAACTACCTTGAAATCAAATTGAGATTACATCTTTACCACCAAAACCTTTATCATTAACACAGTCTGAAGACTGCTCTTTTGGGGCATCATTTGACAAAATTTTAAGCAATAATGATAAAATTTACCTATTAAAATTTTCAAATCTTTTAGGGGTCTCAAAACTCCCCAAAACAAATTTGCATGGTAAGTAGAAAAGGTAGATTTACTTTTTTAAAAATATGATATGTTGCTAAATACCAGTATCCTTTGAAAGCTTAGGAAATTTGCTTTCCAGCAATATATAACTTTAAATAGTTTAGGCTAGGCGATATATGATATTTACTCATCAAAAATGAGTACTGTACATCATGTCAGCTCAAAACCCAAAAAAATTTTTTGACTTACCTTCACTAAATTACAATGTACAGAAAAACTACACCCTATAAAAAGATAAAAATAAATTTCAAATATTTCAACACTAAAGTCATCATTTTGTATCAAGTTTCCAAGGAGACAGAAACTAAATTACAAGTTTAAAAGCTAGCAGAAGTTTGGCTTCTCTAAATCAAAGTTTGCTGTATCCCCCTTGTTTCTCAACAAATGGGAGGGATGTAAAAAGCTTTTGTTTCATTGTTAGTGACAACATATTCTATTTAAACTTGATATTTTCTGAATCTTGAAGAAATTCCTGTTTCAAAAATACTTGATGTTACATGGTTTAGGCTAACCTCCAGCAGATAATGACTGATCATATTGTAGATACTAAATTTAACTAACAAAAATTGGTACTGGTCAGTACCAGCCAACAAAAAGGTCACGGGCCTCAGAAAGTTGCAAATCGTAGAAAACCTAGGATTTTAGGTAAGCTTAGACTGATGTACCTTGAAAGTTTATTTCCTTAGCATCATCTAGTGACCATTTCTAAAAAATTGATAGAAAATAAAATCTGTAGTGATTTTTGAAGGGTACCTTAACTTTGAAAACAACTCATCACCTATTGGGGGGCTAATTTGCATATTCAAACAAAAAATTTTTTTATTTTTATTTATTTGAAATCCCCAAGAAATAGAGATTTCAACGATATATAACACTTGATGTAGAAGTAAACAAATGAGTAATGATTTACAAGCAAACTTGGGGGTATTAAATGATGATTAATTGCACTGGTCAACAGCAAATTTTAAACGAAGATTCTGATGAGCGTATCTTAAAGTATTTTTGATACAGATTCCAAAAATGATTTTACCTTTTCTCTAGCACATCTGGTTTTTGAGATATTTTGGTTTATATAATTTTAAGTAAACTTTTGTTGTTAAGCATTTTACAGTCCAAATACAATAGAACATTGCATTATGACGTCACAGAATAACATTCTTAAGTGGAAAAGTAACCTAAGTGCAAGCTCTGAATGACAAGAAAAGGATAGAAGGATATTTTTGCAAGTTTATTTAAGTAGTCTACAGTAAGTGTAGAGAGTGAAAAATGTAGGAACATACCAGGCGGAACTGAGGGAATTATATTAAGAGTATATGGCAATATGTTGTATCAAATAAATTAGTTATTTCTGCAGGTGTAAAATAGTAATATACATTATAGTATTTCTACAAGTAATTTCTAAATATAGGCCTATTCATAATGCCTAGAAACTGCTTAAACCATTCAGATCGATTTTGCTTTGTCTGTGGAAAGTTTACAAGCAAAAAACAGCAAAGAAATATCACTCATGATATCAAGAAGATGTATGCAGCATATTTTGGTTGCCCATTAGGCGACCAAGACCTGGGCACCCCATAAAATATGCAAGATATCCTGCTTAGGCTTGCACAACTGGCTAAATAAACAGTCTCCTTCTATGCCGTTTTCTGTCCCAATGATTTGGCGTCAACCTAAAGATCACTGTCAAGATTGCTATTTTTGTCTTACCAAAACAAAGGGTTTTTCCTTTAAACAGAGAGACAAAATAACATATTCCAATTTGGATTTAGCAAGGATCCCAGTTCCTCATGATGATTCAATGCCACCACCAGTATCTCCGCTACATGGACTTCATACTACTGATAGCAGTACTGATGAACACAACTTTGACGGATTAATTTCTACACAGATTCTGATACCACAGAAGATCCCATCTTATTTTCACAAAAACATCTAAATGACTTAATTAGAGATTTATGTCCTTCTAAGGAAAAGGCGGAGCTCCTTGCATCAAGGTTAAAAAAAGAACGAAATATGGTTGAAAAAGATGTCAAAGTAAATTACTACAGGAAGTGCAATTGGGACTTATCTTCGGCCTTCAAAGTTGAGGGACCTCTTTGTTACTGCCATGATATTGAAGAGCTGTTTCAAACTCTGGGTATAGATCACATTGTGAACGAATGGAGGCTTTTTATTGATTCCTCAAAGAGAAGCTTGAAGGCAGTTCTTCTACACATTGGAAATAAAAAACCCTCCATCCCTATTGCACAATCTGCCCAGTTAAAAGAATCTTATGACAGCATTGAAATTTTGTTGAATGCGAGGCAGCTCTTCTACACATTGGAAATAAAAAACCCTCCATCCCTATTGCACAATCTGCCCAGTTAAAAGAATCTTATGACAGCATTGAAATTTTGTTGAATGCGATTCACTATTCTGACTACCAGTGGAGCTTATGTGGGGACCTTAAAGTAATTGGAATTTTGATGGGATTGCAAGGAGGTTTTACAAAACACAGTTGCTTTTTATGTTTGTGGGACAGTTGCACCACTGCACAGCACTATGAAACAAAAGAATGGCCAAAAAGGAATTCATATGCACCTGGAGTCAAAAATATCCAACATATCCCTTTAGTAAAGCCCGATAAAGTTTTAATGCCACCATTGCATATCAAGCTAGGATTAATGAAGAACTTTGTGAAAGCTATGGCAAACAGAATTCGAATGGTTTTGAATTTCTCTGTAAAAAGTTTCCCAAGCTAAGCCTAGCCAAGTTGAAAGAACAAATCTTTCTTGGTCCACAGATTCGGAAAGTTTTTGAAGACCCAGAGTTTGAAAAAACATTACATACATTGGAACTATGAGCTTTGCATGCATTTAAATGAATTTGCTCTATTTTTTTGGGAAATGTCAAGTCAAATTCGTATCAAGAAGGCGTTGCAGAGTTGCTTGCAGCATAGAATGAGATGGGGTGTCGCATGTCCTTAAAGATGCATTTTCTTCATTCACACCTCGACTTTTTTCCTGAAAATCTTGGAGCAGTTAGTGATGAGCAAGGTGAAAGATTTCACCAAGATATCCAAGCTATGGAAGAAAGGTATAAAGGAGTTTGAAATGAGGGTATAATGGGTGATTATTGTTGGATGTTGTATCGTGATGATGCAAACCATCCATACAAATGGAAATCATATGTCAAACATTTTTAAGTTTTCCTCATTTGAACTAGTATTTGATTGCAGTGTTAAGTGGTACCCAGATTGCGATCAACATTTTCCACATGTGTTATTCTGAAAAACAGTTTTGTAGAAGCTACCCCGAAAGGCTATTTGAAAATCACCCAAATACAGCTGTTTAAAGGCTGCCAACAAACAGTCTTTTTCAAGACTACAATTAACAAAAAAAAGTTTGCCCATTGTCCCATCTTCATCCGATCTGATCTTCTGGAAGAAAACTGATGCCAGATTCGGAATCAGCACCTCAATGTTACCCAGAAATGAGTGTTCTTGTTCTCGTTTAAAAAAAATATTTTTTTGTTGACCAGTGTTATGATTGATTATGACAATTTTTTTGCACTGCCACCTTCCAGATATTTTTTTTCGCTATTCACATGGTAGTAAAAGTTAAAAAGCAGCTTACAAAAAATAAATTTCAAAGAAATTTGATTTACAATAGCACCTCAGTTGTGAGTGATAGTTTCCAGGTGCTTATTTCTTTGCTAAGTTTTCTTGCTTAGGTGTGTCACACTATTTTATCATCTATCATTTTGAGATGTTTTGGCCAGGATTATCAATAAACTTCCTGGCACTGGCACAAGGCAATAAGCAAGCAATCATTTAAAAAAATCAACAAAACTATAAGGAGTTAGAAATTGTTATGGTTCTTGTTGTATCATAATATGCAATGTAAGTCCACAGCCAATTTAGGCTCAATAGAAAGAGCAATATACTGTTTGCAACAAGAACTGATTTAAAAAAATTTTGGGGAAAGTAACCAGTCTTCAATATTGGGCACATACACATAGGGTGAATATTGTATTAAATGAGGTAATACAAACGATCTCTGAATGTATGAAAGGTACTTTGACCAATTGTCTACCTGTTTTCACCAAGATTTCCTCCATGAAGTATAGATGCAGAGATTCCTGCTTTTGTGTATACAATGAAATTCAGAGTTCAGAACATCTCCAGATGACATCTAGTGTGAACCACCTGCATCAACTTTTCTAAGATCAAAATGACTTCTTAAGCTATCACAGGACACAGATGCGTCTTTACCCTTAATGCCATCATGTCTTCACCCATACATTAGAGTCGATTTTCACACCACCAGGTCATTATTATATCAGAAAAGCAAGACATAGCTAAACAGACTAATTTTTATGTGATGAGATATTTAAAAAATATCACATATTGTTGATCATGATGCAGAAAGCACCAGACTTGACTTTTGTCTCACTAGGTAAGCCTTGGTATGAGGAAGCTCACTGGAGTCAAAACGTAAAAGAATCTAGACTTCTTTCATTTCAAATCCAAGAAGTAACTAACAGCCATGTAACAGCTAGCTGGCTTTTTACATAAAATAACATTGATGTCCACACCAGGCAATGCAAACTAGAAATACGTTGAGGTAGTGTTGGTCAGCACCATGAACACCAACAACATTTAATTCTTGGCCAATACAACGGGGAGAAGAAGCATTACTAAAAAGCCTTAAAAAGAGTAAAACTCAAGTGTAGTGCTTCCTGCACCGTGAACAACAGTATCCAATAAACAGATTGTGCACAAGAGTGAAACACTTTGCCACTAATATGATGAAAATGGGACTTTCAGCATCTCTTGTGGGTAAATGTGAGGAAATAAAAGCTTCCAAATATGTTTTGAAAAAATTAGGTTTGGAATTTAAGGGGTACCAGTATCATGGAGCTGTTAGTATATAAATTCTTAATGTTGCCAACAGAAGTTCAAAATCAATTCTGTTTTTGTTATTTGATGACAGTAAAAATTTAAATTTCATGTATTCTTGCAAGAGAACGTTTTTTCTATATTAATTTTTAAAATGCATTGATCAACAAAATATTGATTTTCTATGTTGTATTAATAGAATTATCTTTTTTAGCATAATCAAATGCATGGAGTTCAAGCCTGAACTAAATTTTTCCCTATCAAGTCAGCTTTTTTAAGATATGTGCTTTTTTGATATTGGTAATGGAGTTACTATTAAGCCATATCTATATATCTATAAATCTAAAATGAAATTTATTCCAGTTAAAAACATCTCAACCGTCTGTTTCGCCTAACACAGCTCGTCAGGAGGTAGTTCTAAAACACAACACTGGCATAAGATGAAATCCAAAATTAATAAATAAATAGAAATTAAAATTAAATTATATAGAAGACTTGAAACTCTTGTATTATTTTGAATTTCATCTTATGCCAGCGTTGTGTTTTAGAACTACCTCCTGACGAGCCGTCTTAGGCGAAACAGACTGTTGAGTGTTTTTAACTGGAATAAATTTCATTTTATTTTATTGCTCTGATTCTATCATTGAGCTTTCCACTGCCAAATCGACCAACTACGTATCTATAAATATATGCTATAGGAAAATGCAATGCATTCTTGGTGGTATCAATCAAACTTTTGAGACATCTTTAGGTCGATTATTTGATGTAGATTGCAGTTAAGACATTAATATTTTAGCACAAGTAATGAGCATATGAAAAAGCAATGCATTTCTCCATATTGTGAAATTAGTAGCAATAAACCTAATGTTTTATGTACCTACTTATGTTTTGTGTAATTGAATGCTTTTGCGTCTGCAGTTGAATAAATACACAACCTCACTAAGGTAGACTCAACTGTTCCAGTTTTGTGTTTTATCAGGTGTGGGTACACTTGATAATGTTAATTATGGCATCATATAAGCATTGAGACATCAAAATGTGCAGCCCACAAAGCACGCAATGAAGCACAATCAAAAGATATATTTTTTTATTTATAGCACAAATCGTAACATAGAAATATAACTAAAACCAATACAAACTGGTTGACTCCTAACTTTAGCAAAATGTTGCAAAAGTGAATAAAAATGCAAAAATATCATTAATACATTGCACAACTGCAAATTGTATTGATATGCATTCTGTAGTCACAGTGTAGTCAATTAAAGTATTTAGTAAATAAAAACATAATACAACATTTTTCTGTTTAAATATGATTTCTCTCATTCACAAAACATTCAAGCATTGTCCACTGAAGACCTACAAGTAAAAGTTATGCCCCTCCATTCAAATAAGTCAGTGTTTCCCAAACTGTGTGCCGCAGCACATTGTTGTGCTGTGGAAGATTTGCAGGTGTGCCACAAGTCCTTTCAAAATGCTTCCTGTTGTAACAAATTTTCTGCCAAAATCGAGAAAATGCTGCCATTACAGGTCACAGCAAGAGAATGACCTTTTTTTTTAAATTAGCATCATATGGGGCTGCATCACATGATTTTCAGAAATCGTGGCTCAGAAAAGTGGTGATCTCCAAAAAAATTAAAAAAAGGTCATTACCATTCTCGCTGTCACCTGTGATGCTACTCGACATCAATTGGAATAGATTTAAAGGCTGGTATGCCGCAAAATTTGTTTAACTGATTTCCTGTGTCGGCAGACAAAAAAGTTTGGTAACCAATGAAATAAGTAGTCCATTTCTGATTTATAGGATACTGTGTATAGGCATGACAAGATTCTCACTTGCTGTCAAAATATCATGAGTTTAGTATCAGTATTGTTTACATGGTATAACCTAGCAAAAGGAATTATCAACTTGTTTTGGAAATACCCAGTAGGGTCATTTCATTACATTTCAGCAAATTTTAAGATAATTGAACCCCATGGCCTCTTTGATTTTTTTCATATCTGCTTATGTGATAGCTATTTGAAAATGATTTCCATAAAATTTGGAATTAAAAAAATCTTTTACAGGTTTAGACATATTGCTCTTTAAAGTCTTGCATTTTAGCCACTAGTTGCACTGTTTCACAAGTGTAAAATTTACTAAAAACTGTCTAGAATTGTCATTTTAATCCAAAATTGCCAAACAAACTGTCCATTTATGTGTTTAAAGAGGTAAGGAACCCAAAATTGTTGTTAAAATTACAAAATAAGCACTATGTAGGGAGTTAACACAAAGTTTTGTTTTAATTTTGACTCCAACTTCAATCGCTAGTCCCACCCCCATGATTGGTTAATTTTTTTTGATAAATTCCATAACGTAGAGTGGTCCTTCAACTTTCAGAATATAAGATTATCTAGCTTGAAACTTCTTTCAAACTAAAATTATTCAAAAATTTACAATCACACTATTTTCAATCAATTACTTTTATTCTGTAATTACATGCTTTTAAATGCCTAATTGTGTGATGGCAATCGGCACTATTATGTGTATAAACTCCATTTTTTGTTAAACAATGCAATGGTTTTGGAACAAAATTTTAATGTTTTGTGTTTATTTACAGTTTGGTAATGCAAGGATCGTAAGAAGCTGTTGTGAAGTGTTTATTTCAGTCTGGTTTATTTTCAGTAATGTATCAGATTTTCAACACGAAAGACATTAAGTAATTAAATCTAAGTAGTAGAATAAGTAGTGATGGTCTATTAGCAACAAAATATAAAAAGATAACAGATGTCAGTTCTTGATAAAACTGAAATTTTTTTACATACTGGTACAGACATCTGAATGGACGACAACTCAAATTAGATTTTTCATTTAATTTTTTAAGTATTATGACCAAATCTACTGGATTTAGATATTGCTGGAAACTATTTGCCTAAAATTTATTTATAATTTGATCTACTTTAATTTTGAAAACTGGTAATTAGATATTGATTTTGCGAGAGATTACAATTATGGAGGAGCTTGAAGGTGTTTGTGAAATCGGAAAGTGAATGTTTGAAGGTTCTTGTCATTAAACATGGTATAAGAAGGAAAAGGGAAAGAAACAGCTTTGTGAGCTTTCTAATGATGACATTTTAACTTGGTTTTGGAGGAGGATGTAAATCTTGTGAAAGATGGATCCTTAGTTATTAATGATCACACCAAAGTTTGCTTTTATCACTATTGTATGTACTTGACTTGCTTTGATAAAAAGCAAAAAAATTGCAATAATTCTTTTGACACTCCTGCAAAGTCAAGAAAAAGAAAACAAGGGCATAAAACACATTCAGTGAGCTTAAAAACTGCCCAACAATTGGAAGGAAAGTTTTGTTAAATAACAGGAGAAAAACTGTGTAGAGAATGCTGGATACACACCAAGAATATTTTGCATGGTCACAATTCCCCTACTTCTTCAAGTATATCAGATGATGCCACAGAATTCTCTGAATCATCATCTGCTGAAAATAATAATTCAACTTTGCTAGATGACTAACTTGCTACATGTGGAGTATTACCTTTTAAAAGCTCAGGAAAATCAAAGCGCCACAAGCTTTTTCAAGCAAACAAGAAAAATAAAAAAAAGTAACACAAAAACTTGAAAAGGCTTTTTCTACAAAAGGAGTAAACATAGCTGCCTGTTCCCCACCACCAGCTACAAGAAGCAATCATGAAAAAGATTTTGACTAGATTATACTCGAGTTAAAGACTAAATTTTTGCACACAACTTCTCTGAATGAAAAAAATTCAAATTTTGACACTTAAGCCACAATCTTAAACAATAGATCAAACTATGAAGTTTTTTAATGCTACTACTTAATAAGTTAGAACAGCTATGACTCTTAAGAAGATGAAAGTGTGCTATCAAAACCTAAAAGATTAGCAAAAAAAGTGATTGATGAAGAGACTATAAACAATGTGATTTCATTTTGTTTAGATGACGAGTTTTCAAGGGAGATGCCAGGAGCAAAATAATATTTGAGCATCAGTTACAAACAACATAAACAGAAAAGGTTATTATTATGCAACCTGACAGAACTCTATGCTATTTTTCGGAAGATATTTTACAATTCTAAAGTTGGATTTTCAAAATCTTGTGCTCTTCGTCCAAAGTGGTGGAAGACAATTGGTTCTTTTGGAAGCCATTCTGTATGTGTTTGTGCCATCCATCAGAATACTATTCTTGCCTGCTTTGCATTAAATTTAGATTACAAAGTTCTCATTAACAAAGTGGTTTGCAGAAATATAAATTTGTGTATGGTTCATCATTGTCCAAATTGCCCTGGAAAAGATAACCTTATTGAATATCTTTATCAAATTATTTCAGATCACACAGAGGATGAAATAGATTTTCAACAATGGGAATCTACTGATAGAACAACTATTGTCTGTATGGTAATGGAAAAATTTAAATTTGAGTTTTTGGCCAAAAAATTTGATCTATTAACAGCACACTTGTACATCGCCAAATCACAAGCAAGATATCTATCAGCATCAAAAGAAAACCTTTTATCATCAACCTACATAGCGTTGGCAGATTTTGCTGAAAATTATTTTATGGTGGTTCAAGTTGCAGTTCAAGGATGGCACTGGACTAAGCAGCAATGCACCATACATCCATTAGTATTATATTACAAAAATGCCCAAGAAAGTTAGCAGTTCAGTCAATGATTTTTTTCAAATGATTTGGAACATGACACTGGATTTGTGTACCAATTACAAAAACTACTTTGCAACTACCTTCAACTATCATACCCTGGTATTAGAAATATTCAGTATTTCTCAGATGGTGGTTCGGCTCAATACAAAAACTACAAAAATTTCTTGAACTTGACATTTCATAAACAGGACTTTGGATTTGATGCTGTGTGGAATCTCTTCACTACTAGCCATTGGAAATCAGCTTGTGATGGACTTGGTGGAACCATTAAAAGAAAGCTAATACTGAAAGCTTGTCAAGAACAAAAACCAGTCCCACTGTTACTGCACTGCAAGCATATGAATTTTGCAAAAACATTGTGCCCACTGTAGAATTCTTTTTTGTACCTTAGAATGATTTGACCAAAGTTTGTACAAAATTAAAAACCAGATATGCTTTGTGGACATACTGTGCCAGGAACTCGCAGTTATCATGCCTTTATTCCCAAAAATCTTGGAATATTTTCTTTCAAAAGAATTGGTGAAGATGAAGAGATAAGTGGACAACATAGTTTTTTTCAAGCCAAACAAACTTCCATTATTCCAAACACTCCAGATTATGTTGTAGTTACATATGACAATCATTGGTGGATTGCTCAGGTTATTGATGTTGAAAGTATTTCAATGAGACAAAAATTAAGTTTATGTCTCCACACGGCCTCAGAAGAAACTTTTTTGGCAAGAAAGAGATGACATTTGCTGGGTTTCAAATGAGTCAATTTTAAAAGTGCTTTCTCCTCTGACTTCTACATCTCAATCAGTTTGGACATACAAACTTGATGCTGTGGACTTTGAAGCTATATGTAAGCTTGTCTAGGTTAATGTACTGCTGTTGCTTGTTTGTTTTTTCATTATTATCTTCTTGTCATGAGACTGTTCGAAGTACTAGATATTTGACAAATCTTCTTTTGGAAATTTTCTGTGTCTAGTTACTCTTATAATGCATGAACAGTTTTGCATCAACAGCAACGAGACAGAGACTCAATATAAAATATTTTTGTTTCATCTGGCTAAAGGAACTGTGAGCAAAATGCTGTCAGAACAGCAACTGCAAATAAGCATTCATAATAACTTGATCTTTTCTTACAGACTAGCTCATCTGCGACCTGAAAATTCACCATATTTCACTGCACTGAGGTTCAAAATGAGTATGGGACAGTATCAAGTTTTTAGGTTTAGGCTATCATTGCATCATGATTGTAGGTGCTTGTACTATGATAGCAGTCTTAAAGTCAAATGAAATTGCAATCTCAATTAACTTCTGTCCCATACACTGAAAGTTTATTGTTTGGAAGTGTTTAGGACATATTCTAACATTAACTAGTCAAGCAAATGTCTTTTTTTAACTTTTAAGTAAACGTTTATGATGAAAATGTTAGTTTCCAGCAAAATGTATCAGAAAAAGTAAAATAGTAAATTTTTGAATAATTTTAGTTTGAAAGAAGTTTCAAGCTAGATAATCTTATATTCTGAAAGTTGAAGGACCACTCTACGTTATGGAATTTATCAAAAAAAATTAACCAATCATGGGGGTGGGACTAGCGATTGAAGTTGGAGTCAAAATTAAAACAAAACTTTGTGTTAACTCCCTACATAGTGCTTATTTTGTAATTTTAACAACAATTTTGGGTTCCTTACCTCTTTAAACACATAAATGGACAGTTTGTTTGGCAATTTTGGATTAAAATGACAATTCTAGACAGTTTTTAGTAAATTTTACACTTGTGAAACAGTGCAACTAGTGGCTAAAATGCAAGACTTTAAAGAGCAATATGTCTAAACCTGTAAAAGATTTTTTTAATTCCAAATTTTATGGAAATCATTTTCAAATAGCTATCACATATGCAGATATGAAAAAATCAAAGAGGCCATGGGGTTCAATTATCTTAAAATTTGCTGAAATGTAATGGAATGGCTCAGTACTAATAACTTCAAAGTGGAGCCAAACACAATTTGTACTTTAAATCGCCTAAAGTCAACTTCTTTTATCCTCTCAAGGCCTTTTCGTTTAATTTTTTTTTAAACTTTTTCCTTTGCTTTACCATTGCATATGTTTATTTCTCTGCACTACACTTACCCCGTTTGAGTGCCATTGCCAAGTAACCACTTGCTTTCTCAATGAATGCTTTTCCAGATCTTCCTTATTAATTGCTTTCTGCTTCCTGCACGTCACTTTGATATATAGTAGGTTACTCCATGTAAGTGGCCACTTGTTTACAAACCTTCTAAGTTTTTTTCTATTTAGAGTATGCACTAATGCGAGGTGAAATTGAAGTTCACAAAAAATCTGAGACACTAAGCCTCTACTTTGCTCAATTATGTATTTGTGTGCAGCAATTAGATTGAGATAGTAGATGTGAGATTTCATGCTTAGCTAGCCTATATTGTAACTGATGTCACTGTTGCAACATCAGTTCTCAGTGGAACACTAAATGCTACACTGACAAAGCATTGGCATAGCCAGTAGCAAATATTATGGAGGCCAAACTATGACATTTGTGGATAACATTTTTTTTGACAAACTTTTAGACAATGTAGCTATTTTCAATCCAAAATAAAAATGAAGACCTATTTTGTTGGATAAGAACTTTTAAAACGAGGCTATTTTTGGCCGAAATATCTTCATTTCTAAATAAAATTCAAAAAAATTGGGGTCATTGTCTCCTGGCTACACCTATGTAAGAAAGCCATCACTCTTGTTGCAAGTAATTTACTTTTTTTTTTAATTCTGTTTTTTGTGGGCAACACAAATTTCTTGTAAGAAAAAATTCAAGTACAGTAGACTCTGCTTCACTAGATCACTTCAAGCAGAGAGCTTTTGACCCAGTTAGCCAAAAAGATACAGTACTAAATTTAAAAAACGATCAGGTTTTATTTAGTCATCAAAGACGGCCAAGCTATAAAAGAAAATCAAATAAAAATCAATAATACTGTATTTATCTATTAAAACACTGTATTATTTCTGCTGCAAAAAAATGCAATATAGCCGTGGCACAATCTTTCAGCATCTGATCAATGACTAAGACGTATGTCATGCAAATTGCAGGATTTCACTTTAGGTTTTGATGCAAAAGTGATCCAGTGATCCAGAAAAGTGGCATACATTTTCATTGAAAACGAACGTGTGCTTTGGTCTTGGAAAAAGGATTCAGCTAACCAAATGATCCAGTTATCCATGCAACAGTTAAGTGGAGTCTACTGTATCAACTAGTTTTGCTACATAAGATGCATAAATAAATTAAACATCTCATTCAACATAGTGCAGAATAAAAAATAGATCAACAGCAATAAATTCAAGCTTGAAAATGTGTAACTTGTTTGTAGACTCAGTCTATCTCAGTGTGTTGTAAGCTTCTTCTGTTTTCTAGAGTAACCTATCAATGTGTTTGGTCAATTTGGTGTGTGAGTATATGCAGTTGAAATTGTCATAGACTTCAGCTGCAGCAATGCTGGAAGACAGATTGGAATTTTCCTAGCCATGCTACAATTGCATGCTGTATGAAGTGACAAAATTTTAGCAATTTACATTTGCTTTCAAAATAAAAGTGGATAACAAGTACAGCTTTTGCATGCAGTTGCTTTTACTAAACTTGTTGTAGAGAGCATCTTGACACCACAGAAATTTTTGGAAATGTTTGAGAAAAAATAAAAAAAAGCATGCCTGAATGCTAAAAATACAAAAAAAGAACAGCTTCTTGCTGAGCCAAAAAAATTTAACTTAATGTAAATTTTTTTTATCATAACAGCTTTAAACCATGTTTTTACTGCAATCATTTTTTGAAAAAAAAAACAAAAAAAAACCTGCAATAAAGCATAAACTGTAATCACTTTAATCCCTGCAGGAGTAAAAACTTTTCCAATTTGGAAGAGAGCTTTTGTTGAGCAAAAACCTATTTTCCTCAAAATTACCTTTTGCTATGACATCAGCATGATCCTACCATTTACCCTTATATTAATAACTTGCACCCTAACACAGAGATCAACTGTGGCGAGTTTCATGTTTGTACATCCAGTAGTTTTGAAAGAGTTAAAGCCAATGCATGTGCAGTGAGAACTCTCATTTAAAGCATACAGACATTCTTTTGACAATTTCATCTGTAAAATTTACGTTTCTCCTCCTTAGAAACCAGAGAGCTTTATTGGAATAGAGTAAATGTAATAATTACAAATGGAAAATGTCTGGTATATAAACAAACACACTTTTCTTTTGTATTCCTAAACAATTTACCGATAACCATTGCAACTACTTCAAACCATAGTTGCTACTGTAAAACGGAAAAAGCAAAGAGAAAAGTTGATGTGTGTTGCATCCAGGAAGTAAGATGGAAAGGCCAAGGAGCTCGTTTTGTGGGTGCTTCGGGACAAAGGTATAAAATGTGGTGGTCAGGAAATGATGCAGGATTTGGAGGGGTTGGAATTTTGGTGAAAGAGGAAATATCTGGAAACGTTGTGGAAGTTAGAAGAAAAAGTGACAGAGTAATCGTGATTGTGCTAACTCTAGGTAGGGAGGTGATGCGCGTAATATGTGCGTATGGGCCACAAAGTGGAAGACCAGATGCAGAGAAAGTTCGTTTTTATGATAAAATGGGGAGTGAGTGGGACTTGGGAAGTTGTAGTGAAATCATTGTTTCTTTGGGGGATTTCAATGGACATGTGGGGAAATGTGCTGAGGGTTTTGAAGGTGTACACGGGGCAAATGGTGTTGGGAAAAGAAATGCAGAAGGAAGAAGATTGCTGGAGTTTTGTGATGAAAGAAAGCTGTGCGTGGTAAATACTTGGTTTAAAAAGACAGACAAAAGGAAAATTACTTATAGTGGCGGTGGGTGTGAAACAGAAATTGATTTTGTGCTTGTGGGGGAAAAATACAGAAAGTATATAAGGGATATAAAAGTGATTCCATGGGAACTTCAGCACAGGCTGGTGGTCGTAGATCTAGATAAAAAGGTTCTAAAAAAGGGTGTGAGAAAGGAACGAATCATAAGAAGAAAGATTTGGAAGTTGAATGAAAACCGAACAAGAGTGAGATTTGAAAAAAGAGTAAAAGAACTAGTGAATGCAGATGCACCTGATTTGTGGAAAACTTTTAAGGATGGTGTTCTAAAGGCTTGTGACGAACTGTGTGGAAAGAAGAAGTCTAGGAGAGATCAAGGAGACATGTGGTGGTGGAATGAAGAGGTCAAGGATACCATTGCAAGAAAGAAGGTGGCATTTAAAGAGCTGTGCAAGTTCCCATCAGAAGAAAATAAAAATCAATACAAACGTATAAGAAATCAAACAAGGAAAATTGTTGCTAGAGCTATGAGAATGGAAGCTAATCAGGAGTTGAATAATTTATATCATAATTCTAATAGTGTTTTCTACTTCCTTAGAAGAATGAAAAAGGAAGGGATGGATGTGGAAGGAGGAAGGTGCTTGAGAGGAGGAGACGGACGATTGGGTTTTATTGAAGAAGACCGGGCAAAAATTTGGAAGGAACATATGGAAAAGATCATGAATGAAGAGAACGAATGGGACCACATGGTGGAAACTGATGTAGTAGAAGGACCAGTGGAAAGAGTGGCTCGTAATGAAATTGTGGAGGCAATGCAAAGGATGAAATCAGGAAAGGCAACCGGACCATCTGAAGTAAGTGTGGAGATGATAGTTGCAAGTGGTGAAATCGGGGTGAAAGTGATGATGGAACTGTGCCAGTGTGTATTGGATGGTAGAGGAATGCCTGATGAGTGGAAAACAAGTGTGATTGTACCTATCTTTAAAGGAAAGGGTGATGTGATGAGCTGCGGATCATACAGAGGAGTGAAACTGCTAGAACATGCCATGAAAATCGTTGAAAGAGTGCTAGAGAGGCGAATACGAACACTAGTCGATTTGAATGAAATGCGATTTAGATTTATGTCAGGAAAAGGAACAGTGGATGCGAAATTTATTGTGAGAGAGAAGAATGCAGGAGGAATATCAAAGGAAGGACAAGAAGTTGTATATGTGTTTTGTTGACATGGAAAAAGCTTTTGATAGAGTGCCAAGAAAAGTGATGGAATGGGCCATGAGAAAGAAGGGTCTATCAGAAGTAATGGTTCGGGCAGTTATGAGCCTGTATGATGGTGCAAAGACAAAAGTGAGGGTGGGATCTGCATATTCAGAGGAATTCGAAGTAAATGTTGGTGTACATCAAGGATCTGTGCTGTCGCCACTATTGTTTGCAATAGTGGTGGACGTTGTTACCAAAAATGCAAGAAGGGGTGTGGTTAACGAATTACTATATGCAGATGACCTTGTTATCATGAGTGAACACATGGAAGACTTGAAGGAAAGGTTTTGGAATTGGAAGAATGCACTGGAAAGTAAAGGTTTAAAGGTCAACACCAGAAAAACAAAATTGATGGTAAGCGGATCAGAAGGCGAACTATACAAAAGCAAGATAGATCCATGTGGAGTTTGTGGAAGGAGAGTCATGGCCAACTCAGTGTTGTGCACAAAATGTAAAAACTGGGTTCATGGCAAATGTGCAAAAATAAAGAGAGTTACCGCTAGGTTGGCAATGCATTTTGTTTGCTTGAAATGTAAAGGAATAATGGAAGAGACGATGGACTCAATCGAGAAGTTGTGGGATGAAGTGGAGACAGTGAATGGATTTTGTTATTTGGGAGACAGACTAAATGCTAGTGGTGGTTGTGAAGCGGCAGTTACAGCAAGAGTAAGAATCAGTTGGGTAAGATTTAGGAAATGTGGAGAGTTGTTGCTTGGAAATAGGTTTCCTCTGAAGATGAAAGGTAAAGTTTATTGTTGTTGCGTAAGATCAGCAATACTGTATGGAAGTGAGACATGGTGTCTGAAAGAAAATGAAAAAGCAATTTTGAGAAGAACGGAGAGAGCTATGGTGAGAGCCATGTGCGGTCAGAAAATTGTAGACAGAAAGACGACTGAAGAACAGATGGATATGTTAGGATTGAAAGAAACTATAGACCGGTTAGCAACAGCAAATGGAGTTAGATGGTATGGACATGTACTGAGGAGGGATGACGATAGTGTTTTGAGGGTTGCTCTGAATCTTGAAGTGACTGGCAAGAGAAAGCGAGGACGACAGAAGAAGACCTGGAAGAAGCAAGTGGAAGAGGAGACAGAGAAAGTTGGTTTGAAGAAGGAGGACGCTCTGAGACGAGACAAGTGGAGGGACGGAGTGCGAGAAATTGCAGAAGGAATGGGGTAAATCCGGCCATCTCTGCTAAAGGGAAAACACCGGATAAAAACTGAATAACTACTACTACTACTACTACACACACACACACATTAAAACTGAATAAACACAAAAATAACTCTCTAAATTTACCTGCTAATTCCAATTGTGTAAATATTATTAATATAACCATCGCATGCACAACTGTCTTTATTATAGCCACCATTTCCTGAAGCCCACACAAATATGGACCCTTTTCCATTTCTGCCTTGCTTAGCACCTAGCTCAAAAGCCCGTTTAGCAAGTTGTCCAGGACCTAAATAATCCAAGTACATTGTTAAATGCTGATTTATAGAAATAATAAAAAACAATATCATGTATACCTTCAACAGTTTCTCCATCATCATCAGGTCCCCATGAAGCACTGTATATGTCAATATGCTGCATTGCATAGTTTAATGATTCTGCTTCTACCCTGTCTGTAACATCACCATCCAACATACGAACACCTGTTGTCAAAACAATAGTTAAATGCACTCCCTTTCAAAAAACTGATATCTTGTGCATGCATTTTCTGTTGAGAAAACTTCACAAATTTATCTGTGAAAGTAACCTACTACACACATTGAACTCTAACAATCTTGACCATACAAAATAAAGCTGTTTTTTTTAAGAATTTTTATATATTCATTATAAAATAATAAGACAAATCACTGTTTGTTAGCCAAATTAACTCCTAATATTTTGTTTCTTTGACAGATTGTTGCTGGTTGACCATTTGAGAACAAGTTTCCATAAAGGCTTTCTTTGGTGTACAAAAACAACAGTTTCAGCCCTCCCAATACTGAGCTGAAGCTCTTGCCTCTTGGCCCATGAAACAGTTACAAGCCATTTTTTGTCACATTTCTTTGATCCAATCTATCTCAGAGCTAGCACTATCGAATCATCTGCACAAACTTGAACAAAAATATTTGTACTAAATCGTTCAGTCAGTAAGGATTTGGAGCACAATTCTCTATGAATAGACAGGATTCATTTTTTGGGATTTTCTGTTGGTACTTGACTTTTCTTTACTTCCAGACCATGATAAAACTTGGGCTCCACATATTGTCTGCAAAACATGCACAGTGACTTTACACAGGTGCACCAATAGAAAGATAACAATTGAAATATGGGTTCCTATCAGATATGGTCAAAGCAGCCTAAAAATCTACTTCAGTTAAAAGTATTGTTATTTACTCAAAAAACAAAAAAGGAGTTGAGAATTAAACTACTTAAGCAGCAAAAGTAGAAAGTAGTTAACTTTTTGCAGTTTTGTCCTGTATCTGTCTAAACCAATGGTTCTTAATTAGAGGGGGCCTTGCATTACACAGAGTGCTAAAAGAGACTTCCAAAGATGTAAATTTTTCAGCCAACTTGTAGCTTAATTTGCATTGTTATTAATTAAGTTAAAGCTTCATGTCCTGTCACTCATTTTTTGAAACATACATCTGCTTATGTCTTGTCTACTGAAGTTTCACAGTAATAGATCATAAAAATCAACTGTATCATCAGATCTGGTCACAACCTGTTATAAAGAGCCTCATTTTTTGCAACAGTAAATGGCCCCACATTTATTGAATCAAAAAGATTTGAACAATTTGATTGGAGAATTATTGTTAACCAAAGACAAATCAGAGCTTCTTGCTTTAAGACTGAGGCAATAGAACCTCATGAGAAAAAGTTAAACGTACTTATTATCAAACAAGATGTTCAAATCATCAGGATTAGTTCTCTGGGCCAGATAATGTGTGGCACTGCAGCAATATTGATGGCCTGTTTGAATCATTAAGTGCTGCTCACTATTTGAGTAGACATTATTTATTGATTCCAGTACATTAAGTTTTAAAGAAATGTTACTGCACAACGAAAGTGAAATGCCATCTGTTTCTTTGCTACATGCTGTTGAATTAAAAGAAACCTATAACACCACAGAACTTATTTTGTGGTCAATACAATATTCTAACTACCATTGAAACATTTGCAGAGACACGAAAGTAATTGGCCTTCTTCTTGGCATGCAAATGGGCTGAGAGAAACATGAATGCTTTTTGTACCATTGGGATAGCTACAATGATGATCACAACTACCACAGAAAATAATGACATTTTACATCCATGTCATTCCTTAGGTTGATCCACAAAAAAAAAACAAATTTACCACCAATCAATATCAAATAAGAGTTGTTCAAAAATTTTGTAAAAGCAGTGGATCAAACAGATTAAATGGTGCTATATCAACATAGTTGTCCCAAAAATTTCCAAGCAACAGTGATGCTAAGATAAAGCTGCAATTTTTGTTAGTCCAGACGTTCAAAAGTTTATAAAGAATGAGAGATTTAGTGAAAATTTAATTGGATTGGGAAAAGAAGCATTAAGTTTTGTTTAGGTGGTTTTTGAAAAACCACAAAACTCTTTGTGTGAGCATTACTGAAAACTTTATCAACAGCTAAAAACCTTCCTACAAGAATGTCACTAAAAATACATTTTGTTCACTCACACTTGGACCTTTTCCTCCAAACAAAGGCAAAGTAAGTAATGAAAATGGCAAGCCATTTCATCAAGAGATCAAAGAGATGGAAAAGCAGTATCAGGGCAGAACAACTAAATATTATGGCAGATTACTGTTGGTATCTGCAGCAAGAAAGTGATACACAATGTAAGTGCCAAGCAAAACAGAGAAAACATTTTTAAGGATTCTCACAACCATTGTTTGGAACACTTTTCATTACCAGTATTATCGTTTTTTTTCAATGGTGTCACATGAAGTTGGCTTAGTTTCAATATAAAGATATGCAAAATAGTAAGACCATGCAGTAGCATGTGTGCATGAAAATTTACTACATTTTTGTAATGCATTCAAAAATTTTCTCTTAAATATTTAAATAATAGAAAAACATGACAAATTAGAGCAAAGATAATGCCAGATTAAAACTCAGCACCCAAAATTCACTTCACAACACCTCTTACCTAGCAAATAGCAACAATTTGTTTGCCTAGTGTAAAAATAGGAAAGAAATTGAAAAATCGTTATTTTTCTTTCAGAAAGTGCTAAAACCCAAATAAATTTGAGATTGCTGATCAACTCTACATGGTGCAACACACTGCAGAAACGTTGGCCAAATTATTCTAGTAATTACTACTTTTTCTTGTAAATCTATATGACCACATTCGTGATTGTTCTCTTATGAATTCAATAGAATTTTTGTTAACCATTCAAAAGCCATCAATACCTGGAATGATTCAACAAAATCACAGTTATATTACTTCAATACAAAAAATGTAAAATTAGATTTCCATCACATTAAAAACTTAGCTCATCAAAACTCAAGCCAAATGATGTAGTCATCCCAAAATTTTGGAGAAAGTAGGGGCAAAAATTTCATATCTTGAATCACATTTTGATAATGATTTTTATTTATGATCTGTTTATATACACAAAATTTTGAAATCAATAAATGGTTTTACCCAAATTTTCAAGATAATCCTTTTTAAAAAGCACTCAAGAATACAACCAAAAACAAAATTTATAAATCTTTTGCAAAGATAATTGTCCCTTTTGCATCACCCTGGCTACTCTCTTGACAACAGTAGTACCTAGTTTGTAGACAAAATAATCTCTGCCGGGAAGTTAAAACAAAATGCAAAAAAGTAAACCCTGCAGAATATTTGAATTTATTTCTGGTACTAAATGCTTTTCCAAATCAAAAGATGTGACAACATAGTCTAATTATAATAATTTACCAAACCTTGCCTAGTAGAATACATTTGCTTTTCAAAGCAAAAAGTTCAACAAAGTTTTCCAGAATATAAAAACATAAATTCAAAACTGTTTTCATGCTTCCATGCCAGATTCCAATTCAACAAACGTTAACTTTTTAGCATTTACTACATAAAAATAGAAGCACTGGACCATCCAAATTAATTAACGCAAATAAAAAATTAAGCATATTTTCTGTTTTCATCGTTTTGTTGTATTAATAAAGTTTGGCAACAGTTACTAGCAATTGATATGGCCTTCTCTGTTTTTGACAACTTGACAAAGTTTTTTGAGCATAAATTTCACCAATATTTCGCACATTTTAATGGTTTTATCTTTGTACCATACAAAAACAGTCACCTCAATCATCTTGAAAATTTGAAAAAATTTCTAGAATTTTTTCAAACAACTTCAAGGGTCAAATCTTGTTGAAAATGACTCCCAACAATGGAAATCTGGAATTGCTCTTTGTTGAAAGAATTTCTATATGCATTTCTTATCATTTCTTAAACAAGAAAGTCACCCAACACTTTTGAAGCTAAAAACTTCCCAAATCAAGACATGTTTTGGGAAATTTTTTACCTGTTGATTGATGTGGCTTGGTTTTACACTTTTTTCTGCACTCCTTGTCACATGGCAAGAATGCTTGCCTCTGACAAAAAATACCATTCACCTAAAAACTTTTTTATCAGTTAGCTAGAGCCCAGTTTTTACGTTTATCACAAGCAAGTCTTAAGTTTTTTGTTTTTTTTGTTAGCAGTTGCTCTGTTTTTGGTCTTCATCAACTCTTCAGCTTTGACAAGATGTCTTTTAATTGAAGAACTGCTTAAACACCATACATCATCATATCTCTTTTAAGATTGCTACTAGTCTTTTAGGGATCAGCAACACCAAGCCTATGAAGCATCTTATCGTCTCTATCAGAAGTTTTGGATTTGGCCACATTTTCTTTTGGAAGAGGCAACCCAATTTCTTAAACTGCCAAATAATTCCTAGAAACCATAGATTCTGACACCAACAACCTGTCCCTTGACAACTTCTGACAGTAACTGTAGAGCAAAAATTCATTCATGCTTTTTAAAGATTGTATCAACCATAATTTAATTTCATATACCATATTTATTCGTGTATAAGTTGCACCCCCATATTTGATATGAAAAACAGTACAAAATGTTTTTAATATCATTTATTCATTGCAATCACATAACAAAAAATTACAAACAATCAAAGTTATCACTGCTGTTACTATCCTCAAATAGTCTGTCCCAGTCTTCCTTTGGAACATCAATATCAGCATCCCGTGAGGCAGGCAAGATCTCCTCAACTTCATCACTTTCTTCATCCGAGCTGTCATCCCATACTTTATCATCCCCACTTCCATCCACAGGATTGGCAAATCCAGTTTTTAAAAAACTTTTTTTCCATATCTTCAGGAATGTCATCCCAAGCACTTTTTACCCAGGATAACACCAAGGAGATGCTTGGTTTTTTGATGTTGCCACCTTTGGTCACAGGCTTGTCATCTTCCAATGACATCCAAGCAAGCCACTTTTGTCTCAGCTGATCTTTATAAGACTTGTTTAAGACAACATCAAGTGGCTGAAGCACAGAGAAGTAAGGCCACCAGGAATCATGGCTTGTGATGTTTCTATCCACTTAGAGCATCTTTCACTTTTTTTGTTTTGTGGCACAAAATTAATCCCAGTGAGAAGAGCCTTCTTTTGCATCAGGGCACCTGGTCTGTTGTTCCAAACTTTTTCCAGTCCTAGTATGATGCCGTCTTTATCCATCCATCTTTTACAAGGGCAAAGCACCAAAATTCCAGCAGGAATTTTTTCACCTTTTGGTATCTTGGTATCTTTTTTCGTTTGAAAATAACTGTTGGCTTCAACTTGAAACCACTTGCCATGCAGGCAAGCACAACAGTAAAATGGGTCCGTTTATGGCTAGTTGTTTTTACCAAAATGGTTTTCTTGCCTACAAACAAAAAAATGTTAGAAATTGAACTTGCGACAATATCAAAGGAAGTACTGATAAGCATATTACATATCTTTTTGATCTATGGTTCTGTTTGAAGGCATGCCAAAACACATGGGTGTTTCATCCATATTTCCTATTTGCCTCAGTTCAAACTGGTGTGCTTTTCTCTGTTGAATAACAAATCTATGGAAGGACAAGATTAGTTCTTCCAGATCATCTGGCAGCTGTTGTGAGATCTTGGTCTTCAACCACAAAGCAAGGCAATGTCTTTTCATAAATTTTTGCACCCAGCCAATGGATGCCTTAAATGATGGATTAGTGGACAGCTTTAAAGCATTTTGCTGAACATGCAGCATGGTAACAATATATCTGCTGTTTCTTTGTTCTGTAACCCACTCAACCAATTTTTTTCCAGTCCAGGGTTCAAAGATTGCTTTCCTCATCACGCTTTTTTGTTTTAGGCATGTCAAGCAAACTTTCTTTGGCCTTTTGCCAATCTCAAACAAATCTTTCTGAGATGGTATATTCACACTTCGCAGCTCTGTTTCCATATACTTCTGCAAATTCTACAACCTTCAGTTTAAAAGCAGCATCATAACACTAACACTTTCTTTTAGAAGCCATAACGCCAAGCAAATTTTGCAAATGAAATGTTTGTTGTTGACACGTTTTAATCACGTGTAATGTAACATCATAGTCATGTGCAAAGGCATGTTTTAATTAGGTACATGTGCCACAAGCGTTTGCATGTGCATGCTTGTAGAAAGCAATAGCAAGGAAATACGTCAAAAAAATTTTGCATTGCATAGAATGCACTTCATGTATTTGTGTATAAGTCGCACCTGACTTTTTGAGCGATATTTTGGTACAAAAAACATGCAACTTACATTTGAATAAATATAGTAATTTCAAATTAGGGTACCCAGTTAAAAAGAATGGATTATAAAAATTACTTTTAAGCACATATAAGGGAATTATGATGTCATAGCAAGAATTATCTATTGAATGAAAGTTATGACAACATTCATTAGTGATGTAGCATTCCATGATACTGTTACTAAATTTAGGAGTAATATTTTGCAGTCAAACAAATAAGCAAAAAATCCTACTGGGTCAAATAATTCAAACAGTACTGTAGTAAACACTGAAACTTTTCAAGTAAGCAGCTTGTAACTGAAAAATCTATTTAAATAATTTACTTACAATACTGGCTAAAAGTTTTGAAACATTTTTAAAATGAAACCAAATTATAAAATACTTGTATTTTTTAAAAACAATCCATTTAAAATCTGTCAAACTTCACATGGTGCATCACCCATTCAATTATTGTCATTTGTCCAAACATTTAATATGATGTACTTTGTTTGTGTAATGACTTCTAACAGATGCAATGGCATAAAATCACAAATGCTTTTGCACATGTTTTATCAATATCTGTGCACAAAGTTATTATTTACTTTCTAAGGATAGGTGGATTCACTTCTGAGACCTTTCCAACAAAATAGTCCATACATTCTCAACCCCCAAAATTTGGTGCCTTGAAGTGCACAGAGCAAAAATTAGCCTAAAATGTGTGTTATTGTACCATGGAAACAGCTATGTTTCAATGCCCATTGAGCATAACACAACATTGAACAACATGATAATATGAAAATTGTATTGCAAAACCTAACTCATGAGAAACACCATGTTAAACTTCTTGTTTGGCCAGCAAGCTGGATCCACAAACTACATGAGCTTTCATCACTTATAGCACTGCAAAGCTCAAAATGAGCATTGCAAAAGAAAAGAGTAGTCCTTGAGAAAAACCATGAATGGTATAAATGATCACCTACCAAAACTGAGTGTCATAAGGGTTTTCATGACCTCATAATCAAAGACAATTTTAAAAAATTTGTATTTCTTGGCAGAGGAAAACCATTTTTTTTCCATAAACAAAAGCCAGTCTTCAACTTATCAACTCACAAAAAATTTCATCCCTTTGGGGTTCAAAATGATGTCACAGCTAATGTTTGATTGCACAATTTGCTCTCTGTATTTTCTCAAAAACTACTCATCATAGAACTGTATTTCAAAGTCCAATTGAATGGGCTCCACATACACCTGATTAAACATGTGATTTTTTTCTTGTGGGGTTACATCAAGTCAAAAGTCTATAAAATAAAGCCTCGAGATCTCCCAATGCTTGAAGA
Organism: Trididemnum clinides; assembly: GCA_963675345.1. Lineage (NCBI taxonomy): Eukaryota > Metazoa > Chordata > Ascidiacea > Aplousobranchia > Didemnidae > Trididemnum > Trididemnum clinides. The sequence goes on from OY776297.1 coordinate 35,845,152, forward strand.
ACACATTAGAAATGCGTGTGCATTAGTCACTCCCAAAATGTTGTCAGATGTTGGTCAGGCATGCGTGAAATAATTGCTTGACTACTATGAAAAAGATTGTGCACATATCAAGGTGTGCACCACCTTGATAAGAGTAAGTACAATTTGTCCTGCCTAGCCATCTAGTTATCGTAAAATGACAGCCATGGTAGCTGATATTGATTCTTGTTGATGGAGGTGCCCCAAAAAGATCAATGTTGGCATCTGTCAATCATATGTAAAGGTTATCATAACATACTAACAATTAGTATCATTTGAATGCTTAGAAAAATTGCTTTTTAGTAATATGTAATAACGATTAGTTTATAATGACTGATCAAAAATTGGTTGCCATACATCATTTTCCATATCTACTTGAAAAAATTTACCCTAGACTCAAAAAACTAGTGATTTTTAGAAAAAATGAGTTCTTTGGTATGTTTTCACAATTTTTCTTCAAAAGTATAGTTCTTTGGTATTACTTGTCTAAATTTTTTAAATGATTTGTCAAAAATGAAGTCTCTAAACATTTTTGAAAAGTAGCCTACTCTAAATAAAATTTGGTCATCCTACAAAAAGATGAGAAAGGGTAAAGATGATCCAGTATCACCTTTAGTGACAAAATATTCCTTTCAAGCTACATACCGCCTAAATGTTGAAGAAATTTCCTTTTCAAAAAATACAAAATGTTACACAGTTTAGGTTAAGCATTATTTTATAGGAACTGATAAAAATGATAGTTGCAGTAGGCCTATACTACCTTCAGTACTGGTCAAAAAACCAAAAATGTCTTTGTGTGCCATTGCCTTTACAAAACAGTACTTTTCACTGTGCAATGACAACTGGCTATGTAGTGATTCAGTTTTTATCCAGTGTTGTCCCTTTAACAGAGATGGCCGGATTTACCCCACTCCTTCTGCAATTGCTCACACTCTGTCCCTCCACTTGTCTCGTCTTAGAGCATCCTCCTTCTTCAAACCAATCTTCTCTGACTCCTCTTCCACTTGCTTCTTCCAGGTCTTCCTCGGTCATCCTCGCTTTCTCTTGCCAGTCACTTCAAGATTCAGAGCAACCCTCAAAACACTATCGTCATCCCTCCTCAGCACATGTCCATACCATTTAACTCCATTCGCTGTTGCTAACCAATCTATAGTTTCTTTCAACCCCAACATATCCATCTGTTCTTCAGTCGTCTTCCTGTCTACCACTTTCTGACCGCACATGGCTCTCACCATAGCTCTCTCCGTTCTTCTCAAAATTGCTTTTTCATTTTCTTTCAGACACCATGTCTCACTTCCATACAGTATTGCTGATCTTACACAACAACGGTAGACTTTACCTTTCATCTTCAGAGGAAACCTATTTCCAAGCAACAATTCTCCACATTCTCTGAATCTTACCCAACTGATTCTTACTCTTGCTGTAACTGCCGCTTCACAACCACCACTAGCATTTAGTCTGTTTCCCAAATAACAAAATCCATTCACTGTCTCCACTTCATCCCACAACTTCTCGATTGAATCCATCGTCTCTTCCATTATTCCTTTACATTTCAAGCAAACAAAATGCATTGCCAACCTAGCGATAACTCTCTTTATTTTTGCACATTTGCCATGAACCCAGCTTCCACATTTTGTGCACAACACTGAGTTGGCCATGACTCTCCTCCCACAAACTCCACATGGATCTATCTTGCTTTTGTATAGTTCGCCTTCTGATCCGCTTACCATCAATTTTGTTTTTCTGGTGTTGACCTTTAAACCTTTACTTTCCAGTGCATTCTTCCAATTCCAAAACCTTTCCTTCAAGTCTTCCATGTCTTCACTCATGATAACAAGATCATCTGCATATAGCAATTCGTTAACCACACCCCTTCTTGCATTTTTTGTAATTATGTCCACCACTATTGCAAACAATAGTGGTGACAGCACAGATCCTTGATCTACACCAACTTTTACTTCGAATTCCTCTGAATACGCAGATCCCACCCTCACTCTTGTCTTTGCACCATCATACAGGCTCATAACTGCCCGAACCATTACTTCTGATAGACCCTTTTTCTCATGGCCCACTCCATCACTTTTCTTGGTACTCTATCAAAAGCGTTTTCCATGTCAACAAAATACATATACAACTTCTTGTCCTTCTTTTGATATTCCTCCTGCATTCTTCTCACAATGAATATCGCATCCACTGTTCTTTTTCCTGGCATAAATCTAAATCGCATCTCATTCAAATTGACTAGTGTTCGTATTCGCCTCTCTAGTACCCTTTCAACAATTTTCATGGCATGTTCTAGCAGTTTCACTCCTCTGTATGATCCACAGCTCATCACATCACCCTTTCCTTTAAAGATAGGTACAATCACACTTGTTTTCCACTCATCAGGCATTCCTCTACCATCCAATACATGCTGGCATACTTCCATCATCACTTTCACCCCGATTTCACCACTTGCAACTATCATCTCCACACTTACTTCAGATGGTCCGGTTGCCTTTCCTGATTTCATCCTTTGCATTGCTTCCACAATTTCATCACGAACCACTTTTTCTACTGGTCCTTCTACTAAATCAGTTTCCACCATGTGATCCCATTCGTTCTCTTCATTCATGATCTTTTCCATGTGTTCCTTCCAAATTTTTGGCCTATCATCTTCAATAAAACCCAACTGTCCGTCTCCTCCTCTCAGACACCTTCCTCCTTCCACATCCATCCCTTCCTTTTTCATTCTTCTAAGGAAGTAGAAAACACTATTAGAATTCTGATATAAATTATTCAATTCCTGATTAGCTTCCATTCTCATAGCTCTAGCCACAATTTTTCTCATTTGATTTCTTATACATTTGTATTGAGTTTTATTTTCTTCTGATGGGAATTTGCACAGCTCTTTAAATGCCACCTTCTTTCTTGTTATGGTATCCTTGACCTCTTCATTCCACCACCACATGTTCCCTTTAGACTTCTTCTTCCCACACAGTTCGTCACATGCCTTTAACCACTACCTGCCAGAATTTTTATTATAAGTTCAAACCCCTGCAATGGTAAATTTTAAAATTGCTTTTAAGCTTTACAAAATTGCAATTTGTAGAAAAACTAATTCGTTTGGTATATTTTGGCTATTTTTCCTGATATCCATGGTTCTTTAGCTGTCTGTATCTAAGTTTTCAAAAAGATTGATCAAAAAATGAAGTCTGTGGAATTTTTGATAGATACCCGACACCAAGCAAAGAAATTGGTAATTTCTACATCAAAAAAAGGGGAGGTCAACATGGTCCTGTATCATTTTTAGTAACAAAATTTTTATCCCAAACTACATATTATCAAAATGTTCAAGAAATTTCCTTTCCAAAAATATATATTGTTGCATGGTTCAGGTTAAGAGTTATTCTATAATAACTGATGAAATTGGAAAATTTTGTAGGCCTAATCTGTTTTCAGTACCGGTGAAAAACATTGAAAATTTGGATTTTTAAGCTTCACAAAAGTGCAATTTGTAGAAAAACTAATTCTTTTGGTACATTTTGGCCATTTTTCCTGATATCCATGGTTATTTAGCTGTCTGTATCCAAATTTTCAGAAAGATTGATCAAAAAATGAAGTCTGTGGAATTTTTGATATGTAGCCGACTCCAAAAACATTGAAAGCAAAAAACTTGGCGATCCCCCTTACAAAAAAGGTAGGGAAATCAACATGGTCCTGTACCATCTTTAGCAACAAAATTTTCCTCTCAAACTACATATCATCTGAAAGTTTAAAAAATTTCCTTTCCAAAAATATATATTGTTGCAAGGTTTAGGTTAAGAGTTATTCTATAATGATTGATGAAGCATGATACCTATAGTTATCTTTAATACCGGCCCAAAACACTCAAAATTTGATAGCTGGACCTCAGAAAATGCAAATCACACAAAAAGTACTCTCTTTTCAAATTTGAAATCATGTTTATGCGTTTACATAACTCATTTTTGTGCCCTGTATCAAGTTTCCACGGAGCTGGTGTACATCAAACACTTTTTATAGATTTTGCAAGGTAGGGTACTCCGGGTGATAATCTGGTTCCTCCAACAAAAAAGAAGGGGTGTAAAAATGGTCCTGCTTCATCTTTGTCAATAAGATATTAGTTTTAAGTTGTATATTATCTGAAAGTTGAAGAAATTTTCTTTTTAAAAATATATTATAATACATATTTTAGGCTAAGTTTTGATTGGTAAAAAGGCTAGCCTACATGATAAACCCTAAATTATCTTCGATACCGGCCAAAAACCCCCCCAATTTTGGTGCTAGACCTCATAAAGTTGCAAATTGTGAAGAAAACACCCCTTTTAAAAACCTTAAAACATTTTTATTAAATAGCACAGTTCTTTTGTCACATGGTATCAAGTTACCAAGGAGAAAATGCAAACAAAGCACTTTTTATTTACTTTGACAGGTGGGCTATAATTAATCAAAATTAGCTTTCTCCCAGCAAAAAGGGGAAGGGAAAGAGTAGCTTATGTTTCATCTTATGCAACAAAATAATCTATTTAAACTGCATATCATTTGAATCAGGAATGACATGTCTTTTCAAAGATAGGCAATATTAGGTGGTATAAGCAGAGATATTACGTAACGACTGATGAAAAGGGTAGTTGCAGTAGATTCCAGGACCCCCCAAAAAGGCCAAAAATTTGGCTGCTGGGCTTCAAAAAAAATTGAAAATAGTACAAAAAATTTGTCGTTTGGTAATTTTTGACATTTTATCTTAAAAGTATAATTCTTTTACATCATCTAGTGGCCATTTTCAAAAAAATTTATCCACACGCAAGGCCTGTAATACCTTTTGAACTTGGGGGACATTGGTTTCCCTCACCAAAAAATGAAGGGGGTAAAGATGTTTTTGTTTCATTTTGAGTCACAAGGCATTGTTTTTAGAATGCACATCAGGCTAACTGGGATGAAATGTCCTTTTCAGCGATATAACATAATCGATATAATAGCCAATGGCTTAAAAACAGTGAATGATAAAAGTAAACATGATTAATGTTTTTTTTATGCAAATTAGCTGTTTTTTTGCATCTGTTACAAGGACCGCTTCACGGGAGCAAAAGAGTTAAACTAAGAGCTTTCCCAACCTTTAACAGCAGTAAATTTCATTGCTGTTTACATACGGTTTCCGCACTGGCAGCAAAACATTTGCGTGATATCGCGCTTTCCGTTGAAGCGGCAGTAAAATTTTTGCTGTGACATTTTAACGAAGCACGGTATAGGCCGCTCTGCTGCGTGAAGTGGTTAAAACACCATTTTTGAAAGTTTTCCACAAATCAGGCGCATCTGTGCTCACAAGTTCTTTTACTCTTTTTTCAAATCTCACTCTTGTTTGGTTTTTATTCAACTTCCAAATCTGTCTTCTTATGATCCATTCCTTTCTCACAACCTTTTTTTAGAACCTTTTTATCTAGATCTACTACCACCATCCTGTGCTGAAGTTCCCATGGAATCACCTTTACATCCCTGATATACTTTCTGTATTTTTCCCCCACAAGCACAAAATCAATTTCTGTTCCACATCCACTGCCACTATAAGTGATTTTCCTTTTGTCTGTCTTTTTAAACCAAGTATTTGCCACGCACAGCTTTCTTTCATCACAAAACTCCAGCAATCTTCTTCCTTCTGCATTTCTTTTCCCAACACCATTTGCCCCGTGTACACCTTCAAAACCCTCAGCATATTTCTCCACATGTCCATTGAAATCCCCTAAAGAAACAATTATTTCACTACAACTTCCCTAGTCCCACTCATTTCCCATTTCATCATAAAAACGAACTTTCCCTCAACTGGTCTTCCACTTTGTGGCCCATATGCACATATTACGTGCATCACTTCCCTACCTAAAGTTAGCACAATCGCCATTACTCTGTCACTTTTTCTTCTAACTTCCACAACGTTTCCAGATATTTCCTCTTTCACCAAAATTCCAACCCCTCTGAATCCTGCATCATTTCCTGAGCAATACAGTTTATACCTTCGTCCCAAAGTACCCACAAAACGAGCTCCTTGGCCTTTCCATCTTACTTCCTGGATGCAGCACACATCAACTCTTCTCTTTCTCAGTTCTTCACACACTTCTGTTTTCCTTCCACAAAGACTTCCCACATTTAATGTACCAAATCTTATCCCATGACATTCAGATTTAAACCCAGAGATTCTTTGCACCCCCTGCTCATTTAAGAGCTACCGGGGACTGGAGGCCACTTGTATATTTTTTCTGGTCATGGGGATTTGTTGGAGCAATATTCTTCTACAGGGAGCATGCCCTTGCTTACCCCCAACCACAGTTTTCTGACATGAGTGGTCCAGCCAAGCAATTAAGCTGGAAACCCCACCATTAACAGTCAGACTGCAATTGGTAGGTACCCAATAGTTGCCTCTTACGACATGCTGGGTAAACAGCTTCACTATTCTTTAACCAGTGAAGCCCAAAAAAAACACCAATAAGTGAAGCTGGCTGAACTGATATTCTCAACCCCCACATTACAGATGGGAGCCCAATGAGCGATGCCAGCAAAGCCAGCTAGTTGTATATATCACAAGGTTATGCAAAATTTTTCCAAAAATTGAAATGCTGCTACACTAAGCAGGATCCCACTGTTACTAGAAGATACACGGTAAATGTTACCAATTCAACAAATTATGAGTATAAAATGCCAAAACCATATTTCATGATAAACCCAGTTAGAGGATCCAGCCAAAACAGGTGGACGCTATCAAAGACAGAAATCAATATTCATCAAATAGCCACTCATAAACAATAATGCGAAAAACAAAACTGCAAATAATTTGCAACCAGCTAGTTTTGCCCTTGTGGCTTTTCTGGCTGAAACCTCTAACTAGGTTTTTCAAAACATACGATTTGGAAATTTTATACTCATGATTTGCCGAATTTGTAATACTTTCCTGTGTATACCTTAGTGACAGAAGGATCCTGCAAAGTGCAGCAGCACTGCAGTTTTAGGAAAACTTTTCCATTACCTCAAAATATCCATGGTATACTTTAGTGCTTTTCAACTGGAGCTCCTTGAAATCCTAGTGTTTCAATGAACAATTTCAATGAACAAGAGAGATTTTGTGAGCATTGGGAATTCTGCAAGGGTTCCTACACTTTTGCTTTCGTTTGGCAAAACCAAACATTTTTGGGGAGAAAATATTGAAGCAAAACTTAACAACATCAATGTAAATGCAGGATGTAACAATTACCATAATTGTGCATAATGTTTGATTTTACGCCTAACAATTTTATTTCAAGTACTATTGTGTCGCAAACACACAGCAAAGGAAAAAAATGATTTTCTGGAAAAATTGAAAAATCAGTAGTTGAACTTTGCCAAACAGCAGCAACATACAATATGCAGAGCTTTCATCAACCTGGAACCAATATTAAGGACCACTAAAAACAAATATTTTTTCTACCACCTTTTTTTAAAGGTCAATCGGAATTTTTTGTCAGATGCCAACATTTATGTGTGCACATTAGGTCAAATACCTCTTTGCAGGAGCTTCAAAATACTTTGCCAAAAATCTCAGAGCAGTCAACTCAATTGGTTGGGTAAATTCTAACTGTAAATTTCAACTTAAGATGAGATAAAAAAAAGTTTACATTAAAATAAGACTAAAGTAGGGGCATAAAGATGAAATTAAAGCAAATTAAAAATGTATTGTCAAAAATAAGAATATTTCTTAGAAATGAGAGCAACATCATGTTTTAAGATAAGTTTCTTCAAAATAAAGACAAAACTTATAAATAGGCTGTTGAAGCAACAAGATTTCAAATATTTTTTCCAATCAAGACAAGCCAACGACAGTGATTTTTAGTATCAGGAGGTCAAAGGCTACAATGACACTTTTTCCATTAGCCTGCAAACATTTTGCCCAACTTTCAAATTTCTACAAAGAATTGGCTGCCCTCTTACTTTTGTGTTATTGGGTGACCAAAACCCTGTCACTTTAATAGACCAATTTTTCTAAAACTGTGGGATACAAGTACAGTGAAACCCCAATTGATGACCACCTAACTATTTTTTGTTAGTGGCACAGAATTTTATCATAGCTTTGAAAAAACTCTTTGAGCCATAAGCTTTTTGTGACACTCTCATCAGTGGCAAAATCTTGTCAAAAGGAAAGATCAAGAGTGAGTAAATGTTTTATGTGGTTAATTTGGATGTAGGCAATCAAGACAAGCCAACGATAGTGCTAGCATTGTAGTGTGCCAAAGAAGGTTTTTGCAATAGTGAAAGTTAGAGAAAGTGCTGCAGGAAGCCAAATGCCGCAATTATCAAAAGAGTTTGAGAACATAAACAAACTTTTTGTCTGCATAAAACCGGGCTCTGAATCTTGATATAAGTAGTCTCTAAGAGATTAAAGTGGAAAGAACTGTGTGCTGTGGCAAGGATTGAAAACCACTTGTGATAATAGTTTAATGCACATTGATTATTTTCTAAAAAATGTTGACTAATGGCAAAGTTACAATCTGGTTTGGTGTCTTAAACATTGAGTCTTAGCCATTGTGGAACATGTTGCTTGATGCAATCCTGTAGCTGCTAATGAGATGTTTGCTCTATGTACCAACTATCACAGTGGCCCTTATATTCATATATAACTAAACTTTTCTGAGTGGTAGGTAGAATATCCTTGTGGGCTACAGGCAGCATGTGCTTTGGCGTAAAGACCAAACAAGTGTTGTCAAAACCATAGCAGCTTTCCACGGTGGTTTTGACTTCTTTTTTCAAGTTTGCAGAGGACTTACCAATCCAAGGGAGTCTCAAGAACACCGAGCACTTTTCTTGGTGATCTGAGTGTTGATGACGTTTTTAGGATAGTCATTGTTCAGTAATATTTTCTTGATCTGTTCTATTTCTCCATTGAGTCTATGCTTGGTGCAAATCATTAGGGCTTGATGTAACAATGTAGCATTACACTTATTTTATGTTTGAGAGGACTAAAGAACTTCCAACGTAAATAATGGCTGGTGAAAGTGAGTTCCTGGTATACACTGGTTTCAAAGCCAATATCTGTTCTTTCAACGTAAGCATCAAGAAATGATAGACATTTTTCTTTCTCTTTTTCAAAGGTGAACTTGAGGGATGGATGAAGGCAGTTAAGTTTGGTCAGGAATTCATCTGCTTCAGCTTTGTGATCAAAGAGGGCAAACGTGTCGTCAACATATCTGAAGTATGTTGGAGGCTTCTGCGTTTGAGAATACAACTTTTCTTCATAATATCTAACAAAGATGTCAGCCAAAGCCAGACCAAGTGGTGTGGCCCCATAGCTACTCTGTCTGTTTGCTTGTACATTGTGTTATTGAAGCTGAACTCAATCGAGGATGTAGCTCTCTTCATCAATTCAACAAACATGTCCTTTGGAATGAGTAGTTGTAAATCAGAATCATGGTAAAGTGCATCTGTACAGATTTTGATGGTTTCATCAAGAGGAACAGTGAACCAGCTGGACACATCAAACACATGAAAACATTAGGGTCAATGTCAAGATTTTGCATGGTCTTAGCAAACATAAACAAATCTGATATGCAATGTGATGAAAACTGCTCCAGCATAGGTTGTAATAGACCAGCCAACCACTTGCCAAGTTCATGATGAGACAAACCTGTCATAGACAGTATAGGGCAAAGTGGGGTGCCTTCTTTGTGTGTTTTCAGCAAACTATACATTTGGGGTCTTTGTGATCCAGTTGATCGTATTGCATCATATATCCACTGCAGTATAAGATCACTTTGACTATGTTAAGCAATCACTTTTGAAGGTGTGATTTAATGCTGGCTGTGTTGTCACTGGTGGAGACTGGGCCAAGTCTTTTGAATTTCAATTAATCATCAAGAATCTCGTTAATTTTAGTGATGTAGTCACTTTTGTTTAAAAGGACAACGCCAAAGCCTTTGTCAGGTTTAGTGATAATGATATCATCATTCTTTCATAACCTGTTGATTGCATGAAAGCACTCTTTGTGCATTGTGAAATCACATAAATTTGTCATGTTGTCATAATACAAATGTGCAAGGTCGACAAGTTGGGCTTTTAAAGCAGTGCATTGCTCAACAGAACCGACACTGTGATGTAAAAGCTGTGCCTACAATGACTCAAATTTGGCAAAGATTTGTTCTTTGCACAAATACCTGGGTGGCAACCCAAAGTTGAGACCATGCGACAGCACAAAACTTTCAGTTTCAGGTAAGTCATAGCCTGAGAGATTCAGAATATGCCCTGTAAGTATCACTGAGAGTATTGCCAAAACGGTCATGTCTAAGTGAAAAAAGCAGTCACTCATTTTAGATCTTGGATTTTGATTTCGTTCCTCCATTAAGTAATGCCAGGTAACTGCAGAATCTGATTGTGTCAAAGAATGTTAGAAATTTGCAGGCTGTTCGCCAATGTGATTGGTAAACTGTTTGTTAACATATGGCTTACATCTTTGTTGGATACTATGAAGAGACAGCAAAATATAGAGAATTGACCATCCAACAGATTGTTTGAGCAATATAAATCACCTTAATTTTACAATTGATTTGGAAATCATTTATTTATTCATGCATATGAGGTCATCCTCTATTTCAGTGGTTTTCAACCAGGGTTCCGCAGAACCCTAGGATTCTGCTAGTTCAGTCCAGGAGTTTCACCAGAAGTTGCACAAATTGTATAAAACAATTGAATTATTGCATAGGGGTTCCTCAAGTCACCAGAATTCTTCATTGAGGTTCCGCTTCAGCAAAAAGGTTGAAAATCACTGCTCTATTTGCATGTCTTTAATCATATTGAGTCACCAGGATGGGTAGAGTACTTGCCTGCAACACCATCTGCCACATTAAGAAAAGAGGTATCCCACTAAGTACTTCAACCATGGGCACAAGCAAACTTGGTGGCTTTATTTCAATTTTATTCATTTTGTTTAAAGTGCCAAAGAAGAAAGCTGAGAATGTCATTTTTCAAAGTCTTTTGATATGACACAGTAGAAGAATTGAACCACAGCTACGAATCCTCCACTTACTACACCACCATCATGGTTAATTTGTATATGATCATCAGTATAGAATCATATTTTCATTATACAGTACTGGGTTGGTTAAAAAAAAAAGATCAAACAGTTGGAAAGGATCTTGGTATTTTGCCAAAAGCAACAGATATAGCAGTTGGTCCACATCATGAAATTCCATATTAACAGGGAAAGAGCCAAGGTGGGCCAAAGCAGCACTTTGAAGAACAAAGAAAATCAGAGAGAGCATCTTTCCTACATAAGGTTTTATTTCATGCTCCACCCTCAAAAATAGATTGAGCTGACTCATATTATGTGATGATTGTGCTTGATAATACAATTAAGCTTACTTAAAGTTCCACACCTCTGCACAAAATTTGCTTCTAAATGAGATGTTTATTGTTTTATTACCATTAATGTGTTGGATACCCATCAAATGGGTCCCAAAATATCTCTTCTTGTAGTGGGGTTGCAGAACAAAAAAGTTTGAAAAGCCCTGATTTACACAACAAAAAACTCCAAAGGGTTAATATAGCCATCATTCTTCTTCTTTCTGTGTCATGGCTGTTTCAGCCCTCAATGTACTACGATGGATTGCCATAAAGTTTGGTTTCATGCAGTTTCCCATAATTCAATACGATTTTTGAAAATTTTGTTAAAGTCTTTTTGTAAATGTATATCGTTGTAACCCCCTTGCATGTTTTCCCAGAAGTCTTCCACTTAGTGCAAGGTTCTATATTTTTTCTTTGAGTATTACGTGTCCAACAAATTCCGACTGTCTTTTTTCTATACATCAAAGCAAATTTCGTTTCTGATTTATTTTCTGGAGGACCTTCTCGTTTGTTTGATGCACTGTCCGTGGGATATGTAAAATTCTGTAGTAGAACCAAATTTCTACTGCTTCAATTCTTTGTTTAGGTTTGATTGTTAATGTCCATGTTTCACAGCCATACAAAAGTACTGACCATACAAAGCACTTCAAAAGCCTTGTTTTTAGAAAAATTGTTAATTTATAATCCCTGAAAATGTTTTTCATGTTATTGAAACTTGCTTTTACTAGAGTAATGTGATGTTTGATTTCTTTTTTGCATCTGGCATCTAATGTAATCCATGAACCTAGTTAATTGAAGTGTTGAACTTGTTCAATTTCAACATTGCTAGCCATGATGTTGATTGTTGGTTCTGGTGATTGCTTTAAAACCACCAATACTTTCGTTTTCTTTGCATTCAGAATTTAACCCAGAATTAACCCAAGTTAACCATCATTAATTGAATACAAATCAACATTGGCAAGCTAATGATAACAATCATAGACAATTAATTACTTTAACACAATTTAATAAACAAAAATAACATGTGGATTCTTTCATAATATTAACGAATTGGTCCTCTAACAGTGATGCCAAAATTAATGAAGCATTAGTTATTAAATGGCACAATCCTAAACTTCAATTAATGTTTGTTTGCCAATGGAACATCCTTGTAATAAACATATTTTAGTTTTGGAGGTACTCACATAAATTTGTTAGCTTCCACGCCCCTTTCCACTATCTCACTTAAAAATTGGTAAACTGTTTTTCATCAATGAATATAATTTATTCTTTAAATGTAACCTCAAAAAGTTCATTTTCAGAATAAAGACTAGATTTTATAAACTTCTTACTTAGTTATCTTAGATTAAGTACATTTTGGACTTAACCTAGCAAGATTTTGGTGTCACATTTTTTATTTGTCTAATTAATTATTTTTGTGTAAGTGTTATCAATCAACCATGCACAGTTTGGTATATTCAAATTTCATTAAGTTGGTATAGGTTCCTGACAAAGGTTAACTGTTAAGCCAAAAACTGTTAATTTCACATAATTTTTTTCTTTATTTAAAAGTTTTAAACGATTATTTGTCTATAGCTGCTGTCATTGGTTTGCTAATGGATAAAAAAATAACCTTTTTAATCAAAAAGACGACTGAAAAAACAGATGGACATGCAGTGGACAAAGGAAACTGTAGATGGGTTACCAACAATGAATGGAGTTAGGTGGTATGCACGTGTGCAGAAGATCATGATAGTGCTTTGAGAGTTGCTCTAATCTTGAAGTGAGTGGCAAGGGAAAGTGAGGACAATCAAAAAAGACCCGGAAAAACAAGTAGAAAAAGAGACTGTTATAAAGATGGTTTCTGTTTTTATGTATTATTTGCAAAAGCTTTACTTAAAATGACATCATGCATGCAGAGCACGTCTTTTTTGCATAGTCCTGTGATCTTGACAAGTGCAAATGCGCTTGCACTTGGATTTCTTAAGCCTGCTTAGTTGATTGAAATTTAAGTTAAAGTATAATTTTTGTTAACAGTTTGCAATGGGATTCCAGTTTTTTATTATATAAAGTTCAATTACATATATTACTTCAAAGTTGACATTAACTTATGAAAAGACTAATAATCTTCTTTTGTTTGTATGTATTTAACCTTTTTTGGTATTGTACTTGAATAAGTTTTGATATATATATAAAATTGAAATTATTTTTGTCAAAATTTGAGCCACCAGAAAACATTGAAAATAAACAGATTTCAAAACATCGAAACATTGGTAGCAGAGGATGGTTATTCTCATCATTGAAGTTTGCTAGACATTGAATGGAAAAAACTGTTCAATATGAGTAGTGATCAAAATATTTCTGGTGCACCAGTATGCTCAAAGTCTGATAATGTTGATTTGCGAGCTCAAAAGAGAGCTAAATCTATTTGCAAAGCCAAATTTACTCGATTCTCTTATCAGCTATTGAGAGTGATAGTGTTGATATTCCACAATTTGAAGAGATTGCAAATGTTCAAAGAAAGTCAAGTGAAGCTTTTAATGGATCAGTTGAAACATTGATCGATCTATCACAAGCATATCATAGCCATGGGGACACTGAATCATCTGATAAAGTTTTTGAAGAAGTTGATAAATTGATGGAAGAGTTACAATTCATTGAACTTCAAGCCAGCAAATTCATTGCCAAAAACAAGAATGAGTGGACCAGTTTGAGTGAATCCAGTTATGAAGTAAAGACTTGGATCATTCAACAAGAACAGCAATTGCAAAATCCTTATCAGCTTCAAAAGAAGTTCCAAGAGAAAGCAAAGGCGACAAAATCCAGTGTTGCTGTAGAAACAAAAGCTGAAATCAATCATGATATGTGGCATCAGTTGGATTGGGTATCTATACCAAAATTTAGTGGCAACAAGTATTCTTATCCTAGCTGAAAATCAGCTTTTGTTGCTTGTATTGATAAAGCTCTGACAACTCCAGAATACAAACTTTTGCAATTAAGACAGCGCTTAAGAGGAGAACCACTAAGAGTGGTTGAAAAGCTGGGACACTCTCCAGAGGCATACGAAGCTGCCAAAGAATGCTTCAAAAGAAAATATGCTGGAGAATGGCGATTAATATCGCTGTGTCTTGATGAATTGGAAGCATTCTGACCCATAAAAGACGGACATACAAAGGCTTTAGAAAAGTTTACAGATTTACTGGATATTGCAGTGGTAAATTTAGAACAAGCTGGTTTACATGGTGAACTGGTGCAAGAAACACTTCACATAAAGTTACAGAAGAAGCTTTCTGAAACCATGTTGACAAGTTACAGAAGATGGATTATCAAAAACAACAAATATGAATGTGTGCAATCATTGAGGGAATATGTACACAGAGAAGCAGAATTCCATTCTGTTACCTTTGAAACCATTCACGGAATGGGAAAAAGAGTTCATGAAGGTGTTTCAAGTGTTGCTGATAATAGTCAAAGAATGTTATTTGGTAGCTGGAAACACAGCCAAAAGCAAATATGTTGTGAGATTTGTAACTAGAATCACTCAATTTGGAAATGATCCAAATTGCAGAACTTGATTGTGCAACAATGATGGCAAATGATACAAAAGTTTAACCTGTGTTATTGTTGTCTCAAAAAAAAAACAACACCATTCAACATTGCCGTAAAATTAGACCATGTGGTATAAATGGTTGTTCAAAGCTTCACAATCGTTTACTCCACAAATCGGAAGAACCAAAACTTGACATTAAGAATGCAAGAAATGAAAAAAAAAGCAAATAAAAGAACAAACAGCAAAGGTTTCTACTTCTGAAAAGAAAGAAAATCCAAGAACCCTGATTGCACAAAGCGCTCCGTTAGAGCATGTAGCTATGAGAACTGTTCCAGTTTTACTTGCAAATGAAAAACAAAAATTCCAAGGTAATGCATTTCTTGACCACTGCAGTACGAAAACATATTTAAATGCCGATGTAGCAGCAGAACTTGGATTAGGAGATGTTCAGTGTATTAATGTGTTTTAAACAGTGAAAATAAACAGTTTGAAACACAACCAGTGACAATGAAACTTGAAAGTTTGAATGGAAATTTGAAAACCAAAATAACTGCTTTTACAATTGAAAATGTTACAGAGAATTTGAAAGCTGTAACATGGTGTGAGCTAAAATCAAGATGGAAGCATCTCAAAAGCATTTTGTTTGCACCAATAAAAAGTCAACATGTTGATTGATTATTTAAATTTGCATCAAAGTCGGAAGGAAATTTGAAGAAAGCCAGGAGAACCAGTAGTGCGATCAACTCCATTAGGTTGGACTTGTGTTGGACGTGTATCTACGACTGATGGAGACTATACCAATCATGTGCACTTTGTTCATGATGCTGAAAGGAATGTAATGAGATCAATCAACAACTCATTACAGAATTTTTGGCAGATAGAGGAATGTGACAGTTCTGAAACACCAATACTAAATATCCCCCTTGTATCTCAACAAATGGGAAGGATATAAAAAAAACTTCTGTTTCATTGTTAGCGATAACATATTCTATTTAAACTTGATATTTTCTGAATCTTCAAGGAATTCCTTTTTCAAAAATACATGCTACATGGTTTAGGCCATAGGTTCTTAAACTGGGGGGGTGCACCCCCTTGGGAGGCATGAAAGATTTGCAAGGGGGGCACAAGTATGGCAGTGCTTAATAATACAAAGTATTAAATGAACAGTTCTATTGTTAAGCACCAAAGTGTTTTAGTTAATTTCTGGCTTGAAAGCACTATTGGAGCCTTATGTAAGATATTGGTAGTAGGAAATTTGAACTGGACGTAAAAGTACTACACCCATAAGTCTTGCTATTATTACTTTTTTATTTATCTCGTTAGTTGATGACTTTTGTGGTTACCCCGTTTTACAGTTGAACAATTTCTTGAATATGATTCGTCTAACCAGGTGTGTGGTAAACTAGCAGTAACACTTACACTCAAAAAAACATGTTTTGAAAACAATACGTTTTTGTTACTTGTTTTACTAGCCAATTGCCAGAGAGTATAAGCTGCAAGTATTAAGTATAAAATAAGTGCAAATTAATTATTTTATGCAAGGTTTCAATATTTTTAAACAGTGATGAATTGCATATAAAGTTTATCTTCTGACAAGCAAAATTGCATAATTGACAAATTTTAGGTTTTACAAATAGTATTAGATCCAGTTACATTGACAAAATGAGTGTAAAAAAGAGGAAGGATAATGAAGATTATCTGCAGTATGGTTTTACTAATGCAATATTCAATGGTCAAGTTGTACCACAGTGCATTAGCTGTTACAAAAAGTTGAGCAATGACACTTTGAGGCCAAGTCACTTGAAACACCATCTTGAAACAAAGCATCCCGGTCATCAAAATAAATCCTTGGCTTTCTTCCAAAGCAAGAAAAATTCTTTTAAAAAAATGAAAATTTTGAGTGCAGATAGTTTTTGCCAATTGCCATCTGCAGAAGTGGTGGAAGCATCTTTTGAATTCGCTTTAACGATAGCTCAAGCAAAGAAACCTCATAATATTGGTGAAACATTGATAAAACCATGCATGTTAAAAGCAACTAGCCTAGTTTAGGGGGAAACTAACAGCAAGAAATTAGTAAAGATTTCTCTTTCGAATTCCACTATAAAGACATGCATCAATGAACTTGCAAATGGCACTGAATGTCAAGTTCTTCAAAAAAAAGCATCGCCTTTTTTTGCCATCCAGTGTGATGAAACAACTGACGTAGCTCAAATGTTGCATTTGTTGATTTACATTTGTTTTGTTGGATCAACTACAATTGAGGAAGAAATGCTGATTTGCAGACCTCTTGAAATGACCACCAAGGCAGAAGATGTGCTCAAACTTGTTGATGTATACTTTCACGAAAAAGATATGAAATGGGAGAAACTTGTTGGTGCTCCTGCTGAGCTTGGATGTTGTAGTGGATTTATTGCAAAGACAAAGCAGAAGAATCCAGATGTAGTCAGAACTCATTGCATAATCCATCAAGAGGCTTTGGCCTTGAAGATTTTATCTGCTGCAATGAAAAACAAGCTTGACATAATTATACAAATTGTGAACTTTATCAAATCAAGTGCTGTCAATTCCCGATTGTCTGCCAAGCTATGTAAAGACATGGATTCCAATCATATAGATCTATTGTTTCATACAAATATTCAATGGCTATCAAAAAGTAATATGTTAGCTCGTGTTTATGATCTGAAAGATATGGTGAGTACATTTCTTGAATCTCAGGGGCAACAAGATCTCCTGTTACCATTCCAATCAGAAGAGTTTCAACTAGCAATGGCATACCTTGTTAACATTTTTGACGCTCTTAATTGTCTCAATCTACTTTTGCAAGGTAAAAAAACCAACCGCATGAATGACTACAAAGCAATACATGCAATCATAGAAAAGCTAGGGTTGTGGTATCGCCAAGTTTCAATGGAAATCGCAGCTTCATTTCCTACCTTGGACACAGCCCTTGAGAAAAGCAAAGCCAAACTGGAAGGCGAATTAAAAGCCGAAGTGGAATCCCACCTCCAAATTTTGAAAGAGGGCTATGATTGTTATTTTCCAGATTTGGGTAATGTTAAACTTGCAGATTGGAAGATGACAAGAAATCTCTTTCACATCAATGAGGGTGTCCTTTTGGATAATCTGCAGGAAGAGTTCTTGGAGATGAAGTGCAACTCCATTGCTAAAGATGACTTTGAAGCAATGTCTCTTAACAATTTCTGAGCAAAATATTTGCCTGTTTATAAGAATGTGGGCAGTGTGGTGATATGTACCCTTCTTCTATTTTCATCCACATATTTATGTGAAAGTGGATTTTAAACACTTATGAGTGTGAAGACAAAATTTTGGAACAAACTGGATGTGAAGCCGATTTGTGATGTGCGTTGTCTTCAACAAAACCTTAAATTAAACTACTAGTTTTCCAAAAACAGTTGCATCCTTCCCACTAAGTAGGATAATGGCAAATAACTTATCATTATTATTTGTTTGTGTGATTTTGAGGCTGGGTGGGGCATGAGCCGAATGACTAATGCCAAAAAAGGCACAAGTGAAAAAGTTTAAGAACCTCTGGTTTAGGCTAACCTCTAGCAGATAATAACTAATCATACTTTAGGTACTAAATTTAACTAACAAAATTTAGTACTGGTCGGTACCAATCAAAAAATGGTCTTGGGTCTGGGAAAGTTGCAAATTGTAGCAAACCTAGGCTTTTAGGTAAGTTTTGACTGACATACCTTGAAAGCTTATTTCCTTAGCATCATCTAGCGACCATTTCTAAAAAAATTGGTAGAAAATAAAAATTTGTAGTGATTTTTGAGGTAAGGGTGCTTTAACTTCGAAGACAACTCATCACCTATCGGGGGGCTAATTTGCATATTCAAAAAAAAGTCTTATATTTGAAATCTTCACGAAATGGAGATTTTAATGATATATATAATACTTGATGTAAAAGTAAACAGATGAGTGATGATTTACAAACAAACCTGGGGTATATAATTATGATTGATTAAAAAAGTCTTACTTTTTTGCTCGCCACTGTACATGTCACACCAAAAGTGTTAAAAATTAATCAGAGGATGTCAAAGCTTTTTTTGCCTCACAGTGACTTTATCTGAGCAATTAATTACCTTAAAACACAACCCGAAGTGAATTCACTGTAAACTATAGTACTACAAAAACACTCTAACAAATTGTAATGTTTTAACACCTCACATCTCAATAGAAAAAAGTGCAAAAGTGACTTCGCTTGTGTAAATAGCAGACTTTACATTTAAGAAATGCTTAAGATGTTTAGATGTTAAATGGCACTTTTTAATTATACAGGCTGGGCCAAAAGTAGGTTTACAGTTATAAAACGTAGGGTTTGAGTCTAAAAGTAGGTGTATTGGTTTCATGTAGGTACTTTTAAATTTCAAGAATGCTACTTATATATTACACAGAAACTGTTTAATCTCTTAAATGCTCAAAATGTCCTCCACCAACATTGTAACATTCTTCAGACCTGTTCGTCTTATTTTCTTCAGTTGTAGAAGTCTTAGGACGTCTACATTATGGTGAATTATTCACCAAGCCCGTTTTATCAAATTTGTTTCTCAAGCAATAAATTGTCTGTCATGCAGGCAGAGGAGTGTGAAAGGCTTCTTGCCATAATGTACATACTGTTTCAGCATTTTCATACTCCCAATACTTCTTTAATTATCCATTTTCAGTGCTCTTCATTTAAATTATTTGCCATTACCCTTAAATAAATTCACAATTTACAAAA
Organism: Trididemnum clinides; assembly: GCA_963675345.1. Taxonomy (NCBI): domain Eukaryota; kingdom Metazoa; phylum Chordata; class Ascidiacea; order Aplousobranchia; family Didemnidae; genus Trididemnum; species Trididemnum clinides. The sequence goes on from OY776297.1 coordinate 35,864,798, forward strand.
CTGTACTATACCTTACAAGCAGCTAGATAGCTAATGCAAATTTATACTAAATTTATTACCTGAAAAATAAACAATGTTTGTGGTATTTAACAAGTAACATAAAATGTACTGCAGGTCAATTTAAAGCATACAAAAAAGTTTAATAACTGTAAACTTACTTTTGGTCCACCCTGTATGTTTTGCACTGCTGGCATTATTTTTTGCTGGTTTTGAATCAATGACAATGGGAATTAATGATGGAATATTGGAATATTCTATCATTATACATTTTCTTATGAAAAGAACAAGTAATCATAAATTGGTATGATAAGCATACTACTGTTTGCATCTAAGCTCAAGGTGAGTTCCACTTTTTATTTCAAAAATGCTCAAGATGTTTAGCTCAGTGTTAGTGTTAAAATGGCATTTTTTAATAATGCCTCAAAAGTATGTTATTAATAATATGTTTTTGTATAGTTTCCATGCAGATGTGCTCTGATAGTGATGAAATTTAATGGCTTAATGCTCTAATAATACAAATCTTCATGTCATGAGGACATACAGTCATACATTAGTATGATAAGTGCACTACTACTTGAGAGAATTAATTTTCACCAGTCATAGTTATTCTATTTCAGCCATCACATCGCATTGCAATCAGTACAAAAATGCAAAGAAACAATGTCAGAACCATTAAACTTTTTACTATCAGAGTAAGTTCAGTTTAGCATTGAAAACAATCAGAAAAACATGTTGCCAATATTAATAGAAAACAGACCATAGAAGTTTTCCCTTTCTAAATTCTACTACAAATGCCCCTGTACATACAGTAAAATTATGATTGCTGATAATCAATGGTTAGACCTTAAAATAACTTGAAAAATAACCTTGCTGATGGATGATTATGTCATTTAGAAGCATTTTACAATGGGTAAAGTTAATTAGCAGTTGTTTAGCAATTGTAATACATGAGGTTCTGAGGTTGAATTTTATTTTAAAATTTCAGAAATTAATCACCTGATAGTGTTTATATTGATAAAAAAAATTTTACCTCCAATACGAGCACGATAGGCTATCCCAACACCACATATGAGATTGTTTAATGTTGCTGCCACCACACCTGCACACCGCGTGCCGTGTTTGTTTTCATTAGAAGACTCATATCGAGGAATTGGCTCAGAATCACCATCATTTATATCACTTGAGGCACTTGGATCCTGAAAAAACAGATATTGCAATCCAAAATACAGTGCAAAAGCAAGAAAAGTAAACAGCTTTAAGGTCTGCTTTTCTAGGTAACCAAGCAAGAACACGTTTGTGACTTCAATCACTGACATATCTGAAAGAAATAGAATTAACAGAATGCATAACCAGAAAATCCAATTAGCAAACGTTTCACATCACAGTAACTAACTTCAAAAACCAAAAATTGTTTGAAAAGGAATATTTCAAATTAAATTCAAAATAAAAGCCTACCAAGCTTGAAAAATAACCACTCTTACAAAATACAACATAAAAAAAAATTAAAATACAGGGTGTCCACAAAGTCTTTAGACAATTTTACAATTTCATTAAAAAATTTTTTAAAATGCTATCAAAATAATTCTTTTTGCATGCATATTAATCAGTTGTTGTTAAAGTTTTTTATAATATCATTCTTTTTATTGCAGAGATGAATTAGCTAAATAAAATAATTGATTTCCAATCCTTGTTAAAAATGACTAGTCCACAAGAAAAAGCACAATGTGTTTCTTGGTTTATCAAAACGAAATCTGATATTCAAGCACAAAGAAATTTCATAGATAAATATGTAAAACGAGCCACAGCACGTCAGCCAATTCGCAATTGGCATAAGCAGTTTGTGGGAATGGGAACGTTGCTACTAAAATCGAGGAGTGAATGGACAAAAACTTCTGAAAATGGCATCAAGCGTATTTGTCAGTCATTTAGTTGTAGCCCAACTAAGTCCATCCGCTCTGCTTTCGTTTGGGCTACGTGAAAGATGGTGTGTACCGCACCAAAGTAAAAGACATAAGTGACCTTAAGGAAAGAATAACTGCTGCTGTGGAGACAACTGATGAAGAAATGTTAAGAAGGATGGGGACTGAAATTTAATATCGTTTAGATGTCCTCTGTGCTACAAGTGGAGCTCATATAGAAATTTATTTATGCTTTGAATAAAAACTTTACTATTTACTTGAAATTATTTAATCATTTCAGAGATAGAGTTCATTAATGTTTTAAATAAAAACTTGACCATTTAATTGATATTAAACATTTCAAACATTTCCAACATCAGTTGTAGTGTCAATAAATTTTTTAAATTGTCTGAAGACTTTGTGGACACCCTGTATGTTAACCAATTTGAATGGTTAGCCGAGTTAGCTTTGGACATAGTAGAATAAATATAAAATAAGTTTACGATGGCACTGTCAAGGCCAACTAGTGTAATATCAAATAAATAAACATGAGCTTTTGTGGTTAGAACCACCACTTTGTCAGGTGCCGTAAAATAGCAACAATTAAAACAAAAGCTCAAAAACTAAAAAAAACTTACCAGCAAAAGAAGAATATTATAACAATGGGTTTTAGAAACACAAAGGAACATGAAGGTTATGAGGCCTAATCTCAAAAAAATAAGATCTCACAGTAGAACTGCCTCCTGCTAAACCTGACTAAGAGCTGGGCATCTGCTTTTGGTTAGGTTTAGTGTGAGGCAGTTCCCCTTTGAGATCACTATTTAAGAGTTATTGTAAATATGTAAATTGGCATTTTTTTACATGATGCTGCTTTGTTCTAATAGAGTTTGAGGACAAAAAAAGTTGTAATACACTAAAACTTGCATAGAAGGTTCAATTGCATGTGGGCAACACTCCAACCAAAAAGAAAGACTTATAAACTTTATCATAAAACGTCTGTTTAGCAGCACAAAAAACACCAATTCATTGTGCACACATAAAATGCACAAATCTTTTCATTGCATCAAATTTTATAACCTCCATTCATCTTTAATCACATGTGAAAAACGAACTTGTTAATCACATAAAGAAGTTGTGTGCCAGCTTTTTTCCAGGCATACTTATTGGCGTTATTGCACTTAACCATGTAACACCCAGTTCAAATCCTTACCCAGATCTTTGTTGTTTACTTTAAAGCAGGGATGTGAAAGTGGAAGCGCAGAAATTCTACCGCTTCTGCATATTTGACTTGTAGAGTAACTTGGCAAAAAAGTTTTGTCCATTTCCCAATTTGGATTAAATGGTGAAGTTGCACAATAAGTCGAATGAATGTGTGATATCAGTAGCGCAAGAGAACAAAAAAAAGTATAACTAGCATCACATTTTATATTGATTACGAGTAAGAAAAAGGTAGTTTGGACAATACAATGTAGCAAATAAAATAATGATTTGACTAAACTTAACCAACCTTGGTTGGGGGTTGAAAACATTGAAAAAGAGATTTTTCACAACGGAAACAACTTGATCATTCCACATCAGTGTTCTTCCACAGGGGTTTTGCAAAACATGCAGTTGTGTTCCGTGAGTTTTTAGGGTTCCGTGAGGGGACCACAAAGGTTCTTTATTTATTACTAGTATTTATTTCTTATTTCAGTATATTGATTTCTTATATGTAGTGGTGTTCCATGTATATAAATAGTATTGAAATCTTAGGATAGCAAGTTGCAGATTGTGATGTAATTCTGTTTACAACTTTAGAAACGTCTGAATTTTCTAACTCTCTTTGATACATAATAGTGCGTCTGCAATTTCAGTTTTGCTGTTGTTGTTGTCACCTGACTCCTTCCGAGGGATGGGTTGAGGAAGACCATGAGGCCCCAGAAGCCATTAAACTCCCAAGGGTCTGGGTAGAGATCGTAAAGAGACAAAAAATTGCCAAAGAGCGAGTGGCCCAAAGAGTCCATAGCTGGACAGTGTAGAATGAGATGAGAGGTGTTCTGGGACATGTGTCCACAAGTGCTGCAAGAAGGATTTTTGATTCTATCAATCCTAGAGAGATAGGAGCTTAACAGAAGACTATGTCCGTTGCAGTGAAGGCAAGAGAAAACACAGCAAGCATGACGTAGAAGCACAAGCTCCTCGGTAGAAATTGAGGGAACCTGTGTGTTGAAGAATTTCGATGAGACAGTATGCCTCCAGTCTGAGAAAAGAGAAGAATGGATACGAGAGATAAGAGAAGAGAGACTACAAGGGATTGCTGAGGGAACAAGTAGCACTCACTGTCTGGCCAGCTCATCAGCTGAGTCGTCTCCCAGGAGAAATGAATGTCTGGGGACCCATAGTAGCCTGACAGAACTAGAGAAAAGAGAAAACAGTTTCTTACATAGATTAAGGTGAAAGGAAAGGTGGAGGAGAGGACATGGTGGCAAGGACAGAGCGAGAGTCAGATAGAAGAGAAATCGCAGACTTGTTGGTGCTGTTGAGACCAGCAAAGAGTTTGCAGAATGGCGCAGGCTTCAGCGTAAAAACTTGAGCATACTGGGCCTGCTAAAAAGAAAAGGGTGGCCTTGATCCCACAGAGAGAGCAGTTGGCTAGTACACCAGAGCCGCTTTAGCCAAAAGGGAAAGGAACAAAGCCGTCTGTCCAGGGCACCAGATCATGAGAAGGGCATTCAGTGTCAGAGAAGTAAAGAAAACAGCAGCAAAGGAAAGAAAAAGAGACGAGTATTCCTCTGCAGAAGAACAGTGGGAGTCAAAGTAAAAAGCAAAGTCATCTTGATAAGCTTTTCAAAAATTCAAGGAAGGGAGACAGTTCATTGGGGGGCAAAAGACCGAAGAAAGAGGGAGGGACAGTTAGCAGAATTGGTAGGTGATCAGAACCCAGGTTCTGAAGCACCTCCCAGAAGCAAGATAGGGTGAGAGAGAAAAGAGCAAAGAAGATGTCAGGGTAGGAGCGATGAAGAAGAGTAGGTATGTCAAAGTCATTGAAGGGGAGGAGGTGACCCAATTGAGTGAAAGCACTGTTCTACATTCAACAGGACTTCTAATATCTAAATAAAAGAAACACAGAGTAGTTTGGAACAATAAGCTTAAGCAAAGTAGGTAAAGGAATAGCAATAAATGAATATTTTTGTCCCTTCAAAATCACAAAGAGTAGGAGAAGATAAGCTACAGCCGCACAAAAGTTTTAAAGATTGCCAACTGTCGTTTTCTCGTTTTTTGTTGGTGAAAGTGGAAGTGATAGGTGTGAAAGCAGAAGCAGAAGCAGTTGAAAAATAGCTGCTTCAACATCCCTGCTTTAAAAATCAACTTCAGAAGGGCAAAGTTTTTACACTAAAAATCTTTTTGTTTAATATTGGGTGATCAATGTATATATGCATGCAACAAATCACATCCTTTCATGGGCTGAATAATTTTACTACATGTGCCACATTCGGCCAACAGGCAGTTTTCACAACCCTGGCATAATGCTTTATCACATAAGCAATTACACGAGAAAAAGTCTCCATTGATCAGCTGATCTTATCAATTTTCTCAATGCAGAACCATATGCCTGTGTAAGACCACGATTTCTAGTAAGACTGGAGGAATCAACTGTACAATTGCAGAAAACACACAAAAGTGTTTTTTAAGAACAAAAAATATAAAAGTAGGTTAAATGAAAAGATGTATTGTAAACATGGGAAAAAATAACTTCAAAGTTTGGTAAATGCACAAAAAAGCTAGGAAAGTCAACCGTGCAGTTAACTGGTTTTGTCTGTATGCAGGATATGGCATCACAGAAAAATCAAAATTTTATGACCCTTCACAAAATTCAAATTTTTTCAGGTTTATGAGCAGCTTTATTTTAATTACTGCAAAGTTCTAAGAGTAAAAATCATGCTTCTTGTTAACTATTTTCCAAATTATCTCTAAAATACTATCTCATGTAGTACAGCTCAATGGTGTTTCAATTGTGCATTTAGAGCAGTGCTTTTCAACCGGGTGTATTGTACACCCAAGGGTGTACCTAAATTTTTAAAGGGTGTACCACTGTAATAGGGTGTACTGGGGTGTACCATAAAGCAATATAGTGAATTTATTTTCATACCAGGTGTCACTGTGTCATTATAAATAGACAGAACTATGATTCTGACCTGATTGTACTGGAGTAACTTTACTGTTAAAAAGGCCTCTATACACGAGTGACCACAGAAACAATTTAAGCTGATTGTAGGTGCTGTGGTGCATTGACACTGCTCGCGCCACTATGACATAACAATTGTCTGCTGGACTTGTGTGAGTTTGGGCATGTGCAAAAAGTTTGAGCGAGCAGTTTTTTGTGTTTAAGTAAGCTGTCAACTATTGTTCAATCGAGCTAGTTGAGAAAGACACTTGCAATAAAATAAAGACACTTACCACTCTACTACGATTGCAACAGTGCAATAGTTGAACGATGTTTCTAATTTACATTTTTTTAACAGAAATAGCAATTAGTGTGTTGCCATAAAATAATCATAATGGACATTTGTAATTTCTTTAAGAAGTCTTCTGTAGAAAATCAAAACTCCATTGAATCAAGCAAGCTTGAGCACGTTGTCGAAAGATACGATGAGGTTGATAGAGAACAGTTGTCTGGAAGTAGTAATAGCAAGAGCAGCAATGTTCTTTTACAAGGGAAAACATTCAAAGAAATAAAACTGGAACCACAAAGAAACGCAAATGGAATGATGATTATATTATGTATGGGTTTTATCAAACAGAGAAAGAAATGTTAAATCCTTACCCTTCTGCTTGTTGTCTGTTTTGTCCTGCCATTTTTGGAAACAGTAACTTAGCCCCAAGCCATTTACAAAAACATTTGAAAACACAGCATCCTAATCATCAAAATAAATCAAAGGCATTCTTTGAAGAATCTTTGCGTGATAAACAGAAACAAGTTTCTCTCTTAGAGAGTCAGGTAAAAAGTGGAAATGAGTTAGTGCTTGCTTCCCTGAAAATGGCTCATGTTGTAATGAAACGAAAGCGTCCATATACCGAGTTGGAATCTGTTGTTCTTCCCTGTCTTGAAATTGCTGCTGACATTTTACATGAAGGAAAAAAGGCTGTCAGCAAAGTGAGGGAAATTCCTTTATCAGACAATACAACTAAGCGTAGATGTGATGATATTTCAAAAGATTTGCTAAAACAACTTGTTATCGAGCTCAAAAAGAGTCCCACTTATGGTTTACAACTCAATGAAACAACCAATATTTCAGATGATCAGCAGCTAATCGTTTATTGTAGGTTTGTTGATGCGGAAGCCAAAACTACTGTTGAGCATTATTTGTGCTGTGTTAAAGTTGGAGTTTCTGCAACAGCTCAATCCATGTTTGATAAATTGAATGAATTCATTGAGGAACATGATTTGGATTGGACAAAGTGTAAGTCAGTTACTACCGACAGAGCAGCAGCAATGCAAGGTTGTACAAATGGAGTTGTTCAAAAAATAAAAAAAGTTTCACCAGATTGTGTTTCAAATCATTGCATAATACATCGAGAGGCCCTCATTGTCAAAAAATTAAACCATGATAAAAAATCAGAGGTCTGAGCTGGAGATTGTTCTTAGCGACATCGTAAAAGTTGTAAATTTCGTCCGCTCCCATTCAAAGAAACTTAGTATGTTTTCAGAACTTTGCAAAAATATGGAAGCAAATCAACTGAGGTTGTTATATCATGCTGAAGTACGCTGGTTATCAAGGGGAAAAGTTTTGAAGTGCATATTTCAACTGCGAAATGAGCTGTCTACTTTTCTTACTCAAGAAAGACACCCAATGTCTGCAAATTTTGAAGATATCCATTGGCTTGCAAAATTGTCTTATCTATCAGCATTATTTGAAAGCACAAATCAGTTGAATTTATCGATTCAAGGAAAAGGATGCGATATTTTTGAAGTTAGTAGTAAGATTCAAGCTTTTAAATTAAAACTGAAATTGTGGTAGAGTAATGTAAAAAATTGTAATTTTTCTGATTTTGAATCTTTGAACAATTTCATCAAGATTAGTGATTGGGAAAACAAAAATCCAAACATTGAAGCCAATTGGAGCACTTGAAACAAGATTGTTACCTCGCTTTTCTAAACTAGCTGATGAAATTCAACAGCAACGTTTGCATTGAATGGCTGTTAAAATGACTTATTGGTATAAATAAATATTTTCCTTAACTGGTGTTTTATTTTTTCCATTAACATTGATGCAATTTCAGTGTATTGTGTTGTGAAGACCAAAGTGTACAAGCTTTTAAGTAAAAGTTGAAAGTGTGTACGATTTCAAAAAAGGTTGACAAGCACTGATTTAGAGCAAAAAGTATGAAATCTGACACACTTATCCATATTTGGGTATAATTTGAAAATTGAATTAAAACCAAAATATTTGGCCACATTTAGGGGTGGTTTTACTCCAAACACGGTGGGCAAGAAGCCAAATTTGACTCTCCAAGATATCTCCTTACTGAGAATGCATAGAGATTCAATATTTCCAACATGAGTAGACCATATCCTCAAGTTTATAAAACTAGCCCATTGAGCAAAACGATATCACTGTCTTTGCAATGACATCATCAAAAATTTGAAAAGTTAAAATTTGTAAAAACAGCAACCATTATTTGCAAATAACTATCAAATTTGGGTTGTTTACACAAATACAAGACAGTAAATAAATGTCAAGTGACATTAAAAAATATATTTTCTGAATGGTTCAAGTTGCAGAGAGACCACAAGAGGTTCATACACCATCCATTGTATCAATACAATATGACAATTTATTGTTTAATTTACCTTTGTACAAGAAAAATTGACAAAAGATTTTTATTATTTGCAAGATTCTTTGGTATATATTGTGATGGCAAAATGTTTAAATAGCAGTAATAATAATGTGATGTCATCAATTATGTCAACAGTAACGTCACACATCACACCACAGCTGTCTTGCATGCAAACAAAATAAAATGAAAGTCAGATGCTTAGTCTTCTCCACAGTCACCATTGCGCTTCCTTAACTCAGTACATCTGAATTCTGCTTCAACACATTTGCATTTTCAGCGGCACCTTTTTCCAGGATTACATCCCCACATATTTTAAGCAGTTTCTGCAAGATTAGTCCAATGAGGTGCACATTAGGGTTACAACTTTTTAACTTTTTTTTTCAAAACTGATTTCCTGTGGTGGGAATGAATGAACTTTTGCTTATAACTGCTGAAAATGATGTTTATTTTGTTGAGCCAACAAAAAGGTCACGCATAAACCACTTTGAAAAATTCGCGATTAGACCTTACCGTTATGTATAAGAAATGACTGTATAATACCATGAAAAGATAATTCCGCCTTCTTTAAATGAAGAAAAATGTAATAGTGACATCATAAACCACAGTATCATTCACTTCAGACACATTATATTTCAGAATTAAACTTTGTTTTGAAACTAAAAATTTGTTTCTATTCATATTTAAGCATAGAATTAGCAACTTCTAACAGTAATATCTTATCCTAAACTTTGAAATATTCAAATTACCGGTAATACAACATGTACAAGAAAAATTCAATTGCAACAAACAAGAACAAGGAAACCTGGAGAAAGAACTTGGTGCAGTTTCAACAACCATCAAGAAGAGGCAATATGGCAATATACGAAAATCCTCTCAGTGATCGGAACCGATTGCCCCTGAAAAGCCACGTGATGGGGCGTTTTAAATTTTTTCAGTCCACTGTTAAAGAACGGAAGAAGAGAATCAGTCTAATTGCTGCGGAGGTAAAAGCTTTATGGAGCACAAAACTGAACTTCCCCCATGTATCAGATCAGGCCATTTGCTCAAAGCTTGAAAAGCTCTTGCTTGAGTACGACTCTTGCAGAAAGAAGAGTGACTTTGAGTCATTAGATGAACTGTTTGACGTGACTAAGGAGAAAGGCGAATGGCTTTGCAAAGAGTATAAGGAGCTATACAAATTGCAAATCCAGAGTAAAGGCCAGGTTGGTTATTCCACTGGCAAACTTGCTAGTGTTCAAACTATCCACCCATCCAAGCGAAGGAAGACACTCGAAGCAAGTGCACCAAATTTGGCAACTGCAAGCAGTTCAGTAGATTTAGTTTCTTCCGAAAGCAGTTCCGGCTCATCTGATACTAGTGAAGAGAGTTCTTGGGAAGACGAAGCTGCACCATCAGCAAGCAAAAGAAAGCATGACTCTACCGGCGTGGCAAAGTGGCTTGTTATAAGCTCAAAGCTATCAACCCATAAAACATCAAAGCTGTGCCATCAGCTTTCTGGTGAAGGCATTGACATACCAACACCAAGTCAACAAGGAATTCATAAGGCTCTCTTGGAAGAAGCAGAACGACTGAAGCAACATTTGATTAGCACACTTCATCGTGAAAAGTGGAGCTTGCACTTTGACGGTAAACGAATACAAGGCATTGAATATCAAGCTGTTGTCTTAAAAAATGCAGCTACGGAAATCAAGTTGGCTGTGCTTCAGTTAAAGGATGTTACAGCTGCAACCATTGCAAAGGGGATCCAAGGTGTCTTGGATAACTTTAACTTGTGGGGATCAATCTTGATGATTGTTGCTGACACGACAAGCGTCAACACTGGAAAGAAAACTGGAGTGGTCGTTCGGTTGCAGCAGATGTTCGAAGAGAATGGTAGTTCCAGGCCAACGTTTATCAGTTGCCAGCATCATGTACTTGATCGCATTCTTCGTCTAGTCATGGACGTTGAGCTGCAGGGCTCAACCAAATCCCCAGACATCGATTATTTTTTTGTGAAGAATTTGACAAGCAGATATGATCAACTAAAGGAAGCTTTCAGCAATGGTAAAGCTAAGATCAAGGAAACAGGTGGTTGGAGAGATGACATGAAATTTTTGTACCACCTCACACGTGTCTTTCGTCACATCATGGAGAAAGATGAAGTCCCTTTAGTGAACTTTCAACAGATTCCTAACATGAGCAATGCACGCTGGAATTCTCGTGCCATCCTGGTACTCCTTGCATTCATTCTGATGCCTGAAACTCGAATCAGGCTTCGTAAAATCTGTTCATTTGTTTCTTACCAATGGGCTGACCATTGGTTTAGCAACCACTTGTTCCGCAATGAGGATTTTGATGAATTATCAGATGCTTTGGATGGATACCCAAAAGGTCTCAAATGCTTAAAAAACCACTGGAAACGAGATGACTCACCCATTAATATTGCTAGAAGCAACCAATGCTGCGAGCGTGCGATAAAAGTTATGCAACAGTTGCAGGCATTTTGCAGAAACACGGATAACCTCTCCCTGAGATTTATCCTTTCCAATGACATTAATTTGTCCAAGTGACTTCTTTGTTTGATTTTTGAACCGTAACAATGCAATACATGCTATTCTTTGTTTCTTGTATACAACTTGGCAAAGGCTTTGTATGTCTTTAAGATCCAATCAAAACACCAAAAAATTGCATTATTTAAAACCATTTTGTGCGTGACCTTTTTACATCAAATGTGAATAAAAATAGGATTTTCTTGAATCTTTTATAAAAGTTCATCAAGTTATAATACAGGGATAGGGGGTTCTGAAAAAGTTGTAACCCTAGTGCACATGCTTCATTGATGTATTTCTATTCCTAGTTTTCAGGTGGAAGTAAATGCTGCTAGGGCACTAGCAATTGTCTCCAAACCTATCCACCTTTATATGTAACACAAAATGTATGCTGAAGGAGTGCTTGAAATGTTGGTGGAAGAAAATCTATCACTTAACATTCTAGCATAACATGGTTTTAACACCTCCCTTTGTGTTAGTAGATGCAAGATTTATGAAAGTTTCTTTTAAGCAGTCAAAATTTATCCACACTGCACAAGCAATTCTTTCTTGCAATTTGCAAACAACAAACTCTGATCACATCCTGTGCAGTTGAATCACAAATGGCCACAACTATCTTATCAGCGATCCCTGATTGCACAAATTTTAATATCAATGACATACTGTAGTGATCTCTATTATCCGTTAACTGCCTTTGTTCAAACATAATGCAAGACACTACAATGAATTTTGAAATGCAATTGATAAATGATTTTTTTCATCTATACGAGTTGAATGTGATATAGCCCTTACAATCAATAGTACTGCCTTCTTGCAAATAATTGAATTATTTATGATTTAGTTTTTTCAGACCAATGCATTTTTTTCAGACCACAAGATAGCACAGTATATAACTGGTTCAACATGTGTTGAACAATTAAATTGGTGTAAGAGCTGTGATAGGCTTGCAGCCAGTATAATTTGTGTAAACATAAACCAGCTTTGATAAATTTATGTTTATGAGCCTTCCTGGTCAATGTTGTTTGGATAAGGCTGCAACCTATTACTACATTGGCAATTATTTGTTGTACTGATCTGTATTGAATAAAGTCATTAAAAAAAAAATGGGGCAAGTACGGATTAGAAAAAGCTAGAAGTAGCTCCTCTCATTCAAAATGGTCCTACATTAGCATCGACAGCCAGAGCAAGTTTGCCAGTAAAGCAACCAATGTAAAGAAACAAAAGTCCTCATTTCCCTGGCCCAAGGCTGTTGCACATTATATGCATAGTCAAATGAACCACATTTTCTCCACTGCCAAATTCTACTCACATTTCTGAAAGATTTAACTCTAAATGTATAAACAGTTTTTGTCATCACGCATTGGATGCCAAAATGCCTTTTCATATTTTGTATGTAAAAAAAGATGCATGTATCAGCCTTTCCATAATCGCATGAAGCCAACTCTTTGAACAACACAGACAATATTGAAATATGCATGCAATAAAAATAATCAGCTATAACAAAATTTTTCTTTGTATAAAATTTTTTATGTATTCCTTTGAAACACTGACTTTAAAAACATGCAAACTATCAAAAGATGCAACAAAACACAAATGAAGCATGTAGCACAAGCATAAAACTAAACCATATAATTAGGAGCAATGCCAGCTCACTCCTGCTCTAACCACACCATACTACATACAATAACATGAAATATATTCAAGTCAATAACAACTCAACAGTCTGTTTCATCTAAAGTGGCTCGTCAGGAGCTAATTCTTGTTCATACTACATGCATGTAGTTTTCATCATTCAAATATAAAACTTTGTCTTTAAAGCTACATCTGCAATCTTGTTGGTTTCAATCAGCATAATCTTTGACAAAGGAAAGGTAAAGACCTCTGTCATATTTTGATCAATTCTTAGGTACGAATGACAATTTGTTGGTGTTTGTGTGTGCTCTTCTATAATCTGTCTTTTCTATAATAGCTCAAACGAACTCGAAGAAGAAGAAGAAAGCTACTCTGATACCAACTTGAATCAAAATTTGGCTAATAGGTTTGGAGACACCTTGTACATAGAGAGTGCACCTGTGACAACCGCCACTCATTCACGAGTGATATGACTTCACAGAGTACTGACAGACCATCCACTACAGTGGACCTAGTATAGGTTTCACAAGTGTGATGTTTTAAGCTATGCTTTATTAAAAGCCTCTGGCCTCTTGCTGGTCACCAACTGCACTGAAGAGACCTGATAGGTCAAAACAGAGTCACTGTCTGCAGTAAATTGTTTTAGTTTTTCTGTTCTTCTGATAGTGTGATTTTTCAAGTACTTTTTAAAGGTGCATTTGTTTCAAGGAAATCTGCTGTTCTTTTAGGTTTTTGTTATGTGATAGAATTCTTCAATATTTTTTTCATCATTAGATGTGATTTTAATGGCACTGGAGAATATACAAGCCATTCTAACCTTTTGATTAACAGGGTGATGAGAAGAATATTGAAGATACCTGTCCATGTGAGTTGGTTTCCTTGTTGCAAAGGATCCATCTTCCAACTGTTGTAAGTTTATGTCCAAAAAGGCTAGCTGTCCTAATTTTTTTAAGTATTTAGTGAACTTTATTGATGTAGATGCTGTATTTATGTAGTTATAAAAAGACTCACCTCAGTTTTTTCCATGATTGCATATACATCATCTACATAATGTACCCAAAATAACGGAGGTTTTAAGTGTTCAAAGTTGCTTGTTTAATCTCTTTCATGACCATACTTGCTGTTATTGGAGACAACAGAGAGCCCATTGGGCAACCAAAAATCTTATTACAAATGATGCAATTGTACACAAAAAAGTAATGATTGCAAACAGATATTTAATGCTTTCACGAGTTCCAGCATTGTAAGGCTTGTTCTACCTTTTAACGTGCAAACATTGCCTACTTGATCAGCCACAATAGTTTTGGCAGTTTCAAGTGGTACTGAAGTAAACCTACTCATTGCATCAAACGAAACTTCTGATTCAGATATGCCATGTTTAATGGATAAAATCAATTCCACAAACTCAGAGGAATTCTTGACAGTGAATTGGGTGTTTCCAACTAAGATACAAGAATTTGCTTGAAAAATTGTCCAGCTGATAGGTAGCTGTACCAATGAAAGAAACAATAGGATGAAGAGGAACATTGGATTTATGAGTTTTAGGAAGTCCATATATTCTTGGCAAAGCTGAATCACTGCTACGTAAAGTTTTATACAAACAAGAGGAGATCTTATCATTTTTGTATAACTTTCAAATGAAACAATTTGAACACTTTTTAATACCACAGCTTGGATTTTTTAAAATTACTTGGTACATTGCAGTATCAGATAACAATTCTAAAGTTTTTTTTATCATATTCTAGCTTGAGCATTGCTACAGTGTTGTTACCTTTATCAGGATTAAAGATTACGACGTCACTATATTGCTTCAATTTTCTAATTGCACGCTTTTTGGCTTCTGATAAATTTGGTTTTGGTGGTTTGGCTCCTTTCAGGACTTCCACCACTTTAGATCACATGAAATCAATTAAACACTTGTAGGCAAAGTTAACTTGGCTTAGACCAAATTCAATCCAAATTGCAAATTTATTCCCCTTTTTCAAAAGTGATTCCTGAGCATTAGTGGGCAAACACAAGGATAAGTTCTTAACCCAATTTTGATCAAAGTTCTTTGTTTCTTGCTCTCTGAGAATAAGCTGTTTCAATTTTTGATTGTGAATGTATTCAATTTTTGAACAAACTATATTTTATAATCCAAATAATTCATTAGATCATTGAAGTCTTCGGGATTTAATTTTCTGTTTAATTGGAATCTGATCTTGTCAACTGGTGTTTCAGTGCATCCAATTTTTTTTGTGAGATTCACTTATTCTAAGATTTAGAAACTCCCATCCAGATTTATGAGCTAATTGGAAACCTCTTCATGATTTAATTGGTGGGGAAAACCTTTGGCCCTTGGGCAATACACCTTCTTTCTGGTATGCATAATTAAACCTTAAATGGCAATATTCTTTCTTTATGGTGACATAACAACTTACTAGTTTTCTTGAACTTTGCAACAAATCTCTATCATAGTTTCTTTTCAATAGAATAAATATAGCAGGCATATAACAGACTAAAGTTCTTTTGTCATTTTTAGCAACAAGACTGTATCTGCACATTGTTCAAAAGTAATTTGTTGAGCTAGCTTAAGCAAATTAACTACATCTGATCCTTCCCATACTTTTTCTTAACCTTTTGAAGCCATTTTTTTGATAGAATCAAACTTTGATGCCATGATTTCATTGCTATATTGAGAGAGTAAAGTGTGCTTCATTGTTGTTATTTGTTGCTAGGATTATAAGAAGGTCAGTTGTAACTTGAGGTCTTATTTTGCCTTTGGAACTAGAGAAGACAGAGTAACATTAATACCATGACAAAAAAAGTAATCTAAGTTGCCATTTCTGGTTTGGATCACAACGACAATCTAAAAAAAATACCATTATGTCATTTTTTAAAGCCTTTTTAACCATGACCGATTGATCTAGATGACACTTGGTACTATGATGTGAGCTAATAGGGGAAGCTTGTTTTTGTTTATAGGATGATCAGTCCTTTTTGTGCAGCTGTGGATGCACTCTTTAATGAATATATCATATATTCTCCTGTCAAGCTCTTCAATTGTGTGTATGGTTTTAATGATCAACTCACCCTTTGCATATCTTGTGCTATTCTAAATGAGATCTTGTCCATGAGAATTATTAAAAGAATTTTCCAACCAACAAAATTCTGCTATACTACTGGTGATATGATCTGCTAACTTTCTTTGAAATCCAGGAGTTTACTCATGATGACTAAATTCTGTTGTTTCTTCTTTCTGTAAAACAGAAAACAACTCAAATTCAAATACTGTTTGAGCAATTTGAGGTTCACACCTCATCCATCGCTGTAACTTTACATCATCTTATGTTAAACCTAACTCCTCCATCATCTTTAATATCTTTGTTAGGTTTTTGATCAAGCAAAGGAACTAGATCAATTAGACGTTGATCTTTTTAATCTCGCTATGAGGGATTGTCTCCTAACACACAACCAGCTGACAATACTACTAGATTTATCAGCATGGGTAGTTATTTTATGCTTTTGTACTTGCAAATTCCCTCTTCAAGACCAGGATAAATATTCTGTGGGTTACCACTCTTTTTGTTCCATGGCAGGGAAGTTTTTCAGATAAGATCTTGTGACACAAAATACTTGGAATTCATTTTTTGGGCATCTTTTGCAAGATTTGCAAATTGCTTTCTGCACTTTATGTTAATGCTATTTGATATACCGGGTTGGGAAGCAAAATTTACAATATTTTGCGACAAGACTTCAACATCAGCATATGAATAATTGTGTTATAGAAAGTTAAGACATTTTATTTGCCACAAGAAAATACATAAGAGAAAATGTTTTTATAAAATGTGCTTTCCTCTTCTCAATAACTGCATTTACACATCTCCTGAAACTTGCACATGTGTTCTTCAAATATTCATTGTAAATTTTGCTTCCCCACCCTGTATGTATAGTGAGTGGCTAGCTGCTGCACTTTTTCCACTTAATATTTTAACTTTGTAAACTATCTCCACCAACTAAACTGTAAAGACGTACACACAAGTCAGCAGGAGTAATATTCTTTCCACATAACAACTAATGTCATATTAAAGTTAAGAAGCAAACTCTGGACTTTACTGCTATTGATAACAAATATTATGCAGAGATGATCTATCAACTTTGATGGCATTAGAACTAACTCATTACATTTAATTGAATAGAATGACATCAAAAGGAAAAGCCATATCAGATAAAGTTAATTGATGATGAGCACGCTACTAGTGATGTAATTTATGATGCCACAATATTATTACTAGTACTAGGGGAGATGTGGGACCTATCAAACATGGGGACCAAGTAAATGACAGCATGTTTTAGCCATCATGTGGTTGGTTTTTTCTTGTATTTCTGTTTTGTGACTAAAATTTCATTCTTTACCAGAGCACATGTTTTTGTCAAGATATAGCATCAAGTGTGAATGTTGTCATAAAAAATGCGTTCTTTCTCGGTTCATAGTCAAAGAGTCAGATAGAAACTTTATCAGTTTTTAGATAGCTTGCAATTAGTTTCATAAATGCTTGTACAGTAATGCATTAATCATGTGTCAGACTCAATGACAGTTTAGAGCAGTGATTTCCATCTACTGTAACTTGGCACAGTGGTGCGCCACAAAATGATTACTGGTGTGTCGCAAAAAGATGATACCTAGGAGCCATTAAATTCCATTTGCTTGAAAGGGATTTTCAATTTCTCAACCATGATAACACCGATCAATTCAAAATCCCCAAATGTCTAAGAATTTATGAATGTTGGCCATGTAATTATATTTTTTTAAACAGAGCAAAATCGATTTTAACTAAGTGATCATTGGTTGTCTGAAAAATAGCATTTTAACAATTGCAATTAAAAATTGAATAATTATAATAATGATGCAATAAAATAGGTTTTGGCTCTATCAAACTAAATGAAATGATTAGCCTACCTTATGAGAGGTACACCTATTTGAAAAACAGAAGGTTTAAGAGCAGTAAAGTAACAGAAAATGATTAGAATTAAAAGTATGTGGCAAACAAAAAAGTCAACGATAAGAGAGGAGGGTGAGGCAACAAAGTAAATTGAGAATGAGAATATTAAAATTAAAATGTGACAGGAAAATATGCGGGGGCAAAAATTCAATAGTTAGTGTTAGTAGTCCCGCAAAGTCAACAGCAACTGGGTAAAACATAACTTTGTATGTCGAT
Source organism: Trididemnum clinides (assembly GCA_963675345.1). Lineage (NCBI taxonomy): Eukaryota > Metazoa > Chordata > Ascidiacea > Aplousobranchia > Didemnidae > Trididemnum > Trididemnum clinides. Next base: position 35,882,873 of record OY776297.1, read on the forward strand.
TTTGCATTTAAGTTTGTATATCTACTGCAATTTCCATCTATCCGGATTGTAGATATGGGGTTATTGTAGAAATATAACTTGAAAACATTCTAAAGGTTTGAATAGCTTTTGGGTGGTTTTGTCGGTGTGGCCAAGTAGTGCTGCTTTATCATTGTTCAAAATGTTGCTGTTCCAACATGTCGATGCCAAGCCAGCATACAAAGAAACGGTTTTTTGTTTGTTCCAATTGAGTGCTTGCCTGATATGATAATTCATACCCTTGTTCAATGTGACAGTTTGGGTGGAAAGAACAATTCTTAAGCTTCTTGACTTTATCAGTGGCAACATTGAAATTGGGTTAAAAGCGATTGTTCCAGGATTTGGCTGGAGCTAGGCTTAAAATGTCATCGACTATCTTCATGTGGAAGAACATAGGCATTTTTTGCTAAGTTTTTCTACTAGAATTAGACTATGTAAATATCCATAGTGAGTCTTGCTAACACTTTGTACGCGTTGCCACGTAAATTTATGTTTAACACATTGATGCACGGAACGCGAAATCACGTAGATTTACGTGCTTTGGAAAAACTTATCGTTTCAGCGCGAACTTGCATTCCTATGAAGCTATCAACACGTAGATCTACGTGTGAGAGGAGTTTTGCGTGATAAATGCGTGTTTAGCGAATGTTCAATGCAAGTTTACTTCAGTTCAAATTGTGATTACCAAATTTTCCGCGATTTTTATTGGTTAAGATTACAACCACATGAAGTAGATATTTTCTCCTATGAATTTCGCGTAAATAAGTTTTATACTAACAAAATTCAATCATTATTTTGATATTTGCTATTATATTTTTTGTTGTTTAGGTTTAAAAATGGATGTAAATAATACTTTAGATATTATAATGGAAGATGATTCAGATATTAGTGATTTCAACGAAAGTTGTGATGAAGAAGACGATGCAGTTGCTGGTGATGCAGAGAGTATTTCTGATATGGATGTATCGGATTCTAATAGTGATGTATATCCTGGTGCGGTGCAGGTGTCAACAACAAGAATAACACAACCTGGTCCTTCACAACTGAGAGCAATGAGAAGAAACTATTTATGGCAAGCCACTAATAGACAACCAACAGCTACATCATTTAGTGGTATTCAAGGACTCTCTAGTCAAGTTGCTGTGTCTGATATCCACTGTCCTTATGAATATTTCAAACTTTTCTTTACAGACAACCTTTTGGATTTCATAGCAACGGAGACTAACTGCTATGCTTCCCAATACTTGGCAAGAACAACACTTTCACCCCGAGCTAGAGCAAAAGCCTGGAAACCGGTAACATCAGATGAGCTGGAAATATTTTTTGGCTTAGTTTTGCTCACTGGTTTGATAGAGAAAAAAGGTCGTTTGGAGTCGTACTGGTCAAAAGATGTCCTAATAGCAACCCCTTTTTTCAATCAGTGTATGCCCAGAGATCGTTTTCAACTTATACTTTGGTTTTTGCATTTCAACGATAATGAAAGCATGCCATCAGATTGCTCTGACAAAATTTATAAGATTAGGCCTGTCTTTGATGTGCTTGTAGAGAAATGGAGAACTCTATATGCACTTGGGGAGCACATAGCTTTGGATGAGGGCATGCTGAAGTGGAGAGGAAGGTTATCTTTTCGTGTTTACAACAAAGACAAACCGACTAAGTATGGAATAAAGGCATTTATTTTGGCAGACTCTAATTCCGGCTACTGTTGGAACATGGATATCTTTCATCATCAAAAAAAAGCATAAAGGAAACAGTAGTTGGGTTGCTTACACAGTGGTGCACAGGTTTGTGGCATACATTGTATATGGATAATTGGTACAATTCGGTAGAGTTGAGTGAAGCTTTGCTGGAGCTGCAAGTGCATACATGTGGAACACTGCGCAGCAACAGGGGAGAGCCCGTGGAAATTAGAAACCCGCACAATCTTGATAAGCATGACGTCATCTCTAGAAACAATGGAAAAGTTATGGTGATTGCATGGAAAGACAAGAGGATTGTAAAAGCCATAACGACAAAGCATGACAATTCTCTTGTCACCATACGAAGAAGGAAGAAAGGTGGTCACGGAGCAATGGAGGAAGTGCAGAAGCCAGCTTGTATTATTGATTATAACGAACATATGTCTGGAGTTGACCACGTTGATCAAATGTTATCGTATTACCCTTCCACAAGAAAGACACTGAAATGGACCAAAAAAGTATTTTTTATTTGATGGAATTGTGCGTACACAACAGCCATGTTCTTTACAAAACAAATTTAGCAATCACCAATTCAAAATTGTATGATTTTCAGAAAAAACTAATAAGAAAAATGTGTAAGCAGTCGTCTGAACAAGAAAACTTTTCTGATGACGATAATGCATCACCACCCAAAACTCCTCGTATTAACCCTATCAGCAGATTGCATGGAGGTTTTAAAGCTCATCATATCAGCACGTTTCCACCAACTGAACGCAAAAAATATCCTCAAAAAATGTGTCGACTATGCAGCAAAAATGGTATTTGCAAAGACACGCGTTATTATTGCAAAGAATGTAAAATTCCTCTTTGTAATGTTTCTTGCTTTGGGAAATATCACTCAAACAAATAATTTTGCAATGTTGACTGCTGTTTTCTCGCAATAAATAAAAATTACACTGAAATGATATTCCAACTATGAGTGCTTAATGGTTTATGCTGACAGACAAAACAAGCGAAAAAGAAAAAAGTTTGCACCACACGCTTCGCGCTTTAAAAATAAGACGCGTACAAAGTGTTAAGATTTCTCAATCAGACAGCTTCAGAAAAGCACTATAGTTTGTATAGAATATGTGGCAAGTAATGAGAAGATCTATGGAGGAACGTGTGGTCTGTGGGTGTGGGTTTGGTAAAGTTTTTAGTGTAGTAATTGTGTTTAATGAATATATCTTAGATCAGGGCATAGTAACACATTAAAGTAATATTGGTTAGGAATCAAAATTGTTAAAAAATTCCTTATTGTTTTATTACCAGTTTATATTATCTATAAATCTAGTTCACAATATTTACAGATTCTTTGTAAATATTTTTTAGATATTTAAGCGTTTCAAATTAAAGTTTTGGTAAGACAAACAATAAACAAATCAAATACAATAAAAATTCCTTTAGATCTATTTTTTTCAATTTTACATTCCATTAGTCGTCATTATGGACAAGTTTCTCAAAAGAAAACGCTATGATGTCAAGAATAATTCTACAACATCATATAAAAAACCAAAATTTCACCAGTTGTATAGTGATGATTACCTGAAATTTGGATTTCACTTGACTGGGGATACGCAGATACCTTTTCCACTATATCTAATATGCAGCCAAACGCTGTCTAATGAAGCAATGGTTCCAAGTTAATTGAAAAGACATCTTACTACTAATCATTTCAAAAGTTATTGGAATCAAATATAAAGCAAAGTCAACTATTTAAAAAAATATTTACCATGTCTGAAAATACTCAATTAACTTCATATCAGGTGGCAAAAATTATTGCTCTTAAATCAAAGTCTCATGTTCTTGCAGAATTAGTGACCCTTCCAGCATGCAAAAAGATGGAGAAAATTATGCTTGATGATAATGCCAAGCAAGAAATTAGCGAAATCCCTCTTTCAAACAATACTAATCAGCAAAGGATTTTTGACTTGTCTGATAATATTGAGGAAAGTGTAATATCAAAATTTCAAAAAACTCCGTTTGCTCTCCAAATTGATGAATCCACTAACATCATTAATCAAGCATAGTTAATTGCATTTATATGTGTCATCAATGAAGATGCCATAATTAATCAATTTCAATGCTGCAAATAGTTACCCACAACTACAAAAGGTCAAGATATTTTTGATATAATCACAATATGCCATGAAAAACATGGCTTATCCTGGGATTCAAGTGTGGGAATATGTACCGATGGAGCTTCATCAATGGTTGGTTGTACAAAAGGTTTTGCATCTTTAGTAGAAAAACAGAATCCTTACATCAAACAAACTCATTGCTTTTTACACAGAGATGTGTTAGTTTCAAAGATAGAACAATATGAATTAAAAGAGGCAATAAATCAAGTTATTGAAATGGTAAATTTTATAAAAACTCGATCCTTGAAGTCAAGAATTCTTGAGTTGCTGTGCAAGGATATGAATTCTTATTATGTTTGTTTGCTACTTCACACAGAAGTAAGAAGGTTATCAAAAGGGAACGTACTACCTCGAGTAATTGAGCTTCAGAAAGAACTTCTTATTTTTTTGAATATGAAAAACTTGATAGATTTTGTAAATACCTTAAAAATGAATTGTGGATGTCTAAAATAGAGTACTTAAGTGAAATATTTAGACATCTCTATAGTCTGAACAGCAATATGCAAGGTAGAAATGAAAATATTCTTACAGCAACAGATAAAATTAGTTGCCCTTAAGAAAAAAGTTGCAAAATGGAAGAAAAGAATAAGGGAAGATGACTTGGATACATTTCCTTTGGTTCATAAGACTTGTGTTACCGAGATGATTCCCAATATTGGTGAGCATTTGACATGTTTAGAAAATAAAATTGAACAATATTTTCCCTTAATCAGCATTGAAAAATTTGATTTAACTTGCAATCCGTTCCTAGATTTATTAGTCATCAACCATTACAATTTTAAGTTATGTAAAGAGAACGAATTAGCTAGCCTTTCCGGTGATTGTGCTCTCAAATTGAATTATGCACAACTGCCATTGGACACCTTTTGAATTTCTGTTATGGAAGAGTATCCAAATCTAAGTAAAAAAGCCATCAAAATATTACTGCAACTCTCAACTTCGTATCTATGTGAACTGGGACTTTCCTACTTGAACAACATTAAAAACAAGAAACCTGAAAGACTTAAAAATATTGAAGAAGAGTTAAGAGTGTGTCTCTCACATTCGTCTAAATATTGCAGCAATAGTCAAGCAGCACCAGGCACAACTGTCCCACTGACGTTTACCATTATTATTTTATACCAGATATTATTGTATAGAATATATGTTGATTTATGAGAATAAAAATTTTCCTCCTGTATTGTTCTTTGTTTTTTATTATCTTATTGTAAAAAAGCCTTTATTGGCAGAAAATATTTATTTTTTTGTGATAGAGATGCCATGAAAATTTAAAGAACTCAATACTGTGCCGCCATGTAAAAAAGATTGGAAACCACTGGATTAGAGTTTATATATAAACAGTGCTTTAACAAATGAAAGTTTTGCAATTATATTTAAAATGGCTGTCAGGGAACTTTTTGGACATGCTATTGAGACAGTGTCCGAAAGGTTACTACTTTTGTGAAATATTGTTTGCCAATGTATTTTTTATGTAGGCATAGATTGAAGCTATATCTAGGTTCTAGAAATGCCTATATGTTTAAAAAGCCAGAAGAAAAAAAGGCTTATTTGCCAATGCTCAACTCAGCTGGCCTTAAAAAGTATGCTTGAGGATGAAACAAGCATCAGGGCAGTGACCAAAAAATTAGGTGTTCCTAAGTCCACTCTATCAAATCATGTTAAACGTTTAAAGATGGGTGGCTTGACGTCTATGTCAAAGCTCTCTATAAAAGCAAAGCAAGCAGCATAAAGTTTACTGCGTGATCTACATGTTGTGTATACTTCATTTATTATATGTCAATGCTAAATCAATGCAAATAATTTTTGACAGAATTCATCAACAATGCTCCTTCACTAGCTGTTATGTGTCTAAACAAATGTACAGTCCAGTTCAATACTCATACCCAAACATTAAAAATGATGTAACGGCATCACTCCTAGACTAACTTCATTGCTTTGTTTACACGTTTTAATCACAGATGAGGAAAAGACTTTCAACACTACATTCTTCAAGATTCAAAAATGTTTCATGGTCTAACAAAACTGCATGGGCCACAATCAGCCTATAAAATTGCCAAGACCAACAATATCTATATGTCCAACAACTGGAGGGTGATGGAAGCTGCAGGGGAAGATTGGCTTAGTGGATTTTGCAAGATATTAAGATATATATCTCTTTGTCGTCTGGAGTTGACAAGCCTGGCTTGATCAATTGCATTTAACTGCCTGCTGTGAATGCCTTCTTTTGCAACCTAAATATCCTTGTTCTTAGAGAAGGCACTATATCTCCCCAAAATATATAGAACTTGGACAAGATGGGGATATCTGTTGCTAAACCAAGCAAAGTCTTAGCAGAGAAGGGGGTCAAACAGATAGGGTAAATTTCTTCAACTGAATGAGGAGTGATGGAGACAATGTGCATAAATGCCATTGACAACTCATTTCAGCCCACATAATTTTTCCTCAAGCACACTTCAAAAATTACATGCTCAAACATGCTCCTATAGCAAGCATACATCCATCCAGTTATGACTGGTAATCTTTTTGTAGAAGCAATGAACCATTTTGTTAAATTCATAATGAAGAAATGAGTAAAAGCAATCATGGTGTGCTACTAATGGATAATAATATCAGTCACCTCTTCATTGATGTTATTGAAATATCCAAAAACAATGGATTACTAGAAGCATAAAAATACGCTTTCTTTACTAATCTGAGTAGAAATATGACAGCCAGTAAACTAGTAAACATTTCATTTCAAAACATTTCACTTTATACTTAAAGTATCATCAAAGACCGTGAGAGTAATCATCAAAGATGATGATGTTTTTATACTTAATGCACTTTATATGTAAAGCAGGGAAATGCATCAAAGATGATGCTTTAAGTATAAAGTGAAATGTTTTGAAATAAAATGTTTTCTAGTTTACTGGCTGTCATATTTCTACTTAGATAACAGCCTTCCTTTGCTTACTTCCCCCACATTGGAGCCACAAGCTGCAACCACTAAACGTAGGTATAAGGGCCATTCGAATGCTATTACTCTTGCCTTTGTAATTCATGGATAACATCGAATCTTGGAAAGCCTTTTTCAACTTATGACGTTGCAGAATTGCCAAGCCATACATTTTAAAGGTTGTTCACTATTAAAACTCCTGCTTTTAAGTTCAGCAAAATCCACATAATTCAGATATTTTCACCAATACTGTGTTTCTACCAGCTCTTCTTACAGATAATCAACATAATGATGGCCCTTTCAGTGTTCCATGAATGAGTTATTTGCCTATAACTGCTACAAGCACAGATACTCTTTATCAATTAAATGATGAAGCACTTCTTGCAACAATCACTCCTTATCCCAAAGTAAATGGAGCAAAAAATTCCCCAATAAAAACAGATGCAAGAGTGCAATAATTACAGATACTCCTGAAAAAGAAAAAATTCCCTCCAGCTGTAAAACTCTACCAAAAAAACATTAAGAGCTATTTCTTCCAGCTGCAATAGTGATATATCCATATACCTTGCATCTGATGATAGTGTTAGTGACAATAAACCCACTACAAATGGAATTGGTGAAGGTCCAGGTAGCCCAGCTTCAACAGAACACCAGCTGAAAATTGGGAACTTTGCTGTCATTAAAAGTTCTTTCAGCAAAAGGATTAAAAATTTTGATGAAAAAATATATGTAGAGCCCAATAAAGATGGTGATTGTGAGGGTAATTCTATGGGGCATCAATGTGTTATCCGTTAGGCTGAATGATATTGATAATAAAATGCTGCCAAAACCATCCTCAGTAGCAGCAGCAAAGCGACTATGTTAAGTCTTGAAATATGGGGTTCATCTTGCTCCCTATAAATTGTAATTTCATCTGTGCTCTGGAGGCATTTGTTGCTACTTATTAACATTTTGTAATTCATGTAATTGTTGCATGACAGTGAAAATGTTTATTTGCTCTTTAACTTCTTAAACTTTTTATACCTATTAAATGATGTTCTGACTGGCTGATTAATTACATTACTATTATTATTTGTATGAAAAATTTACTTACATAATTATTTGATAAATCAGGATGTGTAAACTCAATCCCATCATCAAGAATGGTGACAACCACACCTTCTCCGTTATAACCAGCTCTCCATGCATCAGCAATACGCATACTACAAGGACACACAGAAGTGTTGATGCTGCCACAATGCTAAACAAAATAAAAAAGATGGCTTGAGGTTTAACATAATTTTTTCAATATTATATACTCATCTTTAGAGCTCAAAAATATATTGACAACCAAAATACACTGACTATATGCAGGTCATGCCAATGTACCGATTTGGCTATTGTTTACTGATAGTGGTAAGAACTATTAGTTGATTATGGCATCACATTAAAAAAATTATAAAGAAATTTAAGGCTAAAATAATTGATGCCTTTAATTTTGAAGATAAACTTCTTACCAAAACTGAATTATGAAATTTGACTTAAACTTTAATTTTGAAGTAAGTTCTGTTCATCACAGTTCAAGATTAAACATCAGTCAATTACCAGCACTTAATTTATGTTAAACATGTGACCAGAACATTGTCAAACATAACTTTGTGCATTGCACATACAAGCAGTAAAACCACTGTATACTTGAAGTTTTTTGGAAGTTATATGTAATACTTTTTTTAGTTATATCACCATCAGCTATTGGCCCTTAAAAAATGAAAATATACAAATATAAGTTTTAAAAATTTGTGTTGTTGGAGTTCTACTCATTCTATTTGTTTTTTTTCTAGTTGCAGAGAAGTAACGTATTTTGCATAAAAAGCAGATCACTGTGACCATTGTTTAATTCCTGGCACTGCCATTTCTAAAAGATAATTATGTATCTTCATAACCCAACTTGGTAACATCACTTAAATGTTTCACAAAAATTGCAGAGTTGGTATCATTGCACATGCAATACAAAATCGGACATGATATTAAATACCTATTACCAACTACAATGTTCACAACAAATTCTGATATTCCATACCATGGGAAAAACTTTGTTGTTATGCATATCTCCCCCTCTCCTCAAACAAATTAACTTTATTTTGCAAATAAACACAACTGCTATTTACATGCTAGCACCTGACGAAAAGTTGATTTACATGAAAATGGAAGTTTTTGAAAGACACCAAAGAGCTATTGTCAAAGGTACCAATTACTGTGAATAATGCTTTTTAGTCTTCTCATGGAAAACCACATGCAATGCGAAAATGCTCAGAAATAACTATGACCAAACTGGATAACATACAGTGTGATTTTTGTTCTGGCAAAAGCACCACAAACTAAATCTTAACCTTTACAAAGCTTTTGAACAGTGTTTGAAAGGTTCAAAAATGTCTACCCTTGTTTCAAATACCTCTAACAAGGTAATGACAGAAATGCACAAAAAAGATTTAGAGTGTTTTACAAAAGATATCTCTGATCAACTGCTATTGGCATGAAGTCACTATGACTGTTTTGGAGAGTGAGTTTTAATACAAAACCATTTGCTACTTCTTCTTACAAACTACTTCATTCAAGAGAGGTGCAGGTTGAAAAAGCTTCTTAGATTGCATTTACTTTTTTGCTTTTACAAAAGAAGCACGTTCAGAACAAAGGAAAAAACAACCACAGAACGATCCAGTTGTTTCTAAAATGGGGATTCCTCTATCTTAGTTATTCACCCAAGGAGCAAGTGTCCACTAGGTAAAGTAAAAGACTATAAAACATACGTTTTATTGGTTTCAGTTGTACTAAAGTTGCAATGGTAAAATGGGGCTGCAGAATGACTGAACTGCAGGCCAATGAGATGTTGAATCACAAACAATGGATTATCTATTTAAGTGATCACAACTTACCACTTTCATGTATTACGTGAGACTTGTTTGTTTACAATGCTGTCAGAAAAGAATCTGGCAGCTTATGGATAAATAAGCACATTTGATAACAGAAGTTCATTTTTGCTTAATTTTGAAAGCTAAGAGTATATCCTTCATGACCTGAGCCAACAATTATTTGTCCTAATGGCTATATATTGAAACAAGTGTGTAGCACATATTTCGTGGTGTTACCATCAGTATTCCAAAAGAATTTATAATAAACTTGTTAATCAAAGTTATAACACCAACTAAATTCCAGAAGTAATGTGCAACTCAGTCTTCACTGTTCTGCCAAAATAAGCTGGTAAAATAGAATGTAAAGATTACAGAACAATAAGTACCATCAGTCACATCATTAAAATACTAATTATATTATGTATGTGTAGAATGAAGAACAAAAATATTGCTAAAATTGGAGATAATATAACTTTATGCCTGATAAAGAAACATGAAATGCAATTTATGTCATGAGAATGTTGAGTGAAAGAACAATAGAAATGCACCATAGACTTTATTTGTACTTTCTCAATTACAAGAAAGCTTCCAACAGAGTGAATTATGAAGAAATGCTCTGGATGCTATGCTTTGAATGCTGAAAGACATCAATATCAATGACAAAGACATAAGGATCATTCAAAGTCTTTGTTACAATCAACGTGCATCTGTACATGTTGAAAACAGAGAAAAAGAAAACATTAAAATAAAAAAGGGTGTCAGACAAAGCTGTGCTCTTTCACCTGACTAATTTAATCTACAGTAAAACATAATGAGATTTGAAAGGAATTCAAGTTAAAGTAAAAAACATTTAACAATATTCGATTTGCAGATGATACTATATTCATTGCAACTTCACAGGGGGAACTTCAAAGCTAGTGACAAAAGTCAAGGAAGAATCCAAATAGATGAAAACTGCTTTGAATGAGCATAAAACAGAATGCATGGTGGTCATCAAAGAAAAAGGTCTAGTTAAATGTGAATTATGGTCTTCAACAATCCAATTAAACAAACACAAAGTTTTAGATATTTTGGGATTATTCTTACTGATGATGGAAGATGTTCTGAAATTAGGCCAAGAATCACTCAGGGCAAAACCTGTTTCATTGATCTCAATAAAATCTTGAGAAACAATTATTTAAATAATACGATTTTGATTGACAGGTGACTTTTAAAATCTACGTTGCTATTATTGCTACTAGCAATACACCATTGAACATAGTAATGGAAATATATTTAACAAATTCAAGCATTGTCAGTTCTATATATTGCCCTCATTAAGATCTATATACAAATATTTACAGTGTTAAGACTTTCCTTAAACGAAAACGCAAAATAACTTGAAAATAGTCATAATAAAAAACAGTAAAACTTTATTCTGCAGTCTCAGTAATTATTGTTGTACATGATTTTGATTTAATACTGTATAGCTTATGCACAAAAAAAGCATTAACTGCAAGTGTTTGTATAAGTTTGGTAAAAAAATAGTAATCACCCCTCATTGCTGTATTGTCTGCTTTTTTTTTACTTGCAATAGTTGAAGATTTTGAAGAGAAAAAGTACAAATTCAAAAGTGGAAGAGTAATCTCCTAAACTGCCACAAATCACTTCAAATTTTACAGTGTGACTTCTTTTAAATGGCAGCATAATTTCATTAACTGGAAAAGCAAAGTCAAAAAATTTTTCAAAGATCTGTAGATTAACTTAGTGTAAATAACTATATTTTGCAATGAAAGACCCCACCAGTAAATTGACAAAAAAACTAATTTGCAAGATGTTATGCTTCTGGCCTCATCCAACCTTATCACCTGAACATCAGACACTTTTAAGCACAAAACAACATTAAGAATCATAGTAATACTGTGTGGTCAATGAAAATATTTTGCAATTTTATTATAAATTGTTACTGGTTTTGTTAAGACTAATCAGTAACTAAATCAAGCGCTTAAGGAAACAAATTATAAAAATATGCAGATTATAAAAGTAAATTCTTGACTTTCACATTATGAATTTTCAAAATCCCCTAAACCACTCAAGAAAACTGACATATTAGATCAAATCACCAAATCAAATCTCACTTGATCAATTTATCTCTTAAAATGGGTGACAAAATTAAAGTGCAGCATCACAAAAAAAAGGAGAAAGCAAAGATTACCAAAACAAATCAAAACAAATGAAAATGTAAGCTTGCTATGCCACCGTTTGAAACAATGGCAGTCTGCATTGAGCAGCATCACATTTTTAAAAGAAACTGCAAGTTTTTGATGGGCAAACATCATCTCGAGCTTTCCTTAAATATACAGCAAACATCATCCCAGGCTCCCTCCAATATACAAGCTGACCATTTTGCTCAGCCACAGCATAAAAAAAGTCAATTTTACATTATTTTTTTCATGATTTGCAGGCTCAATCAGGCTGATTTATAGCACAGGGTGCTCCAAAAAAAATGCAACTACTTTGATTGGCTATAAAAAATTAATTTCAGTTAGCACAGACTTTTCCCTTTTAGGTTATGCAATCGATTAGATTGGGTTTGTAAACCTGTTTCTGTTTTTTTGCATTTTTTAGATTTTGTACAAGTTATATAGCAATATATTTTTTTTTGCTTTATTTGCCATATTTATCCTCCATTCACGAGAAAGCGAATTGTATCGCTATACTTTGGACGGTAAGTCCGCACTCGCTTGGGAGTTGCCTTTTTCGAGGTTTATGGACCACCTGTCTTCCACATAAAGGTGGGGCATCCCGTTAAGTGCCTTGCCCAAGGACACAACAAGCGAACTTGCCGGCTTGTTCTCCACAACCTCCCCTAAATGCCGAGCGCCAAGCAGGGAAGCTGTGAATACCATTTTTTAAAGTCTTTTGGTATGACTCGACAAGGGGAATGAACCCCAGGTCTATCGACTACGAAGCGGACGCTCTAACCACTACGCCATGGCATCGGTATAGAAAACTCAGTATAGAAAACATACAGTATAGAAAACGTACACAAAAAACAGAAGTTACAAATTATAAAACTCTAGTATGAAACCAAGTCACCCACAGTAGTCTGCCATTGATTCAATACGCTCCAGGGTTACTAATCTAAGTCTGACTGTGCAGCTCTTACAAATTTGAAAATACAGAGCATCGTGGAGCATTTTTAAAAGGAAAAAACCCTGCATAAAGTCAACAAGGAAAGAAGTGGTCAGTAATTTGCCATCACTCCTAAAAAGCAGGAGCAAGTCCATAAATTAGTGAAAAAGAGCCCAAAGAAATCTTACCGAATCCATGCCAAAGAGCTGGCTATGTTTCCAACTACACTTTTGAAAGTCATGAAGAAAGACTTGAAACTGTTCCCATTTCGAATTTCAACGTACCATGTGCTGCAGCAACAGGACAAAGAGAAAAGAATAGAGATGTGCAACAGGTCAAAGGAAAAGCTTGAGCAAACTCCCAGCTGGTTCAATCACATTTTGTTTAGTGATGAAGCACACATTCATCTCAATGGGGTGGTTAATAACCACAACAACGTGTTTTGGAGAAAAAGTAGGGCAGAAGAAATCAGTGAGAAGCACCTCAAAGGTCCAAAAGTCACTGCGTTTGTGGCCTTCAATGCAAAGCTTGGTTTGCTGGGACCTTATTGGTTCAAAGAAAATAAGTGCACCATTACCATCAACAGTGAGCATTGTATCACTATTCTTGACCAATTCCATGGTGACCTTACTCAGAAACTAACCCAAGGACAGTTGAGACTGGCTTGTTTATGCAGAATGGCACTTGACCTCACACAGCCCATGCATCATTGCATCACCTAAAGGGATTTTTTCAGAATTGTCTGATCAGCCTCAACATAGATCACGAAAGCCCCCCCCACCCCCACAGTGCAGACCTGAATCCATCTGATTCCTGGTTCTGGGGAGCAATAAAAAGATTTACTCTAACAGACCTCAAACACTAGCTGATCTAAAGCAGAATGTGGCAGATTATGCAGTTGAAGTAACCACTGACACATGGAAAAAAGTGGGCCAAAACTTCTGCATACACATGAAAGCATGTTTCTACAGAAATGAGGTTCATATTGAAAATGTAGACTACAAGAAGTTTGATTGACTTTTAAATAAAATCCAACCTATTTGACTAAATGTGTGTTGTGTTTTAATTTTGTTGTGCAAAATATGTGCAAATAAAAGAAAATAAAAGCAAATTAAAGTAGTAACACTTTTTGGAGCACCTTGTAGGTCTACCACTAAACTTGCTTTCAAATTAGACTTTTTACTGCAGCATCACAGCACTTTAAATTCCAGATGTCCTTTCTGGCAAGTACCAATGGCACATATACAGAATTTGAACTACAGACCTTTTAATCCAAAACCTGTAACAATTACCACTACACCAAGGCAATCACCTCTCCCAGAGCATAAACACCAAAAATAATGCTGCTCACTGCAAACTAAAAGTTCTGTTTGATCCAGGCCTGTAACGCAAATGTATGCAGACCCAAAAGATATGTATGTCTTTGGACCAACTGCAGTGGTCCCTCAAACTTTTTTGATGAAATCCATTTGAAAAAACGTGCTAAACTTCCATTGCACCAGACAAGATCCTGAGATCATGGTTCACAATTCAGCAAAACAAATGTGATCCAAAATCTAAACATCTGTGCTACACTTGTGAGATTTTGCTTTAGATCTGTCATCTTCAATCCTAGCATAATGCTCTTTTACGATTTAAACTTGTCTTTCTTGTTTTCTTCTGTTATAAAAACTATCTTAACCTTTATTTATTCTGCACCATTCTTAACTAAAATTGTGCAAATTGATTTTTTACGCATTAACACCATAATCCACAAATGGAGATCAGGCACATATTGCCTCATATTTCCCAGACTGCAAAAACAGAAGATGTGTGTATACAACAGTTATGGGTTCTATAATGATATTTTTCATTTATTCTGATTGAAAGCTTTTACCAGAAAAAGTTTGAAGTGGCAGCCATTTTTTGGGAATCTCTAGATCAATAATTGTTAAGGGCATATTTTCACAATTTTCATCAACTTTTGTTCGCAGAGCCAGTTTGCAACAAGGAAAATCAACATTCTACTTCTACCCAAAACACTAAATATAAAAAAATTTATCAGCAAAGCTGCAGTTGTGTGTTTAATGATGCCCATTTGGGTATCATGGTCAAAAATGGTATCTAAAACAAATAAATTTACCAACATATATGTTTTATTTTTCAACCATCTCCAAAAAGAAAACATTTTTAGCCTGAATGCTTGCCATAAATGTTCTTAATTCAGGTGAAATGCATATGCTTGCTAGAAATTGTGCGCAAAACAATTTTGATGTTAATCAGTTAACTAACAAGCCAATAATTACAACAATGTATTAACAACACTTTTGTAAAAATGCAATAAAAAAAATAATAACTAGGTAATCCACATTTACGACTCTTTTGACAGAAAAAAGTAAATCATAGCATGACACCCTTGGAAAATTAAAACGTGCAGTTTGAGAACCACTGACTACAGCAGCACACTCTTTAAATGCTGCAAGTACCACCAATAAATTGTGAAACCAAATTGATTAAGCTTTTCATTGGTCCACTAACAAAAGACTATTGAAAATAAAATATATGCATTATGAATTTACACCTAAACCATGTAAAAACACAGGCCCACACCACCTTGTAGAGCTTCTTTGCAAGTTTTAACGCAATGATTAAAAATCATTCAACAAAACCCCTCCCATTCTTCCATTACTAAAACGCAAGGTGGTAGGGCATGAGACTTCAAACCTCTTTCACCACACATCACTTGACAACTGTTAGTTCTCTTGAAACAAAAGCAGAATGATTTAGTCAATGATTTTATTTATGACCTATAGATCTGCGATTGACAAAATCACCAAACATGGTGCATTAGTTTAGATAAAACAAACATGGTGCATTAGTTTAGATAAAACATATATCAGCCTAACATAAGTTGTAGGAGCTCAAGAAGATGTTCAGATTTTGCCTTCCTCAATAAGAGGAACTTTTATGTACTACACACGACTGATTTGGGGACTTATGAAGTGGTTCCAGTCAGAAGTTATAAGGAAAAATTGTAAGATGAGTTTTTCAGAGTGATAAATTTATTTCCAAAAATTAGAACACTCTAATTCAGTGTTTTCCAACCTTTTTCATTATACAACACACCTTTTGCATTTACAAAATTTTGCGACACAACAACTCACTTTTGTAAGATGACATTACAATTTTCAGCTGTGCTAAATCATAATAAATTTCACCAAAAAATGTTTTTCGAAAATCGCTTTCATAATTATTTCATACGATAAATAAATTGCATTTTCAAAGCAAAGTAATAATTATAAGTATTTTCAGAAATGACAAAATTTTAACAAATAATTTTCTTCATTCACCTTACTCTTCTAATGAGATATTTGTGCTTGATGGGAATAGCAAAGCTTTTTGATGTTAGGAGTTATCGATGATAATGCCACTCGTAACTCGCTATCAAAAATTTTTAAATTTCCTCTTTTTTTCGTTTTCAAATTTAGCATTGCTGAAAATGATGCTTTGCAAATGTAGTAGAAAACTGTAACAGTTTTTTTACAGCTTTTTTAGCTAAATTTGAATGAATTTTTAAAACATGAATTTGTAGGTTTTAGGTGTGTCCAAGGGTTAAGTAATCGCGTTTAGTTTAAACCTACTTTATTAATAATCCACAAACTTATTCAAATAGAATTACACATAAACATAAAATTCAAAAATCAGTTAGTATTTTAGCATATTTGTAAACTAGCTATATGGAATTCATAAATCACGTCTGTCCCAGTTTCATACAGATTCAAACTGTGAATGTTCAATGTTGTTTGGCAAGACGTCAACTATTGCCAGAACCATGTATCAAAAATATAGGAAATACGAAGTATGAGAAAAATATTAATTAGGTTAAATTACATTGAAATTCATATGAACACTAGCATGAATCCATGGGAATATTGAACAATAATGACAATGAAATGCTACAGATACCCCCATCAGAGGGAAAAGCGCATTTCTTAATATATCTGAAATGCAAAAGGAGCCTACTACAATCAAAGCATTTGGAAAAAGGTTGGTCAAAAGAAAAGTAAACCAAAAAATAATGATTTTTGCACCTATCATACGTGACATGCAAGCGTAGTGTGCGAAAGTGAGTGAAGAATTGTGATGACATGTTAGTGACAATGTAAAATAGATCACAGTGATGCAAGAAAGAACAACAAAGTAAACTGCAAACAATTAACAAACTGAAATAACTGAAAACAATCAACACAGACAACAAAATAGCATAATCAACACATGTAACATGTCAACGGACAAAAACAACAAAATATATTGAAAAAAATGTTGCATGAGGTCCATCACATTTGGATATGGTTCTTGAATGCAGCCTGTTTGCATTGCAAGTAGATGGGTGTGACTACGTGGTGTCTGGCTGGATTGCCTGATACTATTTTCATGAAAAATGCATCACCAATCACTGTCATCCTTTGTTGTAGAAAAACGAGTGTAATATGGTGGATATGGTTTGCTGCAAAACAACAAAATGGAGCAGTAATCTGTATAATACGATGGTCACGTGGATAGTATATAAGAGACACGTGAATGGCAGGTTTCTGTTTACAAATCTGAATAATACATACGAAATATATAGGATACAAAATACTCAATAATAAATAATTTACATAGACATTTAAGCTTGCTCATCGCTAGCACCACAACTGGATAAATCACGAAGTTCAATTACTTCCTGATTTTGAGGTTGGTCTGCATGAGTATTGCTACAACTATTGCTTGCGTGCAAAAAGCAATTACGATAATGGTTCCAATGATCATGTATAGTACATTAATACCTGTGTTTTGCAATGAGAAAAGCATAACGACATCTAACTATAGTGAGAATAAATCCCCACGCTAGAGCTAAAATTGTAAGGAAAGCCAAAATCCCATTTATGAATGGACTGGAAATGTTTGAAAGAAGCATTAAATACTATTGTGTAGCAAATGAGGTATGTCTGATGGTTGAATACTTGATGATTCAATGGCAGTGGAAGTTGTTTGGCTGTCTATAAATGTTTGAACACGTTCATTATAAAGAGATGAAGTTGCAAGAGTTGCAAGTATGGCATTTAAGTTGCAATCTTCCGTTGGTTTGTAATCTATCAGAGAAGCAGCAGTGACAAAGTCGGTTGAAGTAAACATAGTGTTGATGGGAAATAGTGTTGGAGAGAGTTTAGTAATGTCTTCAGCTGTACCTGCTAAGGTGTAATTGATGAACAAATAAAATGTTTTTGAAATTTTAAATTGAAAAATTTGATTTGGGTGATATTTTTCGAGAAAAAGTATTTTGGTGGAAAGGTATATGCTGTCCTTCAGTTGTAAAACCTTTTTAGAAGAAATCGCAAATTGGCCATTCTCCACAGCTTCAAAAAAAGGGCTAGTAGCAAAAAATTGCCATGAACAAGACTTCTTTTGAGTTGTACTTTTGATGAGGTACACAACAATTCACTAATAGTATCACCTCTTAACATGGCAGCTTGCTGTGTTCCCAACAGTGCGCTCAGAGTTGTGAAAGGTTGCAGACGAGCTTGACTTGATAATACCAAAGAAAATTTACACTGTACTTCATGTATTGATTGTCCGAGATGCTTGAGAGCATCTGATACATTGTCTTCAAGGTCTTGTAAATATGCTGCGAATAATTTCGACGTTGATCCTCTCCTATTTTTGCCTAACGATCAGTGTTGTTCTAATCAGCATGTGATTGGGATGATTACGAATTGCTAAAAACCACATATAGCGTCGGCACCTAGACACTGGTTTTTTGCAGAGCATATGTCCCAATGATGTATAGAAATGCCTAAAGAAGGGATTTCTAATCTGTACACACTATGGGTATCTGACATGTGTAAAGTCATGGATGTGTTTCAAATGTCTTTAAGTTGAGGACAATCTATTTTTTGGGGAGGATTCAATACAAAAATCATGCAATTCAATGTGCAAAATCCATGGTGGACATTACAGTATTCTAGTTTTTGAAATGGCGTAAATGATTTGTGTTTGTAAGGGTCATACAGCAAAGTAAAACACAACAAAATGGTGTTGGAGGTGGTGTGATGTCATGTGGTAGGCCAACGATATTCAAAGCAAGGTTTGTTTTCTGCACGAAAAACAGTGTTTGACTTCTTCATAAGCTTGCCTACATTGGTTGCTATTAAGGTTCTATTCCACAATGAACACTCTAAAAGTGAAGGTACTTGAAAATAATCTGTTGCTGAAGAATGTGTTTGAGCTCCAAAAAAAGGAAAAGCTTGCCATTGTGATGGTTGTGATTTGTTGACAAGAAATGGCAGGGATGTTAAACATGTTATGTTCCAAATGGAATACACTAACATTGCATTTTTTTGTATGTGCATGAAGGTGTTGTGTGCAAGGCACTGGTTCTTGAATAGCGTATTCAGCTTTGATATGTGTTTCACTACATAATGGAAAAGTAAATTCTAGGGACAAAAAAGAAAATGGCACAATTGTAAACGATAAAAATAAAACTGCTAACCAATTGTTTGAGTTTATATCTTGAAATCTCTTGGGTGTTTTAACTTGTCATGTCCTCGTAAATCTGGTTAGTCGTTTGGTTTGAGATCAGCGTTCTCTGGATTCAGGTTTAGGTATCAATGGAGTGTTACCTGAAATAGATGGCATATTAGTTACTGGCTCGTTTTCTTGTTTATAAAAGTCGATTAAAGGATTGCCAGCTTTAAGTCTGTCCATAGAAACTGTGTATTCTTTAGCATAGCATAATACTATATAAAGTATTTTGAGTTGTTGTGTAATACCAGAAATGGTCCATCATATGTTGGTTGCAGAGAAGAATGTGTAGCATTGTTTCTTATGAACACATGTCGACACTTGTTCAAATTAGACTCTCACAATATTTAAATTGTGAAAGAAAGTTACTTTGGGAGTCGAGAAATTTAGATGATGCATCCTTAGATGATATGGTACCAGATTCAAAGAATTCCCCAGGTAAACAGAGATTTGTGCCAAAAACTATCTCACTTGACGAAGCATCTAAGTCTTCTTTGGTTTGAGATCACAAGGCAAGCAATGCTAGCGGTAAGTAGTTGTACCAATTGGTGTCATTAAGCATGGCTCATAAAGGTTTTTTTATTGTTTGAATTGTTCTCTCAGCTAAGCCATTACTTTGAGGGTGGTATGCAGTGGTACATATGTGACAAATGCCTAAAAATTTTAAAAGATCCTTCCATTCCTGAGAAAGGAACTGTGAGCCTCTGTCACTAGTAATTGTTTCTGGAATTCCATACAGGGAAATCCAGTCATGCATGAGTGCATTAATGATAGTTTCTGTGCATGAATCTTTTATTGGAACGGCCACAGGCCATCGTGAAAATCTATCAACTAAAACTAAAATGTAGGTGTAACCATTGGAGTTTGGAAGTGGACAGACTATATCGACATTAAGTTGTCGAAACTTTTGAGATGGTGGGAAATATCTTTGCAGTGGTGCATAGTTGTGTATAGTAACTTTGCATGTTGACACTGGATGCAGTTCTGACACCAAAATGAAACATCTCGTTTCATGTTGGGCCATACATAGCGTTTGGAAATTGTTCTGAAAGTTGCTTTTGTGCCAGGGTAAGATAAGTTATGAATGTTGTTGAAGATCGTTTGGCGAAAACCTGTTGGTATAATAGGATGCAGGGTTCCTGGTTGAGAGTCATCACAAAGGAGTGTTAACTTAGTGTTGACTACTGATACACGTTTGATCTTAAGTGAGTGGTTACCTTCAATAAACGAGAGTAATTCCTGGTCAGCAAGTTGAGCTTTTGCCAATGCAGCCCAGTCAATGTAAGAACTTTGCTAAAAAATTGAGTTGATTTCGCTTCTAGACAAAGCATCAGCTACAATATTAGATGTCCCAGACAAATGTTGGATGTCTGTTGTGTATTCGCTGACGTATGCGCATTGACATGCTTGGCGTGCATTGTCACGGTGAGTCTCGGAAAGTAAAGCATCAATTATAGGCTTGTGGTCAGTGTAAATTCTTGACCTTCTAAAAAGTACCTGAAATGTTTCAATGCCTTGACAATGGCAGTTAATTCTCTGTCAAATGTCAAATATTTTCGCTCAATGCGTGAGAACACTTTAGAAAAAAATCCCAAAGGTTGAATGTCATTGCCAACTTCCTGTTGCAGCACCACACCTGCTGCGTCATCACTTGCATCTGTTACTAGTGATATTTTTGCATTAGGTGCTGGAAATGTCAATGCAGTAAAATTTGCTAAGCAGTCTTTTGAAGCTTCAAAAGCTTTTTTTAATTCAGAAGTCCATTTTATCGCTGAGCGTGAATATCGCTTGCCTTTTATCATGTTGTACAATGGTGCCAATTTGTGGGACAAGTGTGGAATAGAGGGACTATAAAATTGTAACATTCCTGTAAAATGACGCAAAGCTTTAACGATTTTTGGAAGTGAAAAATTGCGAACTGCTTCAATCCTGTCAGTTGAAGGTGAAATTCCTTTTGATGTGATGACATGCCCCAAGAACTGAATTTCATTCTTGCCAAACCTGCATTTTTTAGATGTATTGTCAAGCCAAAGTTGTTTAAACGTTGAAAAAGAATAGAGAGGTGCTTCAAGTGCTCTTTTTCATCTTTACTAAAAATTAAAATGTCATGTACATAAGCACAAACAAATGGAAGTCTGCGTATAACAGTGTCTATCAATCTTTGAAATACTTGGGCACTGGTAGACAATCCAAAAGGGGTTCTTGTAAAAGCATAGGCTCCAACTGGAGTCCTAATTGTGGTTTGGTGGACATCTTCCGGTGCAATTGGTACGTGGTGAAAAGCTGATTTAAGAAAATATGTTGCTATCATGCAACAGTTCATAAGCTGTAAGGAGATGTAGCAAGGGGTAATGGTCGGGAGCTAACATTTTGTTCAAAACTTTATAATCACTCACTAAGTGTAGTTCTGTAGTGTTAGCTTTCGGTACTACATGTAAAGTACTACCAAATTCCGAATTACTGGCGATTAAAAGACCTGATGTAATCATTTCCTCAATTTGCTGCTTAATTTTGATATACTTTTCAGGAGAAACACGATGTGTTTTAATATTTGGCAGTCGGCCTTTTGTAGGTAAATGTTGCACAATGTCATGCTTTACAGGCTTTCTATAATTAGGTGCTGCCATTAAGTTTGGGTAAAGATCGAGCAGGTCCATGTAATTGCGTTCGTGGACAGGCAAAACCTCGCACGCTTTAACAGGCATAAGAATAGTGTTTACTTTCATTTCAGTGTCTGGGCAGCATAAACGACCTAATTGAGCATTAAGAGTAAGCCGATTTTGGTGCATAAAATGAAAACCTAAAATGGGTTGTTCTATCGCACATATATG
The DNA here is from genome assembly GCA_963675345.1 of Trididemnum clinides. Taxonomy (NCBI): domain Eukaryota; kingdom Metazoa; phylum Chordata; class Ascidiacea; order Aplousobranchia; family Didemnidae; genus Trididemnum; species Trididemnum clinides. The sequence goes on from OY776297.1 coordinate 35,905,061, forward strand.
AAAAGTTGCTGTCATTTTTCCAAACCTGATATCAATATCGAGGTCAGTTTTTCCAAAACATTTTATCAGAGTACCATTTGCAGTGAGAAATTGAAAGTTTGTCTCTTCTATGTTGGTATCAAAGTCACATAAAGGCAGGAAGTTAGAACAAGCACCAGTGTCAAATACGAACAGCATACCAGAAATTTTATCGCGAATTTTTGGTAAACTTGTCGTTTGAGACAAAGGGATATTACTTTCAGGGGAATCAATTGTATTTAGTGATTTGGTATGATTTTTCTAAAACGTACATGGTTTTGAGCATTTATTAGCCTTTTGCGAAATTTTGAATCATAAAAACAGAATCCGGTTTGTGGATCAGAAAATCTGGTTTTTATATGATCGCAAGGAAATCGGTAATTTTGTGAGTAGGATTGTTTATATCTACTGGTAGTTGAAGGTATAAAAAATGGCACATTTCTTGTGCATGTTTGTCTTTTGGGAACAAAATCTAAGTGGTGTCGCCTTTGATCTTTTTTGTGCTTCAATTCCATGGCAAGTTCATCAATTTTATTGCTCAGCTGTGTAATTTCATTTTTGGTTGATGCCATATCATAAAAATTACCACAGTATATTTGATTATGATATCGATTAGCAAAATTTCCCAAGTCATGCAAGATATCAAAATTTTGGGCTTTAAAAATGTTTTGTATATTTTCAGAATGTAATTGAATGAAAGTGCGACTAAATCGTGGGTGCCTTGATCTTGTTCGGGGTTCATACATGTAGAGATCATTTGTGCCATCAGACTAGATGGTTTTTCAGAGCTACTGTGATATCGAATTTTGCTTAAAGCATCTATCCAGTTTGTTTTAGAATCGTCTGCAACAGCAGTTAAAATTGAATTTTTGAGAGCTGTATAGAGTTAATCCGATTGCACAGCAGTGCTTAGCAATAAGCTGTGCTCACTCAATTGTTTAGTGGTCATATTATTAGTAATAGCAACAAATCATAAATTTTCATCAACAATATTTCGTGATTCAAAATATTTCTCAACAATTTGAAAGCACATGGGCAAGATTTGTTTTTTAGGCCACATTTTAGGTACATTTAAGTCATTGCTCATTAAAAAATTATTGTCCTGGTTTAAAGCAGAAAAGTTTGGGTTACTGACACAGGGGACTGTCTATGGTCTTCTGCAACTTTTATTGGCACTGGCCCTTCTGTCATCTCTTTAGTTGTTGCTGTTTGTGCTCGGATTCTATGTGCTATCGGTGATAGCGTGACTTTACAAATTATCTCCAGATTTTATTAATAAAGATGTCAGACTCACCAAGCAGTCTGTTGTCGTGTGGATTGTTTGTACATTGAACAGCGTCTTGTGTAGATAGGAGTTGTTCTCCACATGGTTGTCAATTGTAAGATGGTCATCAATCTTTGGTCGTGGTTACCAATTGCACATCATTGTCAATGGTAGAACAGGGTCACCAAATTGCAAGATGTTGGGTGTCACCAATTGCACTTGGGCGTCAGGTGTCACCAATTGTCGTGATCACCAACTGTAAAGTGGATTTGCCAATTGTGCTTCAGGGTCACCAATTGTAGGTTCTAGGTGTGTCCAAGGGTTAAGTAATCACATTTAGTTTAAACCTACTTTATTAATAATCCACAAACTTATTCAAATAGAATTACACATAAACATAAAATTCAAAAATCAGTTAGTATTTTAGCATATTTGTAAACTAGCTATATGGAATTCATAAATCACGTCTGTCCCAGTTTCATACAGATTCAAACTGTGAATGTTCAATGTTGTTTGGCAAGACGTCAACTATTGCCAGAACCATGTATCAAAAATACAGGAAATACGAAGTATGAGAAAAATATTAATTAGGTTAAATTAAATTGAAATTCATATGAACACTAGCATGAATCCATGGGAATATTGAACAATAATGAAAATGAAACGCTACAAATTCAAAATTTCTGTATATCCCCCTCTTCATAAATCAATTGCAAACATCGATTATTCTTGATTTCAGCTAACTCTTCTTCTGTAAGTGACAAGTCAGTAGGTGCCTTCACAAGAAATGGATTTCTGATCTGATCACAGTTTTCAATTTCAATATTTGGAAAATAATATTGAAGCTTGTCTCCAAGTAATGTTAAATGGTTAATTATTTGTGAGCTGATTTGAAATTTTGCCTCGCAGTTAGAAAGTTTTGGAAACATTTAAAAATTTCTTTCTTTCACTTTACGTTTCCAAATTTCAATGTTGTCTCTCATAGTGCAAATTTTATCAATCGATGCTAAAATATTTTCTGCTCTTCCCTGCATACTTTGGTTACTCTATTTAAATGTTCAAATATGTCCTAAAGATATGCTAATTTGATACACCAAACTTCGTTTTTAACACTTTAAGTGCCGCGCGCATCTTGCAACGTCTGCTCGCTGGTGCCGGGCGCTTTTTGCTCGTCTGCTCGCTAGTGCCGGGCGCTTTTCGCGTTTACGCGTAATCGTTTTTCACAATTGACGTAGATCTACGTCAAAAAGCACTCAATGCAAAATATCCAATGACGTAGATCTACGTCGTAAAGCACTTAAAGTGTTAATAAGATTACAAAATTCATTTTGATGATTTTCTTCAAAATATTTGAACATTATATCTTTCAAGTCAAAAGTGCGACTTAGCATACGACCTTTAGAAAGCTAACAAACCTGAGTGTGGAGCAGTAAAGTCTTAAAACGTGCACCCATTTCTTCACAAATCTGATGAAATAGTCTTGATTTAAGAGGCTTACTTTTAATGTAACTTACCATAAGAATTACTTCGTTTGTCACTCGTCCTAAATCATCCCCAACAGTTTGCACAATTAGAGCTTTGTGTTGCAAAAAGCAAAGAGTGATAATTATATTTTCATTTTTTTCTCTTGCTAAAGTCATAAAACCTTTTACAGTAATGAGCATTGACAGAGTGCCATTTGTACATATACCTACACAGTTTAGCCAAGACATATTATTTTCCTCCATAAAATTATTCAAAGCTTGAAAAACGTCTTCACCACTAGTTCTCAAAAGTTTGAGACAACAAAGAAATTTTTCAGTAATTTTGTCATTGTGAATAAATCGTATGAAAGCCATTAATTGGGCTAACCCAACGACATCTGTCCATTCATCTACTTGCAATGCAAACTGTACACTATTTGTTTGGAAAATAGCTTTCATTTGCTGCTTAATATCATCAGACATATCTTCAATACGTCTGCCAATTGATCTGGCAAAGGAATTTTTTTTACTTCTGCCTCGATTTCGGGTCCAAACATTGTTTGTACAATAGCACAACAACATTCTTTTATAGAACTTTCAGCAATACTATGTGGGACCTTGTTTTTGGCAGTTATCTGAGCAACCAAGTAGCTTTCCTCTCACACTTTGCTTGATAATTTCATTCTTTTTGTGAATGATAATGATTGCTTTTTGATAGATTTTGAAAGTTGAACAAAATATTCCACTGGCTTTGTTATTAAATTACTATGGTTAGTGCTTAAATGTCGTTTTAATTTGCTTGGTACCATACTTTCATTTGCAAGAATGTCTCCACAAACTAAGCACTGGGGCCTAGGATTATTTTCATTTCCGGCAAATGTAAAACCAAATTTTAAATACTCTGCATTACATAAACGAGGCTTCTCAGTTTTTGGTTTTTTACTCTTAGCTGATGACTCTTCAACAATTAAAATTCCAGCTGTTTCCTTAGGCTTTGAAACTGACGCATTTTCCACATTTGATGTGGAACCTCTCCTTTTCTTAATTACAAACTTATCCATTTTAAGGAAAAATTATTTAATTTAATTTTATTAATAAAAGCTTTTTGATTTGGTCTATATTTCAAAATAAAACAATTAATTAGCTTTTAATGTCGAAAAAAGAAATCATAAGGCTATAACTCCTTACTAACTCAACAAAGATACTGCTAACTTAAAGCAACAAAGATACTGCTGTCTTAAAGCAACACAGACAACTTAAAAGCTTTAACTCCTTTCTAACAAAGCAATATAACTTTTTCTTAGCTTAAACCCACCAACTTTGCTTTTTTTTGAGATGTAATTATTGCATCATAAACATTCTTCTAAAATCATTTTCAATCCATCAATGATTCAATGAAGAGGGAAGAGCAAAAAAGTGTCGTGCTAAATAATGCACTGTGACTGTACAGATGAAGTAACAGGCCTATAAGGCAAATGGTTTATTATTTTGAAAAATTGTAATAAACTGCATTAACAACCCTTGATGAATTTATTTTTATATATTCGATTCTCATGTGGTCACAACACACCTAATAATTGCCGGCGACACCCCTAATGTGTTGGGACACACCAGTTGGAAAACACTTCTCTAATTTATTGACAACATTACTGTATCAAGGTTTTGATGCATTAAAAATTTGTTTTTTCTAAGGTGCCAAAATTTGCATTGACAAGCTCAAGAAGCCTCTTCAAATGTTCAGAAAGAGATGTACTATTCAGCTTTATAAAAATTTTCAAGAGTGTACATTAAATCTTCCAAATTTTTTTTGTTCTTAAATACACAGTAGCATCAATTGAAAGCAGCTTTTTGATTGGTGACCCACTGATTCCGATAGCTTTACAAAGCTGTATTTCTAGTAAGTTTAGTGCAGTGGTTTTTTTAAGATTTATCTGGTGGACATCTTTTGTTTCCTTGAGTTAACAAACCTCATTAATTTTAAAAGTAAAAAAACAAGTTTAACATTCAAATTAATAATACCACAGGCTGTAGCCTACAAGCTTCAAATAGTCTCGAAATCAGCTTGTCTAATAATGTCTTGTACCGGGTGTTTCAAAAAATTTACTATCATTAGCCATGTAAATATCACATAAACTACACAGTCAGATCAAATAAAACTACACATGCTTAATGTTGAGCAAGAAAAGATTTATTACTACAAATTGAATGTGAATTCTATAAAAGATTTCACAAAAAAGACTTTGCAAGAGTTTTTGGAAAATCCACTTAACCCTCTGTTCTGTTGTTGCTGGTCATCAAGATCTTTCTGCCTGTACAAACAGCCTTTGTCTTGAAATTTTTTTTGCTATGTCCAAATTTGCAATGCTGTTGGTGACTTTTTAGAGAACTCTTCCACAAATGCATGCTGCAAAGTCTTGTTCAACTCTGTTTAACACATTGGCCGCGGCAAGATTTTCTAGCCACACGCTAAGTGTCTCGTCATAGTTTCACGTAATTCGCATTTTTTCATCGACAAGCAATTTCTCCCAACGCTGTTGTTTACTACGAACTGAAAGGGCTGGCAAACCAACCTGACCTCAAAACAGACTCCAAAGTAGGGCGAAATAAAGAAAAAAGTTGAAATATTTCCTTTGTAAAAGATAGGGCGTTTATCTGACACGCTGAAATGACCGAATTTAAACTTTGCTGAAAGACGAGTATATACGTCTACCGCATACAGAAAGGAAAATGAAAGACGTAATATTATGTCCCTCGCGGTCAATGTGTTAAGTATACTCCAACTCACAAAATGCTTTTTGTCTTCAAGAAAAGGTCACTTAAATACACAGATTTAAGCACAGTAGGAGTAAATTATCAGTCAAAAATTTCCTCAGCAGAAAAGATAAACATATCAAAAACTAGACACAAAATTTTGGCCTGTTTCAATGCATGCTGTGCAAATTTGGTATTATTTAAATGAGAACTGGAAACTATTAAAGTTATTAAATTGCAAAATGATAAACTTTTTGAAACATCCTTTTTAGAAGCGATTATAAATCTAACCATCATTAACATATTCATCAAGAAAAAACATAATGGTTTGGAATTCACCCCACCAGTGAGAGCCAAATGAAATTTTAAGTTGGCCAACAAATTTGGCATGGAGTTTTATAGCATGCTTAATTAAATTCAAAATAACTTTTTAAAAAGCTTTTACAAACGTATCCATAAACTCTTTTCAGTGATGAGTGAAAACTTAATACATTTTTGCCTGGCTCTCATAAGAAGTCAACACCAGAAGTCAACCTCCAGACCTTATAAATCTCAGTGGTATGCAATGTTGGAAAGCTTGCGGCTCCATGTTTTCTATGTTTTTAAATGAAACAAATGTAGTATGACAGGTGAAACATTATTCAATACTAATTAGTGCTATCAGAGTCGGAAGCCTTTATTGAACAAGCTAACACTACAAATATAAGTTGAAATCCTACAAAGTGGGCCAAAAGTTTAAATAAGAAGTTTAAAAAAAAGTTCAAATAATTGACAAACTTGTCAGCCATCATTGATAACATCAATGTTGAATGAATTTACAAGAAACATATTCAAGCTCCTGCAAATCATCAAATCTCACTATAAATTCTTCCAGCAGTCCTCGCAATTTATCTCTATATTCTTCCACTTTGTGGTCTTTTACTACTTCTGTAAATGCATTCACTGTCATTTTTAGATTGGAAAAATTACAAAAAGTTTTTGACATTATGTCTCTTTGAAACACTTTAATTTTGTTCTGGAAACTAAAAACGGTTTGAGCAAGGTACGATATAATCTTTTCAGTACCGTGGAGTGCTAAATTGAGAATTTGTAAATGCTTCATTATGTCAGTGAAAAACATCAGGTTTTACATCCATGCATTATTTCTCAGCTGAGCATAATATTTTCTCTTTTTGTAAAGAAAAAAATTGATAGGCTTCAACAAATCAACAAACCTTCTCAGTACATAGCTTGTTGACAGCCATCTTACAACACAGTATAAAGCGACATCACTTGGTGCATCTTCTAACTCCAACTTTTCTACAAAGTTATAGAATTGCCTGAGGTTTTTCCCATTCACATATATGAAATTTATTATTTCAAGGACAGTTTTTATGACATCTTCATGCCTTAAGTGTTTGGCTACAAGATGTTTATGATGGATGATGCAATTTATTGGAAGAAACTCTAGAAAGTTAGGATCGCACTTCATAAGTTTAATTAATCTGACATGTTCACCCATCATTGCTGGTGCACCATCAGTTGCAACACTGACAAGTTTATTAAGAGGCACATGAAATCTTTTTAAAGCTTTGTCAAGTGCATTTTTAATGTACACTCCATGAGTTGTTTCTCTTACTGCCACCAAGTCCAACAACTCTTCTTGGATAGTAAGATCAAATAAAACATATTAAACAAATATGGCCAGTTACAGACTATCTTGTATGTCTGTTGATTCATCAAAAGCAATACTAAACGCAAGGGAACGTTTCAAGTCACTTTGCATTGTAACTGCATTATCTGCACATATCCCAGAAATGTGCTTTTGTGTAGTTTGGAACAGTTAAGCGCTAAAGCTTTTTGTTGTTGGGATCCAACACTGCAACCACATCAGTTATATTTTTCTTCACAAATTCACAGTCAGAGTATGGGTGTTTAAAATGAGCAATATTCCAAGACATAAGAAAAGAAGCTTTAGTTGTAGCATCAGATTCCTTGCTGAATATTTTCATAAGCTGTTGTTGACTTGCTACCACAGATTTTAACTCAACTAACTTGCTTTTTCTTACTTCCAATTTTGGTGGAAACTTGCTTAAAAAGTTTGTGACTCATTTCATGATGGTGTTTTACATTACTGCTTTTGTTTTGACCAAGCAACTAATGGGAAATTAGACACAAAGGTTTATTTTCACAAACAGTAAATGCATAATCATCTTCCCAATCTACATTAAAAACCCTATGTTTCCTCTTCATATTTTGTTGTTGTTGTTGATTACCTGACCCCTTCTAAGGGATGGGGCATGGCAGAAGACCATGGAGCCCCAGAAGCCGGGCAACTCTCCACGGTCTGGACCAGAGGTCATAGAGAGACAGAGAGTCACCAAAAAGTGAACAGCCCAAAGAGTCTGTAGCTGGACAGTGCAGAATGAGATGAGAGGTGTCCTGGGACAAGTGTCTGCAGATGCTTCAGAAAGAATTCTCAATTCTGCCAATCCTAGTCAGATAAGAACCTAAAAGAAGGCTGTGTCCATTGCAGCATAAACGAGAAAGAACACAGCGAGCATGACGAGGGAGCACAAGTTTCTCAATGGAAGTTGAGGGAACCTGTGTGTCAAAGAATTTTGATGAGACAATATGCCTCCAGTTCGAGAAAAGACATGAGTGGATATGAGAGACAAGAGGAGACAGACTACAAGGGGTTGCGAAGGGCACAAGTAGCACTCCCTGTCTGGCCAGCTCATCAGCCACATCATTCCCTGGGAAAAACGAGTGTCCGGGGACCCATTGTAGTCTAATAGAACAAAAGAGAGAAGACAGTTCCTGCCACATCTGCCACAGAGTTCGAGATAAAAGGAAAAAGGAAGGATAGTACAGAGTGGTGAGGACAGAACAAGAGTCAGACAGGAGGAGAAGAGAAGAAAAATGGCAGACTGGTTGGTGCTGCCGAGACCAGCTAAGAGCATGCAGAATGGTGCAGGCTTCAGTGGAAAAACTTGAACAAGCTGGGCCTGATGAAAAGGAAAGAGTGGCATCAGTGCCACAGAGAGAGCAGTTGGCAAGTACGCCGAAGCCACCTTTGCCAAAAGCAAAAGAAACAGAGTCGTCAGTCCAAAGCATCAAATCATGAAAGGGAGTGACTCAAGGTGGGCGAGAGAGAGAGGAGGATCAGAGCAAGAGCATGGAGAGGAAAGGATGGACTCCATGGTGAAGGAAGGCAGGTTACAGGAAGGAAAGAGAGAGCAAGCAAGTAGAGCCTCCCTCCCTAAGAGAGGTAGAAGGAAGCATGAGCAGGTGAGTGGATGCAAAAGCTCTCCAGGACGATCTGCAGAGTCTTGGTTTTACTCCTACTCTGGCCAAACCTGAAATAGGAAAGGAGGTTGGGAGACGAAGAGCCTGCTTATAAGATAAAAGAGTGAAATGAGTCAGGGTGACTCGTAGGGGAGATAAAGAAGCCTCGGAGAGAAGCAGAGGGATAGGGGAGGACGAGAGGCAGTTGGTGATGGTGCGACTAGCTGTTCGGTGGAGGCGTTCCAATTTGGTGAAATTGGTGACGCCTAAAAAAGGAACCATCTGGGTGAAGCATAAGTGAGAAGAGATCAAAGAAAAGATTTATACAGAAGAGAGAGGGACTCCTTAGACAGACCCCATGATGAAGCAGAGATACAGTGTAAGGCCTTGAGGCATGGGAAGAACTTGGCCTTCAGCAAAGATACATGTTTAGAAAAGGAAAGAGTGTGGTCGAAAGTGACCCCAAGAAAGTTTCCAAGTCGGATTGAAATGGAGGCGGGAGCCAAGTAAAAGGAGATTGGGCTGGAGGTTAGCTTGGTGGGGATCCACTGAGAAAAAGGAGGCCTCACATTTGTTTGGATTGAGAGCAAGGCACCAGTACTCAGACCAGCGCTCCAATTGAAACAGAGCTCTTTGTGTGGCCTCCACCGCAGTGGGGACCGAGGGAGAGGAGGACCAAATGGCCAGATCATCAGCGTAAAGAGAACAGCTGACGGAAGAAGGCAGAGAGGCCAGAAGATCATTAATGAAGAGAGAGAAAAGTACAGGGCCAAGAATGGATCCTTGCAGAACACCTCGACAGACTCGAAAGGAACGACTTTTGTGATTTTGATAGACCACAGAAGTGCGCTTATCAGAAAGGAAAGATTGAGTCCAACGAGCAAAGCAAGGAGGGAGGCCAGCTGAAATCAGTTTGTGGAAAAGGGCAGGATGCCAGACAGAGTCAAAAGCTTTAGAGAAATCGATAGTAGACAGGATCGTTCAAGAGCCTGGCCTGGGTTTGTTAAACCCATCTGAAATGAACTGAGAAAGGTACAGAATTTGATGAAGTGTAGACCATCCAGGGCGGAAACCAGGCTGGTGGGGAGAGAAAATGGAATTAGATTCCAGAAAAAGTAGATGGGATAGTATGATGCGTTCAAAAAGTTTTGAGATGCAGGAGGTGAGAGAGATAGATCGGAAGGAAGCAGGAGAGCAAAGAGGTTTTCCCATCTTGTGTATGGGAATAATAGAAGATGTCTTCCAGATAGAAGGAAAGGAATGCGAAGACCAGGAAAGATTGAAGATGTGAAGAAGAAAATCCATGCCAGAGCGAGGAAGATGCTTTAGCATGGGATAGGCAACTTTGTCTGGGCCAGTGGCAGTGGAGGCAAAAAGGTTGGAGGCAGTTGCAAAAAGTTCAGCGGAGGAGAAAGAAGAATAGAAGGACGAATGAAACTCATCTGGGCATGTGGCATGACGGAGCTCAAAGAGGTAGCCTCTGGCTCTGCTACGCAGGATCTTTGCCTGAGAAACAGAAAAGTGGGATCTCAGGTAAGCGGTGTAGACCAAAGCAAATTCCCTGGGAGAAGAACATTTTGGGAAATTAGGAGAGGAAGAAGACAATGAAGGAGAGCCAGTGATAGAGCAAAGAAGAGAGTGTACAGTTTTTGGGTTTGATTTGGGTGAAAGAGAAGAACCAGTCATCATCTATGCTTCAGCCTTAGCAATGACTGACAAGGTGCATCGAGAAGCAGTGATGTAAGCCTGGTGATCTTCATCACTCCTGTGAGTGGCAGCAAAAGCCTTGCGTCTTTCACTAAACCACACTTTCCACCTCAGCAGACCACCAGGCTTTAGGAGGGTGTTTGATGCAGCCAAAAAGAATGGAAGATTTGCCCGCATTCAGTGCCAGAGAGGTAAAGAGAGCAGCAGCAGAGGAAAGAAAAAGAGACGAGTATTCCTCTGCAGAAGGACAGTGGGAGTCAAAGTAAGAGGCAAAGTCATCCCAGCAAGCTTTCTGAAAATTGAAGGAAGGAGGATGCTCATTTGGGTGAAAGACCAGAGAAAGAGAGAGAGGGACAGATAGAATTGGTAGATGGTCAAAACCCAGGTTCTGAAGCACCTCCCAAGAGCAAGAGAGGAGGGAGCAAAGGAGATGTCAGGAGAGGAGCGACTGCCAGAGGAGTGATGGAGAAGGGTGGGTGTGTCAGGGTCATTGAGGGGGAAGAGGTCAGAGGAGATGACCTAGTTGAATACTTCCTCTCCACAGTGGTCGAAAGTACCTCTTGAGTGCCAGAGGGGGTGATGGCAATTGAAGTCCCCCAGAATGAAGAGATTTCTGGAAGAGGGAAGAATGGAGGAAGAAAAGGAGTCTGTTCTGCCATCTGTCAGAGAGGAGCAAATAGGGGGGTATACACATCAAGAAATGAGAGCGAGGAGGAGTGGTTAAGAGAGATGTTGACCCCTACATAATCAGAGTAGGGGTCAAGCGAAGAAAGAGAGGAGGTAGAGAGTTCAGAGAAAGATAGGCCCTGCCAGACAAAAATTATGACACTGCTGCTAGCGTGCGTGGCATCAGGAGAGAGAATGCCAGACCGGGACTGGGTGCAATCAAAGTGCAGAGTAGAGAATCCAGGAATCTGGAAAGAGGGTGATGAGTTAAGATTGGATTCCTGGATACAGATAAGGTCAACAGGATGGGACAAAAGAAAGTGAAATAGTTCAGTGCTCCAGGCTCGAAAACCTCCAGCATTCCATTAAAGAACCCTGAGAGAGTCGGGGGGGTTGAGGAGGCAGGAGGCATAGAAGGACAGCCAGGAGCAAGGGACAGTGGTGAGGGGGCAGAGGGAAAAGATACAGAATGGACTGATGGTGGATAAGAAGTTGGAAGAGAAGGGTGGGGCAGGAGTGCAGCATTAGCCGACAAAAAGCTAGATTGCACAGTGGAGGCATACGTGTCAGAGAAGTCCGAGGAGAGAATCACAGTGCTATGAGTGGGGACACAGCAGGGGGGGCAGCTCCAAGAGTGAGAGCTGTCAAAAGTTCTGAATTTCAAGGGGAGAGTTGTGAGCACCTTAGATGTACCCATTTGGAGCAGGTGCAGCATTGCACTGACTTGCCCCACCAGGTCACATTTCCAGGCACACAGAGCAGGGAAGATGGGGCCAGGGTTGGGATGAACGTTACCGTTCATCAAGAGAAGAAGGGCAAGAGAAGAGGAGAAAAGAAAAAGAGAAAACAGGTGACTAATTTTAAGGAAGCTGTTTGCTGCCCTTCTGCAGTTGTTCAGGGGGCAGCATAGGAAAGAAATGAAGGGGAGTGCCTGGGGTAACTGGGACCCTTGGAAAGTCCAACAGCCATTTCAACCCAACCCAAACGGGGTTGGGGACTGCTGTTGATTGGTGCAGTCTTCTTATTTTCGTTTCCTTGTATTTGCTGATGTCATCTCACTTCGTTTCACAGTGTATTTAATATGTCAGGTTGGAACAAAAATTCTGTCCCTTTTGTTGTTTTTAAATGAAAATAAAGATTAAGCAAAATACAACTTTATTTACCGTATATTCTCGCATATAAGCCTATCTCGCATATAAGACGACTTTAGAAAAACAACCTTAAAACGGTAAATTTATAAAAATTCGCTTATAAGCCGACCCTATAAATCGTAACAAGCCGTACGCACCTATCACAGCAAAAGGTTGCAGAAGAGAATTTACGAAATGATAACCAGTATTGTTGTGCTATTTTTTTATTAATAATAGTAAGAAGTATCTCAAAAAATCCATCAAATTCATCATCATTACCATTGTCGGACTCCCCAAAGAGATCTTTTCAGTCCTTCAATGTAAATCGTAAATGCGTAGACGATCTTATCTTGAGAACAAAGAGTGCAATCAGAGTTATGTGCATATAAGCCGACTCCTTAGTTTGGCAACTTTTTTATTGAGTTTTGAACTCGGCTTATATGCGAGGATATACGGTAATCATCAGCATAATTACCATGCTTGTCGATGACCTCTTCCCATCTTCCCACAAGCTATAATCATTCATGGTATAATATACCCACAAGGCATAATCGTGCATGAAAATATTAATACTATTACCGCTGGTATTTGTCAGAAAGGTCATCCGGAATTTAAAGTGCTATGTTGCTCCAGTAAAAAGTTTGGTTCGAAAGCAAGTGTGAAGTGGTAGACATACATTGAATCAGCACATCTGAGCCTGCAAAATGCAGGAAAAATGACATAAAACCAACCGACTTCCTCTCTTGACCTAAATTCAATTGTGAATAAGTCTATTGAGAATTAATGGCATCCTACCTTTGTGAATGCTAAACAAAGTATTACGATCCAATAGCTATGAAACTATTGTGAGTAACACTTGATATGAATAACAATTGCACACTGTTAAATTGCGATATTATTGTTCAAAAGAAGAGCTGCAAACAAAAAATCAGCAAGCTGCACTTTGCCCACTGTTGGTCTATACCAGGGGTCATCAACGTGTGGCTCTTTTGACTTTCTTTGAACCAGGCATTTGTGGGTTGAAACTTGGTTCATTGCCAGTAATTAAAGGTGAAGACTTTTTTTTTAGAGAATGCTTCTGTTAAGCAGATTTCTTGTGGCTCTAGTGCTCTTTTTGTTGTGGAAATCTGGGCCACATGGCTTTTCAGTCATAAAAGGTTGCTGACCCCTGGTTTATAGTTCTCTCAGTTACTTATGATAAAAAAATCACTTTAAAAATGACAACTTTTCAATTTAGTTGTTAACAGTCAGTTGAAAAAAAAATCACCAAGCTACTTTTGCTTTGTTTTAGCTACTTGCTCCTAGAATCAAATTACCACCCAGAGCATCCTTTATTGCTGATGAAGCAAAATGTTTATTAAAAAGTTTTTTTTTTACATTACTTACTCTCTTTTCTTTTTTGACACTGGAAGAACACCACGTTTCCTCATGATTTCTACAACACTTTCTTACCAGATTCAAACTAATTTTTATTACTAAACTACTAGATCAGCCAACTTCTATAGAAAAATAGCGCATACCAAAAAAATAATAAAACAATCAAATTATCTGAATGAGAAATATCTGAAAATGAATTGGTAAGTAAAACAACAAAATGAATCTAAAACTAAAAAAAGTTGTTCTGAACCTCTAAAAAATTCTTGAAATATCACTAATAATCTGTGATCCCCAGTTTGTAAATTACTTGTCTACACTGAACAGATGTCTTTCTATAAGTTATTTTAAGCACACATCACAACAACCTCACTATTTACACACTGCAAGGCTTACTCAGCAGATGATTTAAACAAACTGTTCCTTTGATAGATTTGTAGTCTAAATGACGACTGCCATAAAAAAAATAATATTTAATAAACAAAAATATAATAAAAAAATAATAACTAAATCAGTTGGATTAGTTGTTTAGAACAGGGGTGTGCAACCAAAGGCCAGTAAAAGGATCCCAAATCTAATCCACTATGTCACATCTAGTAGCTTTGCATGGCAAACCTATCAAAATAACCAATTTTCAAAAACAGAGTGGACCTCACACAAAAAATGTGGCGTAAGTGTTCCTTTAAAAGTATGGATCTAAAAAAAGAGTCGTCACCACTTTCTTCAATAAACAGTGCCACCAGCCACTGGCTTCACAGCTTATTTGTGTAAAGAAGCATTATAGACTACTAACTCTGATTGGCCAAAATAATTATCAAGAGATATGGAATTTGCTCACCTGCAAAAAAGATTGCTTATTCCTGGTTAAGAACAAACTATTTACACATGACTAAAAGGAGATCCCAATGAAAGTTAAGCTTGGTGTTGACAAAATTAAAGCACTGCTTTCTTCACAGAGTAATTATTAGAGTTTGCTTTAAACAAAAAGAGATTGCTGCTGCAACCTCTATAAAAAGCATTTAGCTAAAAAACAAAACAGAAAGGCCCGGTTGGCAACAGCAAAAAATATTTACTTAAAAAACAAAAAAAAACATTTTGAGTAAAAATTTTCTTTTCAATCATTCCAAGATACCAATCAGCTAATGAAGGGCCTAAAGTAGTGATGGCAGATCTGTGGCACGCAAGCCAAAAGTAGCATGCAGAGCCCTTTGCATGGGTATGCATGCAGCTGACCCAGCATGAAGTTTGTTACAAGAGTTTGTTGGTAGTTTTATTTTTAATCTTTTTTTTCAATGCACAAAGAAGTGAATTTTTGTGTTCTTATGAAAAAGTGCAAGCTACTCTTTTGTGGGAAAAGTTTCACTGATCATATTTGATTCCATAGCACTTGCTTTGTCATGATGTGACAAAGCCCTCTGTTTACATTCAATCAATTAACCAACCAGTCTATCGATTGTACTGAGGCACTTCGTTTTTTATTTTAGTTTCTGTCAAGTAGACCATAAGTCTTGAGTACCCAAAGATGAATAAAGCAAAAAAGCAAAAGCACACAGTGGAAGATCATTCCAAGAGCCCTGGACAGAATCATTGGGAATGATTAAAAGCAATGAAAAAGCATTATGCATTCTGTGTAACAATAGTGTTGTGTGTTGCACATCAAGTGTTATATGGCACTTCAAAACCAACCATAATGGTGCTGCCAAACTTGGTGAAACAAAAAGAAAATAGTATCTTGAAGGAAAATTAGGAGACTATTATAAGCAATACGATAGCTTTAGCAACTACCTTCATGGAAAAATTGTCTGACTGCTGCTACTTTTAAAATTTTTTTGTACATAGCAAAACATGGTAAGTCCCTCTTGATGGCAATGTTGTGAAAGAGGCCATGGTGTTGAGATGTAATTCCCTTTTTCATGATTTCCCAAACAAGGGTAAAATTATTCAACGTGTCTCTGAGATGCCACTTACCAGAAACACTGTTAAGGATGAAGTCCAATGTATGCCCAATGACATTAGTCAGCAGCTCACCATTGACTTACAAAAAGCAGCCTGTTATTCCAGTGCTTGAATGAAAGCACTTATGAAAATAATCACACAAGGCTCACAGTGTTTTTGCACTATGCTACTGGTGACGTTATGAGAGAAGAGCTTGTAAAGCTGTGCTTCTTGCCAAAAAAGAACACAAGGAATAGATATCCACAATGCCGTGATGGAAGCATTTTTGTCAAATTACATAAGAGCAAAAAAAGTAGTTTTCAATACTAGTGATGGGACACCTTCAATGGTAAGAACAACGTCTGGTTTTATACAGTTGTTTATTACAGATGCAAAACAAGTCATTCAGTTCCATTGCATCATACATCAAGAAGCTCTTTGGACCAAGGACAACATCAAAAAGTTGGACAAAATCCTCAAGGATGTTACAAATATGGTAAATTTCATCATGGCTTGCACCGTGAATTGCTGACAGTTTTATGTACTTCTTGAAGAGGTTCATGCAAACTACAAATGCTTGCATATGTACAATAATGTCAATTACCAAACAGAAGATGAGTCCTAGAGAGATTTGTAGCCTCCTTGGATGAGATCACGTGGTTTAAGAATGAAAAAGGGCAGAATTATCCACAGCTCACTGATGCATGTTGGCTTACCAATCTCACGTTTTTTACTAATCTTACAAAGCACTTCAATGTACTGAACAAAAATTACAAGGTTCTGGAAAAACATCAGACAGGATGTTTCATATGTCAAAACATTTGAGAGAAAATTGGAAGTTTTTGAAAGAGATCTCAATAGTGGACAGTTGCAATAATTTCCAAATCCAAAACTGCCAAAGAAAATTTTGCAACATTTGCAGACGAGCCTACAAGCTGTCAGGAAAAATGCAAGGAGTTTTCAAGCATATCAGCTGCAAAGGAAAACTTTGGCAACCAATTTTTACAGTTCCACAAGCTAGAGAAAACCATACAACTTATCTTTCCGGACAAAGCTGAATATGAATAACTTGATCTTTCCTGCTTAAGGTGGTTACATTTTGAAAACCTAGAAATGGAGCTATTAGACTTTCAGGAAAGTACTGTTTCGAAAAATAAATTCTACAAACTCCATGAAACATTAGAAAAAATAAAAGGGATGACAAAGGACAAGGACGGTGCACTGAGTTCTAAAAATGAAATTATTAAAGTGTGGAATTCTTCACAAATAATTTCAAGTCAATGAAATCAGTTGGGATTGTTTTGTTCACTCTGTTGGATCATCTTACGCTTGTGAACAGCTGTTTTCAGCTATGAATTATATTAAATGTGATATGAGAAACAGACTTAACTGATGACCTGAATGCTGCTTGTGTTACTCTCAAAGCGAAAAAATATCAACAGAGAATAGAATAACTCTCAGTGTGCATGCAGCAGCAAAAATCAGGTTGCCATTCAAAAGCATGCCAAAAGTAAAATTTAAATTAAAAGTTGTGTTTTGGAAGCTGCGTTTGTTTTTTCTTCAATTTAGTTCAGCGTTAGACAGAAGATACTATGGCATAACTTTATTTTCAAATTAAGACCAAGTAGTTTGTTCAAAAAAACAAGTTGGCACCTTGTGATAAATTGGTGGGTTTTGTGTAACAGTTTGGGCATGCGGTCTAAAAAAGATTGGCCACCACTGGCCAAAAGAGTTACCCATAGCTACACCATCTATTTGTGAGAATAATTTCCCTTAGCGGATAAATACACTGATACATACTAAGTTTTAAAAGCTTTTTGGAGATGTTTTGCATAATTGTTTTTTTGGTTTGTGGAAAAGGTAACTTGGGGGTGGCATCACTTGAGAATAGTTTATTAGCAATATTGTCTATCACAAGGTCAATCAAAACATTGGCAATGCTACTCAAACAATAGTCATGGCTTATAGGTGCCAAGAATGACCTAATAAAAGCCAGTGCCATAGCCAATTTGACCATTCTAGCTTGCCAACTGGTGTAATTAATTCTACTATTTGTTGTAAGGGGGGTTTTCATCTTGATTGTTAAGTAGTTCTTAAGACATATTAAGCTGTTATGACAGGGATCCTAGCACAAGGTGTGTCAAAAAAAACAACTTGATTACAAAGGTTAATAAAAATCAAACATACAAAGGGCATTCAAAAAGTAATGCACTCAAAAGCATTGTTCGTACAGGATTTTACCAATCTTCTTTATATTTGGCACAAACATGATAGGACACACCTTTTTGCGATTGTTATATGTTTTTCTTCTATTTTCAGATTTTTAAAGCTTAAACTAGATTTAGAAATGGCTGCCCCTTTTGAAGCTCGTCAGAAGCAAAGAGCCGTAACCGAATTCCTTGTTGCAGAGGGAGAAACCTCTCTGAAGATTCACAACCGGCTGAAAAATGTCTACAAGGATAATACCATTGACTACAGTGATGTAAAAAGATGGGTACAGCGATTTAAAAAAAGTACTGAAGACCATGAAGAGGTGGGTAAAGCCACGTAGTGATTGCCCATCAACCTCTGTCAATCGTGACAACAAAACTTATGCTGATGAGTAGATAAGAACTGACAGGCACATTACTGTCGAGGAGCTGGCATCCAAGCTTGATGTAAGCATAGGCAGTGCCCATTCAATCATGGCGTCCCTTGGGTATTCAGAAGTGTGTGCCCGCTGGGTACCCAGACAGCTGACAGAGGACCACAAGACTGAAAGAGGTTGCTGCTGCACTCAGCTTCTGGAACATCACCAGGGAGACCCTACCTTTCTGGAAAGAATCATTACTGGAGATGAAACATGGGTATACCATTTTGAACCTGAATCTAAAAGGAGATCAATGGAATGGCGTCACCCAAATTCACCAAGGACCAAAAAGTTCAAGGCCCAAAAGTCTGCTGGCAAAATTATGGCCACCGTTTTTTGGGATTCTCAAGGTGTAATCCTTGTGGATTTTTTGCTGAAAGGGGAAACCATTACCTCTGAGGTATACATTGAGACTCTTAGGAAGCTCAAAGCAGAAAATTGACGTGTTTGTCCCGACTTGGACATGGCAAATGTGCTCCTCCAGCATGACAATGCACGTCCTCACACAAGCATCAGGACCATGGAGGCCATCACTTCATTTGGATGGACTGTGATACCACATCCGCCATATTCTCCTGATTTGGCACCGTCAGACTACCACCTCTTTGGTCCAATGAAAGAAGGACTCCAGGGCAACTGATATGATAATGACAATGAAGTGAAAACTGCTGTCTTGAATTGGCTTAGACATCAACTGGCTGAGTTCTACAACACTGGTATGCATGCTCTCGTTCATAGGTGGACTGTAGCTCTTGAGAGAGGTGGAGACTATGTGGAGAAGTAAAAATGTAATCCTCACACTTGTACCTTTCTTTTGATGTATAATACATGTTGCTACTATAATTTGTTTGTACATAATAAAGTTGGGTGCATTACTTTTTGAATACCCCTCATACAAACATACGAAACAAAAAATTAAAAATTTTCTGAAAGCATATTAAATGCGTTGTTTTAGTTTCAGATTATTGAAATTTTAGTTAAAACTGTTAGTGATGATACAAGTTTGTTAAAAATTGCACAAAAATGTCCTTTATGGCCTGGAGTGGAGTGTATTGTGCTTTTGTTATTGAAGAGTTTCTTAAATATAGTGAATCAGTCAGAGTAATGCAACATTCCTTTCATTTTTGTTGTTAAAGAGTTTCTTAAATATAGTGAATCAGTCAGAGTAATGCAACATTTCTTTCAAAAGCACTTTTTGGTAAGGTGTCATGATCCCAAACCAACAGGAAAAACAATACACTGGTGGGTTACTTTTTTTTCAACAAACATCATCAACTTTAAAGAGCAAAAGTCCTGGTTATTCAAGGACCAGCACAGAATCAGAGTGTGTTACAGCTGTGGCAGCTTCAGTTCAGCAATCTCCCAGACGTTCTCTACAAAAACATGTACCTACCTTACACATGTTTTATTCAAGTGTCTGCAGAGTGTTACACCGATCGCTTTATATACACCCCTACAAAATAATGGTCATACAAAAGGTTAGTGAAAATGACTATGAAACTTAAAAAACTTTTGAGTGTCGTGACATTCTCCAAGCCATTCTCCAACAATTTGTTTTAATCTGCAGTGAAAGTTAATAAACAAAACTTTTGCTATTGGTCAGACTCCTCATCAACTTCAGGAATGACCACTCCATAGCCCAAAAGTTATTGTCTGGTGTCCCATGGGTAATTTTGGTGTCTGGGGCCCTCAATTTTTTTGAGAAGGTGCTACAGTAACCATTACATCCGTCTTTATTGTAAAATGCTCAAGAGGTTTCTTTGTCCAAAAGTTATTTGGTTACTTGTTGATGATGATCCAGATGATGTATGGTTGCAACAAGATGGTGCCACATCACATACCTCTTGACCTTCACCTGGAATCCTCTGTAATATGTTTCCAGGTTATCTTGTTTCTCAGGAATATGACATCAAGTGGCCTCCATGTTCTCTGAATTTAACTCCCCCTGATTTTTTCCTATGGGGGCCCATCAAATCACAAATGTATCAACATCAACTCGCAAATTAAGAACTAAAGACAGCAATGACTTATGAAATTAATGCTATTCCACAGAATACAGTTGAAAGAGCAATGGTAAACTTCTGAGAAAGGCTTCAAAACTGCATCAACATTGATGGTTGCAACCAAAGTGACACAATTTTTAAAACTATCAGAATCAAAATGACATTGTATGTGCTTTTAGAAAAGACAATGCATTTGCATTGATAAATCAATATATCTATGCATTTGCAAAAATTTTTTTCTCTTGATTGTTCCACATAGTTAGAGTAGTCAGAGCATCAACTTAACACATATTGCAATTGTTTGCAAAATTTTGTTAATTAACAACAAAGCAGTCAATGCACTGCAGTAACATTATCTAAATCATGGAGGTTTACTAGTCACCACTTTTCAGGGTGGTCAAAAGCAAAAACTGACACAATGACATAGTGGTTAGAGCCATAGGTGGTACAGCAAGCTTGTTTGTTGGGAACTTGGGCAAAACACTTAACAGAATGCCTCCATCTCTGTGTGGCAGGGCATGCAGTGTGCTCGTCGTGGTGGCCCAGTCTAACTGAAGACTAGCAAAAAAGCAAATGAGAATCTCATGATCCGAGAAGCTTCTCCAAAAATGTAAAGTTTTTGGCCATACAAAGAAGAGCAAAAAAACCATTTTCCTCCAAATCTACCAAAATAAATTTTGTGTATCAGCAATTAGCATTCAATTTATAATAAAATGTCAAACTTTAATTTATGTACTACTGACTCAATTAGAAGGAAGTCATAAGCAAAAAGAGGGATAACAACTCAATTCACCAAAATTCTTTTGTTAGATTTTTGTGAATTTGCAATAACCAGCTAGCATATAGCAGAAATGCCAAGCTTGCATCCATTCACGACCCCATTTAACCCTTTCAATACCGATTTGTTTTGATATCCCAATGCTCGCAAATTTCACTTAAAACTTTTCAAATGGATGACATATATCAATTTTTTAACGAATTCGAAAAAAATTTTTATTCTTTGTTTCTTTTTTTAATTGGGACAAATTTGTCCCAACGGTATTGAATCCTGGGATAAATTTGTCCCAACGGTGCTGTTACTAGCAAAACACCTAAAAATTACTGTACCACAAACAGCAATCTAAATACCGTGGGACATATTTGTCCCAAGTTACAATACCGTTGGGACAAATATGTCCCAAACATTAGAAATTATTCAATACTTTAGTCACACAGATCTTTTTCATGTATTATTGCAATCTCAAGGTGTCTGACAACTTTTTATTTCCTTTTCTAAGTAAAATTAGGAATTAATTTTGCCTTTATAACTGCAAAAACTAGAATTTTACTCGAGATCTCACATACTTGCTTTTTTAACCTTTTACTATCTGCCTGTAATCACGTGACTGAAGCATTAAACACGTGGGCGGATGAATATATAATCCGCTGATTGCAGCAAAATACCGATTTGTCCCATCCCAGTGCATTTTTAATGAAAAAACTGTGCTTTGGTACTGTGATGCAATATCTTGGGACATATATGTCCCGACGGTATTGAAAGGGTTAAGGAAGATATTAAAAGAGCCATTGCCTTCAATTCACCAAAATCGTTGGTTAGATTTGGTGACTTGGTGATGATTACTTTGTATTTAATAACAACACACCGCGCTGATGTACAACTGATTCCATTTTTAAGAAATCATACTGAATCTTTGTGTCTACTCCCTTAATCCACCCACTATCATCAAAATTTCTAAATTTGAAATAAGCAATCTGCATTGAATAATAGTTACAAAAAATTATTTGCATACAAACGTCTCCATTTTGGTTTAATCTACAAAAATGGGGTCTGGCTCCTCTCTGTCTACTGCTATTTTTGTTGAGTTACCAATTGCAACATGTTTAAGAAAATTTTGCATCAAATAATCCCCTGATTGAGGCCATATTAACACTTTGAGTGCCATGCTGAGCATTTCCTTGCCATTTCGTTTCAAAGCTTGAAAAAGAATGAAATATTTTCTAAACACCCACTGAAAATCAGCCAGACATTTGCAGTATGGCATGCACACACATGCAGACATGCTCACACTATCGTGGAATCATAAATGAAGTAAATCTACATCAAATCCAGCGATTCAGCAGTCAACCGATGGGTTTTAACAATTGACGTAATATTACATCAAAAAACAAACAACATAATATTATGTTGTAAAGCACTCAAAGTGTTACATCATTGGGGTTGCTAGCCTCTTAGTCTAGAAAATATATTTGTTGGATTTTGTGAATATGCATTCATCTGAGTGTGTTACAAAAAAAAATAATACAATTTCCTTCATATATTTATGGCCTTATTTTCTAGGGATTATACTACATCTTTGGGAATGGCTACACAAATCCACCTTGTTTAAACGCTTAAACAAAAGAAATTTGTGAAAATGGAGACAAACTGTTGTTTCCAGTATTCAAACTTGTTGTACTAATGAGGTCATTTAAATGTCACTGGCTATGCTGCTATAATGTGTAGCAAGTTCTGTTAAAAAACTGCTATTTGTAAAACATTTATCACGCGTTTTAGTATAAAACAATTTAGCTATTGTAAAAATACCAAAATTTAATTTAACGTGAGACAATAACTATTGGTGACAATTTTTCACTGCTATATTTCTATGTTACCTAAAGCAGCTCAACAAGGTGATTACAAGATCTCATGTCATAAAATTAGTTAAAACAACATCCATCGTACAGTGACTCTGTTTCAACTTATGATGTTTCTTCAGTGCAGTTGGTGACCGACAAGAAGCTAGAGGCTTTTAATAAAGCATAGCTAAGACCATCACACTTGTGGGACCTATACTAGGTCCACTGTAGTGGATGGTCCGTCAGTATTTTGTGAAGCCATATCACTCGTAAATGAGTGGCAGTTGTCGCAGGTGCACAAGTCTAACAGCTGCTAGAACAATACTGTTGTCATAGACCAGTGGTCACAAGCTCTTATAGTAATGAAAAGGCTAACGATGCTCTTAGCAAACTGCAGATAGTGATGCTATTTTGACCAGTGAGGTCTCTTCAGTGCAGTTAGTAACTGATTGTTATATAATTTATTATGTGTTTTTTGTGAAATCATTTACGTTGAAATTCTTTTGAATAATAAAATTGTTTTATACTGCTGTTAACTTGAATAAAATTTATAAAACCTGAAATTTTCTGGAAGCTAGCAATAATCTTAGCATGCATTACTACCTTACTTACCATATACCACATATCATTCCACAAAGGATCATTTGCATGATAAAATGACAATGGGTGAACAGAATCACGTTTTTGTCGAGAGAGTATTTTCAATCTTTCAACATATCGTACCTGTAAATAATGTTGCTAACTTGTCAGTAACTACCACAAAAGTAGTTGATGGAACAACTAATACAGAGAGCTCCATAAACAGTCAATATCACCAAAAAATTTTAAGACCATACGTAGCTAATATTTGTAGCCTTGTCAATGAGTAATTATATATGATTTAGTTATTGCATTAATCTGGTTCTAGTGATGTAAATGCCCTGATGAGATCTTATAAATCAAAACAGGCACACTAGCATCTGTCAAAGAGTGCTATGTGTTTTTTCTATGAAGCAAAACCTATTCACAAACTCTAAAATTTTTATATCAAAAGTTTATAAATCTCTTCAATTTGTTTTATTTGCTGTCAAATACCATTATCAGGTGATTTTAACAAAACAAAATTACAAAGATCTTACATAGGTAAAATATACTTTTTTATGACAAAGGTTCTTGGAACATGCTTGTTGTATAGAGAACAGGCTCTTGCAGACATCCATCTCTAGTTTTAGGACATGAGCAGTTTCACAAAATCTCCAAAAGTTGTAGTTGAAAACATATCCAGGTTTTCAAAAGTTGCCTCTTGTGACATGCTGGGTGAACACTTTCACTATTCAACCCTGGTGAAGCATGGGGAGGAATTGCATTAAAAAAAAGATGCCATCAAAAGAACAAAATGGAGCAATCCTATTGATAAACTTTCACCAAACATTAGATAAATCCAATCACATCCATTAACAGAGGCAAAACCAGAATTAAAAAACTGCATCTTCCTTATTACATAAATACGTTTCTAACTTCTCAATATAGCTCTTTTGGTGAAATTGAAAGTTAAAATCATCTTTATTTGGATTTAAAATCTACATAAAATTCATAAAAACTCAACGTTTCAAAACACTAAAATCAGTTTTTCTTCATCAGGAGTAACTAAAGTTCAAACACAAACAATGATTACATAATCAACAGAATGAAGAGAAAAAGAAAATTATGGCAATAAACAAGTGCAGCAGTGACAACTGGCGGTCAAAAATTTATAAATTTGTACAATTCAAGATAAAAACTGTTCATTTTGTTGTTAAAAAAATACCTAGAGCAAGATGACAAATTATCATTTTTAGATGTCCTAGTCATGCAAACGCAGGATGGAAAATTGGCCACCAAAGTACACTGAAAAACAACCCACACCAATTGATATTTGAATTACCATTCACCTTACAGCAATGAACAAGAACAAGGTGTTGTGATGAATTTATACAATCGAGCACAGTCGCTCATTACCAAATCAACAGACCAGAAAAAAGAAAAATGATTTCTATCCCATATGCTCATTGAAAATGATTATCCTAAATGGTCCATGCAAAAAACACTGAAAAAAAGAAAAGCTCAAGCTCAAGTTAAATCAAAGCTCTGCAATTTTAACTATTGAAAGTGACTATAAGAAAAGAGAGTTTTTAGAATCATTTTATACACACAAAACTGATTTTTCTTTAACAACAAAATGAACAGTTTTTATTTCCAATTGTACAAATTTATAAATTTTTGACCGCCAGTTGTCACTGCTGCACTTGTTTATTGCCATAATTTTCTTTTTCTCTTCGTTCTGTTGATTATGTAATCATTGTTTATGTTTGAACTTTTGTCACTCCTGATGAAGAAAAACTAATTTTAGTGTTTTGAAACGTTGAGTTTTTATGAATTTTATGTAGATTTTAAATCTAAATAAAGATGATTTTAACTTTCAATTTCACCAAAAGAGCTATATTGAGAAGTGAGAAGATGCGTGGTGACAAAAGCAAAATATAAATACATTTCACCATTTAAAACTTTAGCTAAGGAATAGCATCAATAAACACTAGCTGACAAAATGCACGCAAGACAATATAACCTAGTAGTATGCACATTTTATGTAATGTGAACATTGTATGTAATCTAAACATACACAATAAGACAGTTCCAGGCATTTTCAGTTAATTTCTGGGAGCAAAAGGATTTTCCAATAAAATTTTGAAACTTCATTTGCATTTACATTATTAGAGTGGTGTGCAGTATGTTTGTACTGAAGATATTTTATTTCAAATTTCATATTGCAAAAGCTGTAATAAATTCGTGTATCTTTTTGTCAGCACTGTTCTACATTGCAGACATTGTTTGCAATGACTTTTTGCTGTTAAATCAACCTTTCTAAGTGACGATTGATTTGATCTGCATTTTTCATCCAGCAGACAAAGCTTCTGGCTTTTATAATTATACTAATTTTAATCTTCTGATCTTTGTCACAACTAGCAAATATTTCATCACAAACATAATAAACTGTTGAAAGTCAAATTGAGAAAATGTAATATAAAGTTTAAAATGTTACTAACTTGTGCATTGGTCATAGAAACTGTAGTTATTGCGCATGATGTACATTGGGATGCTCCTTATTTTTTTACTCCTAAAATTATTATGTCTCACTCCCCAAAAAGGTTCCACTTCATCTAAAAACATCCTGTGCAAAATATTTTCGAAAAATATCAACATTTAAAGATTTCTCAAATCCATGGAAATTTCCCCATTATGCATGCCAATTTCATAGCTCACTTGTACTCAGACTAAACAGGTATTTCTATATGAATACATAGAGCTATCAAATGATTGCACTTCTTCACTTATCCCTGATCTCAGTTACACACCCTTGGTGTAGTGGCATAGCCACAGCAAGGGGAGGGTATTAACTCCTTTCCTCTTGAAGAGTGTCCACCTATAGCTTTACAACATTAGGCATTAAAAATTTTGAAATTCACTACTTCCACTAGAAATTAGTAGCAGCATAGACTGTCAGGCTAGAAACTCCTGTTCTACGTGATGTGGATTGGTAAAGTAAATGATTTACACCACTCAACTTTTTATCACACTTATCATTTTCAAAGTTTACAACTTCTTTAAAAAACACAACTTCATGCTTTGGAAAACTGTTTTTCTAATTAAATTATGATGAAATTATAGTTTTCAATTTCTCACCATCCTGTTATGTAGATGAACAATAGTATTAGAGTTCGTACTATTTCTAAACAGAATGTTGCAAAAATGACAGTCAAGTTTATCTGATCACTTAGAAAATACGAACCAGCAGAAATGAAAAAGTGGAAGTAGAGTTGAGGAGAATGGAAGTAGTTCCACCAGAAAACAATATTGCTAGAGTAAGAGGTTCAGAGCAAATAAACCCGTGTGGGTCGTCTTTATCAGAAGGTGTACTGGTAAATTTTTGACATCAAACCAATTTGTAAAATTACCTAAAGCAGTTACATAGCTTAACTAATTGCACTAAATGCAATAAGGCCTTTTTTATTCCTGAAATTTCACCACAAACAAGCCCCTTTTGTGATGTCATTTTTGTATAACTTTATTGTTGTAAAGCAATTTTGTGAAATTCTAACTCTCAATCCATTGGAAATTCATGGCTACTTCACAGTCTGGGTGAGTGATTATAGTTCATTCTCTCTCAGTGCAAGATGCTATATAGAATTCTACTAACAACTGTCAGATGTCAATCAATGTCTGCTGTGCTCATTTTTCATGCATTTGGTTTACCTGTTATTGACACTTATAGTGTACACTATACAGAGATGAGACTAAGAGAATTATGTATTATCATCATTATTGATGGCTGGCAACCTTGAAAAAATGGGCTTTGCCATTTGAGTTAGTTTTTATTTTAGATTCTGGTAGAAAGAGGAAGCACAAAATATAAATTTTTAAATGAGCACATTTCTTCTAGCCAATTTTATTTTATCATACATTGACTTGGTTACTGGAAATACTTATTACATAATTTTGTTTTGTCTTTGCAGATTTAGTTAACAGAATAACGAGTAATACTACTAGAAGCAAAATAAAGCTGTACTTATTAGATTCATGTTGAAAACATCACAGGATCTAAACTTCCATCTAACAGACAAGCTTTGGGATACTTATTTCTTCATCATCAAAGTATGCTTTCCACCAGACAAGCAGTAGCTTTGGCAATAAATAGAATTTTGGCATTCTGGAACAAAGCAAACATTCCAGTCCGAGAAAAGCAGCACTGTGTGAAAAAGCTTGAAACTTTGTTTCATAAATAGCAAAGTCTACAGAGAAATGCAGCCAGGAAATCATCAACACAGTAACTACACAAAAAGACTTCACATATGGCTTGGAAAACCTGTTTGACATTGCTCATGCATATGCATTGAACATGATTACTATCAATGAACACAAACACTTCCTTTTAGCACAGAGAAAAAGGTCGACATGGCAATATAATAATTCAGATGATTCTGCTACTGGCTGTAAGAATTCTGTAGGCACATCCGGCTCTTCTCCACCACCAAAAAAACAAGGGAAAAAAATCATATCAGCTGATCTTGCAACAACTTTGGATTATAAATATATCTCTGATCGTGTAGCAATGTTTATTATTAGTTCAACAGTAAAAAGCCTTAAAACCAGTATTCATGACCTTGCTTTAAATTGGTCAACAACCAGGCAAAGCTGACACCAGCAAGAAAACAGTTGGCTGCAGAAATCCTAAACAACCTTTTCTCCTGCAGAATCTTCGACTGCGCATTGGGTCAAAAAACTTCTTTCCATATTTAACCAGCATTAAGTGTTGATCACTTTGCTATACTAGTTTTTTATCAAGTAGAAACACAGCTTTTTTCCATACCAAAATTGCCATCCAGGTCAGATAAAGCCCAGGTTTTAGCAGTTTTTGACACAATCAAACAGTGAGGCATGGAGAAGAATGTGCAAGCAATGCACTAGCCAAGTCACCATCATATCATGGAGCTTATGGCTGAAGCTGCCTTTAAAAAACCAATACCAACTACTTGTGCACCAGAAGCTCTACTCTTTAAACGTTTCAAGGAAAGTGGGATGGCATAGATCAGTGGTGCACAGACTGTGGAATGCGAGCACATAGATAATTTTATTGAAGACATCAAGTGAACCAACAAAAGCAAATCACATAATAATTATTTAATTTTGGTGTGATGGATGCAATCGTGATCAGCTCTCTAGCAGCTTTTGATAGTCAATGTTGACATTGTTGTTGTTAGCAACTATCAGAGTGTCATTTAGATGCTTGGAATTTCCTTGCTTATTCTTCAGATACTTCATTCTTGAAAACAATGTTTCACATTGGTAAGTTGACCCAAACAATGAAGTGAATTTTACCAACTTGACCAAGTTGGGAAATTGATTTGAAGGAATGTCTTTGAAAAATTCTACCACTTTCTTGGAATCAAATATTCCCTCAAGAGCAATGTCATTTTCAAAATCAATCAGTTCAGCTGGTAATTCAGAAGAAGCATCTGCAATATCTCATGTGAATGGATTAGCAAATATTTCTACTTCATTTTCTTTAGCTCTGATGTCTTGAAACCTTTTTTCAAAATTCTGTTTCAATTCCAATACTTCATTTCCATATTTTTGACAATCCAGATTTGGTCTTGGCCTCTGAGAAAATCATGGAAAGTGAGCAGCTTGAACATTTCTTCAAGATAATTGCAATTGCCACAAGGATAACTTTTGTTGAAATACAATTACATTTCCTTGCAACTCACGAATGAGTTAGTTCTTTCCTTGTAATTCAGATTTAAATCATTCACATGGCTTGTAATATCAACTCCAAATGCTAAATTTGATATCTAATTTTCATCATCTAAATCAGAATAATGCTGACCTTTCATTTACAGAAAAAATTTTATCTCTTTGATGAGATTGTAAAATCGTAAGAGTGTTTTCCCTCTGCTGAATCATCTCACATCTGAAAAATACACAACATCCCCAGATTAACTTTTAATGTCATTCGGAAGATCTTTGAATTGCCTTTGTTTCAATGTATTAGACCTCATATAATCAATAATTTTGACAACAGCATTTATTATATTTTTGAGATCAAGAACTTTGCAGCAAAGATCAGATTTATGAATGATGCAATGGTACCAAATTACTTCATCTGTAGGAAAGTTTAACCTAACAAGGAAATTGAACAATCTGGCAGTGACTCCTACACATTTCCAACCATTGCAAGAGCACCATCACTACACATACCACATAATTTTTTTCAACTCAAGTTTTTACCTTCAACCGTTTCTTTCAAGGCTTCAAAAATATCAATACCTCTGGTTATGTCTTTCAATGAAGTTAAGGCCAACAGTCCTTCAAACACTTCAAATTTTTTGTTAACTCCCCAGTTGAATACTGCGACTAAGCTGTGTCACTTACATCAGTGCTTTCATCAATAGCCAAAGAATAAAATTCAAGATCAACACACACTTTTGAAATTTCATTTTGAATTTGAGTAGAGCTTTCTTTAATTTTTCTTGCTACAGTAATTCTGGATAAATTGATTTTTTTCAATATGGTCACTTTTTCTGGACTTGCATTTTTACAAAAAATTGCAATTGCATCCTTATTGTTGTCTTCATCTTGGAAAGGTTTCATTCGTTTGGCAATCAGCTCAGATATTTCATAACTAAATTTTGACTCAATTTTGTTTTCACTATCACACTTATTGAAAATGTTTCTTGGCTTTTTTAGTGCAGTCAATGAATTTAATTTTCTCTTCCTTTGATCAGTAAGATCTATGATCAATTTTGATCACTTTTCTTTGATCATCAAGCAATAACATGGATGACTAGTGAAGGCTTTCAAAATGTCTTTTCAAATTGTATTCTTTGGTTGCTCCAACAGTCTTGTGACAGATAAGACACAATGGCTTCTCATTTGAATCAATAAAAGAAGTATCGCTGAGTTCACAAATTATTGAATTATTAAAAACAAAACAGTTACTAAATCCTTGCCAAAGTTTTTCTTTATAAATCGGGTTATGCATGCAACTTATTATATCAATTCTTTCTTTGTGGCCCCAAATGGATTCTGAAAGATAAACATGGCCCACAAGTCAAAAAGTTTGTGCACCACTGGCACAGACGAAGAAAGCTATGAAAATTCTTTCACTGATGAAAAAGCTGCAGAAGACATCGAAGATATTAAGGATGATCATATTCCGATCAAAAATAACAGTATTGGTCAAGGAAAAGCAACTTCATAATGACTTTCAGAAAGTGATGAAAATAACATTGATATATCTTGAAGATAGCACACAGAGACAAGCAGGTTTCAGAGCACCAGGTGCATGCTATCATGCAGTGGAAGGTAAAGTTAATTTTGCCTGACATGCAGTGAACAAAAGGTTTTCCATCACCTACATGTCTTTTTTACATGCATTCACATCAATTGAATTCCAGTGCCTCTGGCTGTAGAAGCTCCTAATAATGATTTCTGTTTATACTAAGACTTGGAAGCATTCAAAACCATTAACAAAGGTATTGCAAAATTAAAAATGGAAAGATGGATTGTCATTCATTCTATCTTCCAGAAGAGCTTGCTGCTCTTTCCCTTTTTGATGATAACATGGCAGCAAGCATCAAAGAAGAAATAGCAGAAACAATAAGGGTAAATGGAGATGAAAATATAAAAGCACCTCAGAAAAAAGTCAGAATTGCATTTACCAACATGAAAACTACATCCTTGTTTGAATCAATTCCATCACTGTCAGAAATGTTAAAAAATCGTGATTTAAGCAGTTTATGAAAACTAGGCAAAATAAATTTGCAAACCTAGAAAACGTTTATGATGTAATAGTAATCAAAGAGTATAGTTCACCTAAAATAGTATTTATTGCATCACAAACGACCACCAAAGCAACAGAAACACACGGTGTCCCAAAAAATGTATACATACTATATCCACTTGTTACAAGAATTTGTTATACCATGCTGACAAGAACAATTTTGAGATGCCAAGTTTTACTTTTAGCAAGATGGTGCACCTCCCCCTTTCATCGTGATGTGAGAAATCTGGATAAAAATATGCAAAACAGATGGCTTGGAGGAAGAGGTACAGTTGAATACCCATCTAGTTTACCAGATTTGACACCTGAATAGCTTTGTGTGAGGGTTTCTAAAAAACAGTTTATAGCAGAAAACCTGAAACAATTACTAAAATGAGAGCAGCAATTGAAAAAGAATGTGCTCCAATACTGGAGGAAATGTTGCTGGACATTTCTAGGTCCATTTCTTCAAGATACTAAAAAGCGTATTAAACGGAATGGCAACCAGTTTTAGCACTTATGTGAGCTCATCATTAGGGAAACATTGTAAAATGGCCCCAAGTATCTTTTACCTTATAAAAAGTTAATTTAATACGTTTTGTATATTTTACTCCCAATTATTTAAATGTGTATTCTTTCTCTTGTATCAATTTATCTACAAGTCAAAATCAATTACTTGATTAAGTTATAACGATTCAAAGAGTGTATACATTTTTTTGGAACACCATGTAGTATGTTTTCTTGAGGACTTGAAAATGGTAATCACTAACTCTTTTGCTTCCATGATCATCAATTGATGACCTCGTGTTTTCAGCGTTTTCCTCAAGTTTTTTACCAAAGTTACAAAATCAGTTTACTAAAAATTGGATTTGTGACTTTATTTCTCATCTGATTTTCATAAAATTTTCAAAAGATCACGCTTAATTCCTCATGCATCGAAAGATGTAAACTTTGTGCCCTAATTCTCTGATTTTCT
The DNA here is from genome assembly GCA_963675345.1 of Trididemnum clinides. NCBI lineage: Eukaryota > Metazoa > Chordata > Ascidiacea > Aplousobranchia > Didemnidae > Trididemnum > Trididemnum clinides. The sequence goes on from OY776297.1 coordinate 35,937,195, forward strand.
TACCTAAAATAGGTTAAAAAGACCAAGAACCCAGATGCAGATGACAAAAATTGCCAAATTCTCAGCAAGAGTCTACTACCTTGAAATCAAATTGAGATTACATGTTTTCCAGAAAAGCAAACCTTTTATCATTAACACAGTCTGAAGACTGCCCTTTTGGAGCATCATTTGACAAAATTCTAAGAAATAATGATAAAATTTACCTATTAAAATTTTCAAATCTTCTAGGGGTCTCAAAACCCCCCAAACAAATTTGTATGGTAAGTAGAAAAAGTAGATTTACTTTTTTAAAAATATGATATGTTGCTAAATACCGGTATCATTTGAAAGCTTAAGAAATTTGCTTTCCAGCAATATATAACTTTAAATAGTCTAGGCTAAGCAATATATGATATTTACTGATCAAAATTGAGTACTGTACATCATATCAGCTCAAAACCCAAAAAAATTTTTGACTTGCCTTCACTAAATTAGAATTTTTAGAAAAACTACATCCTTTAAAAAGATAAAATAAATTGCAAATATTTTATCACTAAAACCGTCATTTTGTATCCAGTTTCCAAGGAGACAGAAACTAAAATACAAATTTAAAAACTAGCAGAAGTTTGGCTTCTCTAAACCAAAGTTTGCTGTATCCCCCTTGTTTCTCAACCAATGGCAAGGGTGTAAGAAAACTTGTGTTTCATTGTTAGTGACAACGTATTCTATTTAAACTTGACATTTTCTGAATCTTGAAGAAATTCCCTTTTCAAAAATACTTGATGTTACATGGTTTAGGCTAACCTCCAGCAGATAGTGACTGATCATATTGTAGGTACTAAATTTAACTAACAAAATTTAGTACCAGTTGGTACCAGTCAAAAAATAAGTTATGGACCTCAGAAAGTTGCAAATCGTAGAAAACCTAGGCTTTTAGGTAAGTTTTGACTGATATATCTTGAAAGCTTATTTCCTTAGCATCATCTAGCGATCATTTCTAAAAAAATTGGTAGAAGAATAAAGTCTGTGATCTTTGAGGTAAGGGTACTTTAACTTTGAAGACAACTCAGTACCTATTGGGGGGTAATTAGCATAAAAATTTTTTTAATTTTTTTATATTAGAAATCTTCAAGAAATGGAGATTTTAACAATATATAACACTTGATGTAGAAGTAAACAGATGAGTAATGATTTAGAAATAAACTTGGGGTATATCATTATGACAAATTATGAGTTTTTCACACTGCTAACTTGCAGACATTTTTTGCTATTTACTTGGGCACAAAAGAGTTAAGGTTCAGTCTATTTTGGTAGCAGTGTAGCTGTGAGTATATCGGCAGTAGTCTTTTTGACATCATGATGTTATGTCTAAAAAAAGAAGTGCCATTCTGACATTGAACAAGCACATCAATAAGTCACAGCATGAAATTTCTGCCATCATAGGTGTGAACCAGTCAATAGTGAACCGAATATTGAAGCGAATTCAAGCCCAAGGAACATCCAGCCCACAGTGGAAAAGAAAGTGTGGAAGAAAAAGTAAGATGAGGAGTGAAGCAGCACTGATTAAAGAAAGTAAAAATTATCCAAGATGAGTCATGTGCTGAAACAGTCATTAGATAAGGCTTGCATAAACATCAGTGCCTCCATGATCAATAAGAGGTTGCTGGATAATGACTGACCAGCGAGGAGACTGGTGAAAAGACAACTGCTGACCAACGTGTCAAAAAAAAGGCACACCTAGGCACTGCAGCAAAAAAGCTAAAGAAAAGTTATGTTTGGCAACAACAGCCACTTCTTTGTCCAGAGGCAGAAAAGTCAGCATGTTCATCATTTGAAGAGAGAATCAGTCACTAGAGACGACATTGAACAACATGTAAAACATCCTGAAAAAATGTTTTGAGGTTGCTTCTCATATTTTGGTGTTGATCTCCTTTCACGTGTAGAGGGCACAATGCGATCACCCCAATGCATCAAAGTTTTGAAGAACAGGCTGCTCCCAGAAATAAAAAAAAAAGTTACCCAATGATTCTGGGGTCTTTTAACAGAACCTTGCCCCCTGCCACAAGTCCAATACGGTGCTAAATTTTTTCAAGAAAAACAAGCTGCCAATGTTGAATTGGCCTGAAAATTCTCCGGGTCGGAATCCAAACAAAAATCTCTGGTCAATCATCAAATCAAGATTTCGAGAAATAAACTGCATAATCAAGACAAAGAAGATGACTCAAAAATCAGCAACAACTGCCAAAACTTGATCAACCCCATGCCAAATAGAGTGCAAGAAGCTTTGAAAAATAAGAGAGGTTACACAAAATACTAATTTTGTGAGAACATTGTTCTTAACTTCTGAATCGCTTGTTTAGTTGACATTTATTGTGTTCTGTAGCTGATGATACAATTATTTCAAACCATGGTGTAAAACATAATCTTCATTTGCTAGCACCTATACTAAGTTTTTTTTAAACTCAAAACTTCCACATTTTTTCATCTAATTTCAAAAGTCAAAATGGAAAGAAGTAGAGATTACCACAATGCTCAAGAAGTATGTTAGTCTATATCTGTGACCAATGATCAACCAGAAAGAGCTATTGGACTTATTCCACACTTTTCTGGATGACAATTCAGGATGACAAACTACAGCACCTTCTTCAAACCATTTCACAACATCAAATACACATCCTTGATCCACTTAAAATCTTTTGCCATGGCATTTTGTGATTTTTGTGCAACTGACTAACTAATAACTGTTTGCTGTTTTAAAATACACTTTACACTGGTTGTAGCTCAGTATTATTCATACGGAAATGCCAATGAAAACAATTCCAAAAACTTGTCTTGCATTTGAAAACACTCTAGTAAAACAACATCTTATAGAAGCATGTTGTGAGTATTTTTAAAGACCTTACTATAATCTTTTTGAAAAATATCTTACACAATGTGCTTTTGTGGTAAAAGAAAGTCATTTGGAGAATGAGACTTAAAAAATTAACAAAAAAAATTTTAACCCCAAATAAGGACCACCCTAATGTACACTACTGTTCACTGGAAATAATCATTTTAAGTTTACACAATTACTAATTTTAAAAAGTGGTAACACCTTATGAAAAAACAGTGAATGGATTTGCAACACTTTTTTGACTATATTCTAATCAGTCATGTGGAAAACACTAAAAAAAATGAAATCTAGAAATGAGCTGAGTAAGCAAGTCAATTATGAAATCATTCGAAGGAAAAAATTACAGTCTTAGGAAGTACAATGCTGCCATGTACTAAAAATTTATCAAAGTTTATTTCATTTAGCTGTGGTACTTAGGAACATGTCAAAACTTGCAAAACTCCCATTTCACCTTGTTGTAGAGCTATAATCCAACCTTTTAGAGCTGTTTTCCTAGCAATCAACTAATTGTACATGAAAAATAAAAGTAAATTTAGCAGCAACTTAAGATACCAGTGACAAAAAGGTTCTAGTGTTTCAAAGTATTTTATGAAAACAAATCTAACTGCTACTTTCAGCAAATGTTCATCCCCAAAGCTCCATAACTCAATAATATTCCATCTTAATCTTCAATAAACAAAAATTTTACCCTTGTTATGAAATAAATATTTTTGATTTCTCCAACAATATAATAACATATGGGACAAGGCATCACCTGCATGCTAACTACATAAAACCTGACAGAGAAAATGAAATGTTAATAAAAAACATTAACCACTGACCGTCAAAGCGCGGCATATGCTGTGCTTCGTTGCCTTGCCACAGCAATGAAGCACGTGATATCATGCAAAATTTTACTGCCGCTTCAACGGAAAGCGTAATATCACGCGAATGTTTTGCTGCCAGTGCGGAAACCGTATGTAAACAGCAATGAAATTTATTGCAGTTAATCCTTTTGCGGTCCACCAAGCAAAACTCATCATTCAAAATGAGTTACAAAATTTTTTTCAAAAAGTTTATTAAAAAAACGATTTGTGACTTTATTTCTCATCCGATTTTTATAAAATTTTCAAAAGATCACGCTTATTTCCTCACGCATCGGAAGATGTATAATTTGTGCCCTAATTCTTGGATTTTCATGCCGAAAAAGGGTTAAAAAGACCAAGAACCCAGTTGTAGACAACAAAAATTGCAAAATTCTCAGCAGACACGTGCAAGAGCCAACTACCTTGAATTCAAATCAAGATACCTGGTTTACCACGAAACCAAACCCTTTATCATTGACACAATCTGAAAACTACTCTTTTGGGGCATCATTTGACAAAATTTCAAGCAATAATGATAAAATTTACCTATTCAAATTTTTTAATTTTTTAGGGCTCTCAAAACCCCCCCAAACAAATTTGTAGGGTAAGTAAAAAAAGTAGATTTAGTGCACAAAAAATATGATATGTTGCTAAATACCGATCTCCTTTAAAAGCTTAGGAAATTTGATTTTCAGCAATATATAACTTTTAATAGTTTAGGCTAAGCAATATATGATATTTACTGATCAAAAATGGGTACTGTACATCATGTCAGTTCAAACCCCCCAAAATTGTTTGACTTACCTTTACTAAATTATAATTTAAAAAAAACTACACCCTTTAAAAAAATAAAATAAATTGCAAATACTTCACCACTAAAGTCGTCATTTTGCATCAAGTTTCCAAGGAGACAAAAACTGAAATACAAGTTTAACAGCTAGTAGAAGTTTAGCTTCTCTAAATCAAAGTTTGTTGTATCCCCCTTGTTTCTCAACACATGGGAGGGGTGTAAATAAGTTGCTGTTTCATTGTTAGTGACAGCATATTCTATTTAAACTTGATATTTTTTGAATCTTCAAGAAATTTCCTGTTCAAAAATACTTAATGTTACATGGTTTAGGCTAACCTGTAGCAGATAATAACTGATCTTATTTTAGATACTACATTTGACAAACAAAATTTGGTACCGGTCAGTACCGGTTAACAAAAAAGTCATGGGTCTCGGAAAGTAGCAAACTGTAGAAAACCTAGGCTTTTTCGTAAGTTTTGACTGATGTACCTTGAAAGCTTATGTCCTCAGCATCATCTAGCGACCATTTCTAAAAAAATTGGTAGAAAAATAAAATCTGTAGTAATCTTTGAGGTAAGGGTACTCTAACTTTGAAGACAACTCAGCACCTGTTGGGGGGGGGGACTAATTTGCTTATTCAAAAAAAAAATTTTTTTGTGTTTATTATATTTGAAATCCTCAAGAAATAGAGATTTCAACGATATATCACACTTGATGTAGAAGTATGAAATGAAGTGGCATACTTTGTGCAAAATAAAATGAAGTGGCATACTTTGTGCAAAATGATGACGACGGCTATAGCCGTCATGGACCGCGAAAGGGTTAAAGGTTGGGAAAGCTCTTAGTTTAACTCTTTTGTTCCCGTGAAGCAGTTCTGAAATTCTTTGTACCAGATGCAAAAAAACAGCTAATTTGCATAAAAAAACATTAATCATGTTTACTTTTATCATTCACTGGTTTTAAGCCATTGGCTATTATATCAATTATGCTATATCGCTGAAAAGGACATTTCATCCCAGTTAGCGTGATGTGCATTCTAAAAACAATGCCTTGTGACTCAAAATGAAACAAAAACATCTTTACCCCCTTCATTTTTTGGTGAGGGAAACCAATGTCCCCCAAGTTCAAAAGGTATTACAGGCCTCGCGTGTGGATAAATTTTTTTGAAAATGGCCACTAGATGATGTAAAAGAATTATACTTTTAAGATAAAATGTCAAAAATTACCAAACGACAAATTTTTTGTACTATTTTCAATTTTTTTTGAAGCCCAGCAGCCAAATTTTTGGCCTTTTTGGGGGTCCTGGAATCTACTGCAACTACCCTTTTCATCAGTTGTTACATAATAACTCTTTGCTTATACCACCTAATATTGCCTATCTTTGAAAAGACATGTCATTCCTGATTCAAATGATATGCAGTTTAAATAGATTATTTTGTTGCTTAAGATGAAACATAAGCTACTCTTTCCCTTCCCCTTTTTGCTGGGAGAAAGCTAATTTTGATTAATTATAGCCCACCTGTCAAAGTAAATAAAAAGTGCTTTGTTTGCATTTTCTCCTTGGTAACTTGATACCATGTGACAAAAGAACTGTGCTATTTAATAAAAATGTTTTAAGGTTTTTAAAAGGGGTGTTTTCTTCGCAATTTGCAACTTTATGAGGTCTAGCACCAAAATTGGGGGGGTTTTTGGCCGGTATCGAAGATAATTTAGGGTTTATCATGTAGGCTAGCCTTTTTACCAATCAAAACTTAGCCTAAAATATGTATTATAATATATTTTTAAAAAGAAAATTTCTTCAACTTTCAGATAATATACAACTTAAAACTAATATCTTATTGACAAAGATGAAGCAGGACCATTTTTACACCCCTTCTTTTTTGTTGGAGGAACCAGATTATCACCCGGAGTACCCTACCTTGCAAAATCTATAAAAAGTGTTTGATGTACACCAGCTCCGTGGAAACTTGATACAGGGCACAAAAATGAGTTATGTAAACGCATAAACATGATTTCAAATTTGAAAAGAGAGTACTTTTTGTGTGATTTGCATTTTCTGAGGTCCAGCTATCAAATTTTGAGTGTTTTGGGCCAGTATTAAAGATAACTATAGGTATCATGCTTCATCAATCATTATAGAATAACTCTTAACCTAAACCTTGCAACAATATATATTTTTGGAAAGGAAATTTTTTAAACTTTCAGATGATATGTAGTTTGAGAGGAAAATTTTGTTGCTAAAGATGGTACAGGACCATGTTGATTTCCCTACCTTTTTTGTAAGGGGGATCACCAAGTTTTTTGCTTTCAATGTTTTTGGAGTCGGCTACATATCAAAAATTCCACAGACTTCATTTTTTGATCAATCTTTCTGAAAATTTGGATACAGACAGCTAAATAACCATGGATATCAGGAAAAATAGCCAAAATGTACCAAAAGAATTAGTTTTTCTACAAATTGCACTTTTGTGAAGCTTAAAAATCCAAATTTTCAATGTTTTTCACCGGTACTGAAAACAGATTAGGCCTACAAAATTTTCCAATTTCATCAGTTAGGCCTACAAAATTTCTAATAACTCTTAACCTGAACCATGCAACAATATATATTTTTGAAAAGGAAATTTCTTGAACATTTTGATAATATGTAGTTTGGGATAAAAATTTTGTTACTAAAAATGATACAGGACCATGTTGACCCCCCCTTTTTTGGTGTAGAAATTACCAATTTCTTTGCTTGGTGTCGGGTATCTATCAAAAATTCCACAGACTTCATCTTTTTGATCAATCTTTTTGAAAACTTAGATACAGACAGCTAACCATGGATATCAGGAAAAATAGCCAAAATGTACCAAAAGAATTAGTTTTTCTACAAATTGCAATTTTGTAAAGCTTAAAAGCAATTTTAAAATTTTACAAAACACATGCCGTTGCCGGGGCTTGAACGTATAATAAAAATTCTGGCAGGAAGTGGTTAAGCAATGTCATTAAAGCCTAATTGTTAAAATGATATAGTGCAATGTCATTGATCTAAAAGGATAATGGCAAATGTGTCAGCAGACTTTTCTCAAGAATCTGATGAAGAAACCATGCAAGTTACAATCCTTGTGCAAGCTGCTGCTCCACCATCCTATCTCAGTTTGAGAGGCGTAAGGCTAAAGATGTGATGTATATACGAGGTGCATTCAATAAGTTTCCAGACTTTTTTTGTACAGGCATTTATAATTGCCGTAAACTCGAGATATTTCAGTATGTTGTTACTATACTCCTTATGAGATGATTGACCAATTTTTTCTTGTTTAGGTGCAAATTTATAGCTACAGTAGGAATTAGAGTACACCTTACTAAATCCTGATTGTCACAGCTGGTGAATTTCAAAAATGCAATCTGGACGTGAGGACACATTAGAAGAATGATATGCGATCAAATTCTGTTTTAAACTTGGAAAAACTGCCACGGAAACGTATGGTATGCTTCAGACTGCTTATGGACCATCTTGCATGAATCGATCATCAGTTTTTCAGTGGCACAAGAGATTCAAGGAAGGCAGGGAGTCCGTGAGGGATGATGAGAGATGTGGGAGGAGTAGGGAAGTCAGAACATCAGAGATGATTGGCCAAATAAACGATTTCATGAATAGGGACCGTCGTGTTTCTATAGAGACACTAAGCGCACACTATAGAGACACTAATATCAGTGTGGGAGCTGTACACATAATCATTCGTGAGGAACTGAAGATGCGGAAGATTTGCACGAAGTTCGTCCCAAGAGTGCTCCGGGAAGATCAGAGAGAAAGACGTTGCAATGACAGCAAGGAGATGGTCGAGCTTATTAATTCAGATCCCCAAGTTCTTGATGCCCTGGTAACCTGCGATGAAAGCTGGATCTATTGTTACGACCCAGAGACCAAGAGACAGAGTTCCCAGTGGAAGCATGCTGGATCTCCCAGACCCAAGAAGGCCAGACAGAGCAAGTTCACCCAGAAACTCATGATGATCCCTTTTTTTGACAGCATGGGCATAATCTACATTCACTGGGTTCCCACTGGAATCACAGTCAACAAGGAGTACTATATTGAAGTTTTAAGGGAGTTCAGGAAGAGATTCCATCAGAAGAGGCCAGAACTCTTCGAATCAGGTCAGTGGCGTTTCCATCAGGACAATGTCCCAGTCCACAACTCCATCCTCGTCACAGACTATTTGACCCAGATGGGCATCAAGACAGTTCCCCATCCTCCCTACAGCCCAGACCTTGCTCCCTGCGACTTTTGGCTATTCCCAAAGCTCAAGGAAAACCTCAGAGGCAATCGTTATTCCACAATTGAGGACATGAAAGAGGCTGTGACGAGGGTCCTAAACACGCTCACACAAGAAGACTTCCAGGGGGCTTTCCAGAAGTTGTTGGAACGGTACAACAAGTGCATTGATATCGGAGGAGAATACTTTGAAGGGGACTAGAATTTTTTGTGTGTACGGTTAATAAAAGTGTCCATACCAAAAAAGTCTGGAAACTTATTGAATGCACCTCGTATTAGTTGGATTGGAGAATGTCACTGATAATGTTAGTTTCCTTCCTACACAAGCATTAAGCAGATGTCAGTTGACACACTGTGGGGGAGTTTTGGTGCATAACCACTATCTTCGTCACTGATTAGTATTACTAAAATTCTTTAAAAAGTCAATACCACACAATTTAAAACATTGAAAAGTTACACCAAAAAAAAAAAAAAGCTATGTACAACAAACAAGTACTCTGGATAAAGCTAGAGTCAAAAAGTATTTAAAGAATGACAGATAAGGTGCAAAATTGAACAAAAGTCATTTATTGGATTTCAAATTATCATATGTGATGATCATTATCTTGTTCTTGCACTTTAAAGCTGTGATAAAAAAATAATAATAAGATCTTGGTATGTCCAGCTTTACACATTACTAACTTTACTAGATTTTCTTTGTTGTTTTTACTGACAGCTTTGTAAACTCTTGTTCTGGCATTTGCAGTAAGAAATCTGTGATTGTTTTGAATCAAGCATCTAATATACAAGTTCCTTCTAAAGCTAAATAGCTGTGGCAAACATTCCTTGCTTCAAATATGATGACCTGCATTTTTGAAATCTTTGATTTACCTTTATGGGTAATCATCTTTTGATAAACATTTTTAACCACTTGCATATGGTATTCTTTCCCCCTTTGGTCAGAAACTCCCCCCTTCCGGTTGAAAACCCCTACTTCAGTGCTTCCCAAAATCAAGTAAAATTCCATTTAGAACCTTAGCATATATAAACAGCATCTGCCTTTTTGCCAAAACTAAAAATGCGTATATATATGTCGTCTTTTAGTCGGCAAAGATTTATATGCACGTATGTATAGGTTATCCATTCAAAAATGGTTAATGTCATATGTTGTGGAATGGTCCAGTTTCACATCTTTACATTTCGACTTTTTAGATGCAGTCTTGATAAGCATGTACCACTGTTCAGAAATAATTTCATATCTACTTGCAGCTTGTTCAATCATTACATGAACAGCATCGTTTTTGATTCAACCATGTCCAGATTCCAAAAAGTAGTAATTGATATGAATAATACTTTATGCCTAATAAGTTACAAAACTTTTATATAGAGCCAAAATATTTCATGCCCTGGACAGGCATCACCAAACAAATTTCTTTCCTGCACCGAATTTTCATTCCATTTTTACAGTATGTACAGCAAGAAGCTTCCTTGCACATTAAAATAAAAAAAATTCTAATTTGGAAGTGGATAACACTTTCTGTAAACCAAAAACTGCAGTTATATTGCCCATATTTTTTTATTTTAAATTGGCTTTGATTTCTCAAATTTTTTAAGCACTTTGTCAATGTTGTTGTTAAGCATGTTGTTCTTCTTGTCATTCCGAGGAATTCAGATTTCAATAAACTTCACATCTATCCTTTTTTGAATTAATTTGATAGATAAAAGTAGGCAAACTAAAGACTAATGCTATCTGTTCAAAAATACCACTTTCATGACCAGTTTTGTTCCTGTTGGGACTCATCAGATGGACTCAGATATTGAACCTACGACCTCAAAGACAAGTTACTCATAAAATGAGCACCTTAGTCCACCTGGCCATTGACACAAACAATAGATGTAGTTCAATTTAAGTCACTTAACAGCTTGCTCACAACTCTAAGTTTAATGCAAGATGTGTTTGCAAGTCCAGCTAAGTAAATGTTTTAGTGACATTATCATTCATTTTCATGAAACTAGTGTTAGCCTACATTTATAAATTAGTTTAAGGAACATAGCTACATTTATAAAATAGTTAAAGACTTAGTTTTTATTGTTGGCAAGTGCAAGAAAGTTATTTAGTTGTCATTTTCAAAAACTGAACTATTTCTCAAAAAAAAATGGTGCTTTTGAGCTAAATTGATGCATAGAGCTATATGCTTTTTTATCTTTATAAGCATGATTGAAATTAGCATTGACACGTAAAGAAATATATATATTTCAAGTAATTTCTTTCCAACTTTCCTCAAAAAAACATGCATTGGTTAAACTGGAGTTCAAAAGTTGCTAGGAATTATTGCTCCTTAGCTATAATTCCACTTGGTCAGGAAAAGTAAAGACAAAAACTTTTTGATCTCACTTTATGTTGATTGCTTGAGAGACAAAAGTTTGTAACACAAAAGTAGTATGGCAACAGCGTGTGTGATGATACCTAAGTCACCATCACTCATTGTTGCATCACAGCCATGTGATGTTTACATGTAATGTTGCACTGTTGTCAAATAGTGTTAGTCCAACCTGGGATTCCTTTCCACTTTCTCCCATGCATTAAACAGTTAGTTGAAGATTTTGCTAGGACAAATTTCAAAAATTTTAACCAACTGAAAAAGGTTATCAAAAACCACTGAATTTTTTTATGCACCATTAAATTTTAACTGCAAATTTGTCAAACATACTTTTGTAAATTTGTCAGACTTGCTTTTGTTTCTGGTGTTTAACCCTTTCAATACTGTAGGGATAAATAGATCCCAGAAAAAAAATTTTGTTTTACTGACTTAAAATTATCTTGTTTAGAATGCATTGGGATGGGAATAAATAATATTTTAGCATTTGTAATGAACCTATGTTGGTGCCAAATATTCCTGCCAAACAGCATTTGTCAGAACTAAGCATTTAGACCAGGGGTGGGCAACCTTTTTAGCCGGAGGGCCGCATTGATCACTAAAGAGTTGGCCAAGGGCCAGTGCTCATGTAAGTGTCCAAAAAAAAGGTCCCACCTTCTTGCATTGTCGTATTATAGAACGTGGACATGATGGTCTCCAAAAAAAAAAAAAAAAGGTCATCACCCTCTGAATGGACGGAAAATGCGTCTGTGCAAACTGACAAATGCCTTTTTCATGGTGGCATGTAAAGTTTTGGCTCTTTTATATGGCAATTGTTTCCCCTACTATCATCGTCACTCGGGTTTACTGAAGTTTCAAAAGTGCTTGCAGGCCGCACTGAATGCTCTCAGGGGCCGTAGGTTGCCCACCCCTGATTTAGACAATGCACACTGCTGCGTGTGCTGGCTGTAACAAAAGTTATGTCAGTATTTGTAGTTTAGTTTAGTTAGGAAGCTATATGAAACTTAGCTTTGAACTTACAAACTTAGCACAATGGAGTTCTATAAAACTTAGCACAAATTCTTCAATTGTGCTGAATGTGAAAGTCATCACGTTTTAATGCAAAATCACTGCAAGTATAACTAGTTTTTGAGACCTAAGCTGTTTTTGGGACATATTGATCCCAACAGTAGTGGAGTATGGAACTTATTTATCCAAGTGTTATTGAAAACCTTGTAAACAGTAAGTTGATTTTTTTGTAGAATGGATAAAAACGACTAAAAAAAGTGATAAAACAATTTGATTTTGAGACATTTTGCATTTTTTGAACAAAACAATAATTTTTACACAAGCATTTGTAATTGTATGTTTTGTAATCAATACTATTGGGACATAATTATCCCACAGTAAAATACTGTAGGGATAAATATGTCCCACGTCCTTTTTTTAACCAAATGGTAATAGAATCACCAAACTGAGTACACAGCAGTTTTAACAAATATAAAGGGTATAAAAAAATCCAAAAACGCCTTTCCGCATTAATCAGTACAAAGTCGTATCTAAAAGGTTAAAGTGAACATTGCTTGTGATAAAGTGTTTACTCGAGAGAAGATTAAAAATAAGCCAAAAAGTTTCCAGGCAATTGTCTCAAAATAAATCTAAACAAAATGTAACCAAATTGACCAACTTTAATTTTTATTCAATGTGACTTGAAAGTATTCCAACTTTTTTTCCAAGAAGAAGGGTGTATCTCTGAATATATGGGGGGAGGTGCTTATGAAAGGAAAATGTTTATTTGGAGTTAAACTTTTTGAAGGCGATTACTTTGTCCATTACTGGTCATGAAACAAATTTGAAGTACTTAGGGGATAGAGATCAAATTTTTGAGAGTGTTTTTGCCCATTATAATGAGCTTGTTTTAATATATAGGTGGGGAGTTAAGGAGCTGACAACAGCCTGGGCAGATGCAGCCTCCCGTTATCTCTACTTTTATGCCTACCCTTTAAACAAATTTGTACTTACTGTAGTTTAACTTTTGGTGCATTCTCATATCACATTAACAAAATTTAAATTTGTAAAATTTTGCAAATTTTTTCTAACTTCTAGATATCTTTTCAGATAGCTAACTGCTTTCTAAAATCACTTTGGGTTGGTTTTCACTATTACTGTACAGCCACCTTGTCTTACCTAAGTTTGTGTGTGCATGCATTCATCTTTGTGCCCATTTTCCTTGCTTTTGAAGTCATGCTGGAACAGTTTCAGTTGTTTTACAGGTAGGTAGCACGTGCAGTCATAAGACCTAACATTACTTTCAAATCTGCTCCAAATCCTTTATTTGACTTTTTCTAATAGGTTACCTATACATATACAGGGTGGTCCATAAGTCCTGTTAAAGTTTTTGTATGTTGTGTGGTTCATTAAATACAATATGAACAACACGAGATACAAAATATATTTGCTTTTATTATATGTATAACTACTATTTGCTTTTATTAACACTGCAGATTGATACTAGACATTAAATTTAGTAGATACATCGACAAAAATTGAAAGAAAATTGTGTGATGACAACTATTCTGAAGAGAAAATTTGTAATCGAACAATATGAAAAGAAAAAAACAAAAAGTGAGATTTTGAAAATTGGAAAAAGTTTAAAGTTGTATGCCATGTTCATCAAACAAACATTGGACCGATATAAAGAGACCAAAAGTGTGAATGATCATTATCGATCTGGTCATCAGAAGTCTAAAAGACCTGTAGAAGTTGTCAAAGCTGTTAGAGAAAAAAATTCAAGAAATCCCAAAAGATCGATGAGGCAAATAGCCAAAGAGCGTTAAATGTCAAAAACGACTATGCTTAGACTATGTAAGGATGATCTGAAAGTTTACCGATACAAGCTCAAAAAGTGTCCACTCCTGTCAGATGCAGCAAAGCAAAAAAGACTTGATGGATTAAAGAAACTTTTGTGAAGACACGGGAATGGCATGCTTCCAAATCTTATTTTCAGTAATGAGAAGTTATTCACAGTTGAAGCAGCATTTAACCACAGAAATGATAGAGTGCTATCAAAATCACTTCAGGATATTCCTTCAGGCCTCAAAAAGATAATTAGAACCCAAAAGCCAGCCCCTGTGATGGTTTGGGCAGCTGCGTCTTCAGAGGGGAAATTCCCTTTGATTTTTGTTCCTAAGAGTGTCAAAATCAACAAAAAGGTCTACATTGACAAAATATCGAAAGATGGCCTCATGCCATGGACCAGTGGGATGTATCCAAATGCATATTGGACCTTTCAACAAGATGGACCATTTCTCATACCTCCAACCTCACTTAACAGTGGTGCAGGGACCACTGTCCTGTATTCATAAGCAGAGGAATGACCCCCAAATTCTCCTGACTTTAATGTTGTTGAGTTTTGCGTTTGGTCAGTCTTGAGAAAAAAGGCCTGTGCTACACCAGCAACGTCTGTAAACATTTTACAGAAGAGATTAGTCAAAACCAGGTCTGAAATAGCTCAAAATATCTTGCATGTCTCAGTGGAAGACTTTCCTTACAGACTAAGAGCTGTTATGAGAGCCACAGGAGATCATTTCAAATAAATCTGTGTTTTTTGCAGTTCTTGTAACTTATTTACATTATCACAAATACATTTATCAAAAAGTAAAAACTGTTTGTATTTTTTTAACAATTGTTTCTTTAACAGTATTTATGGACTACCCTGTATTTGAATTGTTTTCAAATAATTAGTGTAAACTGAATTGTTCCTACTTTTGGACAGCATTGGAAAATCAATTTGTGTAAGTTTACTTGTATTATTTAATTGTTTTGATGTGTGTATATTTTGCATGTGTATATAACTTCAGAATTACGATTACTTTAACAAAAAATTTGATGACGTTTCATCAATTAGTCAGGGTAGTTAGTGACAAACTTTGAATTCAGCCCAAACGAATAATAAAATATTGGAAAATCAGCAAAAAACACTCAAAGGAAATACTCCATCTTTCATCATCAGTTATTAGTAGCTTGTTCTACCATTAAACATTTCCACCATTTCCTGAAGTGCAGGAAACTTACAGTGTTTACATATCATAAGCCATTGCTTCATGCATTTGAATGCATTCGGTCTCAAGAAGTTGCCTGCAGAGCTGACACCACAATTATGTTGCTGAAGATAAGGATGATATTCACCATGTTGTTGGTTCACTAAATTTACAGCCAATGCTTAGTCATACATTAAAATCAGCAACGTTAAATACTTTCACAAAATGATTTAGATTATCAGCAAATGGTTTCAGCTTAAACAACAAATGCAGTTATTTGCAAATTTATCAAAAACAACACCACTTCATTAAAATTAGAACAATGTAAATTGCTTAAAAGAGGTTCTCATCTGACTTTGTGTGATGTTTCTACTGGTGGTATTACTGTAGTACCAGCTTTTTTTGTAAGGATGTCTTTCACAAACTCCTTTCTTCAAGTCACTCAGGCATTAAATTTAATTTGTTTGATCACACAGAGATTTGTATGGCTTACAATAAAGCAAGAAATAAAAGCTTAGGTCACCAAATGCATAATTTGTCAATGTGATACAGTTCACAACACGATTTCAGTAAATTTAAACCATATACGTTGCCAATCACTTGTTTTTCTATAAATATAGTTAGCCCTTTTCCACAGTCTAATGGTTATAAATATTTGACAGTGAATGACCATTTCACAAGATTTTTGACTGTGATATCTATGAAATCTTGCACAGGACAATTGGTAGTTGATGTATTTTTCATGGTTATATATCATATTATAGCATACCTAGAGTTATTACTACATATAGAGAAGCACTCTTTCTATTTTACTGGTTTAGTTTAATTTTTTGGTTGACAGCATCATTGAACCACAAGCTACTACCCTCAATCAAATGGTTTGGCACAAAATGCACATAGCACACTAAAGACATTATTTAGAATGCAAGTTAATCCTGGGTGTTGTATTTACAGTCTTTCTTTGGTCCTCTGGTCCATCAACAATGCTATTTATACAAAATCAATTGTTGCCTATTGATTTGATTTTTAGCCAATAATTAGTCTAGCCAGATGAATTTAATCCACCATAATTTTTTTTAGCATTATCAAGGAGATTTATCAAGAAGCATATAGATAGAGTCTTCACCACTGAAAGAAAGTTTAAAGCAGGTACATATTGACCATCTAAAAGTGGCCCATTTACCTGTCTTGCCTCAATCTTCTCCTGTTGTTTCACCTCCTCGCAAAGCTTCTGTTCATTCAATTATCAGATATTGCAGTGGTAGGCTTGATAGGTACCTTACTAGATTTCTCAATTGGTTACACTGCAGATGTTTTTTTGAGTAGGCATGGTGAATGTGCTTCATTTTTTTCTATTGGTTAAAAACATTTTGCTATTTTATAGCTTGTCATTTAGCCATTGTTATCATTATTCTTGACATTATTCTTTGCTGAGTTTTTGAGTTGCTGACCCAAGCACTCAAAAATTTACTGTGGCAATGAATATGTTTTTCCACACCATTGCTAGAGCTTCACCAGGTAAATTTCAGTATGTTTTCCCTTGTCACCTTGATTGCCCAGTGAAAGGAAGCTTTTCATGTAAGTTAAACTTTCACTAATGTAAATATACTAATTGACTATATTGCTTGCTTCTTGCAACAAACTACTTACTTTGCCATCAAGAAATATTCAGTCATAGATTCAAATCTTGAGCTGTGTTAGATATTACAACCGTATTATTTTACAGAAGCAAAGTGTAATAATAACTAATTTTTGTGCTTTGCTTTCAAAATTATTTCACCTTTTGCTGAATGCTATTCTTAGCTTATCCATTGAGATCGTGTTATTTCTGTAGGCATCATTTATTCAGTTTTTATTTTTTGGTTACTTTATTGTTTATCATATATTTTCTTTTAGCAATATTGATCTTAGAGGTTGGATACTCCTGTAACTCAACCTTTGGGGATTGCTATGTAGTTGCTAAACCTGGATTTTTAATTAACATATATTTTTGATAGGCAGCATAGTTCTATGATTTGCATTCTTTAATTCACATACTTTTGCTTAATTCATGAACTTTTTGAATTTTCATTTTTCCTCAGGCATTGGTTTATAACATAAAATTTGCTTCAGACAAGAACAAGAAATTATTTGAGATGACAGATGATTTTCAAGTTGCAACCACGTGTCACATCTTGTCACAAGCAATGCCAGTAGGAAAATTAATGACATTAGTTTTGTTATTTTTTTTCCTTTTGTTGGAACAGTCACTGATAAGCCAAGCAGGCGTATAACAAAAAGTCACAACTGGAAGAATCAGTTTTCTTATTTATTTGTATTAAAACTGAATTAGAAGTAAATAGATTCTAAAATTCACCATTTCTACATGGTGACTTGTTTATCTCTACTCTGCACCCAGTTTATCTAGCACCAAGTTTGTCAGAGTGCCTAGTGCAATACGATCAACTGGATCACAAAGACCCCGAATGTATAGTTTGCTGAAAACACACAAAGAAGGCACCCCACTTTGCCCTATACTGTCTATGACAGGTTCGTCCCATCATAAACTTGGCAAGTGGTTGGCTGGCTTTTTACAACCTATGCTGGAGCAGTTTTCATCACATTGCATATCAGATTTGTTTATGTTTGCTAAGACCATGCAAAATCTTGACATTGACCCTAATGTTTTCATGTGTTTGATGTGTCCAGCTGGTTCACTGTTCCTCTTGATGAAACCATCAAAATCTGTACAGATGCACTTTACCATGATTCTGATTTACAACCACTCATTCCAAAGGACATGTTTGTTGAATTGATGAAGAGAGCTACATCCTCGATTGAGTTCAGCTTCAATAACACCATGTACCAGCAAACAGACAGAGTAGCTATGGGATCACCACTTGGTCCGACTTTGGCTAACATCTTTGTTAGATATTATGAAAAAAAGTTATATTCTCAAACGCAGAAGCCTCCAGCACAGCCTCCATTCAGATATGTTAACGATCTAACATACCTCCAACATTCTTTAGATGGCCATCTTCAACAACAAAACTGAAGCAGATGAATTCCTGACCAACTCAACTGCCTTCATCCATCCCTCAAATTTACCTTTGAAAAAGAGAAAGAAAAATGTCTATCATTTCTTGATGCTTATGTTGAAAGAACAGATATTGGCTTTGAAACCAGTGTATACCAGGAACCCACTTTCACCAGCCATTATTTACGTTGGAAGTTCTTTAGTCCTCTCAAACATAAAATAAGTCTAATAACTACATTGTTACATCAAGCTCTAATGATTTGCACCAAGCATAGACTCAATGAAGAAATAGAACAAATCAAGAAAATATTACTGAACAATGACTATCCTAAAAACGTCATCAATGCCCAGATCAACAAGAAAATCGCTCAGTTTTTCACCCTTAAGCAATTTGGCCCAGAAAAAGGCCTGGTGTACTTGAGGGTCCCTTGGATTGGTAAGCCCTCCACAAACTTGAAAAAAGAAGTCAAAACCACCGTGGAAAGCTGCTATGTTTCCACCAGCACTCACTTGGTCGTTACGTCAAAGCACATGCTGCCTGTGGCCCACAAGGATGTTCTACCTACCACTAAGAAAAGTTCAGTCATATATGAATATAAGTGCCACTGTGACAGTCGATACGTAGGGCAAACATCTCAACAACCACAGGATTGCATCATGCAACATGTTCCGCAATGGCTAAGACAACAACTGACCCATCCACACCGATCTCAACCACACAGATTGTGCAAATAAAACGACTCCAAACCAAATTGTGACTCTGCCATCAGTCAACATCTTTTTCAAAATAATCAATGTGCATTAAACTATGATCACAAGCAATTTTCCATCCTTGCCACAGCATGCAGCTCTTTCCACCATAATCTCTTAGAGGCTGCTTATATCAAGACCAGGTGCCCGGTTTTATGCAAACAGAAAGAGTTTGTCTACACTCTCAAACTATTTTGATAACACTGGTCTGCAAATTTTTTGAGGTTTAAAAACTGTTAGCTGTTTCTGATGCAATTTTTGCTGCTAATTCCAAAAATGCAAGCAGTTTTGCTCTATCAGGTTTAGTTTTTTTTACAAATCCACTTTTTATCCAGCATATTAAAAAACTAACATTGTTTTTTGTAGGCAAATATTAAGCAGGTGTTTTATGACATCACAAATATATATAAAGATTTACATCAAAATATTAAATTTTGGTTGTGCAATGTCAAAAAGGACCAACGTAAACTGTGTTGTTGTTGTTGTTTGTGTTTTGTTTCAGATTTTGAAGGATTTAAGTCAGGAGTTAATTACTGGTTGGTAGCTAAGTAAGGGTGTTGTACTAAACAAGCCCAGTAGTAGACTTATTACAGTCATAGTTTCTGACCTGTACCACTACATCCTAACCCATGATATTAATATCTAACATTATCACTACCTTTTACCCTAAATGCCTTTACTATGTCTGTTTAATACTACCAGTACTTGATTGGTAGGTAGTGATGTTATTAGCAACTAAAAGGCTAGCTTTTATGGTTTGATATTAAGGGATATTTTCTTAAGCGTTATGTTTGTCACATTGTAACTTTAGTTTAGACAACATGCTTCATTTTGCTCTTTGTGCAGAATTAGAAAAATTATATGTAGCTTATTGAGATAAACAGATTTACTGGTTTAAGGATTAGTCCATAATGAGGAAATGTAATAATGATCCAGACCAATTTTGTCATATTTGCGAAAAAGTTACACTCTCTGACTGCCAAGGAAGTATTGCACCCATCATATAAAATTATCATGCTTATTTTGGAATGAAATTGGGTGATCAAGATACATTGTTCGCACCTCGCATTTGTTGCAAAACATGTGTGGAAGACTTGAGAAGGTGAAACAAAGGAAAAATGAAGAAGCTTCCATTTGGTGTGCAAATTTGATTTGGTTTAATTTCAACACTTTTTATTTACAGATATAAATCAAAAGAAAAAGCATTGTGTGAAATATCTTGATGTTCCTTCTGCCATGAAGCCACTTCCACATGGACCTGGAATTCCCATCCCAAATCCCCCTTGAGACTTTTTTGAATTTTAGTTTTCATCATCTACAGATAATGATGAGAGTGTGCAAGTGATCTTTGGGATCAAACCCACCTGCGATGAACCAAAGTGCAAGCAACCAAACCTTCTATCTCAAGCTCAGCCAAATGATTTGACTAGGGATTGTATCTGTCAAAAGAATTAGCTCAGCTATTGGGATCTCGACTGTGTGAAAACAACTTATTAGCTCCCAAACTACATCATATTGGTACCAGAATTGAGATGATGAGTTTAGAAAGTATTTTACAAGAATGAGCAGCACTGGCTTGTGTACTGCAATGATGTTAGTGGGCTTGTAAAAGCTTTGGGCATGGAATACAAGGCAGTAGAATGGAGATTGTTTTTGAATTCTTCTGTCAGAAGCATGAAAGCAGTTCTTCTACATATTGGCAATGGAGTTGCTTTGGTTCCCATTGCTCATTCAGTTGTTCTTAAAGAGTCCTACTTAGACATAAAATATCTACTTGATGCCCTGCGCTACAATCTTAACCAGTGGAAGATTTGTGGTGATCTGAAAATGATATCCATACTCCTTGGTCTATAAGAAGGTTATACAAAATATCCTTGCTTTTTGTCTTTGGGATTCCAGAGCTGATGACCAACATTATTTACAGAAATGGCCAGCTAGAGGCCACTTTAATCGTTATGCGCATTACAACAAATATGGCCGGAATCAAAGTTGGAGGCATAAACATAAACAACATCTGATACGCTGATGATACAGTACTCATTGCAACTTCACAGGTGAATTTACAGAGACTGGTGGACAGAGTAGTTGTGGAAAGTACTGCTTATGGTATGGAAGTGAACGTAAAGAAAACTGAATGCATGGTGATGACCAAAAAGGAAAGCGTTCCAGAATGTACAATTACAATCAAAGGAGAAATGGTAAAAAAGGTGAACAATTTTAAATATCTTGGATCAAACATAACATCCGATGGAAGATGTGTGACTGAAGTGAAATGTCGTATCGCGCAAGCCAAACAAGCCTTTGTTGAACTGGACAATATCCTAAAGAACAAAAAGATGTCAATACGGACAAGAATGCGAGTTCTAAAATGCTATGTACATCCCATTTTACAATATGGCTGTGAAACTTGGACCTTGAACGCGGAACTAAGAAGAGCGATTAACGCATTTGAAATGTGGTGCTTGCACAGAATGCAAAGAATATCATATGTCACCCGAAAGACAAACGAAAAAATATTACAACAAACAGGACAGAAAAGAGAACTTTTGAAGAATGTGATGAATAGGCAACTGCAGTTTTTTGGGCACGTCATGAGGAAACAGAAACTTGAACATGTTGTAATATGTGAAAAGATTTGAGGAAAACGCGCACGAGGACGACAACGCCTGAAATTTATGGATCAATTGAAGGACGTGTTGAGTGGATCGACTGAAGAGATACTGCGGGCCGTGAACGATCGAGACGGCTGGAGGAACAAATGCAGGGAAGCTGGCCTCAGCCATGACACTTGAAGAAGATGTAGTGTAAAATCAAGCTTGTTGGTTGATACAAAAAAACGCCTTACTTCCTCTTTTACATTTAAACTTGGTTTAATAAAAAACTTTGTCAAAGCCTTAAATAAAGGCAACTTATTGTTTAAATTTTTCCAGTCTAAACTTCCAGCCATGAGTGATGCAAAACTTGGAGCAGGTGTGTTTAATGGGCCTCAAATACATGAATTAATGAGATATTCTACTTTTGATAGTTTTAACTGAAGCATAAAAAAGATCATGGGAATCTTTTAAAAATGTTTCCACTAAATATTTTGGGAAAAACGTAGCCCAAACTATGAAGATACGGCTTATGAGTTAATGCACAACTTCCGAGCTTTGGGTGTGAGAATGCCTACTAAGATGCATTTCCTAAATTCTCATCTGGATTACTTCCCAGAAAACTGTGATTACAGTGAAGAGCAAGGTAAACGTTTTCACCATGACATTCATACGATGGAAGAACGATATCAAGGTTGTTGGGATATTAATACATTAGCTGACTATTGTTGGTGTCCCAAATTTATAGCATCAACAGATCAAACCTGATCTAAAAAGTTTTGAACGTTTTTTGATGATACAAAAAAAGACAATAAATGCCAAGTTTCACTGGTAACTGAGCAGGTGTTTCTGATGATTAATGAAAATTCTGTTACTGCAGTGTTGCTATAGAATAATTTTTGTTCTTTTGAAATTTCGTTTGCTGCATTTCTCACTCATTTTGATTTTCACTACTCAAAGTAAAAGATTGATGGTGGAAATACTGGTGATGACTAATTTTGTCACACATAATTGTGCAAGTTATGCTGCACTCTATGGATTCATGAAGAACAATTAAATCACTCAAACAATCTGCTTTAAAAAGTTGAGGTGTGCTTCAATAACATCGAAATTTATTCCACAACAAAAATAACGCTTTTATACAATGTAGCAATTCTAGTAAGTGTCTTGCTTAGTTTATAGCATAACTAAAAAAATAGTATTTTTGGTAAGTGATAAAGATTTCAACAGAGTCTCATCAACTAATTTAACAAGCCAAGCACAAAAGTGAAATAAGTTAGTCAAAAAGTCACTATCAAGTTGCATGACTTTTTATTAAAATATTGTGGCAAACATAATGGCAGAGTATTTGATATACTTCCAAAGCTGCATTAGCCAACACTCAAAAATTCAAAACTTTTTACTTTTTTTGGCCTTCCACCATTCCCCTACATTTTGAACAAACAAAATGCATTGCCAACCTACCGGTAACTAAATTTTCTCATGTCTGCCATGAACCCAGTTTTCACATATTGTGTCCAACACTGAATCACCCATCACTCTCCTCCCACAAACTCCACATGGATCTATCTTGCTTTTGAACAGTTATCTTTCTGACCTGCTTACCATCACTTTTGTTTTTTCTGATGTTGACCTTCAAACTCTTTCTTTCCAGTGCTTCCTTCCAAATCTCAAATCTTTAATGGTTTATGAAAACGAGGTCATCTGCATATAATACCTCATTAATCACATTACTTCTGGCATTTTCTGTAATAACGTCCACAACTATTGCAAACAGTAGTGGTAACAGCACAGATCCTTGATGTATGCCCACCTTTACTTCAAATTCCTATGAATATCTAAATCTCATCCTCACTCTTGTCTTCACACCATCATACGAGCTCATAAGTACTCCAACAATTACTTCTGATAAACCCTTCTTTCTCATGACCCATTCCATCACCTTTCTTGAAACTCTATCAAATGCCTTTTCCATGTCACCAAAACATATATACAACTTATTTTCCTTCCTTTGGTATTTCTCCTGCATCCTCCTCACAATAAATATTGGATCCACTTTTCCTAGCATAAATTCAAACTACATTCTAATTAAATTGACCAGTATGCCTCTCCGATGCCCTTTCAACGGTTTTCATGGCATGTTCTAGCACTTTTTCTTCTCTATAGAATCCCTAACCCATCACATGACCCTTTTCTTTCAAGACAGGCACAATCACATTGGTTATTGACTCATCAGGCATTTCTTTGCCATCCAATATCCACTGATACCAGTTCATCATCACTTTAGCCCCAATTTCGCCACTTGCAACTATCATCTTTACATTTATTTCCAATGCCCAGTTGCCTTCCCTGATCTTTTGCATTGCTTCTACAATTTCTTTTGGCAAATAACTTTTTCAATCAGTCCTTCTACTACCTCAGTTTCCACCAATTTGTTTTCTGCACTCATGATCTTTTCCATTCATTCCTTCCAAATTTTTGCCCTGTTTTCTTCAATAAAACTCCAACCAACTGCTTTTTCCTGTAAAGCACGTTCCATTTCTATTCTCCTAAAAAAAGCTAAAATCACTATTGTTATTCTGACATAAATCATTCAACTCTTCTTTAGCATCCTTTCTAACAAGTCTAGCAACAACTTTCCTTGTTTGATTTCTTATACATTTGAATTGGCTCTAATTATCTTTTGATGGAAACCTGCAAAAATCTTTACATGTTGCCTTCTTTCTTGCTATTCAGCATCCTTTGCTTTTTCATTCCACCACCACATGTTCCCTCAATTTCTTCTACACTTCTTCTTCCCACTCATCTCATCACATGCTGTTAAAACTCAATCCTTGAAAAGTTTTTCACAAACCAGGCACTGTATTTTCTGCCTAATAAGCCAAATTTCAGGACCTTAATTGTGGACCTGATTTTTTGGGGTCGGCTTACTGGCCAATAAGCAAAATAATAATAAATAATAATCAAAAAACCCTCATTTTCAGAGCTAAAAATTGGTCTCGGCTTATTCTGCGATTCGACTTATTAACTGGAAAATACAGTACATCTGTGCCAACTAGTTCCTTTACTCTCTTTTCAAATCTTACCCCTCTCTGTTTTCTATTCAACTTCCACATCATTCTTCAATGATCTGTTCCTTTCTCACAATCTTCTTTGGAACTTTTTTATCCAGTTCTATGACCACCAGCCTGTGTGCAGTTACCATGAAATTACTTTTACATCACTTACATGCTTTCTTTTTCTCCACAAGTGCATAATCAATTTCTGTTCCACTGCCACCTGCAGTATAGATCATTTTCTTTCTCTCTTCCTTTTGAAACCAAGTGTTTGCTATTTCCAGCTATTTTTTATCATAGCAACAATGTTCTTTCTTTTACAAGTCTCTTTCCAATTCCATTCCCCTTATGTATGCCCTCAAAACCCTCAACACATTTTCCCACACGACCATTGAAATCCCCAAGGAAGAGATAATTTTACTGGAGCTTTTCAAGTCCCATCCATTTGCAATTTCATCACAAAAATGAACTTTCTCCATGTCTGGTTTTCCACTTTGTGGCCAAAACGCAAATATTGTTTGCATTACTTTTTTAACTAAGTTGGCACAATAGTCACTCACTTTGATGCATTTTCTTCAAATTTCCACAATTCCAGATATTTCCTCTTTTAGCAAAATTCCAATCCCTTCAGATCCTGTGTCATTTCCTGGCCACTATAGTTTATGTCTTTGTTTCTGAGTATCCACACAAAACGAGCTTTTTTGCCTTTTTATCTTACTTCCCACCTGAAGCACCAACTCTTCTCTTCCTTAGTTCTTCAAACGCTGTGTTTTTCTTCTACAAAGACTTGCCACATTCAAAGTACCAAACCTTATGCCATGACATTTAGATTTGAACCAGGAGATTCTATGCAATCTCTGCTTATTTAAAAGCTGCAAAAAATTAGGTGCCTTTGATTGCTTTTTCTCATCATGGAGATTTGTTGGAGCAAAATTTTTCTGTGGGAAGCATGCCAATACTTACCCCTAACCTTAGTTTTCTGACATGAGGGGTCTAACCAGGCAATTAGGCTGGAAAGCCCACCACTGACAGTCAGACTGCAATTGGTAGGTACCCGATAGTTTCCTTTTATGATAAATAGCTTCACTATTTTTGAAATTGGTAAGGCACATTGTTACTTTTAGAGACACAGTGTTACTATCACTATTCTAAAAGATATTTATTATTATTATTATTTGCCATTTTTATCCTCCATTCACAAGAAAGCGAATTGTATCGCTATACTTTGGACGGGAAGTCCGCACTCACTTGGGAGTTGCCTTTTTTGAGATTTATGGGCCACCTGTCTTCCACATAAAGGTGGGGCATCCCATTAAGTGCCTTGCCCAAGGACACAACAAGCAAACTTGCTGGCTTGTCCTCCACAACTTCCCATAAATGCCGAGCGCCAAGCAGGGAAACTATAGATACCATTTTTTAAAGTCTTTTGGTAGGACTCGACAAGGGGAATGAACCCCAGGTCTACCGACTACAAAGCGGACGCTCTAACCACTATGCCATTTATATTTTATAGTAATTCATCTGAATAGGAAATATTCTCAATGGTAAGCATATTCTGAGCACATTCTCTTCATACATTTATGAGAGAATTTTTAAGTATCTATAGTGTATGTAGTTGTTTCAAGACATGTTGTGGAAAATTACATACTAGCACGTCACAAGGAATCAAACAAGAAAAGCATGTGTTTTCTGGATGGTTGTGAAGTGCCATATGTAGCTTATCTAAATGAGACACTTTGGTTTTGAACCTAACATATACTCGTACAAGGCAAACACTAAAACAATGCTACAAAATGAAGACAAACCCAAATTAGCATGTTTCAAGAACAAAAAAAGAACATCTTAACTAATTCTGCAGATATTCTAGCGGCAAAATTAAGCACAGCTGGTGACCAAAACAAATCAGTTCAAAAAAAAGTCTTGTCAGTCTTCTGCATCAAATTTTGCGTTCATCTCCTGAAGAAGCTTCCAGCAAGAATTCACTAACATAATAATCTGTTTTAGTGGTTTGGAGATCTTGATGCATGCAGTCATCTACCAGTTGTATATCAACTTCAAGTTGTGACATACATAAACCAATTTACCAGCTCTTTCTGTGATAAGTTTATTTTGTTTGGCTAAATGTATCATGCTGCATGTACTGAAATTCCTTTCAGTTGAAGCAGTGGTTGTAAACTTATAATATTGGCGGTTACTTTACTCAAGTTCAACCCAAACCAGGTTCCCACACAAGTGTGTCAACTGTTTGAGCAGATTTCATCACATATGACTTGCCGTAAAACCCTTCATGAGCTTGGTAATTCACCAGCTCTGAAATAACTTCAAGTAAGGACTAGATACTATGCTTTCTACTGGCCATGTCATCAATATTTTCAGTTCCTTCCACTTGTTGTTCTTTACGAAGACCAGCTCCATTGAATTTTGCATTCAAAATGTTTGCATCATTAGGGCATCTTTCATGGCCATGCTTGTTCTTTTGGCTATGCGTTCCACTACTTTCTGTTTTTCCTGTTTCTGAAGAGGAGATTCCAGTAGATGCTCTGTGATAAGGCTGGTATGATCCACAAAACATTCAGCTACTTGGCTGATTTTTGGTTTGTTGAATTCCAGCACTGCTATCCATTTCACAGAAGACTTATTAAATCATGTAATTTTTGAACCTGATACCAAAATTCATCTTCAACCAGAATTGCCTTTCTAGCTCGTCTGCTTAACTTCTTCTCAAGATTTTGCACTGCTAAGTGTTTAAGAGTGGCTTTTGACTATAACAGACTTTCCAAACAAAATAACACCCAACCCCATATAGTTGCAACAGGCAATTTCAGGAAACACATGTGTAAGTAGCAATGTAAGGATGTTTTCATTTTAGGATTGTCAAGACCTTCATCATTGCTGCTGCATTATCTGTCACGACAGCACCCAGTTTTGTTGTGCCAACTTTAATCATCACTTCTTCAATCTGCTCTGCCATGTACTTGGCAGTGTGTCATTCTGTTGTGCTTGAAATTGTCTTAAAAAAGACAGAATTTGATGTAGCTAATATAAAACTGAGAATGGATTCCTTACGTTTGTTGCTCCGAGTATCCATCTGCAAAGCAATCAGAGATGCTTCTGCAATTTTAGTCTGAATATCAGCTTCAATGCGCTGATGTTCTTAGTCCAGAAGCTTTGTTGAGAGTTTATATATCTTGATTGCACTCTGTATGGTGGTCTGATTTTTGTGAAAAAATCAATTCAGTCCTTGTTTTTATCCAATGACAGAAATGAGCCAGATGAATAAATTGCATGAGCTAGCAGTTTGTCAAGAGCATTGTTCTCTTTTTTTCCATCGAGTTAAAATACTTGGTAATGGAGTATGTAGATGGATCTGATGTTGAAAAAGTGCGTGGAGGTTCTATGGTAAGTGAAGCGGACAGTTAGCTAAAATAGTAGTCATTGTCTATGATTTCTACTGTACCTGACCTCGGTGTTGTACTTTCATATTTAGGAGGCTTCCCCAGAGAACTACCTGTCACGGCACTATTAGAAATAGCAACTTTTTTGATGTATGAAGAGATTTAGGGGCCTTTTAACAGGTGTTTCAATGTCCTTGTAGCATGTTTCACATATTCTGTCTTCCAGTACTTGCACCAAAACAACTCTTTTATCTGCCAGTGTTTTTCTTGTAAAATAATCCCAAACTTTGCTTAGACTTGGTTGGTTTGGACATCACCACTAAAGAAACTGCACTACATTCCAAGTAACCAACTTAACGTACTATACACTTGCTTATCTAACAACTTTAAAAAAACAGGATATTTCATAAGTCTGGGTCACTTTTTAACACTTTATTTCTCAATGATTGTCGGAAATAAAAAAAAAACACTTTTGTTTGCAGAAGCTAATGATCCCAAATTTTTGTGGTAAAAATTAGAAAACAAAAAAAAGTCAAGAGATGAATCCTTGATAAATTTGTTGCAAATTTTCAATATGGGAGCCCATGCCATTTTTGGAGCAAGCAGTCATCATTTTCAATGGCTTTTAGATCTACAAACCTTGTACCATACGACTTTTTGTTCTTGGTCTACCTATTCCTACTCTAACATGAGCAGATGATCAAAACATGTGGAAAACTGGAGGCTTGGCAACCATCGATTCCAATATGCCTGCAAGTGTTTGGAAGAAATAGAGCACGGTTGCTAACTATGTAAGAATAACTAAAAGCTAGCATATTGAACATTGGTAAAAAAAATTTAACACACTTATTTCTTGGATTTTTGTGATCAAATTATCACTTAAATAACTTGAGATCATAAACTTTCAGGAAACAAAAGTAGCATTATTATAAGCTACCTCCAACAGACATTACAGAATATGGTGTTGCAAAGTGACACAGACTTATGAAACACCCTGTACACCAGCAGTTCTAAAAACTGTTGCAAAAATAGTTGAAATCTAAATATTAATGTTAAAACTCATATAACTTGATTGTCTAAATAAACAAGTCCAAAAAATAAATTATTCAAAATCTGTGTAGGAAACCACCATTTCAAATGACACAAGTACTCATCCTAGATCAGTGGCTGTTTAGTGAAAAATGATTTCAATCTGTCTGCTGCCTTTTTAGTGATAATAACAATATCACTTTGTTGAAACAAATTCGGTCAAACAGTTTAGTGCAACTCTTGTGCATGAGGTAAGGAAATCCTTAAATGAAGTGTCACAATGCATGCAGCAAACCTAGATCATTACCAGTATACTTGTTTGAAATATAGACCACATTAATATTTTAGCCAAAAACATATCCACAAATTGAGTTCAATACGTTGTAATTTCAAAAGCACGTTTTTACTGTGTTTTTCATTAGTTTCAAATTACAAAGCATAATTTGAGAACATTCTCAGAGAAAATTCTCGACTTACATCACTAGTTGGAAGACATCAATTATTGTGGAAGTTTGAATTCATTGGACACCATCTTTTAAATGATTGATAAACTTCCCTTTTGTTTAATATCAATGGGTAAAAGAATCCATTGCTATTGAGCAACACACAGGTCAGATTGCAACTTTTGCTTGCTTGGTAAAATTTATTTTGAACTCGTCTGAAGAAGCTAACTCTTTATATGGACGTCAGCAAAATTCCTGAGTGTACTCTGGGGCTCATCTTGTGATATCTACTAATCATCAAAAAAAACTTGCTTTCTCTTACAATGATAAGGCTTCAGCTTCTTTACAGAGCAATCGTTTGAGAATCCTAGCTCTATGAAATTTGTGACCTTTGCTTGTTTTTATTGTAAAGATACTATTTATAAAATTATATCAGAGTACGATAAATTTAAATGTGCTTCCACTTCCCAGTGCTCTGAATTTGTTAAAGGCAATAAATTGTGCTCCAAATGTCTTAGGAGTAAGCATTGTGTTTGTAACTGCACAATGAAAAATACTTGCTAGGTTGACAGATGCACCGGGACATACCACCACACATTGCTTCATTCCTGGAAAAGTTCCAGTCATTCTGACACTCACAAGTCTCCTGCTCATAACACACCTCAGTCTACACATGGATAAGCTGTAACTACTTTGTCAGAGGAAATCTTAGATGTAACAATATGCAACGACCACATAGTACTTATGTATTGTCATAGAAAAAATAGGCTACAACAGCAAAACAGCAGTCACATATGCCTTTCTTGACCAGGGTTCAACTCATTCTTACTGTGATTAAAAACTTTTAAAACGCGCTTGGCATTTCTGGAGTCAGTAATGAGATTATACTGAAAGCCGTAACTGGCTCTAAAAGCCATAAAACTGTCTCCTACTCTATTTCTATACCATTAATGAACAATGTAGAGACTGTCTTGTAGCCGAATAAGCCTTCTGTAAGTGACATTCCTATTTTACCTCATGTCATCCCCATAGAAGATGATGTTCTTCCTTTTTCTAATTTAAACAATGAGTTGGCAAGTGTGTAAGGCTACAGGCTACATTACTAATCAGTGCTGACCACCAGAGGTATTTTATGTCAAAAGGACACATGTTTAACCAATTGCAATTGGGATGTCCTTTGGCTGGTCTCTGCTAGGACCCTTTCTTACATTATATTCTTCAAAAAACTGTAACATTAACTTTATCAATAAATATGTTTGTCTAAAAGGGTATGCTAATTATTTATGGGAGACCGATTTTGGTAATGGCATCACAGTGTTAAGTAGACCCTCTTCCACTAAAGGTTTGATTAATAAACATATGCAAAAGTCTGTTAAAATTGCAGATTGACACTACAGCTTTCCCCTGCCATGAAGACCAACTGCTTTACTTTCTGGCAGTAGTATTCCCATGGCAGAAAAGCAATTGACTAGTTTGAAAAAAATGCCTTACTTCAGATGAAGCCTTGCATCAAAAATTGATGAAACTTTCATTTAAAAAGGCTATGCCAAGCAAATTCTTTCATGTAAGCTGGTAACCGATGCTTCTGTGTGGTTTTACTGCACCATCCAGTTTATCAACTCATAAACTAAATAAAGCGAGAGCTGTGTTTGATTGTGCAGCTAAACACAAAATGATGTTCCTTAACAATGCCTTGATGCAAGGTTCTGATCTTATTACATAAACTAAGAGGAGTTCTTACATGTTTTAGAAAAAAAACGCATTGTGATAAAAGCTGATATTAAGTGCATGTTTCACCAAGTTTGAGTATATCCTGTGAAGCCCTATTTTGCTTAGCAACAAATTCAATGCTTTTACACTCCATGCAAGCCACGCTAGCATTGTGTGTAGTCTCACTGCCATAGCAAAGAAGATAAAGCTACACACAATTGGAGAACAGCTCGTTAAGCCTGCAGTCATCGACATGGCCATACTCATATGCAGCAATGATGTGGCCTTAAAATTGCAGTCCACCTCGCTATCAAACAAATCAATCAAAAGTTATCAACACGAGCTATCAACTTGATGAATCAACCGACACTGTAAAGAATGCACAGTTAATGATTTACCTAAGGTATGAGGGTGACAAGATCTTCAAGAAGAGTTTGTTTTGTACACCACTGACAACTGCAACTGGCACTGACATATTTAACGTTGTGGACAACTTCAAACAAAAAAAAGGTATTAACTGTAAAAATTGTGTCAGCTTATGCACTGACAGTGATTTTGTGATGCTTGGTGCTCAACAGGAACTCACTGCACAAGTCAAGCAAGTCAATCCTAATGTCCAAGTTGTCCACTGTCTTCTTCATTGTGAAAACCTTGCTGCACAACTTTGTTGCAAGATCTTTCAACAGTGATGCAGGAGGTGTTGTTGTTATTGCTGTGATTACCCCTCCTCTTCCTCGGGATGGAGATACAGCACGAATGGCAATTCAGGTTAATGCTGTCAACCTAATTGAAATAGGCTAAAGAAAAGATGGCAGCCCGTTTCAAACCAGTCATGAGTGACTGGTAGCTCCACTGCCAACAAGGCAGACTGCCACTGGTGGGTACCCAAGAGTCGCCTTTTACGACACACTGGGTTAGCTACTTCACAATTGTAACCCAGTGAAGTATGGGTAGGCCATCTGTCTGCCACATAAATTTGGAGGCATCCCATTAAATGCCTTGCTCAAGGACACAACAAGTAAACTTACCAGTTTGTTCTCCACACTATCCTTTTTTTATGCTGAGCGCCAAGCAGGGAAGCTGTGAATATCATTTTTTAAAGTCGTTTGATATGACTTGAGTTAGGGAATATACCCCAGGTCTAACAACTGCAAAGCAGGCGCTCTAACCACCACACCATCGTGCCAGTGATGCAGGAGGTTGTTGCTGCAGTCAACTTCATCAAATTAAGCACAGTTAGCTCTCGTTCTGTTTGAGCAGATGTGGGTTGATTTTGAGTCTAAATTCCAACATCTCCTATTCTACTCCAACATGAGATGGCTTTCTTGTGGCAAGCTCTTGTGCCAAGTAGTAAATCAATGAACAGAGCTTCAAATCTTTCCCAATAAGAAAAACCATTACCATGTCATTTGGTTCCAAGATAAGGAGTGGATACTCAAAGTATGCTACTAAAATATCTTCACTGTAGTAAATGATCTTAGCACATCAATGTAAGACAGAATTAAAAATATCCTCATTTTTTCCAAGAAACTGTCTGCCTTTAAAGAAAAGCTGCAGCTCTGGAAGATGAAACAGGAGTGTGGACAAACAGCTATGATTCCATCAATGAGCGAGTGTTGGGAGGAATGGAATCAAATAGCAATTAGCAGGTTTTTGATGTCATCAAGCCCTGCCTGGTGGAGCATTTGTAAAATCTTATCATGGAGTTTGATCACTAAATCTCAGATAAAAATCTGACATCTCAGCTGTGGGTCAGAAATCCATTTCTGGGAAAGGTTGACAACTTATCAAAGGATGTCGCAGGACTGCAGAAAGACCTTATTGACCTGCATCATGATAAGTTCTATTGACTACTTTTCTGCACAACGTCACTTGGAAAGTTCTAGACTTCTGCCAAAAAGAAAAAAACAATAACTGGTAAAAAAAGCCCTGACTTTTCTGCTCACTGTTTGCAACTAAGTATCTGCACAAGCAAGAATTTTTGGCCTTGACGGTCATTAAAACCAAGGCTCACAATCACCTCAATTCTGGCGATCACATGCACATTGCAATCAGTAAAACAGAGTCAAGCATTGAAGATATCATGAAGGAGAAACTTCAGTTTTGTCAATCACCCCAATTAATGATTTGTTTGTGATAAATCATTGCCACATAGTACACCACACTACAACTGGTTGTTTGTGTCTTGTCTATAGCATAGGTATTTGAAAAAATAGTAGAGTGCTAATAATGAAAATACATTCCTTTTCACTGTTTCAGGCTTGGGTCATGAGATGTTCACCAAACTCAAATTTGGGTCATGCTCAAAAAAGTTTGGGAACCACTGATCGAACCAATTGCTATTCTATATTCGAGCAACTAAGAAAAACTATGGCTTGGTTGCTCCAAATAAAAATGCATTAATGCAATAGATTTAAATCCAAATCTGCTCTGCTACACCTCTCTATTGTATTGGTAGATCAATTCAAAATGCTGGACCTTGCCTAATCGTATTCATATAATCTCTTTGTTTCCCACCAAGTATTTCTGCTATTTCACTGATTGCACTGTCTAAAAGCAATTTTTCTCTTTTTCTCTTAAAGCTAAATCCTAGTTGCATTGTTGAAATTGCTCACGTAGGGGGGAGATTAGAAAAGGCATCCATAAACTTTGATTCCAAATGCCTAATTATTTTGCCCAGTTACTCTCGTTTTACTAAACTTTGCTTATCAGACATCATCACTTCCCAGTTGCTCATTCCAGATCAGTCACACTTAGTTTCAAGGCAAATGGAAAGAGCTATGGTAAAAGCCATGTGCGATCAGAAAGTTGTAAACAGAAAGACGACTGAAGAACAAATGGACATGCTAGGGTTGAAGAAAGCTATACACTGATTAGCAACAGCAAATGAGGTTAAATGGTACAGACATGTGCTGGGAAGGAATGACGATAGTGTTTTGAGAGTGGCTCTGGATCTTGAAGTGAGTGGCAAGAGAAAGTGAGAACAACCAAAGAAGACTAGTAAGAAATGGAAAAAGAGACAGAGAAAATTGGTTTGAAGAAGAAGGATGCCCTGAATCAAGCAAAGTGGAGAAATGGAGAGCGAGCAATTCCGGAAGAACTAAGGCAAATCTGGCCATCTCGGCTAAGGGGACAATACCAGATAAAAACTGAACTACAACTACTACTACTAACATTCTCAATTCTGTTATCCTCAGTTTTCTTTTATCTTCCACCGTCATTGCCCAACATTCTGCACCATAACTAAACAGTGCTTTGCACATAGCTTTTGTGCAAGATTTCCTTGATTCTCAGTGACAAAAACATTTAAAATAGCTAGTAGAACGTCACTTTCAGTAACAAACACACAAACTTTTTTCTTGCTTCTTTTACCAAAGTCTTCAAAATCTTTCAAGATGACCTTGTGAAATACCAAATACTGCACTTAAAAAATCTTGTTGGTGATACAGAATTTTAACATAGCTTTGAAAAAAGTGGTTTTAGTCTTAAGCTTTTTGGAACACTTTCATCCGTAGTGGTACCACATCAAAAATCGGAAGAACTAGAGTGAGTAAGTTGTTTCATTTCATTAATATGGACAGTAGGCAATCAGGGCAAGCCAATGATAGTGACAACACAGTAATGTGTGCCAAAAAAAGAGAACTTGCAATATCGAAATGCTAATATCACTGTGTCTTGATGAATTGGAAGCATTCTGACCCATAAAAGACAGACATACAAAGGTTATAGAAAAGTTTGCTGATTTGCTGGATATTGCAGTAGTAAATTTAGAACAAGCTAGTTTACATGATGAACTGGCACAAGAAACACTTTACATAAAGTTACAGAAGAAGCTTTCTGAAACCATGTTGACAAGTTACAGAAGATGGATTATCAAAAACAACAAATATGAATGTGTGCAATCATTGAGGGAATACATACACGGAGAAGCAGAATTTCATTCTGTTGCTTTTGAAACCATTCACGGAATGAGAAAAAGAGTTCATGAAGATGTTTCAAGTGTTGCTGATAATAGTCAAAGAATGCTATTTGGTAGCTGGAAACACAGCCAAAAGCAAATATGTTGTGAGATTTGTAACCAGGATCATTCAATTTGGAAATGTTTCAAACTACAGAATTTGACTGTGCAACAGTGATGGCAAATGATACAAAAGTTAAACCTGTGTTATTGTTGTCTCAAAAAAAAAACAACACCATTCAACATTGCCGTAAAATTAGACCATGTGGTATAAATGGTTGTTCAAAACTTCACAATCGTTTACTCCACAAATCGGAAGAACCAAAACTTGACATTAAGAATGCAAGAAATGAAAAAAAAAAGCAAATAAAAGAACAAACAGCAAAGGTTTCTACTTCTGAAAAGAAAGAAAATCAAAGAACCCTGATTGTAGAAAGTGCTCTGTTGGAGTGTGCAGCTATGAGAACTGTTTCAGTTTTACTTGCAAATGGAAAACAAAAACTCCAAGGTAATGCATTACTTGATCACTGCAGTATGAATACATTTTAAATGCCAATGTAGTGGCAGAACTTGGATTAGGAGATGTTTAGTGTATGAATGTAAGTGTTTTAACCCTTTAAGGATCATAAGATTCTGATTGATAAAATTTGAAACAATTCCATGTTTGTTGGTAGCAATGGGAAAACAATGGATTTTACAAAGGTGGTTATTACATCATAATGCCATAACAATTAACAATCGTGGGTCATATATGACCCAGTATCCGTCAAAGGGTTAAACAGTGAAAATAAACAGTTTGAAACACAACCAGTGACAATGAAACTTGAAAGTTTGAATAGAAATTTGAAAACCGAAATAACTGCTTTTACAATTCAAAATGTTACAGGCAATTTGGAAGCTGTAACATGGTGTGAACTAAAATCAAGATGGAAGCATCTCAAAAGCATTTTCTTTCCACCAACAAAAAGTCAACATGTCAATATGTTGATTGGGATTGATGATTTGAATTTGCATCAAATTCTGAAGGAAATTCAAGAAAAGCCAGGAGAACCAATAGTGCAGTAAACTCCATTAGGTTGGACTTGTGTTTGATGTGTAACTACATTGATAGAGACTATACCAACTATGTGTATTTTCTTCATGATGCTGAGAGGAATGTAATGAGATCAATCAACAACTCATTACAGAAGTTTTGGCAGATAGAGGAATGTGCCAGTTCTGAAATGCCAATGCTACATAGCGAAGAGAAAAGAACTTTAGAGGTTGTGGAGAATTTGTTGAAATGGATTGGAAATTGCTATGAAGCTTCCATCCCATGGACTATGAGTTTAAGTGAGCTACCTTGTAACTTTGAGACGGCACTAAAACGACTATACAGTACAGAGAAGAGATTGTTAAAGAATTCCAAATTGGCAACTGCTTATATGAACGTTATTGATTCCTATATAAAGAAAGGATATATGAAGAAAATTGAAAAGCAAGATAACGAGGCTCTTTAACAATGGCTGCCTCCTCATTTTCCAGTCTTGTAATTCGAAAAATCTACATCTGCTCTTTGTATTGTGTTTGATGCATCTGTGCAGTGTGATGGAATTAGTTTGAATGATGCAATTGCAGTTGGTCCAAAGTTGCAACAAGATTAGGTAAGTGTTTTATTGCGATTTCAAAAAAAATTTGTTTGTATTGTTTGTGATGTAGCTGAAATGTATCTTTGTAACCAATTGTTTAAAAAGAATAGACCATTTGTAAGATTTTTGTGAAGAGATCTAAATCAATCTGTAACTCTGACATGTACAAGTTTAGTTGTGTTGTATTTGGTTTTAACTCTTCACCATTTATTGCTCAATATGTCATGCAACAACATGCCAAGCAATTTTCTAAAGAGTTTCCTCATGCTTCAGAA
Source organism: Trididemnum clinides (assembly GCA_963675345.1). NCBI lineage: Eukaryota > Metazoa > Chordata > Ascidiacea > Aplousobranchia > Didemnidae > Trididemnum > Trididemnum clinides. The sequence goes on from OY776297.1 coordinate 35,974,181, forward strand.
ACTGTATTGAAATCCACATATATCGACAACAGTGTGGATTCTGTTGATACTGAGGAAGAAGGTATTGGCTTGTACCAAGAACTAATAAAACTGTGGGGCTTAGCAAACATGCATGCGAAAAAATGGATTTTGAACTCATTGACTGTTGCTCAACACATACCCATTAATGAAAGAGCTTCATGTATGAGCTTTGATGGTGATAAAATTTTGCCCTGTGTAAAAACTTTAGGATTGTGGTGGACAGCAACTGAAGACATGTTTGAGTATAAATTTGTTGTTGGTGAAATGGTGATTGTAACAAAAAAGCAATGGCTTTCAAAAATTTCTACTGTTTTTGATCCCATGGGATTTGTTACTCTGTTTATTACACAAGCTTGAATTCCAACTTAAAGAATGTGGGTTAAAGGCTATGAATGGGATGAGAAAATTGAAGGTGATATTGAAACTGCTTGTCAACATTGGCTTAATGAAATTTGTTGCTTGTCTGAAATCAAGATATCCAGATGGTTGGGATTTAAACAAGATGTTGTAGACACTGAGTTCCATGGTTTTGTTGATGCATCAAGTGATGCATATGGAGCAGTTTGCTATGTCTGCCATGTGTATGATGATAAACACGTGAAAGTATGTTTTGTACTTAGCAGGGGTCGAGTTGCTCCACTAAAATGCATGATGGTGCTGAAGCTTGAGCTGATGGCAGCAACAGTTGGGCTGAAAGTTGGAAGAATAGTATTTGCAGCAATGAACTGTTTTCTAAAATGTTTCTACTTCTGGTCAGATAGTACGGAAATTTTGTGGTGGATACAATGCTACAGTAGATCTTTTAAACCATTTGCAGCACATCACGTTGGGCAAATTCAATTGGACACCAGGCCTGATCAATGCAATTATGTAAATACAGAACGCAATCATACTGATATTATAAGCTAACGTTTGATGCTTAATAACTAATTCACCGTGGTTAAATGAGCCTCACTATCTGCATCTTGATAAATCTGAATGGCCCAAAACTCCAATTAAATCACCAAAGTATGTTAAAGAATGTTGTAAAGATTGTGATATCAGCACCCGTACATTCATGTCTTATGCACCACATAAAAATTTGATTAATCTGAATGAATTGTGCAAACTGGATCCTAAACAGTTTTCCAATTGGACACAGCTTAAACAAATGTATGCCTGGGTGTACAGGTTTTTAGAAAATTGTCAAGCATCAAAGGAAAAAAGAAGTCTAGGAGAACTTGAAGTGTTGGAGATTCAAGACGTCAAAATATTGATTTTGCAGATAGCCCAGAAAAAAATTTTTTTCAGCTGAGTACAGTGCCTACATAAAAAACAGAGATTTCTACCAACAGTAAATTACTAAAGTTACACCCGTGGTTGGATGAAATGGGTGTCGATAGGATGTCAAGGACATTTAAAATATGCAGATTATTTACCATATTCTGAGAAGTATCCTATTACATTACCAAGATTGTTGGGTTACTACATTAATTGTAAAACATTTTCATAAAAAATTAGGCCATTACAGCATTAATCAAGTACTTGTTGCTATTTCTGGTTGTTTTTAATTATGTCTGGAAGGGACGCCATTAAAGAATGGCAAAACAAATGCACAACTTGCATAAGACAAGCAAAACCTGCAAAACAGTTAATGAGTGCTTTGCCAGACATACAGCTGAAATTACCATTGAAAGCTTTTGTTCATGTTGCTTTGATTTTGCTGATTTGTTTGAGACGATCCAAGGATGTGGGAAACATCGAGCTAAACGTTATTTGTGTTTATTTACCTGTTTGTTGAGCAGAGCTGTACATTTAGAGATGGCTTACAATCTTGATACAGATTCATACATTCATTTTTGAATGCGTTTTTTAGAATAGCTGATCGAAGGGGTGTTCCTCACGAAGAGTTGTCCGACAATGCTGGAAATTTCACAGCAGCTGATAAAGAATTGAAAGAGTTGTGCTCACAATTTGATAAAAAGAGACTGAAGAAATGTTTTGCAAATAATAATGTAAAGTGGGCATTCATACCACCAACAGCACCACATTTTGGAGATGTTCATAAAGCAATGAGCAAATCTGCTAAAAAAGCTATTAAAGCTATTTTGTCTACAGCTGATATAACTGATGAAGAATTACAATCAGCATTTATTGGTGCTGAAGCACTAATCAATTCTTAACCACATACATATCAAAGTGCTGATCCAACTGATGACATTCCATTGACACCAAATCACCTTTTGGTGGGACAACTAGGTGGCAGATTTTCTCCAGAAATTATTGACAATGCACCATATAACCCGCGAAAACAATGGCATAGAGTTCAAGAATTAATCAGACATTTTTGGGGCAGATGGCTCAAAGAATGGTTGCCCGTGCTTAATGCTCATTCAAAATGGAAAACATGACAATTTAAAAATTGGTGATATAGTACTTGTTTTGTCACAAAAACACCTCATGCACACTGGCCTCTCGGGAGAACTGTAAACATTCATCCAGGCCTTAACTCTTTTGCTCCCGCGATCATTGATTGATGATCTCGTGTTTTCAGTGTTTACCTCAAATTTTTTTAAATTGAGTTACAAATTTAGTTTACTAAAAAATCGATTTGTGACTTCATTTTTCATCCGATTTTCATAAAATTTTCAAAAGATCACGCTTATTTTCTCATGCATCGGAAGATGCATAATTTGTGCCCTAATTCTTGGATTTTTATACCCAAAAAGGGTTAAAAAGACCAAGAACCCAGTTGCAGACAACAAAATCGGCCAAATTCTCAGCACGTGCCAACTACACTAAAATCAAATTGAGATTACATCTTTACCACCAAACCAAACCCTTTATCATTAACACAGTCTGAAAACTACTCTTTTGGGGCATCATTTGACAAAATTTCAAGCGATAATAATAAAATTTACTTTTTTAAATTTCCAAATTTTTTAGGGGTCTCAAAACCCCCCCAAACAAATTTGAATGGTAAGTAGATAAAAGTAAATTTAGTGCGTAAAAAATATGATGTGTTGCTAAATACCAATTACATTTGAAAGCTTAGGAAATTTGCTTTCCAGCAATATATAACTTTAAATAGTTTAGACTAAGTGGTATATGATATTTACTGATCAAAAATGAGTACTGTACATCATGTCAGTTCAAACCCCCCAAAAACTTTTTGACTTACCTTCACTAAATTATGATTTTTACAAAAACTACATCCTATAAAAAGATAAAATAAATTGCAAATATTTCACTACTAAAGTTGTCATTTTGTATCCAGTTCCCAAGGAGACAAGAAGCGAAATACAAGTTTAAAAGCTAGCAGAAGTTTGGCTTCTCTAAATCAAAGTTTGCTGTATCCTCCTTGTTTTTCAACAAATGGGAAGGGTGTAAACAAGCTGCTGTTTCATTGTCAGTGACAACATATTCTATTTAAACTTGATATTTTCTGAATCTTGAAGAAATTCCCTGTTCAAAAACACCTAATGTTAAGATGGTTTAGGCTAACCTCTAGCAGATAATGACTGATCATATTGTAGGTACTAAATTTAACTACCAAAATTTGGTATCGGTCGGTACCGGTCAAAAAAAACGTCATGTGCCTCAGAAAATTGCAAATTGTAGAAAACTTAGGCTTTTAGGTAAGTTTTGAGTGATGTACCTTGAAAGCTTATTTCCTTAGCATCATCTAGCGACCATTTCTAAAAAAATTGGTAGAAAATAAAATCTGTAGTGATTTTTGAGGTGAGGGTACCTCTTTAATTTTGAAGACAACCCCCTCCAGTTGGGGGGCTAATTTGCATAAAATTTGCATATTCAAAAAAATGTTTTTTTTTCTATTTGAAATCCTCAAGAAATGTAGATTTCAACGATATATAACACTTAATGTAGAAGTAAACAGCTGAGTAATGATTTACAAACAAACTTGAGGTACATAATTATGATTAATTATGATTGATTATGACAATTTTTCGCACTGCCACCTTACGGACATTTTTTTTCGCTATTTTCGCGGGAGCGAAAGAGTTAATGGGCAAGTAAGAGTAATGACAGTGCAAACTGGTACTACCAGGATGAAACATTCAATCACACATTTGTGTCCACTTGAGTTTTAAGTTTTTTGCATTGTATTATGTCGATATGCCGTTAAGTGAACTGTGATATCTAAGTTTTATGATTGTAAATGTAGTAACCAATGCAAATAGCTATTGAAAAGTAAATATGTCACCGGAACAATTTGTATTTGTATTGCAGCAAAACTGAAAACAATTCTCCTTTACATAATTTGATGAAGTCACAACTAATAATCCAACCAATTACTTAATCTTTTGTTAATCAAGTCTAGAGTTATTTAGTGTTTATGTGGTGTGTTTGCAGGATATAAAAGTTTTGAACGCTGTAAATAATGAGCTGTCATTAAGCATGGAAATCTATATTGAATACAATTGGGCTGTGCATATTACATACAACTTTATTTATTAAGTGATTATAAATTTGTGAAATTGGTTAAGAAGTATTTGAAGTCACACTACGATGAATGACATTTAATTATTGTGAAATTTGTTTAGTTGATAGAATAAAGTTCTGTCAAGGAGAGGGAAATGTTATAAAGATGATTTTTGTTTTTACGCATTATTTGCAAAAGCTTTACTTGAGATGAATCACACATGCAAAGCACGTCTTTTCTGCATAGTCACGTGATTTTGACCAGCGCGCTTGTGCTTGCACATGGATTTCTTGCAAGCCTGCTGTGTTGGTTGAAATTTAAGTTGTAGTATAATTTTTGTTAACAGTTTGAGATGGGATTTTAGTTTTTATCACATAAAGTTCAATTACATACATTACTTCAAAGTTTACATTAATTTATGAAAAGACTAATAATCTTCTTTTGTTTACATGTTTTCAACCTTTTTTGTTATTCTATTTGAATAAGTTTTAATATATACATAAATTTGAAATTATTGGTGTCGGAATTTGAGCCACCAGAAAGCATCAAAAATAAACAGATTTTAAAACATTGAAACACATACACACACATGCAGACATGCTCAGATATTCATGGAAAAAATGTTCATAATCACTAATGATGTAAATCTACATCAAATCCAGCGATTCGGCAGTTAACCGATGGGTTTTAACAATTGATGTAATATTACATCATAAAGCACTCTACGCAAAAAAACAAATGATGAAATATTACATCGTAAAGCACTCAACATGTTAATGAGATAAAACAACTTACTTTTTCTAGCTCTTTCTGTTTTTGATGCAATACTGCAATGGATAAGAGCATCACGAAAAGCTTATGGCTAAAACCGCTTTTTTCAAAGCTATGTTAAAATACTGCACTTGAGCAGAGCTTTACAAACATTCCATAACCTTATAATATATACTGTGTGTATGTTATGCATGTGACAATGGAATGTACCTGCCTACAAGTTGCAACCAATTTTTGACACAAAAAAGGGTACAATACTTTTTAATGAAACCATAAAATTGTTTGCAGTAACTGTACATTACTGCAAATCATAAAATAATACATCAAAAAAGCTTGCGTGAAGACACATAATTACAGTTGCTTGTATTATTGTATGTGAAGGTTCTTACAAAGAAGTTGTGCAATTCTATCCATGGATCACCAAATAAAAGCACTTAGGTATAAATTTAAACTGCATTACAATAATACCACATGAAGCCACTTACTGATGGTTGCCTCCTCAGTAATCTCAATTTTGTTTCACTGCGATCATACAGTTCTATCGAGCGCTTGCGCAATCTTCTGTCAGCAAATGAATACCATCCAAACAGCTTGCCAATCTTTCCATAAAAATATAAAACATTAAACAACTGTTACATCAGTCCTTAAGTTAAGCAGTACTGCAGGTTAAAATCATGAACATTTTTCACAGTTTTTTGTCAAACATTTTTTATCTCATATCTGTTATGGTGATCAAAAAATCTGTCGTGGTGATATTCTAAAACATAATTGTGTTCAGCCTACAGCAGTTGCTAGTGCTGCTGGAACAGTGCATTTCTACCACAAGCAGTGCAACTAAATGTAATAACTGCCATAAAAGGCCTTCTGCAAGTGCAATCCACTTGAAACATTGCCAACAATTCATCTTTTTATGAAAATTAAACAAAATATATTTTATCAATCTGATACCACAACAATAATCTCAGCCATGAACATAGTTTAAGCACTAATCAAAAAGGCATGGCAAAACAAGCAAGACATAGATCCTGAATACATATTCCAAGAGCTCTTAAACAACACTTCGCCACATCCTTAATTAATTCCAGTGTTTGTCAAAGAAGCATTAGTGCAAACATGTAAAGTATGCCAACAATTTAGCTGACTATTAAAGAACAAAAAGCAACATGCTATAAAAATCAATCACCAACATAAGTGCATGTAAAATAGTTCTCCAACAGACACTAGATTAATTGCTCAAAAAGCAATCTATTTGAATACACATATTAGGAATATGATAACTGACAATGTTTTTCTTTGATTTTCGTCATAAGCTTTTATCCTTCAGTTACTTTAAAATCTTTTGCAAGTTACCCTTGAATATTGTGTTCAGGCCCACCAGATTTGCCTAACTGCTGGCACAGTACATATCCACCGCAAGTATTGCAACCAAGCAGGAAAACTTGCCATAAAAGGCCTTTTCCAAATGCCTAGCAACATAGGGATTGTAGGGTTTGAACCTACGACAGTGTCACCACAAAAACCACTTAACCACATTCCCAAGGACTACGTTCCTTCACTGATATTAATTTTTCTTGGTAGTCTAGTTCTAAAGTGCATGGATGGTAGCATGCACTCACTGAATTAGCTCATCTAAGCCTGCAGAAATGGAAAAGTGGTCATCAATTCTAGCTAGCTAAGTTACTAGTAAATTGTCGGCTAAATTTAGTGTTTTTTCTAACTTAATTATCATAAAATATCTCGAATCAATCTCATTACTTCAAAATTTTTACTATCATCTTTATTGTTGGCAGCATGGTGAAATGGATTAATATTAGATTACTTACTAAAAGACAGTGAGTTAATTGCATAAACGATTATTTCACATGGAACATAGTCAAGTACAGTTCAAGGGCAATGAGATATGTGAGTGACTGCTAACTTGAACACCATAAAGGCAATTAGTTGCCATGGCAATACTTTGAGTTGGAATAACAGTAACATATAGGATTAGTGCAACAATGCAATATTGCATTTACCAATGTCGAGCACTGACCAGCATCAGTTTTGCACCATACATAGACTAAACTGATTAAACCATCTAAAACAAAAAGTGTTTCACAATACACATAACTCTGCTAATCAAAGTGTAGGCAAAGTTCTTTTTTTACAAATAGACTCTAGTCCAGATTTTTTTACATACTCTCTCTACCAGCTGCAATTTTTTTCATCCTAAAGTCTAAGGCTCTCTTCCAACAAGTAACTAAATCTGTTTCAACCAATCACAACAGCTTGATTTCTATGACCTAGACCATGAGACTTTTGCGGTAGAATAAGTCAAAAAAAGGTTTTGATTAAATTTTAAGACATAGTACGAGGGTCAGTCAATAAGTAATGAGACTTTCTCAATAACTCAAGTTTGCAATGACTGGTAATCAAAAAATGCTTTTTTATTTTTCAACATAGTCTCCCTCCTTTGCAACACACTTGTTCCATCTTGATATTAGATTGTCTATTCCTTTGGCATAGAATTCCGTGGACTGGGTCCTTAGCCAGTTGCTCACAGCAGCCTTCACTTCTTTGTCAGTCTGGAAGTGAATTCCTTTCATACTCTCTTTGAGTGGGCCAAAGAGGTGAAAATCAGATGGTGCAAGGTCTGGGCTGTAGGGTGGGTGTGTTAGAAGTTTCCAGTCTAAATGAAATGCATCTCCCTCCTTTCTGTATCTGCGTAGTGATGCTCTGGAAGCCATCAGGCGTTGCATTTTGTGATCATCCGTTAACATCTTGGAAACCCAGCGACAGCTGACTTTTGAAAAATGCAGCTTCTCACGCACAATTGCGTACACTGTGCCATGAGAGATGTCCAATTTTGTAGCAATTTCATCTAAAGTGACCCTTCTATCAGATTTGATCAGGTCTTCAACTGCCTGTACTGCTTCTGGGGTAGAGACATCCACAGGTCTTCCACTTCTCAGATCATCAGTAATACTTTCATGTCCATCTTTGAATGCTTGCACCCATTTGTAGAAGTTTGCTCTAGACCAGGGATTCTTAAACTGAGGGACGTGCCCCCCTTGGGGGGCGTGAAAGCTTCACAAGGGGGGCGCGAGCATGACAGTGACATATTCATGAAAAGCAGCTCCGAACTACAGTCAAATCTCGTTACCACCTCGTTGCTAATCCATTACATTAGAATCTGTGACCTAGTTTTACAAACAATTTTGTCTGGACTTTAATTCGTTACTGTTTTAATTTCCGCTGTCTTATTTACATCGACACATCGCTATATGCTTCGCCTTCCTTTCTCTGCAAAAGATGTCACTTGGCACATCAATTTTGTACTTTTTCATTTATTCGTTCTTTTCTCCCCCACACCGTTAAACCATATTTTCCAAACTTTTTGAAGGTTCACGAGCGAGATTCATTGTTAACGTTGTTGTGAAGTGGACAGCACCTGGTTGTTTTCAGTTAAAATTCTTTGCTAGAATTTATTAGTAGTTTTCTTAGTGTTGTGACTTTTGTTTGCTTTTTTTTAAGAACTGATGATGCTTTCTTAAAGCAAAATATATTTTCTATTTGTTTTTTTATTTTGAGATTGATCAATTTTAACTTTTTTAAACTTGTTAATCCCCCATAATTTACAAATTTTAGACCTCTGAAAAATAAGTGGTATTTAATTTAGCTGCGGTGATAAAAATGAGTGCAAAAAAGAGGAAGTACAATGAAGAATATCTGCAGTATGGTTTTACTGATGCAGCAGTGAATGGTCAAGTTGTGCGTTATATGTTTCGAAAAGTTGAGCAATGATGCTTTGAGGCCAAATCGCTTGAAGCGTCATCTTCAAACAAAACATCCTCTTCATCAAACGAAACCCTTGGCTTTCTTTCAAAGCAAGAAGGATTCTTTTAAAAAAATGAAAATCGCCTGTGCGGAGAATTTTAACCAATTATCATCTGCGGAGCTGGTAGAAGCATCTTTTGAAATTGCTCAAAGGATAGCTCAAGCGAAAAAACCTCATAATATTGGCGAAACTTTGATAAAACCATGCATGTTGGAAACAAGTAGCCTTGTTTTGGGGAAAAGCAACAGCAAGAAGTTAGCAAAGATTTCTCTTTCAGATTCCACTATTAAGACACGAATCGATGAGCTTGCAAATGATATTGAATGTAAAGTTCTTGAAAAGATACACGCATCACCTTATTTTGCCATTCAGTGCAACGAAACGACTGACGTAGCTCAATTGTCACAGTTGATGGTCTATGTTTGTTTTGTTGGATCTGCTACAATTGAGGAAGAAATGCTATTCTGCAAATCGCTTGAAACGACCACTAAGGCAGAAGATGTGTTCAGAGTTGTTGATGCATACTTTCACAAAAACGGCATGAAATGGGAGAAACTTGTTGGCGTCTGCACTGATGGTGCACCAGCGATGCTTGGGTGTCGGAGTGGATTTATTACCAGGGTAAAGCAAAAAAATTCGGACGCAGTTGGAACTCACTGCATAATCCATCGAGAGACTTTGGCCTCCAAGACTTTACCTGCTGCAATGAAGAAAAAGCTTGCCATAATTATACGAATTGTTAACTTTATCAAATCAAGTGCTGTCAATTCCCGGTTATTTTCCCAGCTATGTAAACACATGGATTCCAATCATGAAAATCTGTTGTTTCATACAAATGTTCGATGGCTATCAAAAGGTAATATGTTAGCTCGCGTTTACGGTTTGAAAGATGAAGTAAGTATATTTCTTGAATCTCAGGGAAAACAAGATCTCCTGTTACCATTCCAATCACAAGAGTTTCAACTGGCAATGGCATACCTTGTTGACATTTTCGAAGCTCCCAATTGCCTCAATCTACTGTTGCAAGGAAAGAACACGAACCGTATGAAAGATTACGATGAGATACGGACATTCATAGCAAAGCAGGGGTTGTGGCATTGCCGAGTTCAACAGGGAAATGCAGCCTCATTTCCTACCTTGGACATAGCACTTGAGAACAGCAAAGCCAAACTGGAAGGTGAACTTAAGATAGAAGTGGAATCCCACCTCCAAATTTTGAAAGAAGAATATGACTGCTATTTTCCCGGCTTGGGTAATGTTGAACTGACAGAGTGGAAGATGACGAGAAATCCTTTTCGAATCAAAGAAGATATTCTTTTGGAAGAACTGCAGGAAGAGTTTTTGGAGATGAAGTGCACCTCCACTGCTAAAGATGATTTTGAAGCAATGTCTCTTAACAGTTTCTGGGCTAAATATTTGCATATATATAAGAATGTGGGCAGTGTGGCGATATGTACCCTTCTTCCATTTTCATCGACATATTTATGTGAAAGTGTATTTTCAGCACTTGTGAGTATGAAGACAAAATTTCGTAACAAACTGGAATGCAAAGCAGATCTTCGATGCGCGTTGTCTTCAACAAAGCCTCGAGTTAAATGACTAGTTTCCCAAAAACAGTTGCATCCTTCACACTAAGCAGGATAGTGGCAAATAAATTATTGTCCTATTTTTCGTGAATTTGATTTTTGAGGCTAGGTGAGGCGTGAGCATAAATGACCAATGTCAAGGGGGGTGCGACTGAAAAAGTTTAAGAACCACTGCTCTAGACATACAGGAAGGACCATATTGTCTTTGCATTCTAGACAGAATCTCACATGATTTTACACTCTCTGCCAACAGAAATCTGATGACTCCTCTTTGTTCCAATGATGAGCTGTTTGCTAGCCTAGTAGTCATTTCAATTTATCATCACACCTACAGTAATCTGAAAATAAACAACTTTTGTTGTAAATGAGATGACAACTCCATTCATAATCATCACATAAAATTTGAGTTCCTTAGCAATTGAGAAACACAAAACACAAAAACACAAAAGCAATTGAGAAAGTCTCATTACTTATTGACTGACCCTCGTAGTTCTAAAGTCTAGCATTGGCATGAAATAACATGTTTGGACTTGGTTTTGGATAGTTGCACTCAACTGAGTTCATGCAACAAGGCCAAATACTGTCATTAAGGGTCTATATTTGAACTACATCAATATATGAAAAACTACCTATCTAGTGAGCAAATTACCAAGAAGACTACTTGCGGAGTCAAAAAATACAGAAACGTCACATTTATATCTACCTTGAAATAGTATTTTGCTCTAAAATTCTTAGTTTTTTAAAGTTATTTCTATGAAACTGATTTTTTCAATTTTTGTTGGTTCATTTCAAAGTTGTTTTCATAAAACTGATTTTTCCCGTCTTTCTTGGTTCGTGTAAAACATAGTTCTTCAACAGGGGCGATTTTGATCATCAGAGGGGCAATATTAACAATTTTTTAAATTGGGGGCAATTTAAAATCTTAGGGGGCAATTTTACAACCATGAATAATGTTATAAATTGATTTCTAAATAGTTGAATAAATTTAAATTTAAGTAAAAAACGGATTTGTTAAAAACGTTTTTGCTGACTTTTCTTTTTCTTGCTGGTCTTCACTCTGTTCAAACAGTTTTGGCATCCTTTGCCTGTTCATGCACAAACATGCTATGATGTAAATGCTAAAAGCCTGCTCCAGAAAAAAGGAGATATCCAGAAAAGAGAAAAACATTGTTGTTTGTTTATTTTATCGCATCACGCAAAGAGTAAGTAGTAGTGCAAACACCCTAATCACAAACGCAAATACTAACCAAATGAATAAGATTCAAGGGAAAAAGGCATTATGAGGGAATAAGAAGGGGAATGATAGTTGGTAGTTGATTGCAAAATTGTTTAAAGATTTTAATTGCAGAGTGCAGACTGTCTGTGTAGAACAAGAAAAGACAGAATCTGAAACAGTATAAGAAAATAATCATAGTTTCTAAAAATTTAGGATTGTCATTATATTGTTATATCTGCTGTAGGCTACTTTTAGTTTCTTTTCAAGATTTCTTTCTAAGTAATTCTATTGTAAAAAGTAATAGCTTCTTGTGCCAAAAAAGTGCCCTGCTAACTTGTTGATTATACCAAGTTTGGCTTTGTGCCATGCTCATCTTATATTCAATTTCAATTGTGTCTATTGTGCAAGAAAATTCTTACAAATGAGGCAATGAAGCCGTCAAGGTTGAAAGACCACCTAAACAGGCTTCATCCTGATAAAGCAGACAAACCTATTGCATTTTTTCAAGCTTTAAAAGAGTCTCAAACTCGATGTTCTATAAGCAAGGTCTTTGCTAAAACACTTTTCAAAATGTCAAAGGATTAATAGCCTCATACAAGGTTTCTTTCTTGATCAAGAAAAGGGGTTTACCGTTCAATGTTGGAGAAAGTTTGGTAGTACCTGCTGTGAAAGAAATTATTTCCACTGTAATGGAAAGAGATCCTGCACCTATACTATGAACTGTTCCACTGAGTGATACCACAGTAAAAAGACGACTTGACGAAATGGGTGAGAATATTAAAGACCAACAATGTGAAATCTTATGAAACACTTCTTTCAGCTTACAATTCAATGAAACCACCACATCAGACAATAACGCTTTATTAATGGCTTACATTTGTTACATAGCTGATGAAAATATTATGGAGGAGCTTTTATTTTGCAACTGTTTAGAAATAGACACTCAAGTCAACCAATATTTCACACTTTGTCTGACTACTTGCAAAACAAATCCATCCTCTTTGCAAACATAAAAGCATGCACTATTGATGGTGCTCTAGCTATGGTAGGCAGATATCATGGGCTTTCTTCTCTAATAAAAGAAAAAACAAACAATCTGTTTATTGTGCACTGCATGCTTCACAGTCAGCATTTGATAGCAAAGCATCTTAGTCCACGTCTGCAAGAATCTTTGGGTGTTGCAGTCAAAGCAATTAACAAGATAAAAGCCAACGCCAAAAACGACCAATTATTTCGACAGCTGTGCAAAACAAACAATGAAGAGTTTGAGCGTCTCCTTCTCCATACAGAAGTTTGTTGGCTATCAAAAGGTGAATCTTTGGAAAGATATTGGGAACTTTAAAACAGTGTAGTGTAGTTCCTTGGTGGAGATTCTGATCTTCCAAAAGATGTAATTGCCTGCCATCAAGATACCAGTTATCTAGCAAATTTTTTTGAAAAATTTAATACAGCAACAAACAAACTCCAAGGTAAAAATATTTCTTTAGTTCAAAGCAAAACTATAATATTTGGCCTAATCAACAAGGTGGAGCTCAACCAGAAAACCTTAAGAAGAGATTTTCATCACTTCTCACGGCTGTCAAAAATGTTACATAATGTCACTCATACATGAGTTGCTAGTTGCTAGCCAGCAATTTTCAAAGCGATCTCCTATCAAGAGGGATCTGCCTCCAGCATCAAAGTACAATAAAAAAATTTGCTCAAAAATGATCACCAGCATCATACAGTACCATACAGCAATCTATTACATCATGTCAATAACCTGCAACCGGTTTCAACCTTATTGGGTCTCATCAGGCGGATGTAAAAAACACTCAATAATAAACATGCCAAAACAATTATGGCTTGGATAAGTTGGATTGTATACTTAACTTTTGCCCAGCACTGCTGTCAGTGTTTTAGCAGATGTTCAAGAAAAGCAAAATGGCATGGTAACTGGTTTACTGCAGGCAGATCCCTCTTGATAGGAGATCGCTTTGAAAATTGCTGGCTAGCAACTAGCAACTCATGTATTAATGATAAGTCTTGACAATGATCCTGCACCCCTATTAGGGCTTACCGATGTGACTTGTTGTCTGTGTCATGTGTATGTGTCCTTGAATGTGACCCCCATGATATAGGTATTGCTGTATCATATTGTTTTGTATTGCATTTTTTTTGCACCCTATGGCAAATTTGTTTTTTTAGCATGTTTATTATTGAGTGTTTTTTACATCCGCCTGATGAGACCCAATAAGGTTGAAACCGGTCACAGGTTATTGACATGATGTAATAGATTGCTGTATGGTACCGTATGATGCTGGTGATCATTTTTAAGCAAATTTTTTTATTGTACTTTGATGCTGGAGCCAGATCCCTCTTGATAGGAGATCGCTTTGAAAATTGCTGGCTAGCAACTAGCAACTCATGTATTAATGATAAGTCTTGACAATGATCCTGCACCCCTATTAGGGCTTACCGATGTGACTTGTTGTCTGTGTCATGTGTATGTGTCCTTGAATGTGACCCCCATGATATAGGTATTGCTGTATCATATTGTTTTGTATTGCATTTTTTTTGCACCCTATGGCAAATTTGTTTTTTTAGCATGTTTATTATTGAGTGTTTTTTACACCCGCCTGATGAGACCCAATAAGGTTGAAACCGGTCACAGGTTATTGACATGATGTAATAGATTGCTGTATGGTACCGTATGATGCTGGTGATCATTTTTAAGCAAATTTTTTTATTGTACTTTGATGCTGGAGCCAGATCCCTCTTGATAGGAGATCGCTTTGAAAATTGCTGGCTAGCAACTAGCAACTCATGTATTAATGATAAGTCTTGACAATGATCCTGCACCCCTATTAGGGCTTACCGATGTGACTTGTTGTCCATGTCATGTGTGTGTGTCCTTGAATGTGACCCCCTGATATAGGTATTGCTGTATCATATTGTTTTGTATTGCATTTTTTTTGCACCCTATGGCAAATTTGTTTTTTTAGCATGTTTATTATTGAGTGTTTTTTACACCTGCCTGATGAGACCCAATCAGGTCAAAACCGGTCGCGGGTTACTGAAATGATGTAATAGATTGCTGTGTGGTACCGTATGATGCTGGTGATCATTTTTAAGCAAATTTTTCTATTGTATAATGTCACTGACAATCATTTGCTAATTTACGTTGAACTTCTGAAGATTGTAAACAAAGATATGAACGTTCACTTTAAAGATCTGGTTGATCTGGAAGTTTTTTCATGGTTGGTGGAACCATTTGCCAGTAATATCAATGAATGCAATTCCACCATGCAAGAAATGCTGATAGACCTGCAAAGTGATGAAGAAGCATGAGCAATTTTTTGGGCACATGGATGGGCAGGTTTCTGGATTAACCACTTTGCAACGATTTTTTTTAAACTTACTATGCCACTCAGATGGTATTATTTTTATAACTCACTTTTTCACATCATATTATGTTTTTTTCACTATTGCGCATCTTGGAGTACTTTAGGTTTGCAGTGAATGCACATTGTGGTAAGTGACACTGTTGTCATGGGCGATGATGTACATCACAATTGTGACCTCATGAGTGACATCACTAATGACGTCACTAATGGTATTAAAATACTGATCAGTACAGCTGCCTTGCTACAACTGAGTGAAAACTAACCAACTGATTATTTGTATTGATGCGACATATAATGAAGTCATTCATCTCTGTGACGTCATTATGACGTCAAAAATTACGTCACAATGTAGTTCATAGCAACTGTTATTATGCTATAAAGCATTACAACAACAACAAATTGAATTAGCAAAGCCCAAATACAGAGTTTAACGTCATGCATCAAAATAGTTTGTGATTCAACGATATTAGACCGTTCAAAATTAGCTCATTAGCTTGATATTGAGCAGAGTCATACTGTTCAAATTACTGTAGTCTACTGGGTGAAGTCACTTTTGGTGTGGTAATCTTTGAAGCACGATACGATACACAAGGAAACCAAACAAATTCCACATTGAAATCGCGTTTCCTTTCGGTGGCCTTTCGGTGAGCACACCTCACATCGATGCTGTGGTTTTTCCTTTGCCGATGTTGCAGGTAAGTAGCTGGGGAAGAGCCTTCTGAGCAGGCGAGCTGGACTATCAAGGCTTCATGGACGTCCTCTACTGTGATAAGCTGGAAGTTCAGAAGATTCAAGTAAAGCTGCCAAACGTTTCAACCGAAAATCAAGCAATGTGAACCTTGTCTCAGTAAGATGAACATGTAAAAGGTAAGAATTCACAACGCACATGTCCAAAACATAGAAAAACACCTTCTTGTACCATTTTACACTCTTTCTCACGCATTGATAAGTGCTGGCTCGCTGGTCAGATTTATCAACCCCACCCATTCCCTTGTTGTAAGACAAGACACATTGAGGTTTGAGTATATCTGTGCCATCTTTGTGTTGTTTGTGTATATTTATCATGTTTGCAGTGTGCACTGAAGACAGCATTTTTGCCTCTTTTTTATCTTGCCATACCAAAGCCAGTAATCCATCAGGACTTGAATGAAATGCTATTTCTCCACGTTTCAACTTCTTCCTCTTTTTTTTAGAAAAATCCTAAGGCATTTTGTTGCGGTTCAGCCTGACTGTGGCACAAACGTTTGTTCCTGCTTGTAGTAACTGAACAAACAGACCAGGGCTGGAATACCAATTGTCCAAATACATATTGTAGCCTTTTCCAAAAAGCTCATTGCTCAGATCTAGCACCACTTTGGTGCTTACTGGTGAACCGTCATCAGTTCAATCTTGACCACAATATATATCTTCGTGTTCCATGTGTAGCCTGCAGCAGGACTCAAACTTTGGCAAACTTTGTATACTTTTATGCCAAACCTAGCTCTTTTGGATGGGTTATATTGTTAGAACCCAAGTCTGCCATGAAACTTCAGCAGTGATTCGTCAGTAGCAATGTTTTCATAAGGAGTAAACGTTTTTCTAAAATTTGAAATGATTGCTTCCATAACTTGCCGAATTTTGAAGAGTTTATCACTACCATCGTTATCTGCATTATTTGCAAAATGCATATTGGACAAAATTTGCAAAAAACGGTCCCTCAGCATTACTTCTAAATAGAATGGTGTTGTTAACATAGCTTTTGCAGACCAATGCAGTTTTATCACCAGTTTCTGTACAACACCCATAAGGATACACAATCCGAAAAACACCTTTATTTCAGCACTTGATACATCCTTCCATTCTATGTCATGTCGTCTTTTGAATGGATCATGTTTTGATGGTTTTGAAGCAGCGTAACGATTTGTTTTATCCGCAATCAAGTCTATCATATCATTAGGAATAAAAGCTTGAAAGATATCAAGTATGCTGCTTAGATTTGCTTTTATTCCAGGAGTTCCAGAAAATGAATGAATATAGGGAATATTGTCTTGATTTGTCCATGTAAAACCAATGTTACCTTGCGTGCTAGTACTCGACGTAGCTGGTTGACCTAATGCATCGAGACTGCTGGAACCCTCACTGTCATCTTTGCTGGGGCTTGATAGATCTGAGCTGTCAGCAAGACTACTTTCACTTGATGATCCTGAGCTAGCCAAGTCCATCTGGGCCATAGCTTGGTCAATGTCAATGTCAGCTCTACGCTTCATGTTGCAGCTATATATTTTAGACAATAAATTTAAAATATTGGTTGTAAAATATTGATAACTAAAGTAATAAAGTATATCAAATAAATTCAATGATTCAGAAAATTTTTTGAAAAAAAATTGACACAAAATGTTATACAATATTCTGCAAAACCATTGCCACGAAGCCACTAACAAGCATAAGGTAGTAGCATTCTGACACAGCAAAAATAATTACAGCATCCTAAGCTTATTTTATCCCAAAGTACCCTAACCCTACTAATTTAGAAAAAAATCGGATGTACTCATGCCCATTCCCAAACAAGGAGTGGTGCAGAGGAACATCGCCCCAACAATTTTTGAAGTATGTCCCCCTTTGTCGTCTTTTTCACCTTTTGTTTACTACCCTCTTCTGCTCTTTATGAAACTTTTTTCCTATCCCATATTTTTTGCAACATTTGTCTTTGCCTCTCAAAACCTTTCATAGACTAATAAGACAACTGCATTTGTGCTAGCTTTTTTTGCTTGCTTTTGAGCAAAACAAAGAAGAAGAATTCTCCTCACTAACTTGCAAGACTATGCTGCATTCATTTCAGCTTTTTTCTCCTGTTTTGAGCGAACCAAAGCAGGGAAATCCCCCTTCTATCAACTGCACTTCATGTTACATTATTGTAGCGATTGCAACGTAAAACAACGGTCACCGCCTTTTGGCAAAACATGCAGACGTAAATATACGTCTCCCATCTTCGAATGGAAAAGCATTTTTGACGTACATGTACGTCTCCCGTTGCAAAGTGGTTAAGTCTAATATCTGATTTCTGAAACTGTGGGAAAATAAAGTTGTTTATATTGGCCTTTCCAACCACATGTATTGCTGAACAAGGCTTTAGTAAAGTGCTGTACATGCAAAATAAATATTGGAGCAGGCTCGACATGAACACGACAGGGGGGAGAAACTTAATTCGACTTAAGCTGACTAGCTTGAACCCAACTTTTGCTAATCTTGCAGAGCAACACCAGCCGCAAGGGTCACATTAATTATGATGTACTGTTGTATTTTAATAAATTGCCTTTGCTTTTCCTTGTGTGTACTGCATTTTTGTAAAAAAGCTTTCTGCATATATTTCAAGACAAAAGCTTTCCCACAAAACATCATTTTTTATAGGGGAGGGGCAATTTGGATCCAAGTAGAGTGGTGGTAGTAATAGTAGCAGCAGCAGCAGCAGCAGTAGGCAGTAGCAGCAGTAGGCAGTAGCAGCAGTAGGCAGTAGCGATAGCAGTAGTAGTAGTAGTAGTAGTAGTAGTAGTAGTAGTAGTAGTAGTAGTAGTAGTAGTAGTAGTAGTAGTAGTAGTAGTAGTAGTAGTAGTAGTAGTGATAGTAGTAGTGGTAGTAGTAGTGGTGGTATTAGTGGTAGTGGTGGTAGTAGTGGTAGTGGTTGGTCGTGGTGGTTGCAGTGGCAGCAGTAGTAGTAGTAGTAGAATTCAGTGTTCATCCAGTTTTATCCCCTTTAACAGAGTTTGCCAGATTTACTTGATTCTTTCTGCGATTCTTCGAAAACCATCTAGTCACATTGCTCTCAGGGCATCCATCTTTAAACCAAACTTCTCAGTTGCCTTTTCTAATTGCTTCTTCCAGAACTTCTTTGGTCATCCTCACTGTCTTGCCACTCACTTTAAGATGTAGGGGAGCTCTCACATAACCATTATCATCTCTTCTCAGTACATGTCCCTGCCATGCAACTCCATTAGCTTAGGCCAGCCCATCTACAGTTTTTCTCATAATAAACCATAAATAATAGGTTTGAGGCATGCGATGCAATTTAGAAAGCAAATCTTTGATGTCATCTGATGGTGAGTATGCCTTTTGTGTGCACTGTTTCCATTGGTGTGAGCAACAACAAGAATAATTTTGAACCTCTTTCATCACAGTGAGCTAAGAATTTATGTATGTACGATTCAAAATATTGGGTATCTGTAGGGGCTTTGTTTAAAAGCCTCCAGTAGCTCTGGGTCACAAAGTATGTATGGACTGCTTGGCTCCACATCAATAGGAATTGCTAATAAAGAGTGTTTTTAAAGGTGCAACAACTTCCACTTATGTTCAGGTCGGGTATTTAACTAGCAGCCAGAAACTTTTTGATTACCAACTCCAGTTACCACTTTTTGCTTATAAATATTTCTTAAGCCTCACATCTTTTCATGAAAAGCAAGTAATTAATCAAAAACACCAAAATTACTTGATCTGATCAAACTCGTTCTTAATTCAGTACTGGATTAATGCAAACGTAGTGTAATCTTAATGACTAACACATCAACAATATTGCTGTGTAAATGTCATAACTAAATATCAAGATTAATTTAAATAATGTTAACATTTTGACTTATAACTAAAACTAAAACATAAATTATTTCCAGAGATTACAATGATTCTGTATTTGGTTCTGTAATGGTACCACCTCTATACAATATGCATCATTATCCACCAAATTTTTTATTGCTTAGTGACAAAAGCAAATGCTAAAAAAGCATAGCAAGGTAGTGAGTAATTAAATACATGATTACACTAAAGTAATTGCAACCAATAGGCTACCACAATGCATGTTTAGCATTAGTTATCAACTAGGTGTCAGATGCACTGGACACTGGACAAATTAGGCACAAAATTAACTAGAACTTAAGGTTTTTTGCTTTTTTCTGGCTTGTTTTGTAATAATTGTATTTAAGTTGGCAATGTGCAAGCCAGAAAAAAGCAAAAAACCTTAAGTTCTAGTTAATTTTGTGCCTAATTTGTCCAGTGTCCAGTGCATCTGACACCTAGTTGATGTGGCATTTAGTCTGTCCACCATCTAGTTTGTCTGGCACCTAGTTCCTAGCATCTGGTTGCAGCATTTTGTCTATATGCATCCAGTTGCACCTACTTAGTTGCTGTGAATAGAAAAAAGTTCTTTTAGCACACATCTAAACTAAACATTTCAGCATCTTTAGCCACCAAAAATAGTCTTCTAAGCCATTGGCATTGTAAGATACAAAGTTTGTTATATAATTGATCCTTGATGACGTCATTTGGCCCATCTGCATGGATTAAGTGAAATTATCATCCTGAGTAAAATCATCCCAAACCAAGTCAAAACATACTATTTCATGCCAATACAACATTTTAGATCTACTACACCTTGAATAACACGTTCAATTACTGCTAGCTGTAACATAAGCTACAGGAAGAGTAAAGTTAATATATAATGGTTGGTACTGCTGTGGGTATGAACCCATTCCCAATCTTATTTTTAACAAGTTGGAAGTTAAAAGATTTAACAGTAGATTCAATCACGAATTCGTTTTGATACTCTCACCAGTGCATTACCATACACTACGCAATCCTTATTTACCGGTCCAAGATTGACAAACCCAAAATTCTTGGCAATCTTGTCTGCATCAGCCACTTCATCAATTTCCACAACAAACTCATTTAAGTATATTTGTGGAACATCTCCATCTGACTTTTGGTGATGATGCTGATGATAGTTAAATCGACTTTCCATGCACTTTTGTTGAAATCCAAACACCACAACAAGTACATACACAATGTGTGAACTGAGAGACATTATTGTACTGAAACCTAAAACTTAAAATGCAATTAACAAATAAAACATTTCAGCTTTATAAATCAACAAACTTATAACAGTATAATACTAAAAGATTCATTCGGTCTACTCATCATCATCTTACTGATTAATATGTTTGATGATACAAAATATGATTAAGCAAAAAAATATTTTAATATATGTTTAGTCAGCAACATAGCTGGGTGGGCTGGAGTGCCGTTCACAGTGACAATAATCATGAGTTTGAACTCCTGGTACATTGTTGTGTCCTAGGGAAAGGCACTGCAAGGCAAATTTCCCTATTTGGTTGCAAGTTTGTGATAAAAATCCAATGTGCTAGCAGTACAGATTGTTTGCACTACCAGCACTAGAAATAGCAACCATTACTACCACCACTAATGGTGCATGAGCATTCACTTTTGTGCTGCTATTGTCAACATAAACTAGCAGCAACAGCAGCAGGCATTACTTTTTTTCACAATAGCATTAGCAGAACCTGTGCCAGTTTTTCAAAAGAGAGTTGCCACTAGCGCCAAGTCCACCCCTTGTAAAAATAAAAAATTCTTTTAAAAGTGTGGATGACAACATTAATTAAAAACTACCAAAGTGCACCTTCCAAATATGAATTTTTCAGAAGACTATTTGCAGAGAAGTCACCAAAAATACCTGCAGTGAGAAGCTATTGAACAACTTTCTTAGAGACAAAAGTGCCAATGCAAAGCAATCACTACATTACTCCCCACAACATTATTGGAATTGTTTGTGAAACACATCACCATCAGTAGTGGATTGAGAATTTTAAAGGCCTGAGCCAAACATTTATGAGGGGCTTCCTATAACTGCCCAAGTTCTCAGTGAAGACCTTTTCTTTGCAAATTACCATCACATCAAAGGGCTGGAAATAGCTTATCCCACATGTCTAGAAAGGAGGACCCTGTAATCTCTAAAAAGGGGGTCTGAGACAGCTGCTTCACTTGTCTTACCCTAAATCAACCACTGATTGACATACCTTTCAAAGCAGCAGTGAAATGCTAAGTTTTACAAGGGAAGGATGCACCAAAGCTGAAATAATCTGATCTCAGCCATGAACATTTTGAGAGGCTCATTTTTTCTAAATAGCTGTGTTTTAATAAAGATATTTGTTTTTCATGCTGTCTTTGCAACAGTTATGGTCACCTGGGATAATTGTTGGACAGTTAAAAGTATGGGGTAATATATAGACAGCTTGCTGGTGAAAATATTACAGCACTCATTCGTAATGTCTTTCAAGGAATTTATAGTGAGAGTAATAATGCTTATGTAAATACTTCATTATTGCCAACTTTCATATTTTTGCAACTACAAGTACGTTAACAACCTGTTGTCATTCTCTGATATTTCAGCTACCTAAGTGAAAAAAGTAATGTTAAAATCAGCATCAATTTTGTTGAATTGAAATTTAATTTTGGAAACCCTATCAGGAATAACACTAAACCTACCATATATGATGAACATGCAAATCTATCTCCTACAGGTTTGGTGTAACAGCAGTCAATTAATTACCCCACACAAAATTTTCTTTAATGGGTAATTACTAGTCACTTGCAGTTTTGTTTCTTTCAACTTTTGTTAATAGTGTTGCAGCTATGCACTAATAGACACTAGTGAGTAAGTTCTAATGTTAAGCTAATAATGCAAAGAAAGTGTAACCCTAGGCCAAAAAAAATGAAATAAAAACTCAATCAAAAAAGCTGTCATTGAAAGTAATTCTATTGAAACAAGTGTGTGAAAGCTGTTTCAATAAAATTATTTTCAATGACAGCTTTTTTGATTGAGTTTTTATTTCAAGTGTGCAATTCCAAAATCTACTACATACTTTTATATTACACTGCACAAACAAAAAAAACCAACCAGCCAAGGATGTAAACCTGTGTTAACTGAGGAACAGTCAGAAAAATTGAAGAAATGCATAGTGGATGGGGCAGGAATGGGATTTGCACCTTCTATTAAGGATGTAAGAGACATTGTTGGTAGTTAGGTGCAATACAGTGACTTGGCTGATGCAAAATTGAGGTTACGATGCAAAGGAAGTGAAGGGTACCCTGGACCTAATGGGATATCATTATTTTTTGAAAAGAACAATCCAACACTGAAAGATGTTACTAAGCTCAGTGTTGCAAGGTATAGTACTACTAAAAATACTTTTATTATACAGGGTGTTCCAAAAGTCTTGGGCACATTTCAAGTCCTCATTTCTGCTGATCTATGAATGGTATTTGAATGAAACTGTTGTCATTTTAATGCTAACCTCATTGAGTTTTTTTTTGTCATGCTGATAATTTTTTCATATATTTTCATGTAGCTTAAATAACTAAAATAACCTAGATCCACCAATGGCTTTCACTCAACCAGAAAAAGCGTTTTGTGTCCTTGAACTTTCAAAAACTGATTCAGCAACACTTGATGATCGCATTCTCTTGCCCTGATATCCTAGGTCTCCAGATGACACATCTTGTGACTTCTTTTTGTGGGTTTCATGAAAGCACTGGTCTATGCACTTCCCCCTTCCAAAAAATGTAGCTGATCTCAAGACCGAATAACGGAAGTTGTTGCAACTTGCAACCATAGACAACACAATGCTGGAACGCATTTTAGCAGGAATTTGACTATCAGCTTGATGTGTGGCGTATGACTAACAGTGTTCACATTGAACATCTTTGAACATTCTATAAAAAACTTGAGACTGCAAGCTTTCAGAATATATCAGATGCATTGTTATTTCCTTAATAGTTTTTGACATATTCAACGTCAAAATGTGCCCAAGACTTTTGAGACACCCTGTATATCATTACTATGATATACTGGAGGAAAGCATTCAAAAGTTGGGTCTGCAAAATCGCCTAGATTTGATATAGAATATGGATAAAATGGACTACCTCATAAACCTAAAAAATCCAAAGTCATATCTGAAAATAGCAATTGTGACATCAGATGAACAGTTTGAAACTGTAATAAAAGCTGAACAAAAAAGAAACCAAAGCAAAAGAGGAAACAAAAAGCAATACAAAAGGAAGAAAGTGAGATAGGTAAAAGGGTTGAGTTGCATTTAGAGAGTGGCACTGATGAAGACTTTTCAGATGAAGAGCCAATTTTTCCAGAACATTCTGTTTTCACCTGCAACTGAAAAGCAATGGTACTTGCACTTAAAATCTGTCTGGTCTGAAATAAATCTTCCAGTAGCTGAAAATGAGGTTGTGTGTAAATTTTTTGCAAGAATATACTATTCTGATGGTTGTGGCAAAAATGCTAGACTATAGGTTGAAAAAGTGATGCAAAGGTTTGTGCACGACTTTGAAGGTCCAACAATTTTCTTGACACTAAGCTGTTTAAAGCCAGGTATTGGTTTTGCCACAGTGCTGGATGAAACCTTTTCACCTCTTCCACTAGATATTGATGACTTCAAAGCTTTCAATTTAATAGAAGAACCTGTGGAAGCCACAGCAGAGAAAGGCAAAAAGTGGCAAATAACTGATTATCCAAAAGTTTGACAAACGTTTGATAGAGTTGCAAAACTTGACCGGCAAAGCAAATACAACAGACTGTTTCCTAAACTGTAGTGTTTAAAAGGTTTTGCTCATGATAATAGTTTTGTTTTATATTCATTGTACTATTTCATTTCTGTGATAAGTTTTTGTGTTGTAAGTTTATTCACTAACTTATTGGCTGTAATATAACCAAGGTGTGCAATTACATAGCAGCATGAGATCGCAGATGGCAAAAGACTTTATTGTTAAGGTATACGATATTAATAATAGTTATGTTTCAAATGATTATGAATTATTTAGATGTTGTCCAATAATTGCCCCAAATGCTGGGGTAATTATTGGACAAAAATCTTAATACCTCCTTACAGGAAAGAGTCGAAGCAATCCTCTCTTTCTAACTGAGGCAGTAAATGCTGACCTATGATTACCATGTCCCAAGAGTCAAGACCATAAAAAACTGTATTTTACATTAAACAATTTTAATCTTCAATTTTGTCCAATAGCCCCATTTGACTATACTGCTTATGTCGGTGTCATCTATTGCAGTGGCAGCTTGTTCTTTGAAAACCATATTTTGCTGTATATCTAATACCTGCTGTACAACATATGCCTTAAAAACGCATTTGCAGCACCTCAAGATTCACACCACTGTTGTATTCCGAGCACACAAAATTATTTTAAAGGACTTTTGCATAACTAAACCTAAACACAAAAAAGTGTATACACAGCAATAACAATAATATAAATTTATTTCAAAAACTATAAAAACATATGCCAGCTATGAGATATAATTGAAAAAAATGCAAACTCAGTATAAACATACCGAGCGGTCAAAATCAGCAGGTAAAGCAAATTACAAGCATTATGACAAAACTTGTAGTATATTTATAAATAAACAAATTTATAAAAAATCAGGTCAAAATTTACAACTAGAAAATATTTGAGCACAGAGCTAAAAGTCACGAGAAAGTTTTCTGAAGAATTTTGGCTTTTGTGCCTTTAAAGATGAAAGCACCACTTTCATACAAACATCAAAGTTTGAAAACAATACTTGGTATTATTTGCCCTGTAAACCATTACATGACATACTATTTATCAAATGTAAAATATCACACAACAATATCTTTAACAACTGCTCTCTTGTAGCACATTAAGTAACCACAAAACTATAAATTAAAACACACACCACAGCTTCTCATCACTAAAATCTTCTTGGTGGTACAGACTTTTTATATAGCTTTAAAAAACATCTGTTAGAGGATATTGAGGAATATTAGAGGATATTCATATCAAAACTCAGCACCCAGTATTGCACAGACAGAGAGTTTGTTCACACTCTAAAACTATTTTAATAATTACCAGTATTCTTCTTTGGGTCTTTTGCTGCACTTGCTTTAGAATTTTCCTATAACAAAATCTTTTTTTTGCCACACATTGCTATGTTAGCACTATCAATGGCTTGTCTTGATTGCCTACAGTGCAATTTAATGTGATAAAACAACTTACTCACCCTAGCTCTTCCCTTTTTGAAGCAATACCACTGTACCACCACTGATGAGAGCATCACAAAAAGCTTCTTGTTAATACAGTAGAACGCCGGTTATCCGAAACACCTATTATCTGAACACGACTTTAGCAAAAGTCATTAGAGCCTGACATCAATGGGTGAGAAGCATTAGAACGTCAATTGTGTTCAGAGAAAATAAATGCGTCCAAAAAGCAAAAAGCAATGGACTCGTGTAGTATTTATTTAAGTTTGCAACCAATTACTCTACTGCCAGTGCTAATAATATACAATAAATCACAATGTCTGTGAACTGTATATGATCTTTTTCGTAATATTCCATGTTGTTCAATTATCCGAACAAATCACTTATCTGAACCACCCCTGGTTTTAATTAGTTCGGATAATCGGCGTTCTACTGTACTTTAGTCTTATAGTAGCACACTGACAGCAATTACAAATCAACACATGGAGCCTAAACTTGTTTGTATATCAGCTCAATTTATGCATTTGATTTTACCCCTCCTGCCAAGCACTTCCTGTCAACAACTTTTATATTAGATGGTGTAGTGGTTAGAATGTTTGCTTTGCAGTCGGTAGACTAGGGGTTCATTCCCCTTGTCCAGTCATACCAAAAAACTTTTTCAAATGGCATCCACAGCTTCCCTGCTTGGCACTCAGCATTTATGGGAGGTTGTGTAGAACAAGCTGGCAAGTTCGCTTGTTGTGTCCTTGGGCAAAGCACTTAATGGAACGCCCCACCTTTATGTGGAAGACAGGTGGCCCAGACACCTCCACCTCAGAAATGGCAACTCCCAAGCAAGTGCAGACGTCATATCCAAAATATAACAATACAATTCGCTTTCTCATGAATGGAGGATAAATATGAACAATACAATCCTTATTTTTCTGCATAAATAAAGTCTATGTCACAGGTTTATATAGGAAGGCAAAAGAATTTTCTGGCAGAGGACCCACTATTGCTCAGCTGCTCCACTAGAATTTGACACTGGTAAAGTAAAAAAGCAAAACATTGTCAAATAATGCTGGATAAATTTATGTTTGATGGAATTTTGTGGTTGAAAAGCTTTTAACCAAGATCAAGAGCAAAGTTGTGAGATCAAATGATACAACTTCCAAGTTAATTATGAGTTCAAATAAAAAGTTATTTCAATAAGTTCGAAGAACCTTGGCTGCTTGTCTTCACAGTAAAACAAAAATGCAAGCATTGTCACATAGCAAAAGTAGTCAGGGCATTTAATATTACAGAATCTCTGCAAATTCCTTATTTTTAAAGAAAAAAAGCACCATTTTCAGTTGATGGACCAATTTTTAGTGTTGTTTAAAACTTGGCAAGAAATCAACTAACAAAGATTCACCACTGGCACACGAATTGTTGAATAACATTTTAAACCTTGAAATTACACAATCTTCATCTGTTCATGAAATGGAAGGGGTGGTTATAAATAGGCATAGTACAGGCATTGTACAGACATAGCAGGCATAGTAGAGGCATAGCACAGGCATAGTAGGCATAGTACAGGCATAGTAGAGACATAGTAGCCATAGTACAGGCATAGTACAAACATATTAGACATAGTACCGGTACAAAGATAGCAGGGGAGGTGTGCGACCAAAAACCAGTCGCACCAATATAAAAAGGCAGTGGCTATTTTGCTGTCGACGGCAATTCACCCTCAGAGACTATTTTGCCGTGAGTTGTTTGTGATTGGTCAATCTTAATGACGTACTAAACATGTGACTTTTGGTCGTCTCTGATTGGTCAATTTTAAAAACCAATTTAAAAAATTTTGCACCCCCAGGTCTCTATCCCCCACCCTGTACACTTCCTTGCAGTGTACACTGCCCGTACATTTACATACTGGGCCTGCCCCTTCAGTGTACACTGCCTTTCTTTTAAAGCCCTGGCTAGCTGAGATTCGAACCCAATACTTTGGTATCTCAACACCAGCGTTCTATTCACTACACCACAGAGTCACTGGTACGATAACAGCAAATTTGGCTATATAAACACACGTGAATGATCACGGCAAAATAGATTCCAAGGGCAAATTGCCGTCGACGGCGAAATAGCCACTGCCATATAAAAAAGCCTTACCTCTTTCCTTTCAAAAAAAAATTAATTTTATGAGTCTAGATTTAAGCTTTGATGGGGTGCAAGATTTCACATTAAAAGCTCAAGTTATCAACACTATGCCTGTACTAAGCCTCTACTATGCCTGTACTATGCCTACTATGCCTGTACTATGCCTACTATGCCTACTATACCTACTATGCCTGTACTATGTCTACTATGCCTCTACCATGCCTACTATGCCTCTACTAAGCCTACTATACCTCTACTATGCCTAGTATGCCTGTACTATGCCTATTTATAACTACCGAAATGGAAAGCCAGTAAAGCTACACATCAAAGCATAACAAGAAAATGAATGCCTGCATATACAGTGCAGACTTGCAAGTGGTCAAATCTGAAAATTTAAGTTATTTGCAGTTTTTGACAAGAGATGAAACCAAACAATAAGGCAAAATGCATAAAAGTAAGGGTTACCATAAAAACGTTGCACAAAAATCCTACTGGCATGGTTACATATGCCTGCTGCTGAAACGCAGTTTTGCATATTATAAGCATATTGCTTTTACTTAAGAATAATGATGAAATCAGTACACTACTAATCTAAACCTCGAGCTACACTAAAATATCAAAATGCAGAAATTCACACTAAAATACTGATTTACAGAAATTTAGCAAAAATATCTACCTAACTACAGAAATCTCGGAAGTGCGAAAATTTACAAACCTTGATAAAAAAGAAAACATAACCATCTAAATAAACGAAATTAAATACTGTATTTAAATTGAGTTAAACCATGCATCTCTATCTTGCAGAGATGGGGAAATTTAGTTGATGAAAATAAAAGACAACGATTCCAATGAATACAATTAAAAAACTTTAGTTAAGGTTAAGGTTAGGGTTAGGGTTAGGGTTAAAGTTACGGTTAAGGTTAGAGCGTTAAGATTAGGGTTAGGGTTAGGGTCAGAAAGTTAGAGTCAGGTTTAGAGGGTTGAGGTTAGGGTTAGGGTTAGGGTTAAAGGGTTAAAGTTAGGGTTAGGGTTAGGGTTAGAGGGTTAAGGTTAAAGTTAAAAGGTTAGGGTGAAAGTTAAAATTAGGGTTAAAGTTAGAGTTAAAGTTAGGGGTAGGGTTAGGGATAGAGGGTTAGTGTTAGGGTTACGGTTAGGGTTAGAGTCACAGAGTTAGGGTTAGGGTTAGGGTTAAGGTTAGGGTTAAAGTTAAAAGGTTAGGGTTAAGGTTAGGGTTAAAAAGTTAGGGTTAGGGTTAGGGTTAGAAAGTTAAAGTTGAAGTTAGGGTTAAGGTTAGAGGGTAAGGGTTAGGGTTAAGGTTAAAGTTAGGGCTAGAGGGTTAGGGTTAAGGTTAGGGTTAGAAGGTTACGGTTAGGGTTAGGGTTAGGGTTAGAGGGTTAAGGTTAAGGTTAGGGTTAGAGGATTAGGGTTACGGTTAAGGTTAGAGGGTTAAGGTTAGAGTTAGGGTTAAGGCTAGAAGGTTACGGTTAGGGTTAGAGTTAGAGGGTTAGGGTTAAGGTTAAGGCTATAGGGTTAGGGTTAGGGTTAGAGTTAGGGTTACCGTTAGGGTTGGGTTAAGGTTAGGGTTAGGGTTAAAGTTAAAGTTAGGGTTAGGGTTAGGGTTGGGGTTAAAGTTTTGATTCGTTTTCTTGGTTCAGGGTAAGGATTGATCGAATATTGGAAAGTTCATTTTCAAGAGTTTGATTCGTTTTGTTGGTTCAGGGTAAGGATTGATCGAATATTGGAAAGTTGATTTTCAAGAGTTTGATTCGTTTTGTTGGTTCAGGGTAAGGATTGATCGAATATTGGAAAGTTCATTTTCAAGAGTTTGATTCGTTTTGTTGGTTGAGGGTAAGGATTGATCGAATATTGGAAAGTTGATTTTCAAGAGTTTGATTCGTTTTGTTGGTTCAGGGTAAGGATTGATCGAATATTGGAAAGTTCATTTTCAAGAGTTTGATTCGTTTTGTTGGTTCAGGGTAAGGATTGATCGAATATTGGAAAGTTCATTTTCAAGAGTTTGATTCGTTTTGTTGGTTGAGGGTAAAGATTGATCGAATATTGTGTAGGAAATAAGATCCTTTGAGCAATAACGTGCTGACTGAATCCCAATTGCTGGGAACTATGGCAGTCACAAGGAAGAAAGCACTACAGCAATATTTTATTCCATCAATTCGCGCAAGCTGTGGCAGATAATCAAAAATCACGTCCTTCTGCCACGACGATCAACAACGAACGAGAAACATGACAGACAACCAGAACACGTCCATCCGCCACGGCGATCGACGAAGAAAGAGAGCACAATATCTCCCACCACATGGTCGGTAACAAAATCTGCACGCGACACCAGGAATTAGGTCGCTGCACACGTCTATGTAAACAGGGCACTGCACACGTCACATTAACAAAAAATAACGGATAAACAACCTAATGGCGGGAAAGGCAAGCCAATCACCGAGCTACCAAGAGAAGATAAAAATAAACATAATCTAGCCCTAATAAAAAAATAAAAATATGTGTGTGTGATTTTAGACGCATACAATAATAACACACGAATGCACATAGTAAAAACTAAAATCACACACACAGTCGAAAGCAAACTAACAAAAAAAAATGTAAAAAAAGACAAAAAGATGTTTGGCATGACAGCTTGATGAAGAGCGAGGCGCGACACGCTACACAACTCCCCCCCTCAAGCACGTGCAGCCAGCGGAGACGTGCAAAAGGACAGAGGAAGATATGGTTGTCGATCTCGGGCTTGTCTTCCAGACGTCCAAAAGGTGAAAAGGATTAGAGAGCAGCAGCACAGGATCAGTGTACGAGAAGCTAGAAAATAAAATATAAACAAGCATCAATACAACACAAATTAGCGAGGTGTGGCAGCGATCAGGCGAATTTTAAAGTCCTAACCAGGCCTAATAATGAAAACAATAAGATCCCCACAAGAAATGAAGCATGAAACATAGCTGCAAGGCTAAACCAAAAAGGGGTAAGGCCAAACTTAATCGTCTAGTGATCTCCTGTAACGGACCGGGAGCCTTATAGTTCTACCTCGGCGCGAACGAAATTCGGGTGCCGGCTCCTCGTCAGGGTGTGCAGAAAAGCCGACGTTAGTGGCGATGAAAGGGATTTCAATGGCAGTCGACCCGTGGTGGACTTCGTAGTCTTCCTGACAGTTCAGATGTTGGGGCATATACATGTGTGCGGCCTTAAGTCTATCGATTGAGACCGAATCAGTCCGGTCTCCAAGATCTAAAATAAAGTATTTGTCTTCCTTATCGAGAACGGGGAAAGGTCCTTTGTACGCTGGTTGCAATGACGTAGTAGAACCATCGTCTCGCACAAAGACATGCGTGCAAGTGCGTAGAGCCTTCTCCAAATAGGAACTACGACGACATGGCTCTCGAGGCAGGGAAGGTTTGAGTGATTTCATAAAAGTTAGAAGTCTTCGACGATATGCTGTGTGCGAAACAGTTTCGTCATTGTGTGAAAAAAATTGTCCTGGCAAGCACAGCGTGGTGCCAAGGGTGAGCTCAGAAGAGCTGCAGCCAATATCCTCCTTGACCATGGAGTGGATACCAAGTAAAACGAGGCCGAGATTTTCATACCAAGCGGTGGGATTATCGTTGCACTTAAGAGCTGTTTTAACCGTACGATGGACGCGTTCAACCATCCCATTGGCAGCGGGGTGGTATGCTGTGGTATGTGACAGCTTCGTCCCTAGGAACTCACACATTTCCTTCCATAGGTAAGAGGTAAATTGCCGACCTCTATCGGTAGTCATCTGAGTGGGACAGCCAAAACGTCCAACCCAGTGTAAAAGGAACGCGTTAGCACACTCCGTCGCAGTTACGTCACGCAAAGGGATTAACTCTACGTGTCTGGTGAAACGGCAGATGATGGACAAAAGGTAAGAGTAACCATGGGAAACCGGTAAGGGGCCAACGATGTCAACATGAATGTGTGAAAACCTTTTATTAGGGGCCTTAAATGAATGCAATGGTGCTCGATTGTGTCTTATAACCTTCGCTTGTTGGCATTTAATACACGTCTGAACAAAAGCTCTGATGTCAGACCTCATTCCGAACCAAACAAACCTCTGGCCAACGAGCTTCTGGCTAGCCCGGACTCCGGGATGTGACAAGGCATGCAACGAATCAAAGACCTTTTTTCGGAAGCCAACAGGGACTAGCGGTCTAAAAACTCCTTGCGAAAAGTCTCCGAGCAGGGGCTGGTCACAGCCAGGCACAGACTCCTTCACAATCTTCAAAGAATGATCTGTTCTCAATAGAGTGATAATTGAATCATCGGTCTGCTGCGCACGACTCATAGCGGTGAAATCCACAGCTTGGACTGCGTTGCACAAGGCATTTAAATCCGGTGGTCGGCTCAAACAATCGGCGACCACATTATTTTCACCGGAAATATATCTCACATCAGCGGTCAGTTGGGCTACATAAGAAAGCTGGCGCAGCTGCCGGGCAGTAGCTTGTTGCATGGGAGATGTCACAGCACTGACTAATGGCTTGTGATCGGTAAAAAGAGTGAAAGCGCGACCCTCCAAAAAGTACCTAAAATGTCGCAATGACAAGTACATGGCAAGCAATTCACGGTCGAACACAGAATAGTTAACTTGAGCAGAATTAAGAGCCTTAGAAAAGAAGGCCAATGGCTTAGCATGACCGTCAATAACTTGCTGCAGGACCCCGCCAATTGCAGATGTCGAGGCGTCTACCACTACCTGTGTCTCTGCACCTAACACCGGAAAAGCGAGTAAGGTCGCATTGGCGAGCTTAGTTTTAATGGCAGAAAAAGCTTGTTCTGCCTCCTCGTTCCAACGTAAGGTTTGTCGGCTGTACTTACGCGGGGATAGCATTCTATTCAAAGGTTGCAAGGTGGCTGCAGCCGCAGGGATAAATCTCCGATAATAATTTAACATGCCCAAAAATCTACGCAACTGTTTCATGTTACTGGGCCTCGGGAAATTTTGAATGGCGGTTACCTTGGATTCAAGGGGCGCCACTCCCTCTCGGTTCACCTTGTGACCGAGAAACACAATTTCTTCCACGTCAAAAATGCACTTGTCCTTATTTAAAATGAGACCAAAATGCTTTAATCTATCAAACACAAGGGTAAGGTGCCTCATATGTTCTTCTCGTGACTTGGAAAAAATTAAAACATCGTCAATATACACAAATACGAAGGGAAGTCCCCTTAAAACTTCATTAACGAAGCGCTGAAACGAGGCGCCAGCATTGCACAATCCCATAGGCATTTTACGAAAACAAAAGCTACCCAGAGGCGTCACCATGGCAGTCTTAGGGATATCTTGTTCGGCAATTTCGATCTGATGGTAAGATTTATACAAGTCCAAACTCGAAAAGTGCTTACTACCAGACATAAAATCCACAAAATCGGTGAGTAGCGGCAATGCGTACCTATCCGGTACGGTTTGTTTATTTAAGAGCCGAAAGTCACCCGTGACTCTGTAAGAACCGTCTTTCTTAGGGACAAGATGAACAGGGCTCCCGTATGGGGAATTAGCCGGCTCAATGACATTCAAATCCTGCAGTTTCTGCAACTCCACTCGTAGGATTTCCAACTTCTCTGGCGACAGGCGTCGCACTCTTTGACAGGTAGGAGGTCCCCGGGTATTAATGAAATGCTTGGTCTTATGCCGCGCAGGTTTTGTTTTTTTGTTTTATTTGCCATATTTATCCTCCATTCACGAGAAAGCGAGTTGTATCGCTATACTTTGGACGGTAAGTCCGCACTCGCTTGGGAGTTGCCTTTTTCGAGGTTTTATGGGTCACCTGTCTTCCACATGAAGGTGGGGCGTCCCGTTAAGTGCCTTGCCCAAGGACACAACAAGCGAACTTGCCGGCTTGTTCTCCACAACTTCCCCTAAATGCCGAGCGCCAAGCAGGGAAGCTGTGAATACCATTTTTTAAAGTCTTTTGGTATGACTCGACAAGGGGAATGAACTCCAGGTCTACCGACTGCGAAGCGGACGCTCTAACCACTACGCCATTTCTTAAAATTCTCTAAATCGAAAACCTCAGAGTATCGATCAAACAACTCCTTGGGGTCCTGAATGGGCGTGACCTCGCTATCAATGCAAACAGGTGGCGAAGGACAGTCAATCTCAGGGGACGTGCCAGCGACAGCCTCGCTGGAACGCGTGTCTCCAAAAATGTAAAGCGGCTTAACAGGGTTCTCGTCTGGTAGCACTAACCTGCCTCGACGGGCGTCGACCAAGGGACCAAAATGGGTCAGAAAATCAAGCCCCAATGTAGCGAACAAGACGTCAGCTTTGACAAAAGTCCAAGTGAATGAACGACCTAAGTTTAATGATAATTCCAATTCTACGCTCTCAAAAGTGGGTACTTCAGACCCGTTTAGGCATGACATAAATCCAGTTACACTCGGGTGTGTGGCAGGATTCTAGGACAAATACCCACCGGACAAATACCCACCGGACAATTACCCCCCTTGCCAAATACCCACCGGACAAATACCCCCTGGACATATACCCACCACAAGATGAAATGTAAGGAAAAACCCTAACCCTAACCCTAACCCTAACCCTAATTCTAATCCTAACCCTAACCTTAACCCTAACCCTAACCCTAACCCTAATCCTAACCCTAACCCTAACCCTAACCTTAACCCTAACCCTAACCCTTAAACAAAACAAAAAAAACTGGTGGGTAATTGTCCGGTGGGTATTTGGCAAGGGGGGTAATTGTCCGGTGGGTATTTGTCCGGGGGTATATGTCCGGTGGGTATTTGTCCGGTGGGTATTTGTCCTGATACCGTGTGGCAGGCCTGTGGCATGGGATCACGGAACGGCGGCTACCACTGTCCACCATAAATTCGATGTGGGTTTTAGGATCGCGTACAATTAACATTCCCGACCTTAGCGCTTTGCGATCTATAGCATCCAGACCTCCACTACAAAGCCTGGATGAGCTACTCATTTTTTTGGCAAAGTAGCATGAGTATTTGCTGGGCGGCGAGCAACAGGGCCCCTCCAAGCACAAGGCGATATGCAGTGAAAAGCATCGCCGCCAAACCTTGAGTGGTAAAAACACAAATCTCCCAATGGTGGGCGAGGAGCCGGCGAAAAACGACCCCTACGAGGCCCTTGGTAAGGAGTACTGCTAAATCTAGGACGTGAAAATGAAGGGCGCTGAAAAGTACTATTTTGATTGGTTGATGCCATGGGTGTAGCAAAAGAATTAGTTTGTAAGGTGACTGTTTGCGGGGCTGGGCATTGCTGCAAAAATAAATTGAACGACTCCGCCAGTCGATCAACCTTCTCCACAAGGAGTTTATCTGGAGTAGCAACAAAATGGGGTGCAGAGGTCGACGATCGGTCTTCTGCAAATACGCGATCGGCACGACGTGCTACGTCATCCAAGTTGTCAATGGGGCCAGCCACGAGAACTCGTCTCACGCTTGAGGGCAGTCTATCCATAAATAATTTTTTTAGCAGAACAGGGGAGCACTCCGTCCCTAACAGCTTGCGCATCTCAGCAAGCAGCTCAGTAGGTTTGCGGTCGCCTAACTCACAAGCATGCAGCAACTGATCCAACTTGTGCTCCTCGGTTTGGTCAAAAATCTTGATAAGTGCCGCCTTTAAATAGGAGTATGGGAACACAGGGTCCAAGTCAAGTAGCACGTGCTCGACACGCTGTAAATGTCGCAGATCTAAAGAACTCAATAAAAGCTCGTGCCTCTGACACTCGGAATCAATCTTCCTCATGGAAAAAATGTTCTCTACCATAAGGAACCACAGACTGACGTCATTTTCCCAAAACTTGGGGAGGTTAATGGTAATATGACCCATAGCGACAGCCTGATAAGGTTCAGAAAAATTTGACGCTCCTACGCGGATGGGCGGCCCCGTTGACTGTGGCGGAAGAACTTCAGGGGCCCTTGACAAAGAAAATGCCGCGACGGCTTCAGCAGTATCACTGTAGGACGCGCCGACAGGGTTCTCTGCCGGTGAATTCGGCAACACCGAAGGCTGCGCACTTGAGTCTCTTGTCACCTGCTGCCGCCTTATGGGGCCTCGGCGTCTTAAGGACATGCGGTAGGCCGACTTCTGGCCTATCATACTGAAAAGTGTTGGGTGAAAAAGAATATACACAAGCAAACGAAAACTAAACACTTAACTTTTAAATTCGCGGACGGATTAATCAAAATTTCTTCTGAAAAATCAGTGAATGAATTAGCTCCTTCTTCCTTCCTTTTGCTGTCTTCTTTCTTCCTTCTTGAGATCACGTCGGGGTCACCAATGTAGGAAATAAGATCCTTTGAGCAATAACGTGCTGACTGAATCCCAATTGCTGGGAACTATGGCAGTCACAAGGAAGAAAGCACTACAGCAATATTTTATTCCATCAATCTCGCAAGCTGTGGCAGATAATCAAAAATCACGTCCTTCTGCCACGACGATCAACAACGAACGAGAAACATGACAGACAACCAGAACACGTCCATCCGCCACGGCGATCGACGAAGAAAGAGAGCACAATATCTCCCACCACATGGTCGGTAACAAAATCTGCACGCGACACCAGGAATTAGGTCGTTGCACACGTCTATGTAAACAGGGCACTGCACACGTCACATTAACAAAAAATAACGGATAAACAACCTAATGGCGGGAAAGGCAAGCCAATCACCGAGCTACCAAGAGAAGATAAAAACAAACACAATCTAGCCAAAATAAAAAAATAAAAATATGTGTGTGTGATTTTAGACGCATACAATAATAACACACGAATGCACATAGTAAAAACTAAAATCACACACACAGTCGAAAGCAAACTAACAAAAAAAAATAAAAAAAAAGACAAAAAGATGTTTGGCATGACAGCTTGATGAAGAGCGAGGCGCGACACGCTACAATTCGAAAGTTCATTTTCAAGAGTTTGATTCGTTTTGTTGGTTCAGGGTAAGCATTGATCGAATATTGGAAAGTTCATTTTCAAGAGTTTGATTCGTTTTGTTGGTTCAGGGTAAGGATTGATCGAATATTGGAAAGTTCATTTTCAAGAGTTTGATTCGTTTTGTTGGTTCAAAGTAAGGATTGATCGAATATTGGAAAGTTGATTTTCAAGAGTTTGATTCGTTTTGTTGGTTCAGGGTAAGGATTGATCGAATATTGGAAAGTTCATTTTCAAGAGTTTGATTCGTTTTGTTGGTTGAGGGTAAGGATTGATCGAATATTGGAAAGTTGATTTTCAAGGGTTTGATTCGTTTTGTTGGTTCAGGGTAAGGATTGATCGAATATTGGAAAGTTGATTTTCAAGAGTTTGATTCGTTTTGTTGGTTCAGGGTAAGGATTGATCGAATATTGGAAAGTTCATTTTCAAGAGTTTGATTCGTTTTGTTGGTTCAGGGTAAGCATTGATCGAATATTGGAAAGTTCATTTTCAAGAGTTTGATTCGTTTTGTTGGTTGAGGGTAACAATTCATCAAATATTGGAAAGGGTTAGGGTTAGGTTTAGGGTGAGGGTTAAAGTTATGGTTAAAGTTAAAGTAAGGGTTATGGTTAAAGTTAGAGTTGGGGTTAAAGTGAGAGTTAGGGTTAGGGTTAAGGTTAAGGTTAGGGTTAAAGTTAGGGTTGGGTTAGGGTTAAGGTTAGGGTTAGGGTCAAGGTTGGATTTAGCGTTAGATTTAAAGTTAGGGTTAGGGTTAGGATTAAGGTTAAAATTAGCGTTAGGGTTAGGGTTAAGCTTAAGGTTATGGTTAAGATTAGGGTTTGGGTTAAGGTTAGGGTTGGGGTTACAGTTAGGGTTTTGATTCGTTTTGTTGGTTCAGGGTAAGGATTGATCGAATATTGGAAAGCTCATTTTCAAGAGTTTGATTCGTTGTGTTGGTTCAGGGTAAAAATTAATCGAATATTGGGAAGTTCATTTTCAAGAGTTTGATTTGTTTTGTTGGTTCAGGGTAAGGATTGATCGAATATTGGAAAGTTCATTTTCAAGAGTTTGATTCGTTTTGTTGGTTCAGGGTAAGGATTGATCGAATATTGGAAAGTTCATT
This sequence comes from Trididemnum clinides, assembly GCA_963675345.1. NCBI lineage: Eukaryota > Metazoa > Chordata > Ascidiacea > Aplousobranchia > Didemnidae > Trididemnum > Trididemnum clinides. The sequence goes on from OY776297.1 coordinate 36,012,416, forward strand.
TTCAAGAGTTTGATTTGTTTTGTTGGTTGAGGGTAAGGATTGATCGAATATTGGAAAGTTCATTTTCAAGAGTTTGATTCGTTTTGTTGGTTGAGGGTAAGGATTGATCGAATATTGGAAAGTTCATTTTCAAGAGTTTGATTCGTTTTGTTGGTTGAGGGTAAGGATTGATCGAATATTGGAAAGTTCATTTTCAAGAGTTTGATTCGTTTTGTTGGTTGAGGGTAAGCATTGATCGAATATTGGAAAGTTCATTTTCAAGAGTTTGATTCGTTTTGTTGGTTCAGAGTAAGGATTGATCGAATATTGGAAAGTTCATTTTCAAGAGTTTGATTCGTTTTGTTGGTTGAGGGTAAGGATTGATCGAATATTGGAAAGTTCATTTTCAAGAGTTTGATTCGTTTTGTTGGTTCAGGGTAAGGATTGATCGAATATTGGAAAGTTGATTTTCAAGAGTTTGATTCGTTTTGTTGGTTGAGGGTAAGGATTGATCGAATATTGGAAAGTTCATTTTCAAGAGTTTGGTTCGTTTTGTTGGTTCAAGGTAAGCATTGATCGAATATTGGAAAGTTCATTTTCAAGAGTTTGATTCGTTTTGTTGGTTGAGGGTAAGGATTGATCGAATATTGGAAAGTTGATTTTCAAGAGTTTGATTCGTTTTGTTGGTTGAGGGTAACGATTGATCAAATATTGGAAAGGGCTGGGGTTAGAGTTAGGGTGAGGGTTAAAGTTATGGTTACGGTTAAAATAAAAATTAAGGTTAAACTTAGAATTGGGGTTAGGGTGAGGGTTAGGGTTAGGGTTAGGGTTAAGGTTAAGGTTAGGGTTAGGGTTAGAGTTGGGTTGGGGTTAAGGTTAGGGTTAGGGTTATGTTTAGATTTAGCGTTAGATTTAGGGTTAGGGTTAGGGTTAAGATTAAGGTTAAAATTAGCGTTAGGGTTAAGGTTAGGCTTAAAGTTATAGTTAAGGTTAGGGTTTGGGTTAAGGTAAAGGTTGGGTTTATGGTTAGGGTTTTGATTCGTTTTCTTGGTTCAGGGTAAGGATTGATCGAATATTGGAAAGCTTATTTTCAAGAGTTTGATTCGTTGTGTTGGTTCAGGGTAAGGATTGATCAAATATTGGAAAGTTCATTTTCAAGAGTTTGATTTGTTTTGTTGGTTCAGGGTAAGGATTGATCGAATATTGGAAAGTTCATTTTCAAGAGTTTGATTCGTTTTGTTGGTTGAGGGTAAGGATTGATCGAATATTGGAAAGTTCATTTTCAAGAGTTTGATTCGTTTTGTTGGTTCAGAGTAAGGATGGATGAAATATTGGAAAGTTGATTTTCAAGAGTTTGATTCGTTTTGTTGGTTGAGGGTAAGCATTGATCGAATATTGGAAAGTTGATTTTCAAGAATTTGATTCGTTTTGTTGGTTCAAGGTAAGGATTGATCGAATATTGGAAAGTTGATTTTCAAGAGTTTGATTCGTTTTGTTGGTTGAGGGTAAGGATTGCTCGAATATTGGAAAGTTGATTTTCAAATGTTTGATTCGTTTTGTTGGTTGAGGGTAAGGATTGATCGAATATTGGAAAGTTCATTTTCAAGAGTTTGATTCGTTTTGTTGGTTCAGGGTAAAGATTGACCAAATATTGGAAGAAGTTAGGGTTAGGGTGAGGGTTAAAGTTATGGTTAAAGTTAAAGTAAAAGTTAAGGTTAAACTTAGAATTGGGGTTAGGGTGAGGGTTAGGGTTAGGGTTGAGGTTAAAGTTAGGGTTAAGGTTGGGTTAGGGTTGGGTTAGGGTTAAGGTTAGGGTTAGGGATAAGGTTGGATTTAGCGTTAGATTTAGGGTTAGGGTTAGGGTTAAGATTAAGGTTAAAATTAGCATTAGAGTTAGGGTTAGGCTTAAAGTTATGGTTAAGGTTAGGGTTTGGGTTAAGGTTAGGGTTGGGGTTACGATTAGGGTTTTGATTCGTTTTCTTGGTTCAAGGTAAGGATTGATCGAATATTGGAAAGCTCAATTTCAAGAGTTTGATTCGTTGTGTTGGTTCAGGGTGAGGATTGATCGAATATTGGAAAGTTGATTTTCAAGAGTTTGATTCGTTTTGTTGGTTGAGGGTAAGCATTGATCGAATATTGGAAAGTTGATTTTCAAGAGTTTGATTCGTTTTGTTGGTTGAGGGTAAGGATTGATCGAATATTGGAAAGCTCATTTTCAAGAGTTTGATTCGTTTTGTTGGTTCAGGGTAAGGATTGATCGAATATTGGAAAGTTGATTTTCAAGAGTTTGATTCGTTTTGTTGGTTGAGGGTAAGGATTGATCGAATATTGGAAAGTTGATTTTCAAGAGTTTGATTCGTTTTGTTGGTTCAGGGTAAGGATTGATCGAATATTGGAAAGTTCGTTTTCAAGAGTTTGATTCGTTTTGTTGGTTGAGGGTAAGGATTGATCGAATATTGGAAAGTTCGTTTTCAAGAGTTTGATTCGTTTTGTTGGTTGAGGGTAAGGATTGATCGAATATTGGAAAGTTCATTTTCAAGAGTTTGATTCGTTTTGTTGGTTCAGGGTAAGGATTGATCGAATATTGGAAAGTTCGTTTTCAAGAGTTTGATTCGTTTTGTTGGTTGAGGGTAAGGATTGATCGAATATTGGAAAGTTCATTTTCAAGAGTTTGATTCGTTTTGTTGGTTGAGGGTAAGGATTGATCGAATATTGGAAAGTTGATTTTCAAGAGTTTGATTCGTTTTGTTGGTTCAGGGTAAGGATTGATCGAATATTGGAAAGTTCATTTTCAAGAGTTTGATTCGTTTTGTTGGTTGAGGGTAAGGATTCATCGAATATTGGAAAGTTCATTTTCAAGAGTTTGATTCGTTTTGTTGGTTCAGGGTAAGGATTGATCGAATATTGGAAAGTTGATTTTCAAGAGTTTGATTCGTTTTGTTGGTTCCGGGTAAGAATTCATCAAATATTGGAAAAAGTTAGGGTTAGGTTTAGAATGAGGGTTAAAGTTATGGTTAAAGTTAAAGTAAGGGTTATGGTTAAAGTTAGAGTTGGGGTCAAAGTGAGGGTTAGAGTTAGGGTTAAAGTTAAGGTTAGGGTTAAAGTTACGGTTGGGTTAGGGTTAAGGTTAGGGTTAGGGTTAAGGTTGGATTTAGCATTAGATTTAGAGTCAGGGTTAGGGTTAGGATTAAGGTTAAAATCAGCGTTAGGGTTAGGGTTAGGCTTAAGGTTATGATTACGAATAGGGTTTGGGTTAGGGTTAGGGTTGGGGTTACGGTTAGGGTTTTGATTCGTTTTGTTGGTTCAGGGTAAGGATTGATCGAATATTGGAAAGTTCATTTTCAAGTATTTGATTCGTTGTGTTGGTTCAGGGTAAAAATTTATCGAATATTGGAAAGTTCATTTTCAAGAGTTTGATTCGTTTTGTTGGTTCAAGGTAAGGATTGATCGAATATTGGAAAGTTCATTTTCAAGAGTTTGATTCGTTTTGTTGGTTCAGGGTAAGGATTGATCGATTATTGGAAAGTTCGTTTTCAAGAGTTTGATTCGTTTTGTTGGTTGAGGGTAAGGATTGATCGAATATTGGGAAGTTGATTTTCAAGAGTTTGATTCGTTTTGTTGGTTGAGGGTAACGATTGATCGAATATTGGAAAGTTGATTTTCAAGAGTTTGATTCGTTTTGTTGGTTCAGGGTAAGGATTGATCGAATATTGGAAAGTTCATTTTCAAGAGTTTGATTCGTTTTGTTGGTTCAGGGTAAGGATTGATCGAATATTGGAAAGTTCATTTTCAAGAGTTTGATTCGTTTTGTTGGTTGAGGGTAAGGATTGATCGAATATTGGAACCTTGGTTTTCAAAAGTTTGATTCGTTTTGTTGGTTGAGGGTAAGGATTGATCAAATATTGGAAAGTTCATCTTCAAGAGTTTGATTCGTTTATTTGGTTGAGGGTAAGGATTGATCGAATATTGGAAAGTTCATTTTCAAGAGTTTGATTCGTTTTGTTGGTTGAGGGTAAGGATTGATCGAATATTGGAAGGTTCATTTTCAAGAGTTTGATTCGTTTTGTTGGTTCAGGGTAAGGATTCATCGAATATTGGAAAGTTCATTTTCAAGAGTTTGATTCGTTTTGTTGGTTCAAAGTAAGGATTGATCGAATATTGGAAAGTTCATTTTCAAGAGTTTGATTCGTTTTGTTGGTTGAGGGTAAGAATTGATCGAATATTGGAAAGTTCATTTTCAAGAGTTTGATTCGTTTTGTTGGTTCAGGGTAAGGATTGATCGAATATTGGAAAATTGATTTTCAAGAGTTTGATTCGTTTTGTTGGTTGAGGGTAAGGATTGATCAAATATTGGAAAGCTCATTATCAAGAGTTTGATTCGTTTTGTTGGTTGAGGGTAAAGATTGACCAAATATTGGAAAAAGTTAGGGTTAGGGTGAGGGTTAAAGTTATGGTTAAAGTTAAAGAAAAAGTTAAGGTTAAACTTAGAATTGGGGTTAGGGTGAGGGTTAGGGTTAGAGTTAAGGTTAAAGTTAGGGTTAAGGTTAGGGTTAGGGTTGGGTTAGGGTTAAGGTTAGGCTTAGGGATAAGGTTGGATTTAGCGTTAGATTTAGGGTTAGGGTTAGGGTTAAGATTAAGGTTAAAATTAGCGTTAGGGTTAGGGTTAGGCTTAAAGTTATGGTTAAGGTTAGGGTTTGGGTTAAGGTTAGGGTTGGGGTTACGATTAGGGTTTTGATTCGTTTTCTTGGTTCAAGGTAAGGATTGATCGAATATTGGAAAGCTCAATTTCAAGAGTTTGATTCGTTGTGTTGGTTCAGGGTGAAGATTGATCGAATATTGGAAAGTTCATTTTCAAGAGTTTGATTCGTTTTGTTGGTTGAGGGTAAGCATTGATCGAATATTGGAAAGTTCATTTTCAAGAGTTTGACTCGTTTTGTTGGTTGAGAATAAGGATTGATCGAATATTGGAAAGCTCACTTTCAAATGTTTGATTCGTTTTGTTGGTTGAGGGTAAGGATTGATCGAATATTGGAAAGTTGATTTTCAAGAGTTTGATTCGTTTTGTTGGTTCAGGGTAAGGATTGATCGAATATTGGAAAGTTCATTTTCAAGAGTTTGATTCGTTTTGTTGGTTGAGGGTAAGGATTGATCGAATATTGGAAAGTTCATTTTCAAGAGTTTGATTCGTTTTGTTGGTTGAGGGTAAGGATTGATCGATTATTGGAAAGTTCATTTTCAAGAGTTTGATTCGTTTTGTTGGTTGAGGGTAAGGATTGATCGAATATTGGAAAGTTCATTTTCAAGAGTTTGATTCGTTTTGTTGGTGAGGGTAAGGATTGATCAAACATTGGAAAGTTCATTTTCAAGAGTTTGATTCGTTTTGTTGGTTGAGGGTAAGGATTGATGGAATATTGGAACGTTCGTTTTCAAGAGTTTGATTCGTTTTGTTGGTTGAGGGTAAGGATTGATCGAATATTGGAAAGTTGATTTTCAAGAGTTTGATTCGTTTTGTTGGTTGAGGGTAAGGATTGATCGAATATTCGAAAGTTCATTTTCAAGAGTTTGATTCGTTATGTTGGTTGAGGGTAACGATTGATCAAATATTGGAAAGTTCATTTTCAGGAGTTTGATTCGTTTTGTTGGTTGAGGGTAAGGATTGATCGAATATTGGAAAGTTCATTTTCAAGAGTTTGATTCGTTTTGTTGGTTGAGGGTAAGGATTGCTCGAATATTGGAAAGTTGATTTTCAAGAGTTTGATTCGTTTTGTTGGTTCAGGGTAAGGATTGATCGAATATTGGAAAGTTCGTTTTCAAGAGTTTGATTCGTTTTGTTGGTTCAAAGTAAGGATTGATCGAATATTGGAAAGTTCATTTTCAAGAGTTTGATTCGTTTTGTTGGTTCAAAGTAAAAATTGATCGAATATTGGAAAGTTGATTTTCAAGAGTTTGATTCGTTTTGTTGGTTCAGGGTAAGGATTGATCGAATATTGGAAAGTTCGTTTTCAAGAGTTTGATTCGTTTTGTTGGGTCAGGGTAAGGATTGATCGAATATTGGAAAGTTGATTTTCAAGAGTTTGATTCGTTTTGTTGGTTCAGGGTAAGCATTGATCGAATATTGGGAAGTTCATTTTCAAGAGTTTGATTCGTTTTGTTGGTTCAGGGTAACGATTGATCGAATATTGGAAAGTTGATTTTCAAGAGTTTGATTCGTTTTGTTGGTTCAAGGTAAGGATTGATCAAATATTGGAAAGTTCATTTTCAAGAGTTTGATTCGTTTTGTTGGTTCAGGGTAAGGATTGGTCGAATATTGGAAAGTTCATTTGCAAAAGTTTGATTCGTTTTGTTGGTTCAGGGTAAGCATTGATCGAATATTGGAAAGTTGATTTTCAAGAGTTTGATTCGTTTTGTTGGTTCAAAGTAAAAATTGATCGAATATTGGAAAGTTCATTTGCAAGAGTTTGATTCGTTTTGTTGGTTGAGGGTAAGGATTGATCGAATATTGGAAAGTTCATTTGCAAAAGTTTGATTCGTTTTGTTGGTTCAGGGTAAGCATTGATCGAATATTGGAAAGTTGATTTTCAAGAGTTTGATTCGTTTTGTTGGTTCAGGGTAAGGATTGATCGAATATTGGAAAGTTGATTTTCAAGAGTTTGATTCGTTTTGTTGGTTGAGGGTAAGCATTGATCGAATATTGGAAAGTTCATTTTCAAGAGTTTGATTCGTTTTGTTGGTTGAGGGTAAGGATTGATCGAATATTCGAAAGTTCATTTTCAAGAGTTTGATTCGTTTTGTTGGTTCAGGGTAACGATTCATCAAATATTGGAAAAGGTTAGGGTTAGGTTTAGGGTGAGGGTTAAAGTTATGGTTAAAGTTAAAGTAAGGGTTATGGTTAAAGTTAGAGTTGGGGTTAAAGTGAAAGTTAGGGTTAGGGTTAAGGTTAAGGTTAGGGTTAAAGTTAGGGTTGGGTTAGGGTTAAGGTTAGGGTTAGGGTTAAGGTTGGATTTAGCGTTAGATTTAGAGTTAGGGTTAGGGTTAGGATTAAAGTTAAAATTAGCGTTAGGGTTAGGGTTAGGCTTAAGGTTATGATTAAGATTAGGGTTTGGGTTAGGGTTAGGGTTGGAGTTACGGTTAGGGTTTTGATTCGTTTTGTTGGTTCAAGGTAAGGATTGATCGAATATTGGAAAGTTCATTTTCAAGAGTTTGATTCGTTGTGTTGGTTCAGGGTAAAAATTAATCGAATATTGGAAAGTTGATTTTCAAGAGTTTGATTTGTTTTGTTGGTTCAGGGTAAGGATTGATCGAAAATTGGAAAGTTCGTTTTCAAGAGTTTGATTCGTTTTGTTGGTTGAGGGTAAGCATTGATCGAATATTGGAAAGTTCATTTTCAAGAGTTTGATTCGTTTTGTTGGTTCAAAGTAAAAATTGATCGAATATTGGAAAGTTCATTTTCAAGAGTTTGATTCGTTTTGTTGGTTGAGGGTAAGGATTGATCAAATATTGGAAAGTTGATTTTCAAGAGTTTGATTCGTTTTGTTGGTTCAGGGTAAGGATTGACCGGATATTGGAAAGTTCGTTTTCAAGAGTTTGATTCGTTTTGTTGGTTGAGGGTAAGGATTGATCGAATATTGGAAAGTCCATTTTCAAGAGTTTGATTCGTTTTGTTGGTTGAGGGTAAGGATTGATCGAATACTGGAAAGTTCATTTTCAAGAGTTTGATTCGTTTTGTTGGTTGAGGGTAAGGATTGATCGAATATTGGAAAGTTGATTTTCAAGAGTTTGATTCGTTTTGTTGGTTCAGGGTAAAGATTGATCAAAAATTGGAAAAAGTTAGGGTTAGTGTGAGGGTTAAAGTTATGGTTAAAGTCAAAGTAAAAGTTAAGGTTAAACTTAGAGTTGGGGTTAGGGTGAGGGTTAGGGTTAGGGTTATGGTTAAAGTTAGGGTTAGGGTTAGGGTTAGAGTTGGGTTAGGGTTAGGGATAAGGTTGGACTTAGCGTTAAATTTAGGGTTAAAGTTAGGGGTAAGATTAAGGTTAAAATTATCGTTAGGGTTAGGGTTAGGCTTAAAGTTATGGTTCAGGTTAGGGTTTGGGTTAAGGTTAGGGTTGGGGTTACGATTAGGGTTTTGATTCGTTTTCTTGGTTCAAGGTAAAAATTGATCGAATATTGGAAAGCTCAATTTCAAGAGTTTGATTCGTTGTGTTGGTTCAGGGTGAGGATTGATCGAATATTGGAAAGTTCATTTTCAAGAGTTTGATTCGTTTTGTTGGTTGAGGGTAAGCATTGATCGAATATTGGAAAGTTCATTTTCAAGAGTTTGATTCGTTTTGTTGGTTCAGGGTAAGGATTGATCGAATATTGGAAAGCTCATTTTCAAGAGTTTGACTCGTTTTGTTGGTTCAGGGTAAAGATTGATCGAATATTGGAAAGTTCATTTTCAAGAGTTTGATTCGTTTTGTTGGTTGAGGGTAAGGATTGATCGAATATTGGAAAGTTGATTTTCAAGAGTTTGATTCGTTTTGTTGGTTGAGGGTAAGGATTGATCGAATATTGGAAAGTTGATTTTCAAGAGTTTGATTCGTTTTGTTGGTTGAGGGTAAGGATTGATCGAATATTGGAAAGTTCATTTTCAAGAGTTTGATTCGTTTTGTTGGTTCAGGGTAAGGATGGATGAAATATTAGAAAGTTGATTTTCAAGAGTTTGATTCGTTTTGTTGGTTCAAAGTAAGGATTGATCGAATATTCGAAAGTTGATTTTCAAATGTTTGATTCGTTTTGTTGGTTGAGGGTAAGCATTGATCGAATATTGGAAAGTTCATTTTCAAGAGTTTGATTCGTTTTGTTGGTTGAGGGTAAGCATTGATCGAATATTGGAAAGTTGATTTTAAAGATTTTCATTCGTTTTGTTGGTTGAGGGTAAGGATTGATCGAATATTGGAAAGTTGATTTTCAAGAGTTTGATTCGTTTTGTTGGTTCAGGGTAAGGATTGATCGAATATTGGAAAGTTGATTTTCAAGAGTTTGATTCGTTTTGTTGGTTGAGGGTAAGGATTGATCGAATACTGGAAAGTTCATTTTCAAGAGTTTGATTCGTTTTGTTGGTTGAGGGTAAGCATTGATCGAATATTGGAAAGTTCATTTTCAAGAGTTTGAATCGTTTTGTTGGTTCAGGGTAAAGATTGATCAAAAATTGGAAAAAGTTAGGGTTAGAGTGAGGGTTAAAGTTATGGTTAAAGTTAAAGTAAAAGTTAAGGTTAAACTTAGAATTGGGGTTAGGGTGAGGGTTAGGGTTAGGGTTAAGGTTAGGTTTAGGGATAAGGTTTGATTTAGCGTTAAATTTAAGGTTAAAGTTAGGGTTAAGATTAAGGTTAAAATTAGCGTTAGGGTTACGGTTAGGCTTAAAGTTATGGTTAAGGTTAGGGTTTGGGTTAAGGTTAGGGTTGGGGTTACGATTAGGGTTTTGATTCGTTTTCTTGGTTCAGGGTAAGGATTGATCGAATATTGGAAAGCTCAATTTCAAGAGTTTGATTCGTTGTGTTGGTTCAGGGTGAGGATTGATCGAATATTGGAAAGTTGATTTTCAAGAGTTTGATTCGTTTTGTTGGTTGAGGGTAAGCATTGATCGAATATTGGAAAGTTCATTTTCAAGAGTTTGATTTGTTTTGTTGGTTGAGGGTAAGGATTGATCGAATATTGGAAAGCTCATTTTCAAGAGTTTGATTCGTTTTGTTGGTTCAGGGTAAGGATTGATCGAATATTGGAAAGTTCATTTTCAAGAGTTTGATTCGTTTTGTTGGTTGAGGGTAAGGATTGATCGAATATTGGAAAGTTCATTTTCAAGAGTTTGATTCGTTTTGTTGGTTGAGGGTAAGCATTGATCGAATATTGGAAAGTTCATTTTCAAGATTTTGATTCGTTATGTTGGTTCAGGGTAAGGATTGATCGAATATTGGGAAGTTCATTTTCAAGAGTTTGATTCGTTTTGTTGGTTGAGGGTAAGGATTGATCGAATATTGGAAAGTTGATTTTCAAGTGTCTGATTCGTTTTGTTGGTTGAGGGTAAGGATTGATCGAATATTGGAAAGTTCATTTTCAAGAGTTTGATTCGTTGTGTTGGTTCAGGGTAAAAATTAATCGAATATTGGAAAGTTCATTTTCAAGAGTTTGATTTGTTTCGTTGGTTGAGGGTAAGGATTGATCGAATATTGGAAAGTTCATTTTCAAGAGTTTGATTCGTTTTGTTGGTTCAGGGTAAGGATTGATCGAATATTGGGAAGTTGATTTTCAAGAGTTTGATTCGTTTTGTTGGTTCAGGGTAAGGATTGATCGAATATTGGAAAGTTCATTTTCAAGAGTTTGATTCGTTTTGTTGGTTCAGGGTAAGGATTGATCGAATATTGGAAAGTTGATTTTCAAGAGTTTGATTCGTTTTGTTGATTGAGGGTAAGGATTGATCGAATATTGGAAAGCTCATTTTCAAGAGTTTGATTCGTTATGTTGGTTCAAAGTAAGGATTGATCGAATATTGGAAAGTTGATTTTCAAGAGTTTGATTCGTTTTGTTGGTTGAGGGTAAGGATTGATCGAATATTGGAAAGTTGATTTTCAAGAGTTTGATTCGTTTTGTTGGTTGAGGGTAAGGATTGATCGAATATTGGAAAGTTCATTTTCAAGAGTTTGATTCGTTTTGTTGGTTGAGGGTAAGGATTGATCGAATATTGGAAAGTTCGTTTTCAAGAGTTTGATTCGTTTTGTTGGTTGAGGGTAAGGATTGATCGAATATTGGAAAGTTGATTTTCAAGAGTTTGATTCGTTTTGTTGGTTGAGGGTAAGGATTGATCGAATATTGGAAAGTTGATTTTCAAGAGTTTGATTCGTTTTGTTGGTTCAGGGTAAGGATATATCGAATATTGGAAAGCTCATGTTCAAGAGTTTGATTCGTTTTGTTGGTTCAGGGTAAAGATTGACCAAATATTGGAAAAGGTTAGGGTTAGGGTGAGGGTTGAAGTTATGGTTAAAGTTAAAGTAAAAGTTAAGGTTAAATTTAGAATTGGGGTTAGGGTGAGGGTTAGGGTTAGGGTTAAGGTTAAAGTTAGGGTTAAGGTTAGGGTTAGGGTTGGGTTAAGGTTAAGGTTAGGGTTAGGGATAAGGTTGGTTTTAGCGTTAGATTTAGGGTTAGGGTTAGGGTTAAGATTAAGGTTATAATTAGCGTTAGGGTTAGGGTTAGGCTTAAAGTTACGGTTAAGGTTAGGGTTTGGGTTAAGGTTAGGGTTGGGGTTACGATTAGGGTTTTGATTCGTTTTCTTGGTTCAAGGTAAGGATTGATCGAATATTGGAAAGCTCAATTTCAAGAGTTTGATTCGTTGTGTTGGTTCAAGGTGAGGATTGATCGAATATTGGAAAGTTGATTTTCAAGAGTTTGATTCGTTTTGTTGGTTGAGGGTAAGCATTGATCGAATATTGGAAAGTTGATTTTCAAGAGTTTGATTCGTTTTGTTGGTTGAGGGTAAGGATTGATCGAATATTGGAAAGCTCATTTTCAAGAGTTTGATTCGTTACGTTGGTTGAGGGTAAGGATTGATAGAATATTGGAAAGTTGATTTTCAAGAGTTTGATTCGTTTTGTTGGTTGAGGGTAAGGATTGATCGAATATTGGAAAGTTGATTTTCAAGAGTTTGATTCGTTTTGTTGGTTCAGGGTAAGGATTGATCGAATATTGGAAAGTTCATTTTCAAGAGTTTGATTCGTTTTGTTGGTTCAGGGTAAGGATTGATCGAATATTGGAAAGTTCATTTTCAAGAGTTTGATTCGTTTTGTTGGTTGAGGGTAAGCATTGATCGAATATTGGAAAGTTGATTTTCAAGAGTTTGATTCGTTTTGTTGGTTGAGGGTAAGGATTGATCGAATATTGGAAAGCTCATTTTCAAGAGTTTGATTCGTTTTGTTGGTTGAGGGTAAGGATTGATCAAATATTGGAAAATGTTAGGGTTAGGTTTAGGGTGAAGGTTAAAGTTATGGTTAAAGTTAAAGTAAGGGTTATGGTTAAAGTTAGAGTTGGGGTCAAAGTGAGGGTTAGGGTTAGGGTTAGGGTTAAGGTTAGGGTTAAAGTTAGGGTTGGGTTAGGGTTAAGGTTAGGGTTAGGGTTAAGATTGGATTTACCGTTAGATTTAGAGTTAGGGTTAGGGTTAGGATTAAGGTTAAAATTAGCGTTAAGGTTAGGATTAGGCTTAAGGTTATGATTAGGATTAGGGTTTGGGTTAGGGTTAGGGTTGGGATTACGGTTAGGGTTTTGATTCGTTTTGTTGGTTGAGGGTAAGCATTGATCGAATATTGGAAAGTTCATTTTCAAGAGTTTGATTCGTTGTGTTGGTTCAGGGTAAAAATTAATCGAATATTGGAAAGTTCATTTTCAAGAGTTTGATTTGTTTTGTTGGTTCAGGGTAAGGATTGATCAAATATTGGAAAGTTGATTTTCAAGAGTTTGATTCGTTTTCTTGGTTCAGGGTAAGGATTGATCGAATATTGGGAAGTTCATTTTCAAGAGTTTGATTCGTTTTGTTGGTTCAGGGTAAGGATTGATCGAATATTGGAAAGTTGATTTTCAAGGGTTTGATTCGTTTTGTTGGTTCAAGGTAAGGATTGATCGAATATTGGAAAGTTCGTTTTCAAGAGTTTGATTCGTTTTGTTGGTTGAGGGTAAGGATTGATCGAATATTGGAAAGTTGATTTTCAAGAGTTTGATTCGTTTTGTTGGTTGAGGGTAAGGATTGATCGAATATTGGAAAGTTCATTTTCAAGAGTTTGATTCGTTTTGTTGGTTCAAAGTAAAAATTGTTCGAATATTGGAAAGTCCATTTTCAACAGTTTGATTCGTTTTGTTGGTTGAGGGTAAGCATTGATCGAATATTGGGAAGTTGATTTTCAAGAGTTTGATTCGTTTTGTTGGTTCAGGGTAAAGATTGATCGAATATTGGAAAGCTCATTTTCAAGAGTTTGACTCGTTTTGTTGGTTCAGGGTAAGGATTGATCGAATATTGGAAAGTTGATTTTCAAGAGTTTGATTCGTTTTGTTGGTTGAGGGTAAGGATTGATCGAATATTGGAAAGTTGATTTTCAAGAGTTTGATTCGTTTTGTTGGTTGAGGGTAAGGATTGATCGAATATTGGAAAGTTCATTTTCAAGAGTTTGATTCGTTTTGTTGGTTCAGGGTAAGGATTGATCGAATATTGGAAAGTTCATTTTCAAGAGTTTGATTCGGTTTGTTGGTTCAGAGTAAGGATGGATGAAATATTGGAAAGTTCATTTTCAAGAGTTTGATTCGTTTTGTTGGTTGAGGGTAAGGATTGATCGAATATTGGAAAGTTCATTTTCAAGAGTTTGATTCGTTTTGTTGGTTCAGGGTAAGGATTCATCGAATATTGGAAAGTTCATTTTCAAGATTTTGATTCGTTATGTTGGTTCAGGGTAAGGATTGATCGAATATTGGAAAGTTCATTTTCAAGAGTTTGATTCGTTTTGTTGGTTGAGGGTAAGGATTGATCGAATATTGGAAAGTTGATTTTCAAGAGTTTGATTCGTTTTGTTGGTTGAGGGTAACGATTGATCGAATATTGGAAAGTTCATTTTCAAGAGTTTGATTTGTTTTGTTGGTTCAGGGTAAAGATTGATCGAATATTGGAAAAGGTTAGGGTTAGGTTTAGGATGAGGGTTAAAAATATGGTTACGGTTAAAGTAAGGGTTAGGGTTAAAGTTCGAATTGAGGTTAGGGTGAAGGTTAGGGTTAGAATTAAGGTTAGTGTTAGGGTTAGGGTTAGGGTTGAATTAGGGTTAAGGTTAGGGTTAGAATTAGCATTAGATTTAGAATTAGGATTAGGGTTAGGAATAAGGTTAGAATTAGCGTTAAAGTTAAAGTTAGGTTTAAGGTTATGGTTAAGGTTAGGGTTTGGGTTAAGGTTAAAGTTGGGGTTATGGTTAGGGTCTTGATTCACTTTCTTGGTTCAAGGTAAGGATTGATCGAATATTGGAAAGTTCATTTTCAAGAGTTTGATTCGTTTTGTTGGTTGAGGGTAAGGATTGATCAAATATTGGAAAGCTCATGTTCAAGAGTTTGATTCGTTTTGTTGGTTGAGGGTAACGATTGATCAAAATTTGGAAAGGGCTAGGGTTAAGGTGAGGATTAAAGTTATGGTTAAAGTTAAAGTAAAAGTTAAGGTTAAACTTGGAATTGGGGTCAGGGTGAGAGTTAGGGTTAGGGTTAAGGTTAAGGTTAGGGTTAGGGTTAAAGTTAGGGTTGGGTTAAGCTTAAGATTAGGGTTAGGGATAAGGTTAGATTTAGCGTTGGATTTAGGGTTAGGGTTAGGGTTAGGATTAAGGTTAAAATTAGCGTTAGGGTTAGGGTTACGCTTAAAGTTATGGCTAAGGTTAGGGTTTGGGTTAAGGTTAGCGTTGGAGTTACGGTTAGGGTTTTCATTCGTTTTCTTCGTTCAGGGTAAGGATTGATCGAATATTGGAACGTTCGTTTTCAAGAGTTTGATTCGTTGTGTTGGTTCAGGGTAAGGATTGATCGAATATTGGAAAGTTCATTTTCAAGAGTTTGATTCGTTTTGTTGGTTCAGGGTAAGGATTATTCGAATATTGGAAAGTTGATTTTCAAGAGTTTGATTCGTTTTGTTGGTTCAGGGTAGCGATTGATCGAATATTGGAAAGTTCATTTTCAAGAGTTTGATTCGTTTTGTTGGTTCAGGGTAAGGATTGATCGAATATTGGAAAGTTCATTTTCAAGAGTTTGACTCGTTTTGTTGGTTGAGGGTAAGCATTGATCGAATATTGGAAAGTTCATTTTCAAGAGTTTGATTCGTTTTGTTGGTTGAGGGTAAGGATTGATCGAATATTGGAAAGTTGATTTTCAAGGGTTTGATTCGTTTTGTTGGTTGAGGGTAAGGATTGATCAAATACTGGAAAGTTGATTTTCAAGAGTTTGATTCGTTTTGTTGGTTGAGGGTAAGCATTGATCGAATATTGGAAAGTTCATTTTCAAGAGTTTGATTCGTTTTGTTGGTTGAGGGTAAGGATTGATCGAATATTGGAAAGTTCATTTTCAAGAGTTTGATTCGTTTTGTTGGTTCAGGGTAACGATTCATCAAATATTGGAAAAGGTTAGGGTTAGGTTTAGGGTGAGGGTTAAAGTTATGGTTAAAGTTAAAGTAAGGGTTATGGTTAAAGTTAGAGTTGGGGTCAAAGTGAGGGTTAGGGTTAGGGTTAAGGTTAAGGTTAGGGTTAAAGTTAGGGTTGGGTTAGGGTTAAGGTTAGGGTTAGGGTTAAGGTTGGATTTAGCGTTAGATTTAGAATTAGGGTTAGGGTTAGGATTAAAGTTAAAATTAGCGTTAGGGTTAGGGTTAAACTTAAGGTTATGATTACGATTAGGGTTTGGGTTAGGGTTGGGGTTGGCGTTACGGTTAGGGTTTTGATTCGTTTTCTTAATTCAGGGTAAGGATTGATCGAATATTGGAAAGTTGATTTTCAAGAGTTTGATTCGTTGTGTTGGTTCAGGGTAAAAATTAATCGAATATTGGAAAGTTCATTTTCAAGAGTTTGATTTGTTTTGTTGGTTCAGGGTAAGGATTGATCGAATATTGGAAAGTTGATTTTCAAGAGTTTGATTCGTTTTGTTGGTTCAGGGTAAGGATTGATCGAATATTGGGAAGTTGATTTTCAAGAGTTTGATTCGTTTTGTTGGTTGAGGGTAAGGATTGATCGAATATTGGAAAGTTGATTTTCAAGAGTTTGATTCGTTTTGTTGGTTCAGGGTAAGGATTGATCGAATATTGGAAAGTTCGTTTTCAAGAGTTTGATTCGTTATGTTGGTTGAGGGTAAGGATTGATCGAATATTGGAAAGTTCATTTTCAAAAGTTTGATTCGTTTTGTTGGTTCAAAGTAAAATTGATCGAATATTGGAAAGTTGATTTTCAAGAGTTTGATTCGTTTTGTTGGTTGAGGGTAAGGATTGATCGAATATTGGAAAGTTCATTTTCAAGAGTTTGATTCGTTTTGTTGGTTGAGGGTAAGGATTGATCGAATATTGGAAAGTTGATTTTCAAGAGTTTGATTCGTTTTGTTGGTTCAGGGTAAGGATTGATCGAATATTGGAAAGTTGATTTTCAAGAGTTTGATTCGTTTTGTTGGTTGAGGGTAAGGATTGATCGAATATTGGAAAGTTGATTTTCAAGAGTTTGATTCGTTTTGTTGGTTCAGGGTAAGGATTGATCGAATATTGGAAAGTTGATTTTCAAGAGTTTGATTCGTTTTGTTGGTTGAGGGTAAGCATTGATCGAATACTGGAAAGTTCATTTTCAAGAGTTTGATTCGTTTTGTTGGTTGAGGGTAAGGATTGATCGAATATTGGAAAGTTCATTTTCAAGAGTTTGATTCGTTTTGTTGGTTCAGGGTAACGATTCATCAAATATTGGAAAAGGTTAGGGTTAGGTTTAGGGTGAGGGTTAAAGTTATGGGTAAAGTTAAAGTAAGGGTTATGGTTAAAGTTAGAGTTGGGGTTAAAGTGAAAATTAGGGTTAGGGTTAAGGTTAAGGTTAGGGTTAAAGTTAGGGTTGGGTTAGGGTTAAGGTTAGGGTTAGGGTTAAGGTTGGATTTAGCGTTAGATTTAGAGTTAGGGTTAGGGTTAGGATTAAGGTTAAAATTAGCGTTAGGGTTAGGGTTAGGCTTAAGGTTATGATTAAGATTAGGGTTTGGGTTAGGGTTAGGGTTGGAGTTACGGTTAGGGTTTTGATTCGTTTTGTTGGTTCAGGGTAAGGGTTAGGGTTAGGGTTAGGGTTAGGGTTAGGGTTAGGGTTAGGGTTAGGGTTAGGGTTAGGGTTAGGGTTAGGGTTACGGTTAGGGTTAGGATTAGGGTTAGAGTAAAGTTTAGGATCAGGGTTAGAGTTAGGGTTAGGGTTAGGGTTAGGGTTAGGGTTAGGGTTAGGGTTAGGGTTAGGGTTAGGGTTAGGGTTAGGGTTAGGGTTAGGGTTAGGGTTAGGGTTAGGGTTAGGGTTAGGGTTAGGGTTGGGTTGGGTTGGGTTGGGTTGGGTTGGGTTGGGTTGGGTTGGGTTAGAGTTAGGGTTAGGGTTAGGGTTAGGGTTAGGATTAGGGTTAGAGTAAAGTTTAGGATCAGGGTTAGAGTTAGGGTTATGGTTAGGGTTAGTGTTAGGGTTTGGGTCCAATTTAAATGTGGGGTTAAGGTTAAGGTTAGAAGTTAAGTGTTTGGAGTTAGGGTTAAGGTTAAATTTAGGATTAAGTTTTGGGTTAAAATTAGGGTGGGGGTTTCCAATAGTGTTAGGGTTAAAGTTAGGGTTAATGTTAGCGTTATCGTTAAAGATAGCTTTTTTGTTTGGGTTAGGGTGGGTTAGGGTTAGGGTTAAAGTTAGGGTTAAGTTTAGGGTTAGGTTTGAAGTTAGTATTAGGTCTAGGGTTAGGGTTAAGCTTTGGGTTATGGTAAGGGTTAGGGTCAAGTTTAAAGTTAGGGTTAAGGTTAGGATTAGGATTCAGGTTTGGTTTAGGGTTAGGGTTAGGGTTAGTGTTAGGGTTAGGGTTAGGGTTAGGGTTAGAATTAAATTTAAGGTTAGTGTTAGTGTTAGAGTTAGGGTTAGTGTTAAAGTTATGGTTAGGGTTAGGGTTAGGGTTTGGGTTAGGATTAAGATCAGGGTTAAGGTTAGGTTTAGGGGTTAACGTTAGAGTTAGAGTTAGGGTTAAAGTTGAGATTTTGGTTAGAATTAGGGTTAGGGTTAAGTTTAACATTAGGGTTAAGGTTTGGGTTAGAGTTAGGGTTATGGTTAAACGTATAGGTAGGGTTAAGCTTAGGATTACATGTGATTGCTCAATTTCGCAAAATATATTCATTTGCGATATCATCATTGTGTTATAGTTTACAAATGTCGAGTCAAGACCTTAATTATTGATATTTTGATCAAATCATGATTTGAAGTGATTTGGATTGTTACTGGGAATAGTTGTAGTATAAATAGTGAAAATCGCTCAATTTCAGTAATACACAGTTTTGATTTTTTTCATTGGGATTGTTACGATTAGTGATCTGGTTGAACATTTGAAACATACAGTAATCCAACAACTGACATTTAAATAGATTGTAACATTTCACATTGGAATTGGTTTACATAATACACTCATTTGATAAATCATCATTGTGTTCTACATGTACAATTGTCAGGTCAAAACCTTGATATTTGACAATATGGTTAAACAGTGATTTAAATGAATTTCGATTGTTATTGTGCATATTTGTAAAAATTTCATAGAACCAAGAAAACGAATCGAACTCTTGAAAATGAGCTTTCCAACGCTCGATCAGTCGTTGCCCTGAACCAAGAAAACGAATCGAACTCTTGAAAATGAGCTTTCCAACGCTCGATCAGTCGTTGCCCTGAACCAAGAAAACGAATCGAACTCTTGAAAATGAGCTTTCCGACGCTCGATCAGTCATTGCCCTGAACCAAGAAAACGAATCGAACTCTTGAAAATGAGCTTTCCAACGCTCGATCAGTCGTTGCCCTGAACCAAGAAAACGAATCGAACTCTTGAAAATGAGCTTTCCAACGCTCGATCAGTCGTTGCCCTGAACCAAGGAAACGAATCGAACTCTTGAAAATGAGCTTTCCAACGCTCGATCAGTCGTTGCCCTGAACCAAGAAAACGAATCGAACTCTTGAAAATGAGCTTTCCAACGCTCGATCAGTCGTTGCCCTGAACCAAGAAAACGAATCGAACTCTTGAAAATGAGCTTTCCAACGCTCGATCAGTCGTTGCCCTGAACCAAGAAAACGAATCGAACTCTTGAAAATGAGCTTTCCAACGCTCGATCAGTCGTTGCCCTGAACCAAGAAAACGAATCGAACTCTTGAAAATGAGCTTTCCAACGCTCGATCAGTCGTTGCCTGAACCAAGAAAACGAATCGAACTCTTGAAAATGAGCTTTCCAACGCTCGATCAGTCGTTGCCCTGAACCAAGAAAACGAATCGAACTCTTGAAAATGAGCTTTCCAACGCTCGATCAGTCGTTGCCCTGAACCAAGAAAACGAATCGAACTCTTGAAAATGAGCTTTCCAACGCTCGATCAGTCGTTGCCCTGAACCAAGAAAACGAATCGAACTCTTGAAAATGAGCTTTCCAACGCTCGATCAGTCGTTGCCCTGAACCAAGAAAACGAATCGAACTCTTGAAAATGAGCTTTCCAACGCTCGATCAGTCGTTGCCCTGAACCAAGAAAACGAATCGAACTCTTGAAAATGAGCTTTCCAACGCTCGATCAGTCGTTGCCCTGAACCAAGAAAACGAATCGAACTCTTGAAAATGAGCTTTCCAACGCTCGATCAGTCGTTGCCCTGAACCAAGAAAACGAATCGAACTCTTGAAAATGAGCTTTCCAACGCTCGATCAGTCGTTGCCCTGAACCAAGAAAACGAATCGAACTCTTGAAAATGAGCTTTCCAACGCTCGATCAGTCGTTGCCCTGAACCAAGAAAACGAATCGAACTCTTGAAAATGAGCTTTCCGACGCTCGATCAGTCGCTGCCCTGAAGCAAGAAAACGAATCGAACTCTTGAAAATGAGCTTTCCAACGCTCGATCAGTCGCTGCCCTGAACCAAGAAAACGAATCGAACTCTTGAAAATGAGCTTTCCAACGCTCGATCAGTCGTTGCCCTGAACCAAGAAAACGAATCGAACTCTTGAAAATGAGCTTTCCAACGCTCGATCAGTCGTTGCCCTGAACCAAGAAAACGAATCGAACTCTTGAAAATGAGCTTTCCGACGCTCGATCAGTCGTTGCCCTGAACCAAGAAAACGAATCGAACTCTTGAAAATGAGCTTTCCAATGCTCGATCAGTTGTTGCCCTGAACCAAGAAAACGAATCGAACTCTTGAAAATGAGCTTTCCAACGCTCGATCAGTCGTTGCCCTGAACCAAGGAAACGAATCGAACTCTTGAAAATGAGCTTTCCAACGCTCGATCAGTCGTTGCCCTGAACCAAGAAAACGAATCGAACTCTTGAAAATGAGCTTTCCAACGCTCGATCAGTCGTTGCCCTGAACCAAGAAAACGAATCGAACTCTTGAAAATGAGCTTTCAACGCTCGATCAGTCGTTGCCCTGAACCAAGAAAACGAATCGAACTCTTGAAAATGAGCTTTCCAACGCTCGATCAGTCGTTGCCCTGAACCAAGAAAACGAATCGAACTCTTGAAAATGAGCTTTCCAACGCTCGATCAGTCGTTGCCCTGAACCAAGAAAACGAATCGAACTCTTGAAAATGAGCTTTCCAACGCTCGATCAGTCGTTGCCCTGAACCAAGAAAACGAATCGAACTCTTGAAAATGAGCTTTCCAACGCTCGATCAGTCGTTGCCCTGAACCAAGAAAACGAATCGAACTCTTGAAAATGAGCTTTCCAACGCTCGATCAGTCGTTGCCCTGAACCAAGAAAACGAATCGAACTCTTGAAAATGAGCTTTCCAACGCTCGATCAGTCGTTGCCCTGAACCAAGAAAACGAATCGAACTCTTGAAAATGAGCTTTCCAACGCTCGATCAGTCGTTGCCCTGAACCAAGAAAACGAATCGAACTCTTGAAAATGAGCTTTCCAACGCTCGATCAGTCGTTGCCCTGAACCAAGAAAACGAATCGAACTCTTGAAAATGAGCTTTCCAACGCTCGATCAGTCGTTGCCCTGAACCAAGAAAACGAATCGAACTCTTGAAAATGAGCTTTCCAACGCTCGATCAGTCGTTGCCCTGAACCAAGAAAACGAATCGAACTCTTGAAAATGAGCTTTCCAACGCTCGATCAGTCGTTGCCCTGAACCAAGAAAACGAATCGAACTCTTGAAAATGAGCTTTCCAACGCTCGATCAGTCGTTGCCCTGAACCAAGAAAACGAATCGAACTCTTGAAAATGAGCTTTCCGACGCTCGATCAGTCGCTGCCCTGAAGCAAGAAAACGAATCGAACTCTTGAAAATGAGCTTTCCAACGCTCGATCAGTCGCTGCCCTGAACCAAGAAAACGAATCGAACTCTTGAAAATGAGCTTTCCAACGCTCGATCAGTCGTTGCCCTGAACCAAGAAAACGAATCGAACTCTTGAAAATGAGCTTTCCAACGCTCGATCAGTCGTTGCCCTGAACCAAGAAAACGAATCGAACTCTTGAAAATGAGCTTTCCAACGCTCGATCAGTCGTTGCCCTGAACCAAGAAAACGAATCGAACTCTTGAAAATGAGCTTTCCAACGCTCGATCAGTCGTTGCCCTGAACCAAGAAAACGAATCGAACTCTTGAAAATGAGCTTTCCAACGCTCGATCAGTCGTTGCCCTGAACCAAGAAAACGAATCGAACTCTTGAAAATGAGCTTTCCAACGCTCGATCAGTCGCTGCCCTGAACCAAGAAAACGAATCGAACTCTTGAAAATGAGCTTTCCAACGCTCGATCAGTCGTTGCCCTGAACCAAGAAAACGAATCGAACTCTTGAAAATGAGCTTTCCAACGCTCGATCAGTCGTTGCCCTGAACCAAGAAAACGAATCGAACTCTTGAAAATGAGCTTTCCAACGCTCGATCAGTCGTTGCCCTGAACCAAGGAAAACGAATCGAACTCTTGAAAATGAGCTTTCCAACGCTCGATCAGTCGTTGCCCTGAACCAAGAAAACGAATCGAACTCTTGAAAATGAGCTTTCCAACGCTCGATCAGTCGTTGCCCTGAACCAAGAAAACGAATCGAACTCTTGAAAATGAGCTTTCCAACGCTCGATCAGTCGTTGCCCTGAACCAAGAAAACGAATCGAACTCTTGAAAATGAGCTTTCCAACGCTCGATCAGTCGTTGCCCTGAACCAAGAAAACGAATCGAACTCTTGAAAATGAGCTTTCCAACGCGCTCGATCAGTCGTTGCCCTGAACCAAGAAAACGAATCGAACTCTTGAAAATGAGCTTTCCAACGCTCGATCAGTCGTTGCCCTGAACCAAGAAAACGAATCGAACTCTTGAAAATGAGCTTTCCAACGCTCGATCAGTCGTTGCCCTGAACCAAGAAAACGAATCGAACTCTTGAAAATGAGCTTTCCAACGCTCGATCAGTCGTTGCCCTGAACCAAGAAAACGAATCGAACTCTTGAAAATGAGCTTTCCAACGCTCGATCAGTCGTTTCCCTGAACCAAGAAAACGAATCGAACTCTTGAAAATGAGCTTTCCAACGCTCGATCAGTCGTTGCCCTGAACCAAGAAAACGAATCGAACTCTTGAAAATGAGCTTTCCAACGCTCGATCAGTCGTTGCCCTGAACCAATAAAACGAATCGAACTCTTGAAAATGAGCTTTCCAACGCTCGATCAGTCGTTGCCCTGAACCAAGAAAACGAATCGAACTCTTGAAAATGAGCTTTCCAACGCTCGATCAGTCGTTGCCCTGAACCAAGAAAACGAATCGAACTCTTGAAAATGAGCTTTCCAACGCTCGATCAGTCGTTGCCCTGAACCAAGAAAACGAATCGAACTCTTGAAAATGAGCTTTCCAACGCTCGATCAGTCGTTGCCCTGAACCAAGGAAACGAATCGAACTCTTGAAAATGAGCTTTCCAACGCTCAATCAGTCGTTGCCCTGAACCAAGAAAACGAATCGAACTCTTGAAAATGAGCTTTCCCACGCTCGATCAGTCGTTGCTCTGAACCAAAAAAACGAATCGAACTCTTGAAAATAAACTTTCCAACGCTCGATCAGTCGTTGCCCTGAACCGAGAAAACGAATCGAACTCTTGAAAATGAGCTTTCCATCTCTAGGGTTAGGGTTAGGGTTAGGGTTAGGGTTAGGGTTAGGGTTAGGGTTAGGGTTAGGGTTAGGGTTAGGGTTAGGGTTAGGGTTAGGGTTAGGGTTAGGTTA
Source organism: Trididemnum clinides (assembly GCA_963675345.1). Classification (NCBI taxonomy): domain Eukaryota; kingdom Metazoa; phylum Chordata; class Ascidiacea; order Aplousobranchia; family Didemnidae; genus Trididemnum; species Trididemnum clinides. Next base: position 36,035,326 of record OY776297.1, read on the forward strand.
GGGTTAGGGTTAGGGTTAGGGTTAGGGTTAGGGTTAGGGTTAGGGTTAGGGTTAGGGTTAGGGTTAGGGTTAGGGTTAGGGTTAGGGTTAGGGTTAGGGTTAGGGTTAGGGTTAGGGTTAGGGTTAGGGTTAGGGTTAGGGTTAGGGTTAGGGTTAGGGTTAGGGTTAGGGTTAGGGTTAGGGTTAGGGTTAGGGTTAGGGTTAGGGTTAGGGTTAGGGTTAGGGTTAGGGTTAGGGTTAGGGTTAGGGTTAGGGTTAGGGTTAGGGTTAGGGTTAGGGTTAGGGTTAGGGTTAGGGTTAGGGTTAGGGTTAGGGTTAGGGTTAGGGTTAGGGTTAGGGTTAGGGTTAGGGTTAGGGTTAGGGTTAGGGTTAGGGTTAGGGTTAGGGTTAGGGTTAGGGTTAGGGTTAGGGTTAGGGTTAGGGTTAGGGTTAGGGTTAGGGTTAGGGTTAGGGTTAGGGTTAGGGTTAGGGTTAGGGTTAGGTTAGGGTTAGGGTTAGGGTTAGGGTTAGGGTTAGGGTTAGGTTAGGGTTAGGGTTAGGGTTAGGGTTAGGGTTAGGGTTAGGGTTAGGGTTAGGGTTAGGGTTAGGGTTAGGGTTAGGGTTAGGGTTAGGGTTAGGGTTAGGGTTAGGGTTAGGGTTAGGGTTAGGGTTAGGGTTAGGGTTAGGGTTAGGGTTAGGGTTAGGGTTAGGGTTAGGGTTAGGGTTAGGGTTAGGGTTAGGGTTAGGGTTAGGGTTAGGGTTAGGGTTAGGGTTAGGGTTAGGGTTAGGGTTAGGGTTAGGGTTAGGGTTAGGGTTAGGGTTAGGGTTAGGGTTAGGGTTAGGGTTAGGGTTAGGGTTAGGGTTAGGGTTAGGGTTAGGGTTAGGGTTAGGGTTAGGGTTAGGGTTAGGGTTAGGGTTAGGGTTAGGGTTAGGGTTAGGGTTAGGGTTAGGGTTAGGGTTAGGGTTAGGGTTAGGGTTAGGGTTAGGGTTAGGGTTAGGGTTAGGGTTAGGGTTAGGGTTAGGGTTAGGTTAGGGTTAGGGTTAGGGTTAGGGTTAGGGTTAGGGTTAGGGTTAGGGTTAGGGTTAGGGTTAGGGTTAGGGTTAGGGTTAGGGTTAGGGTTAGGGTTAGGGTTAGGGTTAGGGTTAGGGTTAGGGTTAGGGTTAGGGTTAGGGTTAGGGTTAGGGTTAGGGTTAGGGTTAGGGTTAGGGTTAGGGTTAGGGTTAGGGTTAGGGTTAGGGTTAGGGTTAGGGTTAGGGTTAGGGTTAGGGTTAGGGTTAGGGTTAGGGTTAGGGTTAGGGTTAGGGTTAGGGTTAGGGTTAGGGTTAGGGTTAGGGTTAGGGTTAGGGTTAGGGTTAGGGTTAGGGTTAGGGTTAGGGTTAGGGTTAGGGTTAGGGTTAGGGTTAGGGTTAGGTTAGGGTTAGGGTTAGGGTTAGGGTTAGGGTTAGGGTTAGGGTTAGGGTTAGGGTTAGGGTTAGGGTTAGGGTTAGGGTTAGGGTTAGGGTTAGGGTTAGGGTTAGGGTTAGGGTTAGGGTTAGGGTTAGGGTTAGGGTTAGGGTTAGGGTTAGGGTTAGGGTTAGGGTTAGGGTTAGGGTTAGGGTTAGGGTTAGGGTTAGGGTTAGGGTTAGGGTTAGGGTTAGGGTTAGGGTTAGGGTTAGGGTTAGGGTTAGGGTTAGGGTTAGGGTTAGGGTTAGGGTTAGGGTTAGGGTTAGGGTTAGGGTTAGGGTTAGGTTAGGGTTAGGGTTAGGGTTAGGGTTAGGGTTAGGGTTAGGGTTAGGGTTAGGGTTAGGGTTAGGGTTAGGGTTAGGGTTAGGGTTAGGGTTAGGGTTAGGGTTAGGGTTAGGGTTAGGGTTAGGGTTAGGGTTAGGGTTAGGGTTAGGGTTAGGGTTAGGGTTAGGGTTAGGGTTAGGGTTAGGGTTAGGGTTAGGGTTAGGGTTAGGGTTAGGGTTAGGGTTAGGGTTAGGGTTAGGGTTAGGGTTAGGGTTAGGGTTAGGGTTAGGGTTAGGGTTAGGGTTAGGGTTAGGGTTAGGGTTAGGGTTAGGGTTAGGGTTAGGTTAGGGTTAGGGTTAGGGTTAGGGTTAGGGTTAGGGTTAGGGTTAGGGTTAGGGTTAGGGTTAGGGTTAGGGTTAGGGTTAGGGTTAGGGTTAGGGTTAGGGTTAGGGTTAGGGTTAGGGTTAGGGTTAGGGTTAGGGTTAGGGTTAGGGTTAGGGTTAGGGTTAGGGTTAGGGTTAGGGTTAGGGTTAGGGTTAGGGTTAGGGTTAGGGTTAGGGTTAGGGTTAGGGTTAGGGTTAGGGTTAGGGTTAGGGTTAGGGTTAGGGTTAGGTTAGGGTTAGGGTTAGGGTTAGGGTTAGGGTTAGGGTTAGGGTTAGGGTTAGGGTTAGGGTTAGGGTTAGGGTTAGGGTTAGGGTTAGGGTTAGGGTTAGGGTTAGGGTTAGGGTTAGGGTTAGGGTTAGGGTTAGGGTTAGGGTTAGGGTTAGGGTTAGGGTTAGGGTTAGGGTTAGGGTTAGGGTTAGGGTTAGGGTTAGGGTTAGGGTTAGGGTTAGGTTAGGGTTAGGGTTAGGGTTAGGGTTAGGGTTAGGGTTAGGGTTAGGGTTAGGGTTAGGGTTAGGGTTAGGGTTAGGGTTAGGGTTAGGGTTAGGGTTAGGGTTAGGGTTAGGGTTAGGGTTAGGGTTAGGGTTAGGGTTAGGGTTAGGGTTAGGGTTAGGGTTAGGGTTAGGGTTAGGGTTAGGGTTAGGGTTAGGGTTAGGGTTAGGGTTAGGGTTAGGGTTAGGGTTAGGGTTAGGGTTAGGGTTAGGGTTAGGGTTAGGGTTAGGGTTAGGTTAGGGTTAGGGTTAGGGTTAGGGTTAGGGTTAGGGTTAGGGTTAGGGTTAGGGTTAGGGTTAGGGTTAGGGTTAGGTTAGGGTTAGGGTTAGGGTTAGGGTTAGGGTTAGGGTTAGGGTTAGGGTTAGGGTTAGGGTTAGGGTTAGGGTTAGGGTTAGGTTAGGGTTAGGGTTAGGGTTAGGGTTAGGGTTAGGGTTAGGGTTAGGGTTAGGGTTAGGGTTAGGGTTAGGGTTAGGGTTAGGGTTAGGGTTAGGGTTAGGGTTAGGGTTAGGGTTAGGGTTAGGGTTAGGGTTAGGGTTAGGGTTAGGGTTAGGGTTAGGGTTAGGGTTAGGGTTAGGGTTAGGGTTAGGGTTAGGGTTAGGGTTAGGGTTAGGGTTAGGGTTAGGGTTAGGGTTAGGGTTAGGGTTAGGGTTAGGGTTAGGGTTAGGGTTAGGGTTAGGGTTAGGGTTAGGGTTAGGGTTAGGGTTAGGGTTAGGGTTAGGGTTAGGGTTAGGGTTAGGGTTAGGGTTAGGGTTAGGGTTAGGGTTAGGGTTAGGGTTAGGGTTAGGGTTAGGGTTAGGGTTAGGGTTAGGGTTAGGGTTAGGTTAGGGTTAGGGTTAGGGTTAGGGTTAGGGTTAGGGTTAGGGTTAGGGTTAGGGTTAGGGTTAGGGTTAGGGTTAGGGTTAGGGTTAGGGTTAGGGTTAGGGTTAGGGTTAGGGTTAGGGTTAGGGTTAGGGTTAGGGTTAGGGTTAGGGTTAGGGTTAGGGTTAGGGTTAGGGTTAGGGTTAGGGTTAGGGTTAGGGTTAGGGTTAGGGTTAGGGTTAGGGTTAGGGTTAGGGTTAGGGTTAGGGTTAGGGTTAGGGTTAGGGTTAGGGTTAGGGTTAGGGTTAGGGTTAGGGTTAGGGTTAGGGTTAGGGTTAGGGTTAGGGTTAGGGTTAGGGTTAGGGTTAGGGTTAGGGTTAGGGTTAGGGTTAGGGTTAGGGTTAGGGTTAGGGTTAGGGTTAGGGTTAGGGTTAGGGTTAGGGTTAGGGTTAGGGTTAGGGTTAGGGTTAGGGTTAGGGTTAGGGTTAGGGTTAGGGTTAGGGTTAGGGTTAGGGTTAGGGTTAGGGTTAGGGTTAGGGTTAGGGTTAGGGTTAGGGTTAGGGTTAGGGTTAGGGTTAGGGTTAGGGTTAGGGTTAGGGTTAGGGTTAGGGTTAGGGTTAGGGTTAGGGTTAGGGTTAGGGTTAGGGTTAGGGTTAGGGTTAGGGTTAGGGTTAGGGTTAGGGTTAGGGTTAGGGTTAGGTTAGGGTTAGGGTTAGGGTTAGGGTTAGGGTTAGGGTTAGGGTTAGGGTTAGGGTTAGGGTTAGGGTTAGGGTTAGGGTTAGGGTTAGGGTTAGGGTTAGGGTTAGGGTTAGGGTTAGGGTTAGGGTTAGGGTTAGGGTTAGGGTTAGGGTTAGGGTTAGGGTTAGGGTTAGGGTTAGGGTTAGGGTTAGGGTTAGGGTTAGGGTTAGGGTTAGGGTTAGGGTTAGGGTTAGGGTTAGGGTTAGGGTTAGGGTTAGGGTTAGGGTTAGGGTTAGGGTTAGGGTTAGGGTTAGGGTTAGGGTTAGGGTTAGGGTTAGGGTTAGGGTTAGGGTTAGGGTTAGGGTTAGGGTTAGGGTTAGGGTTAGGGTTAGGGTTAGGGTTAGGGTTAGGGTTAGGGTTAGGGTTAGGGTTAGGGTTAGGGTTAGGGTTAGGGTTAGGGTTAGGGTTAGGGTTAGGGTTAGGGTTAGGGTTAGGGTTAGGGTTAGGGTTAGGGTTAGGGTTAGGGTTAGGGTTAGGGTTAGGGTTAGGGTTAGGGTTAGGGTTAGGGTTAGGGTTAGGGTTAGGGTTAGGGTTAGGGTTAGGGTTAGGGTTAGGGTTAGGGTTAGGGTTAGGGTTAGGGTTAGGGTTAGGGTTAGGGTTAGGGTTAGGGTTAGGGTTAGGGTTAGGGTTAGGGTTAGGGTTAGGGTTAGGGTTAGGGTTAGGGTTAGGGTTAGGGTTAGGGTTAGGGTTAGGGTTAGGGTTAGGGTTAGGGTTAGGGTTAGGGTTAGGGTTAGGGTTAGGGTTAGGGTTAGGGTTAGGGTTAGGGTTAGGGTTAGGTTAGGGTTAGGGTTAGGGTTAGGGTTAGGGTTAGGGTTAGGGTTAGGGTTAGGGTTAGGGTTAGGGTTAGGGTTAGGGTTAGGGTTAGGGTTAGGGTTAGGGTTAGGGTTAGGGTTAGGGTTAGGGTTAGGGTTAGGGTTAGGGTTAGGGTTAGGGTTAGGGTTAGGGTTAGGGTTAGGGTTAGGGTTAGGGTTAGGGTTAGGGTTAGGGTTAGGGTTAGGGTTAGGGTTAGGGTTAGGGTTAGGGTTAGGGTTAGGGTTAGGGTTAGGGTTAGGGTTAGGGTTAGGGTTAGGGTTAGGGTTAGGGTTAGGGTTAGGGTTAGGGTTAGGGTTAGGGTTAGGGTTAGGGTTAGGGTTAGGGTTAGGGTTAGGGTTAGGGTTAGGGTTAGGGTTAGGGTTAGGGTTAGGGTTAGGGTTAGGGTTAGGGTTAGGGTTAGGGTTAGGGTTAGGGTTAGGGTTAGGGTTAGGGTTAGGGTTAGGGTTAGGGTTAGGGTTAGGGTTAGGGTTAGGGTTAGGGTTAGGGTTAGGGTTAGGGTTAGGGTTAGGGTTAGGGTTAGGGTTAGGGTTAGGGTTAGGGTTAGGGTTAGGGTTAGGGTTAGGGTTAGGGTTAGGGTTAGGGTTAGGGTTAGGGTTAGGGTTAGGGTTAGGGTTAGGGTTAGGGTTAGGGTTAGGGTTAGGGTTAGGGTTAGGGTTAGGGTTAGGGTTAGGGTTAGGGTTAGGGTTAGGGTTAGGGTTAGGGTTAGGGTTAGGTTAGGGTTAGGGTTAGGGTTAGGGTTAGGGTTAGGGTTAGGGTTAGGGTTAGGGTTAGGGTTAGGGTTAGGGTTAGGGTTAGGGTTAGGGTTAGGGTTAGGGTTAGGGTTAGGGTTAGGGTTAGGGTTAGGGTTAGGGTTAGGGTTAGGGTTAGGGTTAGGGTTAGGGTTAGGGTTAGGGTTAGGGTTAGGGTTAGGGTTAGGGTTAGGGTTAGGGTTAGGGTTAGGGTTAGGGTTAGGGTTAGGGTTAGGGTTAGGGTTAGGGTTAGGGTTAGGGTTAGGGTTAGGGTTAGGGTTAGGGTTAGGGTTAGGGTTAGGGTTAGGGTTAGGGTTAGGGTTAGGGTTAGGGTTAGGGTTAGGGTTAGGGTTAGGGTTAGGGGTTAGGGTTAGGGTTAGGGTTAGGGTTAGGGTTAGGGTTAGGGTTAGGGTTAGGGTTAGGGTTAGGGTTAGGGTTAGGGTTAGGGTTAGGGTTAGGGTTAGGGTTAGGGTTAGGGTAGGGTTAGGGTTAGGGTTAGGGTTAGGGTTAGGGTTAGGGTTAGGGTTAGGGTTAGGGTTAGGGTTAGGGTTAGGGTTAGGGTTAGGGTTAGGGTTAGGGTTAGGGTTAGGGTTAGGGTTAGGGTTAGGGTTAGGGTTAGGGTTAGGGTTAGGGTTAGGGTTAGGGTTAGGGTTAGGGTTAGGGTTAGGGTTAGGGTTAGGGTTAGGGTTAGGGTTAGGGTTAGGGTTAGGGTTAGGGTTAGGGTTAGGGTTAGGGTTAGGGGTTAGGGTTAGGGTTAGGGTTAGGGTTAGGGTTAGGGTTAGGGTTAGGGTTAGGGTTAGGGTTAGGTTAGGGTTAGGGTTAGGGTTAGGGTTAGGGTTAGGGTTAGGGTTAGGGTTAGGGTTAGGGTTAGGGTTAGGGTTAGGGTTAGGGTTAGGGTTAGGTTAGGGTTAGGGTTAGGGTTAGGGTTAGGGTTAGGGTTAGGGTTAGGGTTAGGGTTAGGGTTAGGGTTAGGGTTAGGTTAGGGTTAGGGTTAGGGTTAGGGTTAGGTTAGGGTTAGGGTTAGGGTTAGGGTTAGGGTTAGGGTTAGGGTTAGGGTTAGGGTTAGGGTTAGGGTTAGGGTTAGGGTTAGGGTTAGGGTTAGGGTTAGGGTTAGGGTTAGGGTTAGGGTTAGGGTTAGGGTTAGGGTTAGGGTTAGGGTTAGGGTTAGGGTTAGGGTTAGGGTTAGGGTTAGGGTTAGGGTTAGGGTTAGGGTTAGGGTTAGGGTTAGGGTTAGGGTTAGGGTTAGGGTTAGGGTTAGGTTAGGGTTAGGGTTAGGGTTAGGGTTAGGGTTAGGGTTAGGGTTAGGGTTAGGGTTAGGGTTAGGGTTAGGGTTAGGGTTAGGGTTAGGGTTAGGGTTAGGGTTAGGGTTAGGGTTAGGGTTAGGGTTAGGGTTAGGGTTAGGGTTAGGGTTAGGGTTAGGGTTAGGGTTAGGGTTAGGGTTAGGGTTAGGGTTAGGGTTAG